>JANCRC010000001.1:38482500-39890000 GCA_024362995.1 Heteromeles arbutifolia | reverse complement strand
GGAATCCTGAAGTGGGTTTTGCCTAGTTTGATACCAAAAAGCAGCAAATAAATAATTATATACGCCTAGCTCTTGGAAACCTCTCACTATATCATCAATGTTGGCAAGAAAAAGGCTATAAGTCCAAAGTGAGAAGAAGAAGGTTTTTTTACTCAAATAGATTAATGGTATAGGTACTAAGTAACATATTAATGATGAATCGTTTTTCCAAATGAAAATTAAAAAATGAGAGACTTTGGATGCGGTCCTTAGCTATGAATATTTTTTTAACTGAAACTGTGACAGTCCGTCCCTGATTTTACAATTATATAAAAATTTTAATAAGTGATTTTACGAAATTGCCCTTCGAGGCCATGAGTCGACTGAGGTTAATTTCAGTATCGTGCCATCTAAGATTTGTTTTCTTGGCATACTCTCGTAGTACTCGTCGCTACGGACGCGTGGGCGCAAGCGGTTCGTGATTTAGAGCTATATCGAAGAAGTTATTAACGTTTGAAGTTGGGGGTATTTTAGTAAATTAAATAAATTCTAGAAAACCCCAGATTTTTGGAGTTAAATCTGGTGTGCCACGTGGATGGCCCAGATTTAAAGGAAAATGGGATGGATGGTGGAGATTAGAAGGAAAGGATGAGAAGGGGAAATAAATGGAGGATTGAGGAGAAGAGAGACAAAGGATAGACCAATCAGAAAGAGAAGAAAGGAGGGAAAGGAGAGAGGGGGAGAATGAGGAACCGGCCGGGTTCCCCTTCGACCCGTATGACCCGATCTCGACCCGGAACAAATTCCGGTGATTTTCACCCTTTTTCCGACGAATTGAGCCTAGCCACCACTCCCAAACATCATCTAGACCTTCCCTCTTCCTATTACACCTCAAATTTCAAGATATTTAGCCTTGATTTTGGACAAACCGTGCAAAAGGGGGCGCACGGGTTGGGTGTCTTTCCGTCACGATTTGAAGCTATCTCTTCCAACTAATACCACCCATGGCATCCTCTTGAGGTCTGGAACAAAGCCCAAACAAGTTTGGAGGCGTTGGAACAAGTTTGGAGGTCGAATCGAAACACACCAATTCGAGGGTTTCCGTACGGTTTTGATGAAATTGGAGCCTTTCTTGACCGAATTGGACTTGGTCACAGGTATGAAAGTTGTTCTACTCTTTGAGATCTTCAATTCTGAAAATTTTGGTAATTTTTGGAGAAAGTTGGATTTTCCGGCGAGCCGGGGCGGCCGACCGCCACCCACGGCGGCGCGTGGCCAGTGAGCCACTAATGATATTTTTAGGCCATAATTCATGTCTTGAATTCAGTTTTGGTGAATGAATGACGTAGATTGATTATTGAACCTAATATCGTTACGATTCGGGGTTAAGTAAAAATATGAATCGATGATCCAACCGTTGGATCGTCACAAAACTTGGATACATGGTAGTACTTAATATTTGAAGAATGTGGAAACTTACGGATTGGGAATCCGATGTATGGATCTTCCCGAATTGGATTTGTAAGTTATAAAATAAAAGGTTAATCGCCACATGGTTTTGGAAATTGGCGGAGATCCAACCGTTGGATCATAACGAAATTTTAGTATGTTGTCCTAGAAGCATAATGTGAATCTTGAGAAGTTACGGATTGGAAATCTGAGTTGCAGATCTTTCGGATCGAACTATATAGTGACGTGTTTTATATAAGTTATATATTCTATCGATATGATTTCTGAGGTATGATTTGATGATTGTTCTAGGCGGCAATCGTTGTGACGCCTTGATGGGTTGTGCTAGGGAATTGTAGGGCGAACTCCAGGTGAGTGGGCTTTTGGTTTTCAGTATATATATATAATTGATTGATTTCCCAGAAATGCGTTTTAAAATGTTTTTATGAAATGAATGCCATGTCGAATGCCATAGTTATATTTATATATAATTGTGTGGATATGTATTGCTGCACCGCGGGCGCCAGGTAAGTCAGGTAAGTATGTGTGTGTGTGATGTGATGATTAAGGTGATATCGATGAGATTGTTATATGGCTCATTACCTGCACATCGGGGTTGTGCATGCCTGCGGGCTTAGCCTTCACGTGATCGCTCACCTCCCGCACCGTACGCTCACCTTGGATCCAAGGCAGGTGCCAGCCTGTCGTACAGACCACATTAGGTGGTTCCGACTCGTAGGTGACTTGCGAGACGTCGCTAGCCTTCACGTGATCGTAGCACAGAGCGTATTTACCCAGCTTGACGTACAGACCACATTAGGTGGTTCCGTCATGGGTGCAGGTTACTGATTGTTGATTATTGATGATTGGATTGAGGAGCCATAGATTCAGCCGTACAGGTCACTTGAGGTGACTCCGGCTGATTGATATATATATTGCTGGCATGATTTGAGATGAGATATCACCTGATTACTTGATGGTATTTGGTATATGTTGATTAATGGTTATGGTTCATTCGGGCATGGCATTGCTTAGTTGATGAGATTGGTTGATTAATGGTTTTCAGTATTAGTACGTATATATGTATTTTCTGGGAAGTATACTTGTTTTACAGAGAGGGGTTACAACTTTTATATCAAAATGATTTTGTAAAGCTTTGTTTTTGCCCACTCACGCTTTTTGGTTTTGCGCCCCTCCAGGTTCTAGTAGCATAGTTTCTTTATCAACAAGGACTCGTGGCATATCCCAGTTCAGGTGGCTACTTTTGAGGGTATGATCTTTACCCACACTACTGTACTTACTTATGCTCTGACAACGCGTGTGAAATGGGTCCATACCCACTCACAGCGCATTCTGATATTTAGGTATCTTTAGGTTTAAATTTATTCGCATTCTTCCATATCATCACTTTATGGCTTCGTCGCCTTCCAGGTGATGGCCAGCACAGCTCGATTCGGAGTCCTAGTTGACATTCCGGGTCGGGGTGTGTCAGAAACCTTGTTAGTTTTTAATTTTTTGATCCAAGTCCCTGAAATTAAAGAGATCATTTATTTCTATGTACGTTACTATATTTTTTTAAATTAAAATTTTAAATTTATAGTTGTTTATATTAATGAGATTTTGAATAAAAAACCATAATTTGTGGGATTAAAAATATTAAAATATAAATATACTATTGTGTGTGTGTGTGTATATATATAAACATGGGTATAGTGACACACCCCGTCCCGAAGGTAGGGCGTGCTGGCCGTCACGTGAGTTCCCAGAAACAAAACCGTGAGGGAATGGTAAGCCCAAAGCGGACAATATTGTGCTACGGTGATGGAACGGGCCCGGGAAGTGATCCACCCCGGGCTGATATGAGCATATTTAGGCGACTTAGTTGGCTTGTTCTTGTGCATTTATGTTGTGTTTTCTTAGTTATTTTAGTCTTTTAAGCCATTTTCGTGTGTTTTCAGGTTCTACGGGCAAAGTATGCAAGAAAGTGCATTTTGGAGCTTTTTGGAGCAAAATTGGGCTTGGGATGGACATCACATGTTTGGAGCAAAAGGAATGGACGAAATTGAAGACTTGAAGAAGTTAGGATTCCTAATCAACGAAGGATTCCTAATCAAAGAAGGATTCCTAGAAGAACAAGGATTCCTACTTGAAGTAGGAAAGTTAAGCCAATGTTTCCTATTTTGGTTTGACCTTTCCTAATCCTAAATATTCCTAAGTTCCAGCAACATTGAAGGCCTCCTATACATTTTAGGACACAAAGTGAACTTCCCTTGTACCTAAAGAACTCTTGTCGCACATTCCCTTGCTTTCCCCATCCTTGCCGTGCAAGGCATCCCTTTATTACCCAAAATCTGGACCTAAAACAGAAAGGAAACCCTTTTGCCTTGCCTTGCAAGGCCTTGCCTTACCCTTTCCACCTTTGCCGCACCTACTTGCCCAATTCCCTTAGGATTCTGACTTTAATTCCTTTTTCCCTTAAGGTTTTGATTTAATTTCTGTTTCCTAAATTGTTCCCTAGCTTTATTACCCTAATTCCTTAAATAAACCTTCCTTGTGCCGCACAGAAGGGATCCATTCACTCACCCAATCATTCATTCACGCCAGAAACCATCCCAACTCCCTTGCCGCAACTTCCTTTCACCCTAAACACATTCCTGACCCCAAAACACATACCATACACTTCACCCACCTTTGTGCCGCAGCAAGGAGGAAGAAGGAAGGACTCTTGGACGTTCAAGCTTGATTGTTGGAGTGTTCTCGGTGTAATTCGTTCTATGTTTACAATGTTTAATTTCTTTTCCTTTTGTTTTGCTGTGAACATGAGTGGCTAAACCCCTCTTGGCTAGGGGTGATTTCAAAGCCATGATTATGTATGCAAATTGAGTTGATAAATTCCAGTTATGAATTCGTGAGTTGTGAATGTAATTGGCTTAACTGTGGAATTGATAACTTATTTGTGTTTGTTGATTAAGGATCGATACTTAGTTGGCATGCATAAATCTGATGCTAGAGTATAAGGGAGTTTCACATAATCGTTACAAACTTATATTCATGTGTAGTGAAGGTCGCTGGTCACGATCGCGTTAAGTTCAATTCCTAGCACGAGTATCATGATGTCATAGTTACAAGTGCTTTGTCAATGCTTATGATTTTCATTGAACGTAATGATCTTTGATTGTATCTCTATTATGATGTCATGTAGGGGACTTTTGAAGAATGCTTTGGGTTGTCGAATGATGTCATCCAATCCAATAACACAAGGAAAATCTGAGGGTTAACTAGTGATGTCACGGTTAATTTGGGGCATTGTCGTTCATGATTCAATGAAGGAGTAACTGGAAATCGAGTCGTTTGCATACATGTCACGTGTGGAGAAAGAGCCTCTAGCTAGCCCGTCATCCATATTTTACCAAAATCGTCCAAAATTTGTTTTAGTTTATAATCTGTTTTCTTAAGTTTAAATTCGTCCAAAACAAAACCCCCCTTTTACTTTCTTGTTTCAAAGTGTTTAAAATCTGTTTTGTTTGTGTTTTCAAGTGTCTTGAGTCAAGTTAAAACCCAAATTCGTCCAAATTTGTGTTAGAGTTCAAAACTGCCCAGTTTGTGTTTTTAGGCAGTTTTGAGTGTTTTTAACCTATTTTGAGTCTTTTGAACCTGTTTTGAGTCTTTTAAGTCTAGTCTAGTGTTTTCAACTTTGTTTTTACGTTTTTGAGTCAGTTTAGAGGTTTTAGCAAGCCCTCCTAATCCCCGGTTTAGAACGATCCCTACTTATTCATATACTACAATTGTCAAAAGAGGGTTTAATTTGTGTGCTTGTTTCACATCGCATCACGGGCCGGGATGTGACATACATTCATCAAAATTAACCAAAAAATTATTATATCAAAACATGGGTACATTCTTCAAAAAAAAAAAAAAAAAAAAAAAAAAAAGATATCAGGCTTAATAAAATTAATAAATTTCTTCGATTAAACTTAACATGAATACATTCTCAAATCAAAGAAAAAAAAATGTACCCATATAAGTTTAAAAATGGATTAGACAAAAATTGAATAGATTTTATATTAAAAAAAATGGTTCATTTTACATATAACAAATTGGTATATTTAAGAATAAGTACATTTTAAGATTAAAAATTTGAAAAAAATTACATGAATGGTACATATAATTAGCATGGGTACATTTAGCAAAATTAAAAATGGGTACAAATAAAAAAAATATGAGTACAAATACAAATAAAACTTTATAAAATATGGGTACAAAGAGAAATTAATATATGGGTACAAATTAAAACTGAAAAAAAAATTGGTACAAATTAAAAAAGGGTTGCAAATTAAAATGGGTACAAACGAAAAATAAAAATATATGATAAAAAATTTAGCCATAAATATAAATATACTAATTGTAACATTTTTAACATTAAATGAATATATTTAGAAATAAAAAATATTTTATTATTGAAATAATTAATCATGTTATTAATGCCAAGGACCTTGATCAAAAAATGAAAAGAAATAAGATTTTAATCAAAGGAGTAGCAAAAAGAAGGATGTGAACCTAATTTCTCCTTAAAAAATTGAACTGTTCTAATTATAAAAATTTTGTGGTGAAAGTACGTTATTTGCAAGTAAGGATAAGCTTATCCCACCAAGAAAAAATGCAAGTATTATTCTTTTACTTGACCCCCTTCTTCAATATCTATCATCATTGTGAAGAATCTAGTAGTTTGTTTCTGTAAAATGGATATCCTAACTAGTTGAATCTTTTCTGTTTGCACTGAAGCGCAAAGAGATGCAATGCGTAACATGTAGAACTGTATTGTGTTAGTGGATTAGTGTGTAAAGGTTTCTCTATGTATGGCGTTATTCGTGCTCCATTGATGAGCCAAGTGAAAATAATAAATTAAGATTAGAATTAGAATAGGTTCAGAGTTTGTTTTCTCAACTGCAACAAAAAAGAGCTTTTATTAAGGTAAAGAAAAAAAAGGGAGAGCCAACCAATGTCGCTCGTTCAATATCGGTTTGAGTTCTCCACAAAAAGAAACACATATCGTAAGATTCCATCAACATGATTTTTTTGGGTTGATTTCATCCGCATGATTGAGAATCCGAGCACCTAAGTCAATTGAAAAGAAAGATTTGGTGCTCGATAGTAAAATATATGCACAGATAATGTAGCTACTACAATATCTTGAAGAATAATAAATACATTGTATTGGGTACAAATATGCTTGAAGCAATAATAACAATGATGAGGGTTCCCATTAACTTAGCTTAAAATAATCGATTAATAAAACAAGGATTCCGCTAAATCATGTATGAGATTATCTTGATTATTGTCAACCATCTTTGGCAATCTCATATAAAAAAATAACAATAATAAAATAATTTCGTAAACAAATTGTATGACCTTTGTAAATTTTATACTAGCATACTGTAACTTTTTTTTTCCCAGAAGAATGTCTTTAACATTCTATCCTACACATGACTACCGTCAAATGACAGACGTCCTTCCAAAGTTTCCAACTTGGAAATTACATGTATTCTTGCCAGTTTCGTGCCTCGTGCCCAAGACCAAGGAGCATACTTGACGTGGAATTCTACCTCATTTTCATTAGACCATTTGCCGTAGTTAGCATACTAAAACTTAATATATATTAATATTTTTGTTTTTGTTTTTGTTGGCGAATGGTAGATAGTTCATGTTAAATTTATATAACTTACAAGAAAAAAAATTCGATCTTGAATGCATAAGAAGAGTGCACTACTCGAACCCAATTAAGTCATATCTGCGAATATATTGATGATAAAAATGATAGCTTAGCGTTATTGATTTTTCTTTTATGTGGTATAGAACAGAAGCTTCCAGAAAACTACATGATTGAATTTGAAGGCATAAATTTTATTTATTTTTCTTTAGTATATTTGAGAATTTCCCCGAATCTAAAGAGTCTTTGAATTTTGATGGAAAAGGTAATCAGGTTGTCTAACAAAAGTAAACTATATACTTTAAAGAATATATTATCGTTTTGTTGTCTCGTTGCCATGTGTCCTAGATGCAAAGACAGCTGATACTTTAACCTAGCTTTAGCTAATTAACTTTTGCACTTTTTACCAAATAAGGCAGTCATTTGCTCGTGTCTGTGATAAGTGGAGCATCTTTGCTGCTCAAAGACCATAACGCCCTTCCCAACTTATTTTTTGGTTGAACTGTTTATACTTCAAATTTAATCTCAGTTGGATATAAGTTTGCACAACAAGAAGGGGGGACATAGAGCGCAGATCAAACGGTAAGCGGAGTTCCTGAGTTCGATACTTTGTAAGCTATGAATCTGCTTGATCGTGGTCACAGGTAGGGACAATTTTTAACCTGAAAAAAGAAGATAATTGTGATTCGCCACCAGTTAACCCCGTTAAAAAAAAAATAGAAATTACATAACCTATTGTGATACCTAAACTATACCCTTATCAGTAAAAAAATCGTAATTCAATGTCTTTTTATTTAGAAGATTCAGTTTAGTTAAAACAAAGTTTATATTTTGGCATAAGTTGATAGAAATTTCATATTTTACCATAGGTCAATAGAAGCAAATTTCTTCCTCAGCTCTTTTAATTAACATTTTCGCCACTTAATATTACGGTCTAGTGGTGTTCCTCTTCACTTTTAAGTGAGAGGTCTTAAATTTGATTCTTGTCAAAAACGAATTTGAACCATATTATTAATAGTCCATTATGAGGCTAAGCCCACCCACTTCCCCCTTAGTATAGATAATATCGTTAGTTAAAAAAAAAAAACATTTTCCAAATTCATTAGTATTGAAGATGATATTTTGCTATAAAAAAGAAAAACAAAAATGTTTTCATTTTAAAGATTCGATGGTTAAAACGCACGGTGCCAATTTTTTAGTAACGTACAATAAAAGGAGGAAGGAGGTTTAAATACGAGACGCAATGGATATGAGACGAAAAGTTATATAAAAAACAAAACAAAACAAAAAAACTAACCACCGAGGCAATGACTCGCAACGTCAATTTGATAGCACGTGTTATGTGTATTTTCATACTTTCATACTTGTAAATTATTCATATTTGATCGTCGATTCTGCACAGCTAATTAAGTTATCTTAATGGCATTATGTCTTTTTAGAAGAAAGAAAAATGGATCACACCAAATCCACCTAATAGCTACTACCTATGGTTCATCAAGCAAAATCTTCGAGACTTCAATGTGAATTCCAACTGAAACGCACTGAGCTATTTCTATTTCGAATAAACTTCAACTTAAACAGTGCTTATTGGATCGACCTAAATTCTAATAAGCTTCAACTTGATTGGTAATTGACACATTTCTAAGTAAGATCTTAATATTAAAGATTTAAATTGAAAGTTTTATGTTTTACGGCACTATATGTTGTCGACATGAATCATGCACTTGATAAAAACTCACCTAACCAAAAATTCAAATCAAAAGTTCCACATCATATATTGTTCTCTTGATACAACTTTACTGATGCCAACAATTTCCTCTGCTCTTTAGGGTTTTCATTGTCTCCTAATTTGAATTGCAATAAAACAGTCAGTCGACTCATTCCTTTTGTATCATTTTCATGGTTGAGAGAGGGGGGGTTCTGGACCATCATCCAGTTGTGTCCATCAAAGCTCATTCAAGAAGAAAATGAAACATTCTTCAATAGAGACTTTTATTGGTAATTATCATGATGAGGATGAAAGGGATGTTGTTGGACAAATCTAGCCATAAGTTGCGTTTACTTTCACCTCATGATGGACCTACATGGGGTTCAACCTTCTTTTTCAACTGTAAAAAATAATAATAATAATAATAATAATATTAATAACTTTGATCTAGTTTCAAGTAGGATTTGAATCCGAAACACGGTGAGTTGAAGAAGCAAGTCTTAAGGCTATCTTCAAAAGGTGCAAAAAAAAAAAAAAAAAAAAGAACCCAAAATTTGGCCCACTACCTCTCCAAGGAATGTATTTTGAGAGTGAAAATTTTGGGATTTTGGGTTTAGGGGTGGGTTTTTGTCTGTAGTCGAGCGCATGGAATGCTTTCTACGGCCTAGATTGAAGCGTCGTTGGCACTTATTGGCTAGAGCGCCTCCTGGGTTTTGATTAAGTGCGGTTTGCCCAACTACATCCCTTTTTAAATTCAACGACTCAAATCCAATTTAATCAATTTTAACGGTAATAAAAAAATCCAATGAATCAAATTTAATTCCAACGGTCAAAATAATATTATTAATTAATTCATATAAGATTTAACACCAAAACTCCTCGAAAACTCTATAAATACACATCCATTTGTTCACTATCCATAAAAAAAAAATTCAATTTTCTCAAATTTCACTACCTTTTTTTTTTTTTTTTTTTGAGAATTTGAATTTTTTTTGCATTAAAATGTTTGTAAATATAAAACAAGATAGTTTATACAAAACTTAATTCCAAAATTGTTAACAAAAAAAATCAAGGAAATACAAAAGTTTAACAAATTATAAAGTTGGGAGTGAGAATTATAGGTCCCTTACCGTTAAAGGAAAAACTGACTAACCTCATACGTAATTACATATAGCTGGATAATTAAAAATATGAGGTTAAATTTTGGGATATCCCATCTTTAAATTGGAGACAGCCTAACCACCCAGATAATTTAGTACTTGTAATTTTCCTTATACTTTCTATGAGAAAGTTTATTTTACCATTAATAATCAAACAACCCCTCACCCACCCACCGGATCCTAAATCCACAGCCACCCAATTTCACTTGGCAAAATATGGATTCTTGGGCTTCCTTTCATGAAATCTTGCTTTAATAGTAATGACATTACCCTTCACCAAACAAAAAAAAAAAAAAAGGAATTCTTGGAAGCCCCTTTGTTTGCTTGGCCAAAATGGGAACTCCTTGCATCCAACATTGAACAAAATTCCGAACTAAAATTGTTTTCTCCCTTTATGTTGCCTATAATTAATTTAAGCAGATCGCTTGTCACTTCACTTGGAGAAGTCCATCCATGGTCAGGATATATCGATACTAAGACGTCTTGTGTGTTAGTAATAAATCGTTATTATGGTGTTACATGACATTGTACTATTAACAAGAGACGTTATGGTAGCGTTGTAACTATGCAACATTGCAACAAAGATTTTTCTCTTTCCATGGTGGTCTTGTAGGATTCAAAATATGAAGATTGCTGTAGTACTTAAATGTATGTAACATAATTACCACGACGATCAGGTAGTGATTGTATAAAATACATATATGTTATATCTATTGTAAACAAATCTCAAAATATGAGATTTTCTTAAATTTGTTCAAAAGGTAGAGGCAAGTCATCTTCTTCCTTTATGCATTCCCTACTATAATGGTGAGTATGGGGTACGGCAACCTATATATGGGATGGAATTCAGTAGGTGAACAATCCAATTATTAAAATTCACCTAGAAAATGAAATTATAAATAAATAAAACAAATCCACTTTTCATGGTATATATTAACTATCAAACTGAAGTTTCTCAGAGAAAATTTGAGAAACAGTACGATATTCATTAAGCAACATAAGGATAGTGTGCATAATGGGCCTCGATAAAAACCTTGCCGGGAATTTCAACCCGGTCGAAGGGAAAAAGAGTGTCCCGCACAACAATGTGACTTATCCTTAGCTGAACCAATAAAGAAAATTACATCCCCTCCTCAACTAAAACAGCTAGGAGTAAATCTGGAGGCTCATTAAACCACATAATCTCTTGAGAACTTCCAATACCCATAAGACCAAGGCGATGTGCAGCAGAGTTGCTCCCCCCCTCCCCCTGGTTGTACATGGGTAACCCGTGAATGAGCCATCTCTCTGTGAAAGACTTTAACATCGTTGATTACAGGCCCAAAGGATGAGCAATCTTCCCCCTAATTCTTCAATGCCGCCAGCACCAAGCTAGAGTCTCCCTAAAAAATAACTCACCATCCGATAGGACAATTATTTTTAACCAACAAAACTGCATTTCAAAGGGCAATCAACTTTGCATGGAATGCCGATTGAGTCATCTCAATAAGACCCACATAAGCCGCCAGGAACTCCCCCAAATGATTGCGCAATATCACCCCAAAACCCCCACGTAGACCAGCTCGACTCTATGCCCTATCAAAATTGCACTTGACCCAATCAACTTCTGGTTTCTGCCACTTTTGGACCTCTCGGCTAGTCTTTCTGGTAGCCCTCTTATGCCACTTTTGAAATTCACTCAGCCAACCTTCAGCTCTCAGCACCACCTCCTGCGGCTGAACCGAAGAACCGTTCCAAACCATATCATTCATTTGCTTCCTATAACCCATAGCAACATCAAGCACATCTCAAACCCCGATGTTGGAATCTGCCGAGCTAAGCGAGATATCCATTGCACTAAAGACAGGCCGTGATCCTGCTCCACCTTTAGCCCCAAACTTCGAAACCACACCGCCCTAGCCAAACTGCAATCTCGCAAAGCATGCTCAATAGACTCGACTAGCCCACCACACACCACACAGACATTGTCACTCAACACTCGCCGCTGACACAGATTCGACTGTGTAGGAAGCGCATCTAAACACGCGCGCCAAGCACATATCTTAACCTTCCCCAAAACACATGTATTCCACAATTTCTTCCAAAACTTCTCATCCACACTACCAAGAAATGAAGACGATTCCGCTGCAGTTCCTCCACTAAAAGCATTGAGGCCCCGTGCTACATAGTAAGCGTTCTGCACCGTGAACTTTTCGTTCCACTTAATGCCAAATCCGACGATCTCCACATTCCTCAAGCTAAGCGGGAGGATCCGAATTAACTCCACTTCCTCTGAAGAGAAGAACTCATCTAATAACTAAACATTCCATCACTTTGACTCGTTCCAAAACAGCTCATCCACCTTAGCATCAGCAACCCAATGTGCCAGATGAAGAGTCAAAATAGGAAAATAGTGATCTCTCGGCACCCAATTATCTTGCCAGATACGTATACCCCTTCCATTCCCCACCTGCCACCGAGAACCTTTCTGAATCACCCCCCGTGAAGTGGCAATACTTCTCCAAACATAAGAGCTATTGGCATTCAA
This sequence comes from Heteromeles arbutifolia, assembly GCA_024362995.1. NCBI lineage: Eukaryota > Viridiplantae > Streptophyta > Magnoliopsida > Rosales > Rosaceae > Heteromeles > Heteromeles arbutifolia. Next base: position 39,877,470 of record JANCRC010000001.1, on the reverse strand, counting down.
AAATCTGTCGTAGGAAAATATCTAGCCTTGAAAACCCGAAAAGCAAGCGACTCAGGTTGATGCATGAAGCGCCAAGCTTGCTTTGCTAACAAAGCAAGATTAAACGCATAGAGATCCCTAAACCCAAGGCCTCCCTCACTCTTAGGCTTACATAGACATCGCCAATTGAGCCAATGTATTTTCTGTTTGCCCGGATCACCACTCCACCAAAATTTAGCAATCATCATGTTTAACTCCTCGCAAAAGGATTTCGAGAGAAAGAAGCACTGCATAGAATACATCGGCAAAGCTTGTGCAACTGTTTTTACCAACAACTCACGCTCCGCACAGCTCAATAAACATCCTCGCCAACTTCGTAGTTTCTTCCAAAGCCTATCTTTCACATACGCAAAAGTTTCCTTTTTCGATTTCTTGATTAGGACCGGCAAACCCAAATATTTATCATGAACCTCCACCCGCCTCACTCCAAGACAGTCAGCAAACAATTGCTTATCAACACTCGTGAGATTAGGGCTAAAAGAGACACAACTCTTTTCAAAATTCACCGCCTGCCCAGAGGCCTCCTCATATATACGTAACATCTACTTGATTCTCTGACACTCAGAAAGGGTACCACGGGTAAACAGAAAGCTATCGTCAGCAAAGAATAAATGATGAATACTAGGAGCATTTCGACTAACTTTAATTCCCTGCAACTCCCCTTCGGTTTCAGCCTTCGAGAGCAATGCCGAAAGGCCCTCGGCACAGATGACGAACAAATAGGGTGAGAGTGGGTCCCCTTGTCGAATTCCCCTTCCCGGATGCACATAACCCACCGGATTCCTGTTCAGCTTAAATGAGTAGGTCATCGTTGTAACACACAACATTATCATCTCAATCCATTTCTTAGAGATTCCCATGTGAGCCATCATGGCCTCAAAGAACATCCACTCCACCCGTTCATAAGCCTTACTAATGTCCAATTTCAATGCCATGAGACCATTAGACCCAGATGATCTCTTATGCATATAATGAGCAATTTCGGCGGCAACCAAATAATTAACAGAGATCAGACGCCCCGGAATAAACGCACTCTGGGTAGGCGCAATAATACGAGGGAGAATAGATTAAATTTGAACAATCAAATTTTTGGTAAAGTCACTCAGGTTAGGGTTTCTACTGCCCCAATTATAGTAATGAAAGAGATCTTACAAATATACTAGGATAATTAAAGTTTACTGGTTCAGTTTGATAGTTAAATAAATTTTGGATCGAAGACGTCTTAAATTTTATTCAAAATAATGTCCTTTTCACCTAAAACAAAGTCACATGAAATGAAAACGATTAAACCAATGTCACACTAATTGGTACTAAAATTGTAATTTTATAGTAGTATTCTTTATTCATTGTGTCTCGTAGCTTAATCCCTCCTTCGCTAATATCGTTGTAAAAAAAGAAGAAGATAAAAGTACGAATAGTGGATGCGTAAATATAATTAAGCTTGGAAGATAGTAACATCACCACCACCACCCGTTTTAGTGTAAACCATAAAAATGGGGACGCTCAGATCAATGCCCTCCACCTCAAACACTGGTCCAAAAAGATAATACTCGAAAGATCAAATTTTTAAACTAAATTTGCAAACCAAATGATAGATCACCAATAGAAAATAAGAACATTTATCAACATTTACATAACAATTAACGTCAGCAAAGAATAAATGATGAATACTAGGAGCATTTCGACTAACTTTAATTCCCTGCAACTCCCCTTCGGTTTCAGCCTTCGAGAGCAATGCCGAAAGGCCCTCGGCACAGATGACGAACAAATAGGGTGAGAGTGGGTCCCCTTGTCGAATTCCCCTTCCCGGATGCACATAACCCACCGGATTCCTGTTCAGCTTAAATGAGTAGGTCATCGTTGTAACACACAACATTATCATCTCAATCCATTTCTTAGAGATTCCCATGTGAGCCATCATGGCCTCAAAGAACATCCACTCCACCCGTTCATAAGCCTTACTAATGTCCAATTTCAATGCCATGAGACCATTAGACCCAGATGATCTCTTATGCATATAATGAGCAATTTCGGCGGCAACCAAATAATTAACAGAGATCAGACGCCCCGGAATAAACGCACTCTGGGTAGGCGCAATAATACGAGGGAGAATAGATTAAATTTGAACAATCAAATTTTTGGTAAAGTCACTCAGGTTAGGGTTTCTACTGCCCCAATTATAGTAATGAAAGAGATCTTACAAATATACTAGGATAATTAAAGTTTACTGGTTCAGTTTGATAGTTAAATAAATTTTGGATCGAAGACGTCTTAAATTTTATTCAAAATAATGTCCTTTTCACCTAAAACAAAGTCACATGAAATGAAAACGATTAAACCAATGTCACACTAATTGGTACTAAAATTGTAATTTTATAGTAGTATTCTTTATTCATTGTGTCTCGTAGCTTAATCCCTCCTTCGCTAATATCGTTGTAAAAAAAGAAGAAGATAAAAGTACGAATAGTGGATGCGTAAATATAATTAAGCTTGGAAGATAGTAACATCACCACCACCACCCGTTTTAGTGTAAACCATAAAAATGGGGACGCTCAGATCAATGCCCTCCACCTCAAACACTGGTCCAAAAAGATAATACTCGAAAGATCAAATTTTTAAACTAAATTTGCAAACCAAATGATAGATCACCAATAGAAAATAAGAACATTTATCAACATTTACATAACAATTAAATCATTAACAAACATATTATTTGATTTAAAATTTTAATCTCTTTAGCATTATCCGATCCTAAATAAGCTTCTTCTTCTTTATTCAGTTTCCAATGAAATCTCAAAAGACCAACATCCTCTTAAGACCATGTCATATTTGCCAAAAACCCACGAGCACCCAACCAGACTAAAATAAAATCAAAACTAAACTGTCACATACCCCAACATAAATTAGATTTCCTGGTCCCCCCCTCCCCACATCAAGAAACAAAGACCCCTTTAAATAATTAAATAAAAATTTCATAATTATTAAACTAAAACAATTAATTAATTCATAATTCTTGTTAAGCAATTAACATGCACACACATAAACCCCTCTTAACTTTAAACATATTTATATTACCCATATATTATTGTCTTAAAACCAACTTAATCATTCATAATCCCATTGGGTGGACTGCATCAAAATTTTGGGACCCATGCAGTTGATCGTTTCACACTTTGGTTTGCTTTCTCCGCCGTTAGATGGGTCCTAAAGGGTACCATTAAACGGCTAGGATTAATTTATTGGGTTCAACTTGAAAGCATAATTCATGAAGAAGCATCATCCATTTTGTCCCCAAAGGATAAAAAAAAAGTAATTAACAATAAACTACATATTAATATAAATGTTCTCTTGGTCATCCAGTAATCAAGTAATACAATCTCATGTCGTTTGTTTGATATTAAGAATAGAGAATAAATGGATGTTTTTTAATGTTTAATCTAAATATTTGATGTTAAATTCAACGTAAGTTACTTTGAATTATTAGTCACTAAGTGACTGAAAAAACAAGACTGTAAAAGTTACATATTAAAAGAGAAACTTGGCCTAAAAAGACTAATTTATGCATGGTTGGAATTGGTAAGAAGGTTTACAAATTACTAGTCAAATTACACATACAAGGAACCTCATCATTCCATTTTTTGAAAAAATCAACAAAACAAGAAAAATATCTAGGAAATAGAAAATCCCACGAATTTCAATAGAGTAGAAGGGGAAATAAGGAGCCAAGTCAGTAGCTCGAGGAAGGAAATGAGGAAAGAAGAAGCTAAAGAGCATGCAATTTTAGGTAGAGCAATATTTAGATTAAATATCACGAATAAAAAATAAGCACGTTAATCAATATTTAAATTTAAACAATAATTCAATTATCAATAATCACGTTATATGATTTACAAAATTTAAAATACTCTCCCTAATATTACCCAAAGAATAATATTGAAACCAAAAGAATTAGAAGGACTAGTAGTAGAAGTAGAAACAAGAAAGAAAAAAAGTCAGTCAATCCCGTCAAACACTTTACAAACCAAGAACCTCAAATCCAAAAATAAAAATCAGACACAATTCCAACTAAAATTTTGTAAACACACCCACTTGCATTTGCACCTCTCTCTCTCTCTCTCTCTCTCTCTCTACCCATTTTTTCTCTCCACCCCCCACCCTACATGTATCAAATTGATCATGGGCAATTGGGCATGCTGCTTTAAATAAGTGGGAGAAATGAAAGGCAGAAAAGTAAGAAATTGGAAGGGAGCTGGCTCATGAAAACTTCATGCTCTGTTTCTGTTTCCGTTTCTTGTACAAGTATACCTCTCCTCTGCTAATTAGCTAATGACCCAAAACTCCTCTCTCTCTCTAGCTTCCCTCTCTGAACTCAGAAGAAGCACACAGATACAGATAGTCTGTTTCCTTTTTGGGTATTTTTGGAGGCTTCTATTTTGTTTTGTTTTATAAATCTTATGTCTTTATAATTATTTTCCACACATCCTTTCATCCCATCCCATTAAACAATGAAAATGGCATATTACCATTCATCATTCATCATTTTCCCTCTATAGGAAACACCCATCATTGCTCCCAACAGTCGTTTTCAACCTTAGAAACCTGAGCTTCTTCTTCTTCTACTTCTAAAGCTATTCCCTCCTTAGAATCCCATTCCTCTCTCTCTCTCTCCCCTCCTTCTTCTTCCTCTCATCATTTAAATACCACCCTCTGTTTTTTAATCCCACACAAAATTTCAAGCTTTCAAACACAAGCAAAACAAAAGAAATTTGAAAAGAAATTGAAAAGGAGAGGAAGATTAAAAATGGATCCTTCATCCACCAACTCTGTCAATGGCTTCTACTCGTTTCTGACTCGAGGGATCGACGATCTCGAAAGGGTTTATCTTTCCAACAACTTTATGTCAATCCAATTCCTCCAAAGGGCTCTTTCCCTTCTTCGATCTTTCCACTCCCAGCTGACCCTTCTCGTCCAGAAGCTCCATTTGCCCGTCGGAGACAAGTGGCTCGACGAGTACATGGACGAAAGCTCCAAGCTTTGGGAAGCCTGCCATGTCCTCAAGTCCGCCGTCTCCGCCATGGAGAATTACTACACTTCCGGCCTCAACATCACCTCCACCCTCGACTCCCACCGCCATCTCACTCCCCAGCTCTCTCGCCAGGTGGGTTATTCAATTCGATCACAAATTCACAATCTTTAACTTGCTTAATACGTTTGACTGATTCGTTGTGGCATTTCATCAAACAGGTGGTGCGCGCGATTTCTGGGTGTCGGCGACAGGCGTTCGGATTGGAGGAAGAGAACAGGGGGCTGATGGAGACGAGAATCCAGCCGCTGTCGCTCAAATTCGACGAAAGGGTCTCCATCGAATCGAAGCTCAATGGGTTTAATGGGTTCAGGGGAGTCCTGTACGCAATGAGGAACGTGAGCTCGCTGCTGCTAATTATCCTGCTGTACGGGCTGGTGTTCTGCTGGCCGGAGGAGGAGTCGAGCTTCTGCAGGGGAGGGTACAACGAGGGGTGCGTGATCTTCGGATCGTCGTTCATGGTATCGACGGCGAGGCTGCAGCAGAGGGTTGCGGCAGAGATCAGGCAGATCAGGGAGAGGCCGGGGGTTCTGATGTGGGAGTTCAGGAGGTCGAAGGCGGCGATAGAGGAGCTGAGGGGGGATCTGGAGAGGAGGGGCGCACAGGGGGTGGTGGAGTGGGAGGAGGAGGGCGGCGGCGGCGGCGAGATTAGGGAGGGAGTTGACAACTTGAGAGAGTGTTTTGGGGTGTTGAGATCCGGTGCGGAGAATATTGTTAACCAACTGGATGATTTCTTTGATGAAATTGTTGAGGGGAGGAAGAAGCTTTTGGACTTTTGCAGTCATAGGTAAAAGTAAATAACTAAAAAAAAAATTACAGAGTAGAGAGAGTTAATTAGTAGGGTTCTGTTGTACCTTTTTAACCCTCCTTCTTACTTATGTTTGTATTTTTAAAGGCTTTTTTTTTTTTTTTGACTTTTCACTCTCTCTCGAGTGTCTTCTTCTCTTTTGTTCTAATAGTTACTAGTCATTCGTCTATAATCAAGTTTGAATTCTCTTTCGTGTAATCTAAGATTTGATGTAGCATAGACTCATCAACATGTAGTTACTAGTTACCATGGTTGTATTCACGAAGAGTTTTTATTTTTAAGCCACAATAATAAAGCCTTATTTCACTAAATAAATCCGTAAACACCGTTGCAGTCTGTTTTACGCCAAATATTCCATTAGCTCAAATACTCCTATCTTTTCTTAAAATCTCTTTTCAAATCTTCCTAGGTCCTCTATCTCTTGCACACTGAGTCCCTGTTTCATAACGCATTTTAGCCAGAGCAGTTTCACATGTCCAAACCACCTTAATCGATCTTCTCTCATCTTATCTTCAATTGTTGCCACTCCTACTTTACCTCGGATATCCTCGTTCTTAATTCTGACTTTTTGTGTGCCCACACATCTAACGAAGCATTCTAGTTTCCTTCATAAGTTCTTACTGCAGTCCTTGTTCCATTATACATATCCTTTATTGTTGGAACATATGTTACTCGTACTCCTTTATTCTCTAGAATCCTTCAAAAAATTTCTATTGGCACCCTATCATATACTCTTTCCAGATCTGTAAAGACCATCTAAGACTCATACCTCTTACCTTAGTTATGGCTCATTAACTTAATACTAGAGTTAAAATAAATAAAAAATGCAATTCTAGGTTGAGAAGACCTAGTGGAAAATCCAATTTGAGGACTGGTTTTCATGCAGGTGCAAGATCTTACAAGTTGATTAAAAAAACGAAAAGAAGAAGAAAAAGTAAAAGAAAAAGGGGGTTGGTTTGAACAAAGATAGGAAAAAGAATGGAAATGGAGCTTCTTGTTATACTATTTTTACACTTGGGGGCACAATCAAAATCCCCTATTAATTTATTAACTTTTTCAAAATATTTCAATATACTAACTAATTAATATATAATTCTTTTGGATTTGGATAAATTTTTATTTTATTTAAATGCTAATCTAATTAGCTCATTTAGAATACGAAAAAAAAATTTATTCAGCTGTATAACATACTGCTCTAACTAATTTGGTTACGGCCATTAAGATCGAGTACAATTGGATTACAACCAAGTGTGCGCTACTAGAGTGCTGATTATGATTATTTTTGTTTTGAAAAGATTTCCCTCTAGTCGGGGTTTTTCATGGAGAATCTCTCTAATATTTTAGGGGAGAGTGTGTGTGTGTGTGTGTGAGTTGGTGTGTGAGTCACTGAGTGGAGTTGTTATAGTAAATGAGTCATGATTCCTGGCTTTGCTTTTATGTCAAAAAACCCACCTTCTTTTCATCTTAGGAGGAAGGTTTTGTCTGATTCTTCGCTTCCCTTTGAAAGCAATGGTCTTGATCTTCATCAAACCTTCTCCCCACATCACCCTCTATGTTCCTCCTGACTTATTTTTCCCGTCAGTCACGTAATGAGAGCTATAGACATATAATTATATAAAACCGACCACACTTACGAATCTGTTTTACCTCGTTTAGGCATTTCTCTTCTTCTCCATTCTTTAGGTTTTGGATAAAATATTAGTCACGTAATAGTTTAATCACTCCTCATAGCCATAAAAAAAATTCAGTTCTCGATTAGTCATTTATTTGTCAGATAGTGATGATTGATTCTAAGAAATTAAACGGTTAACTCTAGAAAATAGAATCGTGAATATTGTTTAAAAACTCGACTACTTAATTATCTAGATTACCGAAAATAAACTAGCAGAAATAAACATATCATATAAACCCGTCATCACTTATGTAAGATTTTCTCTTGCTGTCACGCAAATAAGTTTGTTCTTTCTTTCCCCTTGTTTGGGGGGTTTTGGATTTGGAAATATTATTAAAATATGGAGGGGGTGAAAATTGGGGGTCACTTTCTTTGCTTGTCAACCGTATCTCATGCTTTTTGTCCCTGGCCGAAAATTCATGCCTTGCCTCCTTCCAAGGGATCCATAGCAAAGTCCAACGTAAACAAAACTAATATAATATTTCAAATCAAAGAACTAAAAGAATACTTATTATTTTAATAATTAAAAATCGTAATATCAGAAAAAATAACAAGATAAAAACCAGCTTAAAGAAGCACTTTTGGCGGCAGCAGCAGCAGAAAGCAGAAGCGGCAGCTCTCTGAGTTTCTCTGACCCAACAAAACGGTATCATCCTTAAGGCAGCAAACAACGGCTTAAAACTCGTAACCACCGCCATATAAAAAACCACACCATCAATTATTATGATTCCTTTTTTTTTTTTTTAAATAATAAAATAAGGAAAAAAGGAAAAAGAAAAGTGCAGCGTGAGAGATTTTGAGCTTCTTTGACAGAGGAGGTATCATATAAAATCTGCAGACTGTTGAATAAGTTCCGACAAATGTCGTCTCTGGCTGCCTCTGCTGCATTCAGGAGTAAATGCACTTGAGTTTTTGTTGCATCAACTGCTGCAATTGCTAAGGCTCCGTTTGGTTTGCGGAATAAGGCTATTCGGGGATGAGAATTGAAGACTTCATTTCTTGCGTTTGCACACTTCCTTTCTCAAGCCTTTAAACCGAGAAACAAACGGACCCTAGAGGATGGATAGCGTCTTGAACCAATGATACAAAGCCCTATATTGGTCTCGAACACCACCAGTATATTCCAAGTTAGATTGAAAAGTTTTTGATAAAGCAACTCACATAAAGCAGATTCACCATCAACATTGCTTTCTAGTCCAAAATACATTGCTATGTGAAAAAACTTACACATCACAAAATATTATTATACTAAAACGTCACATAACGGTGATTTCATTCCATATTTGTCATATCCAGAAGAATTGCCAACTAGATGAATGTACGAACAGTTAACACAAGAAAAGCAGGGTCCAAAAGTGAAATTGACAACCACCCAAATGAAGCCTATCTGGATGACAGCTGGGCAAAAGTACCAGGTACAACTCTGTTCAATGCAGTTTCCATAATTACGGCTTTATCTAGAATCCAGATCAACAGCATCATAGGCTAGAGAGAGAAAGGGAGGAGAGAGAGAGGGACCAAGCTCAATAAATTTCGTTAATGTTAATTACATTATTACTAGCCTATTGAGACCTTAGTGTAAAACATCGTAGAATGTTAATCATTTATTTTCTATAATTTATACAAAATCAGAAAGAAATAGCGAGGGCGGGAATGTCAATATCGTATCTTTCTCCTCCTCTAATTTACAAGAGATTAATGGAGGCAAACAAAATAAGAAATGAAAAAGTTTAAATGTCAGTCATATCCTGGCATTTCAAACTGGGATGCAAATGTTTCGACCCGATTTCTGAGCTCGACAATATCTTTGTTGTTGTGGAGACCTTTGATAAAATCTTTCTGGAATTTTCCATATTCCCTCTGTATACAAACAGTGATCTGGGCAGCCCTCAAAAGAAAATCTGCGACCGTTTCGAAATCGGATTCCACACAACCTCTGGTAGTCATAGCAGGAGTACCTGCAAAGACCAACAAAGAAAGGCAAGCTTAGTTTCCGTTATTATAATACAATGACCTGAGAGTGAATATACTTTGAAAAAGAAAAACTGTTGAGCAAAGCTGCGTTGCGGAATTATTCCACCACGAAATTATAAAAAGAATCAGAATAGAAAGAAGAAAAAAAAAAATGAATGGAGATTTGGACAAGTGAAGTTTAATAGTTATTTCCGCGTAAATTTAAACCTCTATAAATTAATTTATTAGGTATTAAATTATCGAGGTTCTACTGTGTGAATGAATTCAAGCAGAAAGTACGCTAAGTTTACAGCTTTCAGAATATTGAAGATCAAGTTCAAATGCCAAAGACAACTTACCGATTCTCACTCCCCCGGGAGAAAAAGCACCATTATCACCAAATATAGCAGTTTTATTGAGAGTAATGTGGCACATCTCACAAACCTTTTCATAATTCCTCCCTGTATCAATAAGATTGTGAACAGGAAAGGGATTAGATACTGAAGTGCTGAATTAGAAATTGAAATTCCATATTATGGTAAGTCTAAGGAAACAAAAAGAAAGCAAACGAGGGGAAGCGGATATAGCGAAACAATTCCAAACTTGGTTATGTGCAAATGTATGCTTTTGCCTGTAAAATTGGAACAAAGATACATGCTCGTATGAATGATGCTTATTAAACTACTGAAAACATAAGACCTCCAACTATAACACACTTGGGAGTACACCTTTGCTCCTTCTGAAGCTATCACTTATGAACATCAGATTTGTACAGCAACTGAGGGGAAGACCGTCCCCCTCAACAACTTCAAAAATTAATGCAAAGTATTGTCAAGGGTCTCAGGGCACAATTGTTTAAAGCAGTGATTGACAAATTGTAACTTCCCCTAATGGTTTAGCAACCTTGACCACCCGATCCCAACCTGGCAGCTCTGGACACTTGGTGTTTTCTTTCTTTTTTAACATTGCCAATGACCAAAATATCACTACTAAAGAAAAGACGTTTCCGTTGATATTAAAGTTAATCAGCTTCTGTTGACGTATAAAAGCTATCATGTATTTCTATTGCCAAATGAATTGGGCTATAAACTTAAATGTTGGCCTAATTACAAATTGATTGGAAATGGGTCTAAAATCATCGTGAAACTCAACAGGTAACAGTACAGTTACTCTACATTTACATATAATTTTACAATCAAATCTGGGAAAATTAGGATGGTAAATATTATAATACCTGTTAAACCAAGAGCGGTCAAATCCCAAAGCAACAAGTGATTGTCGGTGCCCCCAGTTACCAATCTGCATTTTCTTCTTAACAAGGCATTAGCTAAGGCCTGTGCATTCTTCTTCACCTGTTGCATGTATGCTTTATATTCTGGAGTAGCTACTTGTTTTAAGGCTATGGCAAGAGCAGCAATATGGTTGTTGTGTGGCCCTCCTTGTAGTGATGGGAAAACAGCAAAGTTTATCTTTTCCTCAAAATCATAATGGTTACTACCATCCGCATTAGTATGATGCATGCCTTGCTTCCTTAATTTTGGGCCTTTCCTGTAAAAAATAATGCCTCCCCTCGGACCCCGAAGACTTTTGTGTGTTGTTGACGTGACAATATCACAATAATCAAACGGACTTGTACATTCCTGCAGTAAAGAATCGCAAATAAGTAAGAACTAAGAACGCATTCGGCATGTTTCTTTTCACAATTATTATGAGTGCAAATGATTAATATATAGCTAGAATGTCAGCTCATTATCTTTCACATGGAAAAGGGAGCTTCTGAAATAAACATGAACAATGCACTTTAATTATTTTGGGTCTGTGTGGGGAATTGAACACCTTACATGTTACAACTTGTGTACAAGCTCATGGAAGAAAAGACTAGTCAAATATACAAAATTACACCAAGTTCCAGATAGCCAAATAATGTTATTTGATGATTCTTAAGCACGAAAAAGATAATGCATACAAAAGGCCTTGCGTGGCCTAACATATGTACTGCAAATCAATGTTTGAAGGCTTACAAGAAAAATGAAAAAAGATCTTTCAGCCCTCCTAAGAGATTAGCAGTATCACAATATGTCAATATATGAGCTAGAACACTCATGAAATGTGAATATTTAATAACACAAGATAATCTCACACTGGAATGAAGAAGACTTCACATACACAAGATGAAGAAAGCAGAAGAGTATACAAATGAGACACTGGAACTAAGAGCATGGTAGATATGACTTTGGAAAATCAGGAACCCCGTATATATCGGTTAGATCTAGGGTACTTGATTTTTCCAGTCTCCATCATGTTATAAAATTGTGAAGGGAGTGGAAAAACTTTTTTGCACTCAAATCTAATCTTAGAATGAGTACCCTCTCACATTACAGCTTACAAGATTTATACTTAGAAACAGAAATCTATCACTCGTAACGAAAACCAGCAATTATTTAGTGTACAAGAAAATAAGCCCAAAGACCACTTTAATGGAACATGGCAAATCCAATTTGCATTAGCTTATTGGAATTGATTGGGTAACTAATAAAAGTCAAGGTACATTGATGGTAGAGGTGAATAATTTTTCAATTTTAGGGGATTAGACATAAAGGAAACTTGTCCCTACCAAACCTAACACTTTGGGAAGATAGGAATGGATAAGTTTCCTTAATGTGTAATCCGTTTCCTACCTTTAAGTTAGACACTATTATTTCATTTCCTCCTTGAACTTTCCTTGAATATAGTGGGTTATCCAATCCAATCCAATTCTAGACACCCAACAAGTCTATACATTTAAGTTAATGCATTTGCATCTGATATCATTTATGAATAAACCATTCAACAGAAATTCTTATTGATGAAACAGTTCAAATAGCATTTAGTAGCGGCCAAATATGACATGATATGATATCTCCATGGCTCAGTTAATTGTTTTCCCTTTTTTTGTTTCGTCGATAAGAATGAAAGAATGATTTAATTACTGTTACTCCTAGTTGAACACATTATGATTTAATTACTGTTACTCCTAGTTGAACACATTTTCAGCCTATTTTTTAACATTAAAACTATGTATGGTTTTCTCTATTGCCAAGTAGTAAATGAACTGCGAAACAATTGCTCTCTCCTATAACTTGCGAAATAGCTCTCAAGCAACAATAACAGCATCGATCATTAACAGAATAGGTAATTCAGCAGCTAAACAAAGTAAAACAAAAGTTGGGATGTCAAATTTCAAACCTTAGCTGCCGTAAGACCGCTGATATGAGCCATGTCACACATCAACACAGCTCCACATTTATCCGCAATCTGCCTAAACCTGGCATAATCCCACTCCCGAGGGTATGAACTCCCACCGCAAATAAGTATCTTGGGGCGATAATCAACCGCCTTCTCCTCAATCTTATCATAATCAATGTACCCTGTTTGTGGGTTCACCTTATAAGGCAAACTCTCAAAGAAAATCGAGGAAGCCGAGACCTTCTTCCCACTAGGGGTATAATACCCATGACTCATGTGCCCTCCAGAAGGAGAATCCAACCCCATAATCCGATCATTCGGGAGCAAAAGCCCAGTGTAGACTGCGAAATTTGCAGAGGTACACGAGTAAGGCTGGACATTGACACCCCATTTATCCGAATCGAGACAGAAAGCGGCCAATGCCCGTTCACAACAAAGCAATTCAATCTGATCAATGTGCTGATTGCCCGTGTAGTATCTTGCTCCTGGAAAACCCTCGGAGTACTTGTTCGTCAAGTGGCTGCCCAGAGCTTCCATCACAGCCCTGCAAACGAAATTCTCGGAAGCTATCAATTCAATGCCTTTGTACTGGCGACGCCTCTCCTTCTCCATAATTTCATGGATCTCCGGATCCGAAACCGCGAGCGGTTGGTTCCCCCAAGACCGGACGGCCGCTCGCCTCGCCTCGAGCCCACCGGACTCAACCGCCAAACATTTGGACGGGTTCGCTCCGAACCCGGGCCCGTCCCTCGGCCTCTTCGGGCAAATCGAGTGGCCCAAGAGGTTAAATTTCTCGTCTCCGTCGCGATCGTCCCCTTTCTCGGCCCTAATTTTCTCTTCGTTCTGATCGAGCAGCTGGAGCTGGACGGATTGGACTGAATTCGACGACGTCGTATTGTGATGGGAGTTAAACCCGAGAAATAAACCAGGCTGAGCCTCCGTGTAAACCATCAGCACCAAAATTTGTCAAATTTTGAAAAACAAGGGGCTAAAATTGAAAAACCAAAATGTCGAGGGTCTCGAAAGAGAATATGGATTTTTTGTTGCAGAAGCAACAACAGTAGCAGCGACTACAGCGGAAGAATGACGATCGTGCAGCAGTCTCCGGTGAAGAGGCAGAGTTTTCCATGCACAAACCCTAGAAGACGCCGGAGATTGGTAAAGAGTTCCGGTGAGAAGAGAGAGAGAGAGAGAGAGAGAGAGATGAGAGAATTGGGCCATTTGCGTATATATTGGAAATGGTGGGTGAGAGATGACGGGGGGGATGAACCTGGACAAGTTTGGGGTTAACCGGCGACCGGGAGTAGGCGGTAGCGTGGGGTTTGGTTTCGGCAATGAAAACAAGTAGTGGGACAGGGACTTGTGGACGTTTGGTTCACCAGGACGGGATGACGTCCAGATCCGGCAGAAGAGATTTGGCGGGTTTTACCGCGTCTGCCACGCTAGTGGGGCCCACACTTTCCAGTTGTCATGCTGTGACGCTGGAAGATTTTAGTATCTTGAAAATGTAGAAATTGAAGGGTGGATGGAGGCATTCTTATCACCAAAAAAACAACAGGGTCTTATTTTTGGCTACGTTCATTGTGCTTTTTATAACATCTCACTTTACTCTAGTCTTATTACTTTATTAACGTAATTTCATAACCAGAAAAGTGACATTCTGTTATAAATAGTTCAAAGTTAAAGAGATAACTTTTACTAGTGACAGGAATGAAGCAGGTGTAAAATATTACATTGTAACTATAGCACAAAAGGATGACAAATAAAATAGGGAGGAATAGATACCAATGTTATTGATCTTTCCTTTCGAACTCTATATATTTTGATAGCAGTCGGAGTGCTCTATTTATAGAGCAACTTTATACGAACATATTCTTACACTTTGAAATTTACAGCACATGACTTTGAAAATACGATCACCTTTATTTCCAAAGTCTACATCACTTTGTGTGGGTATTGAAAAAACTTATGTGGGCATTCATTAAACTGCCAACGGTTTCAACATTGCCAATGTTTTCAACACTCCCCCTTTGATGCCCACGTATCAACATTAGTTGCCTCGTTAAAACCTTGCTTGGAAAACCCAGTGGGAAAAAACCATAGCGAAGGAAAAATAGTACAACTTTACCTGGATTGTTGATATAGTGTTAAATATGCTTATGTTGCCTCGTTAAAACCTTGATAGGAAAAACCCAGTGGGAAATATCCTAATCGAAGGAAAAAGAGTACAACATGCATGTATCATGGATGCTCCCCCTGATATATATCTCCCCCTGATTCCGCATTCTCCAAATTTAGCTGTTTGGTAAGTCAACGTAATCTGATATTCTGCACTATCTTCTGAAACGTGCATTTTGGTAGAGATTTGGTGAACAGGTCTGCCAGATTTTCATTAGAACGGATTTGTCTGACTTCAATAACTTTAGTCTTCTGAAGCTCATGTGCACTGAAAAACTTAAAAGATATGTGTTTAGTCTTATCGTCCTTGATGAATCATTCCTTCATTTGGGCAACACAGGCTGCATTATCTTCATGGATGACAATTGGATTATCTGTCTTCGAAGTTAGACCACATGAATTTCGGATGGATCATTGATCTTAACCAAGAACATTCACGACTTGCTTCATGTCAAGCAAGTATTTCTGAGTGATTTGAAGATGTAGCAACTAATGTTTGCTTTGTTGAGCGCCATGAGATTGCTGTATCTTCATTCTTGAACACATATCCAGTTTGTGAGCGGGCTTTATGCGAATCGGAGAGAAAACCAGCATCTGCATATCTAACAAGGACCTGGTCATTTGTGGATTTCTTTGATAGAAGAGACCCATGTCTGATGTCCCACGAAGGTATCGCAATACATCTTTGACTCCCTTCCAATGACGAATTGTTGGAGCAGAGCTATACCTTGCTAACAAGTTGACTGAAAAAGCTATATATGGTCTAGTACATTGTGCTAAATACAATAAAGCACTTATTGCACTTAGATATGGTACTTCTGGACCATGGACCATTTCATCATCTTCTTTTGGACGGAATAGATCTTTCTTAATGTCCAGAGAACGAATGACCATTGGTGTGCGAGTGGATAAGCCTTGTCCATGCTAAATCGCTTCAGGATTTTTTCAATGTAAGCTGATTGGTGGACCAAAATTCCATTAGCACAATGCTCGATCTGCAGGCTGAGACAAAATTTGTTTTTCCAAGGTCTTTCATTTCAAATTCGTTTTTCAAATATTCAGCAGTTTTATTTAGCTCTTCAAGGGTTCCAACTAGGTTCATATCATCGACATATACTACCACTATAGCAAATCCAGAGTTGGATTTCTTAATAAACACACAAGGGCAAATGACATTGTTGATATATCCCTCTTGAATCAAATACTCACTGAGACGATTATACCACATTCGTCCAGTTTGTTTCAGCCCATACAATGATCGCCTTAACTTGATTGAGAGCATACCTCGTGGTTTGTTAGTTGTTTCAGGCAACTTATGTCCTTCTAGGACTTTCATATATATATGTCAGCATCTAATTCTCCATATAGATACGCGGTGATGACATCCATAAGCCGAATGTCAAGTTTTTCTGAAACCACTAAACTTTTTAAGTAATGGAACGTAATTGCGTCCATTACAGGAGAGTATGTCTCCTCATAATCAATTCCAGGCCTTTGTGAAAAGCCTTGTGCAACGAGTCGTGCTTTATATCTTGCAATTTTGTTTTTCTCATTACGTTTCCTTGTGAATACCCATTTGTAACCCACAGGGTTTACACCAGGCGGGGTTTGGACTACTGGTCCAAAAACATTTCGCCTTTCCAAGGAATTTAATTCTGCCTGGATTGCATATTTCCACTTAGGCAAATCATGTCTCTGTTTGCATTCATCAAAAGAGCGGGGCTCAATATCATCACTTAATATGATTTCAGTGGCTACTACGAATACGAATATGTCGTCTATGATTATTTCATTCCGATCCCACAATTCATTAGTACACGCATAATTTATGGAGATTTCTTTGCTTTCATGTACCTTTGTTTCTTCAAGGACATGTGTCTCATCAAGGACATTTTCTTTCTCTAAAAGTACAGAATCATGAATTGTGGATTTGTCATTCATTTTCCCTTCTTGAATGATTTCATTTGGATTCAATTATGTCATCGTCTTTCTCTTTCGAGGGGCTGAATCATTTGAATCTGGGGGTCTACCACGCTTCAAGCGTGCACCAGACAAATTATTCGCTGCCACTTTATTTTGTCCAACAAGGACATCAATTCTTTCAGGTGCATTTGTAGCTGGTATATGTGATTTTGTCATTTTCATAGCATCATTAAATGCATCTGGCATTTGATTGGCATTACTTTGAAGATGAACGATCTTTTTCACTTCATTTTCACATTGAGTGCTACGTGGATCAAAATGAGATAAGGTGGGAACAACCCATGTCAGCTATTTCCGTTATTCTGGAAAAGTCTTTTCTCCCCTTAATGACGGGAATACTGTTTCATCGAGGTGACAATCAGCAAAACAAGTTGTAAACATATCACCTGTCAAGGGTTCCAAATATCTAATGATAGATGATGAATCAAAACCCACATAAATTCCCAGTCTGCGTTGAGGCCCACATAAATTCCCAGTCTGCATTGAGGTCCCATTTTAGTGCGTTGTGGTGGTGCAATAAGTACATAAATAGGACAACCAAAAACTCGTAAATGTGAAATGTTTGGATGATGCCCAAACACGAGTTGTACTGAAGAGTATTGGTGGTTGGCTATAGGTCTTAATCGAACCAATGATGCAGCATGTAAGATTGCATGTCCCTATGCAGAAACTAGCAATTTTGTTTTCATGAGCAGAGTGCGAGCTATTAATTGAAGTCGTTTGATCAATGCTTCTGCTAAACCATTTTGAGTATGGACATGAGGAACAAGGTGTTCAACATTAATGCCCAATGTCATGCAGTAATCATCAAAGGTTTGAGACGTAAATTCACCAGCGTTATCAAGTCGGATTGACTTAATAGGGTAATCTGGGAACTGTGCTCGCAACTTAATTATCTTAGCAAGAAGTCTCGCAAAAGCTACATTCCGAGTAGACAAGAGACAATCATGTGACCATCGGGTAGATGCATCAACCAAAATCATAAAATATCGAAATGGTCCACATGATGGTTGAATAGGCCCACAAATATCCCCTTGAATTCTTTGTAGAAATGATGCGGATTCAGCATCAACCTTTAGTTGTGATGGTCTAATTACCAACTTCCCTTGAGAACAAGCTTTGCAAAGGTTATCATTTGAGATAGCAATGTGTCTGCTCAATAATGGATGTCCATTAGAGTTGGTAATGATTATATGCATCATGGTAGATCCTAGGTGACCCAGACGGTTATGCCAAAGCATGTAAACTTTTGAATCAATGAACTTCTGGTTCATGACAATACATGACTCAACTGTCTTTATGCATGTATAATACAATCCACTCGACAAACCACGCAACATCTTCAATATACGCTTCTGGTTATCATTAGAGGTAATGCATAGATACTCCATATTTTCTGCACTTTTCGTTTCAATGTGGTATCCATTTAAACGTATGTCTT
Organism: Heteromeles arbutifolia; assembly: GCA_024362995.1. NCBI lineage: Eukaryota > Viridiplantae > Streptophyta > Magnoliopsida > Rosales > Rosaceae > Heteromeles > Heteromeles arbutifolia. The sequence continues at coordinate 39,859,088 of JANCRC010000001.1, read as the reverse complement.
TAAAACTTAACAAATTTTGAGTAGATCGAGTAGCGTACAACGCATTCTGTATGGACAATATTGTTCCATTTGGTAATATAATATGGGCTTTCCCTGAGCCTTCAATCACATCTGATTGCTCTAATATTGTTGTTACCCTTACTTTTGTAAACATCAATCTTGAGAAATACTTTCGATCTCGAAGTATTGTATGCGTGGTTGAGCTGTCTGCAAGACAAATATCTCCGCCATTTCTCATGTTTTGAGAATGACCATAGTTTTTATCCATGCTCTCTGAGTAAGGGAATCACAGTTAAAAGCAAGTTATAACAGGAAATTTAAATGCCACTTTTATTGAATTTGAAATGCTAGTTTTAAACTACAAGTTCAATACATCAAATATAAACAATTCAGTCGGACCGATACACTTCATTCCCCCTTTCCACAATGAAGTCCAAGACATCTAGGGGGTTGTGTTCAACTGCCCTGATAAGTCACACACTGGATCAGGTATATCTATTGGTTTAGCCTGGTCGAGAAAATTAGTCTCGACACCCTTATCCTTGAGGGAGGCTTGATACAGATCCACAAGATGTTTTGGGGTACGACAATTACGCGCCCAATGCCCATTGCCACCACACCTATGTAGGCTCCTTCAGAGTTTCTGGGAGCATTGTTCATATGAGTTCTGCCTTTGTGGCGATTTACATTTTTGAAGCTGGGGCCTGAATTATACCTTGGAACCTGGTTGTGAAACTGGACACCATGATTCTTGCCTTTCCTGTTCCACCGTCCTCGCTTGTGGCCATATCCTCGTTTATGATTTATTGGCACCAGAGGATGTGGCGTTCACTTCGAGGGAAGCAACATTCACTTCTGGGAATGGTGCAGATCCAGTAGGTTGGGAATGATGATTTTTCAGCAGGAGCTCATCGTTATATTCAGTGAAACCCCGCGCTCTATACTGCTGCTGTAGGAGCACGTTTGAGGCATGAAATGTGCTGAAAGTCTTTTCCAGCATATCTTCCTCAGTGATGGTTTCCCCATAGAGTTTCATCTAGGAACTAATTCTGAACGTCGCATAATTGTACTTAGCCACTGACTTGAAATCCTCGATCCTTAGGTGAGTTCACTCATAATGAGCTCTTGGAAGAATCACCGTTTTTCTGGTGATTGTATCTGTTTCTTAATGCCTTCCAGAGAGCTAACGGATCTTCAATCGTTAGGTACTCGCTTTTTAGTCCCTCATCAAGGTGACGACGGATAAAGATGGATCTTGACATCCACTACCCAGGTAAGGAAGTTCTTCCCAGTAATGTCCAGGGCAACAAAATCAAGCTTTGCCAAGTTCGCCATTTTCTTTTCTGAAAGAAAACTTAGATGTGTAAGAACTTGTAATAATATGTATTCTGGGGGATGTGGTGTTAGAACTTCTGGTTCTTACAAATTCTTCATTTTGATCTTCAGGCCAAAATGATAAGCACTCAAAACTTTTGGCTCGAGATTTACATGATGAATGAGGAGGGTGATTGTACCGCACCATTCTTATAACATAGGATGAGCGATTATTCTGCACCACTCTAGTAGCAGGAAAATTTAAATACGCAGAGTAGGGTGGGCGATTATACCGCACCACCTAAAATTACAATGAAATTAAACAATAGGTAAATTTAAATATGCAGGGTAGGGTGGGCGATTATGCCGCTCCATCTAAAATTTGCAGTAAAATTAGATCTGTGGTCCAAGATAGGCGATGATACCGCACCATCTTGGATTGCAGTAAGATTAAATTTGCAGTTCAAGATGGACGATTGTACCGCACCATCTTAGATTGCAGTATAATTAACATAAATAAACACTGGGTTAGTAATCAAGATCTACACCAAACAAGAAATCAAAGATATATGTAACTGTTAGGTTGAGAACTAAAAGCAGGCATGGTGCAAACAGTTCTTCGCGAGGGTATATCCAGCAGTTGAGGCAGAGGAAGATGATGAACAGTAAAATCCTTAGAGAAAACATTTTTTTATTTCTTTTCGTTTGGCAAAGAGGAATGATTTCTTTCGGCGAAGAGAAATGAGAAATGGTTATATTTAGAGAGTCATGCTGATAACGTGTTATAAATAGTTCAAAGTTAGAAAGATAACCTTTACTAGTGACATGAGCGAAGCAGGTGTAAAATATTACACTGTAACTATAGCACAAGAGAATGACAAATAAAATAGGGAGGAATAGATACCGATGTTATTAATCTTTCCTTTCTTACTCTATATATTTTGATAGCAGTCGGAGTGCTCTATTTATAGAGCAACTCTATACGAACATATTCTTACACTTTGAAATTTACAGCACATGACTTTGAAAATACGATCACCTTTATTTCCAAAGTCTACATCACTTTGTGTGGGTATTGAAAAAACTTATGTGGGCATTCATTAAACTGCCAACGATTTCAACATTGCCAATGTTTTCAACATATTCTATTTTGTTTTATCTTACTTTTTATTTTGTATCACATTTTATCTTATTTCGTCAATTGAGTTAAGAAAAGTGTTAGCAAAACTAACGTGACATGAACTCTTTGGTCATTTCAACCATGAATACAAGGATAGGTTATATAAATTGTGAATTTAATAAGCAAGCTTTAAGAGATAGGGGGATGTGAACAAAATATGCATTGAACTTAAAGAAAATGTAATTTTCCCGATTGTAGTGCACCACCTGAGAGAAGATTTCGTCCACCACGCGGGAGAGAGTGCGACCCTTAAACAATTGGAGGTTCTCACCGGGGTCCATAGTAACCAATTAGGTTTACGACGAAACCTAGAAATCGATCACTGATCTTTTATAATAATAAAATTTTAAATTCCATTAAATTTTAATATAAACTAAAAAGTTTAATTTTGTAAATCTCCACTCACGTTATCAGTTTGTCAACAAGTTTGAAGTTGAATTTGAAGTCAACTTGTGAAAATTGGGTTGGGCCTTTCTACCAAGCAAAGTGGACCAAAAACAATAAGAAATCTAACCAACTCAACCCAACCCAATAAATATCTTGTTAGATTAAATTGGGCTTGCAACCGTAATCTCATCAGCCCAAAACCAAAATTCTATATATTTTTTTGCTCGCAGCGTTCCTCCTCCGCCGCTTCCTTCTTGCTCCAGTCCGAATCGACACGTCCCCGACCATTCCTTGTTGCTGCAGTTGGAATCTACACGGCAACCTGCTCATCCAAATCAATTTCACCACCCATATTCTTCCACATCGTTCTAAACCCAAAACCCAGATCGCTGTTGCTCATCCAAAACCCACACAGTCGCCGCCGCCGCCACCACTTCATCCACCACCACGTTTTACAAATTCCTCTTGACTGAAGGTAAGCGAAAATTGCCCTCTTCATCTCCTCAAGTAAAGTGGATTATCTATTATTTTCCCCCAATTTTTTTTGGTTTCAAATTTATATCGATTGCTAGGATTTTGGGTAATTTTCATATTATTTTGGGAGTTTGCCGACTTGAGGTAAAGCTTTTGTAGACAGATATTGGCTCTCTGGGCAAAGTTCTTGCCTTTCCAAAATGTTGAGGAGGTCATTGAAACTAAACTAATTGATTAAGTTAAAAAAAATTTAGAATCTTTTAAAACATTATTTGATAAATTTGGCCTTTGAATTTGAATTGGTATTGAATTTTTTTCACAATTTTGGAACGGCGAGATGGGCCGTAGATATTGCTGTGGTGTTGAATGATATTTTGTTTGGTATATTACTGTGATCGGAACCTGGTTGCTTTTCATCTGAATATTATTATATCTTCAAGTCATATCTTATGCGATTAGTCGTGTTTGTACTTTAGTACACGGTATGAGTTAGTGAACATAATGGCAGGAAGAAGACTATGGTGATCCTTTTTAGATGGAACATGTTAATTTGCAGTCTTCTGTGAACATTATCTGTATTTGCTGTGTTCTGTGAAGATTATTTGTGTTGCTATTCTCTCTCTGCGTATTTTGGTTGTATGAAAGTCCGTCCTCTTAGTCGTTGATATCTGCTTTTTTGGTTGTACATAGAACTCTTAACGTGGAGTCAGTAAAATGCAGGTGCAAACTGAACGGACTAATCAATGTGGGAAACTTTTGGAAATGTTGGTTTAGTAAACTGTAACTTAGAAATCTCCCCCTTGGATTGCACATATGCTCTTGATGTAAAGTAAATAGAATTTAAATTTAACTTGAAGACTTATTTTACCATGTTGGTTTAGTTGTTCTGTTAATTTTTTAATTATTTAGATGAATGTATTGATTTGTGGTTTTTTGGGATTTTTAGAAGGAAAATACATAGTATTATGTGCATAGTGATATATGTGTTTGTGAATGCAGTTAAGCTGTTGCTAGCTTTTTGAGTATCAATTCATTATTATGTGCTGTTATCCGAACTGTCTCTTTTTTAGGAAATGATTCGTAATTGCTGTAAACTACGAATTTAAAACCCGCAGCTGAGCGTGGACACTTTCGCTCGTTTAACCTAAACCCAGTACACAAAACCAAAACCAAAAGCCATTGGAAACTTGTTGAGCTCGTCAAAGGAGTATCTTCTTCTTCGGATATGTCTCTTTCCTACTGGGACTACCTCAGCCTCCTCCTCCTCCGTCCTCTTTTCGCCATCACAGTCGTCATCTCGTTTATCTCAGTTGGTAATTACTGCTCCTCCGGATTTCCCAATTTTTAATTTCAACTTGTTCGGGAATTTTGATGGTAATTGAATGTGAATTGAGAATCTGGATCGGTGACAACTCTTATACTTGATCGAATTTTCAGGTTGGTGGCTAGCGTGGAAGCTGGTTTTGGTTCACGTTCCTCTGGTTCAAGAGATTTTCGGGTTGCGAAAAAAGCCGGTCCAGCCCAAACCCCCGACTCGTCGCTTTTCTAAAATTTACAACACCATTGAAGCCCACAATTCAGCTTCTAAATGGTAAAAAATTTATTTTACCTTTTGTTTTTATACCCTTCTTTTGTTTTTTGAATTTCTGCTTCTGCAAGTCCAAAAATTGATGTCGGATAACTTTTGTGCTAGAAACATGAATGGGGTTGGGTACAAGAGAGAATAAAAATCAGATGTAATTAAGGATTTGAGTATAATCTGTGTTGTGCGGCGGTTTAATCTGGGACTAGTCATATGTTGTTGCCAACTAATGCGTCATATGTTTTTTGATTTGCCTGCAAACCAAGAACAATTGGAAAAGATGTTTTTTTTAGAACACATATGTTGGGCAGCATTGTCTTGGATGAATTTGTCTACAAGGGATTGAAGTGTCAAAAGTCCAATTTCATAAATTCATCATACTTTTAAATACAATGCCATTGAATGCTTCTTGCAATAGATAGGGATATGTGACTCAAGAAATCTAATCACGGGATCTGATCGTATTGCAGACTCGGTAGTTTCCTGTGTGTTTGGAGGGCAAGCGACTGCGAACACCAAAGTTTGTTTCTTTGATGCAACAAACAAATTGCCATTGGAAATTCAGGTACTTGAACGCCAGGAGATTACGTTGTGTATATATAGATTTTATTTGATCTCTTCATTCTGTGATGCAAGAAGTTTGTGAATTACATGTAATTTTCCAGAAATCCAAGATGTATAGAGTTTGCTTGAATGTAATTTTAGTGCTGTCACACTAAATTATCAAGTAATTATCAATATTTCCTTCCAATATGGGATATCTTAAAACTTTTGAAGCAAAGGAAGCCACCAATGTGGTATTTTACTTTTGTCCAAATCCAATGGTTTCTTCAAGTCAAAAGGATGGCAAAGATATTTGGGTTATAGAAAGGTTACAAACACTACTTGCCGAAATAGAAATATTGACATGAACTACATGAATACGAATGAAATGGTATTGAAAGGGTGAAATGTCTAAAACATCCAAAATAGATACACTATTGATATGGTGTAGATTTCGTAGATAGAGTATTGATACAATGTCAATAATGTGCGTGTATCGTCTATCTGTTCATAATTTTGTCTATAATACTAATAGATTGTTTATATGGGTTGTTATAATTATCGATGTGTTGGATATATCGTCTCTATGTTGACAATATTGTTCAATACTCCCATCCACATTGTTGCTTATTACCAACACCTAAAAGTGCTCGCAATCACAAGCAGAACGATTCACAAAGTACGGACCAAGGACGAAGCTAGGAATTTTTTCCCCATTGGGCTGTATCCGTAAGCCACAGCCTGTCAAATTGCCTTCTCTGTGAAGATGCTAGTGCAGAGCTGGAACACAGAGCCAAAGTCCAGAGGTGGAGCCTTCAACTTCCAGGGTTCCTCGGGACATTTCAAGTAAGGATTTCAGATCGCAAAGGAGTCCTAGGACCGCGCAGGTACTTATAGGTCCGGCACTGCCCACATTGACCGTTTCGTTTTTCATCTCCCCTCTTAGCCACTATATAAAAAAGGCTTTGGAGAATGATTAAAACACACCAAGAAAAATAATTCTCTTTAACTCTAGAGAGGAGACATCAATCTCTCCACCCTTTTAGTATTCTTTTTCTCTCTTAGTTTAGCCTCTAAGGTATCACCTTGACCCTAGGATTAGGAGGCTACTAAAAACTACGGTAGTTTGATCCTTGTGTATTGGCATAGGTACGTAGGCAAAATTCTCCTTTTGGTGACTTTCTTGTTTGTGGTTCGTGGGAACGAGACAACGATCTGAAATTCGTTAATTAGGTATGTCCTATAACGAATTCCTTGTTTATTTATAGATTTCCAACACAAGTTTCCAGGCCTCAACATCACCCCAATTCAGCTGGCAGCATTTGGCAAAACTGAGATTAGGTGATCAAAGTCGCCTCCTGGGAAAGATAAAAATTAATGTAGATGGAGTGTGGCGGGTAGAAAGTAAGGTTGGAGGCGGCGTTGGAATCATTATCCTATGAACATCTGGAAAATTTATCGTGACTACTGTAACAAATTTGTGAACGTATTCTCCCCTCTTCAAATCGAAGCGTTGGGAGCTAGAAGTGGCATTGCCTTGGATGCCGAAAGGGGTCTCCAAAATGCTGTCATCGAGAGCGACTCACTGCAGATCACGTCAGCAATACAAGAGCACTCTATGTACCTATCCACTATCGGTCACATCGTAGAGGATGCGAAAGTTTTGTTTTCCAGGGTCGTTGGAGCTATTATCACCCATGCACGCTAGCAAGCTAACATAACCGCCCATCGTCTAGCATGCCAAGCTTTATGGAAGACTTCAACCAAATCGTTGGTCTGAGGAATCACCACATGTCATCCTCAACTTGTTATTTGAAGAGATGTTTCTGTTTCTGTTTATGTGGTTGTCTCTGTTCTGTTTTATAACTTGGTGTTTTCACCATTTGCTCCTTTAATGAAAGCAATTTTGTCCGTGCATTCTGGTGCGAGTTCGATTTCCATTAATCCCCTCCTTCTAACAACTAATAATTTATCTCACTCAAAATGAAAATACCAAAAGAAATATCCTAGACAACCAAATTACATTCAACCCATTTAAAATAATTACTGTTTGTCGAAAATGCCCGTATGAGTTATTCTCCAATTTTTAATGTCAAACTGCAATATTTTTTACTTCAGGGCGTTTGTGTCCAAGTATTTTATTCAGTAGAGATTGGAAAAAATATTTTTTCAAATTGCAAGTAGCATTTTACCTCAGTGGTGGGGAGGAGTGTTGCAAGGCACGACATGGGTTTGAACTCCATCGGCTCTCTAGTCAAACATTTAATCTAACAAATTTATCATTTGATAAAAAGAAATTTAAAAAAAAACAGAAAAAAAAAAAAACAACCCAAAGTGGAGATAACCTTGAAAGGACACAGTTTCGCTGGAGAGGCAAAACCCGACCCTCCATCTTAAACTCCAAAAACAGAAAAAGACAAGCCCATTACATTACTCGGCCTCTTCTTTCTGTATCTTCGCGCGCCGCAGAACGCCGCTGCTGAGTGCTCCTCCTCCTCCTCCTCCTCCTCATCCATTTCCTTTGCTTTCTACTGGGCGGATTTGTCATCTCATCATCGATTTCTTTCGTTCTGGAAATGGGAATCCTTCGGACTTCTTTGCTTCCCAGCAATCCCCTACTCGCGGAAGCTTCCCTCTCACAAAAACCCAGCAGTTCCCACAAACCCAAGTTCAAATTTCAAGCTTCCACCGCCACCGCCACACTCTCAAACCCACCAAACCCGAAAGCCCATCTCTCCCTTCCCGCCAAAAAGACCGCCAAAGTCAGCCACAACCCAGTAGCTGCTCAACCCAGTTCCGAGATTGGTCGCTGCCTTTCTTTGCTAAAGAGCAACCCTTTGTCCGACTGTAGACAAATTCATGCCCAAGTTCTGAAGTTGGAAGCGCTTGAGGATAATGGTTGGGTAAGAAACAAGCTCGCTATGCTTTACTCTAAGAATAATGAGTTTTTAGACTATGCAGGTAAAATGTTCAATGATATTCCCAACAGAACTGTACCCACTTATGCGGCGTTGATAAGCGCGTATTGTCGGTCGGAGCGGTGGGAAGATTTGTTTTTGGTGTTTAAGTTGATGGTTGATGAGGGCGTGATGCCTGATAAATATGTTGTGCCTACGGTTCTGAAAGCGTGTGCTCTGGTGAGGATGTTGAGGATTGGTAAGATGATTCATGGGTTTGTGATCAGGAAGGCTTTGGATTCCGATGTTTACGTGGGGAATGCGCTTATTGATTTTTATGCCAATTGCGGGGACTTCAGATTTGCAATGAGTGTGTTTGATGCAATGAGGGAAAGAGATGTGGTTTCGTGGACTGCCCTTGTTTCCGCTTTCATGAATGAAGGCATTTTTGAAGAGGCAATAGAGGTTTTTAAGACCATGCAGCTGAATGGTGTCAAGCCTGACCTGATCTCTTGGAATGCGCTTGTATCGGGGTTTGCACGGAATGGAGAAACTGATTTAGCTCTTCAGTATTTGGAAGCGATGCAGGAAGAAGGGTTGAGGCCGAGGGTTGGTACTTGGAATGGGATAATTTCCGGTTTTGTTCAGAGTAACTTTTTCGAGGATGCTTTGGAAGTGTTCTGTGGTATGATATGTTTCCCTGAGGATCCAAATTCTGTTACAATTGCAAGCATTTTACCAGCTTGTTCGGGCTTAAAAGATTTAAACTTGGGCAGGGCTGTTCATGGATTTGCTCTAAAGCGTCAGCTTTGTGGGAACATTCATGTGGAGGGTTCGTTAATTGATATGTATTCAAAAAGCGGGATGAAAGATTATGCAGAGAGAATTTTTTCCAAGGCTGAGAGCAAAAGCATTTCTATGTGGAATGAGATGATTGCAGCTTATGTAAATGAAGGAGAAGCAAATAATGGGTTAGAGCTTCTTAGAGCGACGCATCATCATGGCTTAAAACCTGATGTGGTATCTTATAACACAATATTGACCGGCCATGCAAGAAGCGGGCAAATAAACGAGGCATATGAGTTGCTTTATGAGATGGTCCGGATGGATTTGAAGCCAAATATTATTTCTTTCAACATTTTAATTTCTGGTTTTCAACAATTTGGGCTTAGTTTTGAAGCTTTACAACTGTTCCAGACCATGCGATCCTCATCGAGTGGTTGCTTTGGAAATGATGTGCTCCATGAGTCAATTCAACCGAACTCCATTACTATTGCCGGTGCTCTTGCATCTTGTGCTGATCTCAATCTACTATGCCAAGGGAAGGAAATCCATGGATACTCGTTGAAGACTGGCTTTGAGCATAATATCTATGTTTCAAGCGCATTGATCGACATGTATTCAAAATGTCTTGATATTGTTTCAGCGACTAAAGTATTTCGGAGAACTGAGGATAAAAACACAATCTGTTGGAATGCTTTGATTGCAGGCCATGTCAACAAGAAGCAGCTGGACCGAGCTGTTGAACTTTTCGGTGAAATGCTGGAAGAAGGTCTTGGACCAAGCTCTATTACGCTTATGATACTTCTCCTTACTTGTGGTGATACGGAAGCTCTGAGATTTGGAAGAGAACTGCACGGCTATATCATAAAGAGTCATCTTGATCAGTCTAATTATAGCCTTGCAAGTGCCTTGATAGGCATGTATGCTAACTGTGGTAGTATCAAGGACGCCAAATCAGTCTTTGACTATGAAGTTAAAGGGGATGCTTCTGTATTGAACTCCATGCTTTCTGCTAATTCAACTAGCGGAACGGCCAAGAAGGCCATTGCCTGGTTGGGGGAGATGCAGTTAGCGGGGGTTGAGCCTGAGTTATAACCTTTACTGTAGGCTTTGAGCTTGTGATCATGATAGCTTGGTGGAAGAAGGATGAAAATGTCACTAATGATTGAAGAACAAACTTGGTGCTGTTTGAGCGTCTCTTTCAGGCATATAGATGGTTAATTATTTCGGTAGTGCCAGTTTTGATTTCCCCATAATCATGTTTTGGAAAACAAAAATTAGCAGATGGAAAAGTTTTCAGATGCTAATCCCCCAATTTATATGTCTAAGAATTTGATATCCATCGACTGCCGGAGATCAGCCAAAGTTATAAGGTTTGGAAGTTACTTCCTGACAATGGTGACATCTGTGCTGGAGTCAAAAGAGCATACGAAAAACATTTGGGGAAGCATCAAAAGTTGGTGTCTTTCCAAATTGAGCTTCGATGTTGTTTGATCAAGGCAGGGTTCTTGTGCACAATTGTCACAAGCATACAGAAAAGGCGAGTTTAGAAGGTTCCTGCACTGGTCATGCTCTAAGCTTACCGGCTGGAGGCTGCAAAAGCAACAGAGTTATCTTCCTTGTTAAAGAGGTTTTGGCTATTTGTATTCTTTCATTGTTGCGGATATGTGACCTTCCAAGTTTGCTCTTAAGAAGATATTTGGTAACTACTTTCAGGTTTCAAAAAAATGAAAAGTGAAAACTACCTTCTCTAATTTTCAAATTTTGCCGTGAATTTTCACTTTTTGAAATTAAGTTTATACGTTTTTTAAAACTGAAAACTGAAACTAGTTACCAAACAAGATTTTAGTTTTTAAAAAAAATGTGAACTGAAAGCCAAAGACTGAACACGAAATGCTTATGAAACGACCCCGAAGTTCAACGAATTTATAAAACATTATGTAGCACAATTTAGTATGTTGGAGCTCAATGAGCTGCAATTTCATTCTGCTATCAAGAACCATGTGATTAATACAAAACATTCCCAGAATTACAAATAACGAGTGCTTTCTTGTGAAACAAAAGTATAGCACCGGCATGCAAATGTGACCATTTAAATCCAACCGCATGCAAATGTGACAATTTAAATCCAATCGCATGCAAATGTGAGCATTTAAATCCAACTTTCAAAAAATGAGCCTGGCTTCTTGTACATGCCAATTGTGACAATTTAATTTGAACTTTCATACCTCGGAAACTTTCGAAGACCTGTAGCCGTTGACAAGAAACTCCAGATTGGCCGACGAAAGCAGACGTATCCTAACTTCTAATTCAGCTTCCATGAGAAAGCTTATCATTTCTCCACTCCTGCACTTGTTTTCTCGGTGGCCACAGGGGATTTCTTACTGCCAGGCCCTGATGAGACTTTAACCATTGCTGCTCTCAAAAGCCGACCTCCGAGTAAAAACCCGCGGCGGATTTCTTGAATTATAATCCCTTCCGTGAACTCTTGAGACTCTTCCCGTGCAATAGCTTCATGCAGCTGTAATAGAAAATTGAAAACTTAGATTTGGCATCGGAAAGTTTATCAAGGCACAGATCAATTGGTGGCAGGGAGTAAAAGATTTTCACCACTCATCACTGAGGTACAAGAGTCAGAAAAATATTATATCTTCTACACATACCAAAGAAAATTTCAACCCATCGGAGCCTAAATCAATAAGAAGCAAAACACATAAGAATGGTATGCGAAGTGGGAAATTAATCACTCTGCATAACACTTAACATCAATAACAAATAGCTTTTAGTGAATTCAAATAAATGCTGTTTGGCAGGAACAGGACAATCTCCTAACCAGGCGGATGTAAACAGTAGACACACAAAAGAGTAATTTTCACTCAAGGTTCTGAAAATTTGATTGTAGATAAGCCCCTTGAGCAGTAGTGGAGATTGGAAACTGCAAAAATCTTAGAGCATGTACTGGTAAAGAAATTTGAATGCATAGGTCAAGATTTATACTGAGCCCATATACACAATAATTCCATCATAAGAATGTCTCACCCCTAAATAAAACAAACAATAATCTACAGAAAGCATGTTTGGAAGGAAGAAGGTAGGAAAAAGTACAAAGAAAGATAGCTTTTCCTTCAATTGGTAGAAGGGAGACAGTATAGAAATGCAAGGGACTTAACCAAAATAATCTTACAAAATTTGCATAGGGAAAAAAGTTTTCATCCGTTCTTTTCCATATCATTCCCTTATCGACATCCTACCTCAAACACCGTTCAAATTTTTTAAACATGGAGTATTTTTTTTTTCCATCATTTGGACCCAAGAAAAGAGATGTCATATTAAATCCTTAAAACAGTACACATAGTCAAGATTGATTTCTAAGATCACTTTAACTTTAAATACGGTTGACCAGAAAAAATAAGCAAACAGGCATAAATTAAGTTCACCAAAAAACAGGCATAATTTAATTTTTGTAGTATAAATTGAACTAAGTAATTCTTAAAAGCTTTCACTTACTGAAGGATCAAAAGGCTTTCCCACAGTTGGAACGACAGCTACACGCAAGCTCCTCATAATCTCAACGAATTGCTTGTAAATACCTTGGTAACTTGCATCAATCTTTTCTTCCCTTTCAGTCTCGGGTTTAAGGAACTGTTTGGCTCTCTCAAAATTGTCAACCATGGGCAAAAGACTCTCAATCATTTCTCCTTGGGCGTCGGTCCTTACAGTAAGCCTCTCCTTCTCAAATCTTTTTCTACAATTATCAAAATCTGCTTGCAAGCGGATAAGTTTCTCCTTCCCAGATGTTATCTCTGCTGATGCAGAAGATACTTGCTTGACTAATTCATTCTTCTCGTTTTCTATTACTTCTATAATAGCCTCTACTTCGGAAACAGTTTTTCCATCTCCGTTAAAAATAGCCTCCTTGTAAATTTGAAGGAGGGTTTTCAAAGGGGGAAAATGCTCTTGATCTGCTCCGCTTTCAGAAGGTCCTGCATCGCTCTTACTATTTTCCTTTCTGGAATTCAACTAACCATAAAAATATAAAGATAAATAAGCAAGAATATGAATTATAAAGTTACAAACAAAGGATCAAAGCAAGAGAAAAGAAGTACAAATATTTAAAAGTCTGAAGAACGTTGATTAATACAAAATGAGCGAATCAAGTAAATATAAACATGGAAGATTTCGAAACCCTAAACCCTAAGAGAAGTAGGGATTCATCACGAGTGTCTGAGTCAATTAAAATGTGTATATCAGAATCTACGAAAAGCGAAATGCTGGATTGTTTTGTTTGACTGGAACCAAAAGTAACTAGAATTGCTGCTTCCGTTTGAACCAAAACATTCCAAAACGATGTTGCGATAATGCCAAGTAATCTCAAATGCCACCAAATCAAGAATTCAACTTATAACAGATAACAATTTAGCCAATTTCCACTAATTAAGAGATGAATAACGCAAATAAACAGAAAGAAATTAAAAATTATAGAGAACGCGAAATTAGGAATAAGAGAATGAAGAAAGCCTACTTACTGGGGTAACCGAGGCTTGAGGGGTGAGACGAGATTTGATGGAAGAGACACGCCTCCTACTGCCGCCACTGCTGTGATTAATAACGGAGGAGGAAGAGGCGGTGGTTAGAGAGAAGCTGCTAAACCCTAGAAGACGAACAGAAGGAGGACAAGGAAGAAGAGGTGGTTGGGGTTTGTTGGGTTTCGAGGAGACACAAGCAGAGAGGCTACGAGGAGGCGGAGCTACCAAGGTGTGATTCGGAAGAAACAACGAATTCGCCATTAATATTCAGACAGATAGTTGGTGAAGTAGAGATGCGGAGACCGACCGTTCGAGGCCTTTAAGCCGCCGCACCGCAGCTGAGGCAGGTTCAGGTTCTCGAGGCAAAGAGACGACGATGGTATGTGGCAAATGGCAGGTCTGAAATTTGTAGTTTTGGTTTCTTTTGGTTTTGCAGAGAGCTGGATGAGATGGGCTTCAGGATCCATCAGTTTTTATCTTTTGGGCTCAAGGACCCGCTACCTTTCTAGGCGATTCTATCACCCCGAAAACGATCTTGAGACACCCAGGACTGTACCATGTCTTCTTTTTTTTCTTCAAATGAACAACTTTTACTCTAAAAGTCTTGGTGTATTCAATTGAGATTCTTAAACACTTCTTACAATTCCCTATAAATTTAGGTGTATTCAATCATAACTTTTTGAAAGTCTCTAAAAGTTTAGGTGTATTGAAAAAGGAATTGGATTTGAACGGATTTGTGATTTGGTGGATTTTGAAGGATTTCAAGGTGATATGTCTAAATACCCAAGAGCTTGGAAAATCTCACCTCAACCCTAGAAACTTTGAGAGATTTTGAGCGTGCTACTCTTTCCTCCAGAGAGTCTCTTCTTCTCTCCAGAAACAGCAGGCTCCAAGGAAAAATTTCTCACCTTGTACATGTTACCTTTTTTTCTCTCCTTCAAGCTTCATGATTTTTCTTGTTTTGATAGTGTTGTTCTAGGATTAGGGTTTTTTTGGTTACTTTGGAGTTAAGGTTTTTCTTGTTAGGGTTGTTCTTGTTAGAGTTAAGGTTTTTCTTGTTAGGGTTAAGGTTTTTCTTGACGACGTTTCGTTAATTTCAGACCGCGAAACTTTAGTTGAGCACATGGGTATCAGAGCCGCACAACAAGTTTAGGGTTCGATATAAAGGTATAAGCAAATTTGTTTATTGAAGATGATTCACATATATACCAAAGAAAATTTGCTTATCGTTTTGGTTGGATGCCTTCTACTGTTCCATCTCATGAAAATTGGTTTTGATGCTTCCGCAATTTTGTGTTGGTATGCAATGATTTTTCGTGGTTAATAACATATAAAATTGGTGTTAATTGTATAAGATAAATTATTTTTATTCATATTTTGGTAAAAATAATTTTTTTTTTTAATTTGGGTTTTTGGTTATATAATTTTCGAGCACTACTTTACAACCTAATATTTGAAGCTCGAATTTTTCCTCTTGGGTAAGATTTAATTTGAATTACAATTTGTATCAATTTGCTTTTGTATAAATTACATGAATTATAATTGTTTTCAAATACAAATTTTCCTACGAATTAATATGGATTTTTGCTATTAGTTTCTGGGATTTTATGCTTCCGCTTACGTACTCGTAATTTTAATTAATATCAGTAATCCTAATGATATTCTATTGAAGAGAAGAATTGCATTAGACGTGTTGCAATTTTATAATTATGTTAGCAATCTCCTAATCAATTTAATTTAATGTTGACTAATTTATTTTGGTCTTGTATGTAGATTTCCTTATGGAATTGTTTTTACAATTAATTGGTAATTATCATCTAAATTGGAGGAGATTCTAAATTTAAAATATATTCCACTAATTGTTTTATTGTGAGATTAAAAGTATTTTCATAATTATTGATATTGCCCATATAAAGAGACATTATTTTTAATACGTTTTCTTAAAAGGGAAATTAGTAATCTCCTTGAATTTGGGTTGTGCATCACAATACAACTATTATGGGAATTTAAGCTAGATTGAAATTGCAATTAAACTACCCATTTTGTATTTGATTTGAATTAACTCATTTCATTTACTTATAAAATCTCTTATAAAGAATCTTTTAGAATTAAGAAGGAGTTACGTTTTTTGGATTTCATGTTTCCATATTTTAAATTTGGATATGTATCCTGCACTCACAAAGCTTGTGATTTCTTTTGGATTTTATGACTGATGGTTGAGATCGATTAATAATGTTGAAATATTATTCCTTATATAAGCCTAATTTGGATACATATAGATTGGTTTATTTTGTCCAAACCAACAATTTTGTGACTCAACAAATTTGTTTGAGAAATTTTAATATTTTGGGCATTTTAAAGCCTATTTATCTAATGAAATGAACCTTTAATTTACTTAAGAAATTTTAGTGTTTTGAGTATATTAAAGATTGTAAATTGGTTTTATTTAAATTATGAATAAATCTGAAATTTTGGTAGAGCTTGGGAAAAATATTGATGGAGTATTACATATACCTTGCAACGTGTCCTATTTGCTTACGATTTTGATAGATTTTCCTAACTTCAAACTTTGTGAAAAATTTGCCATGTTATATTATATAATGGATTGTATACACAGAAAAATTTTCATCCTTTTTGTACAAGAAATGGATTTATGGTAAATTTTTAAGTGTGATACTATGTTGCTGGAATTTTGCAGCATAATCTGTTTGTGATATTATTTTGATATACCTACGCAACTCCTAAATTTATGAAATTTAAGTATGATATACATTGACATGTTTATTTTAAATCTGGAAATTTTCACGCACATTGGTTTGAAAATGACTTATTGGTGAATTTTCAACCTCGGGACTATACTGCAGAATTTACGTAGCTTCTGCAGCACATTCCATTTCGATTTTATTTTTAGCCCACTTTAAAGATTGAAAAAATTATGGAACTTTGGGTGACAGTAAATTTATATGTCTACTTCATTTCTGAAAATCTTCATGCATCTTTGGAGAAAAAATTAAATTTTTAGTGAATTATTTAGTCTCCTGTATGTACTGCAGAATTTTTGTCGTTTCTGCAGCACATCTCATTTCTAATTATCTTTTAGTACACTTGTAGACTCTCAAAAATTTTGAAATTTTGGGAATTAACAGATTTGCATGTTTAATTTATGTCTGAAAATTTTTATGCATATCGGATGAACAATGAATATTTAGTGAATTTTTAATCTCAGGTTGGTACTGCAGTATTTCTGAAGCATATTTCTTTTGGAATTAAGTTTTTACTCACTTGTAAAAACTTAAAAATTATGAAATTTTTCGAAATAGTGACCATATATGTCTAGTTCATATCTGAAAATTTTCATGACAATCTAACTAGAGTTGAGTTTTTAGTGAATTTGCAAACTAAAGTAGTACTGCTGAATTTTGGTACTTCAAAAGTAGTTTTGTTATGTGATATTAATGTTTCACTGATTTGTGCACATCTATTGGTACCGATTATTGTACAAGTTTATGGTTCCAATATGTCCTCATTTTATGCAAATTCTCAATACTAACGACTTTTATAAACAACACTGATTAAATTTTGATTTAAAGATGTATTGGTTTGTTTTGCTTAAACCAATGTTTTGTTTGGTCATCAATTCTGATTATGATGATAATTGTCTTTTGAGAGAAAATTGGAAAGTGACATCAGTTTACTAATTGATCATTTTGGCCTCTATCGAATAACTGAATAACCATGTTTCCTCTTTCGAGAACTCTATTGTTCAATGTCAACAATGACGTACTTTTTTGTCTGATTGAATCTTTTGAAAATCATTGAATATCCAACAAAACGGTTATTTAATACTGTTCTAAAAAAATATTTTGAAAAATCAGAATTCTAATTTATATGGTGAATAATTTTGTCCCAATGGGAATTTCAGGAAATCACTCACCAATTATAAATTAGTATTATAGCAAATCATAAAGTACTTCTAACATATTTTCATCTGGCCAAAGCTGTTGAAGCTATATGTATTTTGTGTATTTTATGTTTTGGCTAGCTATGCAGGTATTTTCTTTGCATGATTAGTTTCTGCCCAAAGGTGTAACAATCATGCAATTTGCAGTTGGTTCGATCCTCCACAACTTGACTACTTCCATGATGAATCTTGTAGAATCGAGAATGAGTAGGTAAATTTGCCAATCTTTTGCCTTAATTTTTTTTTTCTAACTTTTAAATTGGATTAAAATTACTGTTAAAAAAAAATTGATGTTATTGAGATATCTAAATGTTTATTTTAGTCGAGTTTGTGACACACCCCGTCCCGAAGGAGGGTGTGCTGGCTGTCACGTGAGAGTGACGTAACCATTTACACAGTTCGGAAACTTAAAAATACAATTGTGAATTCTGTCAAAACACCGTTGGATTCCTCGTGGCCACCAAAGCTCTGCTATCTCGAACCTGGAGGGGCGCAAAACAAAATTGAGTGGGTCAGCAACAACTCTTTTCAAAACCTTTCCTTTCAAAAGTTATAACCCTTCGCCGTAAAACCTGTATAATTTCCCAGAAATAAAGTATATACTCATATATATATATATATATATTTCTCAAAACCCGCTGGAAAATACGCATGTATGAAAGTATGCATATGCCATGCCAAAGTATCAACTGAATGCCAAAGCATCTCTGTGAATGTGATTGAATACTCAAATATCATCTCAGCCCTCGGCTGTATATAGCTCATATCAAACTCAACAAATCATATAACTCATAATCATCATAATCAAATCATATATATACCCTGCACACACATCAATACCACCTCTAGTGGTCTGCACAACATCACTGATAATAAACTAATATGCTCTAGTGCTACGATCACGTGAAGATTGAGCGATAAATCGCGGGTTACTTATGAGTCGAACCCACCTATAGTGGCCTATTCGACAGAACTGAGCACCTAACTTGGATCCAAGGCGAGCATGCGGTGCAGGAGGTGAACAACACGTGAAAGACTGAGCCCCTCTCTGGGCGTGAGCACTAATATCAGTGTGCAGGTCTATGAGCTATAATCATATCACATCACATCACATTTCATCATTCGTTCACAATAATTAGCATATAAACTTACCTGCCACTTACCTGTGCGTCCTCAGCACCGACATTAATATAAACAATCAATAATGCATAATTAAACAAATAGATACTTTGCATGGCATTTCATATCATTTTTCATTTAAACTGATTTTCTGGGCAAAACTCATTTATATAGGTATATACGGAAAATAAATGCCCACTCACTGGTATGTAGACGGGTCGTAACCTCCGTGCCTAGCCTGGCTACGCTCGTCCTCTGGATAGGTCTCGCCTATATGAGAAGTAACTGAAATAACGTTAATTAACGCACATAAATGACAATTACTAATAACTTCTCATACGTAGCTCAATTTTGGCATATGAATATACCAACGAGACCTACACGACGTCACGAGCGGAGTGATATTTTTAAAATAATTTTATTGTAGCTCACGCGCCCCCACGCGCCAGAAAAGGCACTGTGAAACGCGCCCCCACGTGCATGGCACGCGCTGGCGCGTGTCGTCTTCTTCCTCGGGTCGCCGGCGCCGGCCACCGGTCGCCGGAAACCTGCAACTTGCCATAACTCGACCATTTCTTCACCATTTCGTCTCATTTTTCTTCCTACGTGCTCTAAATTAAGAGAGGAAGAGGGCTATACCTTCAAAAACCTTCGAATCACGACGGAGCAAAATCTCAAAAATCGGCCACCTTTGAACTAGGGTTTTCCGAAGTCCAACTCGAGCCAACGATACACTCCGACGTTCGCGAGGGTCTCACAAAGCTCCATGTGAGCTTGGATTGTCCTAAAACAAAGCCAATAAAAAGTTGATGAATAGTACCCAAATCGGACCTCAGGTTTTCGACGTGAAAACGTACGAGTTCTTACCTGAAACTGGTGTCGATGGGTTCGTATGGACCTCAGGAATACAATGGAACCTTTTTCTGCTTCGATCCATGAAGATTTTGGTGTCCTTGGGCGTGGTCCGTACGTGAAGGAAGAGAGAGAGAGAGAAAGTCGACTTTGAGAGAGAGAGAGAGTGACGGGTAGAGAGAAAGGGTGAGTGTGTGAGGTGTGCTCTTAGTCACCAATCATTTGTCAAGGACTTTGATTGGCTCCAATTAATTAGGGTAGTGCACCATTGGACCAATTTTCACACACATGTCAATAATCCCCGCAAGGGTAATTTCATCTTTTCACGTCCCTAGTGACGTAAGTGTCGGGACGGGCTGTTACAATCTACCCACCTTATAAAAATTTCATCCCCGAAATTTACATAACCAAAACCAAATCCGTCCGCTAGTACTCATAAAACAACCTCGGGTACATCTCTCACATCCGATCCTCCGTCTCCCAAGTAGCTTCTTCCACTGAATGGTTCATCCACAAAACTTTAACCAACTGCACTGTCTTATTCCTCAAAACCTTTTCTTTC
This sequence comes from Heteromeles arbutifolia, assembly GCA_024362995.1. Taxonomy (NCBI): domain Eukaryota; kingdom Viridiplantae; phylum Streptophyta; class Magnoliopsida; order Rosales; family Rosaceae; genus Heteromeles; species Heteromeles arbutifolia. Next base: position 39,838,908 of record JANCRC010000001.1, on the reverse strand, counting down.
CAATCCAATATAGTCACTGGCTCCTCATCATAAGTCAAATTTGAACTAATCTCCAAATGTTGATGAGGTATCTCATGTGAAGGATCTACGACATAGCTTTGAAGCATCGACACGTGAAACACATTATGTACCTTAGACAGCTCTGACGGTAACTCAAGTCTATAAGCAACTTCACCGACTCGCTCGGTGATCTGGTACGGCCCGATGTACCTAGGACTCAACTTTCATTGCTTTCCAAATTGAACAACACCTCTCCAAGGCGATAACTTCAAAAATACCCAATCACCGACCTTGTACACTCTATCAGTAGCATGTCTGACTGCTAAGCTCTTTTGTCGATCTTGTGCCAGTTTCAGGTTAGACTTAATCACTTGAACATTCTAAGTAGTCTCATCCACAATCTCAGGACCCACTAAAACTCTTTCGCTAATCTCTGACTAACACAAAGATGTACGACAAGCTTTCCCATATAGTGCCTCAAATAACGCCATACCAATACTCGATTGAAAGTGGTTGTTGTAGGCAATTTCCATCAAATCCAACCGCTTAATCCAAGCGTCACAAAACTGCAATACTGAAGATCTCAGCATATACTCCAAAGTCTAAATGGTCATCTCTGACTGTCCGTCTGTTTGGAAATGATATGTTGTACTGTAAAGAAATCTTATATCCAAAGCCTTCTAACACGTTATCCAAAACTTAGAAGTAAATCTGGGATCACAATCCGATACAATACTTACTAGAACTTCAGTGGTACTTAACAATCCTCGAGATAAACAATCCAACTAATCGGCTTAAAGAATACTTCTCCCTCACTGGAATAAAATGAGTTGACTTAGTAAGCCGATTAATTATCGCCTAAATGCCATCATAACCATTTCGTGTACGAGGAAGCTTGTACACAAAATCCATATTAATATTTCCTTATTTCCACTGAGGAACGAGAAGTGACTGCATCCATCCAAAAAGGCTTTCTTCTTTCCGTTTTAACTTGCTAACATATGATACATTTACTTACATACTCAAAATTTCTCTTTTCATACCCGGCCAATAGTACATGATCGGATGGTATGACATATCTTAGTACTTCCAGGATGCATCGTAGAAGCTGAACAGTGTACTTCGTCCAAAAATTGCTTTCTTTAATTCCACATCATTAGGCACATACATCTCGTTCTCTTGCATAAGCATGCCATCTGATTCTCTAACTCTGAGGTCTTTCTTTTTCTCGATATTCTTTGCCTCAATTAATTCCTGGTTTCTTCATCAATCCTCTGGGCATCGAGTATACGATTAATTAAAATAAGCCTAACTTGGATACTAGCAAGCAAGGCTTCTTCTCGTTCTTCTATTTCCAACTTTACTCCAGTAGATCTCAAATCCGCAAGAAGAGGAACATAACAAGCATACAAAGCATTTATTTTCACGAGAGTCTTCATATTAAGTACATCAGCCCAAACATTTGCACGATCACCTGGTCGTGCAATCATAATCCCTAAGCGACTCAATCCACCTTTGTTGCCTAAGATTAAGATCTCTCTAAGTAAACAGATATTGGGGACTCTTATGATCCATACAAATCTTACACTTTTCTTCATAAAGATAATTTCTCCAAATCTTCAAAGCCAATATGATAGCGATTAATTCCAAATCATAATTAGGGTAATTCACCTCATGAAGTTCAATTGCCGTGAAGAATAAGCAATTACCCTACCCTTTGTATCAATACATATCCCAAACCATTCAAAGAAGCATCCTTATAGACCTCATAATTCCTGTTATCATCTGAGAGTGCTAACACAAGTGCATGAGTGAGGAAATACTTCAACTGTTGAAAACTTTGCTCACCATTTTCATCCCACTCAAACTTAACCTCTTTTCTCGTCTATCTCGTCAATGGCAAGGCAATGACTGAAAAATCTTTCACAAACCATCCATAATAGCCTGCTAAGCAAAGAAAACTCCGAATCTTAGTCACGGTTCGCGATTGTTCCAAATTCTCAACTTCTGCTACCTTTTAAGAATCCACTTGAATACTTTAAGTAGATATAACATGTCCCAGAAATGCCACTTGATTCATCCAACATTGGCATTCGCTAAACTTAGAATACATCGACGATCCCTCAATCTTTGTAATACCACTTTAAGATGTCTAGCATGCTCTGCTCTAGTCTTAAGTATACCAGAATATCATCAATGAAAATGATAACAAACCTGTCGAGATATTCCTGGAATGCTTCGTCAAACTCATAAAATTCGTCAATCCGAATGGCATCACCAAAAACTCATAAAGACCATAACGAGTTCTGAAAACCGTCTTAGGGACATCATCACTCTTAATCTTCAATTGGTAGTAACCAGACTTCAAATCAATCCTTGAAAATACACAGACACCTCTAAACTGATCAAACAATCATTAATACGCGGTAAGGGATAATGATTCTCAATTGTTACTCGATTCAATTGTCTATAGTCAATGTATAGTCTTAATGTCCACATTCTTCCTCATAAATAAACTGGGCTCTCCACGACGACATACTAGGTTGAATGGAACCTTTATCAACCAATTCTTGCAACTGACTTTTCAATTCCCTTAACTCATCATGAACCAATCTCTAATATAAGGTCCGTACCTGGAAACAAATCAATAGAGAACCCCACATCTTTGCCTGGCGGCAATCCAGGTAAATTCTCAGGGAAAACATCAGGAAAATGTCTAACCACCTTGACCTCTTCCACACTACTCAGAGCAATATCTCTTAGTACCGCATGAACTAAATATCCTTGGCAGCCTTTCGATAACGATCTCTTTGCTCTCACAGCAGAAATAACGGCATACCTCACTCCACTTTGCATACCCCCAAAAGTAACCTCTGGTCATCCAGGTCGATGGAAAGTAACTGATTTCCCGTAGCAATCTATCTTGGCACGATTATAATGCAACCAGTCTGTGCCTACAATCTCATCGAAATCCACAAAATTCAACGGGATAAGATTCACTGGCATAACTACCTCTTTCACCATCACTGGATACCCTGAATAACACCATACCAATGTAGGATGACCTACCTGTTTACTTGCTTAACGAATCCAACAATAAGTTATGGATATTACGGTCTGCAGCCCGCAATAACGATAACTCACTGTTGTCTCGATAAGTAAGCAACAATCCTCAAGGGTGCAACATTACCATCTTGCCCTTCATTAGAAATACATATGCACGCCTCGATCGTGCTCCATCATTACTCTCTTTGGCAACATCATCAATAACAAGAAATATATCAGCCGGAGTCATCTAATGTGACATGTATGACTCTAATCCTGCACACCACGGCTCATGTAACCATAATTACTAGATCCAGATACCTGCTGGATCAGCGCTAGTGGTGGCAAAGAAGACTGCTGGGGCATTTACTTATTTTAGGGACAATTTGCAGCTCTATGTCCCATTTATCCACAAGTAAAGCATCTACTACTTTCTTGTCTATACTCTCCAAAGTGTCTGCTATTGTACCTACGGCACAAAGGTACATTCCCTCTATCCGAATCACCTTGTCTCTGAAATCTGGGATCACCAGTAAGTCTACCACCTCGCCTCTGACCAGTGGCACTAAAACCTCCGCTGGGAGAACTAGAACTAGCTTCACTTCTCTTGAAGCTCTGAGTCTTCCGAGGTCCTTGAGATGACGGATCTTTACCTTTATCGTCTTTCCTCTGATTCCCATTATTTTCTTATTCTTCTTTACTCTCGCTGAGCATAATCTCATAGTCCTCAATTCTCAACAACATCTCATAAAACTCCTGGTAAGAAGCACAATGGATAGTGGTCGTCAAAGAACACCACTTCCTCTTATTATCCAGCTTAAAACGACATAACACCTCGACTGGATTAACAACAACATCCAAATGGTAACGATACTTGTCCGTAAACTTTCTATAATACTCATTTGCCGTCATCTTTGCTTGTCTCAAATTTGTAAACTCTCGCTTCTTACCATCCATTTATGTCGGAGGACTAAACTTTTCCTTAAACAATTCTTTAAACAACTCTCAAACAGCTGTTTCCTCAGGTGACGTCTTATAAAACTCCTATCTCCACCAGGATGCAAATTCAATACTCAGAAACCAGGTAGTCACCTCGACCTACCTTGCAAAAGAAAGATTCCCTTGACTTTGCATAATCCGAAACATCTTTTCCAAATGATTAAACCATCGACTTGCTCCCTCAGGTCTTTCATTTCCATAAAGTGATTCAGCATCAACTTATAACCAGTCCTAAGAGAAAAATCCTTTGGGTAATAGACTGAATCACATTAGTACTAGCTTCCCATAACTGAGCTAAATCGGGAAAACTAGACTCAACTGAACAACGTGGCTCACTACGAGGCGGTATAGTTCTGACAGAAGACGCTAGGAAATTCTCAAGATACACAGGGCTGCAACCTAGGCTCTGATACCAACTGACACACCCCATCCCGAAGGAGGGTGTGTTGGCCGTCACGTGAGAGTGATGTAACCATTTACACAGTTCGAAAACTTAAAAATACAATTGTGAATTCTGTCAGAACACCGTTGGATTCCTCGTGGCCACCAAAGCTCTGCTATCTCGAACCTGGAGGGGCGCAAAACAAAATTGAGTGGGTCAGCAACAATTCTTTTCAAAACCTTTCCTTTCAAAAATTATAACCCCTCGCCGTAAAACCTGTATAATTTCCCAGAAATAAAGTATATACTCATATATATATATATATATATATATATATATATTTCTCAAAACCCGCTGGAAAATACGCATGTATGAAAGTATGCATATGCCATGCCAAAGCATCTCTGTGAATGTGAGAATACTCAAATATCATCTCAGCCCTCAGCTGTATATAGCTCATATCAAACTCAACAAATCATATAACTCATAATCATCATAATCAAATCATATATATACCCTGCACACACATCAATACCACATCTAGTGGTCTGCACAACATCACTGATAATAAACTAATATGCTCTAGTGCTACGATCACGTGAAGACTGAGCGATAAATCGCGGGTCACCTACGAGTTGAACCCACCTATAGTGGCCTATTCGACAGGACTGAGCACCTAACTTGGATCCAAGGCGAGCATGCGGTGCAGGAGGTGAACAACACGTGAAAGACTGAGCCTCTCTCTGGGCGTGGGCACTAATATCAGTGTGCAGGTCTATGAGCTCTAATCATATCACATCACATCACATTTCATCATTCGTTCACAATAATTAGCATATAAACTTACCTGCCACTTACATGTGCGTCCTCAGCACCGACATTAATATAAACAATCAATAATGCATAATTAAACAAATAGATACTTTGCACGGCATTTCATATCGCATTTCATATCATTTTTCATTTAAACTGATTTTCTGGGCAAAACTCATTTATATAGGTATATACGGAAAATAACTGCCCACTCACTGGTATGTAGACGGGTCGTAACCTCCGTGCCTAGCCTGGCTACGCTCGTCCTCTGGATAGGTTTCGCCTATATGAGAAGTAACTGAAATAACGTTAATTAACGCACATAAACGACAATTACTAATAACTTCTCATACGTAGCTCAATTTTGGCATATGAATATACCAACGAGACCTACACGACGTCACGAGCATCGTGATGTTTTTAAAATAATTTTACTGTAGCTCACACACCCCCATGCTCCAGAAAAGGCACTGTGAAACGCGCCCCCACGCGCATGGCACGCGCTGGCGCGTGTCGTCTTCTTCCTCGGGTCGCCGGCGCAGGCCACCGGTCGCCGGAAACCTCCAACTTGCCATAACTCAGCCATTTCTTCACCATTTCGTCTCATTTTTCTTCCTACGTGCTCTAAATTAAGAGAGGAAGAGGGCTATACCTTCAAAAACCTTGAAAAACCTTCGAATCACGACGAAGCAAAATCTCAAAAACCGGCCACCTTCGAACTGGGGTTTTCCAAAGTCCAACTCGAGCCAACGATACACTCCGACGTTCGCGAGGGTCTCACAAAGCTCCCTGTGAGCTTGGATTGTCCTAAAACAAAGCCAATAAAAAGTTGATGAATAGTACCCAAATCGGACCTCAGGTTTTCGACGTGAAAACGTACGAGTTCTTACTTGAAACTGGTGTCGATGGGTTCGTATGGACCTCAGGAATACAATGGAACCTTTTTCTGCTTCGATCCGTGAAGATTTTGGTGTCCTTGGGCGTGGTCCGTACGTGAAGGAAGAGAGAGAGAGAGAAAGTCAACTTTGAGAGAGAGAGAGTGACGGGTAGAGAGAGAGGGTGAGTGTGTGAGGTGTGCTCTTAGTCACCAATCAATTGTCAAGGACTTTGATTGGCTCCAATTAATTAGGGTAGTGCACCATTGGACCAATTTTCACACACATACATACACACATGTCAATAATCCCCGCAAGGGTAATTTCGTCCTTTCACATCCCTAGTGACGTAAGTGTCGGGACGGGCTGTTACACTTTGTTTTAGAATTACAACATAAATTTGAGTTTGGATTCTCTTATAGGGTTTCATGTTAATTTGTGACCTAATTTTTCAATATTCACATATAAAAATCGTGATTATTATTTAAGTTTTATTATGAACCTTGCATTTTGAGGAGTGTTTGCCCAAGTGGGAGAAATAATATATTATGGGCTTCACACTCATCGATATTTGCATCCGAAGATAAGATGTAAATCATGATATTTGTTTATATTTTATTTGTTAAATGTAACTAACCTTGCAAGAAATTTTACTTTGAATCACTATCGTTATTTATCAATATTGAACAGATAAATACAATACGACCAGATTCATATTCATGAAGGATTAATGGGTACATTCTGCTCAAAAGTGTTTTACTTATTAATTCTTGTTTGTTGTTCAAGAAATTGAACTTGTGATTTATATGTTATTGATGAATAATTAATCTGCTCAAAAGTGTTTTCTTATTCAGTACAACTATAAATCAATGTATAGTGAAACATGAAATTGACAAGATTGCATATACTTCATCTGCTCAAAAGTGTTGAAGCTATATACGTTTGCCCTTGTATTTTATGTTTTAGCTATGCAAACCTAATATAATTAGTTTCTGTCCAAAGATGATTCTGGAATTATATGCTTTTGACGCAATAAGAAAACATTCAGTTAAAGTTTTCTATTTCTGTCAATTGTTAGATGAACAAAATTTACTAATTGTTTGTGTAGTTTTCATTCACAAGAACCACTTCTTATAGTTATCTGGCATAAAGATGAGGTCAGAAAAGTTATTTGATATGTTTTGAGCTTACAACTTCTACAACTGTAGATCCCAACCAATGCTTTACTAGTGGGAGTATTTAAAAATGTATTTGTTCTACTGTGTAGGCGTTTATAAAAATTTACTCTTTTGATCAATGGGAGTAAAAGTTTACATTTTGTTTTTTGAAGTATTTAACTATTTTGGTTAGTGGGAATAAAAGCTTGCCTTTTGTTTGAAATATTGAAGTCTGAGTGATTGATACTTTAAGAGTAATTTTGTTTAAACTTTTGTTCATAAGTTTTAATGAGAAATCCTAATTTTGTTATTATATCAGATTGTTTAAATTGACAGAAATTCGTGCAGGGAACTCATGCTAGAGTTCATTTTTTTAGTGAGACTGATATTCGATTCATCAGTTTCAGACACCATGGCATAGTCTGCAGCTGTATGCTTGGATTGAATGTGCATGTGATTATAGAGCACAAATGCAGAAAGATATGCATTTGGATTTCTATAGTTCTACATTCAGTTTAAGTAATAGTTGTCTTTTGAGGGATAACTGTTGTATCTTTGGTTCAGTGATCACTGTGATTCTTGTTACAATCAAACTGTTGGTATTGACACTCAAAGTGGGAGAATGTAAGACTCATGTTGAGTTGTCAATTATTGTGAATCGAATTACTTGAAAGACAATAACTTGATCTTCAAGATATTTGGCTTTTAACGTGATTCAATATTGGTTGGCAAGAATCATGGAACCAAGATATATTTAGTTGACTAATTGAAACCCTAATTAAGTAAGACATTGTACATGCCTTGGTGGGACAACATTAAGAATAAATGGTGATTGTATTCCTCTAATTACTATAATAGGCAGAATTAGGGGGACCCTAATCACTATATTAAGGGTGTCCCTGCTTTCACAAAACACACGTTCCATTCCGAGCAAACTCTATTATTGCTGGAACACTTCCGCTTGTTGAAAGTAGAAGACTCATTTGTCATCCGCAAGAGCCATGTCTTCCGTATTCCAAAGATAAGTAAATTGTAATTGATTTATTGTAATTTTGGTTTATCAAATCCGTGATCCTAATGTCTTGTTGTTGTTCTTATGATTTCATAAATATCTTACAGAATTCACATGGATGTGTTTTTGTAAAGCATACTACTAAATGGTAGCTTTGCAATTTGGTTGCTATTGATTCGACTACGGTTGTATGCCATGTTAATCTGGATACGGGACAACCTGACTCTTGCAACCTCATTCTTTATCTTTTCATCTTAAATAATAAAAAATTATTTCGTGGCTCAAAAAAAAAAAAAATTTGTCGAAACATGGTAGGGTGAAGTTGTTTCCTTGATTTTTCAACCTTTGTATCGAAACCAGTGGACTTTCCCCTCCAAATGATGTTGAGTTTCTGCTTTCTTTATTCTTTTAAACTGTTTCTTGCTCACTTGTATGAATTAGCTGTGAATAAAAAATCCATGTGATCGTATACATAGACTAATTAATCTTTTTTTATCTTATAGGGAGTTCATTTGGAGTTTCAAGGCATCGATTTCAGAGGTGAGGCATTTTAATTGTATGTTGTATTTTTAATTCCATTGATGTCCAATATTCTTCTAACCTATCGTCCTAATATTCAGAACTCACCTTGACATGTAAATATCTGATTGGAATGATTTATGAGCTTATTTAGACTTGTAATCCCTATTATCATGTTATGCTTTTATTGTCATGTCCCATTGTTTTATGATAATGCATCATCTAGTAAGATTATAAATGGGAGATTCACAACAAGAAAAGGCAAAACGAAACTATAATCAGTGGTCCATGCAAGAGAACAACATGTTGTTACAACTACTTGTTGAGGCCGTAAACAATGGATGGCGTGATGCTAATGGTATAATAAGCAAGCAAACCATAGAAGCCAAAATTGTTCCTGTGCTCAATGAAAAACTTGGGTGTAAAAAACTGAAGATCATGTTAAGAACCGTATGAAAACATTGAAGGGTTGATTTCAATCAATTTGCCAGCTTTTTAGACACAGTTCTGGATTTGGATGGGACCCTGTCACAAAGAAGTTCACAGCTAGTGATGAAGTATGGGAAGGTTTCCTTAGGGTGAGGTTTTTTTTTTTTTTTTTTTTTTTTTTTTTTTTATTTTATTTTTTAAGAATATATATTTACACATGATGATCTTTCATGTTTATACATTTTGTATTTAACAATTTTATTATGTTTTTGTTTTTTTGCTAGTCTCACCCAAAGAGTCAAGGTGTTCGCAAAGAGACATTTGCAGACTATGAAGATTTGATGATTGTTTTTGGTGATGGAACAGCTAAAGGAAATAACTCAATTGGATTGGGCGATGATACTGATGCCACAACATATAGAGTTAAAGAAATTAGGCCAGTCAGTGTTAGCTTGTGCAGGGTTGCACAACTTTCTTCCCAAGGAGTGTCCTTCTGATGAATTTCCAATCGAACCAGAAGACAGTGAATCTGAAGATGAAGAAAATGATGATGAACTAGGTAATCAAACTTAAAAGCAACAACGACAAATTGCTATTGCATGGAGAGCTGGCATAGCTACAAATATGTGGACAGATGTTGTGAGTGATAGCATTCAAAGATGAGAAATAGATCATTAATTATTTTTACGGATTGGAGTGTGCAATTTGTGTTTGAAAAAACTTTGATGGCTAGTTTATTTTGTAAGCCTTAAATTTCAAGATTTTGGATGCCAATGTTAATTTCACTTTGATAGCTACTTGAAAACATTGTGATTTGGGTCCTAAGGCCAATTGTTGAGATTAATAGAATAAAAACAGATTTTGGCTTGTAAAGGGAAGGAAATTGTTGATCAAATTCTCTGAAATTCTCTAACCCCATCTAAAGAATTCTCTTACAATTCATGTGAATTCTCTGAAACTTATAATTAATTCACTCGAACTCTCTCAAATTCCATAGATTTAAATTTCCTGAAACTCTCTCAAAATCCTAATTGAATACACCCCCTTAAGATTAGGGGATAAGTACGTCAATCACTAATTAAATATCGAACTCAAAATAAATATGTACATTATCGTTATTTATGTGAGTTAAATTTGATATGAACGTCATCAGTGGAAATTAAATATGAGACTTCTCGCTTACAGGTGAAGAGGAATATTATTATACCATATAACTAGATTTTTTTTAATACAAACTATATTACTATTTTAATTTACACTAGAGGAAGAAAAAAGGGTTTAAACTCAGAATCACCAGGACAACAGAGATTAAGGGTGGGTTCAAAAAACCAAAAACTGAAAGAAAAAAAAAATGACCAAACACCGACCCGAAACCGAAAAACGAAAATATAAAACCGAACCGAAAAAGGAAAAACCAAACCGAATCAAACTTTATTGGTTCGGTTTCGATTTTGAAGGTTCGGAAACCAAACCAAATCCTTTACACTTGATGGATGTATGCCTATAATGTTTCTTTTGTGAAACTTTGTTGTCAAGTTTGAAACTAAGCCTAGGGCTTTTTGAAGAAGCATACTTGGTTCAATTAGGGAGGATACTCCATTGGTTATATAAAAGAAAGATTTGGAAGGCTTTGGAACTTGTATTTATACAACTACCTTCCCACTTTTCTTATTTTCTTATTATTAGTCTACCAATGCAAACCTCTTTTCTAAATTCCATATTAAAAGAAGAACACATTGATATGATGACTCTAGCTCAATTCTTATCCATGACAAGGTTTAACGGAGAGCAACTTCAATTACACAGGACGCAACAGTTGCAATGTATTCGCGTTATAAGCCTTTCGTGGCTGCTTCTTAATACGAAAACCATAATAGGATTCCATGAAGAACCATCACACTCGCATAACAATAATAAATAAAATTAACCCATCAAAGAAACAACGAACACCAATTTCTGAGGCAATAAAAGGTCAGAATCAAGCATTAACATCAATCTGGTTGGAACATGGAAAACCAAGTCCACACAACGTTTTAACCGTCCAACACGACAAACTAAACAAACCCCCCCCACACTACACACTTAACTACTGCAACAGTCAGACTAGTAGTCAGCTTCCTGCCGGCCTTGAGCACCTGCAAACAGATGCAGCACAAGGAGCATTAGGCAAAGCTCACTTGTAAATAAATTCGGGTTGCACAAACCAAAACCACTAGAAACCATTGGTTTTCAAGAAATCATAACCATAGTCCCCACAGTATTTGATCTTTTTCGATTTTACTTTTAATTACGAGTAATAAGTTCAGGCAAGCTATTTCTTGAAATCCCCATTTAACAAGATGTTCCAATCAGTTCAGCTGGACCATATTTTGTTCCTTCAGAGAAGCTTAACTGACAGTTGAGGCTGGAGAATCAAATGCCAAAGGATACAAATGATGCACTTAATTTAAAGGCTCTACAAACTCTTGTGTTGTGATGCCCAAGACCGACAAGACAATCTTTTCTTTTTCCTGTCAAAAGCTTAGGACAAAATACGAGACCAAAAAAGATCCTGCACTCCAGTTGTGAAGAAGGGGTGTAAGCAGTTCAAAAGAAATCATTACTATATTTCCAATCTCGTATACTGTAATAAAAAATCTAACAAACCAGCAAAATCACTGAATAATAAAATAGCAAAGAACTTGATGATGAAAACAATTTCATCGGCCTATACCCAAGAAAATGCAATTGAAGTATGGAAAGAGCACCGTTCGGTATGGTGGTGTTGTATTTTAATAGCTTTAAGGTTACACAAAGAATATATTATGTACATGAGGATGAGGTTGTTGAAGGGAGTGGCAAAACAGGATTCATGCATGCAAGACCAATAAAAGGAATAAAGATTCAAAACTCATGACTTTACGATTGAAGCATGCCATATCCAAATCCAATCATAGCGTACATGTAGATTAGACATTTCAATGTGATTTAGTGAGAAGAGATTTTACCTGCACAGCAATTTATGGCACAGCAGCCTCCAGCAGTTCACAAAGTACAAGAATTAACAGCTGAGGTTTTTTGACATTTAATATCAATCCTATCAAGAAGTTCGGTAAAAGAAAGATCCAGTTGGTTGTGCCCTCCTTCTGTTACATTGTACTCTTTGTTGCCACTGTCCTCGGTGCAACCAACATCATCAGAACCACCTTCAACAGACTGGTTTGTATGAATGATCTTACCAAACAGCTGAAAAGAACTTGTGCCAACCTTTGTCTGCAACCGGTTTCCATCAAGTTCCATCCCAAAGGATGGCACACTACTCTGGCTATCTGGTGACAATTCGTCAGACTGTGAACTACCAATGTTCAACTCAGTACACACCCTCTTCAGCTTTGGCACCTCATTGTTGCCAAAGGAATTGTAAGTGCACGCCTGAGGATTGTTTTCACTTAACAAGTGGGATAGATTAGATACAGAGAATGTATCTTGCCTGGCTCCCTGCATGCCCGCAGGAAAATTGTAGTTCAACAAGGATGCACTAAATGGCCCCATTGCAGAATTAGCTGCTCCTGTCATAGGAAAGAAGAACTCTTCCTCTGCATTGGTCAACAGCCCATGACTCAGAGGAGCTCTGAATCTCTTTGTAGGGCAAAACGTAGTATGAATTGAAGGTGTTGATCCAACAAATTCGACTTGCCACGGGCTCACCCTCTTAGCATTGTGCAGAGCTTCAGGTTCGTCCCATGTAACCTACAATACAGAGGTTATTAATTATTTGAATTGCTTGGCAAGAATTATAAAACTTAACATCAGTCAATAATGAAGAGAAAGAACAATAATATCAGAATGTCACAAAATGTAGAAAATTGCAATAATGTGCGTATGTATTTTGGCTTAAAATTTTAATGTAAATAAAAAACACCCCTCTCTCCGTGTGCGTGTATGTATACGTGTGTCAAATTTCATTTCTTGGGTTTGTATGCCTGATATAATCGTCTCTTTAACTCAGCTAGGATTTGGTGTGAAACATAGAAATTATACTTTGCTAAACTGCAAACTTAAACGGACCAGTGCCTCAACACAATAGATAACAGCCCAGAATCCTGACGTGGTATTTCTTTTCTTAACAGTAAGTTTGGCAGCAACCTTTTCTCGGCAGCAAGAGAAATGTAAGTTTAGGAATTTTAACATAATTGATATCAAGTATTTGAACCAAAACCAATGAGTCTACAGAAAAGTCAGTGTCATGCGATGCAATACTGAACTATCAACTGCTCTTTCTTGTCAACTTCTACTCCAAAATTAAAGCGCAACAAGAAGTGGGCTATTTGTTATAAGCCATTAACAAATGCCAGTAATTGAACAAGACTACAATCCAACAGCAAAATCAGCCAAACCGAGCCATATTAGAATGCCGCCGTGGTAGCATCTTCCCCGATAAACTAAAACGTAAAAATGTCTGCTTATCCCAAAAGGCATCTAATCAAGTCAAAACCAAATAACACATGGACTATTTCCTTTAAATTTAAATCCCATATCTGCTTCCTGATACATTTCCACAGATATAAACTAGTACCATGATATGTTCCCTAATGGAAAGAGGGTGGATTAACACTACTTGCTAATACCCAATTCTTCCGTTCAAAATACAAAATGAGTTTCTTAATTTTGCATCAATTAGGAGATAATAACAGCTTAAAATCAACTAAGACTAAAAGCTGAAGAACCAATACCTGAAGCATGCGCCAGGGTGATCCCTGCCAAGGTCCATTGTCCGGTACCGAAGCCGTCGACAGAGTGCCCTGAAACCAAGTCATCCGAGACGAGTCCTCCGTCTCCATGGCCAACTTCACTCTCATCCCAGCCGTCCAAAACAACTTCAATGCCTTCTCCACCACCTCAGACTTCACCACAAAGTCCCACCACCCCGCTTTTGGATAATACACCACCTCAAACGGCTTCCCCTCCGCCGCCATCTCCGCCACTTCGGCCACGGCCTCCGCGGACATTACCTTCCTTCCAGAACAGTCCTGATCCTCTGTCTTCAGCCTCATCGAGTTCGTCGCTCCGCCTCCAATGTGATAGCTCCACCTGGCGCAGTCAGAGCTGGCGCTGGCCCTGACTGCGCGACGGACGCCGATGAACAACTCTCCCCTCCCGTTCCTCATGAAGACGACGGAGTCACCAGCGACGAGCATCTTGTGGTTGACGAACTTGCTCCAGCCAGTGGTGAGCAAGTGCCTTCTCGGAGTACCCCTGTATATGTGCCGGAATTCCCAAACGACGCCGTGGAGATCGGTGAGGAAGAGCGCCTGGACCGGCGGGTCGGCCTGGTAGTTAAGCGGAGGAAAGATGGAGTCCGCGCAGAACTTCGGAACAGAGAATCCACCTCCATTGTGAGCATCCGAAGGCGTCAGTATCTTCGCGAACGAAAAGACTCTGTCATCCTGTCGTTCCAAGTCCCCATTATCGTCGGCGTCGAGTTCGTCGCCATTGGGAGGCTCGACGTTGGGGAACTCATTGGGGATTGGGACGAGAAGCAGCTTGGCGAAGACCTCGTCGGTGGTGGGGTCAGCGAGGAAGTGGAAGTCGGAGATCCGGCAGAGAATGAGAGGCTTGGAGAGGAGGAGAGGGGAGAGGAGGATAGGCGCAGCGGAGGAGGGGGAGGATTGCTCGAGGTGGCCCTGAGGGAAGTAGTAAACCCTAGAGTTGAGGGTGGGGATTTGGACGGAGTTTCCGGCGCAGGCGCGCCAGATTTTGGGGTCGATCGAACGACGGTGACGCGGAGGCATATTGGATTATTTCGGCTAGGGATTTGGGAGGAGGAGAGAGAGAGACAGAGAAAGGGTGTGTCCGATTTGGTGGTGGCTCAGAGTATGTGACAGGAGGAGAGAGAGTGTGAGAGAGAGAGAGAGAGAGAGAGTGCCGTCTTCGTGTTGGGGTCGGAGAACGGGCACGCAACCAAAACCCAAGGGCAATATAATACTGGCAATATTAATTGTTTCGGGGCGAAATGGTCCTCACAATATTACAGTGTTGGCCTGCCCACAGGAATGTAACCGCCTTCTATTCCAACCAACTGCCATGTACTCTCTCTTTCTCTCTCCTCACTGTTTGTTACATCGTTTTTACTGTCCCAATAATCGTAAAAGTTTCTTCTTATTTCGGTTACGGGGATTAATACCCGACTCCGAGTCATAAGCTAATAAAGGAATATGCCTTAAATATGCTATATTGTCAAATCGCTTTCATTAAAAAAAAAAAAAAAAAACAACCATTTATTGATTTATTTACGCGTGCGCAATACTTGTCAAACGTTACGTGTTGATATTAGTGATTATATTAGTCACATTTAAAAAGAAAAAATGGTGCATAATATATTATTCAAATTTATAATTTGATAACGCAAGTCTATATCGCCAATGCATTGAAAATAAGAATAAAACTCTCAAGATTGATGCTTTTGTGTCAAAATTGTATCATGTAAATTTACAAGACTGTTTTATGTTTAAATAGCACCATATCTGCATAGTCATGTGATCCAACAAACCAATTAGCGGGAGCTGACAAAAGTAACTGTAAAAGTAGGAAAATGATTCTCGTCGGATCCTTTTTCTGAGGATCCTAGAGATTTCGTTATCGTGATCGTTTATTTACATCGTACGGTTAGTTTTCGTTAGATACTATTTATATTTAATTTTAAATTTTAAAATAATTTTTTATTACATAATATATGATGAACGGTCACGATCATGAGATTTCTATGATCTCCAATAAAAAAAACTGGCGAGGATCCTTTTCCGTAAAAGTAAGGGCTGGTTTGATATTGCTGTGCTTTGAAAAAAAGCTGCTTCTGCTGTGCTGTAAGAATAAGCAGCTGTGAAATAAAGCAGCAGAGTGTTTGGTAAACTTTTTTGTAAAAGTGCTTTTGAAAAAAAAAAATTAGTATTATAGTGTTTGGTGAACTTTTATGTAAAACAGATGTGAAAAAAAACCGGTTTTTCAAAGCTGGGTTTTGCAGCTTCTTGTTTTTGGCTTTTTTTCACCCAAAACTGTGAAAAAAAAGCTGAAGCTGAATGTTTACCAAACACCAAAAACTGTCACAGCTTTTTTTCATAGCAGCTTTTTTTAAAATCACCTCAACCCTAAACTGGGGCTAAATTCAGTAGAGAATAGAGCATGCCATTGCTGTATGCGCGAGATGATTGTTATTGTACTTGAAAATCCCGGAGGCAGCAGCATTTGGTGTGCCCTCACTCTCAGTCAATGAATGCCACACTGACACTGCCTCAATAAAGTCAACATATCAGGTTGTCACGATTTTATTCTCAATTTTTTTAGCTTTCTTTTTTCAATTAAATTATGTTTTAACTGTCCTTTTCCCAAATAAAATTTATAAAATTTCAGGAATATAATAAAAATGAAGGATTAGCTTCCGCAGTTTAGTTGCTTCTCGTGTTTGTCATGTTTTAAGAAATGTCAAAATGTTGGCGCATAAATTAACATTAAATTTTTTTTTTTGTTGATTCAAAGAGCCTCGTAATATTTTTTTTTTTTTTTTGTCAAACGAAAAGTTTGTTGGACTAGATGTTATAATAAAAAATTGATGAAATTATAATCCACGCTGTAGTGTAAGAACAATATTCTTCTGTACTACTGTGGTAGAAGGCCTTGCAGCCACATAATACTACAGGTAAGAGGACGCTCTCTTAAACACGATGTCGTTTGTTTTCTTAAAAAAATGAAGTGCTGATTGTTTGGGTAGCGATGGCACGGACCGGGTTTTAATCGTAGCTGTTGTGTTGCCTGTAGACAAGGACTCTCGGCATCATCAAAATTCCATAATTATAAACTCAGTTAAGTTTTAATTAATTATTACTTCTATTTATGTTGTTATTTAAACGTTTTCAAATTTCTACGTTTATGAACTAATTTTCTGTTGTAATAAGATAAGCATGGCAATCAGATAAGTTAGGGTTTCGAATTCTGTTTTTACACGTTTTGTAATGATAAAGCACACAAATATTTCTTCAATACTAATATTTGAGTCCATCTTAAACTTTTATTTGCAGTAATTTCAATATTTTAATGATATTCAAATTTGAAGTTTATTCATGACAGATAATGATTTTCAAAACAATTATCATGCTCTCTCGACTTATGTTTATTATATTATTTTCATAAAGAAGGTTTTACTTAATCACCTTTTTCAAAATTTCAAGAATTAAGTGCAGAAAAACTTCCAACATTTTAGTGTCATTCCGAGTTAGTTCTAATATTTTCAAATGCATCAAAAAAGTATCCAATTTACTAGAAAAGTCAGATTCATTAAGTCCTAGTTAAAAAATTTCAATTAAATTGGGTGTGGTGACGATGGTCCCCAACTGATAAGCTTATTTGGACAACAAAATTATAAAATAAAACAGGTTAGTAAATTCCGTAGTTGTCGATTCTCAGCTAGTAGAGCCTTTAGATTTTCATCAAACATTAAGCACTTGGTTCCCTAGTGCTCATAATTATTATGGTTGCACTGTTGCAGTGCATGGTTGATACCATGTCCAAGACCTTCTTCTCAATGTTGGCAGCTTGAGTTGTAGGGTGGAGTTGATGGTGGTGCGTTGAGTTTAGAAGTGATGTGGGTGGTGGTGACCGTTAATGGGTGGACAGCAGCAAGAAGAGGTTGTGGGGTTGAGTGGGTTTTTTCTTTCATTCTAATTTTTACAAAAGAATACCTTACCAAACGTGGGAGCATCATTGACGTCACTTAACAAAAAATTTAACTAGCGTAACAAATTTGACTTTTTAAAAATTGAATATCTATTTTGAATGTTTAAAAAGATTACGATCAATTTAGACTGATACTAAAAGGTTAGGGAGTTTTATGTACGTAACACAAATTTGAATATACATCATTTCTCTTCTTTCATGTGTGGAGGAAGGGAAGTTAAATTTGTAGCAGATGTTATAAGCCCATTTAGACCATACAAATTTTTGTATATATATATATATATATATATATATATATATATATAAAATAGAAGAAGACAAAAAGAAGATTAAAGTTTTCATAAATTAGGATTTTAAAAATTAAAAAAGTCGCAAAATATATTTTAATAAAAAATAATAAGTTCCAAAAAAAATAAAATAAAACAATAAAAAAGCACAAGTGCCACACGCCTACACGTGTGACGAGACTGGTTTAGTTTAATAGCTCGTTTGGATGTGCTTTTAAAATTACCGAAAGCACTTTTAGAAAAAAAAATGTTTTTTTAGGTCCAAAAGCATTTTAAGTGCTTTTTCATAATTTACTTGCATTTTTATTAAGAATTGATTCCAAAAACGATTTTAGTCATTTTAAAAGCACATCCAAACGAACTATGTAGTGACTGTTAAGTGTGAGGGATGCCTTGTACTTGGACTCTCTTTGTAAGCTTCATCAAGTTTTATTTCGTAAAAGAAGGATATTAAAGGAGAAAACTTTATCAATTTTTTTATGAAATCAAAACCAACGATATTCTGTACTACGATATTCTAATATGAGATGAGAAAGATTAAAACTAAGTCGTACAATAAATCAATCGTAATAATTAAAAATCAAACTCATTATTTATTCGAATTAAACTTAAAAACTCGCACTAAAAAAGAAACCATTACAAAAAAGAGTAGAATTCTCTCTTTTCCTATTCCTATCTCCTTTCGCCCCTCCTTTCATATTTTATTTTTTATCTTATTATCTATATAAGAAAATCAATATAATATGTTGATGTGATTTAACCGTAACTGTTTAAATAAAAAATAAATTAAAATGAGAGAGAATCCTTCCCTCACGAAATGTAAGAACAAAATACGTTGTCTATGACGTGGACACGATTTTTATCTGTTTGGTAGTAGAATAAAAATAAATTGTTTAAAAATGGGCACATAAAACCTGAATTCGGGGTTCGTTAGTTTAATAATTACTAACCTTGAATATATATTATTTTTCTGACTTAGGACACGCGTGTCACGTGTCATATCAGACTGACAAGACTGCCATTTTGTTGTCTTTTTTTTGTCATGTACAATGACATAGACGTGACTCGTGTCATTGTTGTCATCTTGTACTTGAAGTCAAAAGTTTTGGAAAAAAATGTGAAGTGGATTAAGTTTAAAAAAGCACATTCATTAAACTTTGTTTTGAAAAATTTGGTGTTAGTTTTCTGTTCATCGATCTTCTTTGATTCATCTAATTCGATAGCAAAAAATTGAAAAAGATTTTTATCATAAATGGTCATTGACATTGATCAAACACATCATTTTGGTCTCTGACATTGAAAATCAATAGAAATGGTCACTGAGATTGATCAAACACATCACAAATGGTCATTCTGTTAAAAACTCTTTGGGTAATTTTCAAAATTTCGTAACTCAATCGTTTCTTAAGCAAATTCGAACCATAATATATCAAAATGAAGATAGGAAAGTGTAGAACAAGATTATACCATTTGGAAGCCCAATGGTTGCCAGAGATGGCCAGAAAATAGCCTCAAATGTGACTGGTGCGGGGAAAAACTGGAAAACTTGCCGGAAACTGGGTAAACTTTAAACGTTCATAATTTCTTCAATACTCAACGAAATTGAGTGATTCAAAAATGAAAATCATACTTCTCAACGAGACAAAGAGAATGGTACCTTTATTGATTGCTAATTCACTGTGTTTTTGCCGAAAAATGGCTTGAAATTGGAAAACCATTTTCGAAATAGCCAATTTCGAGCCGTTTTTCGGCCAAACTACGGCGAGTTAACCCTCAAGAAAAGATACCATTCTCTTCTTCGCTTCGAGAAGTATCATTTTCGTTTTTGAATCACTCGATTTCGTTGATTATTGAAGAAGTTATGAACGCTTAAAGTTTACCCAGTTTCCGGTGATTTTTCTAGTTTTTCCGCAGACCAGTCACATTTGAGGCTATTTTTCGGCCATCTTCGCCAACCATTGGGCTTCCAAATGGTATAATCTTGTTTTGCACTTTCCTATCTTCATTTTGATATATTATGGTTCGAATTTGCTTAAGAAACGATTGAGTTACGAAGCTTTGAAAATTGCCCAAAGAGTTTTTAACGGAATGACCATTTGTGATGTGTTTGATCAATCTTAGGGACCATTCTATTGATTTTCAATGTCAGTGACCAAAATGATGTGTTTGATCAATGTCAATGACCATTTGTGATAAAACCCAATTGAAAATAATGTGTAAGAAATAAAAGTAAGTGTGTAGATAACATAATCTTACTAAAATTGTGTAAAGATGATTTTGACAATAAAAACTTGCAACAGATTTTAGCCACTGATGGTTGAGAGCTCATGGCAAAATTAATTTGTAAGGTCATTGGTTTCTTCTCACTCTCTTATTATCGCTTGTATAATAAATAAAAAATATATGTAAAGAATTTTTGCCAAAGTGAACTTATATCATCTCAAAATATGTTATTTTTCGAGCATGGGGATATTCAATGCTAACATTGTAGGATATAATTGAATTGAACATAACTGCTCTTCTAAGGTTCTTATTTTGAGAATATTTGAGGTTTATTTTCATATGACTCATCAGATTAATGATAGATTAAACTATCAACATAAATAATAATTATTACACCAAAACACAATAATTCTACAAAGTGAATAAATTAAAAAAACAATCTCACATAAAACCTTCAGTCTTCTTCTCCGACTGTTCTCTCCTCCACATTCCTTTCCTCTCTCAATCTTTATCTCTCTCCATCGTTTATTCCCCTTCTCTGATTCTAAGTTTTTTTTTATCCTTTTCGTGGTTGAAAAAAGGAAGAGGGATCTGGTCCATATTTTTCATCGTCGGGCGCGATCAAGTTTTTGTGTTCTATAACTAATTGGGTTTGAATATTATTGGGTTGGGAGACTAGGTTTTACATATGAAAGTGGTTCGACATGACATGAAATCTTTTTCTTTTTTTTGGTCAAAAAATAGATTTTGTTAGATTAGATATTAGATTAGCCAGTGATGAGGTTTGAATCCACGTCATCATGCAATGGCTCAACACATTTCCACCACTGTGATAAAGAACTACTTGCACGTGAAATCTTCTTTTATCTTCTTATTTTTTATTTTATCAATTAATATTTTATTTTCGTATAACAAGAATCAATTAAGTTAGCATAATCTACCGTAAAAGTAATCTGAAGACTTATATAAAAAATGACCTCACATGTCCTCAAAATGAGGACCACAGGAGAGCAGCTCTCTTGAATTGAATGCCAATCACGATAGAAGGGAAGAGTTTTGTTAGAATTGATCAAAGATGATTTTGTCAATGAGAACAATAAATGAATCCAATAGCAAATGGAAGAAAATAAATCATTCAAAGGTATTATTTTCGTTTTTGTCAATTAAACTGCATGTTATGTAATTACATTGTTAATCTGATACACTTAGTTTCTGGCAGTTTTAAGCGTTCTTTATCTCGCTTTGAATACAGTTTTGGACTGTCTTTGGTACGATCTTACGGTATTTTGAATAAGACATCTTATTCCAACAAAAAAAAATTTGGAAAGTAATTACCGCATACTCATCATCTTCCTCGTCACACCCTGTTTACTGTCTTCCCCAAATATTTATGGACCCAATTATTATCGGCCCATGGGCTAGCTGTTATTATCAGCCCATGGGCTCACCAATTCATGAGATGTATGATTGTGAGGGATAGAAGAAGCATTGGATGAAATTATATTACAGTAAATGTTGTCTTACGTCAGACAGGTGGAACAAATTAATCAGTGCTAAGCACTCAAACACACATAATTCGTTGCGCCTTATTTTCTTTTCGTGTACCTTGTATAACCTTAAGGTCTCGTTTCCCTTCCGATCCTTTTCAAAGTGGTGATACAAGGTATAAGTATCTTGGTTAATATTCATCTTCTATTTTCAACTAGGACAAATTCGAAATACGTTGGATCTAGAGCATGTTGTCAAATTCACTCTAATCCTTACCACCAGACAAGGCCGCACCGCACGGGAAGTATAATGAAATCATAACCCATGAAAACCATCAAATCAAGAGAAAAACAAAGTAAAATGAAATCACAACCCTAAAGGTCGACATGAAAAGACATATTCAAGGCAAATGCATAAGACAAACCAACGTCACTTACAATACTTGGTCAAACAGACACCACCACCAAATCACTCGCACTCGACATTAAAACCAAAGACAACAACAGCGCAGCTGAGGGGTGAACAGGCGGCATGACATGCCATAACAGCCATCCACCATTATTTCCAGACACAATGACAAGCATAAGCAAACAAACAAAGAAACAGCACCATGACGTTTAAAATAACAATAGAGAAATGCCCGTCACTCTTGCTCTGACTCCGACTCAGCGCTCTGGAGCCATTCTATGAACGGCTTGGCGTTCTTCCAAATCGGGGAGCTCTTCTTGTTCCCAGCTAAGCCCTGTTGGTACCACTTCATAATGTATTCCTCCTCCAGAATGTCAACATCATACAATGATTTCAGAACCAGAGCCACTTCCTTTGCGGCATCAGGGTTTGCCTTCCCACCGAAAGTCTCAATTGCTTGCAATAGAACCGTCTGAGATCCATCTGCCTGGGTTGCTGCAGCGAGGTAGTTTTTCTTCTTGGACACCTCTTTAGAGAAGCCCTTTCCAACACCTTCAAAGAGAGCCTCGAGTAGGGCGTCCATAACTTCTTGGGGTGTGCCAGAAAGAGTCCCCAAATAGGATTTAAGCCGAGCTGCAGAAGTCCCCTTTTGCAAGGATTGTTTGATCTCATTAACAAGTCTTTCATGTGTATTATTACCAGCACCGTTCTGATGACTCTTCATCTCAGGCTTCTTCACTTCATGATCGGGAGACTTCTTTGGTGACTTTTTCTCCTCTTCAACGGTAGAAAGCATCACCATATCAGCAGTAACTGCACTCAACTGCTCCTGGATTCGCTTCTTAGCTGCCTCCAAGGAAGTGTCCGTCTGCCACTGGACATCATCGTCGTCCTCCTCCTCAGCAGCTTGGTCATTCTCATCTCCCTGGCTGTGAGTAGGGGAGCGATCCTCATCGGAACCAGTGTTTTTCTTCTTGCTTGATGCTTTTGAACCAGAAGTTCCTTTCTTCTTTGCTGCCTCCTTCTTGAGCTTCTTTTGCTCCTCGTCAGCGGCCTCCCCTTCCTTCAGTTGTTCTTTGTCAGCCCTCCTCAAGGCTTTCTTTTCTTTAGCTGTCTTCTTCTGCTCTGGAGGATTCTTGAGGATAAAAGTCGTAAGCTTGTCCCTCATATCGACATCAGATACAAACCCACATGCAGCACATTTCAGATTTAGCATCTGTGTCTTGGTTATAATAATTTCAGTTTCTGGATTCCCGCAACCATAGCACTGCACATATTTCTTAATGAAGTTCTCAAGAAGTCCAGCAAGCTTTGCAGTGTCATGAGCACCATTCACATGGGAAGTTCCAGTCTTCTCATCAAATTTTGATTGGGCTCCAAGCTCACAGCCAAAATACTTCGTGGTGTACGAAGCAGGTCTAGCCAAGGCCTTTGCAATATCGACCATGTTAACCACATTAGTCTTGATGCCATTTCCTCTGCCTTCAATCTTCGTTATCATCCTTGGCATCTTATACCTGTAGAAGGCATCATCACGGTTTGAAGCACCAATGTTTTGTAGAGCCATGGTGTGAGAGATGATAGATTATATCAGAAGGGTGTTGCCTGTTGACACTAGAAATCCTCCTTTACCACAGGGTTGCATAAATTGGCAACCAAGAAACTCTGTGTTATTCCCCTCTAACAAACCAAGATGTATGCATTCAACTTCAACAGAAGCAGCTCTGCTCTTTTTTCTAGATGTAGGACTATATTCACCGAGTAATCCAATTGACGATAAAAAAAGAGTGGCCCGTTCAGACATAAAATAAGTTCTAGACGTCACACGCTCCACTTTGACAAATTGCAGATACAGCAGACTGAACTGACAATTTCCTACAATCACATAATATAGCTGTTTAGAAAACTAGTTAGAGTAAGATAAAAATATGAAATCAAGAAAAACAGACCAAAACAAAATTATTCATACTCCAACTCATACTTCCCTTCTAACAGCAGCAAGAAAACGAAAAGATAATCCCGATACCAGACCTAACAAAAGAATCGTTCACGCAGGCACGTTCCTTGGAACAATTCCAAAATAGTCCCCATCAGCCTAGAAATGTACTACATCCCAGATAAAATACAACTTAATTTTCCCTTCATGACCAGCAATTATTAACTTTCCAGCACAAAAAATAAGCGCAGTGATCATATTGTTATGAGCTAACCTGATTTGAAAGTAATGTTCAACCTATGCTAGTACAACAAAATCGCAATCCACAAATTTCGAAGTCCAAACAAATCAAGCAAAATTGTGATCCGAGAAGAAACCTGGACAAGGTTTACAACACAAACACAAACACGAATCTAAACATATTATTCTTTTGTAACTAAGCAATTCAAAAAATATAAGAGGCAAGGAATTATATATCCGTAGACACAGTTTTGGCAGCATATATAAACACACAATACGACTTTCCCTATCAAGGAAATCAAACATATTATAAGAACCAAACGTATTCACTTGTTTAGGCAATATACTAAGCATATACATACATACATACATACATACATGTGTGTGTGTACATATATATCGTAACGATTCAGAGGAATAGGTCAATAACAATTAAATATATCACAAAAGTGGAAGAAAATCCAAATCCAAGCAGCACGGAATAAATCAATCAGAAATCCTACTCAGATTAAACAAATTAATACAAAAAATAAACCCTAAAATCCACAGATCTGTACCGATTTACAAACACAAAACTCGATCAAGAAACGTAAAAACTTCAGCTCGGGTCGAACAACACAAACTCTCAAGCAATCAAAAACAATAATCACAGATAAAATAGTTCACGAAATCGAAAATCAAAGAGCAGAGAGATTGTGGCGAGAGATTATACCTTGTTCTCCTGGATGGGAAACGAAGAGAGAGAGATGAAAGAAGAACCTAGAGAGAGAAAAAAAAGAAGAGGGTATGCGGCGATGCCTTCGCGTCTGATGGGTGAGGGAAATGGAGAAAGCGGGGAATTTATATGCGGGGTGCCGGGGGCGAGAGAAGGCACGCGTAGGGCAAACTCACCACCTTTAATTTATTATTTTTGTAAATTATTATTTTGTTATTATTATTATTGTTAATTTCTCGCTACCAACCAGGTGGTGCTTTTGGGTCAAAATAATGATGATATCGCTACTCCGTTTATTTAGCTTCGCAACGAAAGCTATTAGTTCATAACAGAACTTATGAGGTATGCGTATTACGTTGGCTTTGAAAAATCATATTCTCACATCATACTACAACCCCATTTGGAAATGCATTGAGCTTGTCCAGGTGCATATAATAACATCGCATTTTGAGAGTGATAAAACTAGAAAAGTTACTAGCATTTCTTAGATTAAACGTGGGATAGATATTAGAAACTATTTTTTTTTCTTTTGTTTTGCTATGTTTTTGTTTTGAAGAGAATTTGATAAATTTATATTACAAATTAAACTAACAAACATAAAGATATTAGCAAGAACCAAATTGCTAAGTGAAAATATAAATTGGATAGATGATCGCGTGAATAATTTGCCTATTAAAGGAGTGCAGGTTGGACTGGTCGGTTCAACCCAAATTTGCCCAAAAACTTTAGTCTAAAATTATTTGAACAGATTAGAGGAAACATGTGTGGAGTTGGGCTGACAAACGGAACACGATTCGTTTGAACTAAGTTGGGGCAGCCCATTACGAATCAACCCAATCCACCTAAACTCCGTACCTGAGTTGGCAATTGGAAATATGAAAAATATAATTTCATTTTATATAGTTGTCTGCATGCATATGGTATAGATAATAGATTTCATCCGTTGGTGTCATTAGGTAAGTTTGATTAATCTACCCGTTTCACGAATCTCATAAGTTATATTTATACAATGATTCAATGATATATAGAGTACAGTCTTAAAAAAAATGTTACATGGATTATAATGTGTTGGTGATGTTCAAACTGCCAAAAATTAGCATTTCCTCAACAAAAGTTTGGCCAACGAATCAAATTTCGTCGGGCAAAACAACTTTACTCGATGAAAGATAAATTTTGGTAGGACAAAAGTGGTCAACGTTTTAGCTTTTTTCAAAGACTTTAGGCGACGACAAAATTCGACGGGCAAAGTTTTGCGCCAAGGGAAAAAATTGGCGTTTATTATGCCGCCTTTTTGTTGGGCAACAGTACTAAATTCATCTGGCAAACTTTCAAATTTCTCCCACTTTTTTTCTCAATAAAATCAAAGTTTTGCGTCAAGTTCGAACTGTTAATTCATTTGTCATCAATATGACTTCATGGAAGCAAAACTTGGGACGAGAGAGTGCTACGTCAAAATAATAAAAGTTAACTTGAGAGTTAGAATGATAGATACAATGTAGATAAATACACATTTTGAAGTGTCAATAACAATACATTTTATAGAAGTAAAAATATAATTTACTTGTGTTTCATAAGAATGTGTGCAGTGCAATCGATTTTGTTTAAAATAATCAAAAGTATTGCCCCAACACTCGAATTCCCAATTTCAATTCCCCTCCCAAAGGAAGAGGATCTTCTTCGGATCCACTTTGTGGGGATCTTAGGGATTCCCACATCATAGCCGTTTATCATGCATCGTGCTGCTAATTTTCGTCAGATACTATTTATATTTAATTTTAAATAAATAAAAAGTCAAATAATTTATGATCGTACAATGCACGATGAATGGCTAAGATATGAGGATCTCTAAGGTCCCCATAATTTGGATCCGGTTGGAATTCAAATCCCCTCCCTTTTGCTAAAATCAAAACTACTTTGTTGGAAAAGGGATCCTCTCCTGATCCCTTCCACCTAATCCTCATCATCAAACAATCCGAGCCATTGAAATTTGTCCAACGACTATAAACACAGGCCTACTTTAAAAGTTATAATAACTTTAGCCGTTGGATCAAATTTCAAAAGTTTGGATTGTTTGATGAGAAGGTGGAAGGGATCCAAAGATGATCCCTTTCCACTTTGTTGCGCAAAAGAAGAAATTTTTTAAACACAAGATGTAAGGATAGGGAGAATGACTTACATGACACAAATACACTATCACAATGACATTCCGTGCTAATAAAATAAAGACATATAAGACTTTAGCACAAGATGTTAAGCAAGGACCTCACAAATTAAAGAACCTTCGGTTTCCACTCCGGCTTGGTTCTCATATAAAATAGTTGCAAGTAAACGAGGGTTTTCCAGCTCAAGCAAACGCCACCACCCCAAAACGGAACAATTTCTTGGAACGAAGTGAACTGATTCCAGTACATGACCCCGAGTTGCAGAAAACATAAACTGAATGTGTCACGACCAAGTCTTAATGTAATCAACGTTAAGCCTTCACATCGTCGGGTTGCGAAACAAGGTAATAAACATAAGGGAGGAAAAATCGTATTTTGAATAGACACTACTTTAGTTTTAACAAATTAACCAAGACTGGTATCACATTACAAACATTTACAAAGGTCAACAAGTCTTCCATATTACCTATGGAGTTGCAAATTGAACCGTATTTACTATTCATTTTCCTGTCTCCTCAAATGCTTGAAGAAGTTTAAATGATACATGCACAGCCAATTTCCTCACTTGCGAAATCCAGGTTCCAAGGAAAATGGTACCGCTGGTAGATCACTACTTACTCCGGGTGAGCAGTCCAATAAATTAGCCCACTACAAGAAACCGAACGTCAGTTAAACTAGCTGGTAAAAGCATGATACGCAGAACAGTATGGGTTACATGAAACTAAATTTAAAGTGTATAGAAATCAGTGTCCGGCCAGCATGTACTTGTTCACATTCAGGTTCATGTCTCAGTGTGCATCCCATTAGAGGAATGTTGCTCTAGATCTAGGGTGCCCCAAGACAGAAATATGCTTATATTCGTCAAAAACTTATTTTTGTTCTGACAAACCCCAATTATTCAATAGCTGAAACCAAGGTTATCGAGATGCATAAAAGCAACACTAATCCGAGGAGAAATTACTTCTGCAGGTAAATTATTTATGCATCACTTACATATATATCCACGAAGGATAAACACACGAATAGAGCAAATACACACAACATGCTTGTCAATATCAACGACTAGCGCCCTCATTTATAGATGTCAAAGACAAATGGGGGTTTCGGGCAGACGATTTTACCTGATCAACACAAAAACTGCTTGCAACACACCAGCAGTTCCAGTCCACACTGAAGGGCCACTCTTCACTAAAGAATCTTGTATTAACAAACCCACCGATGCCGCTAGAGATACAAATGCAACAACATAAGCAATGAACAGCCAAAGCTTCAATCTGTTGCAATTTACAGAAGAATTAGAACCAATTCAGGACCACGCAAAAGGGCAATAAAATCCATTCTCATAACCCAGAGGATTGATCAAATGGAAGAGACCCTACTCAATTCACCTAATTCAACCTCACAAATTGAAATAACAACACATTTACAAATCCAATGTATCAACATTCACACATTAAATCATCTAAACTTAAAATAATTGTCTATATTAAGACAGCAAGAATACCAATTACATAAACAATCAAATTGAAACTAAAAAAAATAAACCCATGTTAAATTTGGCCCTAATTCTGAGCTGTGCATTCGATTGCTCACCTCCACTCGCCTTCTTCATAAGGGGAGTAATCAATGTCCTCCTTTTTGACGCAATTGAACATCAGTGCTGCTAACGACGCAAATATGCCTGCAAAAAATCACAATTCGCACACACAAATCAGAAACCCTAGAAATCTAAAAAAATGCAGAAACAGAATTTGGTTCGGATCGGGTCGGACCAGGGAGGTAGTGGAGGAAGGAGACCTTGACAGAGCTGCAAACGACAGCGTCAACCCAGAACCACCAGCCGGCCCCGAACACGGCTCCGGCAACGCCAGGACCGAAGATCCCCCAGAGCTCCGACAAATCCATTTATAACAATACGACTTTCCCTGACATAAAAGGCAATTTCAGGTATAGGTCAATAACATTCACAAAGTGAAAGAAAAATCCAAATCCAAGCAACACAGATAAACCCTGAAATCCACAGATCTGTACCAACTTCCAATACAAACACAAAACTCGATCCAGAAACGTAAAAGCTTCAGCTCGGATCGAACAACACAAACTCTCACGCAATCAAAAACAATAATCACAGATAAACTAGTTCACGAAATCGAAAATCAAAGGGCACAGAGATTATCGGGAGAGATTATACCTTGTTATCCTGGAAAACGACGAGGGAGGGACAGATGGAAGAAGAACCCTAGAGAGAGAAAGAGAGGGTACGGGGCGATGCTTCGAGTCCGACGACTCTGATGCGTGAAGGGAATTAGGATAATACTTGCTCACTAATGAGTAAACCCACTCACTGTTTACATTTAGCCCGATTGTACTTTAACACAAGCCCTTTAGGTAACCTAAAGGGATTTTCATTTTTTTTTTTAAATAGCGATAAGTTGTGGTATTCACTTTATATCGAACTTCAACGATTCAAATCGTCTATATAAATCTCGATTCATACATCATCCTTGCAAAAATTCAATTTAGTTCAAAGCCATTTGCCTATTTTAATTATCACGATGAAATTTTAATGTTTCTTAGAGAACAAAGTGTTCGTCAACTTCTTTGAACTCAATTAGATGCCTCAAATATTTTCGACTTCACTAATATTTTTGTAAGGGTGAT
Organism: Heteromeles arbutifolia; assembly: GCA_024362995.1. Lineage (NCBI taxonomy): Eukaryota > Viridiplantae > Streptophyta > Magnoliopsida > Rosales > Rosaceae > Heteromeles > Heteromeles arbutifolia. The sequence continues at coordinate 39,808,851 of JANCRC010000001.1, read as the reverse complement.
ATATGATGTGCAACTTGAAAAATAGACGGTTCAAATTAGGGGTGAGCAAATGGGTATAGGAATCGCGGGTCGGGACGGGGCGGGTACGGGCCGGTTTCAATTTTTTAATAAGAGAAACAGGGCGGGGCTTTGAAATGTTAGGGGCGGGTTGGTTCCAGATGTATAGGAAAACGAGGTCCCGGACCGGCCCGTTTGTAATTGCAATGGATGGAGGAGATTGAACCCTAACCTACCATCCAATCTTAACCGTTAGTTTTACCCTAGGTTCTTTCTCATCTCGAGTCCTTGACTCTGTCAATGGACAGGACCTCGAAGCTTGAACTCGATTCTCTCTCGTTGACATCACTGTCAGTCATCTCCTCCACCACCCTGACATCACAGTCGTCGCGAGTCTGGGCTCTGGTGACCACCACGACGGTCCAGCAACCTCGATTGTCCTCCTTAAGTCCTCGACGACATCCCAGACATAGAGAACCCAGGCACCCGCACCACCCATCTTCTTGATTTCTCCTTCTCTCCTCCTCTACGACATCACTGTCGTCGCGACCACCAACACTCCATCGCAGTGAATTCTTTAACCTCTGATGTTAATTGATGCTTAAACCCTTAAACCTGCCAAATCTAAACCTAGTCCTTCGCATATTTTGCATAATTTCTTTTGCTAATTGTTATCTGGGATGTATGTAGTTTGATCTATTGGGGTTTTATCAAATAATTAGACTTTCTTTTATTTGTGATGATTTTATTCACGTTTTCAATATCTTATTTATTTATAATTTATAAATGACAGGGTTGGGTTTGTGGTTGCCTGTGTACAATCGAAGTCCAATTTTCGTATTCTTTTTGGAGTTATCGTAGCTGTCTCCGGCGGAATCTCCTACCTCTGCTACTATTCACACACAAAAAAACAAAGGACCCGTGGACTCGACTCGAACCGGCCCGTTTCTTTTAAACCCAGGTTCGGTCTAGTCCCTTCAAAATTGGGTCTGTCTCGACCTGTGCTCAGCCCTAGGATCCTTTTCCTAAAGGTTTCCTTTAACACATAATTTTGCCATTTAAAAAATAATAAGTGAATATTATTTAATCTGTCACATCCCGGCCCTGGGTGGATCACTTCCCGAGCCCGCTCCACTACCGTAGCACGATATTGTCAGCTTTGGGCCCCGACCACGCCCTCACGGTTTTGTTTCTGGGAACTCACGAGCAACTTCCCAATGGGTCACCCATCCTGGGAGTGCTATGGCCCCCATCTCGCTTAATTTCGAAGTTCCTACGGAACCCGAAGCCAGTGAGCTCCCAAAAGGCCTCGTGCTAGGTAGGGATGAGAATATACATTTAAGGATCACTTCCCTAGGCGATGTGGGATGTTACATAATCTAATAAAAAAAAAACACGTATTTTTTATTTTTAAAAAATAAAATAATTATAAAACATATGCACGATTTTCTAAAACAACCACCATGGATGGTGTAATGATTGAGAATGAATTCCATGCTTGTATTTCATACGACACGTTTAGGTTCGATTCCTGCCGCTAGTAAATCATACGATGGTGGTCAAGAGGACGTTGAAATGCCTCAGTGACTCTTCCTTTCCTCGGAAGGATTTAATTTTTCTTGGACTTTAAAAACAAGAAACACGTGTCATTTTTTTATTTAGTCCTATCAAAAAGTGTTATATATGATACTCATTAGTACGTATTTAAGTATTATCCGAGAATTCATATGCCATGTGTGAGAAGGTAAACGTAGGGCAAACTCGCGCTTTTAATTTATTATTTTAGTAAATTATCATTATTTTATTACTATTAGTTTCTTGCTACCAACCCGGTGGTGCCAACTAGGATAATGAATTGTGTATAACTCTCTCTCTCATGCATATTAGCACTTCAGAGCATCACCAAAGAAGATATCAAATTTCAAGTAAAAAATTTTATTTGACAGTGTATGTGACACTTTGACATATTTTAAAGACTTACTCCCCACCCAATATGTTAAATTAAAGCATATAATATTCAATTAGAAAACAAGAATCAAATTAATAAAATTGCATTCAATAATCAATTAAAAAAGATTTGAAGCTACTGTCAATTTTGACAGCATAGGTGAGGATTGCCAATTAATGTCATGCTATATCAGATTTGATTTTTCGATTGAAAAACATTGTTGTTTTTTTTTACTATTAGTGTTGGTTTTGACATTTTGACATATTCTTTAAAAATGCTTTGACTTGACCACCTACGAGCAAGGAACAAAATGCCGATAATATCGGCGAAATATCGCCGATATTATCGGTTTTTCACGGTACCGATATTTTAATTACTATCCAACTGGTTTTCGTTAAAATATCGCGATATTATCGATAATATCGCGATATTTTCGAAATTATCGCGATATTTGCGATATTTTGAAAGGAGAAGTATATACAGAAATGGGGGGAAGAACAGGGGAAGACAGCCAAGAGGAGACCCCATCTGTGCGTTTGTTTGGGGGTGAAAAGGTTCCTAGCGCCAATCTGCAGAGGAGGGAGGGGGGGGCCAATCTGCAGAGGAAGGGGTTCTTAGGGGGGGGAGGGAAAAGGGAAGGGAAGTGAAGGGAAAGTCTGGGGCCGCGCGCGGGGGGGGGGGGGGTGGGAGGGACAGGAAAGAATCTGTAGGTGGGTGGGTGGGGGGAGGGGAAACGAAGAAAGAATCTGTGGGGCGTTCTGGGAAGGAGGGAGGGTGGGGGGGGTGGGGAGGGGAGGGGAAGAAAGAATCTATGGGGGGGAAAAGAATCTGGGCAGCAGACAGGAGAGAAAGGAAGGGGGCGTTCTGGGAAGGAGGGAGGGAGGGTGGGGGGGAGGGGATGGGAAGAAAGAATCTGTGAGGGGAGGGAAAAATCTGGGCAGCAGACAGGAGAGAAAGGTTTGGGGGGAAGAAGGGATCCTATGCAATAACGGGGAGTGGAGAAGAGATGGCGTGCAGGTGTGGGGGGGCGTGCGTGCGTGCGTCTGTCAGTGGCACACAGTCACACACGGTTTGGCACATGGTTTTGTAGGAAACCACGGTTTTGGGGATTTATAACTACTCTTCACAATACATTCACTCTACACTTTGAACCTCATAGGATCTCTATGTGGTACTAAGTCATTCATGTATCTTACCATGCAATATATAAAGTGTAAAATATTGTACTAATTCATTATATATAAATTATTATGGCGTGTTTAAACTTCTTTCATTAATTACTACATATTTTCTACACTCACAATGTTTGTCAGCTCGCTATATAATCAACTTGATAATGTTAAATTCATCGTGCAATGCATTTCCTTCCAATTTTTTGTGATAAACTAATAGATAATTGACTAAATAAACATCCTGCAAAGTTTCAATAAAAATTTCCAAGTTTTTCTTACAATTTCCGTGGTTTCCATATAATTTTTATCGATATCGATATTATCCCGATATTTCCATCGATATTTCCGTGTTTTCGGACTACCGATATTTCCGATATTACCGATATTTAATACCTTGCCTACGAGTCAAATTTAAGAACAATTAACTATAAATCAAAGATAAATAACAGAATTTTAACGTAAAGAAGTAATGGAAACGGAAATATCAATTTAAATAATTTTATTTATTTATTTATTTCTTATACTTAATTTTGTAGTACTTAATTTTATTTATTGTTTCTAATAAAATTAGTTTCATGACACCAAAATTTTGAAATATTAAATATATATGTTTTGTCAGTAGTCAATAATCATAATTTTGTTACAAACAATATTTTATAATGTGGAGGACAACGATTTGAATCGAAGGATAGTGGTTTGAATATTTTTATTGGGTAAATTACATTTTCATACTTCAGGTTTGGAGTCTATTTCAATTCCTTACAACATCTTCAAAACATTTCACTTTCATACCTTAATTACTATTTTATTTCAAAATAATACATCCGTTACATTTTCCATTCATTGATCCGTTGGCCGCCATGTGGCTGCCAAATGTGTGCCACGTGGCAGAAAAAACAATTTTTTAATTTTTTTTTAAAAAAAAAACCCTAAATCTTGTAACTATATTAATTTAAAAATTAAAAAAAAAAAAAAAAAAAAAAAAACTGAAGTTAACCTTCCCGTCATCCCCCTCCCCAATACCCGTTGTCCCCTCAAAACCAAAAACCCAGAATAATCCCCCCCCCCCCCAGCCGCATCCTGCCCACCCCGTCGCCGCCGCCCGCATCTCCCCCCCACCCCAAAACCAGAAACCCAGAAACAATTAACACCCCCTCCCCCCCCACCACCCACGACCCTCTCTGCGCACCCCACCCCCAACCCCCGACCATCCCTCCCTCCGTACCCATCCTCTTCCCTTCTCTACACACCCCCCACTCTCCTCTACACCACCCCCCACTCCTTAAATCCACATCCATTCCACGAACCCGACGATGGCGAGACGGGATCTGGGTTTTTTTTTCTTTTTTTTTTCTGGGTTGCAGGTAAGGGGTCGAGGGAAGAAGATGAAGATGGGGGAGAAGAGAGAGGAAGAGGGGGGGAAGACGAATTGAAGGGGTTTTTCTTTTTTTTTCTTCTTCTTCTTCTTCTTCTTTCTGGGTTGCAAAGAAGATGAAGATTGGAGATGGGTTTGGGGGTTGCAGGGAGAAGACAGGTTTCAGATTTTTTTTTATTTTTATTTTTTGAGAAAATTCAGGTTTTTTAAAAAAAATAAAAAATATATATTTTTGCCATGTGGCAGACATTTGGCAGCCACATCAGAACTTAACGGATCAATGGATGGAAAATGTAACAGAGGTATTATTTTGAAATAAAATAGTACTTAAGGTATGAAAGTGAAATGTTTTGAAGATGTTGTAAGGAATTGAAATAGACCCCAAACCTGAGGTATGAAAGTGTAATTTACCCATTTTTATTTGATAGAAAACAAAAAGTACAGCTTTACTCGAAGAGTAATGCTATTCACGTACTAATTTTTACTTCTCACATTCCTTTTAATTTTTGATCGTCAGGTCAAATGAATTGAATAAGATTCTTGACAAAAGATTAACAAAAGTGTTTAAGAGATAAAAATAGGTGCGTGAATTATTTAAAAAGGACATTACTTGATTAAATTTTTCTCTAATTTTTCTTTTGGGTAAATTACACTTTACCACCTCAGGTTTGAAGTCTATTGCAATCTCATACAATATCTTCAAAAAATTTCATTTTCATACCTCATCTACTATTTTATTTCAATATAGTATCTCCGTTATATTTTCCATCCATTGATCCGTTAAAAGCTGACGTGACTGCTACATTTGTGCCACGTGGCAAAAAATAATTTTTTTTATACATTTAAAAATAATTAATTAAAGAAAATAAAAAAAAAAACCAAACCCAGAACCCATCTTCCCCGCCGACCCACCTCCCTCTCCTCCACTATCTTCACCTCCCCTGCAACCCCGCACCCTACTCCCACCTCCCCCGCAACCCCCCCCACCTTCTCCCTCTCCTCCCTCTTCACCTCCCCGACGTTCGTCCCCTCCCTTCACCACCAAAACCGCAAGGACAACGGCGTTGGGCGAGGGGGTTGGTCATCGCCTCTTCCGTTCTCGTACAGAGCAACAAGGGAAGCTTGGTCATTGGGCTCGAGTGCTCTGCGTTGCTCAAGGCAGTGAGAGATCTGGAAGTGGATTGGAGCCTCGTCGCAATGGGGGTTCGTGGGTCGGGTCGAATCGAGCACTGATGGGACGTGGACGGCGTCGGAGGTGGGACGCGGCAGAAGTTGGCGTTAGTGGCGGTGGTGGGCTGACGGGAAAGAGAGATGGGTTTTGGGTGGGGTGGGGGGAGGTGGGGGTCGGGGGTGTTGCGGGTGAGATGGGGGTTTGGTTGCAGGGAAGGGGATGGGCTCGGGGAAGAAAGGGGTTTTTATTTATTTATTTATTTTATTTATTTTTAAATAATAGGATAAATTATTATAATATTGTAAATGTATACAAAATTATTTTTTTTACCACGTGATACAAATTTGGCGGCCATATCAGCACAAATATGGATCTCATATTTGCTACGTCATCCCTTAAAGGTTTACTTAATGGATTTTCTAACCGATGTTTGAAATTGAAATGTTTTAAAGATGTTGTAACAATTGAAATCAACCCCACCTGGAGGGGTAAATTTTACCCTTTTCTTTTTCTTCTGCATCAAAAGAGCCCGTACCTTATTCACTCTTGCACCTTAAGTCGTCTCGTCTCGCTCGTATAAAAGAAATAATTATCTATAAAAGCTTACCCCACCTATATTTCAACTCCATGAATTCACTTTTGAGGATAATTGCTAAAAGAAAAATATAAATATTTGATTACCATGTAATTTGAAAATACAGGGAAACAAAATGGTAGTAGCCAGAAATAATTGTTTGTGACACTTCAAAATACTCATGGACTATGGAGATGGGATCCTCTCGGATCCCTTCCACCAAGTCCACTTATCTGGGTCATTGAAATTTGATCCAACGGTTACAAACATGAGACCCCCTTAAAAATTATAATAACTTTAACCATTTGATCAAATTTTAATTGTCCAGATGAGTGGACTTGGTGAAAGGGATCCGGAGAGGATCCTTTTCATGCACTATCAAACATTCCGCTTCTGATCAACAGTAGCAAAATCAGTAACTTTTTGAGAGATAAGAACCTAGTGGACCAAGTTTTTGTGGTATTGTTCAACCACATAGCCTCAAGCCTAAAAGGTTTGTTTTAGGGGGAAGCGGATCACTCTTCAAAATAAAATTTCTACTCCTAATGTCAATCATGTTATTTCTTTTTTTTCTTTTTCAGAACCTTCGATTGTCTATTTCCACGTACCTAATGTAAAAAGTACGGGAAGAGGAAGGGCGTATAATTATTTTAGAGCGGTAATAACAACTCTCGAAGTACTAGAGCAACCTATTTTTGCTCTTATCAGCCTTTATGCAAACAACAGAACAACTGCACGAGGGAGAGGCGCCAAAGAACTGAAAAAATATCTCTCAAGCAAACAAAAACCATTGTTAGAGTCAATCTGAGCATACAGAAATTGTTCAGCACTTAGAAACACCCAATCGATTGGAACATGCTTGATTACTAAGTTCGGTCCATTCAATCTTTTATTACAGAAACAAGAATTTGTACCTAATGCACGATTGAATACTCCAACTTTCCAAAAGTATGAAGACTATGAAAGAGTGAAAGAGGAGAGAGTTGATAACTCATTCTTCCGATTGCCTTTGCCCCAAAACTGGAATGTCTTCATACCGTTTCTGCATTCAAAAGAGAACATTCGGTTCAGATGTAAAACTCGTATGACGGATGTATGATACTGCAACAAAATAATAACTTTAGGTATGGCATTTTAATGTTGTAAAGATGAGGTGTGAGAGCAAAATGATGCCCAAACTTGAGGGTATAAAATGTAATTTACCCAAAAAAAGTTCAATATCAAGAATGTTGTAAAGCTACTTAGTACGGAAGAAAGAATCTCAACTGCATGAAAGGTATTTGCAATTCAATATACATTGTCTAGGACATGGATGTGCTAAAAAAAATCCACCCATATCAACGATGGTCAGATTAACAAAAGTTCCTCTAACAGGCTAACTGCTCTCCGAACATGAAGATGCAGGTTCAGTATACATCCAAACACGCATATGACCTAGTAGTATGCAACAGCTCCAGCACTGGGCAAAAGTTTGTCTTCAGAGAAAAACTAACATGCACTAAAAGAAGGAAGAACAGATAGATGCAATACAATATTCTGTATCTAACCCGTACAATAACACGAAGATACATGCATACATATAATTCTCCAATCAACTATATTTGTATACATCAGGCACATATTTTGAACAATACGAAAATGCATAACATACTAAAATGATAATGGTGGATATACCCCAATGTTGTTGTACTCCCACAATTTGTGAACTCCATAATCCACGGCCTGAAACCAGCAAATGAAATACATAAGAGCTCTGAAAATTGTTCTTCTTTCGTAAAAAGAGAGGAGAAGAAACCAAATGCCACATCAAATAATACAAAACAATTCAGAAAGGAACGGAAAAAAATCATACAGAACCATGCATGGTAGTCGTTTTAAAGCACAAATTGGGACTTTATATGGCTTCATTTGGTGTCAAGGACTGGATATGATAACTCACAAGATTCATTGTATGTTGAATAAACAAATAGTTGTCAACTTCCAATTCAAGGTCTAGGACGGATTAGTATCCCTTAAAATCCCCACAAAAATGGTAGGATTTGGAAGGAACAAACTTTTTGTCATGTCCAACCCATCTTCTTCCGTCAACTTGGACAAAATTTAGCATCCATCTCTTCCTTCAACAAACATTGAATCCCGTAAAATACCCCCTAGCCGCCAAACGAGGCCTAAGTTCTGCTTGGTCTCCGTAAGATAGCCAAGAATTACATCTCAATGGTTCCACAATGTATGACCCTCAACTCGATTGAGGTTAGAAATTGATTGTCCATACGGCATAAGATTACTGCATACAATTTCGCAACCAGAAGAATATAGAAACCAAATATTGTCGTAATTTAAATCTCTCACATTGCGCAAGCATATGACTACGTCATGATTAACAATAGTCGAATTAAAGATTAAAAATTGAATAAATCCCTACAAAACAATATCAACTTTCAATCGATTTCTCACAAACACAATACTAATCCATAATAAAGCGAATGGGTTATTTCTGAGCTCGCAACTACACTAGCCAAAGTTTACATAGTAGCAAATCAAGCAAATTTCATTTCCTCAGATTTTCTGAGCAACCAAACAGAAAATTACAAAAACAGATCGCCAAACACACCAAAACGACTAATTAGCGAAGAAGCCGTAAATCTGAGAGTTGAGAGGCTCACCCGCTCACCGAGGAAGGCGCCGGCGATGACGAAGGTGACGTAGACTGAGTTCCGGCGCATGATGACCCTGTAGAGCCCTTCGAAAAGGCCTCCGCTAGTTTTTCCGGCTGCTGAAGCCATGGCGAAGTGCGGGCGTCTCTTTCACTCGCCTCTGATCCGTGGGCTAGGGTTTGGTCGGAGCTCGCACCAGTACGATAAACTGTTACGCGATCAAAGACAACAATCGACGGTGAACTGATATACGATACGAAAAGATTAAGCCTCGTTTGGCAGATTTCTGTCGGATAGGATAAATAGTCACCGGATAGTACTTACTAAATTAGTCGGGTGTTTGACTAAATTAGTCGGGCATTTGGTGCAGTATCGGACTAATGACCGTATTATTTATACTGTGTTTGGTTTTATACCGGATAGGAGAAATTAAACTTAAAAAAAAAAAAAAAAAAAAAAAAAAAACTGAAGTCATCACTTTTGTTCCCAGTTCTCTCCGCCGCACCCCTCAAACTCCCTCCCTCTCTCTCCCTTCTTCTTATTCCTCGATTGCAGAAGAATCCCAAATAATTGTTCCCCAGATCTCTCCGTCGCACCCCCAAACTCCCTCACTCTCTCTCCCTTCTTCTTCTTCCCTAACTGCAGAAGAATCCCAAATTGAAATCATCTCTCCGCCGAACCATGCTTCTTTGCAAGACCCAGTTGCAGGGGAGGACGGCGAGTAAGCGATGGGGAAGGCCACAAGGAGAGGACGACGAGGACTAGGAGAAAGCGACGGCGACAGAAAGCGACGGGGAGGACGGCGATGGTGAGAGAAGGTGACGGGAGGACGGTGATAGTGAGAGAAGGTGACGGGGAGGACGACGATGTCGAGAGAAGGCGAGAGAGAGAGGGCCGACTAATAATCCGAGCCTTTTGGTTGGTTTTATTAGTCCGGCGTATACCGTATTAAATAAGCGGACCGGTTAATTTAATCTGGCGCTTATTTAGTACGAGTGAGCGCCAAACACCCGCGTCCGTATAACTAGTCTTATCCGATCCTTTATCCGATCTGCCAAACAGGGCCTAAAAAGCAAAGAGCGATTGTATCGGGAGATGCTATTTACCTTTTTCGATTGGGCGAGGAGCACGGAGAGGTAGAGAGCCCAACCCAACAGAAAAGGCTTTAGTTTGCAAGAAGGAAAGCATTACTATCTTTTTCTTCTTTTTATTTTGGGCCTGAAACTCATACAACCTGTCAATTTCTTCCTTACCGTGAGATTTTAAACTTTTCCACCCAATTTTTTTGTTGAGAAATTTTATTTGAACCTATATACCCAACCAATCAAGTGATATTCGGAAATTGAAACTAACACAATATACAATTACCCTGATAATTGATTTCACTATGAGCAGTTATGTGAATTCCAATAGCATCATCCGACGATAAGTCACCTCTAAGTATAACACATCATCTCCGTGGTAGACCTTGGCAAGCTCATCCTCCACCGCTACGGGCCACACAAATTCTCCATCACCATTCCCTACACAAATTATTCAATTGGGATTTTATTTTCTAAACGGGCGTAAAGATATATTCACATTTTGAATTGAGTTTGTGAGGGTAGTTTAGGTATAAATTTGGGTTTAAAGAGATATTAATTCTTTCATTAAAAATAATATGGGATGTAGAGAGTAAGTTGAGTGTAGAAAGAGATTATATGGATTCAAATAAAATTTTCCTTCTTCATTTACTTTAGTCATGTGACTTGCATATGACATATCTAAAATGAAAATATTGTCGTTTCAATGCGCATGGTATGGTGTTGTGGGATTTTAGGTAACCAGAACCCTTTTGGCGAGACGAAAGCAATAGCCGCACCTATTTAGGTGTGCTGTGCTTTGAGACGATTTTGAGAAGATTGAAGGAATCGATTCAAACTTTTTGGCCAGAAGATTCTCAAACACAAACAAATCCTGACAAATTTTCAACATTGGTTGAACAAGTAAATGTCTTTCCAACTCAGATGATAAGTTTCATAGATTTGTTGTACCAGAAGATACCGAAGAGTAATGTAACGAACCAGGCGCGGAGGAAACAAATGAGTATGATACCAAGGAGATTGATAGTTTACATAGGTTTGAATCTGACCAAGAAAATAAGTCGAAATTGTTGAAAAGTTTAAAAGCTCCAAAATTTAAACAGTATGATGGTGATCAGATCCAAAACTTTGTATTCCTATAATTTTTTTGAACTTTCATGAAAATGGTCTGAGCTAAGTTTATTTTAATAAAAAAATCATGCTATAACTTTATTTAATGAAAACAACTTAAATTTTAATATAAAAAAATCTTAAATTCTAATAAAAAGGACAAAAAAACTTAACTTTTAATAAAAAAAGCATAATTTTAATATTAAAAAACAAAAATCTGACCCACGAGCCAGCGCATCCTCACACAAACTGTTTATGGTAATTTCTACACTGTTTATGAAACCTAAGTTTATTACACTATTTATGAAATTTACTACACTGTTTATGAAATTTACGACACTATTTATGAAACTTACTACACTATTTATGAAACTTAACGGTACTGCACTATTTATGAAACTTAACGGTACTTCACTATATACGAAACTTAACGGTGCTACACTGTTTATGAAACTCAACGGTACTTCACTGTTTATACAGACATACATTCGTATGTACAAACTAGATAAGAAACCAAGACATATGAATATGATGCAAAATGCATAGGAGACAACAAAACTCATTTTATAATATGATCGATCAAACTTTGCTATTAAATTCATTTTATAGAATTGTAGAAATAAAAAAAAACAAAAACAACATAAGGTATATATCATCATAAGCAGCAACTCTACATTTAAACTTGAGACGCATTGAGTTTTTGGTTTTTGAAAATAAAGGAAGTTCGCAATTGAGAGTTTATGATAGGCGTAAAATCCTTCTTTCAATGAAAGGGCAATCCATCACTTGCAACTTTCATTTGAATAATTCCAGAAGAAAACTAAAAGGGGGAAGTAACAACAAATAAAAAGACTCAATAAAAGATAAGGGTTGCAAACTCAATGCCGTATCGAAGTCGGCAATGTGCTCCTCCACCTCCTCACATGCATGAGGCAATTCTGCATGCTATTGAAATTTGAAATGAATGTAGTCAAATCAATAAGACTATATATTAATGATTAAGGATTTGTCAAGAGTGAGAGCAAAATCACAGGAAGATTTGGTTAGGAATTGATCAAATTCAAGGATAAGAATACTAATGACACGAAAAGGAAATAAGATGCTCTGCTTTCCTCAAATATGCATGCGCTTCTGTTATTTTTTTTTTTTTATTTTTTGTTTTCTTTCTGTTGTTCTTATCATTAAGAGCAGTTCCACCGCTGCTCTTTGGCTGGAACCTAGGCCAAAAAATGGACCAGCTTTCCTTCAATTTGCTCCACCCCAGCCCTTTATGCTGGCACCCAGCCCAAGCCAGGCCCAGAATCGATAGACCCAAGAGCCGGGCCATCTGACGTCAGGCTTGCATTAGCCTGACGTCAAAGCCCACTAAGTCGCTATTGCTTCCACTGCTACTGTTGATCTTCAACGTTGAGGACGACCGACCATATCTGCTTCTCTATTGATCTCGCCAGCCGATTTTCAATTGGGCTGTGGTATTTGGGTTTTCTCCGAACGGCGAAAAACTCGAGACGAGCTTAGTGGGATGGGTGAAGCGAGGAAGATGAAGCAAATGGGAGGGGCAAAGCGAGGAAGATGTGGAGATGCAGTGACGTCGAGATTTTGTCCCACTACGACTGCGGTTGCGGAGTATAGCTGTGAAATGAGATGCAGGAAGATGTGGGTGTGGATTGGATTGTGGGAATCGGGTGAGTCAGAGAGGGATTGAGGTGAGGTTGAAGATTGTGAGGGAGAAAGGGATTAATTTTCATTATTTTATATAATAAAAATTAATAATATTTTAATTAAATTGATTAGGCTATTTAGTTTTAGGGGTGGAGATGCATTTGGTCTATTATTGTTAATTGAGGTCTATCACTGTTGTGCTAACGCATTTTTTTTAGGGGTGGACTTGCTCTAAAAAGTTTTTAGATGATTTTAGTTAAATTTCAAAGTTTTGAAATCTTTTTCATTAGTTTTCTTTTATTTATTTTTATATATTATTTGTATTGCGTAGACTAAATAAATAAATACTTACAATTGACGTATGTCATTAATATTTGATTCATATGTCGTCACTATTTAATTTTAATCATCTCGACAATTGAAATATGCAAATGGCTCATTTCAATCAATTTTCCCCTACTTTTTGCTCTGTGTAATGTCCTTATCTTTGAATTTCGAGAACCTCGTCACCAACACCGGTGGCCCTTTATGAGCTGCCCAGTATTATTTTATTTTGACAAAACAATAAGATAATATACGCCAAAATTTTCCTTAATATGAGAATATAAAAGGTTTGAATCCAAAATGCAATAATAAAGGTTTGAATCCAAGACGCAGCGGCCTGTGCGTTAAATTGACTACTCAATTTAAGTTGAAGTTATCAACACTTCAAAATAATCAACATGCATTTCTTCTCGATCGCGTAGTGCAAAATGGCTATTTCTGAGTTTTCGTTACAATTCCTTTCATTTTTTTATTAAAAATTAGATAAAACTCACGAAAAAGATTATTAGAAAGGGATAAAAATACACAAATAGCCCAAGGTCATATAATTTGGTATCCAAAACTCAGGATTTCTTTTTATTGTCTACTTAACTGCCACTGCTTAAAGCTGTGAAAGAACTGAACCGAAAGGGAAAACGGAAACTTTAACGCTCAAATCTGATTCTTGTGTGCCACGATGATAGGTTAACATAAAACTTATCAAACAAATGCACCACTTACTTTTGACAAGAGAAGTAAATGACAAATGGATCCAAGAGAATGTCCGGACTGCACTGTTTTGCGTCTCTTATTCCTGCATTCGTCCATCTCAACCAGAGGATGTTTTCTTCTGTTGGAAATTGACAGCCCAAATCGGAACAGCCACGCCAATGCTGAAGGCAGCGAGCACTCCAAGGCTAACCTGCAACTTCTGGTTTTTCATCTGGTCCAAGTTATACATGTGTTTGGCATGCATGTAGGCTGGTTCATCGTGGCCGTGATCACTCATTCTCTTCACTCCAGTTGAGTGGAACCCTCTAGTTCCTGGTAAAAGCACAGTAGCCACTAGTTCTACTTAGTACATACAATGAAAAAAGGTCCCGCATTAAAACTTGAACAAATCAATACCTCAGCTAAGTTATAAACTTACAAGGCATCCATTCATTCTCCACTACGAATGGATTGCTGGGGATTTACACATGTAAAAGCATAAACTTCTAGATGAGACAGAGATTTAGTGTCACTGCGTGAAATCACTCAGTACTTAACTCTAGAAGCACATGAGCATATCAATCAAACTCGATTAAAAAAATCAGTTCAAATCAATTGAATTTTATTGACCAACTATATCAGATGCACGAAAACACCAGAAAATACCAATGGCAACGATGGTCTCATATATAGCATAGACAGTTATTTAAGTTTGGTTTATAGGCCAGTAATTTGGAATTTGGAGCATGCAAAGATTTGCCTTTACTCTTAGTACCGCGCAACACAGGGTGGCACCATTGTCTTTACCAATAGATCTCTCGGTGTAGGTTACTAGGTTATAAATTTAACCAGGAGCCTCTTCTCAAGAGGAATCCCACTCCATGAACAGTGGAGTGGGATACTCACAATATATTGATAGCCATCCATATGGACAATACACCAACATCCATATAGACACCACATTGACATCATTATCAATACGATATCAACATGATATCAATAATATGGATAACATATTGACTACATGGAGCGGGATCCCTATCCTAAAGTTTCTCCTATTTCCCCTTACATTTAAAAGTAAAACCTGTAAATGTCTCATGCCAAAAATTTAGCCAGTACCTAAGAAACTATACTCCAGCAAACGGTAAGTGGTCGGTACAGTGGTACTTGGTGGAAAAAATAAAAATTTGGGGCGGTTCCCTGAATTATAACATGTAAGAGAACATGTAAAACCTTGAGGCTGCCCCATAATCATTATTGGCCGGGTGAAATTGAGCCCTTGCACACAATTTCTCAAGCAAGAACCCATTTGGAACGGCCAAAAGTAATTTACAAAAGCACCTAACCATGGTGGAATAGAGATATGTGTAAGACCTCTCTTTTACATAAGAAGAGAAATGGTAACACCTTCTTACAAGTGAGAAAATAAAGGAATAACTTTGAGGTTTCTCTATGCCCACGTGACAACACGAGTGCCATCAGAGGAAGTTCACTCGGTTCTCTAAAAGGCAATGAGGGAAATAGGAACAAGAACAAGCCTGAAGGAGGGGAGCTCTGTAACTACAAGCAGCACGGGGTGAAAAGTGGATGTGTACTAGTTTTACTATTCTTTCAAACGGAGCTGGCAAGAATCAAACAGGTAACGGATTATGTTTTTATCCACAACCAGTCCATCTGCAATGGGGAAAACATGAATGCCATGATTTATGACTAATAACATTCGTAACAATCCCTGAATGGAGAAAAAACAGTAAATAACATTGTAGTCCAGACACAATTCCTAATTTTCATCAAGTTTGAATCACCGTTCAATCCTACACTTATTGACCACTCAAAAGTTACATCCGGGACTCACATTGTGCATACACCTGACTATTACATAATATGCATCGACATCAAACAAAATAAGCGACAGACGGTATCAAAATAACCTGATTTCAATAGAGAAGCTTCAGAAGCCCTCAACAACTTTGCGCAGGTCCGCATCCCTCCGTACATGCTCATGATTGTAAGAAAGAACAAGCTCTTGCCTCTTATCACCTTAACCACCAAAGAAAACTCGTTTGAATCATGAAAAAAAATTAAAAACTAAAAAAAAATTAACACACAGATTACCGAAGAAATTAGTAAAATTCTTAAGAACTGAAGCTAATCTAATCAGATTCAGTTCATAATTCTTGACCTAATTGAACAAAAAAACAACCACGGATCTATAATTATTTCTAACATCAACAAATAATCTGATCCAGAAATGCAATTTTTGAGTTCCGATCGAGCATACTCCGTCGCGATGAAAAACAACATTTATTGATAATTTAACTAAAATTTATTTAATAATTCAATGAAAAAGAAAGAGAGTCAGAAAGGAAGATCGACTCACAGAATAAACGTAAGGGAGGAGGTGGAATTTTTAGCTGGTAGAAATGGCCAAAACCTACACTTATCAGCCGCCGTGCGTCGAGTATTCGAGAATATTGGCATTGAAGGAGAAGGTCAGTTAAGAACCCCGGTCAAAGGCGGGCTTCAAATTTTTAAGCCCGATTACATTTTGGGTTGGGCCTGGATTAAAATTTTAAACCCGATTACATTTCGTTCAAATTAATTAAAGCGAGTTTTAATGAAACACTCTTTGTACTATTTACTTTTATTTTTACTTTAAAAAGTCATTCCTGGTACTATTAATTTACAACACCTTTTTGTCATTTTAATTAAAACTAAAAATTTTCAAATCATTTTCATTAGTATCCCTTTAATTAAATGATTGTCAACTCAATTTAATTACGTTTTTCGAGCAGCCAACTTTTTCCAGCAACTGGCCGACCAAATTTTTCAGTCCCAAAGTCATTGTCGAATAATGACTTTTAGAAAAACATGTTAAGTGGTGAATTTTCTCATAAGTTCCCTGATACATGTAAAAAAACTAAAATTCACAATACTAAGATAATTGAAGATGAAAAAGTTGCCCCTATTACTATTTCTTTTGAACAACAAATGAAAATTATCTGGCAACCAGAAAACTTTTCTGGCAACAATGACAATTTTCGAGACTGGCGATGGTAGGTTGTGGGTCATGTGCAAAGGGGAAAAAGTTATGAATGTTTATGTCTTGCCCACGAATTGTGGCTCAATACAAAGAAAGTTCTAAAAAGTACAGGGGCAACTTGGGCGGCAAGTAGGAGTCTAACGCTTAGGGGCCTAGATGGGTTTTTAAATTTGTAATTAAATATATATATATATATATTTATTGAATATGTGTGTAAAATTTTATGATTCTTTCTATTAGTTTTGCAAGGTTGTTTAAGCCAAGAGAGGATCCTTGCCGGATCCATTTTGTGAATATTTGGGGATTCTCCAATTACATTCGTTTATCATATATCGTTTGGCTAGTTTTTGTTAGGTACTATTTATATTTAATTTTAAATAAAAAATTTACAATCATTTCTGACCTCGTAATATACGATGAATTGATGTGATTGAAGGATCACAGGATTCTCCTAAGTCTAAGCCCAAGTGTTATCTAAAAGAATGATGGGCCTAGTTTTAAAACAAAATGGACCCGACTTGAAACAAAAGTCCCCCACTTTTGGTATAAAAAAAGCCCCTTTTTTCAATTAAAGCTAGCAGTGTCTGCTTAAAACGCCCAATGACATAAGAGCATCTCCAATGAAAATAGAAGATGTAAATTATCTTGGAATGATAAATTTACAACTTAAAAACTAATTTTAATCTCAGTTGGCCAGAATTTGGGAACGTGCAACCCACTGGAAAACGCCAAAAATAAAAATAAAAAAAAAATCTCATATTTGCATTTTTTCCCATCTCAAATTTTTGGCACTCATTTTGTGTGTGACATCTATTATATATTGACACGTTTCCAACAATTTAATGAAAAACATGTCAATCAATAATAGAAATCACAAAGAGGCCACACATAAAATGGGCTCAGAAAATTTGAACTTCGGAAAAAGAGGTTCATTGGATGATTGAGCACCACCCTAGCGTACGCGTAATTAATTAAAATATTTTTGTGGGGACCACGACTAAGCCTCGGTTAGAGTATTTCCAAAGAAGATGTCAAATGTAAAACATCAAAATGATATTTGATGGCCTATGTGGTAATTTAACATTTTATACAATTTTTTGCTCCACCCGATATGTTAAATAAATTTGTCATTCTATAATTTTTTTTTTTTTTGGTTGAATTGTCATTCTATAATTTATTTCATCTGTTTGGGCTCCAATTATTGAGACAACCAATCAAATAATTGAAATTTGGAACACATAGTAACATTTATTATAAATTGCATCACACCTATTAAAAAAATCATTAAATCAATTTGATAAAAGACAAGTTTGCCTTTAATTGATTCGGCTCCACGTAAGAAATTGAAGGCTTGGTTGGATAGAGTTTTACTGTCATTTTTTACTTTTGTATGTCTATGTGGCAGTTTTAACATCTTCTTTAAAGTCTGTCACTCTACCCATGCCGTGCATGACAACTTCTGGACCGGTTGCCACAATTCTGTATATGGGGCAATCTTTGACAATTTGCCAACATTCCCATTTGCTGAATGATTTGTTGTGGTTTTTCGCATTGTAGAATGCTTGTGCTTGTAGTGTCTATAAATGTGGGATAAGACAGTAGTATAAAATGCGGGTGTAACACAAATAAATAAATTAAAATATTGATGTGGGTGGAATACATATAAATAAATAAAAATATTGTCACCTGATCCGCTAAACTTGTCCCACTACGCAGATTATTGGAAGCATGAGAGATAGCGTTTTTCCAACAAGTAAAGGATGCGTTGAGTTTTTTCCAACGACCTTGAAGACCTTGACTACTTCTAGTGCCTTTTCCATGTACATCACAAAACGCTTCCGTAATTTTACTCCACATTTCTCGCTTATCCATCTCATTACCTGTAATCGGGTCATGAATAGTTTGAACCCAGCATTCACACAACGTAACATCTTCGATGAGCTTCCACGTAGTCATTTTTTTCCACAAAAAAATATATGAAAGCTTTGGTTGAAAGTGTTGAAAATATTGAAATATGGTGTAAGGTGGAAGATGATGGTTAGGTATTTATAGAAAAAAATAATTAAATTTTTAAATTTTTTTCTGTATTTTTAACTTAGTTATTAACTTAATTAATCTGGACCGTTGGATTTGAAAAAGATCGAAATCCAACAGCCCAAATGTTGACACGTGGACCAACGATCATATTTTTGACTGTTTGTTTGTTTTTTTGGAACGAAAAACGCTGACCGTTGATCTCGGATTGGATGGTCCAGAAATCGCCACTCAACTAGCCGTTACGTTCGAATTTCAAATTTTTTTGACCGTTGGAAATCCAATGGTCCTGAAAACTAGCCGTTGGAAATCCAACGGCCCATAACGAGCCACGTGGCCACTAACGGGTGCAATTGGTGTGCTACAACGGCGGGCCCCACACCCTTTTTTCTGTTGTGGACGTGCCCTCACTGGAGCGTGTATTACACGCGCTGGACGCAAAAAAAAAAAAATCAGTGGGCTTTGACGTCAGGCTGACTCAAGCCTGACGTCAGATGGCCCGGTTCTTTGGTCTGTCGATTCTGGGCCAGCCTATTAGCCTGGGTTGGAGGGTTTTAGCTGGGTGCCAGGCTGTTTGGGGGGTTGGGTGCCGGGTTATCAAGCCCCGGTGGACTTGCTCTAAGGGAAGGGATTTCCATTTTTTGAAAAACAATGAGAATAGTCGTGGGACCCATTCTACATCAGACTTTAACGATCCGAGCTGTATACTTTGTAAGTCTTGATTTATAGACCATTTATGCAAAAATTCAATTCAATCCGAAACCATTTGCTATTTAATTGTCAAGGTCAAATTTCAATGTTTTTTAGAACATAGTGTTTGTCAATCTCTTTGAACTCAATCAAATTAGATGCCTCAAATATTTCTGATTTGGCTAATAGTGTGCAAGGATTATCTATGAGGTGCAACTTGAAAAATAGACGGTTCAGAACGTTGAAGTTCGATGTGGTGTGAGACTCCCAATTAATCCCCATTACTTGAAAAAAAAATGGGGATCCCTTTCCTTAAAGAATCTGTATTAAACTCATATGGGAATCAAATTTGCTAGAGTGAGCCTAAAAATTCAAGTGTGATACCAATCATGAGTTCAATATATTAACTCATGAGTGTGGTATCAATATATTGAACTCATACTAGTGCACTCATGAGTGATACCAATATATTAAACTCATGAGCGTGATAACAATATATTAAACGTATGTTGTAAGTATAAAATTGAGGACAAAACTCAAACTAAATATAAGTATAATTCCTATTTATCACACTCATTCAAACTACTAAAAGGAACAAAACTCCGGCAGTAGTTGAAACTTGATCAACTTCTTGGGCATCTAGAGCGGACATATTACCTCTCGTGCATCAGTTTCCTCAACAATGTGTATGGCGTTTTTATGGGATATTAATACTTTCTTCAAAGAAAATGTAAAATAAACACTTTGAAACACATACGGTTGCCTAATGTCTGAACAAATTGTCATTGACGATCTTGGTATGAGACCGTATGAATTTATAGTTTGACTCGTACTTAGGCTTCTAAAACTTGGTCATACATTATTTGCTCTTCCTATTTAAATTATAAGCGATATCTTACATTAACCATCAAGACAATCCACCACTTGTGTTTTGCTATAAAGTGACCTTGATATATGGGTGCATTTTTGCTCACCCATATTAACTTGGGTGTATGCTCACCACACATCTCCAAGCTTGCCAAGTGTCCCCTTGCCTTAACCCTGGTTAACTGTGATTTAATTACTCTTTATTAATTTAATAAAGAAATAAAAATAAACTAAAAATAGACAAATAAAAAACCAAGTCTGCAACTCACTTCCCGAAGCGTTTATTCAGTTTCAAAGAAATTGTCCTCCTCCACCAAATCATCCATGGCGTTTCGAATCACAGAAATTATCTCCTAATTGTAATTTTATTTATGTATAATATTCTACTGGAAATTGCTCGAGCATTTGAAGCAGCAATGACGACCCTTTATTCCTCTCACTTGTTATCTGCTTCCTCCCACCTCTCAGCACCCCATGCCAACCACCCACAATTTGGAAGAGTCTTCTGGGTACAAATTTTCTGCACTTATCTGTGCCTCTTTGCTTCGGGTGAATGGAGGCAACCTGTGCTTCTTTCTCACGATGTCGATGGACTTCACACCGTCAAATAAATTCACCCATTCCCCTTTAAATTTGTATTAGAATTTGAGATTTGAGATTTGGGATATTCGCCCAAATGACAGAAAAGGGGGAAAAGTGACAGAGGAGAGAGATGGGAGGAGGGAGGAAGATAGGAGATGGATGGTTGAGATACAAATATTAATTAAAAAGTTAAAAGATAAATGTTAAGATGATTATTAATGTATTATTATTGTAAAATATTAATAACAAATGAAAATGTTAACCAGGATTAAAGCAAGTGGACACTTGGCAAGCTTGGATATGTGTGGTGACCATACACCCAAGTTAATGTGGGTGAGCAAAAATGCACCCATATGATGGTGTATGTTTACCATCATATTTATTATCGTTAGATGTTGAATTTCGAGATTCGTGTAGTAGATAAACACAAATCTCAAAATTCAAACTCATCTAACGATGATAAATATGGTGGTGAGCATACATTACACTAAATGGTGGTGAGCAAAAATGTACCCTTGATATATCCCTAATCTATTAACGGACAAGTTTATTAATGCATTTCCTAATTTGTTTGGACTCAAATTTAATTTTCATGAATGTCAGACTTTTAGCCCGACAAATATGGATGTTGGGTCGTCCACTCATCTTGCGTCGAGTGGAAAATAATGGAAAAAAGAAGTTTGGGTTGTCAAGCTTATAGGTGTGAGTCGTGTGACCTTTGAATGAAATAAAAGTAGACTTTTTTTATTACATCGATATTTTTACACTAAGGGAGAGGGAATTCAGCTCAGCCACATAATAAACAGCTTAATTTGGTATCATATTTGTCATCCACGAGATTCGAACCTAAAACTTAAGGTCAAAGAAACTTCCTTTTTAGCCAAACCTAGAAAGTTTGATTGTCCAATTTAAATAATATTAAGTCGTAAATGGTAGTGTTTGTACCAACTTGAATCTAAGGTTATATACCACCTTGAATAGTAAGTCGCTAGGATGTGTTCCATTCCTTATGCCTAATAGCTCATAAGGACACCGGTTATTAATCAATGGAAGCCGCTTCCCATAAAGGTAAAAGTGCAAACCTATAGCTACAGAAGTAGGAAAAATGGCACCAGAAATACTATTTGTTTCCATAAAGTAAAGATTCAAATTGCAACAATGGAAGTTTATTTCTCTAATTTTCTTTTTCGTTTCTCTTAATTTGCAAGTAGCTTGTAATTCAGTTGGTTAAAAGTTTTCACCCTTGCACTCTCAATAGTTCAATGTAAATTATCCTATAGTTTGTCAAAAAGAATTCTTTTGCATGTGGTCCAATATCCTAGTAGATAGGGTTGAGTTTCCACCGATGCGTTCCAGATTCAAAACTTCTCCACTCCTAAATTATTAAAGAAAACTAATAAAAAGGGCTTGAAAACTTTGAGTTTTAACGATAAAGACAAAATAAAGGGTAAAGTGAATAGTACCAGGATTGACTTTTTTGTGTAAAAATGTGGTTTTTCGTTAAAGTGAACCGTACTAGAAGCTTTTCGTTAAAGTTTCCAAATTAGTATAATAGTTTCGAATTTCACCCTCTCCCCTTAACAATAATATTTAAAAAAAAGTATTAGCAAGGGAGAATTGAACACATACTTTGTGTGCAACAACGCATACTTGTAAATAACTAAATTAGACGCCTCTTGTATCTCTCTTACATACTTGTACGATAAATCTAACCACATACAAATTCTGACCAATGGAGAGGAATTATATTACGTTGATTGTGACAAGCAAGTAAAGAGGAAGAGAAGAGAAATGAGAAATATCGGTTATTTTCTATTGTACTCAATGAGCTATATCATAAATATTAGAGAAGGCTTACATAAAATAAGTACACCGCCACCATGACATCCTGATTGAATAATACAATGTCGCGTATAAGTTTCTTGCCACATAACATTACAATCAAAACGCTATGTGGCAATGAATTAGTTGTATATAAGTTGCTTCATTCGCATCGAGAGCCCAACAAAGTGTTTTTTTGGCTTTTAACGAAGAAATCATGAATATAAACATCATAACCTGATCCAGAGATGTAAGCTGCTTACAACATGTCGCAATCTAGAAATTGAAAGAACATGTTACCTATTTGTATTTGTAGATGTTGCCAAATTAATTAACGTGAACTATATGACAGGACTATACCATAATTTTGAAACCAAAGGAATTATTAATATTTAATTGGAGTGGACACATGCTTCATACTCATGCAACGTACACAAAACCCCTCGAACACTGAATTTTGGATTACTCATTAAGCTTGTTTGTGCAAACCATCTCTAAATCACTGAATTGGTCACTAAAATATATACGGATAGACAGCCTCTGGTCCGGATGGCTTTAATGGGTCTTTCTATAAAAAATGTTGGGAAACTGTCAATGAAATCATTGTTGGGGCAGCTATGGAATTTTCAACTCAAGGTATTCTTTCCCCAACCCTAAACCATACAAATATTGTCCTCATGCCCAAAGTCCCCCAATCCCGAGTTGGTCACCCAATTACGACCTATTAGCCTTTGCAACTTCTCATATAAGATCCTTTCAAAACTTCTTGCCAACCGTTTGAAGGATTTTCTCCCTGATCTAATCTCCCACAGCCAATGTGCGTTTGTCACGAATCGTCAAATTCAGGATAATATCTTTGTTACTCACGAGGCCTTCCACTACCTCAAAAACAAGAAAACAAAGAACGAGTTCGAGATGGGGTTGAAAGTGGATATGAATGAAGCCTACGACAGGGTCGAATGAGATTTCCTTAAGAAGGTACTTCTAACTATGGGTTTTAACCGGAACTGGGTCTTTCTCATCATGTCTTGCATAAAATCTGTGTCTTTCTTGATATCTATCAATGGGAAGTTGGGAAAAGTTTCACTCCATCTAGGGGTCTAAGACAAGGTGACCCATTATCGCCATATCTCTTCCTCTTCATTACAGAAGCCTTTATTTAGGTTAATTACCAAATCCTGCACCCATGACACTCTAAACGGAATCAAACTAGCCCATTCCTGCCCCACTCTCCCTTGTTCCTCCCCCCAAATACCCCCCCAGACATTCGGAGTACAATATCCTCAATGCTAAATATTCCTATCACCAATGACCCCAGTCTTTATCTTGGTTTGCCGACCATTTGGAGGAGATCTAAAAAGGAAGTCCTTGCATTTATGAAGGACCGAATTAAGAAAAAGATACAAAATTGGAAGTTAAATACCTTATATTTGGCGGGAAATGAGGTTCGCATTAAAGCAGTGGCTTATGCGGTCCCAACTTACCCCTTGAATTGCTTTCTTTTTCCTATTACTTTTTGCACGGAAATTGATGCGTTGATCGCAAACTTTTGGTGGGGGCAAATGGATGATGAACGGAAAATACATTAGAGGAATTGGGATGCCGTTTGTCTTCCAAAGCATGCCAGAAGTATGGGTTTTAAAAGTCTCTATGACTTTAATAAAGCTTTTCTAGCTAAACAATTATGGAGACTCATTCAAGAACCTTAATCTTTCTAGGCAAAGATCATCAAAGGTCAATATTTTCCTGATGGGATGCATTCACGGCAACTAAGGGCTCTTGGGCATTGTGGGCATGGAGTAGTCTTTTGGAGAGGCAAGCTTTGGTAGTCAATGGAGCTAGATGGCAGGTGGGTAATGGTTCATATATTAACATTTGGAATGATAAGTGGATCACAGATAATTCGAATGGTTTTATTCACCATTTGGCTCTTTTCACGCATTTGGCTTCTTCAATTGTTGACCACTTTATTGATTGGGAAACTAGAACCTGGAACTTAGAACAAATCAGCAATTTCATATCTTCTTCTGAGGCTAGGAGTATCGAGCTAACCCTTATGGGTGACCATTCCAGCACCAATCGTCTATTTTGGCATTAGACGAAGAACATAACATATTTCGTAAAATCTGGTTATGCGTTCAGCCATATTCTGACCTCTAGGGAGCGTCAACTTGTTCTTGGGACTGCACAACAATCCCACCAAATTCTTACTCTTTTCTGGAAGTGTTTATGGAATACCTGTATGCTATCCAAAATCAAATTTTTCCTTTGGAGGGTCGCCACAAATTGTCTTCCCACCATGCAAGCCCTCTACAAATAAAAGGTTCGGCCCCATCCATTATGCCTTATATGTAATTCCTCCCCCAAATCGGCGGAACACGTCCTCTTCTTATGCCCTTAGACGTGTCGTGTTTGGTTTGCCTCTGCTCTATGCTAACGGAGCGACCGTCAATCGATAACTTCTTTTGATGAATGGTTCCCTGCTTTAAAAAAGGCTATGGGCACTTATAAAATAAACCAAGCCAGATTGTACACCATTGCATCCTTTGTCTGTTGGGAAATATGGAAGACAAAGTGCCACTATAGTTTCAATGATCTTTGTTCTTCCGTGGAATATACGACTCACCGTGTAACATCCCATATCGTCCAGGGGAGTGATCCTTAAATGTATATTCCCATCCCTACCTAGCACGAGGCTTTTTGGGAGCTCACTGGTTTCAAGTTCCGTAGGAACTCTGAAGTTAAGCAAGAAGAGGGCTAGAGCACTCCCATGATGGGTAACCCACTGGGAAGTTACTCGTGAGTTCCCAGAAACAAAACCATGAGGGAATGATAAGCCCAAAGCAGACAATATCGTGCTACGGTGGTGGAGCGGGCCCAGGAAGTGGTCCGTCCCGGGTCGGGATGTGACACACCGTGCCTCGACTGCTGCATTCGAATTTCTAAACCTTGTTACTACTTTCTCTCCAATTTTTGGGGCTTTCACCTCAACATCGTTGGAGCCTTCTCATTCAGCTTTGTGGTCCCCATCGCCTTTTGGCATTATCAAGGTAAACTTTGACGGTGCATGGTCTCCAGTGGGTGGATTAATGGGCTTGGGTGTGGTGGCTCGTGATTCTTCTAGTTCTCTAGTTGGTGGGAATGCCACGAGAGGCTTTCCTTCCTCTTCTCTAGTTTCTGAAGCCCATGCGGCTCTGCTTGCGATGGAAACGGCCATTACCAATAACTTTCATTAAGTGATTTTCGAATCTGATTGACAGGAACTTGTCACAAACCTGACTGGAGTTGCTTCTGGTTGTAGTTGGTCCATATTTCCCATTATTTGCCAAATCAGGAATCTCTCTTATCGGTTCTCTTACCTCAAATGGAGTCAAGCAAATTCTGCAGCCGACTAGGTTGCATTGCATTGTAAAAGAGGGATGTGTCCGGATGTCTGGATCACTAGACCCTCATCATCTCTCGTCCACATTCTCTCCATTGACATTCTTCCATGTCCTCATTAGTCTTGTCAGCTATTGAGATAGAGCGTGGCCTAAAAGTAAGACTGAAGTTGCACTTCCTGTCTCTTTACAGCCCATTTCCCACGCCTATAGTCCCCTTTATCTTTTAGTAGTTTCTTTCTTTTTATGGTTATTATTTTGGCCTCTTTTACTGTTCTCTTGTTGGTTTGCCCTTTGGGGTTGGAGCATTTCCTACCTCCTCTATGTGTTCCATATGGGTTTCCTCCTTTTTTAATATCATCTTTCTCGTTCTCGACCAAAAAAAAAGACAACCCCTATAATTATTCTTTTTATTTTGTTGGATATATGAGTGTTTTCACAAAAATCAGATCACAACATTTCCAATTTTCGTTCCAAATTTTCAGAATCAAATCGCATCGGATCACAGTTTCAAATTCATAGTTTTCAACATATTCGAAAATTTCAAATTGGAGTAATCTCGAAAATTTCAAAACATAATTTGGAAAATCATATATTTGAAGTTTTTGAATATTCTCTAACATTTTTGTACATTATTTTGACCACTCTTTTAAGTTGTCAAATGTTTTAAGCCTTTAGATTTAAACTAATATAATTTTATGATTAACATGCACTTGGTCCTCACAGGTCCTCATAGCATGACTCTTGTTTTTTAAAAGAAAAACAATGAACAAAATTTATCCAAAACTAATAATAAAAGGGTTAATTACACTAACACCTCCTCAAGTTTATTGTATTTTCACAAAACCCCCACACGTTTGAAACATAACACTAACACCCCTTGAGGTTTAAGTTCACTTTCACGTAACCCCTTTAGGACAAATTTGCCCTCATTATTAATTATACTTTTTAAAAAAATGAAAAATCCTTTGAATAAATAGAATTAAAATCCAAATTAAAATCTTACATGAAACAATATAAAGAAATAAATAAATATCGTTTGTTGATGCACAAAATCATTGAAGACTTTGGAACAACATAAAGTGTCAAGTTTGTGACCTTCGCTTGGTTGCTCCGGTCACTAGTGATGATAAATATGTAAAGAGATAGAGTTAGGGAAGCAAACACAAGATGTACGTGGTTCACCCTAAGTTTGGCTACGTCCACAGAGTAGAAGAGTTCTCATTAATAGTGAAGGGTTTACACAAATGCATAGGTTCAAGCATAATCATCATTAGTGAGTTCTAATGACTAGTTTAAGTACAATAATGACATTAGGGATTCATTGTAAGAGTGGTCTTCTTTTATAGTTGACGAGAGTCTCCAGCTTTTGTCCGCGGTCAATGTGGGACTTTATGAACTTTATTCTGAAGTTGACATGTGTGGTGCTATGATTGGCCTCCTGGTTGGAGGGAAACTCTTGTGCTTTGGCATGGTGCCTCAGCATAAACCTTTCAGTGGATCCTTGAAGGTATGAAGTTGACCGGTGCTTGGTAGTTTCGGGATTGGTCAAGTATGGTACAAACAGTGATTCCTTAAGTTCCCGAGTGAGGAAAGCTTCTCGGTTGGGGACTTGAAAAATTCAAGTCATTGAGTAACCATGAAACTTATGAGTACCGAAGTGTAGTAGCATATAGTATGAGTTCCCCAAGTTTCCAAACGAAGAGGATAGCCGAAGGAGGTGTCTTGATATTCTTGAGTCATTAGAAAAAAGACTTAAAAAATTCTCTCCTCCTTTTTTTTTTTTTTTTTTTGTAAGTGTAGCCCAAGTATTTATATTTTTTCTTAAGTCCAATTCCTTCTTTCTTTTTGGTGAGAAAAGAAAATATGGTTAAAACCTTTTCCTTTGTGTACATACCTTGAATGGTTGAAGCGTTTTCCTTTGGGCACATAGTTTGAGTGGTTGAAGCTTTTTGGTTGAAACTTTGTAGGTGAAGCTTTTTCCTTTGGGCACATAGCTTGAGTGGTTGGAGCTTTGTAGGTGAAGCTTTTTGGTTGAACTTTGTAGGTGAGGCTTTTTGGTTGAAGGCTTTGTAGGTGAAGCTTTTTTGTTGAAACTTTGTATGTGAAGCTTTTTTGAACCACATAAATAGATTTTGCTTCCACACTCTTGAGCAAAAGTGTGGAAGGCTTTTTTAATTTTTTGTTGAAGCTTTCAGTTGAAGTTTTCTTGTACCACAGAAATAGATTTTGCTTCCACAGTCTTGAGTAAAAGTGTGGAAGGCTTTTTGATATTTTTTTGTAGTTAGGCAAAGTGTGAAGCTTCCTTATTTCAAGGTGTGGGAGGCTTCCTCCCTCAAAGTGTGTGAAGGCTTTTTCCTTTCAAGGGTGTGGGAAGCTCTCTCCCTTGGGTGTGGGAAGCTCTCTCCCTTTAAGGGTGTGGGAAGCATCCTTCCCTCAAAATGTGGGAAGCTCCCTCCCTTCAAGGGTGTGGGAAGCTTTGTCCCTTGGGTGTGGAGAGCTCTCTCCCTTCAAGGGTGTGGGAAGCTTCATTCCCTCAAAATAAGCTCTCTCCCTTCAAGGGTGAGGGAAGTTTTCTCCCTTGGGTGTGGGAAGCTCTTTCCCTTCAAGGGTGTGAAAAGCTCAACCTTTCAAAGTATGGGAAGCTTCCTCCCTTCAAGGGTGTGGGAAACTCTACCCTTCAAAGTGTGGGAAGCATTTTATAGGACTCCATAAATTAATTTTGCTTCCACACTCTTAAGCAAGAGTGTGGAATGCAATCTACATGTTGTAGTTATCTCTTATGTGTTGAAGTTTTGTTGGCCTTCTCCACATGTCATAATTAATAATTAATTAATTGCTCAATTAATAATTAACAATTAATTAAATAATTAATCATTATCAAAATAATTATTAATTAATTAATTTTGGATTTTTTTTGGCAGATTTTTTTTTTTTGAACTAGGGACAAGAAAATGTAGGAGTGACCAAATATATAGATTTTGCTTCCACACTTGAGCAAAAGTGTGGAAGGCAATCTACATGTTGTTGTAGTTAAAAGTTCGGAGGAACCATATAAATAGATTTTGCTTCCCCACTCTTGAGCAAGAGTGTGGAAGGCATTCTACATGTTGTAGTTGTTGGAGGTTTGTTAAACCATAAAATACGATTTTGCTTCCACGCTCTTGAGCAAGAGTGTAGAAGACAATCTACATGTTGTAACTGTTGAAGGTTTGTTGTATAATACCATTCTGCTTCCACACTTTTGAGCAAAAGTGTAGAAGACAATATACGTGTTGTAGCTATTGAAGGTTTGTTGAACCATATAATACGATTTTGCTTCCACACTCTTGAACAAGAGTGTGGAAGGCTTTGTTGAGTGTGTATATGCCTTTTCCGAGTTGTAAGACTTGGAAATTTTTGACTGTTTATGAATGCTAAGAATCCACAGGTGCATGATGTACTATTCTTCCCTAGTTGGTGAAAATAAGGTAAGTTCTTTCATCATCCATTTGGTGAGAAGTGTGGTGAGTTGCCAAGTCAAAAATGTTTATTAAAGTACTAGTTGTATCTTCCACCACCTGGTTGGTGATACAAATGTGAGTTCCGTCATCACCTAGTTGGAAAGAAGAATGGTGAGTTGCCGAGGTAAAAATGTTTATTAAAGTACTAGTTGTATCTTTCACCACCTGGTTGGTGATACGAAGGTGAGTTCCTTCATCACCTAGTTGATAAGAAGAGGGGCACGTTGCCGAATCTCAACATTATTTATTAGAGTACTGGTTGTGCTCTTCATCACCTGGTTGGTGATACGAAGGTGAGTTTCTTCATAACCTGGTTGATAAGAAGAGTGGCAAGTTGCCGAAACTCAAAATTGTTTCTTAGAGTACTGGTTGTACTCTTCATCACCTAGTTGGTGATACAAAGATGAGTGCCTTCATCACCTGGTTGGTGGAAAGAGTGGCAAGTTGTTGAAAAATAGTAGAGTATGGGTTGTACTTTTCATCACTTGGTTGGTGATACGAATGTGAGTTCCTTCATCACCTGGTTGGTAAGAATAAGGGCAAGTTGCTGAGGCACATTGTAGTAAGTGCCTAATAGCAAAATGCATGTTGACACCCATTCGAAGCTCAGTTGGCTTATGTATGGATGTGTTAAAATGTATGATATTTATGTTGATTGACATAAGTGATGCTTATGAATGTTTTGCTATGCATGAAGGAATCCATTGTTTGGATATGTGAACCATGTTGGTTGTAACACTTAGTTTCACTTACTTTATGTCAAATACGCATGTTGAAGCTCTGAGTTAGAGTATAGAGGTAGGTCAGTGTAGACCAAGTGTTCCAATGCTAGGAATGTAAAAGACTCAAACGAAGCTGTCTGAATTCCCTCTTCATTAAATATTTGCCAAATGGCTTGTGTTACAAAAGATCTCAAACAATTGAAGGTCAAAACATTTATAATGTGTATGCCTTCTTGTAAAAGCATTTCCTTCAGCACCTAGTCCCCCATTTTGAAAGAGTGAGGCTTGACCCCGTGGTCATAATAGTTGAAGGTACGTTAACCCCTGGTTGTCTTGATACGAACCTTTATCCCTCTTGTCGTAATGAGCTTGTTGAGAGTAAAAATCCTCTCTCCTGCCAAGTGATGAATACGTTAGGTGACTTAGTGGGTAGCTAAATGAAGCAGGAAATGATGCAATGGGTGTCTGGATAGCCAAAACATTCTCACTTGGTAGAACTTAACTTCTATTCCCTACTTGTTGATATGTGTTAATCATAAGAGGGTTCATTTGGTATGTCATTGCCTTTGCAAAGGCATGATTGTAAGCTTGTATCATCACCTCAGAGTAAGTCTTCCAAGTGTTAACATTTATCATGTACTTGAAGAAGCATTCACGCATGTCTACCGTGAAGGCTCTGAGTGCTGTTTTATCATCTGCCTCAGCGCAACGAGAGTACTCGTGACTGAAGCGACCAACATATTCACTCAATGGCTCGTTCGACTGCTGACGAATGGTGTATAACTCATCAGCGAAATGTAAACGATCAACTTGGAAGATGTTTTGAGCCACGAAGAGTCTTCTTAGCTCAGCGAAGGAATCCACAGTATTAGGTTGAAGACTACAATACCAATTGAGAGCTTTACCAGAGAGAAAGTTAAGGGGAATATAAGACATCGTTCGTCATCATTGTGTCTTCGGTATGCCATGGTAGATTCAAAGACGTGGATATGCTTAATTGGATATTCTCTCCCAGTATACGATTGTAAGCCAAGCTTATGTTTAGTTTTTCCTTGTAGAGGGGTGCAAAAGATCCTCCTTGTTAGAGAGCCTAGCCTTGGCTGATTCCAGTTAGGTATTTTAGCCTGACGCTCAACCTTCAGCCTGTTCACTTCTTCAATGAGCTGTAAGATAAAAGGGTCTTGAGTGGAGTCAGGCATCATTAGAATGCTTCTTCGTAAGTTTCCTTCATCGTTTGGAAGTAGAGAAGTTTGGTCAAAGGCATGTAGCTTTTCCCTGGATTCATCGTACTTGTTTTTGGGATGTGCCCATTAGAAATCCTCCGAGTCTTCAACACCTTCTTGCCCCTCTAAGGCTTATCATTCATTTCCTGGAATGAGGGATGACATATGTTGTGGTAAGGGACTAAACCTTTCGATGACTTTTGGGTTTTTTTATCCCTGAGCTTATATGGATGGGGTTTTCTCGACGCTGCCTTAAGAAGTCTCGACAGTTGTGATAAATAGCCTTCAATTCTTCTACTTCTTCTGTGAAGAGGTGCATATCTCCACTTCTCACGCTTTGGGTTGAAGCAGTTGGGTTAAAAGAAGTCTCGTGTTGATCAACACATTGATAGGTAGTTCGCTTCTCATTAGAAGTATCCATGTTGAAGATTGGTGACCCTCCATATTAAAGGGCACACAGGTGATGGTTACCATCCACAAGGGCGATGGGTTTGTGAAATTGAATCTGATAGCCTCGCATAGCATCTCGAAGAGTTTTTCATACTGTTCTTGGAGGATCTCATTCTCCATTGCTATCTTGTTGTTTTTGAGCCTCAAGTTCTTAGACCTTAGCCAGAAGAGCAAACTTTTTTCTTTCCTTCCTTCGCTGTCTCACAGTAGGCACGAGGGGGTGTCATTCTGCGTGTTGTGGTTTCCTTTGCTTCCTATGTTGGAGAAAGATGCATGATTAAAGAAAAGTGTACGAACGATTGAAACTAGCTTAACAAAGCTTGGGAGAATAGGAATAAGTGTCGTTCCCACAGACGGCGCCAAATGTTGATGCACAAAATCAGTGAAGACTTTGGAACAGCGTAAAGTGTCAAGGTTGTGACCTTCGCTCGGTTGCTCCGGTCACTAGTGAGGATAAATATGTAAAGAGATAGAGATAGGAAAGCAAACACAAGATGTACGTGGTTCACCCTAAGTTTGGCTACATCCATGGAGTAAATGAGTTCTCATTAATAGTGAAGGGTTTACACAAATACATAGGTTCAAGCGTAATCGTCATTAGTGAGTTCTAATGACTAGTTTAAGTACAATAATGACATTAGGGATTCATTGTAAGAATGGTCTTCTTTTATAGTTGACGAGAGTCTCCAGCTTTTTTCCGCGGTCGATGTGGGACTCTATGAACTTTATTCTGAAATTAACATGTGTCGTGCTATGATTGGCCTCCTGGTTGGAGGGAAACTCTTGTGCTTCGGCAGGGTGCCTCAACATGAACCCCTCAGTGGATCCTTAAAGGTATGAAGTTAACCGGTGCTTGGTTGTTTCGGGATTGGTGAAGTATGGTACAAACATCGTTATCTTTCTTCCTCTACCATGGACTCGGATCTTCTTCGGAATAAATAAGTTCAAGGTTTCTAACGACAACTTGCATTTTGTGAGGAAGATTCTAGGGAATTCGGCAGTTTTCATATTTTTTTTTTTTATGGCAGAGAGTGAGGCCAAGCTTGTGGAGAGGTTGATTGATCGAAAAACCAAGACGAATGAGCAGCTTCTTGTGAGCCCTAAAGGGAGAAGGTGAAACATGTTAAGAATCCATTAAGTTGTGGTAGTGAATGTGGAGGGGAGGCCCTAAACCCTATATTGATTTTTTAAAAAGGTTTTATATTTTTATTTTTAAAGTAAATAAAAATAAGGGCAAATTTATCTTTAAGAAAATATTTTAAGGTGATGTCAGCCCTAAAGGGTTATGTGAAAGTAAATTAGAACCTCAAGAGGTGTTACTATTATATTTCAAATGTGAAGGGGTTTTGTGAAAACATGATAAACCTGAGGGCGTGTTAGTATAATTAACCCAATAATAAAATACAAAAGTTGATTATAAAGTGTATGATGATTAGATAACTTTAAAAATATCAAAATATTTCTAAAGTTTTTTTATCGAAATAAGTTCGAAAAACTTCGAATAAAAAAATCGGAATTTATAGAATCTCAATGCATTTCAATTTTTGTCTAATTTTTCGAAGATATTTGAATTCGAAATTTACAGATTCAAAAATTGTACTTGAGGAATCGAAAATACCATTCCAACTTGCAGCCCCAATCAAATACATTTGTTCATGTTTATTAAGAAAAATCACTATCGCTTTTCTTGTAAAAAACAAAACCAAAAGTAGTTTTTTATCGGGTAAATTACACTTTCATATTTTAGGTTTGTGGTCTATTTCAATTCCTTACAACATCTTTATAACATTTCACTTTAATACCTCAAGTACTATTTTATTTCAATATAGTACCTCCATTACATTTTCCATCAATTGATTCGTTAAGAGCTGACGTGGCTGCCACAGTTGTGCCACGTGGCTGCCAAATTTATGCCACGTGGCAAAAAAATTATTTTTTTATTCATTTAAAAGTAAATAATTTTAAAAATTATTTTAAAAAAAAAAAAAAAACAGAACCCATCTTCTTCCTCGCCCCCCTTCCCTGCAAACCAAACCCCCCATCCCCCATCCCTCCCCCCCCCCCCCCCCACCCAACCCAAAACCCCAAAATTAAAAGGGGGAATTGAATTCTCAAGACGAAATGAGGGAGTGGGGGTTTTGGAAAGGGCAAAGCAAAGGGAATTCTAGAAAGAGAAAGAAGAGAGAGAGAGAAGAGAAGTGGACTAAGAGAGGGGGAAGGAGAAAGCAACTACAAGACCCGATTCGTCTTCTTCTCATTGTCTCCGTGGGGCACCTCTGTGTGTCTTCTGCAACTCTTGCTTCCAAAAAACCTAGCTGAGTTTTTTAGGGTTTTCGGTGGGGTGGGTTGCGGTGGGGGGGGGGGGAGGGTGGGTTGCGGGGGAGGTGGTGGTGGGTAGTTGCGGTGGGGGTGGGGGTGGGGGGTTGCGGGGGAGGTGGGGTGGGGTGGGGTGGGGTGGGATAGGGGTTTGGGTTGCAGGAAAAAGGGGGTGTCGGGGAAGAAGATGACTTTGGGTTTTTTTTAGTTTTTATTTTTATTTTTTATTAAATTTAAATTAATAACTTTTTTTAATTATTTATTTTTAAATGAATAAAAAAATATTTTTTTTGCCACGTGGCATAAATTTGGCAGCCATGTAGCACAACTGTGGTAGCCACGTCAGTTCTTAACGGATCAATAGATGGAAAATGTAACGGAGGTACTATAGTGAAATAAAATAGTACTTGAGGTATGAAAGTGAAATGTTTTAAAAATATTGTAAGGAATTGAAATAGATCTCAAACCTGAAGTATGAAAATGTAATTTATCTTTTTTTATTATTCAACGTTTCGAAATGAGGCAGGCCACGGTGGCTGTTTGATTCACCCGCTTCAGAAGAAGCCAAAAAAGGGGTCGGGTTTCCAAACTGGACGGGACGTAATGCATCCGAGTTAAAAAACGGGATCCTTGACTCTTGACCGGTGGCGTAACTGGCGCGGACAGACGACGACTTGAGACGAACGCCAGCAATGGCCAAACAAGCAGACACGAATTCGCATAAATTTGCAAAAAGTCGTTGCCAAACTTTATAATTTATTGGCTGTCCGAAGATTCAAACGTACAAATGGACCACAACAGGCCTAAAATTCAAAAGAAAATTCAAACCTCTTTCTCTTTCGAAATTCCACCTATAAATTCTCACCGTGTCTCTCATTCACAATCAGCTTCGTCACCACTTCCTCTCTAAAAACGCAGAGAGAAGAAATGAAGAGCCGAAGCTCCGAGAAGATCTCCGCAACATGGATTCCCATCTTCTGCATCCCTGCTTTCCTTCTGGGGATGCTCATCACCGGCAGGTAACATTTCCAGCTTACCCAAGTTATGGGTTTTTGTTCAAGTGCAATCTCTCTCTCTCTCTCTCTCTCTCTCTCTCTCTCTCTCTCTCTCTCTAGCTTTTAGTGCTGAAACGAATTATGGGTTTTGGATTTTTGATGGTAGCAGAATGTGGGCAGCACCTGAATCCAACGGTCAGCTAATTTCGATTCGTCGCCAAGAGCAAGAGCTTCAAATCGTCTCCGAAGATTGCGCAACTAAGAAGGTGGTAATTTTAATTAATTGCTCTCTAATTACATACCCTTTTGGCTAAATTTGACTATTCTTTAAGAACAAATTTGTTGCTATTTATAGAAGCATGGGCATGATAAGAATGTGATGGACGAAATCTACAAAACCCATGAATCGATTCAGTGAGTGCAAACACTTGAGCTCTTGTTTTTTTTTTTTTTTTTTTTTTTTTTGGACTTGGGATATTTTGTTTTTGTTGGGGTTGTATGAATTTGTACTTTGTACTGAAAATTTTTTTTTTTTTTTTTTTTTTTTGGACTTGGGATATTTTGTTTTTGTTGGGGTTGTATGAATTTGTACTTTGTACTGAAAATTTGGCTACTTTCTTGTGACTTTTGCGGGGGCGTGCCAGATCTCTAGACAAGCAGATGGTGTCGATTCAGATGGAATTGGCGGCAGCTCGGAGTTCACAGGAGATGGGGGACTCCGGTGGCTCCACCTCCAACTCGCAGTTGTCTAAGGACAATTCGACGAGAAAGAAAGCGTTTATTGTTATTGGAATTAATACTGCTTTTAGTAGTAGAAGGAGGCGAGATTCAGTTAGAGAGACTTGGATGCCTCAAGGTACTATAAGCTATGTATTCTACTTTATAAGTGTAAACAAGATCTATTGTTTCTGTGGGCCTGCTTGCTGAATATGTCTGAATTGTTTGCCAGGGGAAAAGCTACTGCAGTTGGAGCGCGAGAAGGGGATAATTATCCGTTTTATGATTGGCCACAGGTATGGAAAAGTTACATTTAGATCATCAAATTACAGCCTATGAAGTGAATTTTGATGAGGCAATTTTGACATATGCATGTGCTCATCTCCCATGAAATATGATACATTTACTTCATAGATAGTAGAATATTGTTTGGATAAGGCAGTACTCCTCTAACATGGCTAAGTAATTAAGTGAATTCATTCATACAGTCACTCTGTGGTGTGGTAAAATGTCCAGTAACAATAAACTGCTCATTTAGCAGTAACACGTTCTGCACCACATGCCACCCTTACTTTAATTTTAAGTCATAACTTAGAAATTGAGGCGTGCAGCTTAGTTCACACTTGTTCTTTTGCTAACCTAAAACACTTTTATTGACCAAAACAAACAAACTAAAACATTTTACCACGTTTAATATGATCTACTCGTAGCTCATTTTTGT
This sequence comes from Heteromeles arbutifolia, assembly GCA_024362995.1. NCBI lineage: Eukaryota > Viridiplantae > Streptophyta > Magnoliopsida > Rosales > Rosaceae > Heteromeles > Heteromeles arbutifolia. The sequence goes on along the minus strand of JANCRC010000001.1, from coordinate 39,772,028 downwards.
GGGTTTGTTCTGCATCAGACGTTCCCCTTACTTCAATTTTTATCAACATTCGAGATATTGAGACTTGCAACTTAGTTCTTCATATTTTTTTGCTAATGTTATCGTATACTGGTCGCTGTGTGTCCTACTGGTAATGTTGGGCCTCATATTGTGTCTAACCATTCTGATGTAACTATGACGTGCCATTTTTTTTTCTTGTGCGAAAAGAATGAATATGGAGGATAAGGGATAAATTATACCTATGAATAGATGCCATAGCATTCCTATTTCTTCTAACCATAGTTCACAATGCTAGGATACGTTATTGAATGGTGCTCTGTTTTCTTTCTGAAACTGACCTGAGTGGTATCTGCCTCATTCGTACAGTGCAACATCCAACAGCATTTTAGATAGAGCCATTGATTCAGAAGATGCTCAACATAATGATTTTCTCAGGCTGGTAAGAGAGCGGACATAAAGTTTTGTATATGTTCAACTACTGTTAAGACAATTCAGTAAGGAATTTGTCTCATTCTTGTTTTGCACTTTAGGAACACGTTGAAGGTTATCATGAATTGTCTGCCAAAACGAAAATTTTCTTCACCACAGCAGTTGCTCAATGGGATGCTGATTTTTATGTCAAGGTGGATGATGATGTACATGTCAATTTAGGTATGCACTGCTGCTGCTGCATTTCTTTATCTTTAACTATTACAATTTGTTACCAAGGATGAGTGCCTTACATGCTTTGCTTGCAGGTATGCTAGCTACAACTCTTGCCCGTCACCGTTCAAAACCTAGAGTCTACATCGGGTGTATGAAATCTGGACCTGTTCTTGCCCAAAAGTAATTGTCCTGATGCATTTATAACAATGAGAGATAATGTTACTCTTCAAGTTATATGTGCCTTCAGGGAGGAGATTTTGATCTTTTTATGTTTCTTTACTCTCTAGGAATGTGAAGTACCATGAACCAGAGTATTGGAAGTTTGGAGAGGAGGGAAACAAATACTTCCGGCATGCAACTGGACAGATTTATGCAATCTCAAGGGATCTTGCTGCATATGTCTCCATTAACCAGTAAGGATACATCAGTTCATCTTTTCTATTTCTACAAATATAAGTAATATTAACCTTGTCTGTTACTACATTTAGCATCTTGTACTAGATTTTGAGATTTGACATATTTGTGTTGGAGATGAGAAATGCATTGAATGGTTGACCCGCGTCAGCAAAAATACTCTAAAACATTGAAGTTTGCAAACGTCTTTTATCCTAGCTTTGGTAATAGAAAAGAAAAGAAAAACAACTCTGGATTTGCCTTTAACCTTAAAAAAATGTTTTGTCAAGGGTATGAAATCGCAAAAATATGAGAATTGGTACCTCAGATATGGATCTGATCAAATTAATGGCCTGAAAGCAGCGGTGTTGTCAGTTCTCACCCCCTGCAGGTCTAAACGGGATTAATTCATGATACTTAATAAAATCTGCAAGTTTTTAAGGTGGTAACTATGGTTTTAAAATTTTCACGTTTTACTTTTTGCAAGACATGATAGAGTTCTGGGACATCCTGTTTTTTATTGCAGGCCCATATTGCATAAGTATGCCAATGAAGATGTGTCGCTTGGTTCGTGGTTTATTGGTCTAGAAGTCGAACACATTGATGAACGCAATATGTGCTGTCGTACTCCACCAGGTACTGTTTTTTGGAACAAATATGTTATTAGTGAAGGTTTGGCATCCAAATCTAAGGAGAAAAAACAAAGAAATGCAGTTTGGTATTAGCAATGGCATTTGGTGCATGTTTGCAATGTATAAATTTCATAATTTTGTCCATTGCTGGGGTATTTATAGTTTAGTTGAATGGTCTGCAGATTGTGAGTGGAAGGCACAGGCTGGTAATATGTGTATTGCATCATTTGATTGGAGCTGCAGTGGTATCTGCAAGTCGGTGGAAAGGATTAAATCTGTTCATGAGAAGTGTGGTGAAGGTGATGCAGCTGTTTGGAGTTCATTATTCTAAATTGGATCACGTTGTATCAAGTTCGGCCAACAATCTTCTTGAGAGTGTAGGAGATGGTGCACATGGATCTGATAGGCATGATGTCTAAGGCACTGATTTCTTCAACTTTTTTCTTCAACCTGAGAGCTGTCGAGCTGGTGCTGAAGTCATGTGGAAGCTGTTCAGTTGAAGTGTTGGCGATTTCATGGATGTGAATCTGAAAATACCGTAGGTGTTCAAAGATACTTCCGATTGTAAATATGTGTGGAGGGTAAAGGGGTATTTATACAAATTGACCCCTCTAGTGCAACTTAGGATCGAATTGTTTTCTTCTGATGTGGGAGTCAGTTGTAGCCCGAGCAGACGCAGTGACATTTTCAATTGATGTTGTATTGTATCCTTCCACTTGTGTAATACAAAACGCACAAAATATACTCCCCTCATCCCAATCCCTTCACTTCCTACTCACATCATCTTAGCCACCAAATTCTCCATCCAAACAGACCCTAAGGGCTCAACATGTGTCAAGCGATACTTTAGACCTTGTAATATCTATTGTCATGATAAGTAAGTGTACTAAATTTGCAGACCGAATGAGATGTCATCAATACGAAATTAACATGTTAATCAACACTTAAGTAATAGTCAACTATCAACTTTTATATCATTTAGTTTACAAAAATTAGTTTATAAATTTGTCTCTTTAGCATTACCTGTTATGATTTAAGCCTTGTAAAGGGCATGAATAATCATTTCGCCTTCGGTTTTTAGACTTTGTTTTCTCTTTTATTTTTTAAATTAAAATTCGTTTACTAATTACTTTTCCTTTTCAAAGAAATAAAAGTTGAGAAATACAAATAAACTATTTTTCGGTGACGATTTTTTTTTTTTATAGAAAAGATGTTAGATTAGCTAACGACATGATTTGAACTAACGCCGTCATACAAGAACTCAACACCTTTCCATCACTGTGGTAAATGGCCACTTGCAAAAGTAGACGGTTGATTGGTATTAATGCTCAACAAAATGAAATTAAAATAAAGTGAAGATTGAAAAAAATTACTACAAAAAATAGAACGTGCACCATCTCCAACCCTTGGATTAAAACCTAAAATTTTTAACCCAAAAATAGTTTTTCTCTCCAATCATTCTGGGTTAAATTTTTAGCCCGAGATTATTAAAGAATGAATTTAGAATAATTTTTTCGTTGAAGTAACTTTAAAAAAATATATATTATGTAGATTATCCAAATTTAATCTAATGAATATTTTAACTTAAAAATATTTAGATTCCGATAAATATTAAAAAATCACTAAACCGATACCATGAAACTCGTGGAACAGTATGAAACAATATGAAACACATAAAATAATTTTTTTAATTACTTTAGCCATTAGATTTGAAATTGTTCTTGTTAGATTTTTTTTTTGACTTTTGAATTTGATCATATTAGATTTTAACCGTTTGATTCAATAAATTTATAAATATAAAGTTAAAAAAAAATACATATACGGTAAACCCTCCGTTGGAGTATGTGTGAGAGCTGAAGCTGAAGATTTACGAAGTTTACTTTTTGGTTAATTAACTTTGGCATCGGCTCCCTCGCAAATGAATTAGCAATTGGCTTTCCGTAGTAAAAGCACTCTGCTCTCCAGCTCTCTTTCTCTCATCATCGCCGCTGAGCGGAGATTTCGGAGCCATCGGACGGCAGATAATGGAGAACGCCGACGTGTTCTTAGGACTGCAGGACTTTCTGGAACGCATGCGTCAACCGTCGGCCGCCGATTTCGTCAAGTCTATAAAAAGGTGAAACGAATTTTGGATTCCGATTGTTCATTTCACGGTTTGAGAATTGAGTGTTAGCAAAGATGGTTGATGTTTGTTTTGTTTTTACTTGAATTGGGTTGGGTTGGGTTGGGTTGAATTGGATTGGACTGGATTGCAGCTTCATAGTGTCGTTTTCGAACAATGCTCCGGATCCGGAGAGGGACAGCGCCGCAGTGCAGGACTTCTTTGCCCGGATGGAAATTGATTTCAGGGCTCATCCACTTTGGGCTGGCTGTTCAGAGGAGGAGCTCGACAGCGCCGGCGAAGTGAGTTTCAACTTTGAGCTTGAATTTGACATTGAATTTTGTACCGTTTGTTTGATTTTACAAATCCAACATATTGCATTTAAGTTTGGCGAACTATAAAATGTTTTGGTTATTAATTGGTAATTTTTCTTTTGTGGCTTTCTGTTATATGTAGGGACTGGAGAAGTATGTTATGACGAAGTTATTTCCTCGCATATTTGCTTCACTTCCGGATGATGTGAAACTCGATGAGCAACTGTATGAGAAGATGGCTGTAGTACAACAGTTTATTTGGCCGGAAAATTTGGACATTAAGCCCACCTTTCAAAATGAGACTTCATGGCTGGTGAGTAGAGGACTACCCATATGAAATATGTATAAATGAAGTGTCTTTGTATACTCATGACATTGATATATAGTACATATATCACATAGGGGTAATTTGTTTGGGGTCACAAAATATTTTAGCATTAGGGTTGAATCAATCAAACATTTTGTGCTTTAAAGAGAGGTTAATGAAGAGAAATTTTAGCATGTGGTATTCGCCCTGGAGATTGTTTTTATTGAATATAGTTCACGAGGAGAATTGGGTTCAATTTATACTACAAAATAAAATGACGATTGACCTATGCGGAAATATGAAATTATTTATTGACCTAAACCAAATTTCCTATATCAGATATGCATAAATGAAGTTCATTCATATAAACGTGGGCATGGATCTCGATTGAGATGTATTGATTTGCATATGAGCCAAGGTCCTTGTTTAAGGGCCTTCTTAGAGAAAACTTATGTCCCACAAAAATAATTTTATAATTTCTGCCTTTCATAATGATTGCAGTATGGAATTTAACAATGAACCAATGAATCCACGAAAAAGCTTAGTACGATCTGATTATTGAGCGCATGTTGACAGGTATTAAAAAGGAAATAGTCAGGATATTAGGGGGCTTGTCAATTTCACTTCCCCTTTACAGTTCCTCCTAGATGCGTGAACTCACTGTCTTTTCATGTTTGGGGTAATTAATGTGTCTTAATTTCTCTAATTTGTAATTCAACTTTTTTTTCCTTAGGGCCATTTGATAACCATTTAATCTTTTTTTGCTGGAGATATAGGGAAAGTATATGTGAGAAATAGGAATGGAGAAGGATGTAGGGAGGTGGTGGGAGGGAGGAGGGAGAAACGAAAGAGATTATATGAAAACAAAAACTTGAATGTAAAAACAACTTAAAATTGTCTTCCAGTTTGTTTTTTTTAGTTTTCAATTTGTGTGTTACTCCATACACATTTCTTCAACCACCCTTTTTTCGCCCTTCTTCATTCCTCCTTTCTCTAACATTCTTTTTGCTCCATGTATAGCACCAAAATGAAAACTAAAAACTGAAAATGGTTATCAAATGGCCCTTAGGTTTTATTGTTTTCATGAGAATGCACATGGGACATTATTGAATCATAATCTATTGTTTCTGAATCCTGTGTACTTCGATTTAATTATTTGTTGCATACCTCTCAATAATGCTTACCCTGGATTATTTTTGCTTTTATCTTTGCAGCTTGCACAAAAAGAACTGCAAAAGATCAATATGTACAAGGCGCCGAGGGATAAGCTTGTGTGCATCCTTAATTGTTGCAAGGTTATTAATAACTTGCTCATGAAAGCTTCTGTTGCTTCCAATGAGAATCCCCCTGGAGCTGATGAATTTCTTCCTGTCCTAATTTATGTTACGTTAAAGGTAAGACTAACTTTTATAATGGCTTGAATTATTTGGTTAAACATTTACTTTTGATTCAGTACGTATGATCTTCTGTTCTAAATAAATCGTTGAATAATTATCCCTCTAGAAGGCAACATAGTATGTCAGGTTTACAAAGTTTCTTTATTGTATTGATGCGGTGCAGGCAAACCCTCCACAACTGCACTTAAATTTATTGTATATACAAAGGTACAGGCGACAAGCTCGATTAGTTGGTGAAGCATCCTATTTTTTCACAAACATGCTCTCCGTTGAATCCTTCATCTCAAATATTGATGCAAACGCCATTTCAATGGATGAATCTGAGTATGACAGGAACATGGAAACTGCTCGAGCACTTCTTTCTGGACTTTCAGCTGATCTGGACGGTCAGTATACTCAAAAAGGTCAATTTGCAGGATATGGACATAGATCAGAATCTATGGAAACCAGACATCAACATCCGAATGCCAACATGGACCCAGCGGCACAATCCAGATCTTCTGAAACAAACTCCCGAGGGAAGAAGATACCCAATGAAAAAGATAACTCACCCTTTTCAAAAATTCCATCCCTTTCGGATTTGGAGAATAAGGGTGCAACGATCCTCGTAACCAATGATCAGGCGAACCAGGTTTTCCGGGAGTATCCATACTTGTTTGCGAATGCCGGTGACCTAACCATCAATGATGTAGAAGACCTTCTTAATAATTACAAGCAACTTGCATTCAAATATGTTTGTCTTTCTAAAGGGTTAGGCGTTACTGCTCCATCTCTTCCTTCTTACAATTCGCATACAGAGTTCCACCAGCATGCTGAAACGGCAAAGCAACAGGAATTCTCTAGAGCTATAGAGCCGAATGATGAGACATCAAATGACACTGATACGACGGATGATGCTTTAAAGAAAGAGCCCCTTATTGATGATGAAAATTTGGAATCCAGATTGTCACAGGATCAAGAAGTTTCACCACGGAGTGGTACACATGAGGAGTAGTCTCAATAGCAGCTCTACCAGGACATGTATTTTGCAGGAGTATGTTTTCCAGTGCAATCACCACCATCAGGGCTCCATTTCTCCTCTTTGCTGGCGCAGATGGAATATCGTCATGGGTGGAAATGAGCGCTGTCATTTGTCCATTCTCGCCTCGTACTGGTCAAGATTATAGGTAGAAATGAGGAGCTTAGACTTTGAGTTTGGGAATGCATCAAATTGCATTTGTATGAAGATGGAAAGTATATACAACTCTCAGGAAATCGGGGTGTAACAGTGTATGCTTGCGGGCACTTGTAATTCTTACGCATGTAGCAGCACAATGATCCTGAACCACGCAGCCATGCTGGAGACAATCAAATGAGATTTTCACCGTTGTTGCACCTTGCTATCCATCATTAACGAGCAGAAATGTACGTTGTAACTTCGAAATTCCTTTCCTCTGTTCTGTCAAAATCTTCTGCACAAAAGTGTCTCAATGTCACTGCGATTGTAAGCGGTTCTGTTTATTTTTGCAATTTACTATTATCCACGGTTAAATAGGCTGCTGTAGGAGTTTAGTGTATGATGGAGTAGTATCTGACTGTGGCTTGGTATTGTAGTTTGTCCACAGGGAAAAAAAATTAATTTTGGGTTAAACTTTCTAATTTTCAATGCTGGTGAAAAATGTTAATCGAAATAAGTTTTGAATTCAGTGTAATGTCCCACGACGCCATCATCTCTGGCTGGCATGCCGTGCTACGGTGTGACTGTCTTTTGGGATGATTGTAGCCGTTGATGCATGTGGGGCCCACCACACGTCAACAGTTAGGAACTGTTTATGCGTGTTTTGATGATTGATCGTGGCAAATGTATTCAATATTCCGAGCTTGAATAAGTTTGAATTTTCTGCCTTAGATGACAATGTAGTGCGACTGTTTGACAGTTTGATCATTTGTAATTTTGGCATCGATGCCGACACTATGAATAAGTGTGGCATACAAACAAACAAATACAAGAACGCCGACTCTCGTCTCGTCTGGGTGACTGGGTCTGGTGGACGTGTTTCTGGGCCAAATACCTTGAAAAATTGTACCAATTAATTACTGTTATTGTAGGTAAGTCACATATATCCCTCCCCCTTTGAAACCAAACAGACAGCGATTAGGAAAGTTGACATGTAAGATGTAATCTAATCGTATTTTTCACGTGCTGGTGTTGTGCCAAATCCCAATACAAGGCCCTACATATTACCACTAGATCATGCAAGGGAACTAAACCATTTGAAAAGAGCTATATATACCTGTGTATATATTTAATAATTTATAAGTGTAGAGGTTTAATCAGTTATTATGGTTCGACACCGTTACTTATATCATTATATTTGCATTTGGAAGGAACACAACAAAATTTTGGCGTTGTTGCTGAAGACTGATTTTAGTCTCATGTGTTGAGCTATAAGAATTGATTAGACCTCTACAAATTACTAGCTTTATGTGAACCCTAACTAAACAATCAGAATAACAAGTTTAATTTGGTTTTTGACTTGACAACTAAAATAACTTAAAAATACAAGAAAAGGTAAAGATGAATAATAGATTGATTTAGAAATGATGGGAATGGGACTAGAGATATTGATTTCATCCATAAATTTGTTACTTGAATTACAGTCGTATGCTTTGTAGATGGATTTGTATTTGTATATTGGTTTTTTGTAAGAAGATATTAAGTAGATATCTTGGAATTAGAAGATGCATGAACTTAGAAGATTGTATCTCTAATAGTTTAAAAAATATATAATGAATATAAAAAAATTAAAAGTGGAGAAAAAATAATATTGGACTTAACATAATAACTATGTTATTTTTTGGACCCAAATCTAAATGCTCATTCTTTTTAATTAATGAGAAGGGAAGATTTAAATTTGAGACATATTTCAATGACGTGAAGTGCCACTACACTAAGAGACAATATATGGAGAAATTCTTCAACTATAATACCGACATGTGCAAGTGTTATGGTTTAGTATTTGCTCATGTTATAATATGTGTTTATTTATCAATAATATATCTCAAATATAAACTCGGTGTCCACTTATATTATACAACTTAAAGCTACTAGCACGATGCTTAAAAAAAAAAAAAACAGCTACTAGCATGATAATCCCTTTCAATTTGTAAGTTGAATGTCTTAGCAAGTTCGATACTTAATTATGATTGACCTCTTACGTGACTTAACTATTATATAAAAACAATAATATTACAACACTTGAAAGTAACACACCAATAATATTTCCAAGATATGTGTTATACGATCATACATCTTTTCGAGGACATTATTGAAGATAACACACCAATTCCTTGTTACTTTCCTTTTGTATATTGTCCGTTGGCCTTCATGTCATGCCTTCCCTTCAATAATGTTTGAGAGGAAGTAGAAACCATTCAGATCATAACATATAATACTTTGATGTCGATGTTTCTAAAGGACATATAAAAATATAAATTGAGTTAGTGATATCCTGGACAACCAGCAAACCCAAACAAAAGCTTCCAAACCTTACTAAATACTAATAGGGTAGAGAGAAACTTGTATGAAATGAATTTACCGTTACTGTAACTTCTCAGATCAATAATATTATACTATATATAAATTTTTCTTCATACAACATAATATTATTAGTTCGAGACGCCACTTTTTTTTTCTCCGGACGTCGATTTCGGGATCTAGATGTGATCATCTTATGCAATTTGACCTGTCTGATTTCTCAATAGCCAGGCAGGCCAACTGGAAGTAGATCACCCTCCCTTCTTGTGCTTCACACCCCACTACAAAAGTTATAAAATATTACATAATATTTTGAGACAACCTTCAATTATACTGAATATTTCAAACTGGGGGTCCAAGAATCTTCATATTATAAAGATTAATGTCACATAGTTTTGAATATATTTATGTATTTATATCCTTTGCCATTGCATTTGGCCATTAACCTTTTTCTTGTTCATTATACGTGTATATTTCATTGGCTTCTACCCATTTCTAAGGCCTTTTACTTTCTACAACACGTGCAAATGAGGGGTCCTTCCTTGCTCTTTGGTTCTTAATTATAATATAAATCATGGTCCAGCTTGTTTCTTCATATTTTTTTGTATAGATCTTATATATAACATTGTTGATTTGGTCCTTATAAATCGTATTAACTTTAAAGTGGGAGAGAGGAAGTTGTATATTGATGGTTTTTTTGTATCTATAATAAGAGTTCGACTTTTGTCTCCTATGTTTTTTGTAGAATAAAAAATTTGAATGTTGATGAAATTGTAGCAGATAATAGACAACCAACTTCTATACCCAAAGTTTCAAAGATTTTGCTCTGATCTGATCCCACATAGACAATAATGTAAACCCTTTAAATTATGTAAAATCCTAATTATTGATAAATGTTATACAGTCTAGCATGTTGTGTTATCTAATATTTTTTTATACTTAACGGGGAAAGGAGATTCGAGCTTGATAGTTTTAACATGTAATGTACTAGTATTAAGTCCTTAATTAACCGACCAAAAATCTTCGTTGAAAAACAAAATCAAGGTAGATTTTCTTAAAGCAATGTCAATGGTGATTGGTGATAGATAAACATAATTGAGAATTGATGCGATGAACCTCTTTTTACAAGTGATATGGTCCCTGCAGTCCTACTACACTACTACACACCAAAACACATAATAATGTCATGCATCTTAGGCCAAAGTGCCAACCAAGGGAGCTTGTTTGTTAAGATATGATAGAATTAGTGTACCAAATGCACCTTTCATGTGCCTCCCACGTTCTGTGGTGCATGGTTTGTCTGCTGAGATGTATGCAGCTCCTGCTTCTATTTCAGGTTTTCCCTGCACCTGATATGCATGTGCTTCAATTTTAAATCCAAAATGTTCAGCCAACCCAAACTCTCATACAATACAAAATGGATTGTGAACACGAAGAAATATTATTAGCCTTGAGTGATGCGAAAAATGAATGGTTAAGATTGAAAATAAAAGATTTCTAAGTCATGGAAATTAAATCTAACAGCTAATTAAACAACTGATAACACTGAGTGCCACGTAACATTGAAGTCATACTTGCAATATGAGAATAAAATTGTATTTATTCTTATGTTGCTATAACTATTGAAATAGTTTAGGATTCAATTCTTTTCATATACCATACTAGCTAGTTAGTAGATCTAGACTTAACCAAGTTGGTTAGAGCTTCTACGTTTAAGCTAAAATTATCCTTGCCGTTGTTTAGCTGAATTTATAACTAATGTAAACTATCTTATTGTTTTGTCATATCAATTAGATGGATATACGTTAAAAAAAAATCAGGTTATACATGTTTGACAAATTGACACTAATCTAACTTAAAGACATTATCAAATTGTATAATTTTTAAATTTAAGATACTAGTTAATTATAGCCTACTAATTTTTTGTTGAGTATTTGGTTTACCGCAATTGCTTGAGTTCTCTTTAGCTGGCAGCTGGAGTTTTGACGAGTTTAATATTTTTAGTTACCTTAAGTGAGCTTATCCTATGACAGATGATGCTCGTGATGCTGGCGCGATTCATGGTAAACAATTAATAACCAATTTTATTAGCATACTAATTTTATGTTAATTATATATTCTTGTTGTGTTGAGCAATGAGCATGCATGGTTTGCCCCAATTGCTTGGAATTGTCTTCTGCTCACAGCTAGAGTTCTGACATGCCAGCTTAAGCAGAAAGTTACAAATTTAAATTTTCGTTGTTTTCTTTATTGGTACTTTCTTGATCGATGCTAAAATTGGTTTCTTGAGTTATACAACAGCAGCTATAAAACAAGAAAAATGGTTTTGGCTTCTCAAGGTTTATTTGCAATTTAAAAGGTTACATGCTGCATTTTGAGTTAAAATTTAAACAGGAGGAGTGTATGATGATATTTTCAATGGAAGTGTGCAAATTTGAGATGTAAAAGTCATATTTATATTTCATTTTACATTTTTCGAAGATGAAAATATGAGTTCTACCTCAATAGGGGAGATGTACCCCATTTACTTTTATCTCTTAAACTAGCAAAGACCACCTTCTAAATATGTAAATTTATATTTTTATTTACATTATCCGGCCTAGATGACCATTTTACATCTCGTCCGTTAAAGAACCTTACAACCAACAACTAAAAATACTCATTCCAAAGCATTTGGCATCTCCCGCTAATAAAACTACATATATATCATTTGAAAAGGTAAAAAATGCTTGCTACAAAGTAAACAGCACATCACAGTTTAATAATCTCGTTCCAACATGAAAAGAAGAAAACTTGAAAAGCATTAAACTATAATTAAAGTTTGATCTTCCAAATGCAAATGTGGTGAAATATGCATACAAAGAGAAACATAGGATTAATTAGCTTAATTAGTAAGAGCTTGGAAGAAGATTATGTAAAGTGAAAGTCAAATATTTTTTTTATTGTTTTGGTAATTTCTGGTAGTTGTTGCAGCTGAAAGTACGAAATGCATGCTTTGTAGTTTATAACAACAGAAGAGACCGCAGATTAAGTAGTTAATGGCCTTCGGGGTAAACGTGGTTCCACCTAATAATATATGCTCGACATTTTTAAGTGCGATTAGTTTGACCTTTGACTGCTTCAAGTATGCATATGTCCTAATCAAAATATATATGCACCAAAACTTAAGCAAAAGGTTTTTATATGTCTTAGCACAGAAAACAGGTTTTCTTTTACAAGAATGATAGAATGGTATTTTGTTGATCTTCCAAAACAAACATAGAGGTGCCAATTGGGTATGTATATTGCTTTAGTGATCAAGAAATTGATCAGAAGTAAATTCACACAAATACATAACTATTGTAAACTCCTATACAGCTACCATATGCACGAAATTACATACGTTGCCGATACAAATCTGTCACAGAGAACGATATATGCAATAAATCTGTGCAGCGACCAGTTTACAGTTATTTTTCTATGGATAGGTCATAGGATATTATTTACACAACGAAATTTTTATATTTTCTTCAGTTTTTTATATCATTTATTGATACAGGATTGATATTTTTAGGGTGTATCTTAGATTTTAGGTATTTAGTGTCGGACTGGTTAATCGTTTTTATTGGTCACATAATCTGATAATTAAACATGACTTATTTTTTTCCTAATAATCAACCATGTCAATATATACTATCAAAGTTAAATAAAATTGTGTATAAATGAAATTATTCTCGACTAATTCAATCTTTAAAAAAGAACGAACATCGTGTAGAAAAGAATTTTGCAAGAAGACAAAAACCATGAGGAATGCGTATATACAATGATGTGAGAAGTGGGAACAAAACTAGGGCTTTTAGCAATAAAAAAACCAAAGAGTAAAATAGACACTTGAGTGTTGAGTAGTTTTGAGTAAATAAGTAGGTTATTTGGTTAACTTATTTTGGTTTTTATTTGTTTATGTTAGATTTAAACTTTAACCACCAATTCCAGATGAAAAATCAAAAGGAGACAAGAAGGAGGTCAGCTTATGATTTACGAAGCATAGCGTGTAGACTTGGCATCATGAATTGGTTGGGAACGGGATGGGATTGATAGAAGAAGAAAAAGAGGTTTCCTTTTCACACCTTCATTTCATCACTTAATTAAACACGCATACTCTCTTTCTATTCTTTTTACTACCACAAGTTTTTAAAAGAATGGTCCCGACGTGACATGCATGCTTCGGTCTTGGTCTCTCCTTTCCGCTAGTCGTTGTTAATGGGAATTGGAATGAGTAAACATAAAAAATTAAAAAGTAAATAAAATATTAAATAAATAAAATAAAAGGATTAGTCTTGTTATGCAAAAATACACATCACTTTGTTCATATTTGACAATATCACGCCCTTTTCTCTCCGGACTCAGAAATTTTAAAATACCATAAAGACCTCTTCAAATCTTATAAAAGTATTGTTAGAGAGACTAAATTTAAAAATTAAATTTACAAACTAAATGATGTGTAACCCATAGGAATAATATATAACACTGCCTTCCTCTCTCTCCCTCTTCTTATTCATTATCATCGCTCATCTCTCTCTCTCTCTCTCTCTCTCAAGCTTCAGTTTCAGTTTCGTTCAGAAGCTAAATAGTGGGCTCTCCAATGGCAAGTGAATACAACCGCTTCCATCACCACCGCCACCACCACAACCACCATCAGAATCTTTATATGCATAATCATCAGAGAAGCACATTCTTGCCCATGTTATGTTCGAGACCATCCATCAAAGATGTGAGCCTTCCAAAGTCTGCATCCGTAAAAGATGACCCTTTGTCCCCAAGAATCAGTTGCATGGGCCAAGTGAAAAGAAGCAACAAAGTCAATGGCCTTCCAACCCCTCTCACCGCTCACAGACTACTCACCTTCTCATCCAACCCTAATTCCAAGTACAACATTATCAGCAGCCCCAACAACCACCTCAAGTACTCCAAGCTCAAGAAACTCTTCTCTGGCAAAAACCTAAACAACACTAATGCCACCGCCGCTGCTACCACCACAACAGCCACTACAAACACGACCACAAGATGTAGTAGAAGGCAAGTGATTGTGAATAGTAACAATGGTGGAAGTGGGCCCAGGATTAGTAACGGTCATGATTGTGTTGCGAACATTAACCTAGTGGATTTGGATCCTCCTCTCCCTGTGATCAAGAGGGTGCACAAGAAGCCTGCTGAAGAACAAGAAGAAGAGATGAACAGTCTTTGGAAGAGGAGATCTGGTGGGATTGAATTGAAAGGTTTGCAGCTTAAACAGATTCACCATCCTAGGCATCTAAATCAACCCATTACTGTGTAATTTCATGGGTAAAAAAAAATATCCAAAAGGGGAGTGAAAAAATTTGCTGTACATGTTTTTGTTTTGGATCCCAATTTTGGATATATTGTTTGATTGGTTATTCACTGTTCCAACGAGTAATGACATATTATTAAACTAACTGTCGAGCTAATACTGTTTAGTTATTAGTGTTAATTGATCTAATGCTTTATTTATTTGAATTAGTGACAAACCCCAACATTTGATATTCTTAATTAGGAAGATCTCTCACCTTTCTTTTGTTTTCTCCTTTTTTTTCATATTAAAGCACGAATCTTATACGGAAAATAAATTATTAAGTCGCATAATGGTGTTACGTTGTCACTACAAAAATTACTCCGAATCGCCGAGGTAAAAAGCCAGATCCACGCAAGTCGAAGAGAAGCGCCAAACCCACACAGGTCGAACGATGTTTGTTTACAGAAATTGAAGTAACTGTTCCTTGTAAGTGTGTTGTCTCGGAGATTTTGATGGTGAAATTTACTATTTACTTTTACAGAAAAGACTAGGATTGTGGAAGTAGGATTCTCTATCTTATTTTTTTTCCTCTATTTCCTCTTCTCTTAGTTGAATAGTTACGATTAAATCACGTCAACATCTTATATTAATTTTTTTTATAAAAAGAGATAAAATAGAAAGTGTGGGAGAATGAAAGGGAAGAAGAGAAAAATAAGAGAGGAGAATTCTACTCTGAAGTGTGGTGGCAGCTCCAACTTCCGTGTTAGGATGCTGCCACGTTGACAGGGGGTTGGCGGTGGCCCGAAGTCATGGTGGGGACTTGGGACTTGGCAGTGCCGTTGTGTAAAGGGCTCTCCACATGCACAGTTTTCATGTGCAACAACAACAAAGCATAGTATTTATATCCTCACCCCAATCAAATCCTTTCCCACAAAAAACACTCGTGTTATAGGAACGAGTCAACACAGTCCCACTCTGTGATCAACGAACGATTACTCAGTCTAGGACATGTTTGGAATCCGGAATGCCCTAGAAATTCAAAAGCGCTTCTCACATAGTTCGGTAAAATATGTAGAGACACTTCTGACTATGTTTGACATAAAAATATGAATCCAAAAAACCACTTCGGTAAAATGCGTAGAGACACTTCTGACTACGTTTGACATAAAAACATAAATCCAAAAAACCACTTGGACATTTTACAAGTACTTCTAACATAACACAAAAATACTCTCTGTTTTCTTGAATGATAAGCCTCGAATGTAGAGATTAAAACAACAAACAATTTGCATTTAAGATTTTTTACAAAATGCTATGGTATGGCATAACATAAATAAAAGAGCAACTTATATAGAACGAGTTCATCGCACATGACGTTCCAATCTAATAATAAAATGTTATGTGCTGAAAATTATACACATTATTTTATTGACAGGGAACGCTATCGTAACAGTTAACTCGTTACATAGTCCAAAAACAGAGCTAATTTTCAAACTTTCAGTCACAAGTACATGGTTGGTTAGCAACCCACCGACAAAAATAAAAATTTATAATTGCCCTTACCTTTGCATGTGCTGCAAAGTGAACCCAAAAGGAAAAAATATAGAGAAAAAAACAATCAGCAGATTAATGCATCCATTACCATACCAGTGAATGTTGTCGATACACATTGTTACAAGCGACAATAAGCAAGTGACAATATTGCCCTAAGCAAGTTATTCATGTCAACAACACAAGCCATTCAAGTTCAAATCCTGTTTTGATGCCTAAATCTATATTTATACAAGCAGGAGCAAGTTTACAGGTTTTGATTGACACGGACTACGTAAGATCACCCTTGTTCTTTATACGGCGTCCATATCAGTTTGCTAACATCGACTTCGAGGCCCCCACGACCGGCTGCTTTTAGATGCCGATCCAGGACCTTTGGGTCTGCACAGATGACATGCTGCCCCTTCCTGTACTGTATCAATTCAAGACTCTGAAGGGTGTTCAATATATCCTCTGCCTTGATGGCTGTCATGTCACTAAGCTCCTGCATGGCAAAACATACGATTTGTTCCAAAAAAAAACTCAGCAAAAACCATATGGCATCAGATAGTGATATGATAAACCTTTTCCCTTTTTTACTTTCCACCGTCAATGTCATACATATTTTTCTGGAATGGAACTGAACAATAATCTCCAAGCGTCAATGCACACTATTAGGTATCTCTACTAGTTGAAATACAAACCCACACTAAAGGGTGCTTAAATTGTCCGAAGATAAATCCAGTATGCAACTCTAAGTATTTGGGTTTACTTCATATCGTGCAAAATCCCATTTAGAGGTTATGGATAATTGGTTGGTCTAATCATTAGTAACAACTTCCATGCAAAGCACAAAACACTTCAACCATTATTAGCATAGAGTTAAGCAGCAATTATACGATAGGTGGACAATCTTTGGTTTAACTAAAGACTTGGAGATGCTCACCTTGATTGAAATATTTCCCTTGTGCTTTTTCAAGATGTCTAGAAGCACCCGGGTCCAGTACCCTCTATAACTCAGCAATCCTAGGTCAGAGAGGGGTCTTTCAGGCGTGCCAACTTTACCTTCTTTCTTTGAGAGTTCATATGCTGCATCATGTTTGATAACATTAGTAACTGTTACTGGCAAAAATAATCCAAAAAAGGATAAATAACACAACCAAATCATAAAAGTTGACATCAGTCCAAAAATTGATCTCAATGATTGACAGAAGGCAAGACTTGTCTTATGAGGCCTATTATACACCAGAGTCAGCAGCAGTCTATTCATCAGATTAACCCATTATACTTACAGCAGTGCACTTACTGCATCAGTATGTGTACCCCTATTGGCTCAATTCTAAATGAGACTAAAAAGTTCTTAGGGACACGAAGTGACACAACTGATCACATGATGTGGGAATAGTTGGATAGCAGGTTTATCCCCTAGGCAATGACCACAGTGCTCCATGTTATTTATATGAAGGCTTTGAAGATTCAGTATAGGGAACAGTTGGATACCAGGTTATAGAGTCCATGAATACAATTAGAGGCCCTTTAATTTCTTTGCAAGAGAAGATTTATATGGAAAAGCAACTGCAAATATACAGATATGAAGTGAATTTGAGGTTTTTGCAGTTCTTCTACTTGGTCAATGTCTTACTACCGAAACAATTGGGTAGTTAGAGAGCTTTAGATAGTACTATACAGTATATATAATGAAATTTTGGCCTAGTACGGTCTTCCACAATCTACAACTGCATCTCATTGCAGGACTATAGAAGGATATTTTAAAAACCTTAATGGGGCATATACCTATAATAGATGTCTGTCTACAATGGTACAACACAATTCAAAAATATTGCAAAGACTATCATAGTAAAGGGTCTAGACAGAACAGAGACACAGGAAATACGCAAAAACAAATAAAGAAAGTAAGTGCACAGCTTACAAAAGGCTATCAAAAATTTTCCGTAGCCTTTTCTTTGATATGGAGGAAGGGTGAGTATACATGCCAAGTTATAAGATTCCTCTGAATGTTTTTCCTGCATCACAATAAATCACATAATTAGATATATTGACGTTTTAAGATAACACAGAGATGAACCAAGGCAAAATAAAACTCTTCAGTCATTTCAGAACCATATGAACACTTTCATATGTCTAATTTTGCAACATGGGGAACAGACAAATTCTAATTTTATACCAACTGGAACTTGTATGAAAATGCTAATTTAGCATCCTCATAATCCAAAGTTTATTACAAATGAAATAAAACCTGGTTTCACATTTAAATCCATGAGCAGCATACACCAAGTCATATATACACACAATAACAGATATTCAGAAGTTTCTTTGAGTCATTAGAAAGGCTATATATAACCAATGTAGCAAAAGCGTGAGGCATGGGCGAGGCGTACGAGGGATAGCCCAGTCTAGGCGTGAGGCGAAGCCTCACAAGACCTAAATTTTTTAATATATACACTGAGCGTACACATATATTACATTAAAAAAAAAAGATTATTAATCAATAATCATCCTGAGCACACACATGTATTATAAATACATATACACACATATATATACATATATTATATTATATATATAAAATAGAGGATGAAAAGCACAATGAGCACACATATAACAATGCACGCAAACATCACACACGTCCATTATATAAAAAAATAAAAATCAGAAAGCAAGGAAGAGGTATGAGGCAGTTAAAACCCTTGGGAGTAAAAAAACAAAAACAAAAATAAAAAATCCCCCGAGGCGCGCCTAGGCGGCTCCGGCGGCGCCTTCCGCCCACTCGCTCAAAACAGAGGCGGCAACCCTCAAGCCCAGCCTCACAGGGCGCCTAGGCGCGCCCTGAAGCGAGCCCTTTAAAACATTGTATATAACTCAAGGTAATAAAAGATATAAAACTTTGAGGTAATGCAGAAAGAAATCGTAAAAACGATGTTACAGTATCAGAACAAAGTTGCACAAGGGAAGCAAGCAGGCTACAAACACATCCATTACTCATTCAATAAAAAAGTTCACACAGAAAGATGATACTTCATGAATTGAATTCTAATACAATTTTTTCTTGCTTCTTCAATGTAAAAAGATAAGGACAGTAAAAATATTACCTTGGAAAAATATCCAACCATATGGCATCCACGATCATCACATTCACATAAAATATAAAACAGAAAGAGGTCAACATCATAATACAGGGTCTTGTGATCAAGAAACAATTTCGCCAAATAACAAAGATTCTGCCCATAAACCTTGTTCTTTTTGCCATCAACCTGATTCAATACATTTAAGCAAAAAAAAAGTCATATCAGCCACAAACTCAATACTGACTTGCAGAAAAATTATAAAAAAAATTGCATAAAAACAGAATATACAATGAGAGAGTTCTTTATTTTTAAAGCAGAGTCAACTTCAAATTGCAACTTTTGAAACGACATAACTTCAGAAAATTAACAAGGTTTTCTTTTGAAACCATCACGGAGATGTTGTGCACAAACTATGCAACTAACCTCAAACATAGAAAGTGTACCACTTCGGTATATCTCATCACCAGGGGGATGCTTGAGATCGCATTTCCTCTACATATGCAAACAGAAAAATATATAAGTTAGTATGTTAATAACAGAAACAGTCCACTACAGTAAATTTAATCATGAATGAAAGATATTCCAGGTTCACTACAGCATAAACTATTCACAAGAAAGCTACAGTAAGAAAGGGAAAAAAATTGAGGCACAGCTCACCATATGCCTTTGAAGCTGTTCTTTGCGCTTCATGAAATTGAGGCAGAACTCACAAAAGTACAGCTTCAAAGAGTCATTATATTCTGGTGGAAAGGGGGAGAAGTACCATGTCTCAATTTCATATCTTCCAAGTTCTATGGTTGCTATATTTTTCACTTTTGTAAACTCTTCATGTTCACGCAAGCTGGCAGCATCCAGTTCCTCATGGCCCTATAGAATTGCAGGAACACCTTTAGACCATAAATTTACAAAATCTGAAACATCTTCAAATAAATGCACAAGCATTTGGCAAACCTAACTAATGCCCTTCCTCGTATAAAACCTCGCTGTCACTATAAAGTAAGGTCAAAACCTTTTACACAAAAAACTTAGCTAGGTTGTCATTGAGTATGTTGTGCACGTGTGTACCCAAATTTGTGTGTGTGTGTGCGTGTGTGAAAGAGAGAGAGGCATAAGAATTGATTCAATTGAGAAACATGAATGATCTAGACTATTAAATTCAGTTGTCAGTCAAAAGTGATGGACATAAGTGCACTATGTTTTAATCCAAACAACAGGGATATGCAGCAACAAAAACAAGAACAAATAATTATTCTAATCAGTGCATACCTCTACATGTGTCTCGTCGATCTTCCGCTTCTGATGACGAGTCATTTTCAAGCTTGTAACCTAAGAAACCCATACATGTGAAATATTAGCATAGGATATTTTGAAACTATAAAGGTATGATACAAGCAAATGAAGGGGAAAATACAGGTCATCTTCATAAATAGCAGGATTTTCTTATCACAATCCTAAATATTATCACTAAGGAAAACGCTTGGAAATTCAAGAAAGGTTGACAATGAGGAACGACGCATTACCTTGTCCTCCACTTTTTCATCAACTACAGCCTCTACTGAATCAAGATCTAGTTGGTCAAGTTTCACCCACTCATCAAGCCTCCTATTGACTGACACAAGGAACAAACATAACAACAGCATCAGAAAAAATATTTCATTGAGATCATAACTGAATAATTTAATTACATCACCCCCAGTATAAGACGTTGAAAATTAAGTAAATAATAACCTGATGGGGCTTATCCAAAAGTAAATTTTTAAAACAGTTCTGCAATCAGTAAGCTAATTACCCGATTCTACTATGATGTATAAAAAATAGATTTTCCATGATATCGAATGCTGACTTTTACGAGAATCAAACAACAAAATGCACACATAGAAATGACTTCATAAAAAAGTTTTGTATCTGTGTGTGACTCATGATTAATCCAACCTCATGAAATCCCTTGCACCAAGTTTTTTATATATTTTTTGTTATTTCTAATAAAAGGCCTCACAATCCTCCATCATCAATAATCAGAAAACATATCCCATTAACAGGACGAACATACGTTTAGCAACTACCTTTTCATCATCGTAGAAAATGTACATTCATATTACTCCTCAAGTTTTTCTTAGCAAACCTATAATGCTCATCATTTTATGTCACTCTACATTGTAACGTATCACTTTGTCAAATTCTCTACTACCGCGACATTTTAAGAGATTATGCTGCGGACTTGAAGGAAAGTTGTCATTTCAACTACACCTCAACCCTATGGAGCCCTAATCCCAAATTTGATTCCTGGCCCAGTTGAAAACTCAGCAAGTTTCCAAATTTAAGGTGTCTATCAAATTATCAATACAACCAGCTAACCCGGAGCGCATACTAGCAAACAAGACACTCTAAATTCAGATAAACGACAGAAATTAAGAGAAATCAAACCCCAACCCTAATTCGCAAATTGAGCAGGCAACGAGGAAATTGATCTTACACTCAGTGTAGTGGACGTAATACTCGTAGTCGTTGGGCCCACCGCAATGCACTCTCCGTCGTTCGATGACCTTCACGGGGTGGTACTTGTTGTCCCTCCACCGGCACATGACGCGCGTGCCGACCTCCAAAGGAAGCATCGACGACTTTCGCTTTTTCATAAATTCCGACTCCGGCGTCATTTCGTTGGCCGAAGGTTGGTATCCATGGCCGGCCTGAGGCTTTCTATCGGCGTCGCATGTGACAGTGGCCGGGTTAGTGGTGGCAGAGCCGTTCTCCGCACTAGGCGGTGTTCCTATCGAACCCATTAAGTCGGTTGGCCGAAAGAAGCTCTGGTAATGTTGGCACCAAATTTTGTTAGACCCGGGATTAACAGGGAAAGGAATGGGCCGGATGACATGGGAATATGGGCTACGGACATTCCTACACGGTAGGCCCGGGCACAATAAACCGAAAACCGGACCGAACGGGTCAGTTCGGTACAGAATGCAAACCCTTTTTATGTATTTCAGTTTGGTATCAATTAGCCCTTGATACCGAACCGAACCCAATTGTTCTTGTGTTTTTTTTTTTTAATTTGTAAGCTACATGTTTTATGTTTTATGTTTTATGAACCCGGTATATCAACTATCATAATATAAATAGTTAAAAACTATTTCAAGTATCCAACCACTTATACAATGATACTTTATGAACCTACTCGTATTCACAGCATACTCTCAAGGATAACGGAATCCACGTGGAAAAGTCATCTCTCCCTTGAAAAACTACCCTAGCCAAGATATACCAACAAAACAGATTGATAAGAATTGTGGTGTTTACATTCGGGGGATGGGTATTGCGAGGAGGAGGATATATACAATAACTTTACAGAGCAGGCAAACTAGTGAGTAGGTGATATGCTTTCATTTCTTGCACACCGGTTTACAAGCCAGAGGCAGAGAGCTTCTCTTTAATCCTAACAAAGACATGGAAAATTCATGCTTGCCTTCTTCTAATACATGTAAATGGAATAAACTCACCCACTGTACACTTAACTCTCACAAGAATATACAACAATGACGCCAAAACTTACACTTCCAGAACCTGGATGTGACTTTTTTACGTACAAGGCGGTAACCTATCTCATTCGGCTGTTTCCTTTTTGAAACCAATCATCGTGGCGGTTTCCAGCAAGGGTAATGTGATGCCTGGGCTGGACGGCAGAGAATACTTGTCCTCTCTGGGTACGTTTGCGCTCCCCAAGGGCAGATTAACACACAGGACGCAAGTTTTCTGACACTACCCATCTCCTTGCGGTTGTTCACCAGAACAAGAATCCTGGTTGATCTGCTTCTCGTGGGGAATGCAATCAGCAGGAACATATGCATATCCTTTCGGTAATTTCATATTTTTCATCGATGCTTGATCCGATGTCATTACTAGTTCTTTCTCAAATGTCTCAGCATGCTGTTAGTTGTTAAGGTTTACAGTCAGTTCTATTATAGACCTTATTGTGCTTATTCTAGAAATATGCGCGTGTATAAACCATAAGTATGCAAAATGTAAAATACCTTCCTGGATTTTGACCTCCATCCTCCATCTTCCAAAACATTACAGGTGGCAGCACTTGAAGCTCTGCATGGAATCTGTTTCTCAGAAAGTTGTGGCCTTTCCAGAAGGCTTTTGGTAGAATGGTTTTGTGACGTGGAGCTGTCATCATCTGTTTTCGGATCGTTGTCAATAGTTATAGGAACTCTTCGCCGCTTCACAGAAATTGTACTATCCACAGTCACATCATTAAGAGATGTTGTAGCTGATTCAGAACTAACATTAGGTGGCAAGAAAGGACTATTAACAAGCACGGACTGAGCAACGTGATCTCTCCTCACAGCAAGAAGGTCATGTGAACAAATGAGCAGTTCCCTCTGCATTCAAACCTTACTCAGCATTAATTCCTCCAACAGAGAGGTAGAGTATCTTAGAAATACATGTGACCGAAATTATGCAAGTTAAGACAATCAGAGCTATAAACAGTTCAAGTAAAATTATGTGGCTAGTGACGTTATTCCAGCTCCATTGTCATTACAGATGCCAAGTCTACATATATATGTCCCAATTTCCTACTGAGAGCCAACAATGCTAAAGATGCACCAGGTAACATTTTCATGTGGGTCATACTGGCCCAGATGTAGTCTAGGAAGTCACTGCTTCCCATGGATGCAACAATGAGCTAAAAGGCTAAAAGACAGAAAACCTATTTTCGAACCTCAAGGTTGGAGCCATATGAAAATCATGGAGCCAATAATACATACCAAGCAAACATCAAAACCATGTACGCAAACTTGGAAATGCCTCACCTTTACTTTTTCTCGTTTGATGATTCTTTCACAAAGTAGGCGTACCCTCTCTAGTTCAACCTGCAACAAATTATTCATGTCATAACTAATAAGGCATCTTGGTTCATCAAACAAATAAACACAAGTTGAGATATGAGAAATAAATTAAATTGCAAAACATGATGCCACTAAGGCACAAATACTTTCAAAAATACAACACCTAAAGACTACAATGATACATCAAATTGTTATTTAAAAGTACGAATTTAAAACCCCAACATTTCCACATGTGAACTGTATGCTACACAGGTCACACTAACAGTTCCAAGTTCCAACTAATCACGTCTTGAATAAGCTTTTAGCGTTCAAGTGGGTTTCCTTTAGCCAAGCCACTCCTGGTCAGTCTCTCAGAGAACCAAGCATTGGCAGTCAGGTGAGGGTTTAAAAGATATTATTTCAACCACTCCTATAAGAACATACATTGGCCTTTTTTATGTTAAATTAAAAATAAAATATTTTCTTATTTTTTATTGGATCTATTTTTTAATTAAAATAATTAAAAATAAAGAATGAAAGTAACCACCCCACTAAGTGGATTTGTGTTGAAATTAGTATTTTAACCCTAACTAATCAGTTTTAATATGGAGTTCTAGTTAAGAGAAGCGCAAAATTTGGTATTTTGAATGTTTCACGAATTTTTCCCTCCCCCTGTATATATAGAGATGAAGAAAAAACAAACACAAGAATAACACTTACTCTGATTTTCCTGAGGTTCTCTAACTCCTCAGTTCCATGTTTTTGTGTTTCAGCCTGCATAAATTCAGAATCCAAGAAAATGAACAAAACAACTCATCAACCACTTAAAAGATGGAGGCTTTGAATGATAAAGATATAGACCTTTGTCCTCTGCTCAACACTATGCTTTTCACAGTATGCCTTGTGTTGGATCTTTCCACCGACAGTTTTCACATTCATGTAAAAACCAGAACTTCTAGCACATGAGGGATGAAATGTAGACTGACAATTGCCATAGTTACACTGCAGACAAATAATATAGGTGCCTGACAATCAGTTTCCTAATTATTAAACAAAAAAACACATTTCCACTACATTACCACTAAAGGATAATATCACGAGGGAAAAAGAAATGGTCAAACTCCTTACTTTTATACAGACACCACATTTGCGTCGGCAGATAACACAAAAATCCAGCCCCTTAGAAATCGTCTCCTGGCATTCAATGACAATGTTATAATTGCTGGAACATTACAACTACCAAATGAAACATAATAATCTAAACTGTTCAACATTACAACTGCCAGCACATCACACATACACATACCATTCCCTCAATGGGAGATACTTGCCCCCTTCTGAATGTTGACTCGAAGATCCACTACAAAATGAAACAGCAAATAATATCAATTTATTTAAGCAATAAAAAAATAATTGACATCACTTGTGTGTCAGAAAATTTTACCTCGGCACAGAAGGCATGAACCCATTTACCATCAGAACACTTCCTAAATGCACCTGTTTTTCCACCACATAAACCACATTCTGCAACAAAATGATCTTTCTCCCAAAAATTGACAGGTGCACCAGCGCCACGAGATGATGACAGTTCTTCACATAATTCACAATACCATGGACCTGCAGATTCTCTAGTTCTACGATAGCAATCCAAGTGGATGGCAACCTGTAAAAAAGAGCTTGGTTATCAGTCATAAACCAAGCACAGTAAGTAAACCCATAAGAAAGGCAAGAGTACCTTGCAACTAGAACAGACTAAGATCGGGTTTAACAACGTTTCAGAACGTCTGCAGATGTCACAAGATCTAGGATGTTCTTTGGAAAAATCAGTGACTGATTGAACAAAACCAGAGTGTTTTTCCAATGAAATCCTGGGAACAGCCACTCTCGGAAATGTCTCTTTCGGCCGTGGCATCATCTGTGAGGAAAAACTGGACCTCCCACTAGAAGTATTCAACTTCGTCACATTCTACAAGGAATAAAATGACAAAGTAAATAAATGACCACAAAGAGCCAACATTTATTGAAAAAATAAGATAATCATTAACCTCCTGATGGGAAGATTCGTCAAGGGCATCTTTCCTAACTGATGAAATCCTAGAAGAGGCTGCAGCAGCAGCAGTTGCAGCTGCTAGCACAGCCTGTGCTTCTTTATGCCGTCTCTCCTTCCTACCCTGCTTCTTTGCCTCCCTAAGCTCACAAAGATACTGGTTAACAAGTACAGCATCCCATTTTTGCCTCCGTGCTGCATCAATCTCCAATGGAAGACTCTTAGCAACATAAGATACCAAATTATCTGCAAGAGAATGTATATACAACAGAAGTTAATAGTCATATCAATATACGACATCAAATGACAGTTTTGCATGCCTCAACTAGAGGCAGCAGTGAGAATAAACCTAAAGTTACAAAACGGAAGACTGAAGTGCACTGCATATACCAGTAAAATGCTTTCTTGCAATTGCATTGTTGAGCAACCTATGCTGGTAATAAATGAGTTCTCCTTCCACTTC
This sequence comes from Heteromeles arbutifolia, assembly GCA_024362995.1. Classification (NCBI taxonomy): domain Eukaryota; kingdom Viridiplantae; phylum Streptophyta; class Magnoliopsida; order Rosales; family Rosaceae; genus Heteromeles; species Heteromeles arbutifolia. The sequence continues at coordinate 39,745,480 of JANCRC010000001.1, read as the reverse complement.
ATCCTCTGGAGACATTTGTAGAACTCCCATTTCTTGAGCCTTTACCAACTGTTCTAGATTCATCTCATCAGACTTACATATCATATCAAAGCATTTTGAATGGTTATTTTGGTGATTACAGCAAACACTGGCATGAGAAGATGCCTCCAAACGTGAGATTACTCCATCACTTGAACCTGCCAAATAAACTACATGTCAAACTCACCCATAACAACATAATGTAAACAAAAATAAATAAATTTGTATCAATACCATATATTGGATTTTCTAAGGACACCCCAGTCTGCATCTCCAACAACTTATTTTCAATATACGGATGGACATAACAACCAGGAACTTCTTCAGTCACAGATTTACTGCCAACCATGCATTTGTAAGATTCAGAATAGCTATCATCAAATCACAACATGGAAACACACAAAAAAAAAAAAAAAAAAAAAAAACTCACTTCAATTCAGGAACAACGGAGGTGCCCTGCAAAGGAATAGTAGCCAACTGCTCTTGACCCATTTGCAAAGGGCTGCAATTCAAGGGTTTAGATGAAAGACCTGCCCACCATACACCAATTTAAGTCAAAATACACCAAAAACTTCTCTAATGCTGTGAGGGTCATTTATGCATGAAACACAGAAGACTAGAACGAACACAGAGACGACATCAAACTTATGGAGCTAGAAAGAAAATGTGCTAACAGACCAAATTAAAAATACAATAACAGTGTAGTAACTCCTCATCTCCAGACAAACAGAGCAAATAGAACAACAGATATTAGGGGAAGAAAAGCAGACAGCAATAGCAACACAGTTCACAAAAATATTTTCTGAGCCCCTCAAACAAGTTATGATAAAGTTTCAAAGTGAGCCAGTTCAACTTCAATAAAGTTACTTTAAGGCACTTCGGGAAACAAAATTACATCTACAAAGTACAAATGTAAACCAAAGAACACTGGTTGGTCATGCACACGTAGATCCTAATGAAATCTATTAAAAAGGTTACGTTCTGGTGTTGTGTCACGATTTCCTATTTATGCACTATACACAAATCTAACTTCCACAACAACACCATTATCTTATTTTTTGGTCATTATTGTCTACACTTTTATGCTGTTTAGCATTCCTCTAAATGTACAACAGAATATTCTTAAATGAAGTCAACTTGGAACTTGAGGAAACAGCAGTTTCTCATGTATCCAAATTCCAAAGTTGTTTGAACAGAGTAACTGTCACCCAAAACATAGAACTTTTAACTTGACAATGCACAGTAGAGGCATTTCACACAAACTACATAATCATCAAAGCATAACGAAAGCTCTGTCGTCCTTCATATACTGACTACCATCAAATGAGGTCCACACAAGTCATTCCATTCCTTAGCCTTCACTGCTGGTGGTAGCAAAAGTTGCACGGTAATCATGACCAACGTAAAATTAACATCTATCAGTAAATTAAGCTGATTTAAAACTAGAAAGGCAGTAATTTCTTTTTCTTTCTGATAAGAGGAAGACAATAACAATTTGATTGTGAGCTTAAATAAGGCAGGGGTGACAGAAAGGTAAAATTTAATACAGACCAATGAAAAATGAACCTGTCAATTTATAAATAAACTATTGGTACAACAGAATATACAGAACAAAAACCGTGAAAGGAAAAATTACAATCAAACTAACAAAGCCTATCCAAAATCCTGTACAGGTATGCAAATGTACTTCCTAAACATTCAACAATGGGATAAGAACTCTTCCTGACTCATAGTCAAGGATACTCCAAACCATCCAGATAATATTTCAATCTATAAATTAAGATTTATAGGACCCTATTATGAAATTGGCTATGTGCACCTAATATGGATCTCCCCAGAACCAGAAATTAGAAGTCTTCCCTAGGCAATCAACATGCACATGAACAACCACCGCCTTCAACCATACTTGAGACATCTAACCAGCAGAAACGGAGAAGAGTACCTTCTGATCTGGGTGAATGTGTCAGCAAAGAATTTTGAACCACATCGGCCTCCGTCAGATTCTGCAAAAAACTAGAAATATCTTAGTAATGAATGCTTGGGGTAGGAAAGAACACCCAGAGGATAGGGGAGGAGAGAGAGGTATTTATTCAAGCCACACTTAAGTAAACAGAGCCATAACTTAAAAACAAAAGAAACACTTTCAACCTTATTATTCTAAAAAGTACATTATAACATCCAGAAAGCTCAAACCCCATGTAACCTTAAGCATACTCACTTCAACTAAACCTACAAGTAAACTAACCTCCACCAATATACCCAAACTGTTTAACAGTGCATACCATAACAGAGAAAGCATGTCCTTGTGGAAGCCAAGGAAGCTGGCTTTCTTAAGCTTATTGCAAACCTCATGAATTAAACTTACTTAGACAAATCAGAATCAATATTTACAAATAAGGCCCTTCCATCATAAGGTACTAACACCAAGCAATCAGATTACACTAGTAGTCAAATGCACTAGTCAGAAGGCTTGTAAAACCTTCTCTCAAGTAATTAATTACCTTCTCAACAGGATGAGGAACAGACGCTTTACTTAAATTTTCTTGTTCATCAATGATGGGTTGATCAACCTTAATCTTGTCCAATGTGCCATTGTCATTACAGGTCCCCTCGGATGAGCTTATTACTTTGTTATCCTTCAAAGTCCTAATACTACTTTTGGTTCTTCTCCGTGGGGGTACTGACTTAACAGCTACATCTGCCATATCAGACTCTGATAATGAAGCAGCTTCAGAACCATCAGAACCCCCAAACTCAGTCATGGATGAAATTGCTGATCTCAATTTCATTTTCCCATTTTTCTGCTTTAAATCCAAGTTAGAATGGTCTCTAAGCCATTTAACTATTCTGCTCTGCACGTCAGGCACCATAGTATGATCCTGCAGGAAAGACATTACATCACAAGGAAAAATTTTAAGAAAGCACCAGACATGCTAAAAATATTTTAGAAACCAATCAGAAACATAGAAACTAATTCTTTAGTTCGCATTACAGCAAGTGAAGCAGATAAGGAATCAGGTGAGAGGCCAATGTCCAATGCCACATCCTTCACATTAACTTTTCCACAATCAATCAGCTGCAGGAGCAGATAAAAAATTAAAACAAGCTCATGAAGTTCCCAATTTATAGAGAATAAGTGACCACAAGCAGACTTTACCTTCTTCAAAATCAGAGAAAATTTAAGGGAATTAGATGCATTAACATCCTCTTTGCTTCTCTCAAATGCCCCTGCATCAATCATCGGCTGTGCTTCACCACCCTCTGATGTCAGCCCAGAATTTAATCTTGGAACAGGAAACACTATCTCCTGTGATTCACTATCACCCGATTTGTCAGAAACAATATCTGGAGGGACTGCAGTTTTATCACCATTTCTAGGGCCAATCCTTAACTTGTTTAATTTGTTTTCCGACAATGCCATCGGAAGATGGTTGGAGACATTTGAGTTCTTGTCAGCTGAGACAGAGGGAGATACCAATTGACTGTTGCTGTCATCTGGTACTTCTGAGTGCTTTGAACAAAATGCCCTCAGCTCAACCTACATGTGTATCAAAGTTGGGATTTATATTCAGAAAGACTAATCACAATCATATATTGGCTCTCGAAGACAAAACAAGAAAAACATGGCAATACTAGACAGCAGTCAGCAATGGTCATAAATATAAAAATTCCCTTTTCAAATGCATACATAAAACTCTTACATTATCGCACCCATATTTTCCCCAAATTTCCATTCTCTGTCTTGCCTCCCTTGCACATAATGGATGAAACGAAGTTCTGCAAGTTCCTGACCCCCAAGCCAAAAGATAAAATATATATAGTGAATGGAATCCAAAAGTCGAAACATTTGATAATTTAGTAGTTGAAAGATCTGACAGGTTACAGAATGTGCAATAATTAAAATACATGGAAGCCCCATTTCTACAAGGTTTTACAACTCAGACATCAATAATATGAACCAGAACCCGACAAAGCTGGTAAAACAATGAAGCTGCCATATGCAACGTGCATTAACCTTGTAGCTACAGTAACAGTCGAGCTTCCACAATATACCAAAATAATTAAGATGTTTTTTAAGCATGCAAATGATCATTAAGATAAAACCTAAACAGGCCATCTTGCTCACGTAAAAGTACCATGACACAAAACAACCATGTAGAACTGCCAAAACATTGCACTTGCAATACCAATTGAAGTTAAGTTTGATCAAGAGAGGATGTACACCGCAAGTTGCGGAAGGAGAAGCTACATCCTATAAATAATAAGATTATGACCCTACAAACTACCTAAGCAAAATTATTGCTACCATTTTCCCTTAACGCAGACGCAACACAGCAAGGCAACACCTTTGTATCTTTTGCGTTACAAGACAACTATCAATTCTATTAAATCGAAAATTAAGCACATATGCAATTACCAAAAAACCCATTGGCATGCCAGCCAAAAACAGAAATGATAATTGCATAAGACAGTAAAGCAACAAAGAGTACCATGACTGCATCGAACACAAGCGCCCCACTTCACCTTGCATATGTTACATATTAACTTTCTGCGGGTTTCAGTTATTCCTCCAACATTTATGATAGGCTCCATCTTTGCTATGTCCTCTATATAAACCTCAGGCATCCACTGACAACAAAACAAGTGAGCAAAATCCATAGATCCACCATTTTCAACACTCTTAAGAACCGGCTTTAAAGCGCCACCCTTCTTTGAGCAAAGCACACAAGGCTTGACTGAATCACTAGTATCCGTCTTCTGCTTACACCAAGAGCATAACCATGATGCATCTACATCCTCTAGCACTCCATAGCACTTCTGATGAACTCCAACCTTACAAGAACTACAGACAATCAATCGGTTTGACTCTTTGCCTGCATCACCCATGCAGCAGAAATGGCATAAAGATGAACTCCCATCACATGGAGAGGCTATTAACACTTTCTCCAACCCTGCATCAGCACCCAGAACCTTCCGCTTCTTTGACGGGCGCTCTGATGTTAAAGAAATCTTATTCCTGTATCCTAAAAGCCACTCAACACCACTGGGAGAATATGAATTAAAACTACCCTTTCCCCCCTCAGGCAACCCAGCAGCTCTCACACAATCAATTTCCATGGAATGCTCATTCTTCTCTGTCTTGGCCTCATCTTCGACAACCCCATTTTCATTTCCACCATTCTCATTCACGTTTTCAACTAAAACTGAATTGGCGTTCCCATCATTTGCACACTCGGCCTTGACGACACCATCATTAGCATCCCCATCATTTGCCTTCTCATACTTAACATGGGAATCATTTGCATTCCCCCCATTTATACTCTCATCCTTGACAACAACACTATTTAACTTGCCACCACTTGCATCGTCCTCACTGACAGCAACTCCATTTGCATTAACGTTCTCATTTGCATTCCGCCTGGGAGCATTTCCAACAACCGGAATCGAAAAACACTTGCGAGAAGCTAAATTACTAAGCTCAGATACCTGAAATAAAGCGTCGACATCAGGCAATGTCAAGGGTCTAAAGTAATCCTCAGTCTCCACCCAAATGTTATTACACCGGGACCTCTCGCTCTGCCGAGAACTCTTCTTCTCCGCACCCGCATGCGACTTCTTATGCCGCTTCCGACTGTCCGACTGCCTCGACAAAAAGCTAGCCAAGCCCCTAGGCAAGGTGGTGGGCACACTCGAAGTTGAGCCGTCCTCGGCAACATCAAAAGGCGAGCGCTCACACAACACCTTCTTAGCCTGTGAGAAAAAATCAATTCTCAAAGAGCTCGACGACTTCTCGGGAATTTCCGGCTGAGTCGCCGGAATTTTGGGCGGAACCCTAGGAATTGGGCAAGGCCTCTCCTCGGTGCCGCAACCTCCGTCCGCACCCCTACCCATCATCTTCTTCTCGTGACATCGGCCTCCGGTCATCACCAACAACCCCCCGACCCACAACCGACCATAAACTCCATCGCCAAAATCCTATCCCTAAACCTAACCTAACCCTAATTTCTCAAAAATCCCAATTCTAATCCCAATCGACCTATGATTCTCCAATCCCCAACATGCGGCCAACAAAAAACCCTAACCCTAATTTGAAGACTCGTTTTAGAGTGAGAGAAGTAGAGAGAGAAAGCGGCGGTGGGTGAGGTGAGTCGCGGCTGGGATAGGGCTAGGGTTACGGTTATATTCTGGTTCGTATTCTTTCGGATCCTTTTTTTTCCCTTTTTTATTTTTCTGTTTTTTTCTTCCAAAAAAGTTTTTTTCTGGAGAGAGAGAGGAGAGAGAGATTCTCGTTTTTTGTAGGGAGTGAGTGAGGACGGTACGTTTTAGGAGATTTTTTTTTATACGTGGGGTCCACTGTAGCGTGGAGTGACGCTACCCATTTGAACTCGTACAGCGGCACTGCTTTACACGTGGCGTTCATTCATAGGAGGGACGCATGGCTTTCGCCAAGTCAATTGTCTAAATTTGGCACAGTAGCTTTTTTTAAACAAAAATGCTATTCCTAATTGGTTACCATCTACTCTTATCATCTCTCTAACATATATAAGTACACATGGTTCAAACTTGTCTTTAACGAGAATCGAATCTAAAACATATCATTTACGAATAAAGAAGAATACCGTTAAACCGTAGTACTAAGTGACAACAATACTCTTTTTTAACATTTTTTCTTGCACCGTGGCTAAAAGTAATGATAAGTGACTTTCTCAAAAATAGAATTCATCGTAGCTCTCTGCAACTTTATTTTTTGCATAATATTTTATAATATTGACACCGAAATTAACATTAAATTGTGATATATTATAGAGTTTATAGAGAATTCCATTTTAAAAGAGTCTCCTTCGCATTTCTCTAAACTCAGGTGTAAGTTTGATTTTTACCGATTCTCTACTCTTAACATTTAATAATTTAACTCACTAAAACTATAGTTTGTAAAAACAAAACAAAAATCAAGTAGTTTGTAAAAAAGAAAAAAAGAGTTTGTTCTTTGATTTCATAATTCATTTACTGTTTTGTTAACTTTTGACCATATACACAAGAGAATTGATAGTCCGTCTTTTTATTTTACTTATAAGCACTAAAATAAGTTACAAAAATTTCACGAATTTCAACAGTTGAATTAGAAAAAAAGTACCTTATATATAAGATTAAAGTCATCATCTGTTATGCTTATGTCGATCAATGTGTTATATGAGAACTTTTGCGTAGAAAAATCAGATGTCTTATATAACTGAAGAAAATTATCATGGCAAATTGTTCTTTTTTTTCATCTCTTTCTATCTCCCAAACACGTATATCTTATTCATTGCAACATCCTCCGATTCCAAGAGGTTTTTCTCTTAAAAATACATAAGGTTCTAAAAGACGTAAGGCGCTAGTCGGGCGACATGCTGGAGCCCAGCACCTAGGCGGCTAAGCGGGGCCTAGGCGGGCTCCTAGGCGGATTTAAGTGAATCTATTATATTTCGTATATATTTCGTATTTGTTTATATTTAAAATATATATAATTTCATCATAAACTACAAAGTAGAATGATATATATATATATATATATTATGAAATATTGGAACATAATGAAAACATGGGAAACAAACATATAATGTGTGTTCATTTAAGTATACAACAAGTCCCTAATAATTATTGTAAAAAATAAAATGCAAAATGAAAGTTATCTATTTTCTGTTTAAGTGAGTCGTAACTTAGTCGGGCTAGGCGGGCGCCTCAACAGTTCTATGCGCTCTTTCTTAATTTTTAAACACCTAGGCATTAATTTGGACGGTAGCTAGTCGCCTAGCGCCTAGATGGGGCCTAGACAACGCTAGGCGGAGATTTTTAAAACAATATGTGCGTGTATAACTCATGTCTCTCTTCTCCATGTTTATGTGGAGAGATGTCTGATGTCTCTTTTTTTATTTTTCTTTCACCATTGCAAGGGTTCCCCCTAGTTATTTTAAGATCTTCGTACCATTATTAGTATCGAATTTAAGTGGATCTGGTCTTTTGTTCCTAAAATGTTTACTTTGCTTTCTTCATTTCGATGGCTTGAGAGTAGATCTCCATTTTGTTGGATGAGACTAATCTTCATCGAATGTAACTAATTTTAGATAAGATATTGATTATAAAGTGATTGTGTTGTATATTGGGTGCTTATAGATCTGGAGGTGGCGGCCAAATGGCTACGCACTCGTCGAAGTGTCGGGAGAGAATCGAGCGGTAGTGTCATTTTTGCTTATGGTGTCTACTTTAGTTGTATCATACTTGAGAGCTTTCGAATAGGCTTGTTGGGACCTATCCGAAGCAGAGATTAAGCCCCAGTTTGGGGTTGAGGTGATTTTAAAAAAAGCTGCTGTGAAAAAAAGTTGGGACAGTTTTTGGTGTTTGGTAAACGTTCAGCTTCAGCTTTTTTTCACAGTTTTGGGTGAAAAAAAGCCAAAAACAAGAAGCTGCAAAACCCAGCTTTGAAAAACCGGCTTTTTTTCACATCTGTTTTACATAAAAGTTTACCAAACACTATAATACTGCTTTTTTTTTTTCAAAAGCACTTTTACAAAAAAGTTTACCAAACACTCTACTGCTTTATTTCACAGCTGCTTATTCTCACAGCACAGCAGAAGCAGCTTTTTTTCAAAGCACAGCAATACCAAACCAGCCCTAAATTAGACCGAATCTACCTCTAAGGTCTTTTGTTGTTTAGAAGTAAAAATATGACTTTTTTTTCTTACTTTAATGATTAACTCTTCCATACATGTAATTGTGACATGAGTTTTTTTTTAAAGTATTTCATATGTTTTAAGGGGTGAATAATTGTACTTCGCTATCAGTTATCATTTTTTTTTTAAAATAATAAAAATGTCTAATCATGAAGATGTTTGATCATGTTGTTAGAGTGAGGATAATCCTCAGATCCTTTTTGTGAGGATCTCCACATCTGTTCATCGTACATCGTGCGGTCAGAAATCTTTGTAAATTCTTTTTATTTAAAATTGAATATGAAGATGTTTGACCATGTCTTTCTTTTTAAAAGGTAACTTAGTTGCAAGTGACCATTTACCACAGTGGTAGAAAAGTGTTGAGTCTTTACATGACGGCTTGGGTTCAAACTTTATCGATAGCTAATCTAGTATCTAATCTAACAAAATCTATCTTTTGACAAAACAGAAAAAGGTAACTTAGTTAAGAAAACAAAAAATCTACAACATTTATTTACTGTGGCACGAAAGTAAAGCTCATTAACTCCCATCTCTTCAATTGAGTAAAAACATAAGTAAAAGCACTTGCCTAAAAAAAACAAGAAAGATCGAAAATACAAGCATCCACTACAACCCAGAGTGGTGCAAAATAATTCAGTTGACAAAAACAAAAGAAAAACGTAGGGATCGAGTTTAAACGACTTCGGCAGGTTGCACCCGATTGGGTTCGTCTAATTACTACTAAAGTTCCATGTAAAAAGGAGCTTTTTAACTCGATGGGAGGGTCAATGTAACAATTCATAGCCTTAGGGCAGTAAAGTGTCCATTTTAAACGACAGACCAAATTATTATGGAGCCCTTTAAGGGAAGGGTCTCCATTTGTTTTTTAAAGTGGAGACTAATTATGAGGCTAACATCACATCGAACTTCAACGATTCAAACTGTTTATTTTTCAAGTTACACCTTATTGATCATCCTTAAATATTACCCAAATTGGGATTTTTTTTTTTTTTTTTTTGAACAAATGATATTAAGGGGAAGGGGGTGGACTAAGCCTCACAATAGGCTAACAATAATGTGGTTCAAATTCGCTTTTGGCGATCTCTCACTTACAAGTGAAGTGAAATACCACTAAACCGTAGTACTAAGTGGCGTCAAATTGGGAATATTTGAGACATCTAATTGAGTTCAAAGAAATGGACGAATACTTTGTTCTATAAAAAAACAATGGAATTTCATCATTATAATTAAATAGGCAAATGATTTCTGATTGAACTAAATTTTTGCAAGAATAATATATAAATCGAGACTTACAAAATAGTTGATTTGGATCGTTGAAGTTCGATGTGGAGTAGGTCCCATAACTAATCTCCATTTTTTTAGAAAAATAAGAATCACGTCTCTTAAATGGCCTGTGTATCGTAAATTGCGAGGGTGCAAATTGTAGACGCCGGTGTTCAATCTTTAGAGAGACTATATTTTGTACCACATCTTATAAGTAGGTGATGCGTAATGTATATGACCAAGATCCAAGGACATAAATCCATTAGCTAACATAACATGTATACCAACCAACTTTAGTTAAGTGACAAGAGAATTTTTATTTTTCTAGGTATAAGCGATACAATACGATAGTGGGTTTGGGAATTAGGGAACGTTACAATGGGTCATCATAAATAGGTACCAGACACATAAGAATCTTTTCCATGTTTGGCAAGGCAAATTCAACTGTATGTTATTACCAACCATGAGCACGATCTATTCCCCCTACTTTTGTTGACAGCAATTCTCCAAAAAGCACTTGTATCTACTTCAGTTCAGCACTGCAAACACACCCTAATTCTACTTTAGAGTTCATGACAAACCTCTCAATGTCACAACTTCACATTTTGTGGTTTTAATTGCTCACATTTGTACATGAGAATGAAATCCAGAATCAATTTCTTCTATTGCATTATTCATCGAAGTTCTTAGAACCATCGAACAAATAACAAGAACTTTAACGATAAAATATTAACGAACGACTGCAAAAAACATTCATACCAAGAAGAACTAAAACTAAAAATAAACCCTGTCGATTTCTTTCCCGTAAAATTTGACCGAAAAACATCATAAGCTTTTTCTTGTAGAATGAACACCCTCCTGAAAGAAAAAATGAAGAAAAGGACCAAAATACACCAAAATATCAATTCCCCATTCTTCGTCCACTGCAGACAAAATAGCCCCTAACCTCTCTCTCCCCATAAAATTTAAAACCTAAACGAAAAAAGAAATAAAAAAAAAAAAACACCATTTTAGGCGGACAGGATTGGGGCACCTGTAACTTATTGCACTATTTGCAGAATCCAGAGTTCGAACCGCAACCCATTCTCTTCTTTCATAACCCAAACTCATCAGTTTTTTTTTTTTGGCAAAACAAAAGAGAGAAGAGACTAACCATCTGCCATCAAAAAATTGAAAATTCTTGGATCTGTGCAAGGGAAAAAGTAAATCAAGCTTCAGACACAGAGTCAGTTGACCTCAATTCAGACCGAGCCTCGCCCAAATCAGTCGCAGGAGATTCAGACACCACAGCAAGCCTTGGCTGCATGCCTCGGCATTTCAGAGATGGTCGTGATTTCATGTACTGCACAAGAAAGAGCACAAGCAAAGAGTTAATGAATTGCAAATAAATTGTTAAGACTTCAATTCAAACAATAACAAACTACGAAACACTGCACCAATTATATTCCTAAACAACAAAATATTTAAACTCAAATACGTCAATTCAGATCAGCTTGGTTGATCCCATCTTTGGAGCAACCTAACCCTTACTGGAGCCAAAAAAGAGTTCTTTACCTGGTCATAAAATGCATTTATCTCTTCTTCCGTAAGGCCACCATCATCCCCAGAGTTTTCCTCCCAACCAAGAGATCGAAGGAAACGAGCCTCTTCCTCATCCGGATAAACTGCTGCACTGGGGCCAGTACCAGAAAACTTCTGAACATCTTCAGAGCTATCACCATTGCCAGTCACCAGAGCACCATTTTCAATGGTGTGAGGGCTCGCACGATCACTGAATAATTCCCTAGTTATTTCACCAGATTTTTCCATAGTGGGAGACGAAATGATAGGGGCTGAATCTGGGAGAGTAGTTGTACTGTTCATCAAGGTTTTGTTCTTCAAGCGTTTGAAGAAATCATTCCGGCTCTGGACTTGAGACAAAGAAGGTCTCTTTTCCAACGTGGATCCAGATTTCAGATCCAAGGCTGCTACCTTGCCCTCCACAGATGAAAGCTTCCGGTGGTTGGGGCTTCTTAAGGGAGCGGATGCAACTGGGGGAGCAACAGCAAGTGGGCTATTTGCTGCTCTGCTAGCATTACTTGTTGGGCTAGTGACATCCTTTGGTGAAGAGGAGACTCCATTTTCCCATACTGGTTTGAGAACAAGGAACTTAGAAGTCTTTGGAGCATCGGACTTGACAGAGCCACCACGAAGAGATTGATTGTGCAATTGAGAGGGCTGCTGCTGTCCAACCTTAACTGGCGCATTTGTTTCCCCCGGTCTAGCTGCTGCTTTGGGCTTTGATTTGTCAGAAGAACTGAGAACCTGAAAAGAAATAAGATAATTGTTACCAGAACTCAAAAGAGTAAAGGCTTCTAAAAACTGGTAAATTCAGTGGTCGTATTTACAAATACATTTACTGTGTGCGCACAGTACCACAGCAATTTAAGGTTGCATTGTTTTGACACATAACCAATGTCTCTTACAAGGTAAATTACAAATGTATCCCATATGTTATTCAGTACATACAATAACATAAAAAAATAAGGAAAAAATCTCCAAGAGTAGTATTCAGAAGACAGCCTGTAAACAACTAGTTCCGCAACAAACTATCATGTCCACCTACTCCCAAAATCCCCATCATGCATGGAATATAGAGAAGAGAGGTTGAGAGGGAATAAGTCCCAGGGAGTAAGAGAGGGAGGGCACATGAGCATCAGAAGAAAGAAATGGAACCAAACCAACTGTATCTAAGTTATAAAATAGATTGTCGTGTCTCTGAAATAAATGGAGCCAAACCAAACAAAGCCACAAGATCAACTTACTTGCATAGTTTTAGAATAAAATTAAACTACTAAACTAGCAACTGTCAATGAATCAAAAATTACATCCCCATTACATCTTTTTTTTGAGAAGAACATCCCCATCACTTCAGTTCAGACTAAGAATAGAAACTCAAGTAAACATGTATTCAGAATTGCTATCAGACATAAAACTCAAAACATTTCTAACTTGTAACTTGAAAGGTCGATCTAATCACAATTATACATCTTAAATAGAGCATCAATCCTACAATATTCAGTTTTGACCTCTTCCATATGCCTCTGCACTACAAGTGAGATTGTGAAGTTCAATGTCAACAAAGGTAATATTAGTCCCAACCATTAACCTAAATTATTGATATACAGGAGATGAAAAGGCTAAAACAATTAAAATTTCAAGAAATTGACTACCAAGTTTACCAACGTATGCTGAAATGTGGTTTTTGGCCCACTCAGAATGGAAAACTAAAGTTAAGCATCAAAGAAAAGGTACATGAGGAAAAGGTCACCATGGAGCTTGCACTCTCACATAACAACTTGGTTTTTCTACAGAATTCCTTGATGCTCAATGGTAAGGTAAAAAATGCAAATATTTATGTTGAGAAGCATTAAGGTAAACAATATAAATAATAAAACAAGAACACCATCTTGAACAATACAAATGACCAATAAAATATTACTCTAAGAACTGTCTAATAAATTAGAATTCGAAAGTTTAATATCTATCAAAACAAGCTGAAGCGAACATCAGTGGAATTTACTTACAGAAGGTTTGGGCATCGAAGGTGTCACTGGAATTAATTGCCTTGATTGCTTGATTGCCAATTCCTCAAGCCTCTGTGTCTTGATAGACAACTACAAAAGAAAGTGTCTCGTCAGATCAACCACAGGCACATATTATTCAAATAGCACGAGACGAGACAAATCAAACTTCAGTTACCTGAGGAACAGTGCGAGCTTTTGCTGGAGCTTGTGACAATGCTTCAGCCATGTTAAGACCAGACATTGCAGTTGAAGCCCCAGAACTTGAAGTAGCAGCAACAGTTGGTTGAACAGGAAAGGATCCTGAGCTACTGCTCCCAATGATAGTAGAAGGGACCTCAGCCAGAGCTGAGGTCCATCCCTCCCCACCAATTAAAGCTGAACTACCAACAGGCAAGCTTTGAACAGCTGTGCTAAATCCAGGAGATGGAACTCTTCCAATATCAGGTGCAGCTGGCCTTTCTTCAGTTCCAAGTGAGGGAAAATCCTTATCAAACACAACCTTTTGAATACCAACTCCAACACCAGAAAGCAAACCATTGCCATTGTGATGATTGCTATTACCAGAACTTTTTGAGTCAATAGCAGCTCTTCGGGCCAAAAGCTCAGTCTGCTTCCTGGACACCATAGACTGAGAGCGTCGCAATGTATCCTTCTCAACCCTACTGGTAAAAATGTTTCCTAGAGGGTCAGAAGAGTCTCTGTCCCAATGGTCTCCAAAATTTGATCTCTCTTTTTCCTTCTCACGGTCCTTATCACGGTGGCTTCTGTTAAAACTACTGTAAGCATGCTTTGCAGAACCATTACTAGAACTTCTCCGGGAATTGGAGGAGGAAGAACGGTCCAGGAAAGCAGAGCGCGGTGTATCAAAATCAGTTATGCTCTTTGAGGTTCTATTTCTCAAGTGATTAGCCAAAGAAGAAACATCTGTATAAGAATTACAAACATAACCTAAGTCAGACGATGTACCCAAAAATTCCATTGTAATAGAAGCCTCCGCAGTATGTATGTGTGAGCATGCATGTGTATGAATAAAATCAAAAGGAAAACACTGGGACCATAAAACTTGGATAGCGGAAAGTACCTGAGTGAGAAGATGATGATGCAAAGTGGTGGGCTGAACTGCCACCCCCAGTAACACTTCCTGTACTTCTCAACCATTCTGGAACTAAGGTGGGTTCACTTCTTTCCATAAGGAGCAGTGAACATGATCAGCTATAACAACGGAAACACTTCTCACCTTCTCCACCACCTCTGTCCTTTACCCCAAACTTATTATATTTGGACACGGATATACCGAGTTTGAACAAAATTATTTCTATCTTCCACTTCAAGAGCCAATCTTGCTTCAACCAAGATAAGTAAGTGACTACCACAACTCAAATTGTACTCCTCACTACAATAAGAGCCGGTTGCTTTATCCGTCTATCACAACTAGAATTTGCTTCTGTCAAACTTATGAAAAGATGAAAATATCCACAAGTTCTGTACCCAGAAGGTACTCTTCAATATAGAAGAGCCAAAGTCCAATTTTCGTTTCCCCTAAATAACCAATCCTGCTTCCCAGCCGCTGCCAGTTAATCAAGTAAACAGTCTCCGATATTGCTACGATTTTACCAACTGAATGGGTTATATACTACAATCCACCAACACTATGGGACTTAGAAAACGAAACAGATTCTAACCAAGGTGCGAACCCAGAGCAGGAAAACAAAGGCAATGCCAAGAACAAGGTGCATGTCTCGAATTGCAACACGATGGTATCGAAAACAACGGAACCCAAAGAATATAAAGGGGGAAAAACTGCTACGCCTCCATCTTCAATTGAAAGATGGATTTGCAGAAGGGAATTGCAATCTCAGCAGAACCTCATCTTCAAGCCCAAAAGAGATAGTAGCAATTGGGTGTTTGTTCACTAGGCCAACAATGAATAACAACAACCCACGATTCTCACACGAAAATTCACACCCATCCAACAGTTCAATCTCACAGAGACGATTAAGAAAACCTAAAATTTGGGACTGAAAGCCGAGTAAATGCGCTGAAATTGAAACCCTAGCACATATATATATATATATGTATATGTTATATTTGTATATCTCTTCTCTGTTTCTATAGAACTCCCAATAGACCTAGGATTTGCAGAGTCCCCAAATTATTCCACCAAAGCGATACGAAAAAAATTAGAGGTAGAAAGAGAGAGGGGAGAGAGAACAAACCCTAGCCCCGCGCAGTGAATTGGCGATTAACCAAAACGTAACCGTTTTAATAACCGCCCCCAGTATATTCTCTCTCTATTGAAAACAATGCGTTTCAGAGTCGAGAGAGAGAGAGAGAGAGTTACGGAGTTACGGAGGAGAGAGAGGGGGGAGAGCGGCGGCGAGAGGAAGCGCGGCGGAGGAGGAGAGGAGGGGGGATTGGGGGAAACGAAGAATGGGGTTAGAGTGCTGTGAGAGTCTGAAATAATAGGGTTTTGTTAGTCTTGTTTGCGCGAGGGAAGCGAGAGGGGGGGGGGGGGGGTGAGAACTTTGGGTTTGGGTGGGAGGAAGGACGAGAGGGTTGGGTTGGGTTGGGTTGTGTTGTGTAAATTGTGTTATTTTTCAGCGACACTGGGAAAGGATGAAACGTATCATGAACACCCTCTTCTTCTTTGGTTTTTTTTATAGGTAAAATAGGAAAAAATTATCATAATTTTATTTTTCTTAAAGTATTAATTAATGAAAAACCCATGTCTTCATTTTTGTTATCAAAATGTCCCCCAACAATAGCGTACGTATCACTTTACCCCCCTTCTGTTGCAACTAATTTCACCTTTTTCCTTTAAATTTCATGTGTCTCACATTACTCAAGTTCATCAATGATGTCCAATGAATTATTAACTTTGGGTTACGATGTTATAGGCTATTTAACTGAAGGATTATCGAGGGAGGGGGAGATGGTGCAGCGAGAAGAGAGAGAAGAGAGAATTGGTGAATTTTGAGGTGTGTGTTATGTCAACCCTCGCCTCCAGCACAACCGCGAAACCATCGCAGCTTCATCTTCTTCCTCGAACAGGTCTGCGAAGCCATGATCTCAACATTGCCTCGAACAGGACCCTGAAGCCATCAATCCCCACTATGATCCCAATGACGTCGTCGTCTCCTCCACATTCGCACCCCTCAACCTCTCTCGCCGTCAACACCATCGTCGGGGATTTGATGCAGAGGATCCGATGGCTGCTGCTGCCATCATAGCTTCTTCCTATTCCGATGGCGTCAAAACGTTTTTTTGACCGTTCGATTTTCCTTTGAACGGCTAAGATTGAAGGACTCTCCGGATTCAGATGGAAGAGATCCAAAGAGGATCTTTTCCCCTATCTAAAAGATATTATAGAATCCAATAAGGATTTACGCAATCATAGTCCTAATTAAATTAGGATTGCAACAATCTCCCATGAGTCTACAAATACTCAAATAAAATGTCACATCAAGTCTTCAACAACGAAGTAAGAACAATTGATGAAGTCGTCGGCACAATGAGTAAATGAGAGTCTCAAAGCAAACAGAAGAATAAATAGTAATAAAACTCATAAAACCTCACAAGTGATATCATGTGAGAGACATGTGACGTATTTCCAAGTGCAAAAAACCCACCAGTCTATCACAAAGATGTCAATTACCCCCTTCCCCCAAACTATTTGGATGAAATTCTCTCGAATCTTATTGATTTCTCCAGTCGAATTTCAAGTTTGTCCTTGACTTGTGTCACATGCCTCTCACATGACACCATTTGATGAGAATTGGATGAAATTCTCTAAAATCTAACGACATGCGGGTAATTAGTAGCCTCGTACTAATCAAGGGAGTAAATTAGCAAGAAAAATAGTTTAAGGGGGCAATTGACAACTTTGTGATAGTTTGGTAGTCTACCCTACATGGTATATGAACTATGTTCTATATGAACTTTAATGTTAACCTATCAGTGCCTAACCTTGTATTATAGATGGGTGTGGGCCTATGAACTTCTCCATTCGACGTTTTCAGACTTTTTTTAGAACATGGGGCATAAGTAGAAAATTTTGTTTTAATAAATGACCTTTTTTCTTAATAAATGTTTCAGGATTTGTTTTTGAACAAACGATATTATGTGGTTCAAATTCACTTTGGCAAGAATCGAATCTAAGACCTCTCTCACTTACAAATAACAAATAATATCACTATATCGTAGTACTAAATAACCATTAAAAAAATTAAATAGCATTGTCTAAAAGATCAATAATAAAAATATATAGAAAATAGCAATTGCTGGGCAAAAAGAGAAGAAAAGGAAAATACATGCGGAAAACCAAATAAAGACTTTCAATACGCCCCTTGATTATATATATATATATATATATATATATATATATATATATCTTATCGATATATATATATATATATAAAGCTAGCACCCTAGAATGATGAAGCTTAAGAATGCCCCTCTCTAATTAAAATATTAAATTAAGAATTCATAAGTTTTTATATTTGTTTTTTGAATTTTTAAAAAGTTTTTACTGTTTATTTGTTTGAAATTTAAAATAACTATAAAATTAGTATTTTAAATAAATTAAAAAAAAAACACCAATTGCCATATGAATAGCATGTGGCAAGGCTAGCATCAATTTATTCACAAATTTTTATTGGTGATGTGAAAAATTATTTTGCACTATTTGAAATGTCATTTCTTTTTCATATGTTCATGTACACGTAAGTGCATAATAATTTTTTTTTTTTTTTTACAGTGTCAACAATAATTATTTCATACTAGTCATATATATGCCCACACAATATTCGTGTGTAATTAAATTGTATATTATTTGTTATAAAAATACTTATATCACAATTTTAGGAAAAAAGAAATTTTCTTTTTGAAAAATTGAAATAAAATATTGGGTGTGGAATTTAGGCACTTACACATTACATACAACATGACATTATGTGTCATATTTGGTGACTATACCGTTGGCCAAGTTGTTAGTATATGTAGAACAAATAACATTAGTGTCCTATATTTAGATGTTCCATAAGAGCAACTCCACCTTAATAGGGTAGGTTGGGACAAAGCCTGAAAAATAGGTTGGCTTGCACAAAATACACTCTAGCCGAGCCAAATAGGCCAGCCCACAACCCAAGCTAGCATGTAGGCCGACACAAAACGTGATAAGCTGTAGCATCCCACATCGACCAACGGAGAAAGGGTGATGTGCCTTATATGTACATGCCCACCTCCATATAGCACAAGGCCTTTTAGGGACTCACTGACTTCAGATTCCATTAGAACTCCGAAGTTAAGCGAGTTCGGGTGAGAGCATTCCCAAGATGGGTGACCCACTGGGAAGTTATCGTGTGAATCCCTAAGAACAAAACTGTAAGGGCGTGGCCCAAAGCGGACAATATTGTGCTACGACGGAGCCTGTCTGGGATGTGACAAAATGGTATCAAAGCCACTCTGCCGTTCGACACGGATGTGCCAGCGAGGACGTCGGGTTCCCCTTAAGTGGGGCAGATTGTGAGATCCCACATCGACCAATAGAGAAGGGGTGATGTGCCTTATATGTACATGCTCCCCTTCCTATAGCACGAGGCCTTTTGGGAAATCACCGGCTTCGGATTCCATCGGAACTCCAAAGGTAAGTGAGTTCGGGAGAGAGCATTCTTAGGATGGGTGACCCACTAGGAAGTTCTCGTGTGAGTTCCCATAAACAAAACCGTGAGGGAATGGTAAGCCCAGAGTGAACAATATCGTGCTACGGCGGAGATGAGCCTGGGATGTGGCAATTTTCCCTCTGCAACCACCATAAACGGACCTCAAAGCTTGCAGATTGAACCTAATTGAACCTAAAAACCACTTCCTTGTGCTCATCTGACCTCCACGAGCACAACTATACCTTTAAAATTCAGTTTGAACGAGTTTTGTTTGTCGAACTCGTGAGGTCCGACTTGATTCGATTTTCGTCCGACGAGTTACGAGCGAGTTACAAGTTTTTAGGAACCTTAAAGTATGGGTGGGCACGGGCCAGGCCGGGCCCAAATTCAGAGGAACCAGACCTTACCCGTTGTAAATAGTAACGGGGCAGGCCGAGCCGGGTAATGGGTTTTGAGAATTTGGAACCGGACCTAGCCCGGCTCGTTTGAAACGGGCCGAAACAGGCCGGGTCCAATATCATTGAGTCTCAACACTGACTGCAGCTGTCTCCAAGATGCTTTCATCAACTCGGTCACAAACGCGCTCGATTTCAACAGAACTTGTCTAAAATTCAAGAAAGATCAAAGGCATTTAATGCTTCGAAAACAAGTCCGAGCATATCAGTTTAAATGTAAACAGATGATCAGGCAACAAAGCTTGCCCTTGTTCATCAAATAAAGGGTGCAGTTTAAATGGTATCATCGGACCTGCCTTGAACAATGAAATAGCCCCCAACAGTTCTTTTAAGTACGTCTCTATGTCTCCTAAGTTGCTGTCGATCATATGTCAAGTAATAGAAAACATTCTTACTTTCATGACAGATCAATTGCATTGCAAACATAAATTAAAAAACATCGATAAGTTCACATTTAAGCATATGAGGAGGTTCAAATTCAAATATTGTAAGAGATGGAGTTCTAATCTTACCGTTCCAGTGTACATTGGCATTCCCTTAAAGTAAACCTTTTCATGATCAGCATTTAGCAGTCTGTCAGTCGTTCCCATTAGTAGAGGGAACAAACCCACTTCCATGACACAAGCTTGCTCATCTGGCTGTATGATCAAGGAAATCAAAGATAGTGACATACAATATAGTCTAATAATATGAATAAGTTGACTTTTGTTCCTTGATGTTTGTTCTTATTATTTTTCCCCCGCCTGTCACTCAATCGTTGACATTGCCGGAGCTCACTGGATTCTGCAGAGAAAATCTAGAAATTGTTCAGGATTATATGACATCTGTAATGCATATTCTGAGCTATTTAAAGGGAGCTCCGAGAAAAGGCCTAATGTACAAAAAAACATGGACATATGGAGCTGGTAGGATATACTGATACAGATTGGGTTGGGAACATTACTGATAAACGGTATACATCAGGTTATTTTACATTCGTGGCTAGTAATCTGGTGACTTGGAGAAGTAAGAAACAGAATATGGTGGCTAGGTCATCAGCAGAAGCTGAATATAGAGGAATGACACATGGTATTTGTGAACTTCTGTGGCTTCGTATACTTCTTACTAAGATAGCTTTAAACCCACAGGGTCCATGCTATTGTACTGTGAGAAGCAAGCAGCTCGGGAGATAACTAACAATCCGGTGTAGCATGATAGGACTAAATATGTTGAAGTGGATATACACTTCATAAAGGAAAAGCTTGATGTTAGGTTGATTGACATTCCATATATGAAGACAGAAGAACAATTGGCAGATATTCTAACACATTTAGTATCAACAAGAAGGTTTCAAGACTCACTTGACAAGTTAGGCTTAGGAAATATCTATGCATCAACTTGAGGGGGAGAAGAATAACAAATAAAAAATTAAACCATAAACACAACTTTTATTTTGGCATCAGAGCAAGTTTCAGTTTGTCTCTTCCTCAATCCTACTCTCAGTTATTACCAGCGTGAAAAATAAATTTCTTGCTAGCTGCCTAGTCGACTGCAAAAAGTTAAGAGTTCTTTGACTTGCTGCCAAATCCACAAACCAAAAACAATTACCTATTTTCAAAGGTTGAAAGTCTCGAGCCAAGCATAAGAATCTTGAATTAGGAGCAAAAAAAAAAAAAAAAAAAAACTCACAGAAGCCACAACCTATGGATGACGACAGGGCTACATCTGCAAGTGGGCTTACCATCCCACGTGAACAAGGAATGGTTGCAGCACCTGGAAGCAGGCCTACCATGTTAGGAGCCCAACATTCCTATGGAAAAGCAACAACAACTTCCACTGCCAGCCCAAACGGCATGGGCCCAACTTGCCCACCTGTGAAAAAAAAAAAAACCAGAAAATAGACCCAAATGAATTGGGCTCACATCTCTCTTTATTAGATACAATTGTTTTAAACGAGGAATCTAGGTAACACAAGCACTGCCCTAATTGCACCAATTGATTATGATACAAGTTGGATGATTGATTCCGGAGCTACTTATCATATGACTTATGATCGTACTCTCTTTAATTCCACAACGCCACCTCCACGGAATATTATCGTCATTGCCAATGGAAGAGTTGCTCCAGTTACAAGGGCCAGATCAATCGCACTTACCTCGACTCTTTCATTTCAAAATTGTTTGCTCGTTCCCACATTGTCTAGCCATTTATTATTTGTAGGACAAGTTGCTGAACAATTAAACTGTGTTGTGCTATTGTTTCATTCCTTCTGCTTACTTCAAGATATTCGGACTCAGGCGATTAATGGGCGTGGTACTAAGAGAAGGGGGTTGCACTATGTTGATGGTGTTGCACAGAGCTGTGCTCATCAAGTTCGAAGTTAGGATAACGAAAAGTTGAAGATTGTTCAGTTGTGGCATCATCGTCTTGGTCATGCCTCGTTCGGTTATTTACGAAAATTACTTCCTTCGTTAGTTAGTAATATTTCATATTTTTGTCTCAAGTGTAACGTCTGCACATTAGCTAAAAGTCATCGTGCTTTGTATTCTCCAAGTTTCAATAAAAGAACAACTCATTTTGAGTTAATTCATTCCGATGTGTGGGGGCCATCTCCAGTTACTACTCAACAAATAGTTCGTTGATTTGTCAATTTTGTTGATGACTGTACCAGAATGACTTAGTTATATCTCATAAAAAAAAGAGTGATGTGGGATTCAACATAAATAAGATGTAGTCAAGTGGTAGATTGTCATGTTTGATAGATCGTTCTTCTTCAACTAGCTACGTCCTCGACTTATTGTAGCTTAGTGGAGTAATAGTTATTGTATTCAGAGAGCAACATGCAAACATGTTTTTAACATTTCAAATTTACATCTCTTTAAGGATTTAGTATTCAAATACTAAATATTTTATTATTTAAAAACTAATCACTTTTAAAGATTTTAGTATTTTACACCAACCAAAAGAAAGGTTCTTGTGTGCCACACCCGGATTAAGGGTGGTGTGAGAGGGGGTGGGATTAAAGTGGGCTAGAGTTAACATGACAAATCAGGAGGTTGGGTAGGTGAATATTTTTTGTATCTGGAGCCAGCATAGACACGTGGTCTAGTTTGCCATTTCTCTAACTAGTATTTTCCAAGTATATATCTTGAAAGCCCACTAAACTTATCTTTACTATTTTTTGGGTTTAGTTAAATATTATTATTCTTAAGTTAACTCTAAACTTTTTAAGCGGCAGATTCTCTGCCCTCCCACTTCCCATACACTCCCATTCCCTCCTGTTTGTGTGGTCACGGTTAAGCTACATCAACATTTTATATTACTATTGCTTTTTGTCTTATTATCTCTATAAAAAAATCAATATAAAATGTTGACGTGGCTTAACGGTGACCACACAAAACATAATGGGATGGGAGTGCATGGGAAGTGGGAGGGCAGAGAATCTGCCTCCCATTTTTAATGGAACCTGAAGGCTTGCATTATCTTTACTTCAAGCGGCTTCACCACTTAGACCTATTCAAACTCTTGGAGTAAAACTTAAATTTTAGGTTCTAAATTTACCCATTTTCCTCCAATCCTTGGGGCAAATATGAATTTTAACCAAAAACTCATTTCTGAAGCAAATTTAGCCCAGGAATCCCCCAGGTTAGTGGGGGCTGATCAACCATATATGTGTATTTTTTTTAGTTTTATATTTATAAATTCACTGAATCCAACAACTAAAATATAATATGATCAAATCTAACGATAAAAAAGAAGATCTAACGGTTCAAATTTAAATCTAACGGCTAAAGTAATTGGAAAAATAATTTATTTTATATGTTTTGTATTCTTTTATAGTGTTCCACAAGTTTTTTAGTGTCGGTTTAGTGATTTTTCAATATTTATTGGAATCTAAATATTTTTAGGTTAAAATGTTCATAAAATTAAATTAGGATCGTCGACATATATATATATATATATATATATTTTAAAATGTTACTTTAAGAAAAAAATTATCCTAAATTCATTCTTTAATAATCTCAGACTAAAGGTTTAACCCATAAGGGTTGGAGAAGAAAAACTGTTTATGGATTAAAACTTAAATTTTCTGGGTTAAAAATTTTAGGTTTTAACTCAAGTGACACACCCCGTCCCGAAGGAGGGCGTGCTGGCCGTCACGTGAGAGTGACGTAACCATTTGCACAGTTCGGAAGCTTTAAAATACCATTGTGAATTCTGTCAGAATACCGTTGGATTCCTCGTGGCCACCAAAGCTCTGCTCTAACTCGAACCTGGAGGGGCGCAAAACAAGGTGAGTGGGTCAGTAAAATAAGTCTTTCAAAATCTTTCCTTTATCAACATATATATATATATCCCCTCACTGTAAAATCTGTATACTTTCTCAGAAAATAGCATATATAAATATATATAGCTTCAGAAATCTCAAAACACCATTCTTCATCATTTTTCAGAGAAATATGCCATGCCATGCCAAAAACATAATATGGATGCATCAACATAAATCAGGTGAAATAATAAATCAACCGGAGACCCTGCAGTGGTCCTGTACGGCTGATTCTAGAGCTCAATATCCAATCCAGCCGGAGCCACCAACTGTGACCTGTACGGCACTGCCGGAGTCGCCAACTGCGACCTGTACGGCACTACGCTGCACATGAGTCGGAACTACCTGTAGTAGTCTGTACGACTCGGATGGTGTAATAATACGCTCTAGTGCTTCTCTCATCAATCATCTGTGCACATAATCTAAGGTCACCTACTAGTCGGAACCGTCTCTAATGGTCTGTACGACTAGCATGTCGGAACCACCTCCAGTGGTCTGTACGACTAGCATCTACTTGGATCCAAGGTGAGCGTGTGATGCGGTGAATAACATAAGCACTAACACCAGGGGTGCAGGTTATGAGCTATCAACATAAATCTCATCAAACAATTCAATGCACCATATCTAACTCACCTGATACTCACCTGTGCGTCCGCAGCACCAATTCACATATATGCATCATATAACAATTCACATAATTCATGTAATTTCTATGCATGGCATTTCAAATCACATATTCATATAAATCTATGCATGGCATTTCACAATATACTTTCATTCAAAAATCGATTTCTAGGAAAACGTTAAGTATATATATATATACTGAAATAAACTGCCCACTCACAGTTATATCGAAGGGTCATAACCCCTTAGCCTTTCTCGACTGTGCTCGTCTTCCGCATAAGCCTCGCCTATATGAGAAGTAACCGAAATAACGTTAATTAATGCGCATAAACGACAATTACAAATAACTTCTCATACGTAGCTCAATTTTGGCATATGAATATACCAACGAGACCTACATGACGTCACGAGCGTCGTGATATTTTTAAAATAATTTAACTGTAGCTCACGCGCCCCCACGCGCCTGAAAAGGTACTGTGAAACGCGCCCCCACGCGCATGGCACGCGCTGGCGCGTGTCGTCTTCTTCCTCGGGTCGTCGGCGCCGGCCACGGGTCGCCGGAAACCTGCAACTCGCCATATCTCGGCCATTTCTTCACCATTTCGTCTCATTTTTCTTCCTACGTGCTCTAAATTAAGAGAGGAAGAGGGCTATACCTTCCAAAACCTTGAAAAACCTTCGAATCACGACGGAGCAAAATGTCATAAATCGGCCACCTTCGAACTGGGGTTTTCCGACGTCCAACTCGAGCCAACGATACACTCCGAGGTTCGTGAGGGTCTCACAAAGCTCCCTGTGAGCTTGGATTGTCCTGAAACTGGTGTCGATGGGTTCGTATGGACCTCAGGAACACAATGGAACCTTTTTCTGCTTCGATCCGTGAAGATTTTGGCGTCCTTGGGCGTGGTCCGTACGTGAGGGAAGAGAGAGAGAGTCGAGTTTCTGAGGGGGAGAGAGAGACACACACGGGAGTGAGGGAAGAGAGAGAGATTATGTGAGTGTGTGGTTCAAAAACAACCATCAAAATATCCCAGGTACAATACACCCATACCTCAATTAAATGCCTAGGGGCATTTTCGTCATTTCACGTCCTCCGTACGTAAATTCCGGGACGGGCTGTTACACAAGAGTTGGAGATGGTCTTAGAACGTTTAAGAAAAATGCTAGAAAGATTATATTTTAGACTATATTTTGAACAATAACTAGGCCCAAAGGGAGGAGGTAGGTTTAGTCTTAAGATGAACTATTAATAATGTGGTTCAAATTCGTAATTGACGAGAATCGAACCTAAGACCTCTCTGACAAGTGAAAAAAAATATCATTTAATCGTAGTACTAAATAACTATTATTTAATAATTTTAAGTTAAAACTTCAACCAAATTCAGTGAAGACTATTTCTTTTAGTTAGAAACTAAATTATTTTGAGTTAAAAAATTAGATTTTAACTTCGACCATTAGTCTACTGTCACCCAAACGTAAGCAAGATCCTTGCGCGGACGTAGGGCGTACGCTTAAGAATCTGCGCGCCTTCTCAGACAAACCGCAAAATGCCCTAGATAGAGATCCTTGGCAAGTGGTCCCCACTTCTCCAAGCCCATAAACTGCCACGTGGCACCGCGTTTCCTATTTTTTTTTCTCACCCTTCGACGGCGTTTACCAGTCTCCAAAATTCCCACCATCTCTCCTTTTTGGTCAGCGTTTCCCGAAAACGCCCCCCAAACCCCTCCCTCCATTTTCTTGCTCAATTTTCTTGGGAAACAAACAGAAAATCAGCTGAGAAAATCAGACACAAGTCGCACTACATCGTCGCTTGCTTTCTCCGATCGAATTTCCCGCGCTGAGGTGGAAAAATTTAGATGGATTTAGCTCCCTATGCATCACATACCTCGATTATTCTCTCATAGCAAGGGAACGAAAGCTATGGATCCGAAGAAGAACCGCCGGAAGCCGAGGCTCGAGCGCCGCAATGCGGCGAAGCACATTGACTACGACGCTGCCTCGACGTCGTCCTCACTCGACGACTCGTCGTCCTCGGCGTCGCTCCACACGCGCTCGTTCGACCTGGACCGGACGAGCTTCCGGGTCGAGGGGAACGAGGGCGACATGGAGCGGATATACAAGACCTTGGGCCTCGGACCCGACGACTTCTCAATATCGGAGGAGGACTGGGTGGCCCGGAAGATCCGCTCGTCTTCGGACCGTCTCCCCATCTCCAGATTTTA
This sequence comes from Heteromeles arbutifolia, assembly GCA_024362995.1. NCBI lineage: Eukaryota > Viridiplantae > Streptophyta > Magnoliopsida > Rosales > Rosaceae > Heteromeles > Heteromeles arbutifolia. Next base: position 39,718,655 of record JANCRC010000001.1, on the reverse strand, counting down.
CGGGTTGGATAGTCCGGATAGTCCGAAACCCGACGTATTGAGGGAAGAAGTGGCTGAGTTGTCCGGTAGAGTTAGGGCTGTTACTGTTGCTGCAACTGAGTTGACTCGGGCTGACTCGGGCGTTCCAAGCGGGTGTTATAATGCTGCTGCTGCAGCTGCTACTTCTGTTTCAGCTGGGGTTTGTGTTGGGATCAAGGGTGTGCGGCCGCCGGTGCTCAGGCCGCCGCCGTCGATGAGCGTTCCGGTGATCGACGACGGATGCTCGACTTGGGACATTCTGAGGGATTTCGCGCCAGAAGGCGCAGGAAACCCTGTGGGAAAGAGGATTGATTCTTCTTCTGCAGCTTCGTCTTCTGATGAAGAAGAAGAAGAAGAAGAAGAAGAAGAAGAAGGAGAGGTTGGAGAGGAGGGTGCTGTAGAGATTGAGATTAGAGACACTGTGCCGGTCTCTGAAGGGTGTTCATTTACAACGTCGAATGATGATGATTCTTCCAGCACCACCACTGTTTCTCCGAATGAGAGAATTTCGCCGAATGGGAGGCTGAAGCTTATTATCACTCACTGGGAGAAGGGTGACCTTCTTGGCAGTGGGTCTTTCGGGTCGGTGTATGAAGCAATTTCTGAGTAAGTGCTCAAAGCCCTTTACAGTTTCTTATTAATGCTTATTCTTGTATATGTATTAAGATTGGAAACTTCAATATGTTTAAGAACTAAGAACAAATTTAAAGCAACAATTAGTAATTAGGAGAAACAAATGCTTTAATAGCTTGGAGGGATAAATAATGATATAATAAGCCAGCTCAGGGAAGAAAGATCAGCATTTGAAGGATAGCTTGCTGTTCTTGGGACTTGGGAAGTAGATAGGTGGAGGCTACATAACATAAGTGTTCAATGGTGATGGCTAAAGAAAGGGTTCCACTTGGTTTTGAAATTTATGTGATGGAAGAGTAGATAGATGACCTCATTTGCGTTAGTGATACTAGTGATGCAAGACCAGCCTAGCTTGATGGAGTGTTCTAGATAGGAAGTTTGAAGGGCATTATTTAGATTTGATTGGAAGAATCACTTATAGAATGAAGATCTTAAGATGATAGCTGTTCGAATATGAGACCTTGCTCCAATCAAGTGCTAAATTTGCACTAGTAAAAGCTTTTTTTTCAGACATATATTGGAATTCAAAGGGTTTTTGATAAGGGATTTTTAGGCTTCTTGTCCGTTTTATGTTTCTATATGAGTCTTAAAGCATATCTTAATTTTCCTACTTCATGGGGCTTAAAGTGTTTTTGAGAACGACAAGCCAATATATCATGCCATCCTGGTGGTATGCAAATGTATGGACAACTGAGTTATGCTAGGAACCCTTTTGTTGTTAAGCATAAGAGGAAGGTGATTCATATGAGAGGTTACGGTTGCTATGTTTTTAGAGATAGCAGACACCTCTTCTACAAATAAGCCCAGCTGAGACATACTTTTGGCTGGATCAGCTGTCTGGATTTTTTTCTGAGCTTAAGCTCGACAATAGCTTGAACCTTAGGCCCAAGCTTGTTTTGTTAGGAAATGAAATGATTGAGGCTTTGTGGTATCGTCTTTTCTTTTAATAGGGGAATGGGAATGCAATTTCGTAGTTATTTTATCTTTGCCACTTTGACGTAGTTATTTTTATTCATAGAACCTTTATTCCTATACGTTTAGTTTGATAACTGTACATGAAAATGAATTAGTTCTTTGTCTTGCTGCAAAGCTTCCCTAATGAATTAAATAGTACAAATGTGCTTTTTAAAGAGCAACTATGCTGCATCTTTCCCTTATTTGAGATATCCTATTGATTATGTTTTTCCTTTCCTCCCAGTGGCGGATGCTTCATTGCTGTCAAGGAAGTTTCGTTGCTTGATAAAGGAAGTCAGGGAAAGCAAAGAGTTTATCAGCTTGAACAGGTGACAGATGCTTTTGTTGTGTCTGGTCTTGTGTCCTGGTTTTGCATGTCAATACCCTGTAATTGATTCAGTTATTATATGTGAGTACAGCCTAGGTTGGTTATTGTTTCTTGCTGGCATACTTTTCCTCATTTTGTGTTTCCCTGTGTTTTTTTTATTTTTTCCTTTCAGGAGATTGCTCTTTTGAGTCAGTTTGAACATCATAACATAGTTCAATATTATGGCACCCAAAAGGTACTCCTTTTTATTTACTTGTTCTTGACTTGAATGTATGCTCCATGTTTTTTTGGTCATGCTATGCCTTTATCTCCCATGATGAGTATTTGTGCATGTCAAGATCATCTGTTCAGTATATAAAATGCTACAAATTCATGCCAGTATAACTTCCTTTTTATTTATATGTGACAGTGTCATGAGAATGAGAATCATTGATCTTGGTGTGCCCAACTACAAAAAAGTCCACCTTAATGTACACAAAATATTCTCATACATTGGTATATTTTGTCTTTCTGACATGGAATTTTTTATATGCTATTGATATTACTATCTTTTATTTAGTTTTCTTATTTTTACTCACATACAAATTGATTTTAGATATAAAATTATACTAGCCACGGTGTCATGTATATACACCTGGGGGGTTACCGGTTACTTTCAGCCACTTTGGCCATACTATTTGATGGTCTTCTTTGACTCCAAAAGTATTAAGCATTTGTAGTATCAACAATTGTAGATATATTGGGTGTAAGCTTAAGCATTTCTGACCTGTTTCATATTGATAGTATATTACATTGTCTGATTATGATTTACTCTAGTTTTCCCATAGCATACATTTACTAATTAAGCATTAGATTGCTCTTGTACTTATCAATCTAATCTGGTTCTGAGCACCAATATCTGATGTATAATTTGCTCAATGGTTGTTGTAGGATGAATCAAACCTTTATATCTTTCTGGAGCTTGTAGCTAAAGGTTCCCTTCAAAAACTCTATCAGACATATCATCTTACAGATTCTCATGTATCTGAATACACAAGACAGATCCTTCATGGACTGAAGTATCTTCATGACCGAAAAGTGGTTCACAGGTAATTCATGTCACAAGATATATGTTTATTTGAAAGTTATATTATGTGGATTATGTTTTCCTTTTCCACCAATGAGCCATCTCATGTCAGGGTCATCCCATAACAGAATGAAAATAAAATAGAAGTGGCTGTGCCATCACAATGTTCATTCCATGCTTTGCTTCTGTAATTTTGTCTGCATCCATTCTCATCCATTTGTTTTGTGTATTAAGGGACATTAAATGTGCAAACATTTTGGTGCATGCAAATGGATCTGTGAAGCTTGCAGATTTTGGATTGGCAAAAGTTTGTCTTTTCATTCCTTGAAATCTTTGCTGTTTTAGTGTTTTCGATATTTGCAACTTACAAGTGATTGCGAACTATTTTTCTCCTAATATTTTTTGTTGCGTCCTTTTTTTTCAGACTATCCAAAATATGAATGACATTAAATCTTGCCAGGGGACTGCATTCTGGATGGCCCCAGAGGTTTGCCTTTACATTTTCATTTTCATTTCAGTTATCAAAAGTTAAAAATATTAGACTATTTTGAATGCTTATGAGCTCTCCTTTTCTTTTAATTGAGGACATAAAGTACTTCAATTTGATACTGATGAAAACTTGTTGTACAATCATGGATTGCTAAATTTAGTGGTTATTGCAGGATGATTTTCCCAAAGTTTACTTGCTTCCTGAACCCTGTTGAAATGTTAATGTGTTTCAGTCACGTTGCTGCATTACCTAGTATAACATTTGTGTAAAACATTGCTAAATAAGTAAAGCAAAAATGCTAATGAATGAACCCTGTATTTTTTTCTGATTTCTACCCTAATTAAATTTTCTCCAAGAACACAGCCAGACACGCAGCAATATTATTCATTGATTTTCTTTCGTTATTTAAGCTGAATTAATTGAAATAAAGTACGGTAAGTTACAGATATCCTATATCTTTTCTCATTCTAAAAAATATCCCACATCTTGTGTCAAGGCTAGAAAATTTTATAACGATGCCTGTGGCTTATGATAGTTGTCATGTTTTGATGCATCTTGCAACTTGAATGTTTGCCAGCTTCTGTTTTTTTCTATATATCACATCACATGGAGTATCTTTTTCAAACATGTAGGCGGGATGGACCTAGTTCTGTTTTTGAAATGTCTAGCCTCTGAAAAGGCTGAATATGTTGATACATGCATGTTATAGGCTGTGTCCAAATTTTATTCGAGTATTTCTCAGTCATCGTATTCTTCTGCAGGTTGTTAACCGAAAGAGCCAAGGTTACGGGCTTCCAGCTGATATATGGAGCCTTGGATGCACTGTGTTGGAGATGTTAACTGGGCGGGTTCCATACTCTAATCTTGAATGGGTTCGTGCCAATTTCATTATAAGTTGTACTCTTTATTGTCTGTACTCTAGTGATGACGACAATGTGTTGGATGGTGCATCTCTTTTGACCTCTAATTTGTTTCTGACATAGTCTCTTCTTGTGTCTCAACAGATGCAAGCATTATTTAAGATTGGTAAGGGGGAGCCCCCTCAGGTTCCTGATTCTCTTTCAAAGGATGCACAAGATTTCATCCATCAATGCCTACAAGTTGATCCAAAAAAACGTCCCACTGCTGCTCAGCTCTTAATTCATCCATTTCTTAAGAGACCCCTTCCCACATCTTCTGGATCAGCATCTCCTTATCATCACAGAGGGCCCAGCTGAAAACATTTGTTCGGATATAAGTTGTGATATAAGGTAAAAGATTGGATTTGTGTTCCACTGCTTCATATTTGTTGCTCACTCTTCCCTTGAATGTAAACTAAAAGAAAATACTTGTAGAATCCAGTGCTTTCACTGTTTAGTATATTCTTTGCTTTTTGGTAACAGCTCTGTCCAACACTAGAGATGCAGGACATTTTATCCACGTTCTGTAACTTGCTCCGGTATCCAGTGTTCAGCCATCAAATATTGGCTTACGCTAGTAGAGCATGTGCGTTCATCAATTTTCAAGGTCATCGCAGGATCTGCTAGCCCCCATTGGGTCCACACCTCCTTACTCTGAAAATCTTGCACCGTGGAGCGGGCAGTCTAGTAAGAAATTATTCAAGCGTATTCGTCTGTTGTAGGATGTGATTTTCTTTTGCCCTTATTTAGATAGGTGTTTGATGTCTCCTGTTTTCTCCTTCTAATTCGAAAGTAAGTTATTCAGTGGGTGAAAGATTTGTATTAGCAAAAGTTGTTGTAGTTAGATTTGTAAGAAATGGAAAGGAATCGCGATGCGTATATAATTTGTTATCGACGGCGTTGCAATTGGCAGGCTTATGTAAAACAATCTGTATTCTCTGTGTATAATATTTTACTTGGCATACAATTTAGTAGAGTACTTTCCAAGCAACCAAGATGGTGCAAAGTCTTTATATTCATGTTTACAAAGAAAAAGTCTTTATATTCATGGAGATAGAAAAGACAATTGTTTGGGAATCAGTCATCAATTTAGACTTTATTTTTATTTTGTGTAACTTGGAAAACCAATACAAAACATTCCGTGGTTTTTTTATGCATTTTCAACTTAAACCATTAGTCAATGTTGACATCAACAACAAACATCTGTAGACGCCAGTTCAGCGCTGGATGTTCGAATTGTGGACCGTGAGAAGCCGGTTCAGAGCATAGCGAAGGTGTATGCACTGCTCAACCGACCTCTCACGGTCCGCATGCAGACATGCCTGCACTTGATCCTCCTGCACTTTCTTCACAGGACTAATTTTTTATTTTTTTCTATCACAGGACTAATTTGTCATGACAAATCCATTTAACAAGTACTAAATAAAAACAATTCAAATTTCAAACGCAAAAGGGTTGTCGCAATATCGCTTGTTGCAGATTACCCGTAAACAATGTATTCGGGTCTGGCTGGGCCCAGCACACACTACAAATGGACTCTCTCAGAGACTCAGAATTTAAGGTTTGTGGGCCCAAATGATTTTCAGTTGAACCCAACCAAAAAGCCTCCGGCTTCTTCGTCGTTTTCATCATCTGTGATGCAGATGACAACATTATGGTGCACCACCAACGCCATCGGTCGCAGCAACCATAAAAACCGCACTCAACTCCCTCTCTCCTCCCACGTGACCCGCCAAGATCGGACCTTTCACTCTCCCCCAACCCTCCTTCCACCACCCCCCACCTCACTTTCTCCGCCTCCACATTCCCACTAAATCCAAAACTCTCCCTCCTCTCTCTCGCGCTGTAATCGCCGCCGCCTGATTTCCTCTCCGCCGCTTCCCAGGTACTGACTGAACCCGACTCCTCCGCCGATCTCAATTTTCGTGCCTTTCTTCGATTTCGTTTTCTAGGGTTTTAGTCTTCCCGTTTGCTTTGTCTCGATCGTTGCGAAGAACCCTTTGCTGTGTGAATTGCTCTGTTTGTTTCTAGGGTTTTCAGATTCATTTGTGAACGCGTACGTAGTATTACATGTAGATTTGCATTTCGATTTCTGTTTGCATTTTCAAATTTTCACTGCTCGTTCATGTTTTCGTCCGTACAATTTGTTTCTAAAGGATCTCGGATTGCATAAACTGTAAAGTTCAGGGCCTTCAGGCCTTTTGCCGGTCAAATTAGGTTTTTTTGCTTTTGTCAAGTGATTGATTACAACTGCTGATTTATTTATGTAACATTTTGATCCTGAAAGTAAATGCATGCTTGAGTTTTTCGTCTTTTTGCCACATTTTTGGAAGTGTTTATTCGAGTAAGTGCTAGTTTAGAGCAATTTAGTCAAAAGATGTAATCCTTTCAGGTTGTCTACTGCTAAATTTTAATTCTTTGTGATGTCCTCCTAGTGGTGTACCTCATTTTAAATCTGCGTGTTTAACCGAAATTACGGGCGTAGGAGTATTAACTAACTACGGTATCTCATCAATACTTCTGGGCACACATAAGTTTTAATGTTGGTTTATAATCACTTCTAACCTAGAAAAGTCTATAAATTGCACAAGTGAGAACATAGGAAATGTTATTATTATTATTTTTTTGTTCTGTAGTGCCTAATGTCTGAAAGGATTTCTTTTTATGGGCAAATTATTGTCACTTGTAACTTTAAACTGATCCGTCTGTTTAGATTATTTCTAATTCTGAATCCTAATTGTTTTTACAATCATTTCATTGTTTTATCGGCCCTGGCATGTGATGCTTCAGATGATCATTTCCACTTGTACCAAAACAAAGACGAAGAGATATTGTGCTCATATTTTGACTATTCCCTATCTTATTATATTCTAGTAAGGATAAGCACAAGCTATTGGTATGCAATTTGATGAGGTTTTAATAAGGAATAGAAAATCGGGCCGATATGGGATGAGAGTGGACTGGTGGAAGAAGGACAATGAATGTAAAAGACTGAATCAAATAAACATGAAGTATTCTGTGATTATTATGGTATTCTTGATGTTTAAATCTATAATAAAAATTCTATTATATGAGTGGTATGCACTTATATTTCCCATGCAGAAGCTCACAGAGTGAGTTCTCTTAACAATATGATAGCTACTAAATTTGATAATGTCAGTCAGTGGAGATTTCGTCGGATCTCCATGAATTTGTTGATATTTTTTGTTCCTAAGTCATGAAGCTAGGCCAGCCAGATCTTTACAAAGATCTGTCTGGAATTTTTTATAATTTTATCTTGGATACACTGCAAAATTATTATTATTTTTTAAATAACCCCCTCCCCACTGGGGTTTGGTTGCTGCATGGAGAAAATTGTGCTCGTTTGATCTCAGAATCCCATGTTGTTGTCCATTTTACTTTCACTTCTTCTGTAATCTGGTTATTTTTGATGTCTCAATCTTACCTGCTAAATAAAATGATGAATTATGGTTTGTAAAGGGTAATGTAAACAAATTGTATATCGAAATTGCAAATTGTCAACGGTTGAATTGTTCTCACTTGTCAATTATAGTTCCTATGATTTTGCAGAAAATTCCTTTTGCTTTTAAAACAAAAAAAAAATTTTGATTTGCTGTATTAAATGGACTTATGTTTTCAAGAATGACACCACACAAATAGCATTTTGGACTTAGACGTACAATATGAAATATTCAGAGAACCTAATTTACTTTTCCTTATTAGGGACACAATTGTTGGATGTGTTTGATACATGAAGTCATTAGGGAGATCTTAGCGTCAATTTGCACATATGTTTTGTTGTGCATGAGATGTATGCAAGCAACCTAGTTTGTTTACTCATCTGTTATTCTTAGAATGCCGAAGATTTGTAAGAATAATATCCTTTCCCTTTCTCTTTCTTTTTCTCTTGATGGATTTCAGGTTGTGTTTTGTAAATGGCCAAAGTTAACAAGTTGCGACGTAAACATGACTCCCGAGCTGTACAGAACATCCAGCATCCATTAAAGGTTCTTAAAGATGTACATTCAAAAAAGAAACTTCACAAAGCAGTGGAGAAGAAAGATTGGGAAAATGTGACATGTTCAGTCTGCATGGAGTTCCCTCACAATGCTGTTCTCCTCCTTTGTTCCTCTTATAATAAGGGCTGTCGCCCATATATGTGTGCCACTGGCCATCGCTATTCAAACTGTCTCGAACAATATAAGAAAGCGTACACAAAAGCATGTTCAATTCAAAATTCTCAACCATGGAATGGACCAATGGATAGTTTAGGTTTCAGTTCAAGTGAAGGGGAGCCAAAGGAGAAGACAGATGTACCAGAGCTTTTATGCCCACTATGTCGGGGGCAAGTGAAGGGTTGGACAGTGGTGGAACCAGCACGACAATATTTTGATGCCAAGAAGAGAACATGCTTGCAGGAAAATTGCTCATTTGCTGGAACTTACAAACAGCTCAGAAAACATGTTAAGGCAAAGCACCCATTGGCACGACCCCGAGAAGTGGATCCTTTACATCAAGAAAAATGGAAGAAGCTTGAGTATGAGAGAGAGCGAAGTGATGTTATCAGCACAATAGTGTCATCTACTCCGGGGGCAGTGATCATGGGGGATTATGTGCTGGAGCCAAACCCTGATGGCATTTACAGTGATTCTGATTCGGAGCTAGATGATGACAGTGACTCAGATGATTTTGGATTTGGTTCATTTGATATTGGTGGTCTCTTCTCACGGCGCACGATTTTGGATGAAAATGGTTTTTTGAGTGCTCCGGCTTCTCGTTCTGCCTTTGCACCTCGACGTGGTTCTGTTCGAGGCAGGGGAGTGGTGCGAAGGCTTGTCGGGCTTAGAGGTGGGGGCGTGCAGCGTAGAATTAGAGAACCTGGACGATTCTTATGATTAAAATTACCCAAATGTTGGGGAGACTGCATTCTACTTGTGCGATTTTCTTTTCAATGCATTCACCTCATTGATGCACCTTGTTATGGTATGCATTAGAACTGTTGTCATTTTCATTGGAAACTTAGGCAGTTGAACCCACTTTTTTGGTTTCGAATCATTGCTTCTGCGGCCTGAATTGCACGCTGTGATTAGTGACAGGTTGTAGGAAATGCAGATGGCTGGGCATAAACCCTGGATACTTGAGGGCAGTTTCGTGTTCAATATTCCTCGTAGGTTGTATTGATCGGTTATTCTGTCTTTCAACAGGGGTGAATAGTGTGCCTTTATTTGATCTTCTGTTAAATTCTGAATTCAGTGACCTACACCTATGACCTACCGTGTTGATTCTTTTGCCAATTTCATTTATAGCTGGTGTACAGCTTCTGGAGGAATAATGTATTTCCTGATGTGAATCACCAGGTGGGTTTAGGGCCCCTCCTTTATTTTGGACCCTCTGTTTTAGGGGTTCCTATGTAATTTGAATTCCCTTTCATCCGCAAATGACGGTATGATACTAATGCAAAAGTAACTCGTTAAAATCACAGCAAGTAGAATCTACTGCATTTTTCTGCTGGGCTGTGAATAAAATGGAATTTATATGATATTTTCAGTATGTGTGAGTGTGACGACCTTGGGATTTGCATGTAAGAAGAATTGACTTGTATTCCGTAAGGAGCCAAACTGTGTTCTTTTTACACGTATGTTAACTTCCCTTGTTTTGAGTACCTTTTGACTTGGCAAGATGTTTAAAAGGTCTACACATGGAGGAAAAAATGGATCTTAAATTTTACTTGTGTAACAAACAGGGCAGGATGAGTGGGTACAAAATTGCTCATCAAGCAAATTAACATTAAAAGGTGGAACATTAAAAACTCTAAATCAAACAGCATGATAATTTCTCTCAGCAACTTTGGATCCCTTGTTGCAGCGCCAGCCAGATATTCCCCTCAGCACACACCTTAGCTTCCTCTGCCCAAACACACCAACAAAAACATTAACATCTAATTTAACGTTAAGGATAATCCCATAACCAATTTGCTTATGCATAATGAAACAGAAAAAGGAAAAGTTCTCAAATTTCAATTGCTGAAATGAAGCAGAAACAATTTGATTAACGTGTAAGCGATTTACCAGAAAGTTAAAACTTGTTTCTGATTCAGCGGACTTTTTGTTCTCGCCTGTGATGGATTTGGGATTGCAATATACACCTACTTCTGGTACTAAGCGCTGGTATTTCCATCTGCTATGTGTTCTTATGAGTCTTATTGGAGTTGTGAACCTTTTGTTTCCCACCTACCAAGCACACATGAATTTCAGTTCGATAATTTGTATACTCAAGTGCATTTCTACTACGGAGAGTGATTGGCCGGTACCAGATACAAATCTACCTACATTGTCGATACCAAATATTAAAATGATCAATAGAGTAATGCTAGACACGTACCTCAGTTTTGTAATTTATACGTTCGTATGAATTCAACTATGAGAACTGATATCGACAATATAATAGGTACTACATACTGGTCTGTTATATTGTCGATATCAAATTTCAACAATCTATCGATAGAGATCAACAATATACCAACTACCATATATATATATATATATATATATATATATATATATATATCAATGGAGTATCGACGCGAAATCAGCAATGTACCAACATTACCAAACAATCTATATATGCATGAAAACTTACCCTAGGCTTTGGCTTTGAACCACGCTTAGGCCATTGCACTTTCTGGGAATCACCAGTTGTTCTTAGCTCTTGAGAATAAGCAAGGAGTCGAGCTCGGCGATCATGGATTCGTGTTTTCGCAGTCTGATGAGGGTTTTGGGAGCTAGGCTTGGGCTTGATCTTCTTAACGTGATCATCAGTTTTCTGATGGGACGAATCAGACGGTGATGGTGTTTCAACATAGACAGTGATTATGACTTCCTTCTTGTTAGGCCTCTCTCTTGTGCCATTGTTCTTCTCCTCTTGTTTTGCCATGGATTTGGGATGTGCTTTTTCTTGTGATTGAATTTAATCCACTCCCTTTGTCAGGTTAATTAACTTTTGTTTTTTTTATTCCTCGTAGTTAACTTTTGTTTTTTTTCTTCATCGTAGTTAACTTTTATTTTTGTTAATTAACTGTTTTTGGAAATATAATTTCTAATCATCAAAACAAAATATGATAAGGCAGGTTGCACTTTACTGCAGTGGTGGAAAAAATTGATGCCTATGTACCATGGTTTGGGTTCGATCTCCACCGATTTCCTTCTCTCCTAACAATTAACATTTTAACCCATTAACGTTATCGTGTATAAAAATAAAACAATAAAAAAAATAAGACAAACACGGAAGCAACAAAAAACAAATATAAAACTAATAATTAACCTTTAAAAACGTAATATAACTCCCTCTTAGGCATTCCAGTCTCTGGGTGCCTAGGTATGCACCGTAAGCCTTTTCCTGTTTGAACCTTATGAGACTATGCCATCCCCTAAGCTGCACCTAATATATTGAATTCATATAGGAATCACATTTTTACAATTGCCCGAAAAATTTGAATGTGATACCGGTATATTGAACTCATACTAGTATAACAATAGTGTTATAGGTAACAAACTCAGGTAGGTAATTGGGTATCACACTCACTCAAACTACTTGGAAGACCTTGTAAGTTACCAACCTTTTATTTCTTTTTCCCGTTAAAATATACTAAAAAAGAATTATGTTAACTCACCAAAACCACATTCTAAAACTGTCATGAACTTTAATCCAAATTAATTTTTCTAAAAATAGAATACTAATGAATTCGTTTCGCAACAAACTGACAAAGATACAAAGCTGATATTGATAAAAATAAAATAAAAAGGAAAACAATATAAATCTATATAAATCTTCTTCAAAGGTCAAAAGAAAAACATAAATTTTCTCCCGAATATAATTGACAAAACGGTAGCATTAGTGGGTTAAAGTAATAGGACATTTTAGCCAAAATAGTCTCTGAGATTGACATAACTCCTCACTTTGATCCTAAGATTTAAAATCGATAGAGCAGTCCCTGAATTTGTCCACCATCAATCATTTTGGTCCTCCTGTGACAAAAATACCCTCAATTTAATAAACAATGGGCCAAAATGATTTGACAAAATTTGAGGGTATTTTTGTCATTTTCTTATTTTACGGAGTTTTTTCATGGAAGACCAAAATGATTGATGGTGGACAAACTCAGGACCAGTTATATCAAATTTAAATCTCAATGACCAAAGTGAGGAGTTATACCAATTTCAGAGACCCTTTTGGCTAAAATTGGTTGTTAAGGGGAGGGAGATCGGTGATAATCGAAGAGTATATAGACATTATTTCTTTTTGCCACTATGGTAAAACGCCATTTAGAAAGTGCAAATTAATTGGTCTCCCTATTTTTGGAGGAATTTACGCGTTCAAAGTATACAAAAATGGATACTACAATTTTTCTATTTATCAGGCATATATATTATTGGGAAATGATAGTCACACGTATTTTTTGCTTCTCTAACACATTTTATTTATTTATGCTCATCAAATTGAATAAATTAAACAAAACAAAATATAAGATGAACAAAAATGTGTATAAAAAAGAAGGGTAAAGTACAAAAAATACCTCAACTATTGGTGTCACGATACTTTCATACCTCATCTTTTAAAATTGACAAGTCATACCTCATCTTACGAATTTGTGCCAATGTCATACCTCTGTCAGTTTTTCTGTTAATTTCTCAGTTAAATGCTGATGTGACTTGATTCGGGACCCAATTTCTATTAAAAAATTATTAAAAACAAAAAAAATCATTTAATATTTTTTAAATATTAAAATAATGAAGAAAAGTTAAAACAAATTAAATTAAATTTAAAAAAAAAAAAAAAAACCAAACAAAACTTTCCCCCTGCGCGCCCTCTCTCTTCTCCCCCATCTTCATCTTCCTTCCTTTTCTTCCTACCTGCTGCAACCTAGAAAAAAGAAAAAAAAATAAAACAAAACAAAACTTTGTCCCCTCCCCCCTCCCCCCCGCGCCCTCTCTCTTCTCCCCTATCTTCATCTTCTTTCCTCTTCTTCCCCCTATCTGCTGGAACCCAGAAAAAAAAAAATACAAACAAACAAACAAACAAACCTTCCCCCCCCCCCGCGTGCCCTCTCTCTTCTCCCCCATCTTCATCTCCTTTCCTCTTCTTCCTACCTGCCGTAGCCCAGGAAAAAGAAAGAAAAAAAAAATAAAATACACAAAACTTTGTCCCTTCCCCCTCCTCCGCACCCTCTCTCTTCTCCTCTATCTTCATCTCCCTTCCTCTTCTTCCTACCTGCTGCAACCCATAAAAAAGAAAAAAAAAAAAAAAAAACAAAACTTTGTCCCTTCCTCCCTCCCCTCCGCGCCCTCTCTCTTCTCCCCCATCTTTATCTTCTTCCCTCTTCTTCCCCCTATCTGCTGCAACCCAGAAAAAAGAAAAAAAAACAAACAAACAAACAAAACTTCCCCCCCTCCGGCGCGCCCTCTCTCTTCTCCCCCATCTTCATATCCTTTCCTCTTCTTCCTACATGCTGTAACCTAGGAAAAAGAAAGGAAAAAAAAAAAAAAACACAAAACTTTGTCCTTTCCCCCTACCCCCGCACCCTTTCTCTTCTCCCCCATCTTCATCTTCTTTCCTCTTCTTCCCCCTATCTGCTACAACCCAAAAAAAAGGAAAGAAAAAAAACCAATTGTCTTCCCCCCCACCCACCCTCCACACCTAACCTCGCACCCACCCTCTTCCCTCCTCTACACACCCAACTCCTTAAATCCACACCCATTCCCCCCCATTTTCTCCACGCCCAGGTTCTCCACTCGCGGAATCGGCCTGGCGAACGGGATCTGGATTTTTTTTTTTTGGGTTGCAGGTAGTGGGTGCGGAGGAGGGTTTAGGAAAGACGGGAGGGAGAAGAAAGGGATGAGTTGCAGGGAAGGGGGGGTTGGGGAAGATGAAGATAGGTTTTGTGGTTTTTTTTTTCTTCCTTTTTTATGGGTTGCAGCAGATAAGGGGAAGAAGAGGAAAGAAGATGAAGATGGGGGGAGAAGAGAGAGGGCACCGGGGGGGAGGGGGGGGAGAAGGGACAAAGGTTTTTTTTTTTTTTTTTTTTTTTTTTTTTTTTTTTTTATGGGTTGCAGCAAGTAGGAAGAAGAGGAAGGGAGATGAAGATGAGGGAGAAGAGAGAGGGCGCGGGGGGAAGTTTTGTTTGGTTTTTAATTTTTTATAACTTTTCTTTATTATTTTAATATTTAAAAAATATTAAATGATTTTTTTAGTTTTTAATAATATTTTAATAATTTTTTAATAGAAAGTGGGTTCCGAATCAAATCACGTCAGTATTTAACTGAGAAATTAACAGAAAAACTGACAGAGGTATGACATTGGCACAAATTCGTAAGATAAGGTATGACATTGTCATTTTAAAAAGATGAGGTATGAAAGTGTCGTGAAACTAATAGTTGAGGTAGTTTTTTGTACTTTACCCAAAAAGAAAGAAAGAAAGTGTAGTTAACATTTTTTTTGTATTTTTGTTAAAAAAAAATAAAATATTTCTTTTGTATTTTCTATTGGGCTTTAAGCCGTCAACCCCACTGGCGACTTCGGAGTGGAAAATGAATTTAACCTGGTTCCAATATTTAGGCCCAAGTGAATGAGGATAGCTCAGGCCCTTTGCGCCATTGTGGCAAGAAGTTTAGGTCCATTTCATTGAAATCGGGTATTAATATGACCCGGCCCTCCTAAAGAGAGACAACATATTTTAAAATCTTTCTCATCAGATTTCAAACTAGCAAATGAAATTAATAGCAGAAAAAACAATGCTGAAAGTAACTAAGGGCACATTTACGTAAGGGTAATCGGCATTAAGAAACGAAATTGAATTCTGATTACAGAATACTCCGGTATTTACTAAATTTGGAGGAATCAAAATTTAATGGATCCCACACAAATTTTGGAATCCAATTCCGAGATTTGGAGGAATTGGACTCCTAACAATTGGATGGTATTTAGATTCCGGAGGATTGAGGGGACGAGGAATCCATTTTTCATACCCATTGTGCCCTCCAAGAAAAGTTGAAATTCCAAAGAAACCCAAGCTCTCATCCCAAGTGTTATCCCTTTCTTGCTCCCTCACCACCGTGGCACATCCCTTGCCTTTCCCAAGACACAGACCCAGCCACCATCATCTTTCACAACAATTAAATCACAAAAGTAGATCAAACCACATACCAAGAAGAACCTTGCTGCAATTTTAGTAGGTATTTTATGAACAAAATGTCAAAAACCAAGCCCCCACACCAAACCAACATGAAATCACAGCTCATAGAAACGATATCACTACCACTACCACTGCCCCTAGGCCACAAACCCACCTTGAATTTCAATCTGTTGAGAGATGAGAGAGGCGGAGAAGGAGAGGAACAATTAGGTTGGGGTTTGGTAATTGGTTAGTTTGCTTATTAATTTTATTTTATATCATTTGACTTTCTATTAATCAGCATACAAAATTAATTTAGTAGAACAAGGGTATTTTAGTAATCACATTAGTTTCTATTTCGATTCATGTGAACTAGTAAACAATTTATATAGGTCAATGTCATTTTTACTTCGATTCTAGAAAGTTTAGTAAATAGCTTTAATAAGAATCTAATTCTGACTCCATTCTATTCCAATTCCTCCTGAATTCAATTTCTCCTCAATTCAATTTCCCTTATTTTGATTACGGATTAGTAAACAATTCATAAATCTATTCACCAAGTTAGTTCACTAGATGACGATGTCATTACTACATATTTTTCTATTTATTAGGCATTTATTGGTAGGCTAGCTTAAAGAAATTTTTATAAACAAAGAATTTTCACAGTATCAAAATAGCATAAGAAAATTTCACAAGGTGAGCCAAATTTTTTTTGTTATTAAATAAATACGTGTCAAAATTCAAACAAATCCAAACTTGAAACATATATGTACAAAAACCGATGAGAAAAATGGTGTAAGAAAAATAGATGATTTGGAAACTGTGTTATATAATTTTATATAATTAAACTGAGAGAATTAGGATTAGTGACTAAATAGATGGTGGACTACATAATTCGCAAATTAAAGAAAATTACATGTAAAATTTATTTTTCCACCGAAAGCTACAGCTACCTGGGCTATAGCCCATGGGTAGCCTTTAACGTGGCTCCGCCAATGCTTGGACTGAGTTTACTACATCATTTTGTGAACAAATTTGATAGTTGCAGCACTACTAAACAACCAGTTTCGTGAAGGATTTGGCTTATGATATACTGAAAAACACAATCAATTAGGCTTTTAATTTGAAAACATGAGAATTTAGCTAAGAATAAGCTTTTGGTGGTTTGCTTGGTGGTGATGAAACACAACGTAATGGTTTTCATATTTTTGTCAGTAGCGGCGTAATTGGTGATGAAAGATGGTATAATGAGTCCCCACCACCGTATTACCCTATAAATGAGGAACAAAGATCTCCAATGCATCGGAAATTGAGTTCCTAGAGTATAGGGACTCACCGAATACTTGAGACATGTACCCATAGGGAATTGGATCTTCTCCGAGGCAACCCCTCGGGATCCTTCTAACCGGTGTTAGTGGGCCGTTGGATTTTTATCCAACGGTTACAAACAGGGGGGGCCCTCTAAAAGTTATAATAATTGTAGCCATTAGATAAAAATCCAACGGCCCACTAACCTCGGTCAGGAGGATCTCGAGGGTTTGCCTCAAAGAGGATCCAATTCCCAAATATAGGGACTGTATAGGAATGAAAATGGTGTAGCCCAACAGGCGTTTTGAGTGGGAAACGAGGCTCACCACATGAAAGTTGTTGTGCAATCGTTTGCCAACTCTTTCCACACACGCGGGTGTAACTCTAATCGCTAGACAGCTGCTAACGCAGCTGCAAGCATGGGTCTTGCAGTACATGTTGCTTCTTTCTTATTTCGTTTTTAATTGTTAGAAAATAAACGGGCCATATTTAATTAGGGGTTTTAATACACAAACCTCAAATTTAAGACTATATGGACTTTACTATTTGAGGCAATATTTCTTTAGAATATCTCCAATGATGTCCCTAAAATTTTTCCTACCACCGTATAAACCTTACATATAAGGTCAATCATTCTCCAATGGGCCAAAAATGGAGTCCGTAAAGCATAGGGACTCGCCGAAGTACTCAAACAAAACCCTAAATATAGGGAGCTATAGGGACTCTCCATGGGGGTGGGGTTCATGTTTTTTTGGGAGTTGGGTGAAGTGACTGATGCCACACCACGTGAAGGAAATGGATCATCTCTAGAACCACTTTGTGGGGATCCTAGGGATCCCTACATCCTAGTCGTTCATCATATATCATGTGATCAGTTTTCGTTAGATACTATTTTTGTTTAATTTTAAATAAAAAAAATCAAATGATTTCTGATCGCACGATACACGATGAATGGCTAAGATATGAGGATCCCTAGGATCCCCACCAAGTGGATCCGGATGGGATCCAATTCCCCACGTGAAGAAGTATGAAACTGCTGTGTGACGACCCGCCCCTAATTTTACAATTTTATAAATTTCAAAAGAGTGAATTTACAAAAATGCCACTAGAGGCGAGATCTTCTGGATCGAGTTACGTAGGGTTGTGGATCCTACCGTCGACCCTCGACCGATGGTTGACTTTTGGTCAATGGGTTTCAAATCATTATAGAATGTCCTTGGGGATGTGCTTTATGTAAGTTACGTGTTCTATCGATAAGAATTATGAGATGTGATTTGATATTTGTTCTAGGCGACGATCGTTCGTGATGCCTCGATATTCGTGCTAGGGAGTTATAGCGCGAACTTTAGGTGAGTGGGTCTTTTCCTTTGTATTTCCTTTGAAAAAGAATTTCTTACGTATGCCTGGATTAGACTAAAATTTATAAGCATTAGCGAACTGACAGAATTTATGAAATTATTTCGGATCCTGCGTGATGCCTTAATCCAAGTTACGGCTTTGATGAATGTTATATTGACTAGAAATTATGGAATATGCTACATCGTACGGGATGCACATATATGCTTATAATCTTTGATGCCATAATTATATCTACGACTATGAATGTTAGTGTGTTGATTAGAACTATCGAATCAATGTGGCATGCTTATATTTATGTAGTCTGCTCATCATTGCTGCACCCCGGTGTTAGTGCTCGCTTAGGGCAAGAGCCAGGGCCAGTTTTTCACATGTATGTTCACCTCCGCATCCCACACTTGCCTTGGATCCAAGTAAGTGCCAGTCCTGTCGTACAAGTTGCATTAAGCAACTCCGACTTGTAGGTGACCGCGAATAGCGCCAGTCTTCACGTGATTGTAGCACTAGAGCGTATATTATGATTACACACAGTCTTGTCATACAGGTTGCATTAGGCAACTCCGACTCGTGTGCTAACATAGATTAATGAGCATTAGTTTAGTCATACAGGTTGCATTAGGCAACTCCGACTTGTGTGCTAGCATAGATCGATGAGCACTTGGTTTGATATGTTTGCTTATGTGAAAGTATACGATTACTGACATCATGCACTTATATATGAACTATTGTGCTGTATTGATATCTTGATATTTTGCAGGCTACTGTGAGTATTTTCATACTATATGTAGTATGTATATCTTGGAAACTATACATGTTTTACGGTGAGGGGTTATAACTTTTTCAAAGGTTTTTGTTAAAACTTTATTTTCAGGCCCACTCACCCTTGTTTTTCTCCCCTCCAAGTTTTAGTAGCTGAGCTTTTGTATCGACGAAGACTCTTGGAAAATCTCAGTATAAGTGGTTATCTCCGAGGGTATAATTCTCAATCCACTATACTGTACTTTACTTATGCTTTGACGTCACGTGTGAAATGGGTTCATTCCCGCTCACCAGCGCACTCTTGTATTTAGGCACTTTTAGGTTTAAATTTATTCACATTTTCCACATCACTACAGTTTATGGCTTCGTCACCTTCCAGGTGTCGGCCATCACAGCTTGATTTGGAGTCCTAATGGACATTCCGGATCGGGGTGTGTCATGCTGTGCAACTACCATTAACGTACCCAACACGCGTGAATTATTGTTACTCGCCTAATGCTTTTTCTTTTGTTTATAGATGAGAAACAACGGTCCTAATAGTTTTTTTGTTTTTGTTTTTACCGTTTAGACCAATGGCTACGAAACTAATAATGATTTTTTAATCTTTTAGTCTTTAAATTTAAGGATTATACAAGGAAGACACAGTCATTTGAGCTAATATTCTTTTAGGGACATGTCTATTCTCTTTGAATCCCTAAATGAGTCTTTAAAAGTGGCGGTGGGAGTCCCTAAATAAGGACTCCCATTGAAGATGCTCTATCGCTACAAAAAATTCCTTTAAAGTTCTTAAATGAGTCTTTAAAGATGGTGGTGAGAGTCCCTAAATAAAGACTCCCAGTGAAGATGCTCTATCGCTACAAAAGAATGCATTTAGCAAACGATATCTCCCCAACGCAAACACATGCATCTATTACTAGTTGCCAATGCAAATTCATCACTGCCTACTCATTATCTTGATGCTGTTCAAGCTCTTTGAGTCTATCTTCATTTGGATTTTTGTTGGTCTCATAAGTCTTTGTGTTAACTGCAAAATATCTTCAATATTACTCCAATTCTAATCTATTGGTTTATAATATTTTAGACACTCTTTTGTTGTAAAAAAAAAAGAAGACAAACCAATCAAAATTTGTTTCTGTTTACCAACTTGTTTAGGCCCAAAATATCAGGTTGGGCCGAATTAGAATTGTTCTCGGCCCAGAAGGTTCTATTTGGAGGCTTGTGGTTTATTTAGCCCATGGGCCAAGATCGGCCAGGTCCTGTCAGGAGGAGTGCTGTTTGGATAAAGGTGAAGCAGGCAGAGTTCTACGGATAACATGAATCCTGATTCATTAAGGGGTCTCGGCAAGGATGAGGTTGACGAGATATGGAGATGTGTGCGGCATGATAAAGGCTAGGTTCAAAGTCCTGATTGAAGAAGGATTAATCGAGATAGTTTTGGATCAGAATACGGAGTCCTAATCCAAGTATGACTTGATTGCAGAGACGCTCTTATAAATACAGAGGCAGTGGCACCATTCAAAGCCCTCTCCAACTCAACACACAAATCTGCCCTGCGCAAACCCTCGCTCTACGCGAAACCTCTTAACAACCTTGAGATTTGTATTTTCCTTTTCGCCAACACATCTTCAGTTTGGATAAACAGCACTGTGAAGGCAACCGGTGATACCTTCAGTTTGGATAAACAACACTATCGTCATAGAATTAGCCGACCGCGGAGCACCTTCAGTTTAGATAAATAGCACTGCGAAGAGGTCGACTGGTTACCTATCCAAGTCTCGGTCGAGAAGGATTTTCGAATCCTTATTGGCAGAGGTCATCTTATTAGCCTTCTCGGCGAAGTGAGGTGTTACCAGGTTACTACATTTGGCACATTGACAGCCGAATTTGATATTGAACTTCGCAAATTAGTAGCCTTGTCTTCAGGCTCTAGAACCCGAAGGCCGAGAATTGTTCCTTCCTCGGCCGCAGTCGCAAGATCAAGAAGTCAGCAGCGCAACCAACGCAATATCAACAAATTTTACTCCTCGACCGAGCTCGGCCGACGAGTTGGCACGCCCCGCACACAACCGAAGGACGTAGTTAGCTTATTAGTTACTCGGCCTGCGCGCCACGTAGGCTTGGTAGTTTTTAGGGTCAACATTTTGGCACGCCCAGTGGGACCCAGTGCTAAAACTACGAAGTTCATGCCAATTGAGACACGATCAGTCAAGAAGAAAGCAGTTATGGGAAAATCAACGACTGATTTGTCAGTACCGTAGACACAAAACCCCATTGTTACCGCGACACCAGAGTCTGCAAGCACGACACGCCGAGAAAAGGAAGCTGGTCTCGGCGGTCAGCCTTGCAATGCAGAGGCCCCCAGCAGAACTGCATGCATTTTCAATGAGGTGGTAGTGAATGACTGCGATGAAGATGGTGGTGAAGGCGCTGATCCACCAACAAGGTCGTTTCTCCGAAGACGGCTAGATGAACAATCTCGGCAAGTTGAACAGGTATTCAGCCGAGGAATAGACAGTCTGCGTGAAGTAATAAGCAGTACTAATGAAACACACACCATATTGCTTGAAATGCTGGTACATAAGATCTGTGAAGAAAAACCCTCCGATCATTTTCGGCAATTGCCACCAAGGAATGATCCTTTACCAGTAGTACGGGCCGAGCCAGTGCCTGCTCGGCTCAAGTCAATTGACCTGGAGAAGAAATGAGGATCGAGCAGTAGAGCGGATGGATCTGACCAGAAAGTAGAAGCGACATCCATCGATGTGACCGAGATCCAGAGGATGATCGATTCGGCCTTGAAAAAGGGGCCGAAATTCCCAAAATTCATCCACCCGTACCCTGCCTACGTCGAAAAATTTGAATATCCCAAAGGTTTTAAAATCCCAGATTTCAATCTGTTTGCCGGAGAGTCGTCTTTGTCCTCGTTAGAACATGTGGCCCAGTTCACCGCTCAATGTGGCGACGTTAATAGCGATTTCCATAAACTGCGGCTATTCAACTTCTCATTGACAGGCTCGGCCTTTGCATGGTACATCAATCTCCCACCAAACTCCATCCAGAGCTGGGAGGAGTTGGCCGAAAAATTTCATGAGCAATTCTATCGGTCGGGGATGGAAATGTCGGTTTCATCATTAGCTAGGATGGCTCAAGCATCAGATGAGTCACAAATGGATTACCTGACCAGGTTTAAGTCGGCAAGAAATTGGTGCCGAGTACCCCTTCCTGAAGTCGAATTTGTTAGACTAGCTTTGAATGGGCTGGACGTGGAGTGCAAGAAGAAATTCCTGGGGGCAAACTTCCGAGACATGTATGAATTAGCTTAACACGTTGAGCAATATGACTACCTACTCTGAGAAGAAAAAGTCTCAAAGTCTCCATCCCGAGGAACCATCTATAAAAACCCCATAGTCAGCTATGCCTCGACTGAACCTGAAGAGTATGCTAATATTGATGCAGCCGAGATAGTCATCGATAAACCGTATGTTTGCAAAGCATTGACGTACGCCAATCCCAAGGATGTAAACACTCGCTCGGCCATCAAAGAATCTACCACCAAAACATCAAAGGTTTATACTTTCGACATGACTAAGGCCGACGCCATCTTCGACCAACTGCTGCTTGCCAAGATCATCAAGCTTCGGCCTGGGCATAATATTCCTAAAGCCGAAGAATTGAAGGGAAGAACATATTGCAAGTACCATAACTCGAATAAACATACGACAAACAACTGTGTCATATTTCAAGATGCCGTCCAAAGCTGGATCGACAACGGCAAACTCAAGTTTCCAAACAAGAAAATGAGCATTGATACCGACCCGTTTCCTACGGCGACGGTTAATATGGTAGATGCCCGTCTACCTAGAGACAAAGGGAAAAAGAAGGTCGAGCCCATCCCAGTACAACACTTTCGAACGAAGAGTTCTCAGCCATAGCTCAAGATAGATTTATTTTCGAACGAGCCACCCGAGGTTCTTTCAGGACCGGCCATCATCGAACCTATGACAAACTCTAGCGCCGAGGAAGAAGATAAATCAGCGATTCTTTACAGTTGTTGTAAGACAAACGTCGACGCAGTGCCAAACAGAAGGCTGTTTCAAGTTAAGACGGACTCGACCGCAACACCTCAGAAGACACTCAGTGCGAGCCAGTGCCAGGGAGTTTTCGACAGACTCGACCCCAAAACGCGGCCAACCGAACTACCCCCAGTTAGACGACACCTCGACTTCGATGCACCATTCTATAACGAGGATTATTACGCACGAAGTTCTAGCAGCTCGAACTCATCGGCAAAGCGGAAAACCCTCAAACCTCCGGAATCGCGTGATTAACATTGGTACACCTATCATTCCCCTAAAGGTGTGTACGCTGCACTATCCAAATCATAGAAGCGTCGGCGCCAAAGAATGGACTGCATAGCTCACCGATAAGCAGCTCAGGAAACTTCGGCCCCCAAGTGGCAGCCGAAGAATAAAACTAGCAGTGACGACGAGCGACAACCTCCGACCATCATGACAGAGTTGCTCCAAGAAAGACAAGTGATCAATCCTGACGTGGAAATCGTATTTGAGGAGGTTGATAAGCGAATCAAACTTATCATTCGACCCGGGGAAATAAAGGCACGCCTTGAACATTTGAAGGAGGAAGCCGAGAGCAAACTCCCCTCGCTACCTATATAGGAGCCTTTGATCAGGGTTAGACGGAACCTGCATCCACCGTTCCTCGGAGAGGCAATGGAGTACATGCGAGAGTTTCACAAAAAGCATTTGGCCAACGATCTATACGGTTTGCCTAAAGCATGCCAAGATACGATTGATCTCGTTCTGGCCTGTCCTGATGCCGAGCGAATTATTCAAAAGAATTCAGACCTAGGGCTGAAAGCTAGGTTCCAGCATATACGAAAGGCTCGAGTCCTCGGCTTTGACATCGACCTATATACCGATATCGAGACGAGCGAGCTCCCCTTTTCTCTGGAAGATCTCCAGCACTTGCGATACCATTTCGAAGTCTTTTCGGCCGTTTCTCTTTTCGGCCTTACGGTCGATGAAACGAAGCGCGTGGAATGCTTAGATGCCTACCTAGACATCAGGGACGCCAACATTATGTATCAAGAGCAGGCTCGCGGCACAACGCAAGTCCTGGACCCCGTTATGGTTCCCAATGAGCCCGAGCCCCTCGACCAACAGAAGGAAGTCCTCCAAGACGCCTTGCAAGAATATACCTCGACAACGGTCGATGAGGTCAACCCAAATACGGTCCATGATAGGAGTCCGGAGTAGAAAAGCCGGCAAACGAAGGACTGTCAGAGGTAGGAGATACCGGGCCAATGGGTCATTCGGTCCTCGACAACATGGAAATCAGTATGGTCCATGTTCTGCCTGCAAATTTTCAACCACGCACGTCCCAACCTAACTTCCTAGACGGTGACGTAGTGGCCGAGGAGGCTACCCAGGCCGACTTTGTACTTCCTGCCGAAGTCGAGTTAGCGACAAAAGAAGATAACCTCAAGGCAGCTCTCGCTGAATTATTTCCTTGTTCGTCATCGGCTAATCTCCATCACCTAAAGCCGTTGTATGTTACGGCTCATATCGAGGGATACCCAGTGTCCAAAATTTTCGTTGACTGTGGAGCGACAGTCAATATCATGCCTGTGACAATCATGAGGGCGTTACGTCGTTCTAACGACGAGCTTATTCCATCAGGGATCACCATGAGCAGTTTCGTTGGTGACAAATCCCAAACCAAGGGAGTCCTCCCGTTGGAGGTGACCGTCCCAGGTCGCAACCACATGACCGCTTTCTTTATAGTTGACTCCAAAACCGAGTACAATGCATTGCTCGGACGGGATTGGATTCACCAAACCAGTTGTATCCCTTCATCGCTATATCAAGTTCTTGTCTTTTGGGATGGCAAGACAGTCGTGGTTCACCCAGCCAATTCTCAGCCATTCGAAGCTAACATGATCTAGGCACGATACTACGACGATCATGTCGGGTACATCACTTTACACGGCCTTAACGAAGAAGGTCGGCCAACGTAGATTTCTGTTCAGAAGGCCATCGAGGTTGGCGCCGAAACTGTTCACCAGGATTCGGCGAGGCTCGGGTTGGCTAACTTCGTCATCGACCTTGATGTCTGACGCCAGTCAGACCAAACGCCGAGCCTGTTGAACAAAAAAAATTTAATAACAATAAAAAAATAATAAAATAAAAGAAGTTTGCAGCAAACAAACTTCTCAAAAGAAAAATACTGCCCACGTGAAGTCTTGTTTAGACTTGGAGATTCAAGTCGACAAAGAGAAGAAACAGGAACCAAAAATAAAATAAGGAAAAAAGTAGAAAAGAAAACACATGTTGTTCCTTACAAAAGGGGAGAAAACGTGGAACAAAACTCCCCATCTTCTGCAAAACGTGGAAGGTTTTCTGCAAAACGTGGGAGGTTGCACGGTTAGTGGGAGAAGGTGGCGAAAGATTTGGCCTCTATCTCCCCCACGTAAAAGCTCCAGAGGCTTCCTATGATGTCTATAAATAGGCATCAGTCGCAGCAGACGGGAGGAGAAAAAAAAAAACAGAGAGAAGAGACGAGACCCTGCAGAAATTGAGAGAGAAAAGAAGCAACGAAGTGCTAATACCATTGCCGGCGATTCCGAATTGAGTCTTGCAGGGAAGAGGAACAAACCACAAACAACAATCAAGAAGGTATAAAACCTACGTTTCTTTTCTCTTCAATTTCTTTCCGGTAAGTTTTGTTTCGCAGGCGAGTGTTTTCTTGGGTAAACTTTGGTCAGCAAAGAACCTATACATTACAGCCCTTCCTTCCTCGCATAGCGCTGCAACAACCACCGACGTTAGACAAAAAAAACCAAACAGAAGTAGCAGTCGTACCACGTCTTCAACCGTCGTCTCCGGTGGTTTTCCAGATGGAGTCCGTGCACTACGCGGCTTGAAGGAGATGGGTTTGGTGATGCCGTGTCGCATAAAACCAGAAGAACCCAAAGGAAGTCGCGTCAATGGAGGATGCAGCTTGAAGGAGATGGGTTTGGTAATGCCGTGTCGCATAAAACCAGAAGAACCCGAAGGAAGTCACGTCAATGGAGGATGCGGCTTGAAAGAGATGGTTTGGTGATGCCGTGTCGCATAAAACCAGAAGAACCCAAAGGAAGTCGCGTCAATGGAGGATGCAGCTTGAAGGAGATGGGTTTGGTAATGCCGTGTCGCATAAAACCAGAAGAACCCGAAGGAAGTCGCGTCAATGGAGGAT
The DNA here is from genome assembly GCA_024362995.1 of Heteromeles arbutifolia. Lineage (NCBI taxonomy): Eukaryota > Viridiplantae > Streptophyta > Magnoliopsida > Rosales > Rosaceae > Heteromeles > Heteromeles arbutifolia. The sequence continues at coordinate 39,692,420 of JANCRC010000001.1, read as the reverse complement.
ACGGCTTGAAAGAGATGGGTTTGGTAATGCCGTGTTGCATAAAACCAGAAGAACCCGAAGGAAGTCGCGTCAATGGAGGATGCGGCTTGAAGGAGATGGGTTTGGTAATGCCGTGTCGCATAAAACCAGAAGAACCCGAAGGAAGTCGCGTCAATGGAAGATACGGCTTGAAGGAGATGGGTTTGGTAATGCCGTGTCGCATAAAACCAGAAGAAACCCATGCGGCTTGAAGGAGATGGATTTGGTAATGCCGTGTCGCATAAAGCCAGAAGAAATCCATACGGCTTGAAGGAGTTGGGTTTGGCAATGCCGTGTTGCATAAAGCCAGAAGAAACCCAAGGAAGTCGCGTCAATGAAGGAAGGGATCAGCGCCCGCCGCAGCCACGTTGTCGACACCTTCAACTTCTCTGCAATCCTCCGCCAAGATCCTAGCACCAGCAGCGGCATCAACAAAGATAAGCACAACCATCGTTGCGTCTTCGCCGTCATCAAACACTCTACAACCTGTGATGCCCTGGCGTGCCCTGGCGTGTTGTTGCTGCTCCGTTTTAGGAGCTCATTGAGAAACTTCACAACAAAAGGAGAGGAATACGACTCGAAAATTTGGTGTGTTGCTGCTGCTCCGTTTTAGGAGCACTCGAAGAATTTGGCATTTCGCTGCTGCTCCGTTTTAGGAGCACTCGAAGAACTTGGCACAAAGTCGGAGAAAGAAGTTGCACCAAAAAGAAGGATGCTTCCAGCAAAGAAAAAAAACCGCCTCGTCTCGAAGGGAAGAAGAAGAATTTCAGTAAAGCATGTCAAAAGGAATGAAAACCAGCAGAACGGCAAAGAAAGTCGTCGTTGACCTTCCCCAGAGTCCGGATGAAACCAAGGCTGAAAGCAACGGTCGACGATATTAAGCCTTATGTGACGGAATCTAAAGAGAGCAACAATACCAGCAACCATGGACGAGAATCCCGCAGCATCAACCGTCGATCAACGCCGACATCAAAAGCCCAGCCACAAGTCAACAAACCAAGCCTAGCATCGCTCGCCTACAGTAGTCAGATTCGCCAACGACGCAAGGGATGGTTTCGAACGGGGCAGCAGCGGTATCTTCGCATTCAGAATCTCCACAACCTAGCCCTGACTCCATAAATTGCTGGAGAAGACGGAACGAAATAAAATCCCTTGCAGCCCAAATAAACCGCAACAAAACCACCACATCTCTCCACCGCCGCGACGATATACAATGGAGTTATCAGCAAAAACATGCTGATTGGATTCAACCTAATTTCAAAAAGAAGAACCAGTCGCATGGGTGCCTAAAGAAGTTTGGAAGTATGATTTTCATGGAGGAATGGGTGCCTAAAAAAGTTTGGAAGTATGACTTGCATGGAGAAACAAACACCAACCCTCCAAGTGCCAAGACATGTTGCTGCTTCAAAGATTGAAGATATGCTGCTGCAGTTTTCTTATAAAAATTTCATCGAAATCTCTGGAGCTTTCATAAGTTCCATGAGGAAAAGAAATGCAAATAGCACGTGATGGAGAGAACAAACAAATGGGGATGCCATACATGCAATTCCCTAGAAAAAGGACAAAATATTATTAGAAAATGTGAAAGGATGACAAATCATGATCGTCATCACCATGAGGAAAGCCACTTAGGTTGCACTGAAATTAAAGGGTTTAAATAAAAAGGCGTTCCATTTTGGTTTAATGCACCAAAAGGCAAAAGCCTTTATTTATCCTTTATGCTTCTGCTGAGCACCGAAAGCACCACATGCAGAGCAAGTGGACACCAAGTGGATGTAGAACAAAAAACACCCAAAGGCCTACTGCCTCGACAATTCGTGTGACTTAAATATCAATCATGACTATAACTAAGTTATTAATTTTAGTCATCATTATGTTTGATTTACAAGTCAAACTTGTGGAGTTTCAAATACACCGAAGGTTCAGCGAGGAAGGAAAATATGAGCTTCTCTAAAATGTGGAATGCACCTCCTGTGGGATTGGGAGTCCCATTTTATTTCTTCAAGTCCCGAGCTACTTAAGGAAAAGATAAATCAAAGTTATATTTCACAAAGCCTACTAAGCAATTACCGAAGGTCATGTATATGGGTTTTAAATCCAATTGGCTTCTCATTTTACCAAATCTGAACACAAGTTCTCAAATCCAAATCAAAAGGTTATGAACTACGCCGGTTTGATTCCGTTAAGGATACATAGGCAGTCTAATATCAAACTTTAGACGCAACTGTGAAAATCAAAGATGAATCCCTGGTTTATATAACCTAAATTCACTTCTGCTACTTTGACCAAGTAACTACAAATTCTACGAAGAGTAAAGGAGAAGTCTGGAAGCATAGTTCCTAGATTTCTAATTAATGCATGTTGCTCATGCAACGAAGCTACATCAAATTTCAAATGGTATGAAGCCGCATCGAATTCAAAGGGCACGAAGCCGTATCAAGTCCTAAATGGCACGAAGCCGAAGTAAAGTCTCAAAGTGGCATGAAGCTGTATCAAAATTCAACTGCTCCTCGCCTGCATGAGCTAAAACTGCACAAGGCACCAAATGCTCCTCGCCCGCGCGAGCTAAAACTGCACAAGGCATCAAACGCTCCAACGGCTCAAAGTCCTCGCCCGCACGAGCTAAAACTGCACAAGGCATCAAAACCCAATAAATACACAAAGAACTACGAGTGACTTGATCCCTCAACGAGGGTACGTAGGCAATCTAGGGTTCTACCTAGGTGCAGTCACAAAATCAAATAAACACCCAAATCCCCAAGTTACGATTTATTCATATTAGAATCAAAGGGTATTCCTTTCCCAAAAGAAGGGTTGTAATTAATAGGCACGTAGCCTAGAATGGGTCGGACTCAAATTACTAAAACCCTCTTCGAAAAATGAACGAGGGTGAAATTGTGTCGAGCGAATAATTTGTTTACATATTGTGTACAATTTTTGGTCAACATGATTTTTGGCACGCCCAGTGGGACCCATTTTCCCTTTCATCTCTAATTTTGAAAGATAATTAATATGCTATGTGTTTTCTTTTTTTTTGCAGAAGAAAGAAGCATGACAAGTTACTGTTTACTTCCACGAACTCCATGCTGCTGAATCCAAACTTGGACATGGAAGGCGTGCTGGTCGCCGAATCTTTTTCACCATCAATGAAGCACCAACTAGCTGCAACATGGTGAAGGCTAAGGTAGCAGCAAAGACATGCAAGGTGGCTGTCAAAGTCATCAAAGTTGGACCAAAGAAATGCCCGTCCAAGAACGCCTTAAGGAATGCAAGGAAGAGAGCAGCACGAGCTCTTAGAAAGAAGATCGCTAAGGAGCGTTTCCTCGAAGATATTGAGATCATCTCAAAGGAGCTTTCTGGAGCTATTTCATCTAAAGACACCAAAGTGCCTCGACGCAAGATTGTCAAAGCGACATCATCACCGCGTATCAAAACTCAAATTATGATCGGAACAATTCCAATCACTCTACCTACAGCGGAATCAGTCATGATGACTTCTGTCGGGGAAAATGAAGAAATCTTACCAATAGTGTCTGGAAATGTTCAACAAAAGGCCAAGGCCTACAAACTTATTGAGGGAGGTGATAACATTCAATTTGAGGGGCCTATCACATGTGCAAGGGCCCGAGCATTGTCAATCCACTCTCCCGATAGTTCATCTTCCCTTGGAGATACTTCTGGAGGAAACAAATCTTTTTCCCAAGAAGAGATTCCTAGAGTAATGACTCAATTCCAAAGGTTGGAGATAAATGAAGACGTCGAATTTGAGAACATGCAAGTTCTGATGACTGGCGCATCAAATACAGAAGAACAATTGCTAGAAATGCAACAAAAACTAGCAGAAAGAGAAGCAGAAATGGCAGCTTTGGTAGCTGATAAGGAAGCAGAAATTGCGACTTTAACAGCTCAGTTAGCCGCTCAAGCAAGCATAAATAATGCTGGAGATGGAGCAAGGAAAGAAACAGAAGGAGAAAGTTCCGGTGGCCAACTCACACATCAAGATATCGATGCAATTTTCGCTGAAAAGATTTGTGAATTTCAAATGTCTTTAACGACACCAAGCATCAGATACCGGAAACCTTATCCATCTCACTATGACACAGTGCCATTTCCCCGAGGGTATCAAAAACCAAGCTTTGATAAATTTGATGGTTTGAGTGGTTCTCCTCAAGAACACTTAGCTCATTTTTACTCAGCTTGTGGGGAAACATCACAGTTAGATCCCTTATTGGTTCGACAGTTTGTTCAGTCACTCAAAGGGGCTGCTTTCACATGGTACACTCAGTTAGAGCCAGGATCTATTCTAACGTGGGATGATATGCAAAGAGCTTTTCTAGCTCAATTTGTCAGTTCAAAGAAAAAGGTCACGTTAATGGATTTGGCTCAAACAACACAAAGACTTGGAGAAAGCGCGAGCGAGTTCATCACAAGATGGAGAAGTCTTAACCTACAATGCATGGAAAAGATTTCTGAATTTTCGGCAGTGCAAATATGTTACAACAACCTCATCCCCGAGGTTGCAACATTTGTAGGAATTGCAGAGCCTCGAACTTTCAACGAGTTAGTATCCAAGGCAAGTAATGTGGAGAAGCAAATGGCCCGGAAAAATGTGATTGGAAAAATGATCCAAGACTTAGAAAAGAAGTCTAACACCAACAAAGGAGATAATAAAAGAACACCAAAGAAAGGAGATTCTATGGCGACATTTGTCAAAGTAGACAAGAAAAATGACAACGCAAAAAGAAAAGAAGAAACCAAATGGACGAGGAGGCTTTCACTTAAGGAAAGAAAAGAAGTTAAATATAGTTTCGATGATGAAGATATTGGAACTATTTTCGATGAACTCCTTGAAGCAAAGATGATCACACTTCCTGAACCAAAGCGTCCCGCTGAAGTAAATAAGACCGATGATCCAAAGTATTGTCGATATCATCGACTCATCAGCCATACAATAGAGGATTGTTATATCCTTAAGGATATAATTCAAGAAAAGATCAACAAGCGTGAGATTGAGGTGGATTCATCCTCGAAACATCAAACGGCAACGTCCAATATGATCGAAGAAAAATCAACACCCTCCACTTTATTACCAGAAGGGTCAATCCCCGTAGGATTCCACGTTGATAACGAAACCACAGTTGTCCATGCTTATCCTGACATGCCTCGTTCCGGAAATCCAAAAATTCCAACTCTGTACGAGCTCATGGCGGCACCAAGTTTTGATGTTTGGGAAGATTCGTCACTTGAATCTGAAGACGAGTGGCAAACAGTTAATGAAAAGAAGGTGAAAAAGATTGCTAAACGTCTTTCTTCCACAAAACGATCAAAAGGAAAATTATAGAGTAGACCACCCTCAAAGGATGGAAAGAAAAAGAAGAAAACTACTCAGAGAAGGCCTAGAGTCTTTCAAGACAATGAGTACAAGCAGCCTTTCAGAGCACCAATAACCCTCGGAGACTACTTCCCTCCAACACTTTTCAAAAGTAAGGGAAGTGAGGAAGAAATCAGAAATTGTCGCGCGACCTCATGTGAAATCCATAACGACAATGAGGTAGATGCAATAACTTTACGCTCTGGCCAAAGGATCCCGTCTGCAGACAAGAAAGAGGGTAAAACAACAGTTGATTCAATCAATCATTCCAACAAACCAAGTACAAGAGAGGTTCCAATCACTGCAGAGCATGCGGTAGAAATTTCAGTCTCAACCACAAAAGCAAGCACTTCTAAGAGACATGCAAAAGATGTACTACAGTCCCAAGAGGGCAAATACGACATCGTCGACCATCTTAAGCGCATCCCATCTCTTTTCAGTGTGTACGACGCTCTGAAAATGTCAAAAGAGCTTAGAGAAGCACTCATTACGGCTCTGACAAATCCTGAAGTATTTGAAACAAACTTCAAATTTGCAGAAGTGGATACAACGTCGCCAAAGTATTGCGCTTGCTGCCTCGTAAGTATCACATTTGACGAAAATGACCTTATACTTGGAGACGAGTACCACAATCGGCCTTTGTACGTTAGTGGATTAGTGGGAGATACATCGATAAATCGAATCTTGCTTGATTGTGGATCAGCAGTAAACCTGCTTCCTCTTCGAACACTTCGAGCTCTAGGGATGAATGTTCGTCAACTGACACCATCAATGCTAACTATTCAAGGCTTCAATCAAGTCAGACAAAAAGCAATGGGATCGATAGCGTTGCAAATGGAGATAGGGGAGTTATACTCCGACGCCCTTTTCCATGTAATCGATGCTGACACATCTTACAATGTTTTATTGGGACGTCCGTGGCTTCACACATATGGCGTCGTTCCTTCTACACTCCATCAGTGCTTCAAGTTTTTAGTAAATGGCGAAGTCAAGAAAGTTCTAGCGGACACCGACCCATTTAGGGGTGAAGAAGTGAATTACGCAGATGCAAAATTCTACAAACAGTCAGAAGTCACATTTTCTCAACCAACAAGAAATGAAGTGGTACAGAAGAAATCACAATCACCAGCTGTGGAAAAGGCAAAATCATCGAGGCTAGTCAAAATCACGAGTTCTAAAACTCCAAAATCCCTGAAATTAGTTTTCAATCGTTCATTAAAAGATCAAAGAGAACGTGAAAAGAAGCCAATAGAGCAAATCCAAAATGCATTTGAAGCGCTCGTGACCAGCTACACAAAGCCTCTGCACAGGATCAACCAATCAATTCTTGGAGGCAATTTGGTAGTCTCAACAAATTTACAAAGGAATAATGGTCGACATGGTCGCATTGTTTCATTCAAGAGAAATGAGTCCTCATCAAAAGTTCCATTAAAGATAAAAGCGAGGAAGCATAAAGCTAAAAAGAGTGCTATCAATGTCACGGTACACCAAGGAAATAATATGCTCAAAGCATTTGTCTCAGAAACCAAGAATCATGAGTTTGAAGGCTTTACAGATCTTGAGAAAACAATGTTGGCTGAAGAAGAATGTAACAGTAAGCCACCTCAAGTTTCTGTCTTCCAACGACTTGGTAAAATCACCAACTCTCAACCTAAGAAATCTCATAAAAGCAAAAAGTGGAGAGTCAAAAGCCAAAGGGTGACGATAAACCGAGACAAAAATAATGATGCACAAGAAGAGGTACCAAATGTTGTTTAAGTTAGCATGATTGACAACAAAGAAAGAAGCAAGGAATCTGATAACGAGCCAATTGAGCTTGTCAGACAGTTCCCCACTTGATTTCCTGTCAAAAAGAAAAATGGGCAAAGTCGTATCTACGCAAGCTTCAGAACCTTCAACAATGCACCGCCACTTCTAGAAAATGAAGCTTATGGAATGGATGAAGAATCAAGCACAGAAGAAGAGATTTGTAATGTTGCCCAAGTAAACTGCGTCACCATTAAAGATGAAAAAGAGGAGAATGGTGACAAATCAACTAAGTTTATTGACAACGCTCAACCGGCACCACCTCAAATAGAGGATGGGGGGCAAGCCACTGTGGATGAACTCCAAGAAATCAATCTCGGAACAAATGACGAACCCAAGCCAATATTTGTAAGTGCCCTACTGACACCGGAAGAATTAGAAGATTACAAATGTCTTCTCCAAGATTACCGAGATGTGTTTGCATGGGGCTACCAAGATATGCCTGGTCTAGACACTAAAGTGGCAGTTCATAGATTGGCTATTTCAAAAGAAAGGAGTTATGTGAAACAGGCTCCACGACATTTTCGACCTGAGCTCGAAGTACAAATTAAGGCTGAAATTGACAAATTGATAGACGTTGGGTTTATCAGAGAAGTTCAGTACCCTACATGGCTCGCCAGTATTGTACCGGTAAAGAAGAAATATGGACAAATTCGTGTTTGCATAGATTTCAGAGATCTTAACGACGCATGTCCAAAAGATGAGTTCTCACTTCCAATAACTGAATTGTTGGTAGACGCCACAACAGGTTTTGAGGCTCTATCTTTCATGGATGGATTCTCAGGGTATAATCAAATTAAAATGGCATCTGAAGACGAAGAACTTACCGCATTTCGCACTCCGAAAGGAATCTATTGCTACACTGTAATGCCGTTTGGACTAAAAAATGCAGGAGCCACATACCAAAGAGCCATGACAGTTATTTTTAGCGATATGTTGCATAGCACTATCGAATGCTATGTGGATGATCTTGTCGTCAAAACAAGAAAAAAGGAACATCATTTGAACGACTTAAAGAAAGTCTTTGACAGACTCCGAAAGCATCAATTAAAGATGAATCCTTTAAAATGTGCATTTGGAGTGACATCTGGAAAATTTCTTGGCTTTGTAGTAAGGTACCGAGGAATCGAAGTTGACCCTTCAAAAATCAAAGCAATCAGGGAAATGCTTCCTCCTCGAAACCTGCGAGAGCTACGAGGACTGCAAGGGAGATTAGCATACATTAGGAGATTCATCTCAAACTTATCTGGGAGATGTTAACCATTCACAAGGTTGATGAAAAAGGATGTGCCTTTCGTGTAGGATGACGCATGTCAAAACGCTCTCAGCAGCATTAAAGAGTATCTTTTGAAACCCCCAGTGTTGATGGCTCCAATCAAAGGGAAACCTTTAATATTGTATATCGCAGCGCTTGAACGCTCACTGGGGGCAATGCTTGCACAAAACAATGAAGAAGGAAAAGAAAATGCGCTCTACTATTTAAGTCGAACGCTTGTAGGCGCAGAGCAAAATTACACCCCTATTGAGAAGGTTTGCTTGGCCTTAGTTTTTGCTGTGCAAAAACTACGACATTACTTACTGTCACACAGCATTACTTTGATATCTAAAGTAGACCCGCTCAGATACTTGATGTCAAAACCAGTGCCATCCGGTCGTCTTGCAAAATGGTCTTTACTACTGTCGAAATTTGAAATCAAGTATGTCTATCAAAAAGCTATAAAGGGGCAAGCACTAGCTGATTTCTTAGCAGCTCATCCTATACCCGACAACATGGAGTTACCGAGTGATTTGCCGGATGAAGAAGTATTCTTGACATACATTTCTCAATGGCAACTTTACTTCGACGGAGCAGCAAGGAAAAAAGGCGCGGGGGCAGGTATTGTGTTCATCACACCATGTGGAGGCCTAATCCTGTATTCATTCTCACTCATGGAGTTATGTTCAAACAATGTGGCAGAATACGAGGCACTCATCATCGGACTTGAAATTGCACTTGAACTGCATATTGATTGCCTTCAAGCTTATGGTTATTCACAATTAATCATCAAGCAAATGAATGGTCAATACGCAGTAAAAAATGAAAGTCTAACCTTGTATCATAAAAGAGCAAAACACTTGGTGTCACAATTCCAAGAAATCAACATTACTCACATTCCAAGGTCTGAAAATAACAAAGCCGATGCGTTGGCAAAGTTAGCGGCATCTCTAACTCTCCCTGAGGAACGAGAAGTTAAAATTATAGTTGGAGAACGACATTTACTTCCTTTAACATTAGAGCGGATTAAAGAAAACCATGAAGTTAATGCGGTTACAGTCCTGGAAGTAGATGAATGTTCAGATTGGTGGCAATCTTTGATTGACTATCTTCAATATGGAAAATTACCAGCTGATCCCAGAGGAAGAGTTGATGTACGAAGAAGGGCCAACCGATTTGTGTATCTAAATGACACACTATACAAAAGATCTTTTGACGGAATATTGCTAAGGTGTTTATCAAAAGAGGAAGCAGCCTATGTTCTCTCCGAAACTCATGCCGGTATTTGTGGAGCCCATCAATCTGGGCCTAAGCTTGCAGCTCAGTTAAAAAGACTTGGGTATTACTGGCCTACAATGGTTCAAGACGCAATAAAACACGCAAAATCATGTCGGGCATGTCAAATACATGGAGACTTCAAGCATCAAAATCCATTACCCCTCCATCCGACCATCTTGTCTTGGCCATTCAATGCATGGGGTTTAGATGTGATAGGCATGATAGCCCCAAAATCATCCCTCCAGCATCAGTACATCTTAGCAGGCACAGACTATTTCTCAAAATGGGCTGAGGCAATACCGTTGAAAGAAGTGAAAGCGGAAGATGTTGCAAATTTCATAAAGAAAAATATAATCTATCGCTATGGAGTCCCGTCCAAAATAATCTCAGACAACGCTCTCTACTTCAAGTGTAGGGCCATGGTCAATCTTTGCAAAAAATACAACATTCAACAAGCCTTCTCAGCAAGTTACAACCCAACTGCCAACGGTCAAGCAGAGGCTTTCAACAAGGTGTTGTGCAACATCCTGAAAAAGACGGTAGCAAAGAACAAAAGAGACTAGCATGAACGCCTCCCCGAAGCATTATGGGCTTATAGGACCACCGTCCGTACATCCACCCGATGTACTCCATATAGTCTGGTGTATGGATCAGAAGCTGTACTACCTTTGGAAATTCAACTACCTTCCTTAAGAATAGCCACACAACTGACAAATCCCGAAGAAAATGTAAAAATCAGGCTAGCGGAACTTGAAGCACTTGATGAAAAACGACTTGCAGTGCAACAAAGACTTGAAGTCTATCAAGCTCAAGTAGCAGGTGCATTCAACAAAAAGGTTAAGTTTAGATCGTTCTCTGTTGGAGATTTAGTCTTAACTGTCCGAAGACCCGTCGTCATCACCAGAAAAATGCAAGGAAAATTTGAAGCCAAATGGGAAGGACCATATGTCGTCACCAAAGTCTTCACAAAAGGTGCCTACGAACTCTCTAACGCCAATGGGAAATGCATATACCCATGCGTTAACGGAAAGCTCATGAAGAAGTTCTACGCATAAACAATGTGAAACGAAACTCTGAGAGAGAAGCAAAGCAAGTGCAGAGGAAGCAAGCAGAAAAAAAAATCCTTTCCTCTGAACTACGTATGACTTGATCCCTCAAAAAGGGTACGTAGGCAGCCTATCATTAAAGTGGGTGCAGTCATAAAATCAAATAAACACCCAAATCCCCAAGTTACGATTTATTCATATTAGAATCAAAGGGTATTCCTTTCCCAAAAGAAGGGTTGTAATTAATAGGCGCGTAGCCTAGAATGGGTCGGACTCAAATTACTAAAACCCTCTTCGAAAAATGAACGAGGATGAAATTGTGTCGAGCGAATAATTTGTTTACATATTGTGTACAATTTTTGGTCAACAGAGCCGCAGTTTCATTGACCATGGAACGGTTGCTGGCTCATTGGTACGCTATCTCTCAACAGCCAGATTCGGGCGTCAACCTCGTGGAGTTCCTCGCCGAAGGCGATAATGGCCTTGTGGCTGCCCCGGCCGAACTCGATGATAGTCGGCCCCAAGTCAAAGACCCATTAGACGAAATAAATGTGGGAACGGCCGATAACCCTCGGCCATTGTTCATTAGTGCTTTGTTACCCTAGCATACTAAGAATGAACTTTGCAAGTTGCTTGGCAAATTTAAGGATTGTTTCGCTTGGAGTTATCACGAGATGCCTGGCCTTGACCGAACCCTCGTTGAGCATGAATTACGCATCAAACCTAGTTGCAAGCCTTTTCGCCAACCTCCTTGAAGGTTCTCAACTGAAGTTTAACTCAGCATAAAAGAAGAACTGGTTCGACTTTTAAACGCCGGGTTTATTCGAACTGCCCGATATGTCGAATGGTTGGCAAATATCGTGCCGGTACTAAAGAAAAGCGGTGCCTTACGCATTTGTATTGATTTTTGTAATTTGAATCTGGCAACTCCCAAGGATGAATATCCCATGCCGATCTCAGATTTGTTGATTGACACCGTAGCTACTCATGACATGATGTCTTTCATGGATGGCCATGCCGGTTATAACCAGATCTTTATCGCCGAGGCCGATGTTCATAAAACTGCCTTCCGGTGCCCGGGGGCACTCGGAACATTCGAGTGGGTAGTCATGCCATTCGGCCTCAAAAACGCTGGTGCCACATACCAACGCGCCATGAACGCCATCTTTCATGATCTGATTGGTACCATAGTTGAGGTATACATTGACGACGTGGTGGTTAAATCAAAAGGCCGTCAAACACATCTAGATGATCTTCGGCAAGCTTTCCTTCGCATGCGGCGACATAACCTCAAGATGAATCCGGCTAAGTGCGCATTCGGCGTATCGGCCGATAACTTCTTAGGATTCCTTGTGCATCATCGAGGAATTAGGTGGACGAAAACAAGGCATGCGCAATTATCGCTGCCCCACCCCCAACGACAAAGAAACAATTACAGTCCTTACTCGGCAAGATAAATTTTCTCCGCCGTTTTATATCTAATTCGGCGGGGAAAATGAAAACGTTCTCTACGCTTTTGAAATTGAAGGACTCAGATCGGTTTGAGTGGGGCGATGAGCATCAAGCGGCTTTTACACAGATCAAGGTTTCCCTTACCACGCCGTCGGTTCTCGTGCCACCTCGGCGCGGTAAGCCTCTAAAGTTGTATATTTCAGCGGCCGAAGAGTCTATTGGCTGCCTCCTCGCGCAAGACAACGATGCCGGCCGCGAACAAGCTATCTTTTATCTCAGTCAGGGTCTGAATGCACCTGAGATTAATTATTCACGTGTCGAGAAACTTTGCTTGGCTTTGTTTTTCGCCACCACAAAACTTCGCCATGACATGCTTCCATTAGTCACGCAAGTCATTGCCAAAACCGATGTCATCCGTTACAGTGCTAACGCGACTTATAGTAAAAGGCCGAATCGGGAAATGGACAATGGCATTATCAGAGTTCAGTTTGCAGTACGTGCCTCAGAAAGCCTTTAAAGGCCAAGCTTTAGCCGATTTTTTGGCCCAACATCCCTCCCCATATGATGTCGGGGGAAATGACATCGAAATCTGCATGGTTGAAGCATGCGATAACTACTGGACAATGTATTTTGATGGCTCTAGTACCTCAGCCTCGGCTGGTGTTGGCATCTTCATTCAATCGCCTAGCCACAGTCGATGGTATTTTTCTCTCCAGCTCGATTTCGATTGTACGAATAATCAGGCCGAATCCGAAGCTCTTATCATCCGCCTCCATGTCCTCCATGACTTACGAGCGACCCATGTCCTCGTCTTCGGTGATTCAGAATTTGTGATTAACCAACTCAATGGTTCTTTTCGATGCATGAGTTGCACTCTGGCACCTTACCACATGATTGCCAGCTATTTGGCCGAGTCCTTCGATGGCATTACATTTGAGCACATTTCCCGGGTTCATAATACCGACGCCGACGAACTGGCTCAAATCGCTTCTGGAGCACAACTCCTGGAGGGCAAGCTAGGCCGGGAAATACCTGTGTTACAACGACCATACCTGGCCTTGGTTAATTAGCAAGTCCTTCGATGCGATAACGTGATATGCACAAGAGTCATGTCATTACTTACGTTGTTGGACCGACAAGACCCTATAGATGTTTGCACAGTTGAGGCAATGTCAAATGATTGAAGGAAGCCCATTATACGGTATCTTGATAATCCTAATAACAAACACGACCGCAAGACAAGGGTTCACGCCACAAATTATGTCATGTACCAAAATGAATTATATCGAAAAGGCGAAGATGAACTACTATTGTTATGTCTCGCCCCCTAAGAGGCTGCTCGAGCAATCACAGAAGTTCATGAAGGAATTTGTGGATCTCATCAGTCAGGCCGGAAAATGCGATGGTTGCTTCGACGGCATGGCTATTTTTGGCCAAGTATATTAAAAGATTACATTGAGTTCGCACGGGGATGTGTGCAATGCCAAATTCATGGTCCTATACAAAGAGTCCTGGCCGAATCACTGCACTCGGTCACCAAACCATGGCCATTTAGAGGATGGGCTATTGACGTAATTGGCAAAATCATGCCGTCCTCCGGGGCTGCCAAGCAGGCATGGGTACTTGTGGCGACCGATTACTTTACCAAGTGGGTCGAAGCAAAATCGTATGCCGAATTAATGTCTAAAGAGGTTTGCGACTTTGTGGAGGAACACATCGTGACCAGATTCGGGGTACCAGAAATGATCATAATTGACAATGGCACGATCTTTACAGCCGAGAAGTTTAAAGAGTATGCGGCGAATCTAAAAATTCGGCTTGCACAGTCCACGCCATACTATCCACAGGCAAACAGACAAGCCGAAACAAGTAATAAGGTGATGATCGGTATTCTTGAGAAAATAATAGGGGAAAGGCCTGGCATGTGGCATTTGAAGTTGAATGAGGCTTTATGGGCATATCGAACATTGCTCTGAACGGCGACAGGGACAACCCCGTACGCTCTAACCTACGGGCATGATGCAATACTACCAGTTGAATTGAACATAAATTCGCTGCGAATAATCGAGCAAAGTAGTTTGTTCAGCGCCGAATATAGTCAGTCTATGAGGCAAGAGTTAGAAGATCTAGAAGAAGCGCGGCTTGTTGCATATAATTCACTGGTAGCACATAAAAAGATTGCCAAACGAGCCTATAACCAATGAGTTAAACAGAAAACATTCGGTGAAGGATATTTAGTTTGGCAAACTGTGTTGCCTATAGGAATTAAAGATCCTAGGTTCGGCAAATGGTAACTGAATTAGGAAGGACCGTTTATCGTTCATAAAGTCCTCGGCAAGGGGGCATATCACCTTAAAGATCGAACCGGCGCAGTTCACAAGTTACCAATCAATGGGAAATTTTTAAAGAAATACTATCCGACTAATTGGGAAATGCGAGAATAAGAGTTTCATCTTATTAAAGATTGTCAAGAAGTACAGCTTGAGCCGGTCAGTCAGCACATAAGTAAATCTAGGGTGACGGAGGAAGAAGAGTTTCAAGCACGGCCTTCAGCTCCAGCCACCTCACTTCGACCATTGTGACCTTGGCTTGACGAATCCTCTTATCCATTTTGTGCTGCTCGACCCGCTTCACGCTAGCTGCATAATCGGTTAGGCAGGTTTTGCCACCTAACTCAAAATCCTTCGCAAGTTCAGAAGCCACGGCTGATCTCCGATTTTGAAGTTCAACGATCTGACGGTCCAGGTCGGCTAGAGCGTCTTTCTTCGCTTTCATGGCTTCAACTTTTGGGCGGAGAGCTTCGAGGACACCCGACGCAGTCTTCAAGTCATCTTCGGCCTGAAGAGCTTTCTCGAAAATGCCAAAGAATTCTCGAGTCTGCTCTAAGGCCGAAGATGCCCGGGTAATAGCTTCAGGGCTCAACTGACCATTAACCGCGAGGTCATGGAGACATTCGCCGACGGAGTCGAGGCATTTGCGTTCGAGAATTTGGGAGGCCGAAAGCGACAGAAGTTCTTGCAGCTTGACAAGAGTAGAGGAGTCAGCCGAAGACCCAGTCGTGGTCGCCAAAGGACCAGCAGTTCCCGACGCAGCTGAGAGAAGGGCGTCGAATTCGACTTCACACGAAGGCTACACGAAAAAGAAAGGTCATAATATGTTGAATCATCAGACAAGCAAGCAAGAGGGAAATTCTAGACTTGCTGAGAAGAGACTTCGGCCATGTCTACTGGATCGTTGCTCGAACCCAGAGAGCTCAATGGCCGAACCCAGTGTTTTAGACTACTTCTCAATTCACGTGATCGATGAAGGTTATCTACATTTGATGGCCACTGAGGTGGCCACGAGATATAGATAACGCCTTTCCGCGCATAAAAACTTTGGTGAAAAGAGAACGCGGGCACCTGACATTTAGTATTTTTCTGGTTTAGCATTCTAAGGTAGAAAGTTGATAAAACAGAACAATGAAGATGGTACTTACATAGGCGGATGTGGCTTTCTGAGGAAGGATGCCGAGGTTTTGATCCTGCGGGTGGATCGGCATTTTCGCCGTTGCTTCAGGCTCGGCGGCAAAGCCTTTCCCATGAGCAACTGCGGGATGATCGACCTGACCGACCGCTTCAGCGATTGCAGGTGTCTTGACCCGGCTGGCTGTTTTGATCGTCAGAGGAGGACTGTTAAGGTTGTTGTCGCTCTCATCATCTTGAAATAAAGGTTGTTAAAATTGTTCGAAGTTGTTCAAGAGAGAAGGAATTAACAACCGCATCATTATACCTCAATGATGATTGCCGACTGTCTTGGAGTCTTGGAAGAAGTTCTTCTCGTCTCTGCGGTTACCTCTTCCAAGACAGGGGCCACGACCGGTTCAGAAGTGGTCGTTCTCTACCGGCGGAGAAGCAGCCGGTTTGGCCGGGGTCGGAGGTGCCGTGTCCTCGGCTAGCTGGGCAGTTGCCAGCTTAGCCGTGACTTGTGGCTCAGATCGAGCCTCGGGTGCTTGGCCAGTTTGGGCCCGCCGCATGACCGCCTCGGTGCCTATGGAGGGAGAGACGTCAGCTGCGGCTGATCTTGTCGTTTGGCTATCGATGACATGGATCTCCAGTTCCCCTTTCTTTGCCAATTTCTTGACACGCTTGGAAGGTTGAGGGACCACGACTGCTGTCTCGGTCTCCTGTCGGGGTCGTTGCTTGGCCTGGAGAAGGGAATCAATTTCTTCTTGGCCGCAACGGCGGCCACCACCTCTACCCTCTTTGGCGCTCGGCTACCTGGGAAAAGATGAGATCGAGTCAGTAAAATTATGACGATTTTTCTTTCAGAAGCAAAGTAAAAATAGCTGTATACCTTGGGCCACTTCTTTAGGCGGGAGAGCTGGGGTCTTATTCGGACGATCACCAAAGAGTCTACTTGTGATATCTTCAACCGGTGCGCCAAAGAATTGTTAGGTGCACTCTACTAATCACCAAAGGTATCGGTGCTGAGGGATTTAGGGACGACCGGTCGAAGGCGAAGCTTCTGGCACCGCTCTTGAAACTCCCTCTTCACATCTTTGCATTCATTTTCCGAGGAACCAGAAAGGCGTTCTCGGCTCAAAAGAGTGCGAGAAGTGAGAAGGGGGACCGGGCAGCCTTGGAGGTAGCCGAGTTGCCAGGCGGTGAAGTTTGGATGGTAGACCTCCCAGCTCGCTCGGCGGGCGTCACAGCCAAGAGGAAGGTCACGAGCGAGCACGAACGACCTTCAAGATTGACAGAGATCGACGTCTTCCTCCGTGCTCCACGCTATGAAGGGTATTCTCGACGACGATAGATCAAAAATTCATCGTCAGAGAAAGCATTGAGAGTGAAGAAGTATTTGAATACTTCCTCGGCCTTGTGCGGGGGCGCTGGTCGAGAAGCCAACTGAGCACCAAGCGCCTCGGTGGGCAAGAAGTTGGCGATTTCTGGCCGAATGGGGATGAAGTAAACCTTCAGCCAGAGTTGGAAGACCCAGAGAGGGTCGCTCTGGTGCGGGTCGACCTTGTGAAGGGTAATCTCAGCCAAACAGCGGATAAGGTGAGCAAGGATCGTCGGGCTAAGAGCCAAAGTGTGGCCGCTAGCCAGAGCTTCAGCCACTGGCATGTTCTCAACCAGACATTTGTTCGACTTGGTACAATAGATGTATTTGTTGTACCAATAGAAGAGAAAGGCCTCGTGCTCTCCTTCTCGCAGATCCTCGTCCCCTCGGCCGGCGAAATGGAGGTAGAGGGTGTTGTAGTTGAAGAAGTTCTTGTGAAGTTTTTTAACCTCTTCCTTCGAGGGTGTTTGACCTTCGCCGCTCAGTATCTCGAGTGCCCACTTGTCGAAAAGCGCTTTCAGGTCAAGATTCGACGGGTACCCAGATAGGGCTACAACGATTGGAATGCCAGATGGGGAGGTCGCCAGAAGGGCCGTGACGTCGAGGATGGTGGGACTGATAGGGCCGAAAGGGAGGACCATGGTGTTGGTAGCCGAGCACCAGAGGCTTGTGGCGGCTATGAGAAGCTCATTGTCCATAGCTATCTCCAGTGATGAAAGGCAGATGGCGTCATAGATGCCGAGTGTTTTCCACTGCCCGCCAAAAACCTTCTCCATTCGCTCGACCCAGGCCGCCCAGGTTGTAGTGGTCGAGGGCCAGGAGCCTTGAGGTTTTGCCGAACTCCATTTTGACCACTCGAAGCCTTGCAGCAGGAATTTCAGGCTCTCGACTTTGAAAATTTCAGTAATAGGGGATGGCACGGCCGCTTTGAAAAGAGGACCAAGGATCTGATGGGGGGTGTTCATGTCGCATTCGAAGCGAATGGTTTTAATGGCACATGGATCGACGATTTTCTCGCATTTCTTACGTTCTTTGGAGAGCTGGGAGGTAAAGGAAGCCATTGCTAATAGTTGGAAGGTTTCTGGAAAAAGGGGTTTTTGGTTTGGAGTCTGAGTGCAAGGATCTTGGAGAAAAGGGGTTTTCCTTGGGTGTTTCGGGAGTGAGAGCAAGAGATTTCAGAAAATTGGAAAACGTAAAGGTGCAAATGAAAGAGTTCTGGTATTTATAGGGTCCTTGGAGGAAGATCAATCGTTTCAAAATTCGAAATAAAAAGGAAATTAGTCGAAAAATCTCTAATCATTATGAATATCCGAAGAATCCAGGTGAAGAGACCGAGTTTTTCGTATTTTGAGGATGCACGTTTACGTGTGGCGGCGAGTTTTATGGGAAATGACATTTTGATGCTTGCACGATAACTAGGTTATTTAAAAATCCGTGGATTGAGGTGTAATGATTATGCTTAGTAAGAGATTCGACGGTTTAGTGAACCGCACGCTTCAGGCGTCATTACTAGGGGCAGTTATGGCAGAAGACGCCACGTAGTGAGACAGTTGGCAGAAAGAAGATCGTCCAATCGTGTTTCATAAATGCTCATTGGAAATTGAGGAGAGGACTAGGGTGATGAAGAGATTCGCTTCTTCAAGGTCAGGGCTCGGCTGGTAGATCTCCAGGCCGAAGACCTCAGAAGCGAGGGGGCAATGTTTAGGCCCAAAATATCAGGTTGGGCCGAATTAGAATTGTTCTCGGCCCAAAAAGTTCTATTTAGAGGCTTGTGGTTTATTTAGCCCATGGGCCGAGATCGGCCAGGTCCTGTTAGGAGGAGTGCTGTTTGGATAAAGGTGAAGCAGGCAGAGTCCTACGGATAACATGAATCCTGATTCATTAAGGGGTTTCGGCAAGGATGAGGTTGACGAGATATGGAGATGTGTGCGGCATGATAAAGGCTAGGTTCAAAGTCCTGATTGAAGAAGGATTAATCGAGATAGTTTTGGATCAGAATACGGAGTCCTAATCCAAGTATGACTTGATTGCAGAGACGCTCCTATAAATACAGAGGTAGTGGCACCATTCAAAGCCCTCTCCAACTCAACACACAAATCTGCCCTGCGCAAACCCTCGCTCTACGCGAAACCTCTCAACAACCTTGAGATTTGTATTTTCTTTTTCGCCAACACATCTTCAGTTTGGATAAATCGCCGTAGAATCAGCCGACCGCGAAGCACCTTCAGTTTGGATAAACAGCACTGCGAAGAGGCCGACTGGTTACTTATCCAAGTCTCGGTCGAGAAGGATTTTCGAATCCTTATTGGCAGAGGTCATCTCATTAGCCTTCTCGGTGAAGGGAGGTGTTACCAGGTTACTACATTTGGCACATTGACAGCTGAATTTGATATTGAACTTCGCAAATTAGCAGCCTTGTCTTCAGGCTCTAGAACCCGAAGGCCGAGAATTGTTCCTTCCTCGGCCGTAGTCGCAAGATCAAGAAGTCAGCAGCGCGACCAACGCAACATCAACAAATTTTACTCCTCGGCCGAGCTCGGCCGACGAGTTGGCACGCTCTGTGCGCAACCGAAGGACGTAGTTAGCTTATTAGTTACTCGGCCTGCGCGCCACGTAGGCTTGGTAGTTTTTAGGGTCAACACAACCATACGTCCGTTCTTTCTTTCAAGCCAATGGGTTATAGACAGCTTCTAGACAACTATCACGCTGATCAACGAGACCGATTAACTTTTAATATCAACTAAAGTTAGACTAAGACAACAAAAAACCACACATGTGTAAGAATCCTGTGTGGACTCAACTAGTTATAGATAAAGGAGAAATAATATGTTGGTAATACAAATTAATAAGAGTTTGGATACGTGGAAAGCTACATCATATAATGAGGGGTATACTTTCATCGTGCATTTGAAAAGGAAGCACTAATCACAACCACCTCTACACGATTGGGACTTGAAGCAACGGGAAAATAACCGACCCTCCACGATAGATGGGAGTTGGTTGTCGTTGCTTCTATAAGCGCAAGAGTTCCTTGCTCACAAGGAAGCACGTTCTGCAATTAGAGTTCTATCACCATTGGAACATAAGGTCTTGAGTGAGTAGAAGAATTCTTGAGTGTGTTAACAGTAACCATGGCTGCACTAGGTAAGTCTTTCTTGTCTAATTTCATATCGTGACCTAGTATGCATGCTAATAACTAAGGTTATTCCAACAACATGTACCATGTGGGAAATGTTGGCGAAAGGTTTAAGGTTCTTGTGGTTTTGTGGCATTATCTTTTTGAAACACAAAGCATCCAACCAAAAGCCAATCAAATTAGAGTCGCATCAACAACGGGAGTACTGGCTAGATTTGTCTGTATATTAGGTTAACGTATATTTACAATTGCTACGGACATAAACATATCTATGTTTGTCAGACGTCTACGCGCACACGATTCATCAACTTCGACGAACTTTTAACCAAAAAGGAAAGGTTTAAAATGACCCTTCCAAGTCCCATCCTGTGGACGTTATTCATTTTTGACAATGATATTGTCTGGCAGCGGGGGAGGGGGAGAGAAATCAAGAAAGAGAGAGAGAGAGTGTATGAGCCACCAAATACCAAGGTGGCTCCATGCTTCACCCAAAGGGCAGAGTACAATTTCATGTTTAACCCCCTCAGTCATCCATGAGCCGCCCTCAGTTGTGATGCTGTGGAGTGTGGGCTGTGACCCTTTCCGTCTTAGTTACTACACCCTTTGAGCCTTGACCCATCCCTCTCTCTCTCCCTCTCTCTCTCTCTCTCTCTCGTGGTTTCTGGATGAAAAACCATATATTCATGCCCCCTGTTTTTTGTCTATTGGCTATTGGGATCTCCATGCGCCACTTCACATCTTACCTTTACTTGCTTAACTTGAAGTCCTTGACTTGTTCTTCCCTTTTAACTTTACCAATCTGTCAATTTGTGCTTATTTTATTGGTACAAGATCCAATCAATCATTTCCAAATATAACTATTTAGCATCTTGGGTATTTTGGATATGCGATTTAAACCTGTATTAAACAAGTTAATCAAGGTACACAACTTGTTTCAAGACAACTTTTCGCCACAAACAGTGTTTAACTAGTTTAAGTTTCGGGACCTTTCCATATATAGTACACGAATGCAACACGGTTTCTCTGACTGATTAATCGTATACTTTAATTTAGGATTAGTAGACAATTAATTTGATGCAATCACATTCACACATAACAACCTAACTTGATAGAGCAATATGATGTTCATAGCAATTTGATGCAATCACATTCACACATAACAACCTAACTTGATAGAGCAATATGATGTTCATAGCGTAAACACCAACCTTGTTACAGTACTAACAATGTCATTATGTGTAATTTTACATTTTTTGTAATTCAAACGCTAAACGTAAATGTCTCTGTTAAATAGTAATATCACCATTGAACGTAAAAGTAACTAGCCAAAAAATGAATAACAATGATCTATCAAAACAAAGTTCCAATAACTACGCATTTTAAAGGGTACGTACTGTAGAATTTCATTAATTTTAACAATAATTCCATGTACCCACGTTTCCACATACATACTTATCCAAGAAAAATGGATATTTCTTTCCTCTTGTATATGAGTAATAAGAAATGGAATATCAGTAAACAAATACTCTCAGTTATCTAATTTTAACTCACGTGATGTGAGGGTAAATGGAATAAATTTTTTTTAACTGAAGTCCTGAACTCAAAAGTTTCTTCCAAGCAAAAGAAGTAACTCCATAATTATAAAAATCAAATATAAAACCTGATAGTAGTTCTTTTACAGTTTCGTATTAGCCTTACTCTATCAAATTTAAATTCTATCCTTCACACTGTAATTTGCTAAACCCTACTTACGTACACCAATCAAAGAAATAGTTAAAAAAAAAAGAAAAAAAAGAATCCAAGGCTAATTACTACGGTTGGATTGAAATTTTACGCCCCAGTAATTTGTTAAGTGAACCGAAATATATATGTTGCACCTACCCATTCCTAACTATTAGCACAAACAAAAAGAGATGGACTTGTTCTATATAAAATATGGGTACTCTGAAGAAATATAGGTTAGCTGATCAGAAACAGTTTGTTTGCGCTTCTTCTCCAATCCTGGTTTTAACTTGTGTACTTGGAAACAGAAAATTACTGAAAAACTACAAATATAAATATTCTATATATTATTTATATCCAAGAACTCAATTAATATGTACTCAAATTTGATGACAAGTTTTTGTTCTTTAATTAACAGGTGTCATGTTTAGCTGGATTTTCTCGTATATATGGATGAGAGTATTTCCTCCAACTCCGATGGCTGACAGAGTGCTAAGTGATAACTGGGTAATTACCTATGTGTGTGTGTGTGTAGCTCATCCGTATATATACTGCTTCTGCATGCATATATATATACATATATATATATATACATACATACATATATATATGGAGGTTAAAACATGTCTTAACTAAAATATTTATCTTATGTTCTTGTAAGACGAGGTACATGAGGAGGGGGGGGGGTTACTAAATGAATATAAATGTGTTTTTTCTTTTGCAATTAATTTTTTTTATAAACAATAAAATATATTGATGCTGACTGCACACTATACTGCTCGAGTCTAGCCTCGATTCCCCATCCTTAAGAGCAACTCCACCGTTGCAAAGGCCCCTCGAGTTATTCACTATTTAATCCACCCAGTGAATAGTAACTACCCTTAATGAACAGTAATTACCTTTTGCATCTCCATCTCTACACTGAATAGCCCTGGCAATAGACAATAAAATATTAGTATTATTTATTATTTATAATTAATATTATATTATTTAATTTGTATAAATTAATATTATATTATTTAATTTGTATAAATTAATATTATATTATTCATTTATCTTTTCCTTATCTCTTCCCGAAACTTCTACCCTTTTTGTTTTCTTTTTCCTTCCCACTCTCACTCCCCTCTCCCTCATTGTCTTCCCTTTTTTCTCCGGCCGACCGTCTCCCTCCCCGCTCTCTTTTTCTCCCCCATTTCTCCTTGTTTTCTTCCTCAAAGGAGGAAGCTGCGGATTTTGCACCTGAAATAGATCGAAAGACCAGCAGGTCTTTCTTCTTGTTCCTCAAAGCAGAGAGAGAGCAGCACTGAACCCACCCGCCTCCCGACATGTCTAAACCTAGCAGCCAGGCCCATGGAGGCCGCTTGCTCCTTTCCGACTTCAACCAATCAATGTCATCTGATCTGATCTCCGATGGAGTTCACCACCACCATCGGTCCTACACCTTCGCGCCCTACCTCACTCTCAAGAACGCTCTCTCGGCAGAGGACTCCACCTGCGAGCAGACCTACGGGTTCCTGCCCTGCACCACCACCGTGATTGGCAATTACATTTTTTTAATTTTTTACTTTTTTTTATTAATTTCTTACATTTTTTTATTAATTTTTTACTTTTTTTTATTATTTTTTTACATTTTTTATTAATATTTTATATTTTTATTAATTTTATGTTGTGGTTGACGTCGCCTTGACGTCAGCCTTCTGTCACGTTGCCTTCGGGCTCTCGGGCTGGCAACTCGTGCCGGGCCTCTCCCTCAGGCCTGCTCGGGCTCCATCGCCAGCACACGCTGGACCATCTCCCTTGGGCTATCTGGCCTTGTTCCAAAGCCAGTCCACCGTGCAATAGCCCACAGTGGAACTGCTCTAAGGGGACGACCGGGTATGTCTCTACTAGACCTACATGTGAATTGGCAACTTTCATATCATATAAGCATTTGACCAAGCCAAAAATAAATAAAAGTGAGAGAAAGAAAGATATAATCACTATTATCTTAAAAATGCATTCAAAAAATCTTCTCCACCGTATTCATATATGAAAATGGGGATAAAATAGGGTTTGGAAAAAACTTATGCATGTGGAAAAGCAAAAGTAATTTGTACAACAGTAAAACTAATAAACTAGATTATTCTTACTTTAATTAGTTCAATTGAGCTTAGGTTTTAATACAAATAATAACAATAAAAAAAGACTAAGACCATGAGATAAAATGTTATTGGGAAAAACCAAAAGTCATAGCCATCGATTTCTAACAAACTCCGGTGGGAGTTTGATCCCCATCGATCCTCTTTTTCTCTACATTTAACAATTTAATTCACTAATACTATGGTTTGACAAAAAAAAAAAAAAATCACATCAATTATCATATGGCTCTCTATAGTAACCCCAAATATTTCTTATAAGGGTGTTGTTTGGCATTCTAAATGTTCTATATTTAAAAAGCAAAATACACTTAAGAGCAATTCTATTCTGTCATGACAAAAGGCATGGATAGATGGAGTGAATAGTAATTAGTGCAACTCCACTCGTTTAAGGATTGCCAAGATATCAGTAAAATAATATTTTATGCATAATATTCAAATGAAATACAACTTTAAAGATTATTTAAATACTGAAAATTACAAGAGTTCTATAAGTACCTTGAAAACTCAAAATAAAAAAAAATTGTATTTTTAAAAATAATTATTTAAATGTTTTATGATTTTTTTTTATAATTTTAGATTTTTTTATTTATAAATGAGAATAAATATAAACTCTTGGATCTCTAATGGTCCAGATTGAGCCACGCATACCAACAATCACAAAAACAGTAAGAAATGTGGCTGACGTTAGATTGACCTCGAGGAGCAGCTCGGGATATAACTGTTCAGGCACAAAGTCGGGTAGGGTAGGGCCCACTGATTGCCATGGAAATCTGGTACCGCTAGAGATGTTCTTTTGGTGTTTATGGGCAACTCTTGCCCCTTTTCATGATAATTTTGGCATGGGTGGAGTTGTTCTCATGAGAAGTGTGCAAAAAAAAATTTAGAGCACCATTCTTAAAATGAAGAGAAAAATTAAGTAGCAGTAGGTCTCTCAACAATAATTAACATAAATAAATCTTACTTATACACCTTGGTATTCGATCCCACCGATTTTTCTCCCTAAAAACTTTGGCAAGTGATGCATTACTTGAGTGGATATAGCCTTGGCCTTGCAACCGCTGCAGTATGGGCTCAGAACTCCTCCCTTCTCCCTCTTCCTACTTTAAAAAAATAAAAAATAAAAAAATAAAGCAAAAACAAAAATATATACACTCCTCGTCCAATCCACACTAGACAGATGAGAGGGATCCGAAAGGAATCAGAAATGTTGTAACGTAATTATTTAGCAACCTGCAGCCCCGACAAAGACTTGATTCCACTGATGGATGAATTTGTGTTGACTTGGGCAGTGAAAATCTGGGTTTACCCTCCATTTGTACAATTTAAAATCTTAACAGATCGAGGGGCCCTGTGATCTGCCGAGTCGGTCGCCAAATGAAGTTTCCATGCAGCAACCAACGTACTTACAAAACTACAAATCCATCCTCACGTTCATCACTCACTAATTTACATTTCTTAATAAAACCATTTTGCCCAGCTACAAGCCTACATGCATCTCTCGTTCTTTCCCCATCCTGGTTTTACTAAGAATTTTGGAGACAGAAGTATTAAATTGGATAATATCTATTTGCAAATATACTAACAATCCCATTTTCTCTCCATCCGAAAATACTACTTTATTTGTACACCAAAAAATATTTACTATATTTTTAAAACTCAAATACCATCTAATAAAACTGAGTTTTGAACTTCCACAGTTGTATTTTCTAGAGTTATTGACTCTGCTTTTACTTATCTTTTGATTTGAAAGTCATGCCGTTTTATGTATGATCGCAGGTACTTGAACAGGGAATTAGTATGCCATCAGAATTTACGGTGAGATCCTTCTATATTAAAATTAAAAGATATTTAGAAAAGTAATTCCTTCTCGCAAGTGCATTTCTTTTTAAATATAAAAAAATTTAGATGTAAAATAAAAATTTTAAGAATGTTAATAACAATCTATAAAAAAAAATTACGTTTGACTCGAGACATATATATAATGTTACTTTTATCATATTTTGTATATTATATTTATACAACCTCTTTAATAAAAATAAAATCCACCTATTTTAATGAACCATATTTCTATTAAAATAGTGACACAAAAGTGAAAAATGCCATAGGTAAGCATTACTCTATAAATTGCATGTCTCTGGCTCCCTGGTATGGCTGTAGCCCCAGCCACGTCACAGCCAACACCTCTTTTTGGGGTCCCACATTATCACGTGACACGTGTCCACAATCCATCCGTGGAGCTCCTATATAAACTCTCTCAGGTCTCTCTTGTTCTGAAAACAAATTCATACCATGACGGCCTCCGTTGTCCCTTTTTCTCACTCCACACACAAAAAGTGCACAACTCACGGCTGACGTATGACGGCCTCCGTTGAGAACCACCAGTTCCCCCACCTCGACCCGCCGATAAACGGCGTCCTCCGCTCCTTCAACTTCTCCGATCTCACTCCCTCGAAACACGCGCCCTTCGTCGATAGCAACGACTCATCTTCCGATGACGACGAGAATGAGGACACCGTCGTCGAGGAATACACGGATTTAATCCGGAGAGGCAACAACGAATTAGAGCCGTCCATCCTGGACCCCAGAGATGAAGCCACGTCAGACAGCTGGGTGCGTCGTAACTCGTCTATGGTCCGCCTCACTGGAAAACACCCCTTCAATTGCGAACCGCCACTCACCCTCCTCATGCACCACGGCTTCATCACCCCAGTCCCACTCCACTACGTCCGCAATCACGGCATCGTCCCCAAGGCCACGTGGCAGGACTGGACCGTCGAGATAACAGGTCTGGTCCGCCGCACGACCCGGTTCACCATGGACCAGCTCGTCCGCGAATTCAAGCCAAGGGAGTTCCCCGTGACCCTTGTCTGCGCGGGAAACCGGAGGAAAGAACAGAATCTCGTCAAGCAGACAATCGGCTTCAACTGGGGCGCCGCCGGCATCTCCAACTCCGTGTGGCGCGGCATCCCGCTTTGCGACGTGCTGAAGCGGTGCGGAATCCGCAGCCGCAAGAACGGCGCCCTCAACGTCTGCTTCGAGGGAGCCGAGGACCTGCCGGGTGGCGGTGGGACCAAGTACGGCACGAGCTTGAGAAAGGAGGTGGCGATGGACCCCTCGAGGGATATAATCCTGGCGTACATGCAAAACGGGGAGCTTTTGGCGCCGGATCACGGGTTTCCGGTTCGGGTCATAATACCTGGGTTCATTGGGGGTCGGATGGTGAAGTGGTTGAAACGAATCGTGGTCACAACCTCGGAATCCGACAATTATTACCACTTCAAGGATAATCGAGTGCTCCCGTCGCACGTGGATGCGGAGCTGGCCAACGCTGAAGGTATTTACGACTTTTATCCAACACTTAATCCGCACATGAAATTTGAGCGTTTCTATTGGCGGTCAGTGGTGAAAAAGTTATGTGCTGGGGTGATAGTGATAGTTGTCAGTTGTGACGTGACTAACCTAATGTTTTACTCTTTTTTTTTTCATTACTGTTTTACTATTAGAAAAATTAGTTTCGATTCCTAGTTTTTAATGTTAATTCATTAAGACTTTATCAGTTTTATTCATTAAGACCTTATCAGTTTTATTGATTAAGACCTTATCAATTTTTAAATTTTGATCAAAATCATTAATATATTAATGAATTACATGTAAGTTACATAATTTTTATATAAAAAAAAATTAGTAATTAATTTAGAGTTTTAATACTCACACTCTTATTAAACTCCTAATTAATTTTCAATTCAAACATTTTCCAAATAAAAAAAAAAAATTAAAATAAGTTTGTATTTTCAATTTTTTAATCTTATATGTATCCATTATTAAATATACCAATTTGTTAAAAATGTACCCATTTTTTATATAAAATTTCATTCAATCTTTTCTCTAATCCATTTTTAAACTTGTATGGATACATTCTATTTCGTTGATTTGAGAATGTATCCATGTCAAGTTTAATAGATGAAATTTGATAATGTTTTTAAGGCTATTTTTTTGTTGTTGTGCTTTTGAAAAATGTACCTATGCTTTGGTACAATAATTTTTTGGTTAGTTTTGATGAACGTACCCATATGTGTGTGTGTATATATATACACACACACAATATATTGGAGAGTATAATTCATCTTTAATATTTTTAATCCCATAAAATATGTGTTTCATTTAAAATCTCATTAATATAAATAACTACAAATTTTTATTTTTAATTTAAAAATATAATAACCTACATCAAAATATATTATTACATTAATGTCAGGGATTTCGATCAAAAGTTAAAAACCATCAAGGCTTCAGTCAAATAACATTAGTAGTTAAGGATCGCATCAAAAGTGTCCCTTTACTATGTTTGTCTGAAGCTAATACTGTTACTGTGTTGGGTGGGTGAACTTGCAGCGTGGTGGTACAAGCCGGAGTATATCATTAACGAGCTGAATATAAACTCGGTTATAACGACGCCCTGTCATGAGGAGATTTTGCCCATCAACTCGTATACGACTCAGCGGCCGTACACGATGAAAGGCTACGCATATTCGGGTGAGTTTAGAACTAACACTATACGTATGTACAATTACTTTTTGGTAAAAATAATTGTACATACTAAAATCCAAAAGACCACGTTACGAAAATCATAAATATTTATCAGGTTTTTTGGATTTTAGTATGAGTAACAAGTCCCATGGGTACCTCATAATTTTTACTAAAACAAAATGGAGAAAAAAATTGAAAACGAAACAGGTAAAGCCAGGATTTTGACTTTTACATACGTTGTGCCTTATCTCATCTGAAAGGGCATATAGTGATTCAGCTTTCCTGTTTTTACAGGCGGCGGGAAGAAAGTGACACGAGTGGAGATAACAATGGACGGCGGGGATACGTGGCATGTCTGCACGTTAGACCACCAGGAGAGGCCAAACAAATATGGGAAGTACTGGTGCTGGTGTTTCTGGTTACTGGAAGTGGAGGTGCTCGACCTACTCGCTGCCAAAGAGATTGCCGTGCGAGCTTGGGACGAGACTCTCAATACTCAGCCCGAGAAACTCATTTGGAACGTCATGGTAAAGATATTATCCCACAATTTTTATTTGTTTCTACAACCGGTATTTTAAAACAGGAGTGAACGCATGCCTTGAAGATGTAGATAATTATTTTATGACGGATTTAGGATTACTCATTCTTGCACATTATTGTTTTCATGCATAAATATAAGTTTTCAGAGACGTGTTAAACTGTGATTAGCAACGGAGTATAAATAACCAGGATTTAGGGTTAGGGTTACAAGTACAACACATTTTCTCGAACCAACTATGTCCTTTTTTAATTTGTGGCCATTTTAGTCGTCGAGTCTTTTCCCAGAGTGAATAATTTAGTAGGGCAACTTAGCAATTTGTGGTTGGCTGTTTGGTATTGTCACAATCAAATTGTCACCATCTCTTGCCCCAAATTGAAACCGTGGACCATAGTCATTGCACCAAGGCCATTGAAAATGAGTTGCATTTCATTGGTGACTTCATACCTTGTATCCTTGAGTCTTGGAAAAAAGGGAGAAATTATTGTTTTATTAGGGCTGCTTCAACTTACACAAGAATCTTCTCCACAAAGTGTGGGTCAGTGGGTGTTTCTTTATCTCTGGCTGCAGCTAGCTATTAGTATATTTTGACTTGTATATACCTCGTCGGGGAGGCTGATTTAGGAGTT
Source organism: Heteromeles arbutifolia (assembly GCA_024362995.1). Classification (NCBI taxonomy): domain Eukaryota; kingdom Viridiplantae; phylum Streptophyta; class Magnoliopsida; order Rosales; family Rosaceae; genus Heteromeles; species Heteromeles arbutifolia. The sequence continues at coordinate 39,662,680 of JANCRC010000001.1, read as the reverse complement.
GAATATGGTTAATTTATACCAAAATATAAAATTGTAGCTGGAACTGTTTTACCATTGGGCAAATAAATTAATATTCTGTGCACTAATTTTTCTTTATTAATGAAGAAAAGTAACAAATATGACTTGTTGATAGATGACATCATGTGACTTATACACATTTAACAAAAGAATATGTACAAACAGTTATGTGACATTTTATACTTTGATTACTTTTCAGTAATTGATTTATGATTTGTGGGTGTAATTTTTCAGGGAATGATGAACAACTGTTGGTTTCGAGTGAAAACCAATGTGTGCAAACCTCACAAGGGAGAGATAGGACTAGTGTTTGAGCATCCAACTCAACCTGGAAACCAATCAGGTGGGTGGATGGCCAAAGAAAAACGCTTGGACTCTGAATCCAACACAACCCTAAAGAAGAGTTATTCAACACCCTTCATGAACACTAGTGCATCCAAGATGTACTCAATGTCAGATGTCAAGAAGCACAACTCTTCTCAATCTGCTTGGATCATCGTCCACGGCCACGTCTACAACTGCACTCGCTTCCTCAATGATCACCCTGGTGGCGCTGATAGCATTCTCATCAACGCTGGCACTGATTGCACCGAAGAGTTTGATGCCATCCATTCGGAAAAAGCCAAGAAAATGATTGAGGATTATAGAATCGGAGAGTTGGTGACTACGAATTATGCTTCAGACTCCACATCTAGTTCCCCTAATAACTCTGTACATGGGCCACCAAGAACAACATCTGTACTTGACCTTATTTCTTCTAACATGACGCAGTTAGCCCCAATCAAAGAAGTAATGCATTCAAGAAGCATCGCACTTATTCCGCGTGAAAAAATCCCATGTAAGCTCATAGCCAAGATATCGATCTCTCACGACGTCAGGCTCTTTAGATTCGGATTGCCTTCGGAGGACCAAGTTTTGGGATTGCCGGTGGGAAAGCACATTTTCGTGTGTGCTACAATTGAGGACAAGCTTTGCATGAGGGCTTACACTCCAAGCAGCTCAATTGATGAAGTTGGGTACTTTGATTTGGTGGTGAAAGTTTACTTCAAGAATGTGCACCCTAAGTTCCCCAATGGGGGTATCATGTCACAGTATTTGGACTCACTACCAATAGGTGCATCCTTAGACATCAAGGGTCCCTTAGGGCACATAGAGTACACTGGTCGTGGTAATTTTATGGTCAACGGCAAGCCAAAATTTGCAAAGAAGCTTGCCATGCTGGTTGGTGGGACCGGGATCACCCCAATTTACCAAGTGGTTCAAGCCATATTGAAGGACCCAGAGGATGAGACCAAGATGTATGTGGTGTATGCAAACCGTACAGAAGATGACATTTTGCTGCGGGAAGAACTTGATGGTTGGGCTAAACAACATGAGAGGTTCAAGGTTTGGTATGTGGTGGAGAATGGCAGGGAGGGGTGGGAATATAGTGTGGGATTCATCACGGAGAGTGTGCTCAGGGAGCACATTCCCGATGGATCGGACGGCGCTCTTGCGCTGGCATGCGGCCCCCCGCCGATGATCAAATTTGCTGTGCAGCCGAATTTGGAGAAGATGAATTATGATACCACAAATTCATTGCTGTTGTTTTGAAGGGTATATGTGAAAAAGAGGTTGTTATATGTACATATTAAAATAAAGTTAATTGAACTCTGTTTGCTATTTCTTATGTTTAGAAATATGTCAAGGCCATTATATATAAGTTAAAAATCCTCTATTCTTTTGAAAACCTTAGGGTTTCCAGGAATTGGATTCAAACTTGGGTTTGGTGCAAATGAGGAGACGATGATCGATGGATTATATTGCGACCAATATGTCTTTTTTCTGATACAATTCATTAATAAGGTTCAACGTCGGATAACAAAAACCTAATAAAACTTTAACATAGTCGTGTATTACACATCTGAGAGTCGTAGGTTCTCACATTTTACTGTGAGCCAAAACCAAGCAATATTGAAGCATCATGGTAAACCCATGTCCTTCTTCGGTATGCTGAAAGGTCACCAAAACCTAGTTTCCACATCCATCCAAACATGGCCCTCCTCGAAATGGTGCATGCCTTTGACCAAAACCAAAAGAAAAGAAATTGTTTATGATGGAATCAATCAAGTAGAGAATGATGTTGAGTGATTAAACTTTGTTAACTACTCTTTCTTTATTAATGATGCATCGAACCTTGTTATAATCATGCATCGCACCTTGTTATCATCTCTAAAAATTGCCTAGTTCTTGCAGAAACGACAAAACTCTCTTAATTATTAAGATTCTTCAAGTTTAATTACATTCACACTATAAAATGTATATATGCATTTATCTCTCAAACAGATTTTTTAGGGGCTGGAACGTGCGGGTGTGTAACCAGCTGGAGCCATTTCTGTGGGCTTGTAAAAAAAAATCACGTCGTTCTCAATTAACTAGAGATAATAATATTAAATATTGAACATGAAATAATTGTATACAAGCCTGATAAAAGCTGTGTTTGTTGGTGGGAACCTTCATGACGTAATATATATGTGTACACACACACATAAATTAAGTGTACACAACTTTCAAATTGCTCCAAAGATATTGGATGGAAAGGGTCAATTATAAACAGCTCAAGTGTGGCAATCAAATTGCATGAGGTGATGAAATCCTCTAAGTTGTTTTTATCTTATTAACTACTTGGAAGAACTCGACTACACAAAAAGATACATTTCAAAAGAAGATTACTTAATTAGTATAAGTCTTAGCAGCCTTCTGATAGAATGTCAATCACTATCATAAAATTATATTGTATGCTGTTTTTGTATGGAATTATGTGATTGTTTTTTCCCCCTCTTGTTAGACGTGTAATGTTCAATGATGAAGCGAAGTAAAATTTTAATGCAATGTAAACAAACACTACATGAAAAGAGACCAATACCCGCAATTATTTAGTAGTTGAAATAAAATTGAGGAAGGCCTACCCTTTTGGGCCAAGTTAAAAATACACATACAAATCGTTAATGAGGAGTTGATTAGAGTAGTGTACTCACTTCAATTTCTAAGCTCGAATCTCCACCTTGTAATTTAAATAAATAAAGTGCTGATAATAAATATAAAACTCATGAATTTTTTTTTCCTAAATCAACATAATAGTTTTTTTTTCTTTTATTTATAAATTTGCCATTGATGCGCATAGATTTTTCAATGAGAGTAACAAATGTCTTCTTTTTTATTGTTGGAAGCTACTGGTGGTGGGTGTCTCAAGGCACATCGTGATCAGGGTTGGCTACATCAACGGTTTAGATTATGAAAAATTATTGTGGATTTGATCGAAACAAGTGATTAGTGCTGTTTTAATTGTAACTGAGCACACTCTTATTGTCCATATATTTTATTAAGTTATGGGTTTTATTCTTTTATACTGAAGTTATGGGTTTTATATTACATTATACAGTTCGCCTACAGCCTTAAACCGTTTGCACTGGTTTAATTATTTAATCAATATGGAAAATGATCGGTGGTGTACTTGTAGGAAAAAAAGTTATATATATGTTAAGAGAAAAGATAAGTATTGATACAATAATTGGCTTCATGGAAAAATTATATATATGCGCACACACCCCCAAATATATATGCAGTGCATATATGTGTGAACGACGACACTACGTACTCAGCAATATCTCAGTACGATGATGGGGCTGCAAGTTTTGGCTTTTTGTTTTTTCTAATTCTCACATATAGCAAGGAAAACATTCGGTTTGTTGTTTCTTTCCAAGTTCCAAGACTGTATTGGAAAGTTCTGCATCTACTTTCCCTTGCAAGCCCTAAATTCATGCAGAAATGCTGCAAATTAACTCATCGAAACCCAGAAGCCCAACACATGTAATAGTGGCCACTGGCCAATCTATATTTCATCTGGAAGCATTGTTTTGCAAATGCACTAGTAGGAAAAACAGCTTGGGCGATGAAATATTTTTCGTCGCATAAGAGGTACTTGCGCGACGAAAAAACATGATAGTCGTGCAAAAAAAGCAGGAAAGAAAAAAAAAATTGCGCGACGAACAATTATTGTCGTTGCGCAAGTCAGTAAGAAAAATGAGGGATATTTTTTTTGGCGCGAAAAACATGCGCGACGAAGCAGGGGACCTTTGCGCGACAAAGGCTTTGTCGCGAAAGTTACTGTCAGTTTTGAGTCAAACCATTCAGTGCATGTGAATCAGAGGAATCAATACTGTATTTAGTGTAGATGTTTGCGCGACAAAGCCTTTGTCGCGCAAGATTTGCGCGACAAAGCCTTTGTCGCGCAAAGATTTGTGCGACAAATACTTCGTCACGCAAAGGCCCTAACCTTCCTATAAATATGCGCTTCTGCTCTTCTTACTCTTCACAATTCTGTTTGTGTTAGGATGGATGATAAAAACCAGGATCAGAGCGTGCCCGCCAACCCGTATGATATGAGGCAACATGTGGAGTTCGCACATGCGATAGGTGTAGCCATGCGGAATAATTGTCTTACTGTTGAGTGGCGTTCTTGGAAATATGTGCCCGAGAATGTGAAGAGGGAGGTGATGGATCAATTATTAGTAAGTATACTGTTGATGGATAAATAATTAATTTTGAGAAATTTTTTGTTATATATTGGAATTAATTATTTGCATATGTGTAACAGTGTAAGTATACTCTTGATGATGATACGAACGAAGAGTTGATGAAGTTGATGGAGGACGCATTGAAGGTAGGTTACAAGCGGTGGCGTTATGACGTGGAGCAGAATGGAGGACCATCAAAATAGTAGTTTTAAATTTATGTTTTTGAGGACAATATTTAAATTTAAGGTTTTTTGATAGGTTATGTATTTGGACTTAATAAGGCTTTAATTCCTATTTGGTTTTTTAAATAATTGAATAGATTAATTCAATTTATTTAGGCTTATTATATTAGCACCCCACAAATTGTTGAATAAACCCCACATACTTAATACACCCCACATTTCCTTTTTTCAATAAAAAATTATCTTAATACACCCCACATACTTCCCCATAATGCCCTCACACCTCACATTCTCAATATACACCTTACATTTTCTACATGTACCCCATATTTTCTATACACCCCATATTTCTCAAATCTTATAAAGCTTTTAATTTGGACAAAAACTGCTGACTGGAATTTTGACAAAAGATGCCGCCTAGGATTTAGAGCATATGTGGGTTGTTTTCAATTCCACCATTAAAACCCATGTCGTCTGTTTTTAATATTTGGTGGTAATTTTAGGTGTTTAATTCTTCATGTAATCCCTGTGATCCCTAAAAGATGAATACGAACATAGAAGCTTGAACAACGCAGCAAAAACAAAATTAAATAATTATTGATGTCGTCAAAATCACTAAAACAATAAAAAATATGAAGTCTTACCTCATGTGAAGCTTCCGAAACATCAATTTCGTGTTCCATTCGTCAAAAATAAATTTTCACAATCAACATGTTTGTAGTTTCATTGGTTAGGGTTTTGTTCAACAATGGAGGGTTGGAAGGATTTTGATAGTTGAAGAAGATAAATAATACGTTAAAAGTGATTTGGGTTGTATTTAGAATTTTTTTTTAAAACCTAATAAGGTCAAAATTGCCATTGCATAGTAGGATAAATAAATCATTTAATATTAAATTTTAATGTGAGGTGCATTCAACATTTTGTGGGGTGCTAATATAAAAAGCCTTTATTTAAGGTTTTAAGTATTTTTAGAATAAATATTATAACTGAATATTTGTTTGTAATTATGAAATTTACGTAAACATAGATATCTATGTTTACGTAAACTTCATAATTACAATAAATCACGTTCGTTGCGCAAAAAAGGCCGGAAATGAAAAATAATTTTTTTTATGCGATACATGTTCGTCGCGCAAGAATACTTAGCGCGACAAGTATGTAACAGCCCGTCCCGAAAAATTTGTACAGCGGATGTGAAAAGACGGAAATACCCTTGGACGTTGAATGATGTGTGTGTGTGATATGTTTTGGTTGGTGACCCACGTGGACCACACACTCACACAAACTCTCCCCTCTCTCTCGTGCCTTTTCTCTCTCTCGATCTCTCCCATTTTCTGTACAACCGTACAGACAACACCAAAACTAAGCCTAATTGATAGGAGCATATTTATGCGACTTAGTTAGCTTGTTTTCATGCATTTATGTTGTTAGTTCTTAGTTAATTTTGTATTTTAAGCTATTTTCGTGTGTTTGTAGGTTCTAAGTGTCAAGATGGCAAAAAGAAGCAATTTGGAGCATTCTAGAGCATTTTTGGGCCAAGATTGGGTAGTGCAAGCATGGAGGCAAGTTGATGGACATAATTGAAGATACAAAGGCTTGAAATCAGCTAGAATGAGGGAAGAAAGAAGTCAAAGATAAAGAAGATAAGGAATCAGCTAGAAAGAAGGGGAATTATCCAAAACATTATCCAAACTACCTTATCTTATCCAAACCTTATCTTATCTTATCCTAATCTTATCCTACCTTGTTTTCAGCTATAAAAGAGATTTAATTTCAGTTTAGGAGACTTAAAACCTGATTTCTAGAAGTCTTATCCCTTGTCCTATAAATCTGGCGCCTCCCTCATCTCTAGAAGGTTTTTCCTTGCCTTACAAGGCATTCCTTGCCTTATCCCTCTATGCCGTGCATTCCCTATCCCTTTCCCTCTCAGATTCTGATTTGTTAGCCTATTTCCTTGTGGATTTGGGTTCTACAAAGCCTTTTCAGAAATTAATTGGGCCATGATCCTTTTTCCTAAAGGGTTCACACATTCTGCCGCACCTAGGGACCTAATCCCTTGCTTATGCTGAGTCCAAGTCCTAATCTGATTACCCTAGGGTTTGTGGTGCCTATATATACAGAATTAGAGAGTTGCCGCAGGTTACACCACCCCATATACACTCCATAATTCGTTTTACACCACCACACCTTCAGAAATTCATACTTTGCCGCAGAGGAGAGAAGACAAGGCCTTGCCGTGGCTTCCATTGGAGAGGAAGGGTTGTGCCGCAGCCTACCTACAACCATTGGAGTTCTTGGAGTTCTTTCTTCTCTTGTTTCTGTTTCCATGTTTAATTTAATTTGCTTTTCAATTATGTTGAACATGTGGAACTAACTTCGTTTTAGTTAGAGGTGGATTCAAAGCCATGGACATATGTTTAGTATGAATTGATTACCTCCAGTTATTGTTTCATAAATTGTGGATGTGGTTTACTTATCTGTTTTATTAAGAACTTGTTCTTGTGTGTTGATTAAGGATGCATACTTAGTTTACATGCATGAATTTGATGCTAGGATATAAGGGAATTTCACCTAATCGTTATGGACTTATATTCACAAGTAGTAAAGGTTGCTAGTCACAATCATGTTAAGTAAATCCTAGGTTGGATTAACATGCGTTTTCCATAGTTATGAATGCCTTGTCAATGTTTATGATCTCCATGGAACTTAATGATCTTTGATATGTGTCTCTATCATGCGTATTCCATAGTTAGGGAACTTGATAAGAATAATTTGGTTGTGATGCGTTATCCATTCAATTCAATGAACTTAGGGAAATCTGAGAATTAATTAGTTCTATACAATTAATTCGGAGCATTGTCATTCATGGTTTATCGAAAGAATAACTGGAAATCAATTTGTATGCATATGTTCATGTGTGGAGAAGAACCCTCTAACTAGCTTCTCACCCTTGAATTCACCTTCACCTCTCTTTAATTTACTTTGTTCGCTGGAATCTTCTTAGTTTTGATAAATTCGTCTAAAAATCCCCTCAGTTCTTATTTGTGTTTTAGTTTGTTAAATTCGTCCAAATCTGTTTTCTTTTAGTGTTTTGAGTCTTACTAGTTTAAAATTCATCCAATTCACTTCCTAGTACCTGTTTTGAGTCTGTTTAAATTAGTTTTGCTGTTTTGAGTCAATTTGGTCAGTTTTGAGTTGTCTAAAGTCTAGTTTAGTGTTTTAGAGTTTAACTTGTGTAGATTAGCATCCCTTCTAATCCCCGGCCTAAAACGATCCCTACTTTCATATACTACGTCGATAGGGTTTTAATTTGAGTGTCAAGTAATTTTCACATCAAATTTTGGTGCCGTTGCCGGGGATTAGCAAACTTGCTAATCTCCCTATTTTCTGCCGTGTGTCTTAGTTGTTTTTTTTTTGTTTTTGTTTTGCTTTGTTTTCTGAGTTGTTTTGTTTTCTTTGTTGTAGGTACTAGTGTATGACTTGAAATTCTCAACCCGTTCACGCACATATCTTGGATTTTAACGACGATTTTGAACGAGATTTGAGAAGGAAGATGAAGCACCCAGAACCTGATCTACTTAGTTCAAGTTCTAATTCTGATTCTGAAGTTGAAATTGAAGAGGATTTGGAAGATGAGCAAGACATGGCTGCAGATAATCGAACGATCAAAGAACTTTCAGCCTTGGGATTGGATAATGCAACCTCTTTATGCATTCAATATCCTAGGGCAGTCGAGGGCAAAACTGATGAATTCGAATTGAAGTCTAGCTTGTTGCACCACATTCCCAAATTCCACGGGTTGTCCATGGAAGATCCAAACAAGCACTTGAAGGAATTTGAAGTGGTTTGTTCAAGCATGACCCTTGTCAATGTCGATGGAAGTATATTGAAGATGAAAGCCTTTCCATTCTCTCTTTTGGAAAAGGCTAAGGATTGGCTCTACGAACTAGCACCTGGAACCGTTACTTCTTGGGAAAGCGTGAAGCGTGCATTCTTAGAGAAAATTTTCCCAACTTCAAGAGTCATTCTCTTGAGGAAAAGGATTAGTGGCATTCAACAAAACCAAGAAGAATCGTTTCCAGCCTATTATGAGCGTTTCAAGGCGCTTGTTGCTTCTTGTCCACAACACCAAATGAAAGAAGAACTTCTCCTTCAATATTTCTATAAAGGACTTCTTCCAATTGAGAGACAAATGCTCGATGCTTCAGCCGGAAAAACTTTGGTTGACAAAACTCCTGTGGCTGCCAAGACTCTTATTGCAAATCGAGCCTTGAATGCGCAACAATATGAAAGAGTTGGACATAGAGACACCCCACGGCAAGGAGTGAATGAGGTAAGTTTTATGTCCGACATTCAATCCCAATTAGCTAACCTTACTTCTATTGTTTCTCAGATGGCCGAGGGAATGAAGATACATGGACAAAGTGTTTGTGGCGTGTGCTCTATGCAAGGACATGCCAATGATCAATGCCTTCAATTGATTGAGAATGGAGGGTGGGAATCTGCCAATGCCATGGGATTTGGGAGCCAAAATCAGCCACGCTATGATCCATATTCAAACACATACAATCCGGGTTGGAGGGATCACCCAAATTTCAAGTGAAGGGAGCCTCAACAACCCCAACAACAAGGAGGGTTTAGGCAGCAACCACCGGGCTTTTATACAAAGCCATTCGTACCAAATCAAACCCAAATGCAATCTGCCCCAACAAACTCAGGTATGTCTTTGGATAATGATCAAGTTGTTAAGTTACTTACTACTTTAACGCAGGAAGTACAAACTCAAAACAAAGAGAGGCAAATCCAAGACAAAAGGGTAGACAATTTGGAAAAGCAAATGGGGCAAATTGCGGAATTCATGGGCCAATTCAGAGAACAAGGCAGATTACCTAGTTCAACCGTTGTTAATCCTAAAGGAGGATTTGAAACCGCCGATGCAATCACGTTGAGAAGTGGCAAACAGGTTGGAGCCGACCCACAACCATCCAAATCAAGTCAAAAGGAGGATGAAAAGTTGCTGATCGAGGAGGAAAAGCAAGTGAAACCCACGGCAAGGGTAGAACCACCATTGCCGCACCCACCTAATGCCTCTAAGCCATCCCAACCCACCAAGGTAAGTCCAAATTCGAATTTTCCTAGTTCCATTCCACTAAATGTACCCTTTCCTGGCAGGTTTAGGCAATCAAAGAAGGAAGAGGATGAAAAAGACATTCTGGAGACGTTTAGGAAGGTGCATGTCAATATCCCGCTCCTTGATGCAATAAAGCAAATTCCGAAGTATGCTCAGTTGTTGAAGAAGCTTTGCACAACCAAAAAACGAATTCAAGAGAAAGAAGTGGTGCATGTGAGTGAAAATGTCTCAGCCATCTTGCAACGTAAACTGCCCCCTAAGTGCAAAGATCCGGGTAGTTTTACAATTCCTTGTGTTATTGGCAATACTCGGTTTGAACATGCCATGTTAGACTTAGGTGCATCAATTAATGTCATACCATATTCTGTTTATGCAATCATGAATCTAGGAGAGCTTAAAAAGGATGGTGTTATTACCTAATTAGCCGATCGATCTAATGCATACCCAAAAGGAGTTTTGGAAGATGTTTTGGTGCAGGTAGACCACTTGATTTTTCCTGCAGATTTCTATGTGCTTGACATGGAGGATTTAGCCCACTCTTCAACATTGCTAATCTTACTTGGATGACCTTTCATGAAAACAGCTCAAACCAAGATTGACGTGGCCAAAGGAGCAGTAACTATGGAGTTTGGTGGTGATATGATTAATTTTAATATTTCTGAATCTGTTGAGAATACTAATCGTGTTCGCTCTTGTTTTGTCAATGATAAAATAAAAAATAAAGGGCAGGAACGTTCAGTATCATTCAAGAAAGATGCATTTCGAACCACCAACGAAGAGGGAATTGGATTGAAGCACAAGGATTGCACGGCCACAACCCTCAAACCCTCAAATCTGGTCGAGAGCACCCCACATGCATTTGTTGATAGTGCTGCCACTTCATTGCAGTACATTGGTAAGCCACCTATTCCAGATTCGATTCCCATTTCAACTAATAGGTTGTTACCTTGTATGGTGCAGATTCCCAATCGAATCCAAGCTGGTGGGCATGATTACATTAATTTTAGGGTGTTCAACGCCACAATCCGGAAGGATCATTATCCCTTACCATTCATAGATCCAATGCACGAGCTGTTTGAGGAGCATGTGGTGGAAGAACTACCTCTGCATGCCGTGGGTACCATGGGAACTTAAATGGAAATATCGTCCGGCTGGAAGACATTAAAGCAAGCGCTTCTTGGGAGGCAACCCATGTGTTCAAACAAGAGAACGATGGAATTCTAGCTCCAAAACCAGATTTGCGTCTTACACTCTCTCTTTATTGCTTTTGTTTTGCCATATCTGTGATGTGTGTTCGTTATGTTCTTTGCTTGCTTTTGTGTGTGTTTATGTTTGAAACATTAAGGACAATGTTTGATTTAAGTGTGGGCGGGTAAACAAGTTGTTTTTGCATGATTTTCGTGGGTTTTTATCACCTATCACTTCTAATATCGTTTCTCATTGTTTTAAGTGTTTTTAGTGTGTTTTGAGGTAGTTTTGTGTGTTTTGAAGTAAAAATACGAAAATTTAAAAAACAAATCAGTTTTTGAAGTGTTTTTAGAGTCGTTTTGGTGTGTTTGTGTCTTAGGTACCTTCCAACACAATGATGAGGATTCAGTTTTTAATTGCATGACTATTGAGGAAAGTCATAAACATGGATTGAAGTTTGAATTACTCTCTGGTTTATGCTTGATTATGGTTATAATTCATGAATTCATGTTCAATCAAAAAGAAAAAAATCAGTTTTTGTAACATGCTTGAAGGAAGAAACTCAAACTAACGCTACATCCCTGAGAGACTTGAGCCTAAACGTTTATTTGGAGAGTATTAAATCTGTGCATTTATTGTTTGCTAAAGTTGTTGCATGATCTCATTATTCTTTGCTTGGTTGCTACTTAGAAGGCGTTTCATCATTTAGTTCCAAATACTAGAACTCATACCCGTTTCATTCAAAGCATGAAATTGATTAGCATAACACATAATCAAGATGAAGTTGTGTAGTGAACCAGTGCCAAATAGCCTTAACCCTATGTCATTTGTTTTGTAGGTTTAACCCTTTTGAGCCTTGTTTAGCCATTTTCTTTGTTTAACCACATGTTCCCTACCTAGCCTAGATTAGGACCATCCTTACCCTTGTTCTTAAGGTGTAGTGAAGCATGACCTAGAGTGAATTCCCTTTGTTCGTGATTTGGCAGCAAACAAGTGTGGGGGAAGGGATTTTTGTGTGTGGGTGTGTGCCAAGGTATCAAAGAGGCACGGGTGGAAAAGAAAAAAAAAATGAAGAAAAAGAAGAAAAAAATTCGTGGAAAAAGAAGAAGAAAAAGAAAAGTATGTGAAAAAGTGTGAAAAGAGTTGAAAAATAAGTGAGAATAAGCTCACAAGTGTTGGTTGTTAAAGAAAGGGTCCAAAAAGTTGAATTCGGCCCTAAGTATGTGTGATCTTCCCTTTATGTATCAAAGTTCGTGGCTGCGTTTCAAAAGGGAGTTCTAAGTGTCATATGCATTACTTTGCTCGCTATTGCTTTAAGAACGTTTGTTTTCCTTACCTTTCTTTGTTAGCCAATACCCCTAGCCCCGTTACAACTCTATACTTCAATCTTGAGTGTTGTGTGTTTCAATATGTGGAGTTTGGGATTGGTATGAGCATATGGTGTCCCTGGTTCTTGCATCTAAGTAGTAGCATTCCATTCATGAGATCATATCTAAACATGCTTAATAATTCCAGAAATTGCTTTCTTTGCTATAAACATATGTGAGTGTTTGTTTTCATGTTTACATCAATCTTCTCACATATACCTGTAGGGTGTGTAGTCAGAAAATCTGTGTGAAAATAGAGTGTATACCTTGTAAGGAATTGAGTGAATTCTCTAAGGCATGTTACTACATTCAAAACATTGTTTTAAGATTAAGTATGTACTAAAGGGTGGGGATGACTAAAATCTATGGTTATGATGATCTTGAATATGTCATGTATGTTGGAAATCCCTGAGGTGAACGTTGGAAGGTTTAGTTTGTTTAGTTTGTTTCATTTTGCTTGAGGACTAGCAAAAGCTAAGTGTGGGGGAATTTGATAGGAGCATATTTATGCGACTTAGTTAGCTTGTTTTCATGCATTTATGTTGTTAGTTCTTAGTTAATTTTGTATTTTAAGCTATTTTCGTGTGTTTGTAGGTTCTAAGTGTCAAGATGGCAAAAAGAAGCAATTTGGAGCATTCTAGAGCATTTTTGGGCCAAGATTGGGTAGTGCAAGCATGGAGGCAAGTTGATGGACGAAATTGAAGATACAAAGGCTTGAAATCAGCTAGAATGAGGGAAGAAAGAAGTCAAAGATAAAGAAGATAAGGAATCAGCTAGAAAGAAGGGGAATTATCCAAAACATTATCCAAACTACCTTATCTTATCCAAACCTTATCTTATCTTATCCTAACCTTATCTTACCTTGTTTTCAGCTACAAAAGAGATTTAATTTCAGTTTAGGAGACTTAAAACCTGATTTCTAGAAGTCTTATCCCTTGTCCTATAAATCTGGCGCCTCCCTCCTCTCTAGAAGGTTTTTCCTTGCCTTGCAAGGCATTCCTTGCCTTATCCCTCTATGCCGTGCATTCCCTATCAAAGAACTTAGGGAAATCTGAGAATTAATTAGTTCTATACAATTAATTCGGAGCATTGTCATTCATGGTTTATCGAAAGAATAACTGGAAATCAATTTGTATGCATATGTTCATGTGTGGAGAAGAACCCTCTAACTAGCTTTTCACCCTTGAATTCACCTTCACCTCTCTTTAATTTACTTTGTTCGCTGGAATCTTCTTAGTTTTGATAAATTCGTCTAAAAACCCCCTCAGTTCTTATTTGTGTTTTAGTTTTGTTAAATTCGTCCAAATTTGTTTTCTTTTAGTGTTTTGAGTCTTACTAGTTTAAAATTCATCCAAATCACTTCCTAGTACCTGTTTTGAGTCTGTTTAAATTAGTTTTGCTGTTTTGAGTCAATTTGGTCAGTTTTGAGTTGTCTAGAGTCTAGTTTAGTGTTTTAGAGTTTAACTTGTGTAGATTAGCATCCCTTCTAATCCCCGGCCTAAAACGATCCCTACTTTCATATACTACGTCGATAGGGTTTTAATTTGAGTGTCAAGTAATTTTCACATCACTAATCTTCACAAATCGAAGGATTAAAGGTCACCATCTTGTTCCTTGTGACCTCACGAGTCGATTGGTACCATTTTCAGAACCTGAGACCTTCGAAAACCCTAGAACCCGTAACCCAGAATTTGAGGCACTGTTCATGCACACGTAAATGCTAGGTTTTTAGAAGATTCTAAAGCCATAAGAAGCTTTAGATCATCCTTACGAAGCTCAGAGAAGAAAAACCAAGTGATTTGGACGTCGGGAAGTGGAGATCGACAAGTTTGAAAATTAGCCGAAATTATCGAGGCTTTTTCCAGTGAATCCCTGGCGAGTTGGGGGTCGAGTCAGGTATGGTTGTGTTCATCTTTGTGAGATCTTCATTTTGGTATAAATTTCATGAATTTTGGTTGAGAAATGAAGAAGATATGAAGATTTGAAAATTTTCCAGAAACTGGCGAGAATTCAAAGTTCAGACGGCGGTGACCGGCGAGGTCCACCGGAGAAGAAGAGAGAATATTCCGTCAGAGTTGACGGAATATTGCTAACGGCGTTAGGTAACACTGTTAGTTTTAACGGAATATTCCTAACGTCGTTTACTGTTTCCGTCAGGGTTCCCTGCGCGTGGCCGCGCGTGTGGCCGTGCACTTGCCGGCGCGTGGCGGCGCGTGCGAGGTCAGAAAATTATTTTAAAAATATGGGGATGATCATGAGATTGTGTAGATCACTGTGGTATATTCATATACCCAAATTGAGCAATATATGAGAAGTTATTACCTATTGTTGGTTATGTGTGTTAAATAACGTTTTTCGGTTATTACGCATATATGTGAGGCCTATCCTGAGGACGAATGCCATCAATCGAGGCTCGGGGTTACGACGCTTCGATATATCTGTGAGTGGGCAGTTGTTTTCCGTATATACCTATATAAATGAGATTTTTCCCAGAAAATCAATTAAGCGAAATGTGATATGAAATGCGATATGATATGCCATGCAAAGTATATATATCTATTTATTCATGCATTAGTAGTTGCATATAATGGTAATTGGTGCTGTGGATGCACATGTAAGTATCAGGTGAGTATATTTGATGATGGAGAATGATTATATGATTTGATGATTATGTGAGATGTATTGAAAGCTTATAAACCTGCACCACGGTGTTAGTACTCCCGCCCAGGGCCAGGGCTCAGTTCTTCACGTGATGTTCACCTCTCGCATCGTACGCTCACCTTGGATCTAAGTTAGGTGCTCGGTCCTGTCGAATAGACTACTATAGGTGGGTTTGACTCGTAGGTGACCCGTGATTAGCACTCAGTCTTCAAGTGATCGTAGCACTATAGTGTATTTATTTACACCCAGTCTTGTCAGTGAGACCACGTAAGGTGGTTTCGACTCGTGTGCAGGATATATTTTTATATGTGATGATGAGATTGATTATGAGCTATAGTTCAGCCGAGCTAATCACTCGGTGAACATGTTATCAGATATGATGAGTTTTCACCTGATATAGTTATATGATTTCATAAGATATATTTGGCATGACATATACCTTGCATATCACTACTTCTGAACATGGTTTTGAGATAAGTATATATGTATTATATATTCTGGGAAATTATTACAGGTTTTACGGCGAGGGGTTATAACTTTTGAGAAAAGAAAAGGTTTTGAAAATGATTTGTTTCTGACCCACTCAACTTTGATTTTCGCCCCTCCAGGTTCTAGGTTGCAGAGTTTTGGTGGCCACGACGAAGTTCTGACAGAATTTACAAAAGTAGGATTCACCTTCAGGTGTTATATTTTAGCAATTGTCATTGACTGCAACTAGACGTTCCTTTTTCTCTGAATTTGTATTTAAATTTATCTTATTAGCTTCCGCGCTGTGCACATGGTTACGTCACTCTCACGTGACGGCCAGCACGCCCTCCTTGGGACGAGGTGTGTCAGTTGGTATCAGAGCTTAGGTTGTAGTCCTATATATCTTGGAGTTTCTTAGTGCCTTCTGTCAGAACTATACCGCCTCGTAAAGAGCCACGTTGTTCAGATGAGTCTAAATTCCTGGTATAACTTAGTTAAGGAAAGCTATTGCTATTGTGATTCAGTCTATTATTCAAAGGACTTCTCTTGAGATTGTTTATAAGTTGAGGCTGAATCATTTTATGTGATATGAAGAACCTGAGGGAGCAGAGTGATGGCCTAATCATTGGGAAAAGACGTTTCGGGTTATGCAAAGTCAAAGGAATCTTCCTTTTGAAAGGTAGGTCGAGACAACTACCTAGTTTCTGAGTATTGAATCTACATCCTGTTGGAGACAGTAGTCTTATATATTGTCACCGGAGGAAATAGCTGATTGAGAGTTGTTTAAAGAATTGTTTAAGAAAAGGTTTAATCCTCCGGTACATGTTGATGGTAAGAAGCAAGAGTTTACAAATTTAAGACAAGCAAAGAGGACAGCGAATGAGTATTACAGAAAGTTTACGGACTTGTCTCGTTATCATCCAGATGTTGCTGCTACTCCGACGGAAATATTATGTCGTTTAAGCTGGGTACTAAAAAGTAAGTGGCGTTTCGTGGTGACCACTATTCATAGTACTTCTCACCAGGAGTTTTACGAGATTTTGTTGAGTATTGAAGAGAATATGCCCAGCGAGAGTAAAGAAGAAGAAGGAAAAGAATGTGAATTAGAGGAGAGATGATAAAGGTAAAGGTCAATCATCTCAGGGACATCGAACTCAGAGCTTCAAAAGAAGTGAAGCTAGTTCTAGTTCTTCAAGCTGAGGTTTTAGTGCCACTAGTCAGAGGCGAGGTGGTAATTTACTGGAGGTCCTAGATTCCAGAGACAGGGAGATGCTAGTGGAAGAAATGTACTTTTGTGTCGTAGGTGCAATAATAGACACTTTGGAGAGTGTAGGTGAAAAAGCAGAGGATGCTTTACATGTGGATAAATGGGACATAGAGCTGCAAATTGTCCCCAGAATCAATAGATGCCCCAGCAGTCTTTTTTGCCACCACTAACGCCGATTTGGCAGGTTCCTGGATCTAGTAGTATTGGTCAGATAGGCCGTGGTGAGCATGGGCGAAGTAATCAAGCTAATAGAGGTCGTGGGGGACGACAATAAGCCCAAAGACGTGTTAACATATCACTGCAAGATTCTCAGAATCTTTCGGACTTGATTAGGGGTACGTTGAACCTATTTCTTTTGGTCACTTTGCTAGAGTTTTATTGATTGTGATGTAGAAATTTTATGTTCTTGTCGACGTTGTAAGGAAAATATTGAATGAGCACGATCGAGGCGTATATATGTATTTCCCAATTAGGGGTAAAATGGTACTATTGCACCCTCGGGAATTGTTACTTACTTATCGAAACAATAGTGAGTTATCGGTATCGCGGGCTGCAGACCGTAATAATAACTTATCCATTGGGATTCGTTAAGCAAGTAATTAGGGAGGTCATTATATATTAGTATCATGTTCATTTAGAGTGTTCCGTGTTGGTAGAAGATATAGTTATGGCAGCGAATTCTATTCCGTTAGAGATGGTGGATTTCAACGTTATTCTAGGCACAGATTGGTTGCATTATGATCGTGCCAAGATAGATTGCTATGGGAAATAAGTTACTATCTATCGTCGTGGATTATCAGAGGTTACTTTTGTGGTTGAACAAAGTGGAGCAAGGCATGCCGTTATTTCTGCTATGAGAGCAAAGAAAGGGTTATCGAAAGGCTGCCAAGGATATTTAGCTCATGTGGTGCTAAATGATGCTACTCTGAGTAGTGTGGAAGATGTAAAGGTGGTTAGACATTTTCCTGTTGTATTTCCGGATGAGTTACCTGGATTGTCACTAGACAAAGATGTGGAGTTCACTATTGATTTGTCTCCAGGTACATGTCTTATATTATAATTTGGCTCATGCAGAGTTGAGGGAATCGAAAGTTCAATTGCAGGAATTGGTTGATAAAGGTTTCATTCAACCTAGTATGATACCTTGGGGAGCCTAAGTTTTGTTGTAAGGAAGAAAGACGGGACATTAAGGCTATGCATTGATTATAGGCAATTGAATTGGGTAACGATCGAGAACCGTTATCCATTGTCGCGCATTGATGATTATTTGATCAGCTTAGAAGTGCCTGTGTGTTTTCAAAGATTAACTTGAGGTCTGGTTATTATCAGTAGAAGATTAGTAGTGAGGATGTTCCTAATACTGATTTCAAAACTCGTTATGGTCATTATGAGTTTTTGGTGAAGCCATTCAGATTGACGAATGCTTATGCTGCTTTTATGGGTTTGATGAGTGAAGTATTCCAGGAATATCTCGACAGGTTTGTTATTGTTTTCATTGATGATATTCTGGTGTACTCTAAGTCGAAAGCAGACCATGCTAGATATCTTAACTTGGTATTAAAGAATTGAGGGAACATCGGTTGTATGCCAAGTTCAGTAAATACCAATGCTGGATGAATCAAGTGGCATTTCTGGGACATGTGATATTTGCTCAAGGTATTCAAGTGGAATCCTTAAAAGGTAGTAGCAGTGGGGAATTTGGAATAGCCACGAACCGTGACTGAGGTTTGAAGTTTCTTGGCTTAGTAGGCTATTATAAACGGTTTATTGAGGATTTTTCACTCATTGCCTTACCATTGGCGAGAAAAGAGGTTAAGTTTGAGTGGGATGAAATTGTGAGCAAAGTTTTCAGCAGTTGAAGTATTTCCTCACTCGTGCACTTGTTTTAGCATTCCCAGATGATAACGGTAATTATAAGGTCTTTAGTGATACTTCTTTGAATGGTTTGGAATGTGTGTTGATGCAATATGGTAGGGTGATTGCCTATACTTCACGGCAATTGAAACCTCATGAGATGAATTACCCTACTCACGATTTGGAATTAACGGCTATCATCTTTGCTTTGAAGTTACGGAGACATTATCTTTTTGGTGAGGAATGCCAGATTTTACGGATCATAAGAGTCTCCAATATCTGTTTATTCAAAGGGATTTTAATCTTAGGCAATGAAGGTGGATTGAGTTGCTTAGTGATTATGATTGCATAACCAGGGTGACCGTGCAAATGTTGTGGCTGATGCACTTAGCAGGAAGACTTCAGTGAAGACCAATGTTTTGGATGCTTGTCATGTTCCTCTTTTTACAGATTTGAGGTATACTGGAGTGGAATTGGGAATAGAAGAACGAGAAGTAGCCATGCTTGCTAGTTTTCAAGTCAGGCTAACATTAATTGATCGAGTGCTCGAGGCACAGATTAACGATAGGGAAATTCAAGAGCTATTTCCTTTAAGGAATTAAGAGAAAAAGAAGATCTCAGAGTTAGAGAATCAGATGGCAGGCATATGCAAGAGAATAGAATGTATGTGCCAAATATTATGGAATTAAAGAAAGAAATTTTGGATGAAGCACATTGTTCGGCTTATGCAATACATCTGGGAGGAACTAAGATGTATCATCCATTCGACCATTTTATTATTGACCGGGTTGAAAAAGGAAATTGCTGATATGTTAGTAAATGTGTCATTTGTCAGCAGGTTAAAGCGGAAAGAAAGAAACCATTTGGATTGACACAGTCACTTTCCGTTTCGCAGTGGAAATGGGAAAATATTACTTTGGATTTTGCATACAAGTTTTTCCTTGTACACTAAATGGTTGTGAGGAAATTTGGGTGAATGTTGATCGACTTACTAAGGTAAGTATGTTATTCAGCGAGGAAGCAGTAACCTTTCCAGACAAGTGCAACAGTTATTTATTTGTTTTATGGAAGAGAGATTGAGGCTTACGGATCTGTTGAACTTTTTTGGGTATGTTGGTCACTTCAGTGTTCCGGAAGTAACACCATAGAGTCCAAAAGCGATGTCATGTGTGTTGATTTTCGGACTTGTAGGCAAGATGGAATTTAAGGTACTGAGATAGTAGAGGAGACTTCTTAGAATGTTCAAGTGACTAAGTTTAACTTGAAAGCGGCCCAGGATAGTCAAAAACGCCTAACGGACCGGCGTGCCACTGATCGAGTGGTTGAGATTGGCGTTTTGGTATCTTTGAAGTTGTCATTGTGGAAATGAGTAGTAAGGTTCAAGAAGAAAGGTAAGCTAACCCCTAGGTACATTGGACCTTATGAGATCATCGAACGAGTCGATGAAGTTGCTTACAGACATGAGTTGCCTTCAGGGTTGTTTAAGGTACATGGTGTCTCCCATGTTTCGATGCTTCGTCATTATGTCGTAAATCATTTGCATGTGATTCCTCCTCAATCATTGGAAATTTATTTGGATTTGACTTATGATGAGGAACTAGTGACTATTTTGGATTGGAAAGATAAGGTTTTGAGAAATAAGACAGTGTAATTGGTCAAAGTTTTGTGGAGAAACCATTCAGTGGAATAAGCTACTTGAGAAACAGAGAAACGGATGAGAAAGACGTACCCAAGGTTGTCTTATGAGTACTAGTGGATGTTTTTGGTTATGTAAATTTCGAGGACGAAATTTTATAAGGTGGGTAGATTGTAACAGCCCGTCCCGAAAAATTTGTACAGTGGATGTGAAAAGATGGAAATACCCTTGGACGTTGAATGATGTGTGTGTGTGATATGTTTTGGTATAATTGTTTTGGTTGGTGACCCACGTGGACCACACACACACACAAACTCTCCCCTCTCTCTCCCGTGCATTCTCTCTCTCTCTCTCGATCTCTCCCATTTTCCGTACAACCGTACGGACAACACCAAAACTAAGCCTAATCTTCACAAATTGAAGGATTAAAGGTCACCATCTTGTTCCTTGTGACCTCATGAGTCGATTGGTACCGTTTTCAGAACCTGAGACCTTCGAAAACCCTAGAACCCGTAACACAGAATTTGAGGCACTGTTCATGCACACGTAAATGTGAGGTTTTTAGAAGATTCTAAAGCCATAGGAAGCTTTAGATCATCCTTACGAAGCTCGGAGAAGAAAAACCAAGTGATTTGGACGTCGGGTAGTAGAGATCGACAAGTTTAAAAATTGGCCAGAATTATTGAGGCCTTTTCTGGCGAATCCTCGGCGAGTTGGGGGTCGAGTTAGGTATGGTTGTGTTCATCTTTGTGAGATCTTCATTTTGGTATAAATTTCATGAATTTTGGTTGAGAAATGAAGAAGATATGAAAATTTGAAAATTTTCCAGAAACCGGCGAGAATTCAAAGTTCAAACGGCGGCGCTAACGGCTGCGACCGGTGAGATCCACCAGAGAAGAAGAGAGAATATTTGGTCAGAGTTGACGGAATATTCCTAACGGCGTCAGGTAACACCGTTAGTTTTAACAGAATATTCCTAACGCCGTTTACTGTTTCCGTCAGGGTTCATTGCGCGTGGCCGCGCGTGTGGCCGTGCACTTGCCAGCGCGTGGTGGTGCGTGAGGGGTCAGAAAATTATTTTTAAAATATGGGGATGATCCTGAGATTGTATAGATCACTATGGTATATTCATATACCCAAATTGAGCAATATATGAGAAGTTATTACCTATTGTTGGTTCTGTGCGTTAAATAACGTTTTTCGGTTATTACGCATATAGGTGAGGCCTATCCTGAGGAAGAATGCCATCAATCGAGGCTCGGGGGTTACGACACTTCGATATATCTGTGAGTGGGCAGTCGTTTTCCGTATATACCTATATAAATGAGATTTTTCCCAGAAAATCAATTAAGCGAAATGTTATGTGAAATGTGATATGATATGCCATGCAAAGTATATATATCTATTTATTCATGCATTAGTAGTTGCATATAATGGTAATTGGTGCTGTGGACGCACAGGTAAGTATCAGGTGAGTATATATTGATGATAGAGAATGATTATATGATTTGATGATTATGTGAGATGTATTGAAAGCTCATAAACCTACACCACAGTGTTAGTGCTCCTGCCCAGGTCCAGGGCTCAGTCCTTCACGTGATGTTCACATCTCGCACCGTACTCTCACCTTGGATCCAAGTTAGGTGCTTAGTCATGTCGAATAGACTACTATAGGTGGGTTCGACTCGTAGGTGACCCGTGATTAGCGCTCAGTCTTCACATGATCGTAGCACTAGAGCGTATTTATTTGCACCCAATTTTATCGGTGAGACCACGTGAGGTGGTTCCGACTCGTGTGCAGGATATATTTTTATATGTGATGATGGGATTGATTATGAGCTATAGTTCAGCCGAGCTGATCACTCGGTGAACATGTTATGAAATATGATGAGTTTTCACCTGATATAATTATATGATTTGATGAGATATATTTGGCATGGCATATACCTTGCATATCACTACTTCTGAACATGGTTTTGAGATAAGTATATACGTATTATATATTCTGGGAAATTATTACAGGTTTTACAGCGAGGGGTTATAACTTTTGAGAAAAGAAAAGGTTTTGAAAATGATTTGTTTCTAACCCACTCAACTTTTTTTTTCGCCCCTCCAGGTTCGAGGTAGCAGAGTTTTGGTGGCCACGAGGGAAGAAACGGAGTTCTGACAGAATTCACAAAAGTATGATTCACCTTCGGGTGTTATATTTGAGCAATTGTCCTTGACTGCAACTAGACGTTCATTTTGCTCTGAATGTGTATTTAAATTTATCTTATTAGCTTCCGCGCTGTGCACATGGTTACGTCACTCTCACGTGATGGCCAGCACGCCCTTCTTGGGACGGGGTGTGTCAAGTAGGTATTGGCGTCGCGCAAGAAAATGTGGGGAAAATTTTTTTGCTGCCAAATGTTTAGGCGACGAAAATTTCCACATTTTCGTCGTGCAAAGTTTCACTGAAACAGTCAAAATGCCTTCCAACTGCTCCCATTTACTGCGCATTCATGACTCGTTTTGCGCGACAAATGAGGACTTTGTGCGCGCAAAGTGTTCCGAGTCCTATATAAACAGAATTTCAGAACCCTAATTTTCAAAGATTTTGTTTCAAAGGTAATGATCGATTCAAAAGAAGGCTCTCGCGGAAAGAAAGTTGTATTGTGAGTAGAGATGTATAAACGTAAGCATGTACCCAATTTGAAGACAAAAGTATGGCTGAGGCGTACGCTAAACTTATTTATGATATTGGCGGTTTGGTGCGGAGGGGATGTTTTGCCGAGTTTGAATCTTGGAAAACGGTGCTTGAGGAGTTGAAGAAGTCCATGTTGGGGGAATTGTCGGTAAGTTTGTATTAAATAATGTATAATTATTTTTGTTAAAATGTAGTATTTTTTAAATTACTAATTTATTATTATTGGCATTAATGTAGGTTCATTGGGATGTTGACGAAACCGATGAGAAGCAGCGGAAGTATCTGGATGAGCTTTTCAGGAAGCGTTTCCGGCAGTGGAAGTTTGATGTGTTGTGGGATGCGGAGCGAGGTGCTGCTGCCCCGGAGGAGAAGGATTGAAGTTGAATTGTAATTTATTTATTTTTGTTAAATAAGATTTTTAGGACTTTATATTTGATTTTAATTAATAAATTTATGTTATGTGGATGACTATTAATATTTACATTAATTATAATATGTATTTAGGATAATAAATTAGTTTTGTTAATTAATTTGGTAATGTTTAATTAGGTTTGAGTTTTTTATTTAGATTATATAAAAAATTTATATTAGATAAAAAGAAAACGAAAAAAAAATGCATTTTGCGCGATAAAATCGGTATTCGTTGCGCAACTTGTTTACATTAATAAATTAATAAAATTTTGTGAAATTTTTCGTTATATATTGGAATTAATTATTTGCATATGTGTAATAGTGTAAGTATATTCTTGATGATGATAACGAAGAGTTGATGAAGTTGATGGAGGACGCATTGAAGGCAGGTTACAAGCGGTGGCATTATGACGTGGAGCAGAATGGAGGACCATCGAAATAGCAATTTTAAATTTATGTTTTTGAGGACAATATTTAAATTTAAGGTTTTTTTATAGGTTATGTATTTGGACTTAATTAGGCTTTAATTCCTATTTGGTTTTTTAAATAATTGAATAGATTAATTCAATTTATTTAAGGTTTTAATTATTTTTGGAATAAATATTATAACTGAATATTTGTTTGTAATTATGAAATTTAATCTATGTTTGCTTAAACTTCGTAATTACAATAAATCACGTTCGTCACGCAAAAAAGGCAGGAAAGGAAAAACAAATTTTTTTTTACGGAACGAACATGTTCGTCGCGCAAGAATACTTAGCGCGACGAGTAGGTATTGGCGTCGCGCAAGAAAATGTGGGAAAATTTTTTGTGCTGCGAAATGTTTGCGCGACGAAAATTTCCACATTTTCGTCGTGCAAAGTTTCACTGAAATGGTCAAAATGCCTTCCAACCGCTCTTATTTACTGCGCATTCATGACTTGTTTTATGCTACGAATAAGGACTTTGCACGACGAAGATGTTCGTTGCGCAAAGTGTTCCGAGTCCTATATAAACACAATTTCATAACCCTAATTTTCAAGGATTTTGTTTCAAAGGTAATGGTCGATTTAGGAGAAGGATCTCGCAGAAGGAAAGTTGTATTGCGAGTAGAGATGTATCAACGTAAGCAAGTGCCCTACTTTGAAGAAAAAAGTATGGCTGAGGCGTACGTCGAACATATTTATGATATTGGCGGTTTGGTGCGGAGGGAATGTTCTGCCGAGTTTGAGTCTTGGAGAAAGGTGCCTGAGGAGTTGAAGAAGTCCATGATGGGGGAGTTATCGATAAGTTTGTATTAAATAATGTATAATTATTTTTGTTAAAATGTAGTAGTATTTTTTAAATTACTAATGAATTGTTATTGGCATTAATGTAGGTTCATTGGGATGTTGACGAAACCGATGAGAAGCAGCGGAAGTATCTAGATGAGCTTTTCAGGAAGCGTTTCCGGTAGTGGAAGTTTGATGTGCTGTGGGAGGCGGAGCGAGGTGTTGCTTCTTTGGAGGAGGAGGAGGATTGAAGTTGAATTGTAATATTTTTATTTTTATTTTTTATGAAATAAGATTTTTAGGACTTTATATTTGATTTTAATTAATAAATTTATGTTATGTGGATGACTTTTAATATTTACATTAATTATAATATGTATTTAGGATAATAAATTAGTTATGTTAATTAATTTGGTAATGTTTAATTAGGTTTGAGTTTTTTATTTAGATTAAACTAAAAATTTATATTAGATAAAAAGAAAAAGGAAAAATTTAAAAAAAAATGCATTTTGTGCGACAAAATCGGTATTCGTTGCGCAACTTGTTTACATTAATAAATTATAAAGTAAATGAAAAAAAAAATGTAGACTTGCACAACGAATGGTATATTAGTCCCGCAAAATCATTTGTCCAAAAGTTAACTTTATAATCTGGATTCATCAGTTGCAGAGGTAGAACTGCAGAAACTGCAGATTCAACCTCTGCACTATTCCCTTTCGTTTTTCTTCAATCTGGTATTCGTCACTTCCATTTTCTCCCAATTTCATCATCTAATACTTCCTCCATCTTCTTCTGTAGGTTGATCGAGCTATCTCGGTGTGTTTAGTAAGTGTTTTTTTGTTAGAGTAAATGTATTAATGTAAATTCATACTAACGCCATGAAATTCGTTGTCTATAGGGATATTGTGAGTGATTAGCGATTGGTGGAAAACGATTTAGAAGGTATTTACTTCGTTTTATTTTTAAAAAATATATAAAATTAATTAAATTATGTTGTTATATTTCTATTGTGTTGTGAAATTATATTTATATTATGTTGTTAAATTTGTACGTCACGTACAAATATGTGGTGTGATGTACAAAGTTAAATTAACTTCGTACTTTTTTTTATAGTAAAACTTAGTTTCCCGTTCGAGAATTAGTTGGATTTCGCGCATGGATGCGAAAGTATGACTCCAATCCAATTGATTCTTGAATTGTCCCATTATTTGGACAGTTTGGGAATGCACAGTTATGGCGCATAGTTTATGGTTGAATGATTAGATTTCGGTTGTGGGGATTTCGGTGTCATCTCTATACGTTCTTCGGGTGGCACATAGGTATTTCATATCTACGTTGTCTATCTGAAGAACTGTACTGAGATGCTGCCGAAATTCCTCCATGTCAAAATCTAATCTGATGTAGTTGTAAATTACGCGACTTAACTTTGCATTCCCGAATGGGATAGAGCCCTTATTGGAGGCATAAGGTGACAATATCATTTGTATGAAGTTGCTGTGATTATTGTATTGTTATTGTGGTTGCATGAATTATGGACAGAACGTGGATACAGAACTCGAATAAATATGCGGACGAATACTTGGATGGAATCGAGGATTTTATTGACTTTGCACGTACACACAACCCGGGTGCAACTAGAATCCGGTGTCCTCGTAAGAGGTGTAACAACACTTTAAGGGACACAATTGAAAATGTTCGATTTCATTTAGTAAGGAAAAGAATGGTTGAGACCTATAACACTTGGAACCATCATGGGGAACAATTAGACAATGCTTCGTCTTCAAACGCCCCAAGAGTGGGCAATGTTGAACCTATTGTGGATTGTGGATCATAATGAACAAGTCATGGATATTATAAATAATTCTTTTCCATTTGCATCGACAAACACCGATCAGGAAGGAGAAGATGACGTGCCTACACCAATAGACAGTGCAGAGTTCGAACAATATGAAAAACTATTAAAAAATGCCAACCAAGAGTTATACCCGGGGTGCAAGAGCTTTTCAGTTTTCACGACCATTGTAGAATTAATGCACGGAAAAATAAAGTATCGTATGTCGAACCAGTGTTTTGATTACTTTTTGGGGGTTTTCATGAGAATGCTCCCAAAGGACAATTGTTTGCCGAAAGACCATAGACATGCTGTGAAGACCTGTATTTTCAAAAATAATTATATATATAATTATGTGCTGTGTATACTTATTAATTTCAGAAAGTTTTGTATTACTTCTTATTTAATCGTTAATTCCTTTATTTCAATTTTTTGTACTCTAATTTACTATTATTTTGAACCAAATAAGTTCCAAATAAGTTCAGTACACCATTACGGTAGTATTTGAACTATATATTCATATTATTCATTTTCTTTTCTTTTACATTATTTTATTAAGCTGTTTGTTCTATTCTAATTGGACCAAAACCATAGCCAATTAAAGGGCTTTTACATCATTCCTATCGATAGCTTTTAGGCGGTGTAAGTTTGCTTGGTCTGATCTCACCTTCCTCTGTGCCGACTTCCCTCCCCTATAAATAGAATGTTATTGCTTCGGTTTTCTTCGCTGGCTAGATGAAATGTTTTCTATCGGGGTTTACTCTCTGTCAGGTTTAAAGAGTTTTCCTTTCTAGGTTTTCCTCTTAGTTATTTGTCTCATATCACTGTATGTTATTAATAAATTATAAATGTTTGTATCCAAGCAAAAAAAGGGCTGCTGGGCATCGTTATGCATCTGTATTTGAATTCGTTCATACTGCTGATTTAGTTTTATAGAAAAGTCTTTCTATTCATGTTGTCATTTAGTGATAGCCTCTTATGTTCTGTATTTCGCATGTTATAACAATACCATATTGATTCCTATTCTTGGAAAGGCACTTAACTTTAGGAGACTTGGATGCTGATCTATTGTAAAGAGAAGAGTTGAAGCATGTACTGCATATATATGTATATGTATGGATGTATGTCTGTTGTTAAATGAATAAGCATGTTGGTAAATGGTTTTATGTACAGTTTAATTTATACATATTACTTGAATGGTTTAGAAGGCAAAAGACTTTTGAATAAGCACTATACATGTTTGCTATATACGAAACTATTTTGTACAGCATTATAGTCAACCAAATGACTTTTGAATTGAGTAGCGTGGAACTGATGAGTTTTAAGTGTGTTGATTAGTATTAAAGTTCATATAAGGCATTTGGTAATTTTCTTATACTTATGAATAGGAGCTTATCACAGTTGTGGTTTCTTGTGTTATTATCTGAGAGCAATGCTTTGGAATCCAGGTAGGGGAAATAAGGCAGACCTTTACAGAAATTGATTTTATTAAATTTTGGGAAGTGCTATAATATTCTTGATCTTTTTGGTTGATTTATATGATTGAGTTTAATTGGCTAATTGCTTCAATTAAGTGTTTACTTGTTATCGGTTATGGAATTATTGCTGAAATGCTATTCGTTGAGAATATACTGTGAAATATGTGAAAGATAAAATGACATCATTTGTGCATCATTCATATTGATGTGGCTGGAATTTCAGTGTTCAGATTCGAAGTATGGAAATGAGGGTAGTTGGAAAGGATCTTTTGTGTAGTTGAATCTATTCATTTTGAAACCAGTTCCAGGCGAGCCTGATGTGCACAGTAGAATAGGATATCGAGGGGAATTGTCGATGTGGGTGATTTGGGCTAGAGATCAATGAATTAGATAAGATGACTAGCAAAAGGGGTTTATGAACTTGGGATATCATATGGGGGTTAGTTTCTATAATAGAACATTCGAACCACCTCTGCAGGGGTAAAATGCATGGTATGAGACGTGCAGGTCCGCGTGTTTCATTATATAAATTAACGGGGGTAGCTGAAGAGGTTCAATTGCATTCATGCATTACTATCAATAATGATTTGATATTTGGCTATATGATTTCATGACACTTAATTTAATATTGTCAATTTACTGTGAGAAGGTTATGTCCCTACTGAGCTGTTAAAGCTCACCCCTCTATTGTTATGCAGGTTTAAGAACTAAACAGTCAAAAAGGGTAGATGGGATGAGATCGGATTAAGTGTGAGGATATAATTTTGTATTTATTTATTTTAGTCTTGCAAAGAATTATCGATTTCTTGTTATAAGAGGAATTTCATACTTTTCCACCCAATTTCACTTTCCTTTCATTTAATTTTA
The DNA here is from genome assembly GCA_024362995.1 of Heteromeles arbutifolia. Classification (NCBI taxonomy): domain Eukaryota; kingdom Viridiplantae; phylum Streptophyta; class Magnoliopsida; order Rosales; family Rosaceae; genus Heteromeles; species Heteromeles arbutifolia. The sequence goes on along the minus strand of JANCRC010000001.1, from coordinate 39,633,829 downwards.
TTTTTAGCTTGCGCGCCGGATTCGGGTTCGAGATTTTTCCTATTGACCTTGGGTCCGGGGCGTGGCACATGCGCAAAAGGTGTTGAATGGTCTGGGATTGGGTTATGAAAAAATTCACGCTTGCAAAAATAATTGTATTTTATTCTACAAAGAGAATAAAGCATTGGATAAATGCCTTGTATGCAATGAGTCGAGGTTCAAAATGACATCTCACAATAGAACGACTAAGATCCCACAAAAAGTCATGCGTTGTCTGCCTTTGAAACCTAGGTTACATCGATTGTATATGTCGACACATATTGCCACCAACATGAGATGGCACAAGGAAAAACGGGTAGACGACGATGTGATAAGGCATCCTGCAGATGGGGAGGCATGGAAAGAGTTCGATCGCACGTTCCCCGAGTTTGATCCCCAGAATGTTAGATTGGGACTTGCCACTGATGGATTCAATCTGTTCGAGGTTCTAAACCAACACCACAACATTTGGCTGATTTTCGTATTTCCATATAATTTGCCGCCTTGAAAATGCATGAAAAAAGAATACATAATGATGACTCTTTTGATCACTGAGGATCTTGGTAGGTTAATTGATGTTTACTTAAGGCCGTTGGTTGATGAGCCAAATGATTTATGGATAAACGGTGTGCGCACGTACGATAAGTGTACTGGGAAGATGTTCACTTTGCGGGCAACAGTTATATGGATTGTGAACAATTTTCCCGCATATGCAATGGTTTCTGGGTGGAGCACTAGGGGTTATATGGCATGCCCTGTATACAAGGATGATGTAACATCTGGTTGGCACTTTGGAAAAATGTGTTACCTTGGTCATCGGAGATAGTTGCCATGGGACCATGAGTGGCGGGAAAAGGATAAAGAGTTCGATAGGAAAACAGAGTATCGCCTCAAACCTAGAGAATGGTCCGGTGATTAGATTTTGGAAGAGCTTAACTATTTGGATTTTGCTCCGTTCGGGAAAACAGCTATTAGGACCAGACCTTCTACACATATGAACTGGACGCATAAGTTTATGTTTTTTGAGCTCCCGTATTGGTCAAAACTAAAATTGAGACACAACCTCGACGTTATGCATGTTGAGAAAAATGTATTTGACATATTGATGGGCACCATTCTAGATATCGAGGGTAAGACAAAGGACATGATTAAAGCTCATCTTGATTTGGAAAGAATGGGCATACGGATGGGTTTATGGATGAATAGGGATAGTGATAAAGCCAAAAGGGATCTTGCGTTTTTTTTTTCCATGAAACCGAATGACAAAAAAGAGTTTTTAAAGTTTGTATCGTCAGTAAAGTTTCCCGATGGCTATACTTCTAATATCGCGTTTTGCGTGAATGTTGACGAGGGTAAATTTGCTGGACTAAAGAGCCATGTGGTTATGCAACGTCTACTTCCTGTGGGTATTCGACACCTATTGCTAGAAGATGTTGTGAAGCCAATCATGTTGTTGTCCATATTTTTTTCCCAACTAATGGCAAGAACGTTGCGAAAGACGGACGTTAATCAGTTGTGCCATGACATTGTCCAAGTTCTATGCAAGTTTGAGATAATATTCCCTTCAACTTTCTTCACAAGTATGATCCACGTGATGGTTCACTTGCCCGAAGAGGCATTGCTTGCTGGTTCTGTCAACTATCGCTGAATGTATCCAATAGAAGGGTATATAATCCACATCATTTGTTTATTCATCATTAACCCATGCTTACTAATTTGTACCGTATCGTTTTATTTTGGCAGGCTTCTCGGGGAGTTGAAAAAAAATGTACGCAATAGGGCGAAGCCCGAAATATCAATTATAGAGGCTTGGGTTCAATATGAGTCACTTATATTTTGTGGAATGTATTTAAAAGATGTGGAGACAACTTTCAATCGTCCTCAGCGCAATAATGATGGGGGGGTGTGAGAAAGGAGAAACTTTATGTTTTTGCCCAATACGCACGACCCTTTGGAGATCCTGTACTAGGTGAGTCGTTTTCCAAAAATGACATGGAGGTAGCACATTGGTTCGTATTGAACAATTGTGACGAGATAATGGCATACTAGATGAGCATGAAAAGATGATGAAGCGAAAACATCCATCACATTTGTATGCCAAGAAACACCGAGAATTGTTTCCAGTGTATGTTATAAGTGTTTTGCATTTGACATATATATTGTAGTATTTAATTTTCTCAAACTAACTTGTGTATGTTTTTGTATAATGTTAGGTTAATAAATTGAAAGCATTGAATTCCCCCACTTACAGTGAAGAGTTATATAACTTGGCGTTCGGCTCGATTCGCGCTGAATTGTTCTCGAGTTGCCATGTTAACGGCGTCAAGTTTTTGGGAGTTGCACGAGATGACAAGTTGTGTACGAAAAAACAGCGGTGTCCATGTCCTAGGTGGAGGTGAAAGTGCAGACATTGATTTCTATGGCAAACTAACAAGTGTTGTGCAATTGCTTTACAAAGACCGATGCCAAGTGATAATGTTTAAGTGTCGATGGTTTGATACAAACCCAAATAGGCAGGGAAATGTTAAAATCGACCATGGCTTACTATCTGTGAATACTAACGGAACTTGGTACGATAATGACCCTTACATTTTGACAAACATGGCAAAACAGATTGTGTATGAAGATGACCTTAAAGTCGGGGGAGGTTGGAAAGTTGTTCAGAAGATGGATCAGAGGAATGTGTATGTTATACTAGAACAAGACCCTACTGATGATGACGTAGACAACGTCGCTGACCAACATTTAGAATCTTCAATGGAAAATGATGCAGAAACACTTCGAGATACAAATCTTATCCAATAACCGTTTCAGATACAAGGAGTGGGTTCAATCGAAATACCGATTCAGTCAATTACAATTGACCTCGGTAATGTTCCGCAATACGGTGAAGCAGTGGGCCTGAACGACGACGGTAACGTACCTATCGAGGAAGAGGATTGGGAGACCGAAAGTGATGATAGCGAAAGTTATTATAGTTCGAATGATGAATAATGCAATTTATTTATGACTTGCTATGTAAAACATATTAAATGATTATTTTATGTAATTTATTTAGGGTAAATTACACTTTCATACCTCATGTTTGGGGTCTATTTTAATTCCTTACAACATCTTCAAAACATTTCACTTTCATACCTTAAGTACTATTTTATTTCAAAATAATACATCCGTTACATTTTCCATCCATTGATCCGTTAAATGCTGACGTGGCTGCCAAATATCTGCCACGTGGCAAATAAAAATAAATTTTTAATTTTTTTTAAAAAAACCTGAATTTTCTCAAAAAAAGAAAAAAAAATTGAAAAAAAAAGAACCTGCAGCAACAGCGGGAAGAAGAGAAGGGAGGAAGAAGAAGAAGAAAACCCCAAACCCAGTTTGTCCCCCAGCTCGCATCGCCGCGACTCACGACCCACCTCCCTCCCACCCCCTCGACCTCTATCCTCCTTCCCCCCCACGACCCGACCCACCTCCCTTCACCCCCCCCCCCCCGACTCGGCCCATCTCCCTCGACCCACCTCGGTTCCCTCTTCTTCTTCACCCGCGACCCCCCCCCCCCGACTCGGCCCACCTCTCTCCCCCCAACCCACGACCCACCTCCGTTCCCTCTTCTTCTTCTTCCTGTTCTTGTTGCAGGTTTTAGGGGTGGACGAAATGGGTCCCACCTCCTTTCCCTCTTCTTCTTCTTGGCAGGTTTTTGGGTTCTAGGTAGGGGCAGGGGAAGGGAAAGTGGGTTTCAAATTTTTATTTATTTATTTTGAGGATTCAGGTTTTTTTAAAAAAATAAAAAAATAATTTTATTTGCCACGTGGCATATATGTGGCGTCCACGTCAGCATTTAACGGATCAATAGATGGAAAATGTAACGGATGTATTATTTTGAAATAAAATAGTATTGAAGGTAAGAAAGTGAAATATTTTGAAAATGTTGTAAAGAATTAAAATAGACCCCAAACCTGAGGTATGAAAGTGTAATTTACCCATTTATTTATCTTATGTTATAAATAAATTGTTTTTATTTGAATAAATATAAATTTAAAAAAAAATTGATCCGGGTAAATTAAATTTTCAGCTCGTTGCGCGACGAACATGAAAATATTCGTGGTGCAAATGCTATTTGCGTGACAATTAAATTCTTTTTTGTCGCGCAAGAGGGTGAAAGTTTTGACTTTTTGGGCGTGCACGACAAAAATTCGTGAAAATTTAAATTTTTTGGATGACGAATATCTTTTATTCGTCGTGCAACCTCGGGATTAAACTGAAATCGCAAATACTTTCCCTCATCTCTTCCTCTCTGTAAACTCTCTCCCTCCGACAGCCCTCTTTCTCACTAAATCTCTGTCACCCTCCCTCTCGGCCTCTCACCCTCTTGCCCCCTCGCACTCTCTCCCTCCTACGACGCACCCTCACTGCCACACACCCATCTCTGGTGCTCCACAGTCCCCTACCCACGCCCACAATCCGGTCCACCCATCTCCGCTGCTAACAAGGTGAAGATTTCAAATTTTTTTAATTTATTTCGATTTTCGTTTGGGGAATTTGGGGTTCCAGTTTATAGAGCATTAGATTAGAGAATTAAGTGATCGGTTTTAGGGGGGATTAAGGTTTACAATTTTTCAGATTTTAGGGGATTGGGTGGTGCGGGTTTGTTTAGGATTTTTGCAAATTTCAGCATTTTAGAGTTAAATTGTCAAGGGTAGATTTCTGAGTTCAGCTGCATTTAATCTGATGATATAATGCAGTGGCGTCTTTTTTCGCTGCTTAATTTTCTTAGAGGAGAAGTGAGCTGGTATCTCGTTTTTAATGGGGTATGCTACCTTATCAAATAACTCATGCGAAAGCTCTTAAGAAAATGCAGAGCCAGGGGCATTTCAAAGTCAACTGAATATTGTGTTTAGTTTAAGGATTCATGTGGGCTTGATGCATCGTACACAATTATGCGTGCCTGTTCATTCCTATTCTTATTCTTTTTGGTGTAGTTGAGCTGTTTTTGTAAATGAAAGTAAACCCTTTTTCTTTAATGATTTTGGTATTGCCGGTAATATGTTACAGCTTAGTACCGAGCTCAGTCCATGGCATAAATCAAAATTTGAACTGTGATTCTTAATGGGTCTCTGAAATGGCAGGCAATGGAGATTAGTAAACAGTTTTGTATGGGTGCATGCTAGTTGATTGAGGATTTTTGCTACTGATCAAATAATATCATGTTTCTTGTTCCTCATTGTTCAGAACTGATATGTTAATCGTATGGATTATGGATTCAAATAGATGATCCTCATTGAGATAAGATGTAACTAAGGAATTTTGATTAGCTTTCTCATTATTTCCCTTTCAATATCTTTCCCTTTGTCTCAGGAATTTTTCAGAGATCTATGGTTTTACTTTCTTCTGTTCAACGATTCAAATAAATGCTGAATATCATCAGTAAGAAGATGATCTAAAATCAAAATTTGAACTGTGATTCTTATTTGAACTGTGATTCTTAGGGTCTACAACCCATCTTGGTGGAAATCACACTCTCTATGAATGCCTGAAATTATGAAATTATTGAAACGTTAAGATCTCTACATCTTCATATGTTTCTCCGAGCAGCAACTATATGAATCCACAGGCATTTGCCTTCCTTTTCTCACACTTGTCAACTGTGCACTTCTTTATCTTGGCCTAAAGCAACATGTACACCTAATTACACAGTAGCCTTCATCTTCTTCGCTTTTTTAATCGAATTCAACTTTTTACCATAACACATGGGATTGAAAGAATTTATGATATACAAAGGAAAAGAATATGGAGTGACTGGAATGTGGGTATTGGAAGGTTATTTAAGACTCAGTGCATATAGCGTATCTTGGTGCTTTGATTTTACTAGTAATAAAGTGCTATCCCATATTCCCTTTTAAGGTTTCATGTCGACTTCAGAGTGTTGAACTCTAAAAAGCTTAAGTGGCTAGCATATGTAGCTTTGTTGGATTGAGGAATTTGGGGAATTTGGGGAATTGATAATTGCTTTATTGTAGACTTCGTACGATGATCGGGCTACTCCGCTTTTCGTTTGATTGAGAAGATTTCCGCTTTTGGGATAGCTTAATATGCTTGATGAATTGGGTATTTGGTTTTGTTGTAATTGACATAGCGTTGAGTTGCTTGAGGTTCAGAGTATTGTACATTGTCTATTTTGATTCTGTTTGATTATTCGGGTCTGAGCTTTTTGTATTCTCTACCGTTTTTGTTTGTTGGATTGGGGGTCTGCTATTTCTTTTGATTGCTATGGTTTTGAGGTGTCTGAGATGGGAGCTGGGGAGAGTATTTGATAATAATGGTATTTTGTATTTCGGTTTTACTGCCATTTCTGAGTAATAAGGGTATGGTCTTATGTTCTTGGTTTCTATTTGGTGCGTTTGCTTCTTCCGGTTGTTCTCGCTTGTTTTATTTTGTCAAACTAATTTATTCTCCCTTGAGCCAAAAGCTTTAGTTGCTAGCATATGTACTTTTGGTGTGGATGTTTATAGAAAGAAATTAATATTAGAGTGAATTGTTTCCACATATTAGTATTGGTATTTTGAGCAGCCTCGAAAACATATCATTTGTGAATTGGATTGAATTTCTGAAGGCTGCTGCCCCCGTATCACATCATATATATGGATTGAATTTTTTTTCTAATTGTGCAGATGTTGAAGCTTATTAGAAGTCGTAAGGCGGTGACGATTGCACCCCGTTCAATTCCCCTGCCTCCTACTTCAGCTGCCACTGCTCCAACAGAAATGGAGCCCAGACCAGTTAATCCGGTTGATGCGGTTCATCCAGTTGCTCCCCGGATCTCCCAAGCGCCGTCGTCATCAGCCTCTTCAGTGGCGCTACCTGTTAGCGCCAGGCGTGGTCACTGTCGCCCCCGCACACCTGACACAACATCGGCATTCACTACTGATGCCTCGGGGTCCCAAACAAGGTAAACATGTGATAAACGTTGATAACTGATTTTTTCTATAGTGCCTTGGTGATTTCTCCATATGGACTATTCCATCTCATACAGGAAGATCAATTAAGCAGCATAGATTGGAACCTGAAAGTTTGTCATTTTATTTCTAATAATTGCTCGAATAAAATCTCTTATGCTAAATTTTGTCAATATTTATATTGCTAATAAAATTTGCCGTATTCTGTTATCAGTGTTTTATATAAATGATTCTATTTGTTGGAGCATGAATGCCAATGGTTGATTTACTGTCAAACCTATGACTTGAATTCAAAATAATTTGACATCAATTAACTTAAAAACTGAGTTGCTAAATAGAATGTGGAAGTTAAATGTTCCTCATGAGATTAAAAAATTTAGTTGGCTTTTGATTCTAGATAGGTTACAAACTAGATATTCACTATGTAATATTTCACTTGGCATCCACTACCGAAGCATTCAACAGTTGTGATTGTTGTTGGATATCATTTATTATTCATTACAATGTCCAGGGTTTGGGAATTGTTATAACTTTAAGGGAGGTTCTGTCGAAAATTTGGTTTAATTTGTTGTGTTTGTTTGACAGTTTTTTATTTTTTTCAGCAAAGAAAAATACCCGGGGACCTTGTCACCAGTTGAATATGGCGAAGGTCACCCGAGTGACCAACAAACGTATCACGATCGGCATCGGGCAACACCAACGGTGGAGCAGCATAGCGCATTGGCCCACGACATTGGTCATGTTGTTCGGACCTATTGCTCCATGCAATGAAAATTTTGGAAGGCGATGCCAAACGAGGTGAAGACGAAGGAGCGCACATATTTGTCGGTAAGTATCCTACCTTTTTTATTGCTTTTCCTTTAAATTTTATATATTTATATTACTTAATGTATGTAATTAATTTGTTACATTGCAGACAAACTACAATTTCGACGACATCAATGACAATATGTTGGCGTACGTCAACATGCTCTTCGCTGAACGGTACAAGCAGTGGAAGAACAACCTGCACCAATATTTTGAGACATTTGATGATCCACATGTTGCTCTTGAGGAAGGTTGCCTAAAGGAGTTTGAGGACCGAGAAGAAAATTGGGTGTGGCTCTGTAGTCATTTTCAGGAGCCCAGCTATGTGGTACGTGTTTTATATTAAGTCTAAAAGTATTATACGTTTTCTACTAATGTTTATTGATTTTTTTATGTTTCATTTAAATTAGAACTAATACGATTATTTTTTGTATAACAGAAGAAGGCAAAAGCCAACAAGATCAATCGGGAAAAGAAAACTCTTCTCCACCATTCGGGTTCGAGGCCTTTCTCATATAGGATGGAGGCGCGGCTGCAGGTAATAATAAAGCTTTTCATATTCAATTTTTAATATGTCAGTAATATTATTATTATTTTTTTTCATACTAACATTTTTCTTATCTTGTTCTATTCAGGGGGGTTCAAAATTCCTGGAGATCGATGTCTTTGGAGACGTTTATGGTTAACCCGGGGATGAGTTGGCCGAGTCCCTTCATGTAAGTATTCTTCAATTGTAATTATTATCGTACGCATTCATGTATCATGGTTATTATTTGAATGTTATTATTAATAACTCATGTTATATTACACAGGCGATGATGATGGAGAATAGACAGTTAGTTCTTCAAGAGTCCGCCTCCCAGCTTCCTCCCGAGACTCTGCTCGAGTCTGTGGGATCAGATTCTTACACACACCTTGGATCAGATTCTTGGGCGGAGGCCGGGGACGTATTGTAGGGGGATGGGGAATGCCTGGCGGCGGGAACCTAGAGCCTTTTCATCATCGTAGTCGAAGGCCGAGGTGACAGCTTTGACAGCAGAGGTGGCCGACCTTAGGATTGAACTTGCCTCGTATAAGAGCTAGATGTCACTAATCGTACAGGCCCTCAATCAGTCCGGCATTCGTTTCCTGGATATTCGTCCCCTATCGACATCTGAGCCCTTCCAACCCGAGCATGCCCAGAACTCCGCCCCTTCGACCTCTGAGCCTGTCCTCAACCCCGCGACCTTCGTGCCCCAAGATTTCCAGCTGCCTGTGAATGACGACCCCATATATTATTCCACATTCTTTTCTTAGTTTTTTACTCCCTTACTTTATAAACATCTCCCTTGTACATGCATTTTATATTTATTTTAAATAAATTATTTTTCTCTTCATTACATTTTTAATTGCAATTTAATTTTATTATTTTATTGCAAAATTAATACCAGAACAAAAAAATTAATTTTTTTAAAAATAATTTTTTTTTTTTCGTGACGAATACCTTCGTCTTGCATAATTTTTTGCGACTAAACTGTTTTCGTTGCGTAAGAATAACTTGTCATCGTCCATCGTACAATAATTTTGTTTTCCTTTCAAACGTGATGAGACCTGAGAGACTCAAACCCACAAAAAGTACCGTCTATAAAGCCAGAACTAAATATCATTTTATATAGGGTAAATTACACAAAACTACCTCAACTATTAGTCTCATGACACTTTCATACCTCATCTTTTAAAATTGACAATGTCATACCTCATCTTTAGAATTTGGTCACTTTTATACCTTCCGTTAGCTTGACTGTTAATTTGTCAGTTAAATGCTGACGTGGTTTGATTCGGGGCCCACTTTCTATTAAAAAATCTTTAAAAAACTAAAAAAAATTATTTAATATTAAAAAAAAAAAAAAACAGCTTTATTCGTCCCTCCCCTTCCCCATCTTCCTGCAACCTAGAAAAAAGAAGAAGAAGAAGAAAAAAAAAAAACCTCTGTTCGTCCCTCTCCTCCCCATCTTCCTGCAACCCAGAAAGAAGGCGGAAGAAGAAAAAAAAAAAAAAAAAACTCTGTTCATCCCTGCAACCCAGAAAGAAGGAGGAGGAGGAGGAAGAAGAAAAACCATCAGATTCGATTACCCTCCCCACCCCCACCCCCCTTCCCCTCCTTCTCCTTCCCTCATGTTCATGTTCTTCCCCAGATCCTCATTCCTGCAACCCGAAAAAAAAAATAATAATCCAGTTCGTCTTCCCCCCGCACCTGCACCCACCCTCCATCCCCCCCTTTTGTCCTTCCCCCATGTTCATCTTCTTCCCCGGAAACCCCTTCCTACAACCCCAAAAAAAAAAAAAATAATAATAATAAACCCAGTTCATCTTCTCCCCTCCTCCCCATCTTCTTCCCCTGCAGCCCAGAAACGAAACGAAAAAAAATTCAATACCCAATTCGTCCCCACCCCACCCCCTCTCTCTCCTCCCCTATCTTCTTCCCCTGCTGCCCAGAAACGAAACGACAAAAAAAAAAAAAAAAAAAACTAAAAATCAAAACCCAGTTCGTCCCCACCCGAGACTTGGGCTCGCACACCATGGCTCGCCGGACCTGGGTTGGGTGTCATCTGGGTGCCCCAGAGCTTCACGGAGACGAAAGGAGAGAGGGTTAACGCCAATGATGGTTTTGGCACCGTCGTCGGTGCGTTTGGGTGTGTAAATGGGTGCGTGAGTGTAGATCTGGAAAAGAGGTATAGTCTGTGCAAGAGAGAAGAGGAGAAAGAGTGAGTGAGCTGAGAGAGAGGGACATGTTGGCATGGGTGGGGAAGGGTGGGGGGTTGCACGGAAGGGGAACGGGAAGGGTTCGGGGTGGGGGGGAGATGGGAATGGGTTCTGGGATGCAGAGAAGAGAGAGAGGCGAGAGAGAGGGGGAGAGAGAGCAGAGAGAGAGAGATTTAATATAAAAATAATTTTTTTAAATTTTTAAATTTTAATTATTAAAAATATATTTAATAATTTTTTAATCCAGTTGGATTAGTGAGTGGACCCCGCATGTAGCCACGTCAACACTTAACAGAAAAATTGAAGGAGGTATGACATTAACACAAATTCGTAAGATGAGGTATGACATTGTCAATTTTAAAAAATGAGGTATGAAAGTGTCGTGACATCAATAGTTGAGGTAGTTTTTTGTCATTTACCCTTTTATATACATGATTAAACACAATTGACAGTTGAGTCAATAAGTTGAAAATTGAAGTTGCCGGTCCATACAGAAATTAATCAAATTCTATGCTTTCACTGTTGCACATATATTAATGCAAAGCGCATGCATGTTTGTTCTGTTCATATTCAACAGTCAGTATATCGATCAATGATCGTGGCCCCTTGATCATGATCATCAAGATCTATATATATCACCATGTATGCATCTGCCTCCAGCCACCAAGCACGCTTTGAAGTATGATGTGCAGAAATGTCTCTCATTCAAAAAGTAAGTTTTACTTTAGTTGTTGATATAATATTCGGTCTCTTTATTTTAATTGTTAATTGATTGGTTTTAGATTGAATGCTTAAATTATACTAAAACTCCTTAGTTATTCTAAATGTAAGTTGCATGAATACAAAGAACTACATTAATAGTTGAGCACGTCAATTTCAAGATGTAAGTACTAGCTAGAAAAGAGAGACATCCATTCTCTAATGTGTGTTTGTGTGTGTGCGCGCGTATGTATGTATGTATGTATGTATGTAGTGTTGCTCACAACAAAAAGTTTCATTACAAGAAGCTGTAAATGGGGTCAAAAAATTAGAAACATTTTGGCTTCAACAACAAGGTGCCCATGTTGTTAAGTTATTACTCGCAAGCTTAAATACATGACATCAACCCTAATGAATACATTATATTTCATCTTAAATCTCTATTTGTGACATTACATATTTTTAGACTTTTTATTTATATATGCAATGATATATGTACTGTCACATCCCGGCCCGAGACGGATCACTTTCTGGGCCCGCTCCACCACCGTAACACGATATTGTCTGCTTTGGGCTTACCATTCCCTCACGGTTTTGTTTCTGGGAACTCACGAGCAAGTTCCTAGTGGGTCACTCATCATAGGAGTGCTCTAGCCCCCTTCTCGCTTAACTTTGGAGTTCCTACGGAACCCGAAGCCAGTGAGCTCCCAAAAGGCCTCGTGCTAGGTAGGGATGAGAATATACATTTAAGGATCACTCCCCTGGGCGATGTGGGATGTCATAATCCACCCCCCTTAGGGGCTCCACATCCTTGTCGACACACTTCCGGCCAGGGATAGGCTCTGATACCAATTGTCACATCTTGCATCGCCCAGGGGAGTGATCCTTAAATGTATATTCTCATCCCTACCTAGCACGAGGCCTTTTGGGAGCTCACTGGCTTCGGGTTCCGTAGGAACTCCAAAGTTAAGCGAGAAGGGGGCTAGAGCACTCCCATGATGGGTGACCCACTGGGAAGTTGCTTGTGAGTTCCCAGAAACAAAACCGTGAGGGAATGGTAAGCCCAAAGCGAACAATATCATGCTACGGTGGTGGAGTGGGCCCGTAAAGTGATCCGCCCCGGGCCGGGATTTGACATGTACACTAAGGGTGGATGAATAAATTGGTTACGAACTCATCATTCTCGATTCGAGCCTATGACCTCTCATTTATCAGTGTAGAGTTTATTACTATGTAGGGGCAAGTTTATAAGACGGGACCTAGAAAAATTATAACTTATTAAATGTGAAGTTTATTCTTATATATAACTGGCCCAAATTGAGATCGAAATTTTCTACGGCTACATGGAGGTTTTTCCTATATAGAGCATCACTGTAAAGTGGTTTTGCTTTATAACAATTAAACATGAGGTTAAGTCTTTTTTTTGTTGGGTAAGAGCCTCTCCACTTATACTCTTTATTTTATAGCAAAGTTTTTAGCTAAAACAATCATAAAAATTATTTTAGGAGCTCTCTAAAATAGTTGTACTCCAACCATACTCCCTACTTTAAAGAATCATAATGACAATAAGTCAATAATTAGCCAATAAAAACTAATTTATTATTTAATAATATTAAATAGTCAGCATTAATTATAGAGAGCCACTAAGAGCTTATTTTTTCCTCTCTATAATTCGGAGCTCCTAGATGAATCCCTCTCATATGAGGTGGGTAGAGAGCATGATTTGAGTTGATTTTTTTTTAAATCCTCCCTAGATTCTAGTTGAGAGCTCATTTAGGAAACCTATTGGAGATGGTCTAAGAAAACAGACAACCATAATTGAGGGAACGATAGTGCCCATACATTAAATGCCCTCAATTACGTGTATGTCGTCACTAATCATGTTTATCATGGCTGGTTAGTTTCATTGATTGTTTAATTCATTTATTTTCTCCCCTTTATTCTTGACTTTCTAAAGGGATGTTTGATAACCATTTTATTTTTTGTTCACTTTATTTGAAGAATGAAAACTTGTTGGGTAATTACTTTCAATTTTAATTAAAAAAAATCTGAAAGCTAAATTTTGAAAACTAAATTTTATTTGAAGAATGAAAACTTGTTGGGTAACTATTTAAAGGGATGTTCTCACTTTTTTGTTTTTAGTTTTTCATTTATTTAATTTCAAAACTAGAAATAGCTACCAAACTCTCAATACTGTTCACTTTAACAAAAAAATCATATTTTTACACTAAAAAGGCAATCCTGGTACTATTCACTTTACCCTTTATTTTGTCTTTATCGTTAAAACTAAAAAAAGAAATCGAAAAAGTTATTAAACGGTCAATGAGCTTTTAATTTTATTTTTTTTTAAATTGAAAACAAAAAAATAGTCTAAACAATTTTTTTTTATTTTAAAAAATAAAAACTAAATGATTATCAAATAGTTCATACTTTCAGTTTTCTAATTTTATTTCTTTTGTATAATTATTGGGCTCTGTCCATTTAAATAAGCACTAAATTATTTGCTATCTTTGAATAAACATTGACTTGTGCTAGGAGTGTGTTTATTAAGAACACATCGAAATTTTTAGTAAATTCCAAGTGCTTTGGCAAAACATTAGCTTGGATGTGCATGTACTTCTCCATAAAGCGCTTCCAAGTGTTAAGTGTTTTTAACGTTTTTGTCAAACATTATTATAAGCGGTTTGAATGTTTTCTTGATTTCCAAGCGTAGATACCCGTCTTGTTTTTTGTCAAATATTTATTTCTAATTCTAGTTCTAACTTGCTATTTAGTATTACGATCTAATACTTATAAGTGTGATGTTTTAGGTTCGATTTTCGCCAAAGACGAATTTGAACTACATTATTGCTAGCTCATTGCGAGGGTAATCTCATATCCTCTCCCTTAGTATAAATAATATCGATTGTAAAAAAAAAAATATTCTAGTTCCAACTATGCAAATTACAATTTCGTGGGCGTAGTGAAACATGCAGGGGCTTCATCCTTGTTAATTATCCTCAATCAACCCCAGGCCATATCAGCATATTAAACAAATAAGCCCAATGGTCTCCAGCAGATGATGGAAAAGCGTACAAGCCCACAGAAATTTGGTTATACCCAGCCCAATGATTGAAATTAATGACGGACAAACCAACTCGATCGGGTTGGATCCGCTGGTCGGTGGCTTCGTGGGATATTTCCAATTATTTTGGAATAGATAATGTTAGAGCGATTAAATTTTGTAAATTAAATGGTGTAGTTATGGATAATTGTATTATTACTCAAATGTTAATTAACGTGCATATTTCTTATTGGTAACATCATTTGATTTTAAAAAATTGATCTACTTAACATTATCATTTTGGAATACGTAAGAAACACTTTTATTCTGATTCCTAAAAAAGTACTAAAATGTTTACAACAATAGTGGTAAGTGGGAATAATCTTATTGTAGTGGGAAGTGGGAATCACTTTTGCAGAATCAAAGCAAACAACTTGTCCAAGATCATTCCTTGAGCACTCAGCCAGAATAATCTTATCGTAACAAAATTCGATAACACTAAATAATTCACGAGCATGAGAATCTACTCCTACCCTTTGTTTCTTTCCAACTTTATATCAACAAAACCCTAATAAAAATCATGGGAATCCCCTTTTGCCCTAGTTATATCTTTTATATATATATATATATATATATATATATATATATATATATATATAGTTGGGGATGTGCCAATAAAATTACAAAAGCTAAATACAAGTTCAAAAAACACCACTTGATCAACCTATTTGCATGGCTCAGCCCAGCTCTCTCTCAGCAGAAACTGAGACACTGAGCCAAGTCCTCGGCCTAGTAGAAACATTCAGAGCTTTTGATTCAGACAATGATGGGAAAATTACTGCTGCAGAGCTTGGTGGGATTTTAGGGTCACTTGGGTACAACCCTAGTGAAGAAGATGTGAGGGCAATGATGCAGCAAGGGGACACGAACAACGACGGTTTCCTGAGCATCGAGGAGTTTTTGGAGATGAACACGAAGAACATGGAATTCGGAGGGCTCGAAAATGTTCTTAAGAATGCTTTTGAAGCGTTGGAGGTCGATGGGGATGAGGTTGTGACTGCAGAAGAGCTTTATGAGTTTATGGGAGATGACTTGGGGTTTGAGCTGACACTTGAGGATTGCCAGGGGATTATTGCTTCAATTGATATAGATGGGGATGGGGCTGTTAGCTATGATGACTTCAAACTTATAGTCAACTCACTTTGAGATTTCTATTGTTGTATGATCAATATATAATTATACTAGTGAATAGTGAAGTATGTAATATGTCCAATCCTTTCTGAATAAATTCTACTATTTCTTCTACCACACTTTCCTTGTGCAACTGCATGGTGCATGCATGATTTTTTTAATTTGTTGGTGATGCAAGAGAACAGAGACCATCTACTTGAAGGATGTGGTGGTTGTTTGTGCTTATAATAAAGTAATTGGATACTAATTTTGTAAATGACGAGTTTGATACTAATTTATTCTTATGATACTTTGGATGCGGTCCCTAACTATTAATGTTCTTTGACTGAAACCTTTGTGGTTTTTAGTTTTTAATCGAAGTCTCTGACATTAATGTAATAATGTATTTCTATGTAGGTTGTTATATTTTAAATTAAAAATAAAATTTGTAATTATTTATATTAATGAGATTTTAAATAAAACCCATAATTATAGGATTAAAAATATTAAAGATGAATTATACTCTCTAATATATTGTGTGTGTATATATACACACACACATGGGTATGTTCATCAAAACTAACCAAAAAATTATTGTACCAAAACATGGGTACATTTTTCAAAAGCACAAAAAAAAAAGGCTTAATAATATTACTAAATTTCTTCTATTAAACTTGACATGGATACATTCTTGAATCAACGAAATAGAATGTACCCATATAAGTTTAAAAAATGGATTAGAGAAAAGATTGATTGAAATTTTATATAAAAAATGGGTACATTTTATATTAAAAAAAGGGTACATTTTTAACAAATTGGTATATTTAAGAATGGATACATATAAGATGAAAAAATTAAAATTTTTTTATCAAAATTTTATGGGTACAAACTTATTCTAATTTTATTTTTTATATTTGGGAAATGTTTGAATTGAAAATTAATTAAGAGTTTAATAAGGGTGTGAGTATTAGAACTCTAAATCAATTACTAATTTTTTTATATAAAATTATGTAACTACATGTAATTCATTAATATATTAATGCTAGGGACTTTGATCAAAATCTAAAAGCTAATACGGTTTTGATCAATGAATATTAGAAATTAGGGACCGGATACTAATTTTTCCTTTATTCTTTTATACTTGAGTGTAAATGAGAGTATAGATCACACATGGAGAAAATAAGGGACTTTGCATGTGTTTATAAGTAATTGAGTTACTTTTCACATTGTCAATTAGTTTTATGGTGAAACATTAACTTCTTTATTATATCAGAGCAAATTGTCACATGTATGAAGCCCAACGGCCACACGTGTTCCATGTCACTCGATTTATATTGTACACGTGTTAGACTTGAAAATTTACCACACCTGAGGGCGTGTTTCCACATTGGAAAAAAAAATTTACATATATTTATAAATAATTAAGTTATTCACCATGTTATTAATTAATTTTACAGTGAAACACAAACTTCTTCAATATCATGCATACAAAATAAAAACAAGAGGTATTCATTGATTTACCTCGTAAACTTGTAAGGAATAGCCAATTTCCCCCCTCAACTCTCATAATTAGTTAATTTCCCCTTTGCTGTTCAATTTTTTGAATTTTCCATCTATCCTTTCATATGTCACGTGTTATCCACATGACTGTCTTTGAAGGACAAAAATGTCATTTTCTCTACACCTTCTATGTTCTTCGTTTTCTCCACCCACGTTGTCCACTCCCACCTAGATTCTTCTCTGTTAGAGAAGCACCACTTCACCCAAAAAAAAACAAAAAACAAAAAACAAAAAGACCAAAAAAGAGAGAAGCACCTTAGTTCTTTAATGTGGCAATGACTTTCGACACCGCCTACGTCCACGGCTCCATGGCCGCGATCCTCTCCAAAACGCCACCACTAAAACCTCCCATAAAACATTTCAAATCACCGCCAAGCAGAAAACTGACCTGAATAATGGTAAACCCCACGACCCACCTGGAATTATACACCTAATACAGCCCATAAAGCAAACCCATCACAAAACCCCTAAATCCCATTACCCCAATCGCCGAAACCCATCCTCAAACCCCCCGCACATAGACGCCACTACAACAAACCTCCGCGGCTCCTAAAAACATTAGGAAACCCACCGAAAGCTTAAGCCCAGGCACGAGAATTGCCGTCTTTGTCGAATCGGAGCCGCCCGGGACGAAAAGGAAGCGAACGAGCTGGAGAAGAGAAGCTGGGTAGTGGGGGTGGGGCAAGGAGACGAGGGAGAGTGAGAAGGAGAAGAGAAGCTGGGAGAGGTGGAAGGTAAAAAACGTAAAAAAAGGCGAAAATCGATGGGGCGAAAGGGAATGTGAATGGGGGATTGGCAACGGAAGGGGAACCAGCGGACACGGCTGATGAGAGGGTTTTGAAGAGGAAGAAGATGATGAAGGTGGAGGGAGAAATCGTGCCGGTGGAATTAGAACGGGTTCGGCTCGGAGAAAATGAAGAAGATATAAAGTTTAGAGAAAAAGAAGAAGATGGAAGGTTGGATAAAATGACTTTTTTGCCCTTCAAGCCTGTCACGTGGATAGCACGTGACATAGTTAACAGAAGAAAAGTGACTAATTATAAGAATTGAAAAGAAAAATTGGCTAAAATTAAAATTAAAAGAAGAATTTGGCTACCCCTCACAAATTCAGGAGTCAAAATTATAAATACCTCAAAAAACAATTACGTCGCCACATCCTTCAAGTAAAAAAAAAAAAAACCAATATCTACCATTACGGTTAACCATCAGTCTTTTGAAATTTTAAAAAAAAAAAAAAAAAAAAAAACCATCACGCGGGCCACTCACAACCTGCTATCCCACCCATTCTACAATCATTTTCCTCTGACCGATCATCCCTCAAATTTGGGTTCCGTCAACTCAGGAAGTTCGCCGGTGAGAAAACATGACTCGCCCTTAACGCTTCTCCCTTCCAATTTCGCCGGTGAGAATTTGGCGACTACTCTTTTTATGATTTTATCCCTCTTAGAATAAATCGCTCTGTCTAAATTTTAATTCTGCATCTCTCTGTTCTTCTTTTGAAATTTTAAATTCGTAATATATGCAAATTCGAAGTTACTTTAATTTTAAGCTCCTTACCATTTAGGTTTTGATTTCGAAAATTGCACTAAAGTTTCCCGATTATTTGGTTTTTTTTATTTTTAATTTGGATTTTAGGATTTGATATATGTTTAATCCGTGTGAGTAGCAGTTTTCTATTGTTTCTGTACTGTTCATCTTCTATCAAAGCAATTAGGGGATGTCTCCGTGTAGGTAATGTATTGCATTGCATGTGTTGCAACTTGCCAGTAATATGCAGCATTCATTTTCCTTTTTTTAGTGTGAATCAAATGCATTTGTCATTGTCACTGAATTGAATTCTGTGGAGGGTTATGCTAGAGTTTGGATCAGCGTCTTTCGATCTTTCCTTCCCGTGTTGTATTTGGCCTTCGGTGGTTGTTTGATAATCTCATCTTAGGGTGCATACTTGAGCTGCTATTGTTGCATTTTCCTTGATCCGAGGCTGATATTACTTTCCGTGTTAATGATTATAATGAATTTATCAAGCTGGTTAGTTACAAGTCATTGCGTGGATGCTAGGAAGCTCTTATAACCAAGTTTCTGGTAAAGAGTTGAGAAACCATTTCTCCAATTATTTTTTTGGATTTGGACTTTCGTTCTGGTGTCATATTTCATTGCTTTTCTTAAAGTAATCGTTGCATTGTGCATCATAGCAAGACCATTCCTGAAGATAAGCATTTATAGCTTCTTTCCCTTAGTGGTATTTGTCATCCTTGTGAGTTCCAATCTTTCAGTGATGTTTCATGTATAAAACATTGTGTCAGATACCTCTTATTACGAATATTAAAACTTAATAGTAAAATTCTTGTGGTTGATTAAAGCAAGCTGTCAAAACTTTGTAGCTAAGTAGTTGATTGAACTCTGTTCTTATCACATTTTCACTTTATAGGTAACACATAAATCTGGACGTTATTTTATTGTTTGGGTAGACAATGGATTGCAACAAGGGCTGGGCCGCCTTATAAAGATTGGTTTTTGTTGGAGTTTTCGGTCACGGTAACCAGAAAGGTGTTCGTGTATGGCTTGTGGTATGATGTGAACGTTATTATTGGCTGAGTTTCTTTATAAGTGAATAATTGGAATAAGAAGGCCATCCCATTTAGTTTTCATATCTATAAAAACAACAGCAGCAAATAAAGGCAGAGTAGTCTGTACAAAGAAAATGGAGAAAGAAAAAGAAAGAGCCAATAGAATCCACATACTTGTGGTTCCTCTTCCTGTCCAAGGCCACATAAACCCAATGCTCCAATTCTCAAAACGCTTAGCATCCAAAGGTTTAAGAGTGACACTTGTCACAATCTCATCCAACACTGAAGCCATTGAAAATCAATTGTGTAAGGTCAAGATTGAGCCAATTCATGCAACATCTGAAGAAGAAGAAGAAGCCGGCAATAATGTGGAGAACAAGATTCTGTGGTTCCAAACCATTTTGTCACGGAGATTGCCACAGCTGATACTGAAGCAAGAGAATGATGGCTACCCAATCATCTGTCTTGTCTATGACTCAGCCATGCCTTGGGTTTTAGACACAGCCAAAGGGCTAGGAATTTTTGGGGCTTCATTTTTCACTCACTCTTGTGCTGTTGGAGCTGTGTACTATAATGTGCATGAAGGGTTGCTTAGGGTTCCTCTGAAAGAGCCTACAATTTCATTACCTGGGTTGCCCTTACTTGAGCCACAAGATCTGCCTTCCTTCATCTATGATCCAGGGTCATATCCGTCCTTCTTGAACTTGGTGGTTAGTAGGTTTTCAAATATCACTGGCGCTGATTGGATATTCTTCAACACATTCCATGGGCTGGAAAAAGAGGTATATCCACATTCTTGGTAAAATCCACTATTTGTTCCTGTAGTTTTGCTTGAATGTTAAATTTCGTCTCAAATTCAGTTTAATTACGTTCAATATCTCTAGCCCTAACCCTCAGAAATTGATAACTTTTTCACTTTTGAAAGGATTTAAGCAATTCATGTGTCATTTTTAACTACAAAGATGATTCCCTTAGGTTACATGAATTCCAAATTCCTGGTTCAATCCCTTAAGATATAAAGCATGAAATGTGTTCATTTTTAGGATTAGGGTTCGGTTGTTGTCTAACGTTAACCACACTGATATGATTGCTGCTTTGAAACTGTAAGGATGAAATTGAAAATCTTAATAAACACGGACCAAAAAAAAAAAAATTCTCTTTTTCTTTTTGTAATTCATAGTATCATATACTTCATAGCATATGGGGATCAACCCTTGTGGCAATTCCCAATTGGCATTTAGTACTCTGACCATAAATTTTCTTTTCCCCAACAATTGAAAAGTAGATGCCTCTACGCTTTGCAAAACATATACTGTAAATAGTTTTCTTGGGCGTTATTGAGTTTTAGAGAGAGAGTAAGATATATAGTATGTGAAAGGGTCCAAGGGACCTTATATATGACCTAGTTATGATTGAACTCATGGCAGAAACCAACCAGTCTTCTATTGTTTTACATATGTTAGATCTTTATGCTATAGCCCAACAGCACATGTTAGCTTCAGTTACAATCGCCCCAAACCCCTATATAGGCAACAATAGCCATAAAATTTGAGGACACAGATTGCCCCATGCTCCTTATCGAAGTGAGACCCTAGATAAGTTTGTATCCATCCGTGAGACATATAGTCAGTCAATGCGGTACAAATAGTTTTATTTACATGTTATCAGGTGGTGAACTGGATGAGAACGCGATGGCCGATCAAGACAATAGGACCAACCCTTCCATCAATGTACCTAGACAAGAGATTAGAAGATGACAAAGATTATGGCCTTAGCATGTTCAACCCCAACACTGAAGCTTGCGAGAAGTGGCTAGAATCAAAAGAAACGGGCACAGTCGTATATGTATCATTTGGAAGCATGGCAAATTTAGGAGAAAAACAAATGGAGGAAATAGCATTGGGATTAAAAAGGAGCAACGCAAACTTCTTGTGGGTAGTTAGAGAATCCGAAACTCAGAAGCTTCCAAGCAATTTTGAAGAGCAAACATCAGAGAAGGGTTTGGTTGTAAATTGGTGTCCTCAGTTAGAAGTTTTGGGTCACAGGGCCCTCGGTTGCTTCATGACACATTGCGGGTGGAACTCAACGCTCGAGGCATTGAGCTCTGGAGTCCCCATGGTGGCAATGCCACAGTGGACAGACCAAACGACTAATGCCAAGTTTGTAGAAGATGAATGGAAAGTAGGAGTGAGGGTCAAGGTTGACCAAATGGGAATCGTCACTAAAGAAGAAATAGAAAGATGTATAGCAGAAGTGATTGAAGGAGAGAGAGGGAAGGAGATTAAGAGGAATTCAATGAGATGGAGAGAACTGGCTAAGGAGGCCATGGATGAAGGAGGAAGCTCTGATAAGAACATTGAGGAATTTATTGCTACTCTCTCATGCAAATAATTCTTAAAAGGTTGTGTTTGTAATGTTTATGCTGTGGAACTTTAAATTTGATCAACACATTCGAATAAGAATCTAAGCTCGATTAATAATCGCTTCTGATTTGAGTTTGGTATAAATTGAACATGTATGAGTCCATATATTTCAATATACAACATAATAATATCTTTATAAAAACCCTAGACTTAGAATAGTTGGATTTGTAACACCTATATTGGTTTATCAGTTCTTATGATCACATGTAAAATTTTCAATTTTGCATCCACATATGGTGGTGTAGTTGTATTCCTCTCCAGCTCTAAGTGTGAGGTCTTAAGTTTGACTTTCATAAATACAAGTTTGATATTTATAAATATACTCGTTGTATCATCATTTTTCGGACAATTGTCTTATTTAGTAGTCCAGGTTCGTTGTTATATTCACCAATTTGTTATGTTCAGTTTCAATTTCTAAGCGTAATTATAAATAGTCCATTGAGATAATACAAATATAAGTTATATAACTAGTCTAACTTTTTTGGGATATCATGACGATCGTAGACGTCTCTCTCTTGTAATTATCACTCACATCATTCCCATGCTACTATTTATTAGTTCATGAATATAATAAACGCACATTTTTTTTTTCTCTTTTTACATACAAATGCTAAACTATGTTCATTATTTTCGTTAATTTATTTAATTTAATGACCAAAAACCAAGAGCAATGTGTGAGAAATTAAAAAGAGTGAAGCTCCCAATTGGAAAGGAAAAACTTTCTTGGTTACCAAGCGTGCGAGATGAGTAGAGTTACCAAGATTAATTCCCAAATTTTTCAACAAAAGCAACCCATGTCAAATTTGTGGGTTTGCAATCTTGTTAAACATAATCTCAACCCCATAGGCTAGCCATAGGGGTTGTCACTTTTCCAATTCGAACAAAATGATCGCAACAATGATAACCAAGAAAATACACTAGTAGAAAAAACTATTTGCGCGACAAAGAAAAAATTGTCACGCAAGATAGTTTGCGCAACAAAGAAAAAATGCGCATAATTTTTTTGGCACGAAAAACATGTGCGACGTAGTCGCGTAAGTCACTGTCAGTTTTGCCTTCGACAATTCAATGCATGTGGATCAGAAGAATCAATACTGTATTTAGTGCAGATCTTTGAGCGACAAAGCCTTCGTCGCGCAAACTCCTTAACCTTCCTATAAATATGCGCTTCTGCTCTCCTTATTCTTCAAAATTTTGTTTGTGCTATGATGGAGGAAAAAAAAGTGGATGAGAGCGTGCTCGCCAACCCTTACGATTTGAGGCAATATGTGGAGTTCGCGCATGCGATTGCTGTAGCCCTTGGGAATAATTGTCCTACTGTTGAGTGGTGTTCTTAGAAATATGTGCCCGAGAATGTCAAGAAGGCCGTGATGGATGAATTATTAGTAAGTATACTGTTCATGGATCAATAATTAATTTGTGAATTTTTTTTGTTATATGTTGGATTAATTATTTGCATATATGTGTAACAATGTAAGTATACTCTTGATGATCATACAAATGAAGAGTTGATGAAGTTGATGGAGGCACGTTGGAGGGAGGTTACAACCGGTGACGTTATGAATTCGAGCAGAATGGAGCACCATCAAAATAGTAGTTTTAAATTTATGTTTTTTAGGACAATATTTAAATTTAAGGTTTTTTTTTTATAAGTTATGTATTTGGACTTAGTTAGGCTTTATTTCATGTTTGAGGTTTTAAATAATTGAAAGGATTAATTCAATTTATTTAAGGTTTTAATTATTTGTAGAATAAATATTATAAATGAATATTTGTTTGTAATTATTTAAGGTTTTAATTATTTTGCGCAAAGGAAATTTTTTTTTCTTCCTATGTTTGCGTGACGAAGAGCAGTAATTGTCGCACAAGACGCCTTTGCGCGACTAAGACTTTCGTCATGCAAGACGACTACTACTGTTCGTCGCGCAAACAGTTCTGAACATGGTCAGACTGGTCAGTCATGCATTAAACGCTCCAATTTATAGCAGGGAGTTATACCAACCTTGCGCAACCAAGGATTCGTCTTGCAAAGTGTGTCGAGTTTTATATAAACAAATTTTCATAATCCTATTTTAGAAAGGTTTTATAACAAACAATGGTCGATTCGGTTTCAGATTCAACGAAAGGTTAGGAGGGAGAAGGCTCTTGTGAAGGGAAAGGTAAAAAAGATTATTGTTGAGTTAATTGTTTTACATTTGATATGGTTGAAATTATTGTTTTAATAGGCTATTATTTTTAAATTTTTTTAGTGGGAAAAAAAATGAAGAAAGCTGTGGTGACATTAATTTGATTTTTTTTTTAATTTATGAAATAAGATTTATTTGAACATTATGTTGGACTTTAGTTTTAAAATTTATGTTACATGCATGGAAGGCTTAAAGTTTACATTAGTTATAATATATATTTTAGTTAATAAATTTGTTTTAATAAATATTTTGGTAATATATAATTTGGTTTGATAATTTTAATTGGATAAAAAAAATTACATTAGTAAGAAAGAAAACGGAAAAAAGAAGAAAAAAATAATAATACAACTTGCGTGATGAACATAGTGTTTGTCGCGCAAATAGATTACATTATTAAATTATAAAGAAAACGAAAAAGGAGAATTTTGAAAAAAAAAAAGACACTTGCGTGACGAAACAAATAGTATTCGTCGCGTGAAAGTAACTTGCGCTACGAATACTATGTTCGTCGCGCAAAGTGGTTCTCTCAAAAGTAACCTTTATAACATGACTTTAGTTGCAAGGGAGAAAACTGCAGTTTTCTGCAGATTTCTCCCCTGTAAGTTTTCCCTTTGTTTTTCTTCAATTCGGGATCTATCAGTCCCATTTTCTCTCAATTTCTTCCACTAAAACTTTGTCCATCTAAATCTCTAGGTTGATTGAGCTATTTCGTTGTGTTTGGTAAGGGTTTTTGTTATTTTCATTTAAAATTATCAATGTCAATTAATACTAACACCTTAAAATTCGTTGTGTATAGGGATATTGTGTGTGACTAGCGCTCGGTGGATAATGATTTGGAATTCTTCGTTTTATTTAAAAAAATATGAATTAGTTAAATTATATTGAAATTATGGTGTTATGTTTATATTATTTGTGAAATTATGGTATTATATTGAATTGTATATGTACAAATTTGTACGTGATGTATAAATATGTGTTGTGATAAACGGAGTTAATTGTAATTAACTTCATACTTGTTTTTTTTAGTAAAACTTAGTTTCCCGTTTAAGGATTAGTTGGATGTCGCGCATGGATGCGAAAACATGACTGCAGTCCAATTGATTCTTGAATTGTCCCATTATTTGGACAGTTTGGGAATGCAAAGTTATGCCGCGTAGTTAACGGTTAAAGGATTAGGTTTCTGTCATGGGAATTTCGGTGTCATCTTTGTACGTTCTTCGGGTGGCACATAGGTATTTCATATCTATGTCGTGCACTAGAAGAACCGTACAGAGATGATGCTGAAATTTCTCCACGTCGAAATCTAATCCGAAGTAGCCGTAAATTACGTAACATAATTTTGCATTCCTGAATGGGATAGGACCCTAAGGTACCATTTGGTACGCGGGACGGGACAGAACGCAATAGGACGAGGCGTTTCATCCTACGTTTGGTGCGCGAAAAACAATGGAACGCGCTGTTCCACGGGACGAAATTTGATTGAATTTTCGTTCCACCTCTACCCCCTGGAACGACTTGTTCCACATCTATGGAACACAAAATTATAAAATTTTAAGAAAAAAATGCCCCTCATCTTTTTCAATATTTACACCATCCAAATCACAAAACAAACCCTAAAATTTTATCATCTTTTTTCCATCTTCTCTGACGCTGCCTTTTTTCTCCCCGGTTTCTCGCAACCTTCCTCCTCATCCTCTCCCGTAGCCTCTCTTTTCTCTTCCCCACGGAGTGGAACTCCAAGCTCTGCATCTCCATGTTTGATCTCTGCAGCTCCAGGTTCGATCTCTGCATCCAATTCCAATCTTTCTTTTTTTTTTCACAATATTTTTCTGATTCAATTGAAACCATGATTTAGACTATGTGTTCAAGGTGGTACTAATAGGAGACTCTGCGGTGGGCAAGTTTCAGATTTTGGCCAGGTATTATCGAAACGAGTTTAGCTTGGACTCCATGGCCACCATCGGTGTCAAGTTTCAGACTCGGACCCTCCTCATCGAGCACAAGAACGCTCTCTCTCTCTCTCTCTCTCTCTCTCTCTCTCTCTAGCTGTAGCATACAACCCTTTTCTTTCAATCTTCTATTTGGGTTCTTTGGATTGATAGATTGCAACGATTCCATTAAACTTTATGCTTTTTTACTTTTTCCTGTTTTAGTGAAAGTTCGGGTAAGATTAGTAGTTTTCTATTTATCTGAGAGTTATAGATCCATGTTTTTGAACCTGATAGTGTACTTAATATGTTGTGATATTGATTTGGATATCCACTTGAATGATTAGAAATGTTAAATATCGAGAATTAAATTAGTTATCGGTTTGCATACATTTGATGGCTTTGCATATTGTGCAATATACATGTATCTTACAATATACATTTGATGGCTTTGCATATTCAGCTCCAAGGCGATTAGCGCAAGACCGTACTGCAGTTTCTCATTCAGGCCAAGATTGTCAAGAAGGATCAGATCAAGATTCATGGGTTCTGAGGACATGGAGTCGTAGTCAAGTTTGTTATCGTTGTATTAAGTTTGCTACTACCTCCTAGAACCTCCTGGCTTGTTTGGATGTTCTGGGGTTGTAATAACAGAATTGTCTATATAATGTGGAATTTATGGACTTCTGATGCATGATGCTGGTCCTTGTTAATTTGCTTCCATTTTTGTTGGTTGAGGAGGATTTCAGGTCAATTTTATGAGATTTCATTTTCTTTGTTTAAGTTCTGAATGTTTAAACCCTAAAACGTTTAAGCATATATGTAATATGTGTTCAAATATGAACAAGTTCAAAAAAAAAAAAAAACCTATCCCGTTCCGTTCCACGCATAAACATTGTACCAAACAACAGACGAAATAGGGGTAAGTTGGTCATTTAATCTTTTGGTTCCGTGTTGTCCTGCGCGTACCAAACATAACACGGAACCTTCGTTCCGTCCCGTCCCGTCCTGTCCTGTCTGCATATCAAACGGTACCTTACTGGAGGCATAAGGTGACAAGATCATGTAGAAGTTGTTATGGTTGTTGTACTGTTATTGTGGTTGCATGAATGATGGACAGAACATGGATGCATAACCAGAACAGATGCGCCAATGAATACTTGAACAGAATCGATGATTTTATTGACTTTGCATGTACACACAACCCGAGTGTAACTAGAATTCGGTGTCCTTCTAGGAGGTGTAACAACACGTTAAGGGAAATTTTTGAAAATGTTCGATTGCATTTAGTAAGGAATGGAATGGTAGAGACCTATAATATTTGGAACCATCATGGGGAACAATTACACAATGCTTTGTCTTTAAACGTGACAAGAATAGGCAATGTTGAACCTAATATGGATCCTAATGAACAAGTCATGGAAATCTTAAATGACGTTTTTCCATTTGTGTTGACAAATACCAATCAAGAAGTGGAAGATGACGTGCCTACACCAATGGATAGGGGAAAATTCGACGAATATGAAAAATTATTAAAAATTGCCAACCAAGAGTTATACCCGGGGTGTAAGGGATTTTCCGTTCTCACAGTTATTGTGGAACTAATGCACGGTAAAATAAAGTATTGTATGTCAAACCAGTGTTTTGATTATTTTTTAGGGGTTTTCAAGAGAATGCTACCAAAGGACAATTGTTTGCCGAAAGACCATAGAAACGCTTAAAATGTGTTGAATGGTCTCGGATTGGGTTATGAAAAAATTCAAGCTTGCAAAAACAATTTTGTATTATTCTATAAGGTGAAGTGTTGGATAAATGCCCTGTATGCAATTAGTCGAGGTTCAAAATGACATCTCATAATAGATCGACGAAGATCCCACAAAAAGTCATGCGTTATTTACCTTTGAAGCCTAGGTTGCAGCGGTTGTATGTGTTAACGCATACTGCCACCGACATGTGATGGCATAAGGAAAAGTGAGTAGATGACGATGTCCTGAGGCATCTTCCATATGGAGAGGCATGGAAAGAGTTTGATCAAATGTTCCCTGATTTTGCTGCTGATTCTCGGAATGTTAGATTGGGACTTGCCACTGACGGATTCAATCCGTTCGGGATTCTAAACCAACACCACAGTACTTGGCCGATTTTCATATTTCCGTATAATTTGCCGCCATTGAAATGTATGAAAAAAGAATACATGATGACGACTCTATTGATAACTGAGGATCCTGGTAGGTCAATCGATGTATACTTACGACCATTGGTGGATGAGCTAAATGATTTATGGACACATGGTGTGCGCACATACGATAAGTGTACTGGCAAGATGTTCATTTTGTGGGTTGTAGTGATGTGGACTGTAAACGATTTTCCCGCACATATGCAATGGTTTCCGGGTAGAGCACTAGGGGTTATATGGTATGCCCTGTATGCAAGGAAGATGTAACATCTAGTTGGCACGCCGAAAAATTTCGTTACCTTGGTCATCAAAGATGGTTACTATAGGACCACGAGTGGTGAGAGAAGGATAAAGAGTTTGACGGGGAAAAAGAGCATCGCCTCAGACCCAGAGAATGGTCCGGTGATAAAATTTTGGAACAGCTTAACTGTTTGGATTTTGCTCCGTTTGGGACCAATGTCAGTAGGACTAGACCTTCTACACATATGAACTGGACGCATAAGTCTATGTTTTTTGAGCTCCTGTATTGGTCGAAACTAAAATTGAGACACAACCTCGATATTATGCATGTTGAGAAAAATGTATTTGACACATTGGTCGACATAATTCTAGATATTGAGGGCAAAACAAAGGACACAATCAAAGCTCTTCTTGATTTGGAACGAATGAGAATACGACGGGGTGTATGGATGAATAGAGACAGTGATAAAGCTAGAAGGGATCTTGTGTTTTTTTTTCATGAAACCGAATGACAAATTTTTTTTTTATAAAGTTTTTATGGTCCGTAAAGTTTCCCGATGGGTATGCCTCAAATATCGCGCGTTGTGTGAACGTTGACGGGGGTAAATTAGCTAGCCTAAAGAGTCATGACTGCCATGTGGTTCTGCAATGCCGACTTCATGTTGGTATTCGACATCTCTTGCCAGCCGATGTAGTGAAACCAATCATGTTGTTGTCCAGTTTTTTTTTGCAATTGACGTGAAGAACGTTGTGAAAGACGGATGTTAATCAGTTGCACCATGACATTGTGCAACTTTTATGAAAGTTTGAGATGATATTTCCTCCAACTTTCTTCACAAGTATGATCCACGTGATGGTTCACTTACCGGATGATGCATTGTTTGCTGGACCAGTCAACTTTCGATGGATGTATCCAATAAAAAGGTATATATTGCTCGTCATTTATATTAATCAATATCTTATGATTAGTAAAATTTGTATCGTATCTTTTTATTTTGGCAGGCTTCTCGGAGACTTGAAGAAAAGTGTACGAAACAAAGCAAAGCCCGAATGATCAATTATACAAGCTTGGGTGGCATATGAGGCGCTTACATTTTGTGGAATGTATTTAAAGAATGTTGAGACAACTTTCAATCGTCCTCCTCGCAATAATGATGAGGTTGTGAGAAAGGAGAAACTTTCAGTTTTTGCCTAAATCGCTTGACCATTCAGAGATTCGATACGAGGCGAGTCGTTTTCCAAGAAGGACATGGAGGTAGAACATTGGTTCGTACTCAACAATTGTGACGAGACACTGTCATATCTAGACAAGCATGAAGATATGACGAAGCAGGCACATCCTTCACATTTGTATGCCAAGAAACACTGAATTGTTTTCACAGTGGTTTCTCAAATATGTAAGCTTGAAGTGTTTTGTATTGGACATATATATTGTACCAATTATTTTGCTCGAACTAACAAATTTAAGTGTGTGTGTGTGTGTGTGTGTGTGTGTGTAATATTAAGTGAATCAATTGAAAGCATCGAATTCTCCGGCGTACAGTGAAGAGTTATATAACTTGGTGTTTGAACCGATTTGCGTTGAATTGTACTCTGGTTGCCATGTCAACGACGTCAAGTTCTTAGCAAGTGCACAAGATGACAAGTTGTGTACGCAAAACAACGGTGTTCATGTCCCAGGTGGAGGCGAAAGTACAGACATTGAATTCTATGGCAAACTAACAAGTGTCATGCAATTGCTTTACAAAGACCGGTGCCAAGTGATCCTATTTAAGTGTCGATGGTTTATTACAAACCTAAATAGGCAGGGAAGTGTGAAAAGAGATCATGGATTACTATAAGTGAACACTACCAAAACTTGGTATGATGACGACCTTTACATCTTAGCAAACATGGAAAAACAAATTGTGTATCTAGATGACCCTAAAGCTGGGAGGGGTTGGAAAGTTGTTCAGAAGATGGATCATAGGAACGTGTATGCTATACCAGAATAAGACCCTACTGACGACGACATCGACAATGTTGCTGACCAACGTCTAGAATTTTCGATGAAAATTGGTGCGGAAACACTCCGAGATACTAATCTTATCCAAGAACCATTTCAAATAGAATGAGTATCTTCAATCGAAATACCAATTCAATCGATCACAATTGACCTCGGTAATCTTCCATGATACGATGGTCCAGTGTACACAAACGATGATGGTGACGTACCTATCGATGATGAGGGATAGGACACTGAAAATGATGATAGTGACGAAGGTGAAAGTTATTATAGTTCGGATGAAGATTAATGCAATTTATTTGTAACTTTTTTTTGTAAACACATTAAATAGTTAATGCATTATATATAGTGATGGAAAAAATGGTATGAATGATTCCCATTTTATTTCTATATGTGAATTACTTTGTTAATGATTTTGTTTTATTTGTATTTTATAATAAATTGTAATCAAAATATAAAAAAATAAAAAAAACCATTTAAACATAATTGCGCGACGCACAACAATTTTTGGTCGTGCAAGCGTTTTAATTTTACGCGGGAAGATTGAATTTTCAGACACTTGCTCGATGAATACATATATTTCGTCGCTCAAATAGCCTTTGCGCAACAAAACTTTGTATTTGTTGCGCAAGTGTCTGAAAATTCAATTAAGGCACTTTTTTTTTTTGCAGAAATTTTTAAAAACTTGCAAGACCAATTTTTTAACCTTGCGCGACAAAGCCTCCGTCACGCAAGATTCTATATTTTAAACCCCGTGTGTCTCATTCATCCACTCACTTCCCTCTTCTTCCTTTTTTCACCGCACGATACCCTATCTCTCCTTCCTCTGTCCCTCCGTCCCTCTCTTTGGTCGTCACGTCTTCGTCTCCAAGAGGTAATTTCCTTTTCAATTTTGTTTTTTCAATTTTCTTTATTGACCATGTTAATTAGGGTTTATGGATTGAGGGTTTTTTCTTTTCTTTTCAAATTGGGGGTTAGAATTAGGGCAGTGGGGATAGATTTAGGGTTCGTAAATTGGGGGTTACATTTAGGTTCTTAAATTAGAGTTTTAGGGGTTCTTAATTGGGGTTAGATTTAGGTCTTAAATTAGGAGAACGATTTTGGGCAGTAAGGTTAGATTAGGTTTTCTTAAATTAGGGGTTAGATTTAGGGTGCTTCACTAGGGGTTAGATTAGGGTTCTTAAATTAGGGATTTTTTAATTTCAAGTAAAGGGTTAGAATTAGGGCCGTCAACCTTTGGAAACTATTTGTTAATGTTTTCCTGTGTTGAATGTCATAAAATGTTTGTTATAGAATTAGGGCCGTCAACCTTTGGATACTTAGGGGGCATTTGTTTGTCCTCACTAAGTGGAACTGGACTAGACTAGATTAAGTGTTTGTGTAATCCTGTGTTTGATTCCCATGGGGACTAACTTTAGTGGGACAAAGTGGGACTTGCATGGACTAACGAGTTCGCTAAAAGGTCTTAGTGAGACCCCCCAAAATTGGGCGGACTACTAAGACCAATCAGCTCCGCTTTGTCTCTCCCCGCTTTGCCTCTCCCATCTACTTCTTCCTCACTTGCTCAGCCATTTTCAAAACCAGATAGCGGAATCTAAAACCTATAATTCAACCCAGAATTCGAAACAACCCAAAATTCGAAACCCATTTTCAAAAATCCAACCCATAATTCGAAACAAAAAAAAATTATAAAATCGCAGCGTTTGAAACCCAATCGTTCCATGAGTTGCACATCAATCGTTCTAGTACCACCAAAATCCAAATCACGTCTTAGGTTCTGTTGATTGTGTGACTTGTTCATTTGCTTGGCTATGAGAGAGGGAGCTCTTGTCGATGACGAGTGGGATGAGCACCGATACCTTTGCACTAAGATGGAGAAAGAGGAAGTGAAGAGGGCGAGTTGTGTTGCTGCAAAGTCATGAGAGAGAGGGAAATGGGAAACAATTGTACTGAGAGAGAAAATAGGAAGTAGCTGCTTCCAGAGTAATCCAGTATCTTTTAAAAAATAATGGCAGAATATATTTTATAATATAATATTTAGTTTATTATTTTTATAATTTAAAAATGAATTAAAAATTTTTAAAAAAAAATAGTATGGGTCTTGAAAAAAATTTAGTCTGTAGTTTAATCTGGCACTGCACCAAACACTTCAGCATTCTTATCCTACTTAGTCCAAGACAAGCCAGTCTAGCTTAATCTCTGAAACTAGTCCAGTCCGAGATAGTCTGGTGCAACAAACGCACCTTTAGTTGCATTTGTAATGTGATAGTGTTTAAGCCAAGGATTAGATTCTAGGGTAAGAGACACGTATCACCCCCTTAGTTTCTTAACTGTTTTAAAGTTCCTGCTTTTCTAATATGAAGAAAATGTTAACCTCATGTCCTTAATTAGAATTCAATCAAGGAACTCACAACTGGGTTGGACTCGGCAAAAAATAAGTGACGAGTCATGCTTAACTAGTCCTTACTCAAATTTCAGATTGTATTTTTGTTTCTTCTTGTTTTTGTGTGTGTTTTTGCCTATATGCATGTGAATATGTACATAAATACATGCATATGTATATGCATACATATTACATACATACCAAGTTACCAACACACACACACCCAAAATCAGCATACATGGACACACACACACACAGAGTACATACACACACCCACACACACAGAGCACGTACATATACATACAGACGCATACACTCATAGACAATATACCTATCGATTATTAGATCAAATTCAACGATGGTAGAACAAATATTAGATGAAATTCATATATATGTATATCAAATCCACATATTATATCACCAAGCAGATTGTGATTTTATCTTTGCAAGTGAACAAATCTATTGTGATTTTAAATGGTTCAGACTTGATACTTCTTTATCAAAGTAAAAACGTAGTAGCTGCTGCCTCAGATCAATCGATTATACTATTGGTTGGGGACTAATATAGATACCTGCACATATGCATTTTATTTTCTGACATATGGAACTATGTAAGTTCTATAAATTTGTATATTTCTTCATAAGATTCCCCATCATTCGTCTTCAAATGTTCAAGATGTGCAACTTTTCTTGTTTTTTAACTCGACATTGTAGTTTTATGATTGTAACAGTTTTATGATTGCATATGACATGCATACATTCTATTGTATTGAAGAGTATCAGTTCAGCCTTTTCTATAGTACTCAAATTAGTATTAAACTGCACACTCTTCATGATAAGCTGTTGAGCTCTGATTTTGCCTCCAACTACTCCTTTATGCTAGTTTCTTCTTATAAGTTATAATTGATGGGTCTATATCCTATCTAACATTGATTAGTTTGTGTATAGTAGATTAGTTTTACGTTTTGTTTCTACCAAACTTGAATTGGGTTTAGAATTAGGGTTTTTAAATTTAAGTAGAAATTATTATGCATGTGTATGGTAATTTAAATCTTTGTAATCTAACAAATTTATTTCCAATTTTGTAGATGTCACAGCTCATTAGAACCCGAAAAGCGATGACTTCTACACCTCGTTTGACGACTACACCTACTATTGCCGCCACTGCTCCAGTAGAGATGGACCATAGGCCAGTGAATCCGGTTGACCCAGTTGGTCCTCCAGTCCCACAAGCGCCGGCATCTTCAACTTCTTCGGTGGCGCTACTTGTTAGCACCCGATGTGCTCACGAAGCCCCCGCACTCCGGACCAAATGTCACCATCGGGATCCATAACTCATGCCTCGGGTACACAGCCAGGTATATTATCCTAATTAACTCCCTCATTCGCATGTTCACTTAGTTTTGTTAATTTAGGTTCAGTTTGTTAAGTTATGTCATTTAAGGATTAAAAAGTTAATATATATATTGTTTATTGTTGCCATCGTTCCGAACCTATTATTAAACTGTTGTGATCATTGTGTTGGATACGTATATTGTTTATGTTATTTTCAGGGTTTTGGGAAATGTTTTAATTATAGGGAGGTTATGCCGAAATTTTAGTAGGATTTGTTATTAGTTTTGGGTTAATGTTAATTTTTCATTTCTTTGCAGCCAAGGAAAACACCTGGGGACCTTGTTGGCAATTGAAGACGGCGAAGGTCACCCGGGTGACCAACGGTCGTATCACAATCGGATACGATGAGCGACATCGGGCAGCACCAACGATGGAGCAGCATAGTGCATTGGTCCATGACATTGGGCACGTTGAGCAAACCTTTTGCCCTATGCCGTGGAAGTCTTGGAAGGTAATGCCGGATGAGGTGAAGAACCCGATGCGCAATCAGTTGTCGATAAGTATTGTCGCCTTTTTAATGCTTTTCATGTAAAATTTATATATTTATATTTATTAATGTCTTTTAT
This sequence comes from Heteromeles arbutifolia, assembly GCA_024362995.1. Taxonomy (NCBI): domain Eukaryota; kingdom Viridiplantae; phylum Streptophyta; class Magnoliopsida; order Rosales; family Rosaceae; genus Heteromeles; species Heteromeles arbutifolia. The sequence continues at coordinate 39,598,968 of JANCRC010000001.1, read as the reverse complement.
TACTAATACTTTAGTAATATTTGTCATATTGCAGAAAAAACTACAATTTCGATGACGTCAACGAGGACATGTTGGCGTACCTCAATCGACTTTTCTTCGAAAGCTACAAGTAGTGGAAGAGTGACCTGCACCAGTATTTCGAGATGTTTAATGATCCGCAGGTCGCTCTCAAGGAGGGTTGACCGAACGAGCTCGAAGACCGATAAGATAGTTGGGTTTGGCTCTGCGGTCATTTTCAGGAGCCGGGCTATGTGGTGCGTTTTTAATTAGGACTTCTTTCATTTAACTTTTTTAAACTTTTACAATGTTTATTTTGAATTTTTTTTTTTATGTTCTTTAAATATTACAACTATTACGTTTATTTTGTGTAGAACAGAGGAAGGCGAAGGCGAACAAGAGCAATCGGGAGAAGAAGACTATTCTCCACTATTTGAGTTTGAGGCCTTTCTCATATAGGATGGAGGTGCGATGAAAGGTATATATTACAACTTTCATTTCCAATTTTAAAATGTCGCTAATAATTTTTTTTTGTTTTGTTTTCGTACTAACATTTTCCTTATCTTTTTCTATTTTAGGAGGGTTCAAAATTCCCGAAGATCGATGTCTTTGCTGACGTTTATGTTCACCCTGGGGATGAGTTGACCGAGTCCCTTCATAAAAGTAATTTCTTATGCCTTGAAGATTTATACTAATTATTTCAAAGTGTTTTCTATTAATAATCCATGTTTTTTTTTTCACAGGCGACTATGGTGAAGAAGGGTGAGTCGATGCTTCAGGAGTCCAACTCACAGCTTCCCCCGGACACACTGATCAAATCTGTGGATCCCCCTGAAGATGCGGGGTTTCACATCCTCACAGAGACATTGGACCAGACTGTCACGCCCCGATCTCGACCTACGTCCAAGATCAACACGTGACGCCACCAAGTAACCATATATCCAACAGATCCCGCCTCCGGAATATGTACGAAGCATAACTCAAGAATTGAATCGCATGGTAATTGTTCCTATACTTTATGGCTGCATCTAACCTCTTCGTGAGACTGCCTACGTATCCTCAATAGGGATCAAGCCGTTCGTAGTTCACCTTCAATAAACTCTCACCACTGCAAGTCATTACTACATACATGTAAACATAGTAACCCTTATAAGACGTATAGGCACATAGCTTCAGAACGTGAATTGTCAAATTGGTTTTGGTTTCAATGTAGTAATGCATATAGATATGTACACTTATTAAGACACCCATTTTAACATTCAAACAAAGAAAATGATCTATAAACATGAAGCACTTAATCAAAATAGTAATCACACCGAATTGAATTTGTCAAACTATTGATATCTATACCAGCCCTAACCTTACCAACCAATCATTTAAATACAATCATAATCAACTACCATATGCATACCCCTTTCAAATTCTATATCAAAACATAAAGCCAAAAGTACGTATAAAAGCAATAATCTAACTATGGTTTGATAATAATTAGCTGGACTGATTGTAGCAAATAAAATAGCTTGTTTTCTTCAAAACCAATCCAATTGGATTGTAAAAATTGAGTGAGGAAGATATACATGGACTTTGATACACATGAAGATAAAACCACCTGCATATATTTTCTCTTTATAAGTAATTATGTATTCAGTATACATTCGTTTGGAAAACAACCAGCTTCCCAAAGTGGACTAGTCGAAATACTTTGCCAAGGGTAGTAATACAACAATATAGCTTTCTGCATAATACAAGTCTTCAGAAACAGGGCAATTAAACAAAACATCCCTTTCGACTTTTATACCATTCTAGGGTTTAGGCATTTGCATATATATAATACTAGTTTTGCAAACAATAGCTAATCCACGACAGATTAAGCGAAAGAAATCTTAATAAGAATTAGCTAAATGGAAAGGATAAAGTGAGTTGAGAATATGAACCTATACTGCAGGTTGACATCCCAAGCGAGAAGGATACGAATATCTTCAACTCCCTTCTCTCTGCTCCTAATTAATTTCTAATCCCTTCCTTCCATTTGTCCTTTCTTCTCTTTATTTTTGGGTTGACTAATGGGGAGAAACCAATAAGCTCGTAAGGCTGCTCGTCAAGACTATCTACACATCCTCTCCCAGTTTTTTCTCTCTTCCCTGGTAGTGTTTTGGTGATCAGACTTGCAGGACTCGTTCCCCATGGGTGTCTTCTCAAGCCGCACCCAAAAAAATCAAGAGAAGAGGAAGTCCTCCCCTCCTCCCCCCAGAAAACGATAGATATCCCAGTGATCCCAACCTTTGTTTTCCTTCTTTCCTTTTTCTCGATCCTTCTCCACCTCTCATTTTTCTTCTTTCTTTATTATTTTATTCTATCTTTAATATTTTATATCTAGTGCTATTATCTTTTCCACTACTTTACATAAAATGATTTATACGTGTTCCTGTTAAATCTTTCTTCTAGTTCTAATTTTCTTATGAACAGTCGTTCATAATAACGAATGTTGTCAGAATATACTAATTAATATGTCACATGTGTCCTGACCAGTAAGTCAATGAAAGTCAACACATACTCTCTAAGGGCATTTTGATCGTTTCACATTAAAAAATAAAATAAAATAAAATTATGGATGGGTTGTAACACAAACTTTATGTCGGAGGCCAGGGACATATTGTAGGGGCATGGGAAATGCCAGGCGGTGGGAGAGTGGAGCCTCTTCATCCTCGCAGTCGAAGGGTGAGGTTACAACTTTGACACAGGAAGTCGCTGGCCTGAGAGTGAACCTGCATCGTACAAGTTTCAAATATCATTGCTTGTACAAGCCCTCAGTTCCTCCGGGATCCGTCTCCTTGATTTTTCTACACCACCGCCGTCAGAGCCTCTCCACCCCGAGCATACACAACAATCCCCAACTCCACCCCCTTTCAGCAGCAAGATTACCAAGCAACTCAGAACGATTTGTCCTCATTTTTTTCGTAGTTTTTTTTCCCGCTTTCTTTTTGAACTTTGTATTATTGTACGTAAATTTTTATTTATATTATAAATAAATTGTTTTTCTATACATTAATTTTTTTTGTCAATTGTATGAAATATTTTTTTTAATAATATTCCTTTTATTTTATTTATTATTATTTTAATTAAAAATTACACTTGTGCGACGCCGACAGGTCGTCGCGCAAAACCACGCTCGTCTTACATGTTTCGTACCGCAAAACCAAGCGTGTCTTACTTTTTTCGCCCTGCAAAACCAAGAGAGTTTTACATTTTCGTCATGCAAACATTTTCGAGACAAATTATAGATGTCCCCAGAAATTTCTCGTCACAAAGCACACTTGTACCCTTTTAAATCGTGCGACGAAAGCCTTTGTCCGTATAACTTTCGTGCGACAAGTACTAAAGCGTCGCACAACCGTTTAGATGCGCAACAAATGTCCACTTCTTTGTTGCGCAAGGTCTTTTTTCACGACCTTTGTGCAACAAATTCTACCCGACCATTTGTGCGTCGTCATAAATTTTGTGCAACGTGAAAATGCTTTGCGCGACAAAGAGTCCCTCGTCGCGCAAAGTGTTTAATTTAGTAGTGATAGGTTGGTTTAATATTTTGCGAGACTGACAAAACTCGCTAGCATTTTTCTTGATTGGAACTTAATAGGTCGGTTCAATATTTGGGTTTTCTTCCAATGCAGAATAAATCTTGTAGGATGTGAGTAACTGGTTGACCGGCACAATACACCCAGTTGACAAGCCACTCACTCTCCACAATTCTCTTCCGAAATTTGTCCGGCACTGACTAAACTTTAAATTGCGTTTGTCATTGTAAATTTTAATTAAGATCCCAAAACCCTGCAACTATGTGAAAAATAATCGTATTCCCCACAGACTAGCATTTGAGTTTGGAAAGTTAAAGATTTATGTGATGGCTTAATGATCTTCTTTTAGCTTCCGGTGTTACTTGCAGTTTCATGGGGTCCGTGCGCAATGCCTGAATAGAAGAGCAGGAATGGAGATTCCAGAGAAGAAGCTCCTCAAGTATGCGCTTCAGTACATACGTGGGATTGGCAGGGCCAGGGCGGGTCTAATCATATCCGAGCTAAACATGACCAACAAACTTGCCTAGGACTTGACCCGAAGAGAAGTTGCTGCCATTGGCAAGGAAATCTCCAAGTACTTAGTTGGGAGGGAGTTGGTATAAGTAACTCTCTCTTTCTCTCCCTCTCTTTGAGTGCTACTCGCATCGCTAACGGGTTTGAGTTTTCGGGTTTTTTTCAGGCAACTGTTGTCGAGCGAGACATCAAGAGAATGAAAGACATTCAGTGCTACAAGGGAACAGGCATATTGATAAGTTGCCGGGCCGAGGGCAGCGCACCAGCACCAATTCCAGAACAAAAAAAGCTCGTACGCGGATTGCAGTTGCATCATCAAACAAGATGAAGAATAAGTTGTCACTGTAAAGGAAGTCTCGTCAGTTTGGAATCAAAATGCAGCTTCTCTTCACAACTTCTTTTGAGTTTTGAAGCCATTATACTTTAGTGTCTTACTAGTTATCCTCAAATCTTCACTGCCCATCTCTCTTAACGTTTTCAACTAAACAACTTTTAAATATTAGACTAATGTTATTTATATCATGTTTTTGTACCACATTTTCATACCATTTTAGGTAGCATTTTATGTGAACAGCCACATCATTTGAATTAATCATATTTGTAAATTTAATTCATTATTTAATAAACTAATAATTAAAAAAAACTAGTTAATTAAATGATGATTGTGGTATACGAGGAGTCTCTCATTCCTTTCCTTGGGTTTTGCAAATTTTTCAAATAATGTGACTGTCCACATCAAATGCCACATAAAGTAGTATAGAAATGTGGTATAAAAACATAGTATAAATAGCATTACTCTAAATATTATAATTTCAAGACATTTCTGACAAGTTGATAGACATGGGAACAAACCTGAGAACCAATGTCCTTTAGTCAGAACAAAAAATCCGTTTGTATTGAAAAAAATTTAGTTGTGACGGGAACACGGATGATACATTTTTTTTTTTTTATGTAAGTGGTGGAAAAATTAATTTTTTAAGTTACTAAATTTTTAACACATATATCCCATCATTTATATAACGACACGTGATGTATCATCCCGTGTGACGGTCACTCTAAAAAATCTCTCGTTTGTATTAATCTTTGAACTTATTATAGTATGTTAAAATTTCCTGTCTTTTTAATGCCCTTTCAAACCTTTGTTTAGACTAGTATAACATATTTCATTGTCAAAACGAAACGGAATGATATTCCTGAAATGTATCCAACGATTAATATTGAGGCAGGAAAAGATCTGCATGTACTAAATTTGTAACCGAAATTCCAAGTACAATTATTTGTTCAAAAGTATCAAACTAAATTTAAACTATGGGCCTCCATCTCAATAGCTCTCTACAAGCACCAACAATGGCGGCAGACTCAGGGAACATAATGAAAGGGGGATCCCAAGCATAGGAAAATTTGACGGAAGCACCAGGGGGCAAGGTACTACCCATTTGGAGGAGGCACACGTCACCTTGCTTCAAGAAGACTGACGTATCGACAGGCTCTGCAGAATGAAACCCTTTGCAATTCAAGATTTTGCTCCTACGAGGACACTTGCAGTTGTTGGTCACCACCACATTCCATTCTGGTTTGCCTCCGACCTCTCTCCCGCTTCGGGTAGAACCGATAATGAGATCGGAGAAAGATGGTGAGCAAGCAGAAAACCCAACAAATTCCATGAATCAAATAGTTGAAAGAAAAAAAAAGCTAAAAAATATTTGAGTCTCATTGAGTGAAAGAAATATATATGCTTCCCCATAAATCACTAAACATTGCATAAAGTTTATGTGTACGTGTGTATATAAAAGGCGAAGAAGACGTTATTTGTATGCAAGAATTTCTACGTGAAGAAAGCATGCAGAGAGGGTACCGAAGCAAATCAATTTTTACAACTATTTACCTTTGCTAATGAGACAGAAAAGAAGAATCACAATGAAGGACATGACCGAGGCAGCCATTTTTGAGAAAATTGTGCTAAAGATGTTTCGGTACTGAAATCGTAGGGGTAACTATACTAGAAATTTGGCTATAAGTCACCCTTTCATTTGGTGGCTATTGTCACGTGTTGCCACTCACATTGGTGGCAAACCTCTGTGGCCACCAAGCACCCACTAAACTAGAGAGTGTGGCCTATGTAGAGGACTCTATTATAACAATGGCTACCAATATTGCATTGATGCCTTTCCTGCAATGCCATCCTAATTCACATCGGTGGCAAAGTTGCAAAATAATATTTAAAAAAAGGATGCCCTGTGTGGGCACCCAAATTGGAGTATCATATTTCTTTTTCTATTTTTGGTGAGAAAAAAAATTGTTATATCATTAAAATATAATACAACTATAAATTTGCATAACTGATATTTTACTAAACACATATACTGAGATGCAAGTCGGAAGGAATGTGGATCCTAAAAAATTGGAATATACAAACACAAAAATCCAAACGCAAGAAACCAATGAAATGCGAAAAGGAGGATGGTCGGTATATGTGTTTAGTAATTAATCTATTTAGAAGCGATGAAAAAAATAGCCTACGACATGAGGTATCATAAATTAAAAATATCAACAATCTCCTCTGTCTTGCTCAAATAATATGTATCTAATAACTTTAGAATACCTATTCCCATTACGAAACATAGAGAAACTACAACCATAACAAATACATTTAAATATGCAAATATGCAGTAAATCCCTAACACCATTGCAAGCAATTAAGAAAAAAGTGCCTCTTAAACGAACCACCAAATTCAAATTAACAATTGTCTCCATAAAAGAAAAAGATACCTAATTCGGTTCAAAACAATTCAAATTCCACAACCCCGGAGCAATTGGGGTTGTAATTTGACGTAATGGGATGGCTGCATCCAAACGAAGAGCTTCAATTAATTCAAGTCAACGAAATATCAATAATTTATCAATAAAAAAATTTCAAATAATGAACACCATGGGACTGAGGAAAAGGTAAAATCTGAGCAAAAAAAAAAATTGAAATTTTAGAGATATTTATTGGAATCAAATTCAAAAAGCGGAATGGTAGCATAGAGGGTTTAACTAATCTTACTCGGGGATGGAATAGAAAGTGCTAAGAGTGGTAGAGGGGTTTAGGCGTCCGCTTTGAAGCCAGAGCAGGAAAAATGGAAGCAAACCTCCTGCAATTCAGAAAACCCAGATGAAAAACTGAAGATAGTTTTTGATGATGAGTCGTACCTGGTCCGAAAGAGGAGTAGTGCTGGCAGAGATCTGTGGTGAAAATACTAAAAGATGGACCAAACCATTGGACAAAGATAACCCAGATTTTTAAAATTAAAATCACAAAAATTTGAACAAAGAAAAGAGAACCCATAACCAAACCCGAAACAAATATGTCGGAGAAGCATTCATGCAAAGGAAATCTGACTACGAATTAAAAAAAAAAAAAGATGTGAGAGAGACAGAGACAGAGACGAACCTACTTGCAGAGACCAGGGGTTCGGGTCTTGAGCGAGAGAGCGGAGAATTGGAGAAATATGTTCTGGAAGCAAATGGAAGAGGCCTGGCTTTTCCATCCTTCTTGCCTTCACCCAGATTGACTTGAATCTGCTGCCGAGGGGTCTTCATTGCTGCGACCCTGTCCATGAACTTGTTGTAGTTGCTTTTCGTCCTCTCCTCCCTCCCTCCCTCCCTTCTTTCTGCAAGCTGCATGCCTTCCCTTCACAGAATCCCTCTCTCTCTCTCTATCTCTCTCTCTCTCCCCTCCTCATCTCTATAAGCCGCATGCCTTCCCCTCACCAAATCCCACACCAAGCCGTCGATCCCACCGAAAGGGTTAGGGAGGAGGCGAGGAGTTAAGCTCAGGGAGGAGAGAGAGAGAAAGAGAGAGAGAGAGAGAGAGAACGGCTGGGTTGAAAATTAGGGTTGTATAACTTGTATTTATTTGGGGGTGAAACTACTGTAGAATAGGATTATTAAATGAAAAAAACAATTATTTTTTACAGATAAAAAGAGAAGACTGAAAAAGAAATAAAAAAACAGGTCCCAAAGTTGAAAAAACATGTAAAAAGTCTTTGGTGTAATTTTAAGAAATAAAGTTAGTTAACAGACACCAATCACTGGTGGCTGATTTCTTAAGGCCACTGATATTAGTGGCATCCCACTGTAAAGCCATCAAAAAATAGTAAGAGTGGCAGCTTTACATCTATGGCCACCAATTGCAAAGGGTGTGCAAAAAATGGTGGGCAATGGCTGTAATTCTAGTAGTGTAAGTCTAAGATGGATGGTACCTATGCTCATGGTCTAATTTATACACAGTATGGAAGGGGACTCCAATCGATAATTATAGTAATTAGTAAGAAATAAAGTCACCCTTTTTTTTTTTTTTTTTGCCAGAAGCAGTGGATTGAATGCTTTATTGACCTAATGAGGGTGATGTTCATGAACTCATGAATAAATGCTTTAATTAATTTTCTATTAATTGGAATTCTATAGGTTCATGCTTTAACTTTGAGTAATAATTTTGTACTTGTTGGGTTCAATGTACGTAAGTGGTGTTGTTAGAGTTTGTTTTGTTCCTCTTGTGAATTATTCCTTGATTTTTATCATTTATAATGACTTTAGTTTACCATTCTAAAAACAGCTTTGAACAGTTACTTGGCACTATAATATTGTGATATACCTCTTATTTTAGCTTCATTTTTATTGATGACGATTTAGATATGAACTTATTATGATTGACCATTCTATGGTTTAAATATTCCGCAACTTAGTACAAATATATTGTTGTATTAAATTTTTTTTTTTTGAACAAACGATATTATCTACATTAAGGGAGAGGAGGTTAGGCTGAGCCTCATAATGAACTAGCAATAATATGGTTCAAATTCGCCTTTGGCGAGAATCGAGCCTAAGAACTCTCACTTACAAGTGAAGAGGAATACCACTAGACAGTAGCACTATGTGACGACCCGTTCCAATTTTCATTATAATTTTCTCCCCGAGTATGTAAGATGACAATTATGCCCTCGGTGGCTTAGTGACATGGATCTACATATGCAATTTTAAATTATCTTCCTCGTTATCGTAATTAAATAGTGCTCGACGTCACAAGTACGTTGACGCGAGTTAGACTCGAATCGGAGTCGTAGCGAGAAAGTTAAGATTATTGAAGTGCGTAAACGAGTAATTACGAAACAATTATATGGGCTCATATTCCCTTGGGCCCAATCAGATTTTATTAGTTTCTTCTTCTGCCAATCACACACACATGCACACGTACACCCTCACCCTTTCTCTCATTCCTTCTCGACTATTCTCTCTGTTTGTACACCCAAGACACCCCAGCTCGCAAGCTTAACCAAATCGGCATGGATCGAGCTTATAAGGACCACCATCATCCTCCTCTCGACTTCACGATCATCACCATACCCTTAGTTTTCCGTTTTGGTGAACGCTGACCCGTCGACTTTCGAGCTCTGTCACGGTGGAACTTTGGATGATGTGATCGAGAACGGTTCATGAAGTTTTAAGGCTTGAGGAAGCTTCCAATCAACTTCCCTAGCATTTTGGAGTAGTTTTGGAGTGGAGTGAACGTCGGAATAGGCAAGTTCGAGAGGGTTCATAGTTGGCCAGAACTTTTGAAGGTTTTTCTGACCGTTTTCTGTTGAATTTTGGACCTCTAATAGGTACGAACGTGTTTTACTCTTCAAGACCTTCAAACACTACTAGAAATTTGGCTAAAAGCCACCCTTTTTATTGGTGCATATTGTGGCAGGTAGCCACTCACATTGGTGGCAAACCTCAATGGCCACCAAGCAGCCACCAAATTAGAGAGTGTGGCCTATGTAGATGACTCTATTGTAACAATGTCTACCAATATTGCATTAGTGCCTTTCCTGCAGTGCCACCCTAATTCACATCGGTGGCAAAGTTGCAAAATAATATTTTAAAAAAGGATGCCTTGTGTGGGCACCCAAATTGGAGGATCATATTTCTTTTTCTATTTTTGGTGAGAAAACAAATTGTTATATCATTAAAATATAAGAATACAACTATAAATTTGCATAACTGATATTTTATAGAATTTTGTACAAATGTTGGAACCAAACTTTAAAAAGTCTTCGAACCCTTTGTTTCCAAGAGCTTAATCATCTCAATAACTTGAATCTGATCATCAGCTGCAGCCTGCACCCAAAATCAAACCTACAAATTTCGTAAGAATAACCTTAACTCAAGTTTAACTAAAAGTGATTAGAGTTGAGGACAACACTGAGATATGATTATATAAATACCTAGGAAAAGTAGATTTTCAAGGGGTTTGCAGTCATAATTTACCATACAAAAATCTCCACAAATTCACTGCAACTCTTCTGCAACTTCAACTTAGAACATATTAAATTGACAAGTTCATGAATATGCAGATCACCTTCAACCTTGAAACAACAAATGATCTCCCAATCTGCGTGGGTATTCAAGAATAAGATAAAGAAAGCATAGATACTATATTTATGACCAATGGGCAGAAGACAAGATACAAACAAAGCATTTACATATGAATGAGGCAGAACAGAAATGAGAACGGAATATCAGTGAAGAGCGTGCGCATACTCACACATATAAATGCATTAATATTTTCTTTTTCTTTTTTAGAAACTCAAAAAACTAGGAAATTCCAATACAAGAGTTTAGGATAGAAACATACAGTTCTTCCGAGAAGGAAAGCAGCCCCTGCACCTAAAGTGGCTCCAATTGAATCAGCAACAAATCCAACAGGTAGCCCAAAAAGATAACCACCACTGAGCTGAACCATTAAAATGAGGAATCACAAAAGGGTGCAAACTTGCAATTAAATAAAAATACAAAATTTCTTTTTTGAAAATCTTTCCTATCTATTTCGCCCTAGACCATGAATTGATATTGCAGAATATAACAGTAAAAGAAAACTATAAGTGAAGTATGCAAAGCATATGCTAGATCATTAGTCCACAAGAATTAAAGTGCAGTAACAACAATTGTTAAGGCATCGGACAAATGCTTACAGTAAGAACTGAATGTTATATATTTAACACTTGTAGGATTAGACTGAATGTAAAACATATAAATAAAGACACTTCATACACAAAGTAGTTGTACAACTAGTAAGCAGACCCAAATGCTTACAATAAGTAATGAATATAACAGAATTAGACTGAATGTAAGTGGTTTTAGGATCCCAACTTAAGCAGAAAATTTGCTCCGGCCACAAGGCAGTCCATTTCATTTGCCTTGTCAAGAGAAATCCCAAGCTTTTCTTTAAAAAGATTTGCGTACTTGAATGGCCCACCACCTGTGGCCTGCTCACCATTGTCACGAGTCAATAAATTAGCTTGTATACATGCCAAAAAACAATGATATAATGGCCAAACCAAACAGTTGGTATTATCTTAGTAACGCACTTGGCGCTCCCAGAAGCTCCTTGTTGTTGGGAGCCTGAAATCATCTACAACCATAAGCAATGACCCAAAACTAGAAAATGATAACTACAACTACTGAACAAGCAGCTATATTCAGGGCATATATGATCTTCTTTCGTATTTCATTTTCAGAAGTTTAAATTTTCTGAAACTACAAAAATTTTGCAGTCGAAAATATGGGTACTAATTACTTAAGCGGAAATAGTTCATTTACCAATAAAAATGGTAGTTTGAACTTTCAATCCAAGATTTCAACATCAACATCAACACTTAGTTTAACAAAACAAGGTTAAAAAGTCTCAATTAGTGAAAAAATGAATCTTCCCATATCCCAAGTTGATTGAAACGAAAAATGATACAAATGAATCAGGAGATGGAAAGCAATCAAATACTTCTTAAGCATTAAGCATACCAGTAAAGCGAAGTTGCTTGGATCGAATGAAGTCTATACAGTCATTGATTTTCTGAGTTTCAAACTTTGCAAAATGGAGCTTCCCTTCAAGAGCAGGAAGCCCTTTTTCGCCATTAGAAGCTGCTAAACTCTCATTCGAAGAAGACGAATCGTCACTGTTCATTGAGAAATACACCAATTTTATCAGAGAATGTGCCAACGGACAAAACAAACACAAAAACAATCGAAAAATCAAGAGAATTTGAGCAATTGGACTACAAAAATTAAATAAAAAGCCAGGGTTTTGAAATCTCTGTAATTCCAACGTTCCCAATTTCCATTTCGGGTCGGCTTCCTCTTGATTTGAGCTTTTATTTGGGAAAAGAACTTACACTGGAGAACATCCCACGAGGAGAGGATCATCTTTACCTCTTGGGTCGAGGTCCAATTCCGGCAAGCTTGGCCGTAAATTGGCCGGAAAACCCGTGGTTACCGTTTCTTAGATCTAAAATTGAAAAAATTCGGCTTCGAATTTGATGAAACAAACTTGGGAGTTGGAAAGAGGAAGGGAAAAGGATTTTGGAGGTATAAGTTGACGGTCGTTGGTGTTCTCATCGTCGTTGTTTGTCTTTGACTCCCGTTGTCGGCGTTGTTGCGTGAAGAGAAGAGGAAGAGGACAAATAAAATGAAGCAAATGAGGTGTTGGATGTTTGTGAATGGGAGAGAGAGGATTTAGCTTTTTATACAAAAGCAAGATACCAATCTCAACTTAAAAGACACCAAATATAAAAGGCCACCAATCTCAAATTGGAAGGCCACTAGTATTAGTGGCATTAACTAAAAAGACACCAAAAAAAGCCAAGAGTGGTATCTTTATGTCTATAGCAACCAATTGCAAATAGTGTGTAAATATTGGTGTCCTATAGCCATAATTCTAGTAGTGAAATCCATATAAATTTCATGAATTTTGGTTAAGAAATGATAAAGTTATAAGCTTTAGAAGAATTTTCCAATTTTCGACGAGTACAGACGGCGGCGGACGGTGGAAACCGGCAGAGTGACTAGAGAATAAGGCAAATATTTCGTCAAAGATAATAGAATATTCCTAACGGCTTCAGGTATCATCATTTATCTTTAACGAAATATTCCGTTAAACTGACGAAATATTCCTAATGGCGGTAGGGTTTCTGTCAGCGTGCTAGGCACGTGCCTGCATGTGGTCAGCCTGTGGCGGCGGGTCTGACATCCAAAATTTTTTTCTAAAAATATGGCGGTGTTCGTGTTGTCGAGTATATCACTTTGGTATATTCAAACACCCCATTTGAGCAACGCATCAGAAGTTATTCCTAGGGTTTCTGCATGTGCTTTAAAATTAACGTAAAATTAGTTATTTTGCATATAGGTGAGACGTACCTTGTGGACGAGCGTGGACAAGTGAGATTGGGGGGCTACGATCCTGCTACTTATCAGTGAGTGGGTATTTGCTTTATATATATATATATATATATATATATATATCATGGTTTCCAGAACATTTTTAAAATGATTTATGCTTTAAATGCCATGTCGAAAATGAGTTACATTTTAAATATTGCATTATTATAAATTGTGAATTATATCGTTTGATGCTGCGGAGGCTCAGGTAAGCTTTAGGTGAGTATATTGTGATGGTATTGGTTGCATTGCACATTGTTATGCATAGATGCATTTAGAGCTCATCATTGCTGCACCCAAGTGTTAGTGCTCCCGCCCGAGGCCAGAACACAATCATTTACGTGATGTTCACCTCTCGCACCGCACGCTCACCTTGGATCCAAGTTTAGTGCCAGCTCTGTCGTACAGACCACAATAGGTGGTTCCGAGTCGTAAGTGACCTACGATTATTCGCACAACCTTCAAGTGATCGTAGCACTTGAGCGTACATCTTTACACCCAGCCTTGTCGTACATACCACATTAGGTGGTTCCAACTCGTGTGCTAGCATATATTGATGAGCTATAGGTCCAGTTGTACATGTCACATTAAGTGACTCCGACTGGTATATTATTTTATATTGATTTCACCTGGCTTACATCTTTTAGTGCGGAAACGTTATGACATGGCATACTTCAGTTTTTACTAGCCTTGTGCATTGGTATTCGTATGTATATACATAGTATTATTTTATGGAAACTATACGGGTTTTACAGTGAGAGGTTATTATGTTCAAAAAAGATAAATGTGTTTTCAAACGTTTTGTTTTTGCCCACTAACCCTTCTGTTTTGCGCCCCTCTAGGTCCTAGGTAGCTGTACATCTTGGTGGCTCACGAGGACTTCTCGACGGTTCTGACGATCTACTAAATAACTATAGGGATTTTCTCCCCATTTGTAGAATTAGTATTTCGTTTGTCTGACTGCACTGTTGATACCTATGCTCTGAATACTTGTATTTGGTTATGTTCACTTTCACACACTTATTTCTAGTCTATATAAGTTTGAGTTTCGTTTTTTTTATTACCCACGTTTTCACATAATTACCACTTATATTGCGCACTTGGCTACGTCACCCTCACGTGATGGCCAGCACGTCTCGACTTCGGTCGGGGTGTGTCACACTGAGTGACTATTAAAAAATACTTTTAAGTGTATTCAAAAATACTTTTGAACAAGTAGTGTAAATTGCTTTGTGCTGCTCGCCCCGGGATTTGTAATGCATCTAAAATGGGTGTGGTTTCTCTGTGGCCTCAATCATTGCTTGACACATGTTAAGGGCTAGTTTGGGATTGTAGTACTTTAAAAAAATAGTTTATTACAAATTTTGGAACATCAAATGTGTTTGGTAAAACCAAAAAAAAAAGTTCTTTTTAAAAAAACAGTTGTCAATAACACTAGAAAAGCATAAAAAACAGAAGTATGGTCTATCATGCTTCTAGAAAAGTGTTTTGTTTTCAAAGTATAGTGATCAATGCTCATTTACTGAAATCTTTAAATGGCAAGTATACCCCAGCATATTTTACAAAATTACAATGTTTACCATTACATTATTAACTTTGACAATTATAATATCACATAAATAGCATATTCTTTTTAGTCATTTAACATATCCACAACAATTTTATATAAAAGTTTACCCAACACTTAGTCACTGTTTTTTTTTTTTTTAAAAAAAAAAAAAGTTTACCAAACACTCAACAAATTTATTTTACAGCTGTTTATTTTCACAGCAAAGCATAAGCAGTTTTTTTTTTTTTTTTTTTAAGCACACCAAACGAAACTAGCCCTAAGTTTATGAAAATGAAATTAAGAAAAATTAAGTTTATAAATACGCGTCCTTCAACAATTGGAACCATAGAGAAGACACACTAATTTTTGGGGCAGAAAATTTGATCCATGTCATTTCTATTTGCATTCACTGCTATTCCTGTATGCTATAATGTTGCAATTAGCTAGATATGAACCCAAAATCTTGCTTACTTGACCGAGTGAACTGTAATATTAATGTGCTAGTCACTCGGGGAAAAATATAAAGAAATGCTAAGGAGACTTTCAAAATGAGACTTCCCACCACCTCATGTTTTAGGTATAATATTTTATAATGTTGACACGAGAATCGTGCTTAAAACATGAGGTGACGAAAAATTCATTAAAAATCTCACTTTTGATAGAGTTTCCTTAGCGTTTCTCGAAAATATATCTAGTCATTGTATTGTGGTCGGTAATTGTTCAATTTCATATTTAAAGAAAATGGTGGTTTTGTTGGTATTGGAAAGAGAAAATATGTTTAATGAATAATTCATCCTCCATTTTCAAGTTGAACAATATTTCTTAATTTCAACATACCATAAATATAATGAATTTTTTTTTTTTTGTCGAAAAAATACGATGAACTATTCAATCCAATCAAATTCTAAGCACGAGATAATCATATCCTATCGTATGATTGAAGTTATATTGGAGAAGGGAGAGTAGAATACACTATCCCGTGCTCGTATCATACAGAGAATAAGCAAGGTTTATAAGAACTATATGTCTCGAGAAATAAAATTATAACACTAATCAAGCATATAAAGCCAAGCATTTCCCATTGAACCTGAAAAACATCAACCACTTCACATAGCACACATATTTAAAGATACTCATTTGAAGTTCCTCACTTAAGAAGCCAACATCATGGCACATCATAAGACCATATATTTACAATTCAGATTTCAGCTAAGATTAAGACACCAAATATGTAAAATCATTGAAGCTTAGAAAATATATATATATATATATATATATACGTGTGTGTGTGTACACACACACACATACATATATGACCAAATGAACCGCACAAGGCACAGATCACTTGTAGTAAGAGGGTTTGCCAGCAAGTTTTCCGACGACGGTTACCTTAGGCAGATTCATACCGTCACATGCAGGTGCCAAAACGACCGGCAGGTACGAATCTAGGTGACACCAAAACAGCTTGTACCTAAAATTTGCCATTAGAGAACTCTTGCCCTACAATATTTCAAAACCAAATAAGAAAATGAATAATATAAAAAATAAGCTCACTCACTGAAATTCGAAGATCCCAGTTCCAAAATAAAAACTCAGAACTTTTTTTTTATAAATAAATAGATAAAAGTTTTAATTAGAAAACCCATCTTATATAATCAAAACAAAGGACTCAGGTTAATTAGTTAATTAACCTGGATTTCGGCACGTGTAACTTCACATATTTTTGGGTTGAATCCTACTCTCCAAGGTCGGTTGTGAAATTCCCAGTAAAATCTCAGTGCTCCTTCAGGACTTGTAAAATTCACAAACGCATAACCCAGATTTGAAATCCGCTTTCTCCTACATATATGGAAACCAAAT
This sequence comes from Heteromeles arbutifolia, assembly GCA_024362995.1. Classification (NCBI taxonomy): domain Eukaryota; kingdom Viridiplantae; phylum Streptophyta; class Magnoliopsida; order Rosales; family Rosaceae; genus Heteromeles; species Heteromeles arbutifolia. The sequence goes on along the minus strand of JANCRC010000001.1, from coordinate 39,582,243 downwards.
TATCGAAAATAAAAACTAAAACCGCAGAAACAAGGTTTGTGAAAACTAATTAATTTCAGTGTAGTAAAAATTAAATGTTACTCACTTGAAGTCCATGGGCAGATAAACGAAATCGAACTTGGATTTGTTTCGTTCATCGCGTATGTGACGCATTTGGTTCTCTTGATAACAATGCGTTTTCAGTACGTTCAGAAAATCAGTCCTCCTACATATATAAACACATCAATATTTGCAGACATGCTTTAATTAACAAATTAAAATAAAATTTAATGCAATCACATGTACTCTCAGACAAGACTTGTTGTTTCAGACAGAAAACAAAAGAGTAAACATTGGAGACGAAAAGTTCAGTCTTTAAAGAAAAAGGGACAAAAAAGATTTGCTATTTTCATGTTACTCCATATGAACAGTGAGTGTCGAAAGATGCAGAAAACATGCACAAACGCAGAAAAGTTACGATCTTTTTCCTCAAACAAAAATGAAGTTTCAAACTTTATCCTTTTTCTTGAGCAAAAAATCCAAAATACCAAATGAACACAGAGAGAGAGAGAGAGAGAGAGAGAGAGATTAGGAATTTTGTAAGAAAGTTTTCAAACTTTATTTTCAAACCAAAATAATGTTCCGACCTTTTTATTTTCAAACCAAAATAAAGGTTCGATTTTTTTTTCTTTTTCTTTCCAAAGTTCAATCTTTCTTTTTTCAATCCACAATAAAGTTACGATCCTTTTGTTCCACAAAAAAAATCCAAAATCTCAAAGTGCAGACGGAGAGATCTAGAGAGAGAGGGAGAGAGGGAGAGGGTGTTATACTTAAACTGATTGGGGATATTCTTAACCATGACAGTGGTTATACGAGACCTTGCTTGTCCATCAGGACAAGATGGAAAAGGAATGACAAGCTTCTTCTCTTCTTCATGCAGCTGCATCTTCCCCTTGTTTTTCGGAACCCACTTTGCACCATGATCAAGCTTTTTCGGAACCCACTTTGCCCCATGATCAAGCTTCTTCCATGGCCTACTCGTCCTATCTGATGTTCTCCTAGGAGGAGGAGGAGGAGGAATTTTTCTGGGGTGGACCCTTTTGCCCTTACTGTAACCTGGACGTCTCCCTGCCCTAGGAAGCTGAAGATTATTTGGAGGAGAAAAGGGTTGGCAAACAACATTATTGGGTTTCCATGGTTCTGCATACGGGTTCAGTTGGGGACCTTGTGGTTGTGGATTGTAGCTAGAGGAAGCCATGGGAGAGAAGATCAGATAACTGAAAACTGAGAACTAAGAGAAGGGTTTTGGAATCAGAAGGCAAAAGGCTGTGGGTTGAGGGAGGGTTTGGAGTGTAAGGTTGTTGTTAAGCATATTAGGGTGGGTGTGGATGAATGGTTAGGATGCAATTTGCGGCGAGCTTAGTACCTATATGGCTAAAGGAATAGACTTTTCAGAACTGGGGTGTTTTCTTTAGAGGCAGATTCTCTGCCCTCCTTATTCCTGTGTCCTTCCGTTTTGTGTGGTCAACACGTTAATATTTTATAATTTTTTTATAGAGATAATAAGATAAAAATAAATAGTAATATAAAATATTAACGTGACTTAACCTTGATCACACAAACAAAAGAGCACGGAAGGGCACCGAAATAAGAAGGGCAGAGAATCTGCCTCCGTTTTCTTTAGGCAATTTTGGGAATATAAGATCAGAGCTCTGATGAGAATTAGCAGTGCATGTAGAACTCATGATGTCTCTTCATTTAGTGCTCTCATGGCTTTGTTTCCACACAAGAGAGAGAGAGAGAGAGAACAACCAAAAGGAATTTTGTCTGAGAAATGAAAATTTAATTGTTACATTTCCAATTTTAAGTCCAGAACAGCCAAAAGGAAAAATGTTTGAGAAATGAAAATTAAATAAGTAATTAAATAGTTATTTTTCGTTTTGGAATTTAAATAAACAAAGATTTATTTGCTATATGTTCGATGGAGTTAAAACATCGCAATTTGCACTCTCAAGTTTGGGTGTAATACCTCATCTTTAAAACATTGCAGTGTTATATACAAAGTTGTGCTTTAATTTCAATCTCATACATGGTCAATTCGACAAATTAAGCGTGATGATGTGGCAAACGTAAGTTCCACATGTTTGCTTGCGTGGCTATAAAAAATATAAATCATTTTTAAAAAGGTCGAAATTAGAAAACTCAAGCCTAGTGCGCCGCTTGTGAGATAAATCTCTAGAAACCCTTCAGTTGCCGCCCACTCCCTTTGGGTCTATGGGTAGGCGGTAGCCCCTCCCCTCTCCTACTTCCTCCATTCTTCCCACCAACTTTCTTCTCTCACACTCTTCTCATCTCTCACCTGTTTTCCCCTTCTTTAGAGCACTTCCACCGTGCCATTTTGCCCAGTAAACAAGCCCCATTTGCAATCCAATCCCCTCCAAAGTGGCACCGGCCCATTCGAGCAATTGGGTTGAGAGGGAGCCCGTGGGAGAGCTCAGGCACAAGTCCAAGACCCGAGCACCTGAGGGGAGTGATGCAAGGCTGACGCCAATCACGTTATAAAAAAAATTGTGTTAGGCGCGTCCATAACATGCGCTCGTGGGGTGCGCGTTACCGACAAGATTTCAGGCGGTGGGGCCCGCGTTGCGGCCCACAAAGTAGCAGTTGAATCTGGACCATTTGATTTCCAAATCAACGGTCCAGATTTTTCTGTTTTAAAAATTAACAAATAAGAAAAAAACGTAAATGTTTTGGGGGGACACGTGTCACAATCTGGGTTGTTGGATTTCAAAATTTTTTGTAATCCGACGTTTCAGCTTAATTAAGTTAATAAAAAAAATTAAAAATCCGAAAAAATTTCAAAAAAATTTAGAATTTTTTTCTATAAATACCTTACCATTTTCTCCCACCTTACACTACATTTCAATATTTTCAACAATTCTAAACATGGAAGGACGATAGAATTAGTTAAAAATCTTATCAAAATCTATTAACAAAAATTGTACTTTCGGATAACGATACATGGACGTGACGAGATCGGTTAAAAATCCTATCCGAAATTAAAAATAAAATTATTTTTTATTATTTTAGAACATAAAAATACTAATATTTTATTGCCTATTGTCATGGCTATTCAGTTTATGAATGGTGAAAAAGGTAATTACCGTTCATTAAAGACATTTACTATTCATTGAAGGGGATTGAATTGCTTATTGCCAAAGGAAGCCTTTACACACTGGAAGTGCTCTTATCTGCCTTGTCTTTCCCTGTTGGCTATTTTGCTCTATTTGTCATTGATGGTAGCTTGCCCCATGTTCTAAAGACGGTGGTATGCCCCATCTATTCATTGATGGTGGCTTTCCCCAGTCCCCGATTTTCAGTGGTGGTAGGCCTGAGATTGACCTCTGATTGGACCATTTGGTTCCCTTACTTTCTGTTTTCTGCTCATTCCCCAGAGACTTTTGTTTTGCTGCACCGAATCCAAATTAGCCCAAAAAATATCTCAAATCCCTAATTTTTCAACATCTCATATTTCTCCACTTTGTATCTCATACATCTGTTATCCTCTATCCTTCCATCCCTTCACCCATATATCCTCCAATTCCCTGCCAGATGCTTGCCTTCGAATGAGAAGACTTATCTGGCCATTATGTTCACTAAACACCTCAAGAGCGAGTCGTCGTTCATTTAGATGAAGGTGTGTAAAACCATTTTGGTGGTTTGGGTCTCGTCACCGCCTCCTTTTGCGGTTTTAATTGTGTTTTGTCTACTTGCTTTGTTTGTATGGGAATTCTTCTGTTGTTGGCCCTCGGGTGGTGGACATGGTTGCTGGGTTTGGTTGTTTCTTTAGTTGGTTGAGTGTTTTTGGAGAATTTTACTGTATTGTTTGTGGATCTTAGGTCTTGTGAAATTAGGAATTTGTTTTGTTATTAATTTGGAGCTGCTTTGTAATTGTGTTTTTGTTTTTGTTTTGGGGCCTTTGTTTTTTGTTGGTGCTGATGGTGTATATGCGAACCCGAGCATCGGAACGGTGAGTTATACAGTGGATGTGATGGTGACGAAATTTGTCATCTAATTCGGTCTTTAGGTGCTTTGCTTGGCTTCACTGTCTTTTCAGCCTAATTGCATTTTTACGTTTATCTCCTGTAACATTTGTAACATGTTCTTCTATCAATGAAGTTTATGTTTGACCAATAAGAAAAAAAGAAAGAAAGAAAAATTCAGCCTCCTGGCCTAAAAACTTAGAACCCTAATCAAATCGCTTAATCCCGAAACTTCTTAATATCTTTTTCTTCACATGCTTAATCCAGAAACTTCTTAATATCTTTGTTCTTCATATGCTACTTCTGGTTTATTAGCGTCGCGCGCCGACTTGGATACCCATTCGGGTCCACCTTGATCAGTTTCTCCTTGACTTTGTGGTGACGCCGTTTGGGAATATTTATTGAATGTGAAGATAGAATAGTCTTCATCTTCTTCCTATGCTTCTTCTTCGTCCGCTAATTTCAGACTCCACCAGGTGTTTTTTCCTGCCTATAGCCCTGTGAAAAGCTGTTTTGCTTAGGTCATTGGGGATGCTCCGAAGTTTCTTGAGTCAAGTGTGCGTACTCATCTTTAAAGGGCAAAACTTGTACAATCTTGTTCTTGAATGATATATGTTTCTAAAATTTCTTCAAATTCTGTTGAAAAAAATAAATAAAATGGATTAATATGGTATTTGTGTTGTTCTTTTTTTCATGAAAAATAATGAAAAGGCTAATTGTTAAGAATCCTACTGGCAGCTATCATCCTTACATTCTGGAAAAAAAATGGGAACACTTTCTTAAATAACAAGGGCATGAACTGCAGTTTCTTCAATCTGCTGTTTGGTTTCTAAATTAGCATGCATGCATTGATGATCAAGTTAGTGAAGGTTTTGGTCCATTTAATTTAAACCTGCATTAATTTCTCAAATGATTAATTGGTCGGTGTGAGCCGGAACTAAGGTTAGTACAATAGTTATGGCCTTCAAGATACAAAAAGAATAATTCTACGTGAAGAAATCAAAATTTTGTTTTCTTGTTTCTTAATAGTTATGTTGACGACTTATGTGCATCAACTCAAACACAACAAATTAATAAACTAGTTAGAATTGATGGATCAATGATAATGTCACACGATTATTTATAGCATGAACTCTAGTTTTCTACATAAACACAACCTTAATTGTCCTCTTTGCATTTTTTATTGTCATCTATGTATCGTGCACCTAGGAAATGGTAAATACACAACTATTTAAGCCTATACGCTTTCAAATTTAATCTTGTCTTTTGTTTTCGTATGATTTATTCAATTTAGCAGTTAAAATTAAAAAAATGTGAGGTTATAAAAATAATGCGTGTAAAGCATCTCCCTTACACATAATAATCACCAAAGATAAAGTTGTTATCAGGAAAATTAAACAAAACATATTATTTCTTAGGGTTAATTACATAAAACTACCTCAATTATTGGGCCAGTCACAATTTCATACCCCATCTTTAAAAAATGTCAATGTCATATCTCATCTTACTAATTTGTTATAATTTCATACATTCCGTCAGTTTGTTTGTCAATAACCTAGATGCCCTCCCCCCACGCCAACATCTCCCCCCAGACCCAACTTTTCATTCTCTGTCGCTGCCACGTCATCATCATCCTCCTCCTATCCAACCCCCAAGCCTTCAAGCTTGGCAAACGGGCATCCGCATTGCTCCCGAAACAGCAGCACGGCACAACCATTCGTCGGCACCATCCACCTAAGCTCAGTCCTGAGGCACTCGTAATTAGGATTGCCCTCGCTGACGCAGCAGAACTTGACTACAAACAGTGTGGCGGAGAAGAAGGCGACGAAGACGACGATGTAGGAGATGGGAATGTGGTGGAGGTGGAGGGTGGAGTGAGAGAGGAGGAGCGAGAGGGAGTTAAAGATGTAGGAAAAGTAGGAGGTGATGAGGAATGTCCCAGAGAAGAGGACGAGAATGAGGATGAGGAGGTCGATGGTGGCCGACGGCGAGTGCTTGCAGAGGAGGGTGCAATTAGGGTTTGAAGATTTGTGTTTGGGGGTTGGATAGGAGGAGGAAAAGGATGACGTGGCAGCGACAGAGAAGGAGGAGGTGGGTCTAGTGGGGAGACGTTGGCATGGGTGGGATCTGGGTTTGGGGTGGTTTTGGATTTGGGGTGCAGAGAAAGGGAAAGGGTCGGGGAAGATGGGTTTTTTTTTTTTTTAAGGGTAAATTATTGTTTTTAATATTTAATTGATTTTTTAATAGGAAGTGGGCCCCATCTCAAGCCAGTTACTAGTTAATAGAATAATTGACAGATAAACTGACGGAAGGTATGAAATTGTAATAAATTCATAAAATGAGGTATGCCATTGACATTTTTTTAAGATGGTGAAACTATGACTGAGATAGTTTTATGTAATTTACCCTATTTCTTATGTGTGTGTGTGTGTGTGTGTGTGTGTGTGTGTGTGTGTGTAATGCGGGTTCCCAGGCGTTCCATCAACACTTCAGTTTTTTACTGCAAAATGTTCATGAATAAAACTGTGTATTTCGACAATGGGCACAATTTGAGGAGTAAAATTGGCCTGGCGATTCCTAATCAAAATATAAATAAATGTAAAATCATCAGATAATCGCAATACTATATGTGACAGTGACATGGGGTGCACAAATTATTGGATTAGGATTTTCTGTCCTGTTTTATTTCCTCTTCTTTCATCTCTTCCTATTTGAACAGTTACGATTAAGTCACATCAACATTTTGTATTGACCACATTACAGAGAGAGAAGACTTAAGCTCTTAGTTAGGAAGTTTCGTAACCAGAACCTAGATAGCATTTGAGTTTGGTTGAAGAAAAGAAAAGGTCCATAATTGACAACTTTAAACCCATAAGAGCAACTCCAGCATGACAAAGGCCCCCTAGGGCAACTTCCTATTCAATCCCCTCCAGTGAACAGTAACTGCCTTTAATGAACAGTAATTGTCTTTTGCATCTCTACCCCTAAACTGAATAGCCATGGCAATAGGCAATAAAATATTAGTATTTTTTATTTTATAAAATAATACAAAATAATTTTATTTGTAATTTCGGATAAGATTTTTAATCTTTCTCGTTGTGCCACGTGCTATTATCCGAAAAGATAATTTTTGGTGATAGATTTCGATAAGATTTTTATCCAATGTTGTCATGCCACGTGTCGTTACCTTTTCAGAATCGTTGAAGATAGATTTCCGATAAGATTTTTAACCAATCACGTCGCACCACGTGTCACAATCTATTTACAATCATTGAGGATAGATTTCGATCAGATTTTTAATGAATGACAGCGTGCCACGTGGCATTATTTACAACCTAATGCACTGGACTTGGAAAACTGTCCAAGTGCATGGTAAGGAGCTTATGAGGACAAAAAAGGAGCAAAAAGTATCATTTTGGAGGCAGTGGCATCATTTAATACATGAATTTGGCATGCTTTTTTCGGTGTTCCGAGAGCTCAAAATGACCTCAATGTCCTTGCCCAATCCCCAGTGTTCAACGATGTCCTGCAAGAAAAAGCACCAAGAGTCACGTACTGGGTCAACGGACATAAGTATCACGGGCCATACTACCTAGCAAACGGCATTTACCCAAGGTGGTCATCATTTGTCAAAACAGTGCCACGTCCACAAAGTGCAAAGGAAAAACACTTTGCAAGCTGTCAAGAGGGGTGTAGGAAGGATGTGGAGCGTTGTTTTGGTATCCTCCATGCTCGTTGGGCGATTGTTAGGGGTGCTGGCAGAATGTTTGATTTAGAGTAACTTTGATTCATCATGATGACGTGCATCATTCTTCACAACATGATTGTGGAAGATGAGTATGATTATGATGTCATTGATGAATATGAGCCAGACACGGTGAACAATTCCAGAACACAAATATATTGTGCTCATGACGCCACCGAAGAACCCGTGCAACACGAGCCATTACAAAGGGATGGACGTTACAATGAAAGGCTCATTCAACGATATACTTCACTTCAGGACGCATATATTCACAATGCCCGGCAAATTGACTTGATAGAGCACCAATGGGAAATGAAACAAGCTCAAGAAACTTAAGTTCATTCAGTGTGTTTGTTTTTATTTGGTGTGTTTATTTAATTTTATTTGGTGTGTTTTTTAAGTTCATTTAGTGAGTTTTTTTATTTATTTGGTGTGTTTGTAATTTTATTTGGTATGTTTATGTAATTTTATTTGGTGTGTTTATGTAATTTTATTTGGTGTGTTTGTAATTTTATTTGGTATGTTTATGTAATTTTATTTGACAATATTCCAATATTCCCACCGGGTGAATGATTTGTTTTTGTTTTTGGTTTTGGCATTATATCAAGCTTGTGCTTAAAGTGTCTACACAATGCGGGAGAAGAAATAATTATAATCAAAGTAGCTAATGTACATTTGGGTATAGTACAAACAAATAAATAATATATTATTACCTGATCCACTAAATTTTCCCCACTTCGAAGATTACTACTAGCTTGTACCAAGGTGTCTCTCCAAATACTAAACGATTGGCTGAGTATTCTCCAACTACTGAACATCGATTTTTTCTTTCTTTTCCCATCAATTTTCTCAATAAAAAGGGTATGAATAAGACTCCACATTTCTCGCAACTGCATCTCATTACCTGTAATCGGATTATGAGTAACTTCAACCCAACTAGAACACAACGTAACATCTTCAATAAGCGTCCAATTCGTACCTGCATCATTAGTCATTTTGTTGGAAACCAATTGGATTGAAACTTTGAGAGAAAGATTGGAATTTGGTTGAAAGTATTTGAGAAAATATGAAATTGTGGTGTAAGGTAGAAGATAATGAGAAGGTATTTATAGAAAAGTAAAATCAATTTTTTTTTAATTTTTAAATTTTTTTTTCGGATTTTTAATTAATTTTTAACATTTTTTATTAACTAATTAATTTTTGCCGTTTGATTAAAAAAAAATTGAAATACAACCCTCTAGATTGTGCCACGTGGCACAACGGTAACATATCTGATTTTTTTTTTTAATTTTTAAAGGTGAATAACGTGGATCGTTGATCTTAAATCCAACGGCTGATATTGTGCCATGTCATCTAGCCGTTTGCAAAAGTTTTGAATTTTTTTTTACCGTTGGAAATCCAACGGTCCAGATAAAGTACCCGTTGAAATCCAACAGACGATAAGGTGCCACGTGCCCCACCAACGGTAACATTTCAAACCTCTGGACCGCGGACCCTACCGACTGAAAAGCTATTGATGACGTGCCCTGACGCGCACGTGTACGACACGCGCCTGACGTAAATTTTTTTAAACATGGCTGACGTCAACCATGCATCATTTGGCCTCAGACTCTCGGGCCACCGATTCTAGCTGAGCCCCCCCTCAACCTAATCATCTGCATGGGCTGGAGCAAGAAGTTGGGGCTATTGAGTAGGAAATCTCACCGGTCTATGGGGCTAGAGCTCCTGGCGGAGTTGCTCTAAGCAGAGGGGCACTTTAGACAGAGAGTGATTGAAAGACATGGAGCTGCACATAGCATTTAATGCATGTGTACGAGAGAGATGGCCGTTCGTTTTTAAGCATGGGTTTTGAGTTTGACCAACTCCTACAGTTGTAACGAAGCAATTGGTGCCTGAGTTTCAACAGTGAGTGCAGCAAGCAAAACATGAAGGATTAGAAGCATCAGTTTTTACTATTTTTTTTTTAGCACACAAACGAGACCTGCTGTAAAGATAACCAATTTGTTTAGAAAGGCAAATTTCATTTGGTGAACGGGCAAATGCATATAGATTACAATTAACCATATGAAGAGCAACAGCTCAAGAGAGGCGCACTATAAATCTGTATACACATCTTAAGTTGTCTCACAATAAATTGATTGTTTTGAGTTGCTTATTATATATCCTTCTTGCAGAGCCAAATGAAGAGCAGAATTTGTCGAAACCAATGAATTCGATCTAGTGTTGTAGTAAGATCATTCCTCAACCAATGCGGGCTAGAGGAATATGGAAGTCAAATTAATCTCCTCATGATCCCAAAACATCATATAACAATCGATCGAACAAAATCAAACAGCCCAACCTCTTCAACTTGGAGATCTTGTCCTATTTGGTCAAGCTTGGTCTCGATCAATCTCTAGCTAGTTAATTATTCATTTTTGGACGTTTACCTTATTCACCTCAAAAAAGTAACGCATTGAGAAGCAACATTCTACTATAATTGAAATTTCAAAAATAAAAAATAGTTGGATTTGAATATTTTCAAAATTGAAATATTACATGAAAGTCATTTGCAATTTTAAAAACCATTAACATCGTTTGCAATAGAGATGAAAAAGTCTAACCTATAGGATTAGTGACAATATCACCACGGGTTGAAAACACTGCAATGACACAGTGGCTGAACAAATGGACAAGGACAATGTGCCCATCACGGTTATGAAAATGGATAAGGAGTCACGAGACACACGTAAAATTTACGTGCATGCCACTCTAACACTGATTCGAAAAGAAAAGAAATGTACGTCTAGTCGCCGGAGTAGAGTATGCGGAAGCCTTTTCATTATTTCATGTCAGTCTTCTTTTGCAGGTGTTTTATTTTATATCTATTTTATAGTAAGTATTTTATTGCAGCATACTGAAGGTCGAGCTTACCCAAATTTGCTTCACTACAGTTTGGGGGCCCTTTGCTTCCCATTACTAAGGAATGATAGCTCTCCTGTCCTCCGACCTTTTTTTAATGGGAAATAGGCATGCCATCGAAGGAAGAAAGCTCAAATTTCAACCTACGTGCCCTTCTCTCTTTTTAAATTCAATTAATTTTATAAATTAATTCTTAAAGGGTAAACTGCCAATTTAATCCTTAAATTATCACTTTAGTGAAAATTAGATCCCTAAACTATTTTTTTCAAAAAAATTAGTCTTTGAATTATAAAAATATGTCAATTACATCCCTAATGTTATATTCGAAGCTACTATATTCAATTTTCCGCCAATTTAAGTTACATTATTTGCATGTGATACACATTGGAGGGTAGATTGGTACTTTTCATAAAGAAATAGTATATGGAGTTAATTTTGGAGGATAAATTGGTAATTTTTCATAAAGAAATAGTGTAAATTAACTTTTGAGCTTAAATTAGACATTAAATTCGCAACCTATATGAAATGTTAAGGGCTTATAAACAAGAAAATGATGGTATTACACTCTAAAGTGTTTCAAGTAACTTAAGTTGACGAAAAATTGGATAAAATAGCTTTGAATATAATATTAGGGATGAAATTAGCAATTTATAATGAATTTAGGGACTTATTTTACCGAAAAAAATAATTTAGGGACGTAATTTTCACTGAGGTGATAGTTCAAGGACTAAATCAGCACTTCACCCATTCTTAAAATATGTGTTCGAAAATACATGATATTAAGGAATTTTTATTCGTAAATGATGAAAATGCTCTCATCAAATTTTCGCTCTTTTTAGAGAAATTAACTTAGACATCGAAGATCTATCCCCACCCCCCCCCCCCCCCCCCCCCCCCCCCCCCCAAAAAACCGTGTGGGCATGTGTGGCTCTGGCCTTTGATCAAAGGTGTTTATTTGTTTTACAGGTACAAATTCGTTAAAACTAAAGACGGCGGATTTTTGCAACCATAAATTGATGATTTCATTGAGAGTGATTTAATTCTTGAAAATGCTCTTGCAATTCCTTTTGGAATTTTCTGTTACGGTGAATTTCTTGTACGCTTCTAGTTACGTTGAATTTTCTGTTATGTTGAAATTCCGTGATGAACCACAATCCCTACGTGCTTGGGTTTTCACCCTCGCGGTGTACCACAGAGAGACGACGGCTGCCACCATCCCCTGCCATTGCAATTGCATCCAGTAAGCAAGAAGGCAACAACACAACCCAGGCCACAACGCCTCCAGCTGCAACACAAGCCCAGCAGATAAAGGCCCAAGCAGCCCAGCCTTTTGCGTAGGCCCAACATGCGGTCCAGCAGGCTATACTTGCTTCAGCGCCTGCGTGCTAGAGTTGCGCCCATATCTGTTCAAGCAAACCGACCAGAGTCATCGGACCAGAGCCAATTCAGGCTGAACCAGCCGGTCCGACCAACGACCCTAAAATTGAACCAACGATGAACTGAATTATTGCTTTCCAAAGGAGTCCCGATAAGCAGCCACCCAACCAGCCACGAAACAGGCGTTCATGCAACATGCATTCCCTCCTTGGCCCCTGCGAAGACATTTTGTTACGGCCTGTCCCGAAAAATTTCCTATTTTAATTTCGAAGGTGTAAAATGAAAGGTCCTTCGAAGAGGAAGGGGTGACTTCAGTTGTCATTTAAGCTCGTGAGGCGCAATGTGAATCCTTGTACGTAAGTTTTATTATTTAATTCACTATATAACATTTTAATGCTAAAACGTGGTAAGTGAATTGTTGATCAAAGTGTTTAATGTTTAATTTTAATCTTCATAGTTGGAAGATTTACCAATGTGCTTTTTTACGAAATAAATAATAATAATAATAATAATAATAATAATAATAATAAAATAAAAAGAAAGGGGAAAATGGTCTAGAAGGGGATGGACTGGGTTGAAAAAAAGGGAGGAACCGGAATAAGGAGGAGGAGAGAACGGGGAAAAGAAGAAAAGAGAAAAAGAGGAAGAAGAAGGGGGGAACGAGGAGAGAAACTATTAGGGCTGGAAATTTTTTCAAAAATTTCAAACCAAACAAAAAAAATCCCAATTTCATACCGAAAATTTCCCAAACCAATAATATTGAAATTTTTGGGATCCATACCAAATCGATCCCGAACCTTTCGGTACAACAATTGGGAATACATATTTAATGGTTTGGGAATTCCGAACCGAACTGAAAATATATATGTATATTTATTATGGTTACATGCATGTTGAATGTTGAATTTAAGTAATTTGAGAGTAGACTATATTAGAAATAGAAGTATGAAATTAAGTAGTTTGAAACTTTGGAATGTCAATTTGACTTGGTAAGAATGATTTGGTATTTCAATTGGTAAGAAATTTCAAATTGGTAAAGGTAAAAAGTCTAAATTTCAATTGATATGAAATTAGGCAACAAAATTTTAAGCCAAAGGTCCAATTTTTGCCCCCAAACCAAAAATCTCAAATTTATGCCCAAAAGCCCAAAACGCAATCCGGATCCATTCCGAAATACTGAAAATATTTTGAGAATCCCAAAAATTGGGAATACCGAAAACATTTTGAGAATCCTAAAAATTCAGAATACCGAAATTTCAGTTTGAGAATCCCAAATTTATGTACTGAAGCATTTATAATTTCTCCTACACATATTTCACTTTTCTCGTAAAAAGTATACCTACATCCACTGCAAATCACAATCTATTTTATACATATATTTCCACACTGGTGATAGTTGTTATTAATATATATTTTTCCAAATCATTTTATATCTATGTAAGTATATGTAAATATGCATTACTTACTCAGGTTGTGTATATACATATTTGTATATTTATGCATAAGCATGCAAGTTCTTGAACTACACCAAAATAGCCTTTACGTTCGTAAATCTTTTTCATATGCTGCTGCAGCTGCTATGTAGATCCTTGTGTTAGTAACTAAGAACAATGCTTAGGAATACAGGTAGGGAAAATACGACATATCTTTATAGAGATTGATTACATTTAACATCATGAAATGTTATATTATTTATCTCATTGGTTGATTACTCTAGTTGGATGCTACTTGAATGCGTGCATCATTGGATCACTTGGATAAGAACTGAACTATTGCTTTTGTTGGATATTTATTGGTTTGATTACGGCTTGCATATATACGTATATATAAGATGGAATTCTTATCATGCATTGCAGTAATGAGAGGAATGATTGTTGAACTACGAATGGCTTGATCTCGTTTTAGGGTACGTAAGTAGTCTAACACAGAGGTTAGATGCAACCATATGATTAAAGAAAAATTACTATACTATTGACACATTGATTCGTGTGTTGATCATGTCTTTTTTCAAAACTCTAAAGAAGGCGCAGAGGAAAGGCAGTCCAAATTTTGTAGCAGTACCTGACTTCACGTCATTTACTATCCGAGCCAAAAGCAAAAGAGGAACACGAACCATGTACGAAAAAGAAGCAGGGGGGGACGTGTAGGGCGAACCATACCATCTAACTTCTCTTTGTCATCAGACAATAAGCGTGCAAAGCTTGAAGGGACGAGTTGGTGTTCTGATGTAAGTTAAGGGTCCATGCAATTGTCTCAAAGTACGCCAAAACTTGCCTATCATTTTAGAGAATTTGTGCTACTTTTCGTTTTAGATAATTGTTGCGTTGTCTGTGAAAAATCATGCCTATGTGGTGTTTGTATTAGGGGTGGGCAAACGGGTACAGGAACCACGGGTCGGGGCGGGTAATAGAGGTTCGGGACGGGTACAGACCGGTTCCTAATTTTGTAAAACAGAAACGGGGCTGGGCGGGGCGGGCCGTCGACATTTTCAGTTCGGGCCGGTTCCAAAAGTATAGAAAAACGGGTACCCGGACCGGCCCGTTTGTAATTAGAATGGACGGACGAGATTGAAGATCATCTCTCTATCCAATCTTAACCGTTCATTTTAGGTTTCCTCGTCCTATCGAATTCGACTGTGTCACTCTGTCACTCTAATCTCTCACTCGAGTCTCTCTCGCCGTCTGTGAATCGTCCCCTCCCCTCCACCACCCCGACATCACGACGGTCCTGGTGACCACCACGACAGCCCAGCAACTTCGACGGCATCCCAGACTTACAGAACCCAGTCACCCCACCACCCATCTTCTCGATTTGTCACATAACTCTCAGTCGCACAGGTAAAAACCAACCTCTGTGTATATAATTGATCTGCATTTCGAGTTCTCTGCTTTATTTCGGGTGTTAAGTTCCTAAATATTATGTGGGTCGAGTTTGATTTAATTGTTTTTCTACATTTCGAGTTCTCTGATTATCACCTGTTGTGTTTTTAGGTCAATTTTATGTGATTAGTGCCAGCATTTTTTAAGGATCTGAATCCCCTATTTGTGTACTCAGTCTTTGTCTCACAGGTAAAAACTAAAAACCAAACCCCATTTTCTTCTCTGCTTTATCAAATTTTGTTTTAAAATCAATTGAATCTTGGCATTACTTCATCTGTTTTTTTAGCATTACTTCATCTTGCCCTTTGGGTGTGAGATAGGCTGCCACTGCGTGAGTCTAACTGTGTAGTGTGATGTTTTATAGCTTATGTTATTGTTTATATGTCCTAAACTTCTAAAGTTCATTGAAGGCTGCCTAAATTTTGTGATGATCGGTGGTGTTATGCAGGACTTGTTCTTTGCCTTTTCTGGAATGTAATAGTTGTTACTACGGCATGGATTAAGGGGGAAGGTGCGTGAAAACATACTTGGCAACTGTCCTGCATGTAAACAAGTACTCATTTTGGATCCATCTCATGTTGGGTGAAATTGATTGTTTCCTGATCTTTGGTGTAGGGGTAAAAATTTGGTTCCTTGCTGTTATCTACTTCATATCAGGGGCTCCTGGATCCTATGTCTTGTGGTACCGTCCACTGTACCGTGTTTTCAGGTATATATTGCCCATTTTTATTGAATCCTGCCAGAGTCCTACTTCTGTATACCACTTGTTTATAGCCAAAAGGAACTTTAAAGCTTGGACACCATGTGAGAGTGAGACTATTATAAAGCAACAAAGAACAAGTTATGGAAGATTTAGGGAATAAAACTTATTGGATTTGGGTAATATGATAATAGTATTGATGATTGTTATAAGGAATTCATCTGGTTAATGCATATATACCTATTTATATCTCTGCAAGATTTCCTATATAGTAGCATACTTGAGCAACCTTGGGACTTGTTTGAGTTTTATCCAATCTTGAGGATGGCCTCCATAATTATCGTCAATGATAGAATGATTGACTTGCTCAGGACACCGTTTATTCACTTTAAAACCTAGATCTTGTATATGGAGAATGCAATGTCGTTCTCAGTCAGTTTGAGTTTATGGTTATGTTGTATAATACTATAATCATGAAGTGATCTTTGGTTAACCACTTAGTACATAATTGGGATTTCTATTGTTGTTAGTCTACTGCAAGCAAAAATAATGGATCTGGTTAGTTAGACAACCAAAGTTATTTACCATCTCATGCAAAACTATTTTCCGGACCTAAACTTTACAGGGATGCCGAGCTCATTCACCACACTGAGCTAAAATAAGATACAACCTGATAATTAGTGTAGGCTGAAAAAAGAAATATAGATAGGCACATACAGAAAAAGGCATCACAAGACAGATTGTATGGATTTGGAGAAGTTACTAGACCATAAAATCTGATTGCGATGTAATGTTGTTATTTTTAGATGTTGGACGATGTAATGTTATTTTGGATGTATTGTTAATCTATGAATTTGGAGTCTTGGACGATGTGTTGTTATTTTGGATGATGTCATGTAATATTGTTATTTTGGACTCTCAGAATTTGGATATGTTGTTATTTTGGACGTTGGTAGTGCCGTGGTAGAATCATAGAATCTGTGCAATTGCTGCACTCTGTGCAAATTTTTATTTTTAACCAACATAAAAAAATAAAAAATAAAAAATAAAAACGGGGAACCGTGGACCCGACTTGGACTGGCCCGTTTGAAACGGGCCGGATTCGGTTCAATTCCTGTAATGAAATATGGTGTACCCGGCCCGGCCCGGCCCGTGCCCAGCCCTAGTTTATATTGCAGAATTAATGTATATATCTTATTACCACATACTCATCTTCCTTTGTCTTTTTTTTCCGGTTTTCCTAAATTGAATTTCTTCTCTTCATTTACCCAGATTTGTTATATTTACATTTTGTCCATATCTTTTCTTACATGCGCAGGCGAAGCATGTCGATGTGCTCAACAACAAAAGTCTGAGAATTCGAGAAGAGGTACGTTGTTAAATTTAAAAATTGATAGACATTACCAAATAACGTACTATACTTATGAATGTAAGATTTGTGAAGCAATCAATTAACTTTAAGCACAGACAAGAGCAAATAGTGGATTGTCCTTGTTGATAAGGCCCTTTCTTCAACTCACTGTGTCACGGTTCAAACCTCCCAACTTTTTTTAATACAAGTAATAATACTAAAATTTACACAAGAAAAATGGGAGATGATTTGAACATGAAACATACTGGGTTGAAAAGGAAAACTCTTACCCTCACTCCCTCCTATTAATTCCTAAAGCCCATATAAGTTAGTTTTGTTACAGCCCAATACATGATTAAAGTCCATTAAATGGTTTAAGGACCAATGGGCAATAAATCCCTCTTTCTTTCTTTTATTTTTGTCTCATTTCAGCCTTTTCTTGTCTCTCATCCACTCTCTTCGTTCGTTTCTCTGCGCAGCTCCCAAATCAAATCAAAGGAGAGTGAATCAAAAGGCCCATATCGCACTCTCAATAGTTATCTGCTCCTTTCCCTCTTTGCTGCCTCCTTTTTCTCTTCTGTCTTCAACATAAATCTTGCCTCCCGCGGTAGAGTCGAACTTCTCCCTTCTCAGTAGTCACTGCTTCTGCAGAAATTGGTAATATTATTTTGCCGAATTTTGCTTCTTTTTTTTTTTAATTTTTTGCGTTAATGTCTATTGAGTAATTCCCGGTTGCATTTGTATGTGAAGTTCAATGACATACAGAGGGCGCGGCCGCGGACGCGGTGGATTTTCTGGTGGTGGCGGCTTTGGCTTTGCTAAGCAAGAGCCCTTTGTGCTTTATCCTGTGAGCTTTTGTTGCTGCAGTTTTTGCATATGTTTGGCAGTTTGCTAGGTTTCCCTGAATTAGAGGCTTTTCATGTTAACGTCGAAGCTTTTCTTTGCAGGACATTGATTTGCCTATTCCCAAAGGTATATCTCATCTACAGCAAAAAACAGACGCTGTTATTGAGGAAGAAAACTTAATCAATCAAACTCGCAAGTTCCAAAAAATTTGGAAAGACTCTCCTTATTATCTTGAGCAAAGCACTTCGAATGGTTAGCATGATGTTCTTTATAGTCCATTATTATTTTTCATTTATCAGTCTGCATGGTAGTGGAATAAGCAATCTATGAAGCATGTGTATTTCCCCTTCTTTTTCTCGATAAGATATGGATCATGGTCATTCTTTTGATGTTGCGGAGAGCATTTTCGTTGTTCTGGTATGTTTCAACTCGTTAAATGGATTAGCAACGCTGTAGAGATGCTTGTATGGTGTGTACAGGTAAACTTCTGTATGCGCAGTTCCGACGCAATTCGCACAGATGTGTTGAAAAGCTTTGATCTTAAAAAATAGTCAAACAATATGGATACGGTTGGAGATGAAAACATATTTATAACGAATGTGAAATTGATCTCATCAAGATTTTATAGTAAGATGTAAGGAGAAGTTCACACATCCCTTCCAAAAACATCACATTTTCTTGTGTTTGTGGCCATTATGAAAAGTGGCACACAATCATCAAACGTTTAATCAAAGAAGATTCATAATTTACAATAATTTGTAACATTCGTTGTCCTCAAAAGGATATTTGTTGCAAGCGGCACTGCTCCTATTTCGTGTTCACAATATATGTTTTAAGCTGATTTTTGCTATAGTTGCATTATATCCGACATGTGAATGCTTATGCTTTTCTTTATGCTTACAAGTTACAACCTGTCAGTTCATTAAAAATATAGGTCCATACTGGCATTTTATTCGAATACCGTATTACTTCTGATTTAATTCTTAATCATTTTTTGGCTTCTTTTGTAATCATAGCAGGTTATGTTTGATAATAATATACTTCTTGAACATGTGGTTGCAGAGAGGCAAAACGAAGATGTAGAAAGATTTTCTGACAGAACAAAGCCAAAAACCACGATAAGACGCGGTTCTCTTTTTAGTATATTGGAGCTCAAGGGATTTCCTCAAGAACTGACTGGAGGTCTCTACTCTAAATAGCCATATTAAAAAAAATTGGAATAGTATTCAGAATGCTATATTTTGTTTTATGTTGTTTATGCTTTTTACGTGCATGCTGATGCAATGGTGTATCAGGTTCAAAGGTGCAGCAGCCAGGTCGAAAGAGAGTTCGATGGAATCCTAACTCAGGTCTTATGAGATTAGATGCTTTCCTTTTTGTGCTGTCTTCTATCATATGTTTTTGTGTTTTTCTCTGTTCTTTAGGAACTTCGAACATAACTGATTAAAAATATCACTCTAACAGGGCTGGAGAAGTTGGATTTATTTGAAAAGCTCGAGCAGCGTCAGGTATGAGAAAGTCTTTAGAGTCTCTCTAACTACAATACTTGGGGTCAAAAATCACTGTATGAACATATGTTTATGAAAAGAATCTATTATTTGTGTTCTAAAGATTTTTCTTGTCATTGGTAGTTTAATTTTTGTACGCATTAACTTTCTTTGCCGATAACGTTTCTCCTTTGTAGGGCCAAAATGATACAAAAGAAAAGAAAGAAGGTGAAGGTGAGGATGAAGATGAAAATGAAGAGGAGGAGGAACAGGAGGAGGAGGACTTTAGTGATGATGATTATTATAAGGTTCGTAAAAGAAATATAGGGTCTTATATGTTTATTAGATTTTTAAATCATCTATACTAATAACTTCAAAATTGTCATTCGTTGTACTTTGTTTATGTTCACCGTTGCGATTTTCATTGCTTATATTTGCTACCTGATTCCTCACTTGTTCAGAAATAGGAGGTATGTTGGTACAGAATGGATAAGGGCTATTTTAATTTAGTTTCATGTATAATTTGTTCCCGTTCTTATTATTTTCTTGTTTCTAGTAGGATTAGGACCATGTGTGGGAAAACAAAATGTTTCTGATCAAGCTATGGTCTTGCAGGGCTTTGATGTTGATGATGATGAAGATGATTATAATATGGAAGATGAGGGTGACGGTAGGAACCATTCATCTGATCCACTGCAATTTTTATCATACTATAGCATGGAATAATTGAGCTGGTGAATTTACTAATAAGCTTACCCTTTTGGTTTTAATGATGCAGACGAACCCCTTTTATAGTGAGAAGGTGTTGCATGCGACGTGTTCATCTCAGTTCTCTTGGATCAAATGGGGTATGGCTGTGCAATCAGTTAGTAATTTTTTTGGTACAAACCTCTTGTTCTTCGAGTAAAACATGTCTTCGTCTGCCAACATTACAGCTTTATTTTGAATCTTCTAGTATTTACCAGATGGGTCATGCATTGATGTTGTGTATTGTCGTAGACAATTACAGATAGAAAATAGGATTTGATGGAAGTAGGGGTAATTTTGTTGAGTTTCTACTGTTTTGTAGTTTGCTCTTGAATCCAAGTTTTTAGACTCCGAGGAGAAAAAGAATGGGAATCAGTGCTTTGTAAGGCTGTTTTCAAGCAAGTCCTCTGAGTCCAATCTAGCCCCACTGCTGGGCTGGACTGGACTTAGGGTAACTGAAAATGAAAGCCCACAGAATGGATTTGAAGGGATATTTTGGTAAATCAAACATGGGTCACAAAACCCTAGTGTGCCTATATATATAGAGACCGCACCTCCCTTTCTCTCCTCCTCCTCCTCCTCCTCCTCTCTCCGTGTAAGCCTGCAAAATCCTCTGTAATTTGTTTTTGTAAATATATTTTTGTTTAAGTTTGATGAGTAAATATAATATAAAAAGCAAGCAGGGATTGTGTGTATCGGCGTAGTGCTAGAATCAATGCACTCTGATCCGAAAGAGTTCCCTGCAACATGAAACCAAAAGGGGAAGGTGGGCAGTTGTTCTTCATCCGCCTGTTGAAATTTCAACAATCATCTTCCCCACATTCCTTTCTTTTCTTTTATTAACCCTCTCTCGTAATTTCGATTTTCAACAATCAAAAGGGTTTTGATTCATTCCTTTCTTTTTTATTCCATGTTTTTGTATGATTTAAATTGAATTTATAGGCTATATTAGCTTGAAATTGTTTCTGGAATTTGGGTTTCTCTCAGTTTCCGTTGTGATTATTCAAGGCTCAAATCTGGATTAAAGAGTTTCTTAAATACAATTAACAAAAACACGAGTATTAAATGATAAATTGTTGGGCAGGTGAGCATGAAAAATAAATTGAAAGTGCTCCTAATTTAGGGTTTTTCGGTTAGGCTTAACTGCAAATACAGGGCCCATTGGGCCACGTTGGAAAAAGACTTGGATTTGAGCAGAAATATTGTGCTTATAATTGGGCCTATTTTAACATATTGGATGCAGACGGGTTTGCTTTCTTCTGGGCTTTGGTCTATACTCGACCAAAAAATAATTAACAATACTTGAGCGTGAATTGATTTTCACTCCTTTTCAAATTGTGACAATGAGATTGACTAAATCAAACAGAATTACGAACCACAAGTGAACCATAACTATTATGGTTTGATACGGTGCGGTTTTGGGAAAAAACCGATATTGGTTTTACAATGTGAACTGGAATAGAACTGAACTATTTGGTTTTGGTCCGGTTTGGTTTCAAACTGTTTTGTTTTTCAGGTTGGCCCTAAATTGTGGGCCTGTTAAAAAATTGGTATCAATAAAAAGTATTCAAACATTCAATCAAACTCAATAGTCCAAAACTTAGTCATCTGCAAACTAAATGCCTTATAGCATTAATAAAAAGGAAAAATAATGAAAATGGCTTGAAAACTTGGAGTTAAGTGAACATTACCGAAAGCTTTTTGTTAATGTTCCCTTAATAAAACTCAATTGAAACAAAATTCATGATCACCATACTGAGGACGAGGAGCGATTCGTTTGAAGATTGGTTGGGAGTGGACGCGATTTGCAGTGTGACTGTATGAGAGGGCAGAATGAAAGAACGAAAGAGACGAAGAGGACTGGGGAGTCGAGGATGTGAGAGAGGAGGAGATGTATGTGTGTTGTCGAGACTTGAATTGGTATCATCAACTCCAATAGTCTAGGCATGTTATGATATGGTTGAGTCCACGCTAAATGTATAGACTCAACCAAATAACCAATTATCCCCAATATCTAATTAGCTATTAAACTAAAAAAAATTATTTTAAGCGTCTTAGTTCCGTTTCAAAAATTAGGAAATGAAATCATTTACTTTGCTATTCAGTTCCTATTGGGAACTAAAGTCCTTTAGTTTGCGGTTTGGTTTCAAAACCGCAAAAAAATGAACCATTTAGTGTGGTCTAATTTAGTGCATTCCGTGTTAATTTTCAATTTCAAGTGTCCACCGGTAACTAAAACGTTTACCCTTGCCATCGAGATTTCAGTTAAATTTTTCCCTCCTCCAAAATGTCCTGTCCTAAAGAGAGACGGTAGTATTTGATTGGTTGTTGCAGAAGTGTGCGTAGGCCCATAGCTTTAGACAATGGCAGGCTAAAGGCCTATTCCGAATACTTGTGAACTGGGAGTGGAAATGTTGGGTTGCCCATGGGGTGGTCCATGGAGTTATGCTCCTATATATTTGTTTTCTTAAATAAATTAAAAGTAAATCGGTGTCAGATTTGGCATCCTTTGATAATGGTCCCGTTCAATCCCTACTCAAAGCATTAGGGATGAGGTGTGGTGCTTAGCTGCTACAATATACGCCTAATTTAAGTGGTCCACGTTCAACTTATATTTGGTTAGCATGGACTATTGTTACGTGAACCAGAACTATTCATGTATATTCATCTTTATATGAAAGTGGTCCACGTTTAGTTTATATTTGGTTAGCATGAACTGGTGTTACGTGAACCAAAACTATTCATATATATCCATCTTCATGTGGTCCATATTTTGATTTCACGATCATTTGTGATGTAAAAGGGACATCATGACCTTCAAGATCCGTTTATTAGGAGCTTAAGATTTACTCAAACACATTGTTAATATAAAAAACAGGATAATCCATGCAATGTACATTCAAATCATTTTTTTCGTCATATATCAAAAGTATCAAGATAAGTATTAACTGAAATAGTGTAACCATAACCATAATAATCAATCCCCCATGCTTCAAAATTGTCCTAAAACCAACTGGTATTATTGTTTTCTTGACTTTGTACACCTAAATGACATATCCGTTGAAATTTCCAAATAATATTATCCCATGTAGCATCATTTTCCCGAAAATCTTCAAAATCTAGCAACAAAACCATATGGAGTTGCCTTTTCCCTCGATGAATGCATGTTACATGCCTTTCATGTCCCCAAAACCCACTTTCAGAAGAGCAGTTGATGTTCTATACTCATAGACTACCTGATATCAGAATAATTGGACCGACTACCAATAATCCCCATGGGAAAATGGATGGATGGATCCATTGAACATTACTGTTAGCATGCTGTATCAACAGTTGGGACACAAGTCACCAAAATTAGAATTATGGGGTTTTGAAGCTATCTTTGTCAAAATATACGGTCGGTGGGTCGATATGTTGTGGGGTTCTTCTGTATTCGACTCGAGAAACCTCTCATACCATATGACAAATTGTTGCGAGCACTTGTCATGGTTCAAGCAAGTGTGCGTGATGAAATTTAAGGGCAAGTTTTGTACGGAGATTGACTTGTGATGTGTCTTTACTGATGGAGAAACAACTTATCTAACTCTTGGATTTCTTACATTTGGTGCAACGCAATTGCGTGAATGTTCTAAACTAGGGTTTGGCATCCATGCAAATCATATACCATCATCAGAATTGCTAGGGTTTTAGTCAATGTTCTTACCACTAAAGTTGTAAGTAGGAGAGAGGAAGGCAAAAGTTTAGATTTTATTTTTTTTGATGAGGAATAATATAGGGTATTTTCTGTACACGACAATGAAGGAGTAAATTACTACTTAGTAATAAGGTATAATGATATTCTTCTCCACTTTATGTAAAAAGTTTTAGGTTTAATTCTCATAAATGACAAGATCGTTACTAATTATTATAGATGACATATTATGTAGCTTAAGCCAGTCTCCCACCGCCTTAACATAAATTATGTATTTGTATTTTTAAAAAAAAAAGTAACGTATCAACTAGCTAGAATGAAATTAAAGTGAACAAGTTGTTGAACCAAAAAAAAAAAGTTTGAGTGCCAAACCAACAAATCTTTGTACTAATAACTAGCAACTTTTTGTGGAAAAATATATTTAAATAAAGATCTCACTAGAAGTCTTTTGTACTCCCACAAAGTCTTTGTGGAAATAGAAGTTAATTAGTACCCCATCACTCATTCAACTGTTCTTAAATAAGAAATTACTTTAATAAAGGTGGGGGTTTATAAGTGCTTCCTAACGTTAGGTAAAATGTAGCAAAGCTACACAAATCAACCTTAATACATCCTTCCTTTTCCCAAGTAGGAAATTAGCACAACTCTGCCCTTCTTGCAAGTATAAATTTTTGTATCAAAGTTGGTGCCTTTAACTTTCTTTAGTAAGCAAATAACAAAGTACAAAAGCCTTCACCATGGTAGGAAATTAGTGGGCACTTGAAAATTACTAATATAACTCAAGCCTTCACTTAAAAGTTTTTGTATGAACTTATAACAAGTTGGACTAGTATTATTCATCATATTGCCAATTTGTTTTATAATAGAATCTCAAATTATTTCATGGTAACAAAGTATGTAACTTACATGTTGAGACAGATGATTCATGTGTTTCACATCACCTATATGTGTTGTTTCTACGTTAATAATGTCACACGTGGTACAATGTGTTGAGAGAACAAATTTCACATCAAAAAAATTCAAAAACCTTACACATGCTTAGAAGTTGAGATACCATTCCATATTGCTAATTAATTTTACATAGACCTTCAACTTCCCTCACCTTCAAGTATACCCCTAACCCTACAAACTAATGGTCCACATCTGCAAATTGTGGCTGCAGATGGAGAATGCGGGACAAATGCGGGACAAAATAATATGGAGAAGCCCATAAGGGTAGTTTTATAAAGACACCCCACCCTAGCTTATATATGTGTTAGTGACTGTGACTTGGACATGGATGAGGTCCCATAAAATTGAACAGCAACAAAGCACAAAATTCATGTATCAACCACAAAAAAATTAGACCAAAAAACAAAACCACCACAAACATTTAACCTCTTCGGACGCTCTTTCATTGTCTGCTGCTATGTGTCCTCAACATCCACATATTCTACGGATGAATGTCTTTTCCGGAATTCAATACCACCTCATATTATTCAGATAGTTAAAGTTTTCTTTTTTGACAGACGATAAAATAATTATATTAGATTTATTTAATCTATAAAGAGAGCGATTCAAGCTCGAGTATAAGCAATGAAGCACACTATATATAGCAAACTTAGCTAAATTTATATCTGAACGAAAAACAAATTATGACATGCAGTGAATAGAACCAAACAATATTGTCATTTCTTCTAAAGGGTAATGCTAGAAAACTAAATTTTATAAATCAAATGATGTGGTTGTTGATGATTGAATTATTACTTAAGTGTTAATTAACGTACTTATTTCCTATTGATAGCATATCATTTGGTTTACAAATTTAATTTAAAATTTTGATCTACCTTACATTATCCTCGTCAAAATAATGAAAAGGCTGGTGCTTAGGTAGGAAAACTGAATGAACAAGTAGTAAGCCGCAGTTAGACAACTTATAGACATATGTACTGGATGTCTCTGGATATTTTTCATCCTGAATATGATAGATAACGTAAATAATATTATACGGAATGACAAATGGACAGCAAATAGAACAAGATGAAACTTAAGTAAGGAAAAAGAAAGAAAATGGAATATGGAAATAGAAAGTGTCCCCCGGAAGAGCAACCTAATGTTGGGAATGAAATGGACCTCTCCTACACCACATTAAGCACCACTTAATATCATTTCAAACTCGTACCAAACTTCACCACTTTTATTTAATTAATTAATTAAAAGACTTGAGAGGGCACACATACACACTCTCATTACCATATGTATTTGGAGTGTTAGGTTTGTATTTTGTAGGATACGCTTCTGTTTGGGTTAAAACTTAAACTTTGGGCTCAATTGGTAGTTAGCTCAAAGGTAGGTTTGGAAGGAAGAAAAATCAAGATCCAGCCGAAAGCGCAGAAGATGGAAGAAGCCCCTTTTCGGCTAGGTGCAGGCCACTTGAACCACTTGCTCACCTACTCAAAAGACAAGTGGTGTAGATCAGCCAGCTAATCAGCCCAAAAGTACTTTACAATGGCAGTTCAAGTAAAAAGTTGGTGAGTCACTACCCTTCAGTCACATTCGGGCAAGAACAAAGCTACAGGCAACCGAGCCAAATCGTCTATAAAAGAAGAAAGAGAAATCAGAGATAAAGACACTCAATCAAACAAACAAACAATCTTACAACTTGTCTCTCTCAGTCAAGCCAAAAAACCCAGAAAAGCTGTGCTTTGTCTCGATACTGCACTCTTTTGAGCCTTAAGCTCCCCGTAGAACATACAACTTTTGTCTTTGTAAAAGCTTTGCTACCTTGCCTTAAGCTTGCTGTAGTATCGATTCCCTCCTATAAACCCACATGTATCTTCCCCTTCCAGCACCCAAACATTTTGTAACCGCAAAGAGAGGAAGATGCAAGACGATCAACCTTGCCCGACCCTCTTTGTTCTGTCTGTTAATTCATAGATCTAGTAAGTATGATGTATACTTCAATATATATCCAAGTTATTTCTAGTCAATTTGTGATTAAAAGATATCTTGGTTCTCGGATCTGGTTTGTATAATGGTTTCAACCATTATAAAAGATAAGTAAAGGTTCGAGCTCGTAGCTTGATCAGATCTAAGTTCCAACCTTTCAAGCATATAAGATTGATCAACCAAAAGTCCTTGGTCTCAAGGCATAAAAAAGAACTTAATGTGGACTTAACCCATCCACGACAATCTTTGATAACAAGAAGTTCGAGTTACTTGGGGCGCAAGTAATCGACCCAGTTCTTAGTTTTACTTCTGTGATACTATGATCGCTATAGAACGCTTGAGTATGGAATTAATTCTGATGGTAAGCCTCAAGACCTATACCTAAGGCCTCACAAAGGCAACTATCAGAGTTCGTTCTGCTCTTCGGGGTCGGGTGATTAAAGTGAAAACAGTTGTAATACTTCCGCAACAATGAAACACCAGCTACATGCTAGAGTACTTGGTCAGTTTTGATTGAGAAGCCTCAAGACCTATACTTAAGGCCCCACAAAGGCACCTCTCAGAACTGACTTGGTCCCTCGGGCATAAGCAATTAACCTAAACACATGTTTTACATCTGCCATGCTGAAGATGGCAGTGGCACGCCTGAATACTTAGTTAATTTTGATTGTGAAGCCTCAAGGCCTATACCTAAGGCCCCACAAATGCACCTCTCAGAATTAACTATGTCCTTCTCTTATAGCCCACCAATAAGCAGAAGCCCGACAGACAAAATCAACCGGCGCCAACCTCTCGGGGAGCTGTGTGCTCGTCGGCCAGGAAGCATCTCCAGCAGAAATTCCCACCACGAACAGCTTCTCAATTCTCTCAACCAGTATTCTAATTATTGTTATCAGGCTGTGCTAATCACTTTTTTTGCTTAATCTAATTATTGACGTCGCAAAACAAAGGGTGCAAAGCACGTCGTGAATGAATATTGCTAGTGTACGTGAGTGTGACCTTATTATTATATCACTTTGAGATGTACACGCATGTCTCTTTTTTAGTACTCTCAATCTCATTAGACTAACTCCACCGGGGTGAGTAGCCCGATGGATCGGCGGGAGAACAGGAGCCAATAGCCCCATCAATGAAGTCCAACCCATGCGGGCGATTGTGCAGGAAGGGGCCCGAGCGAGAGGCCCGGCTCGAATCGGTGGCCCGAGAGCCCGAGGTGGAGGTGATGCAACGCTGATGTCAGGGCAACGTCAGCCACGATTTAATTTTTTTTTGTGTCAGGTGCATGCATGACACGCGCGCGTGGGGGCACGTCCCCAACTGATTTTCTGGCGTTGGAGCCTACATCGCAGTCCTCAGTAATGTTACCGTTGGGGGCCACGTGGCACCTTCGCGTACGTTGGATTTCAACGGTTACTTTTTCTGGACCGTTGGATTTCCAATGGTAAAAAAAAAATTCAAACCTTCATTAATTTCAGCCGTTGCATTTGAGATCAACGGTCCACGTTATTCGCAAATTAAAAAAAAAACAGTAAAACAATCTGAAATTTTACCATTGTATCTGGAGGGTTGGATTTCAAAATTTTTTTAATCCAACAACAGAAATTAATTATGTGAATAAAAAATGTAAAAATTTAATTAAAAATCCAATTTTTTTTTTTTTACAAATTAAAAAAAAAAAAATTTGATTTTACTTTTCTATAAATACCTTCTCATTATCTTTTACCTTACACCACAATTTCATATTTTCTCAAACACTTTCAACCACATTCCAATATTTCTCTCAAAGTTTCAATTCAATTGGTTTCCAACAAAATGACTATTGATGCAGGTACGAATTGGACGCTTATTGAAGATGTTACGTTGTGTTCTAGCTGGGTTGAAGTTACTCATGATCTGATTGCGGGTAATGAGATGCAGTTGCATGAAATGTGGAGTCTTATTCATACCAATTATCTTGAGAAAATTGGTGGGAAAAGAACCAAATAATCGATGTCTAGTCGTTGGAGCATACTCAGCCACTCGTTTAGTATTTGGAGAGACGCCTTGGCACAAGCTAATGCTAATCTTCGAAGTGGGGAAAATTTAGCGGATCAGGTAACAATATATTATTTGTTTGTTTGTACTATACCCAAATTTACATTAGTTACTTTGATTATAATTATTTCTTCTCCCGCATTGTGTAGATACTTCAAGCACAAGCTTGATATAATGCCAAAACCAAAAGCAAAAATAAATCATTCACCCGGTGGGAATGTTGGAATATTGTCAAAGATTGTCCTAAATTCAGAGTTGTCTCTGCCGATCCAGAAGTTGTCATGAACAACACCCCTCTACACTCTATGCCCGTTCATGAAACTGACACAGAAGAAGTGCAGGAAACGCCCCGTGAACAAGCGTCGGGGTCGACCCGTTATCCAATTAGGCCTCAAGGTAAGAAGGCTTCAAAGAGAAAAGGGAGTGCTTCCTAGAATGATTATGCAAAATATATGGAAGAACTTGCTCGCTAAGGTGAATTGACTTTGGCGCGGGAAATGGCTAAATTTGAGGCTGATAAGGCTAGAGATGAGGCAAAAGCTGCAGCTATTGAGAGATTATTTCAAGCTAATGAGAGAGAAAAAGAGCTACTTAGGCAAGAAAGGGAAGAGCTTAAAGAAGAAAGAAGGGCTTAACAAGATCGTGACATTATGAAGGAGCCTGTAGAGGGGAAGTCACCGAATTCTAAATATTTTTGGAATTTGAAGAAAGCGGACGTGGTGCTAAGGAGGCGTGCAAGGGAAGCGAGAGCAAGATGAGATGGTCCTAGCACCACAAGAGGAGATGATCCTAGCACCACAAATTGGTTAGGTGATGATTTTTCATTCACGAAGGACTAGGGAATTTTTTTTTAATCGGAGCCCATAATTTTCCAATCACTTTGGGTTGTAATTTCTTACTTATTGAATAGAGTACTTTATGTTGTTTCCAATTTATTGAATTTAGTAATTTATTTAAACTAAGAGTATATTTATTTAATTTGGTAATTTATTTAAACTAAGAGAATCTTTATTCAAATGACATAAATACACCAAATAAAATTACATAAACATACCAAATAAAATTACAGAAACACCAAATAAAAATAAAATAAAATAAAATATAAAAAAACTCACTAAATGAACTTAAAAAACACACCAAATAAAATTAAATAAACACACCAAATAAAAACAAACACACTAAATGAACTTAAGTTTCATGAGCTTGTTTCAATTCCCATTGGCGCTCTATCAAGTCAATTTGTCAGACATTGTGCATATATGGGTCCTAAATTGCAGTATATTGTTGAACGAGCCTTTCATTGTAACGTCCATCCCTTTGTAATGGCTCGTGTTGCACGGGGGCTTCGGTGGCGTCATGAGCACAATATATTTGTGTTCTGGAATTGTTCATCGTGTCTGGCTCATATTCATCAACGGCATCATAATCGTACTCATCTTCCACAATCATGTTGTGAAGAATGATGCACGTCATCATGATGGATCGAAGCGACTCTAAATCAAACATTCTGGCAACACCTCTGACAATCACCCAACAAGTTTGGAGGATACTAAAACAATGCTCCACATCCTTCCTACACCTCTCTTGACAACTTGCAAAGTGTTTTTCCTTTGCACTTCGCAGACGTGGCACTGTTTTGAAAAACGATGACCACCTTGGGTAAATGCCGTCTACTAGGTAGTATGGTGGTACTTATGTCCGTTGACCCAGTATGTGACTCTTTGTGCTTTTCCTTGCAGGACATCGTTGAACACTGGGGATTGGGTAAGGACATTGAGGTCATTTTGAGCCCCCGAAATACTGAAAAAAGAATGCCAAATTCATGTATCAAATGAAGCCACCACCTCCAAAATGATACTTTTTGCTCATTTTTTGTCCCCATAAGCTCCTTGCCATACACTTGAACAGTTTTTCCAAGTCCAATGCATACAGTTGATGCTTCCAATCATCCCAGGAAAACCTCACATCTCACCCTTCTTCTGAAGCCTTTGCAAGTCCATCTCAGTAGGTCTTCGAACGTACTATACGGTGTAAATAGATTCGATTGAGGAGCAAAACCTCAACAGGGACTTAAGAATGGTTGATTTCCCCATTCTCGCTATCTCATCCACTTGGTCTGCAGATACTCCATATGCAAGCATCCGCAAGGCAGTAGTAATTTTTTGCTTAGGATGGAGACCCATAATACCAAAAGCATCCTTCTTTTGCTCAAAGTAAGAATCATGGTTGCAAACAACAATCATGATTTTGTTGAACAAATATCGTTCCATTCTAAAACGATGTCTAAACTACGTATTAGGGAATGCACTGTTACGGACAAAATAATCGTCCAAGAGATCTGTACCTCATTGTTGCCTGCTTCGATCAATGTTTGCGGAACGGTTGGGCCTGCAGATCTGAGCCACAGCTTAGATGACTTGACGGGAATGTGAAGCTCTTTGGCTTCTTGCTTCGTCATCTCTTATTCTACACTCCTCATCCTCTTCCTCTTCCATCACATTTTCGCCCACCTGGAGATTGAACATTTCTTCCCCTTGCTTAAACAATTCTTTCTCTTGCTCATCGATTTCCCACAACATCCTTGAAGAAGAAGACATTGTAAGAAGGAAGCAGAAACTATGAATAATGATAGAGATTTTGATTTTGATTTTGGTGTGTGATTTCTTAGGATGGATGGTGGGTTATATGGAGGAAAAATAAAGGATTAGGTTGTAGATAATGTCACGTGGTATGCCGTCATTCGTTAAAAATCTGATCGAAATATATTCTCAAAGATTGTAAACAGATTGTGACACGTGGCGCGACGTGATTGGTTAAAAATCTTATCGAAAATCTATCCTCAACGATTCTGAAAAGGTAACGACTCATGCCACAACAGCATTGGATAAATATTTTATCGAAATCTATCACCAAAATTTGTCTTTTCGGATAATAACACGTGACGCAACGAGAATAATTAAAAATCTTATCCGAAATTATAAATAAAATTATTTTGTATTATTTTATAAAATAAAAAATACTAATATTTTATTGCCTATTGCCATGACTATTCAGTTTAGGGGTGAAGATGCAAAAGGCAATTACTGTTTATTAAAGGCAGTTACTGTTCACTGGAGACTATTCAATAGTGAGTTTCCCTAGGGAGCTTTTGCAACGCTGGAGTTGCTCTTAAGCCATGCATGCATCCATAATGCTTGCAACCTTCAGTTTGAATTAATTTTAAGTCTCTAGTACTGTCTTGTCATCTATTCAATCGTATTTCAGTTCACTTGTAATGGGCTACTTAAATGAGATCCTAGTTAAATTTAGGAAGTGAAAAATGAGCTCTTTGTATTAAGTAATATTTTTTAATAAATTCTAAAATAAAATACTCTTTTCGTATTGGTTCATATTTATTATGACTTTCTTAGATTAGAGAGTATGATTAAAGTAGAATTTTTTTAGGGAGCTTCTATTATAGCTTTCTAGCCTTTTTGGCTAAAATTTAACTAAAAAATAGAGAGTATGATTGGAGATGCTAAGTTCGACTTTTGTAGATGACGGGTTTAATACAAACTTATTAAGGTGAGCCAATTGTGTGGACTAAAATATGAATAATACTTGCATTGCCCCTTGTGAAATGAGCTCTTCTACCACTTGCAAATAATATACCTTGAACAAAACAAATTTCATAATCAGAATCGTTTAATTTCTTAATCTTTATTTGAAGATTATCTCTACAAAAAAATCATTCAAAACAGAGATCTTTTGGTCATCCAAATGCTTGAAATAAATGGACTGTTCCTCATTAATATGTTACTTTGTACCTACATCGTTAATTTATTTGTTGAATTTGAATAACTTATCTCCGATTATAATGATTTTTTGTAGGGATGATCTTCAAATGAAGATTAAGGAATTGAATGGTCTTTGATTATAAAATTTTTACAATGAAGATATATTATTTGCAATGAAGGAATGAGATCATCTCAAAAAATGAATGCAAGTATTATTCTCAAAATATTGTGGTATGTTATTTGGAGTCTGAATAACAAAATTCTTAAACAATTGAAATTCTTAGGAAATGACCTAGGGCTAGTTAAAAACTCGATCGACTTACTTTCACTTCAAGTACAAATCCGTATTTATATGCATACACATCTAGAACGTCTGAGTTAACAGTCAGGGATGAAGTCACCAAGAGACCTAAGTGGTCTCAAGCCCGTCTAACTTAGGTGTATGAATTCTACAAGGTGTTTGATTTGCTTATTCTACTCCCCACCTCTTACTTGGTTGTCTTGGTTTGTACGGTTTTTTTCTCGATTAAATTATGGGTCTTTCAATTTTGTGAAGATTACTCCAATTGCGCATGTTATGAGTTCATTTTTTTTTCACACACATATATGTGAAAAAGGCTCCCTCCTCCTCAAATAAAATTCTGACTCCACTACTATTAATAGTAACCTTCATTTACTCACTCCCTTACAAATAAACCATAATTGTAAAACTACTTCTAGACAATTATTTTGCTATATATGTATCTAAATCTAAATAATGTCGCCAAACTATAGCAAGTAGGAAGTAGGAGGAGATTGAATAACTGTGTCCAACCAAAGCCACCCTACATGGATTATAAAACGCTACTGTGTCCAACCAAAGCCACCCTACATGGATTATAAAACGCCTGGAAAACCAAACCCTAGCTAATTAGACAGCATAATGAAAGGGTCAACTTGCTTTTCGATCTCTTTGTATAATGATGCCATAAATCTTCGTTGGGTGGATGAAACAATAATTACAGCACGAAAAGTATTTAATTATGGAGATCGAGTGGGAGGGAGGGAGATGGAGTTTGTCTCCCCCCAAACAGGCCTCATCCTCATGTTTGGGTAACGACTGTTGCCTTTCTCCGACATATGGCCGCACCCATCCACCATTTTCCAAATTAAGAATTAGAGGACACTAAGTGTTAGGGGCTCACTGTTATTATATATCTTTATGTTTTAAATTTAATTTTCTTATTATATATTATTATGGTAGTCGAGAGACACAGCTGGGTGTCTAAACAAAAAAATATGTCGTGAAATTATGTAAAGGATACGTTCGGAGTTCAATGTTCAAACTGAAACTAATTTCACTGTTATTATAATAACTCTCGGCTCCCAGTTGCTCGGAGGTAAACTGAAACTGGTTGACCTGCTGTTTAAACAGATAATATAGTTTGTTTCGAAAAACAGATAAGGTTAGTTTTTTGCTTAGTGAATGGTAGAACATGCTGAATAGGAATAGCAGAGAAAGGAAATTATTAGGGTAAATGAACGAATGTAATGCTGACACTTATATTTACTGTTGCTCACATACAAGAAGACTACCTAAACATTACCAAAAACAATGTTGACTACCAAAACTTGTTATTTCTGGTGCGACGTTCATGACTTACCAACCATATCATCTAGTACGTACTTCTTGCTTGCAAATCAAGAATTATTCTCATGTCTTTCCTTGGTATGGTTTTGTTTTATATTTAGACTTGGTGACCCTTCAAAATCAAGTTTGTATCTCTCAACTAGGGTTGATATACTATTTCCCGATCGAGCTGTCTTGTAACAATCTCTAGAGTCTTCAGTTGAATTTGTCTTCTTTCCTATAATAGTTCATTTGATGCGTTAATCGCGCAATTTAAGAATAAGCATCAAGCTTCTGAAAGCTATCTTTTTTAGGGATCTTCGATCGCCTTGTATAACTATCTAGAAGTGGTTTTCACTCGGGAGATCACCAACATGCATGAAGGATACTATATATATGACAAAGGTGTAACCTTGTGAAGTTGGTATATGTACAGTAATTTTTATATGTTGTGTTTAATTTATAATGCCGTAATTTGAATTATCATACTTAACTTGTCTCATCTTATTAAAAAAGGTTTAATGTATCTTGACATTACTTGGACGAATGAGCCCTTGTATATATGGGAACATAGAATATGCCGATCAATGGGACCACACCACGTGTATAATTTATCAAATATAACTACTATACTTTTGAAGGAATACGCTGACCGTTAATCAAACTCTAACGGACTATCAAGCCACATTCTCTACGAATGCCCTAGAAGCCCACAATCAACATTCCCTCTGGCCATTCTTTGCAAATGGTGCAAGTTGATCTCCACGCATCCTACGCAGATTACCTTGGTATGTAATGAGTGTGCGTACTCTTAGCATGGCAAGACACTCCGAAATGTATTTCAAAAATATAAGAGGAATATTCCTCCATTGGGGTGCAGACTATGTAAAACTCTACTAACAAGTTCAACGAACTTGGACCTTGACGCTAAAGTTAACTCCTTAGTTCTCTATAAATAGTCAAGGCCATCCACTTTATTCCAGTAATCAAGAACTCTTGCCACACTCTTATTACTTCCTACAGTCGTCTCGACTTAGACATCAAAGGCCCTTTGGCTAACACCACACTGGTGTTAGTCTAACTTAGTTTGTCTTTTTTTTTTTTTTTTTTTTTTTTTTGTTGTGTGTGAGTAGGTTTTCATCAAATCAATTGCGGTCGGAATTCGTTCCGATTGTATATATCAAAACAAATATAAAGGAAACTAAATGATAATCATCTATTTCAAAATGCTATTTCAGTTGAATTGAACATGGTAAATACCAAAAATATAAAAAACAACATTTGATGGGAATTTCTTGCATATTCATTAATCTCCAAATTGAAGTATAGATAGGAGTTACAATTAGTATTACATATGCACTTCGTCAATGTGGGACAAAAGACTACTATTTACACTTAACTAATATTTACACATATAACTCTCAACACTCTCCCTCAAGTTGGAGCAAAGATGTCATGAATGCCCAGCTAATCAAGCAAGTTGGAAAACACAATACTAGACACAAGGTTAGTAAGCACGTCAGCGAGTTGATCTTCAGATCCTACAAGCGAAAAAACAATAATTCCAGATCTAATTTTTCCATGATGAATGCCAATCAATCTCCAGATGTTTTGTATGATCATGTTACACTAGATTATGAGCAATTTCAGTAGCAGTCTTGTTATCACAATGGAGTTTCATAGCACCCTTGAGTTCAAACGCAAGATCCCTCAACAATTTCTTTAATCACAACAACTCACATACACCATGAGACATACCACAAACTCAGCTTCTCCACTTGATCTAGCAACCACTTGCTATTTCTTGCTTCTCTAAGTAACCAGATTACCACCCACAAAAGTAAAGTGTTCAGATGTAGAGGATCGGTCAGTGATAGAACCCGGCCATTCTCGCATAAAACTAAGCCTCTTTCAGGAGTCATTTTCAAATACCTCAAAATACAGATTACTGCATCTATATGAGCTTCACTAAGGTGTGCATAAATTGGCTTACCACACTAACTGCATAAGTAATGCCAGGACGAGTGTGACAAATAAATTAATCTCCCCATAAACCTCTGAGATTGTTCCGTATGCGTAGGAACTTGATCCAAAAATAAGCTCAAACAACGGTTCTGCTAAAGTATCGACATGTTTGCAATTCAACATACCAGTTTTAGTTAACAAATCAAGAACATACTTTTGTTGAGACAGAAAAATACCATGCTTGGATTGTGCAACCTCGATTCCAAGAAAATACTACAATTCACCAATTTCTTCATCTCAGATTTAGTAGCTAGGTACTTTTGAAGACGTACTCCTTCTTATTGTCATCATTCACTATCATGTCATCAACATAAGCAATCAATGTAGTTAGCTTACCATTTAGTTGCTTAAAAAATAAAGTATGATCTGAATGACTCTTAAAATACCCAAACTTCATCATTGAACTTGTAAACCTTTCAAACCACGCTCTAGGAGATTGTTTCAAACCATATAAAACATTTCGCAATCTGCACATAACACCTTTTTTCAGAAGATATTCTGGTACCTGGTGGGAGATCCATATTAAACTTCCTTCTTGAGATCAACATGGAGGAAAGCATTCTTGACATCAAACTACATTAGGGACCAATCCTGGTTTGCTGCTAAGGACACGCATGATATTAATTTTGGCAACATGAGCAAAACACTCATGATAGTCCACACCACATATTTGTGTATAACCCTAGGAACCAATCTAGCTTTTTACTTGTCAATAGAACCATCTATTTTGTGCTTGATACTGAACATTCATCTACATCCAACATCTTTCTTTCCTTTTGGCAAGGGAACCAAATCACAAGTGGAATTATTTTATAGAGCTTCCATCTAAATATTGATGGCATTAACTAGACCTGGCAATTGTGTCTTGCTAGCCATGTTCATATTATTTTCGTGGCATACACGATATATTAACGGATATTATCGTATCAAACCCATTAAAATAAACGTATAATATTACTCGACCCGGTAAAAATTACGGATAATATGACTTAACCCTTACCCGTTAAACAAAATATATTTAGTTCAATAAATAATCAAATGAAAAACGTCATATTAAATTATTTTCCACATACCACGTTGTCACTAAATTTGTATCAACATACCCTAAACGCTAAATCCTAAAAATCCAAATGGCAAGGTAACCATCAACAAAGAGTAGATGATGCGATCACAAGTGTTGACAATTTGTTTTTTTCTTCACATTTTTCACATTTTTAAATGAATTATTACACATTTTTCAACTTCATCTAAAAATCTGTTCACGAGGGTTTTAAAGAAGGAAAACTAATGAAAATGGCATGAAAATTTTGAGTTTTAACGATAAGGACAAAATAAAGGGTAAAATGAATAGTACATGGATTGACTTTTTAGTGTAAAAATGTGGTTTTTCGTTAAAGTGAACAGTACAAGAAGATTTTCAATAAAGTTCTCTTTTAAAAATCCAAACGAGGATGTACCCATTGTCAAAGCGTAGAGAAGCAATCACGAGTTTTTGAATAGTTTCACATTTGTAAATTAATTATTATTAAATTTTTTTAATGTGCTTTGGTATTTTGTAGGAAAAATTAAAAGGAAAACTAATGAAAAGGGCTTGAAAACTTTGAGTTTTAACGATAAAGAAAAAATAAAGGGTAAAGTGAATAGTATCAGGTTTGACTTTTTAGTGTAAAAATGTGATTTTTCGTTAAAGTGAACAGTATCACGGACTTTTCGTTAAAACTCCCAAAATTAAATTACAATAATGAGCGGTCAAAGTTGACCACCCATGTCCATTGATCGTTGTTGACCGCTGTTAACCAACGGTAAAAACTTAATCGTACTTATGTGAGATTAAATCGTATGATTGTTGCAGTAAGGTTTTTTTAGTAGTGTAAAATTACCAAACTAACATTTTTCTTAATGGGTTGAAACAGGTTACAAGCAGGTAGACTTGTTAAAAACCCGTCATCAACGATGACATGACAATGAGTCAATTAGTTAACGTGTTGACCCAGAATATGTTATTTTCATGTCGTTTTGTGTCGAGTTAACGGGTCGTGCAAAAAAATTTTAAGTCTAGCATTAACCCATCTAGGGTCAAACAAAGCATCTTCCAATTTTTTTAGAACAGATATACTAGATAGCTGACATATGTATTGTGAGATCCCGTTTTATGTTAGGTATTATTACTACCGTGATTTTATCGCTATCCAACTCTTAGCTGAGGTAAATTACCATTCATCCTATTTATGTCTACGTGGCTAGCTATCATTTTTACCAATCCAAATTGCTATAGGAAAGAAGGATTATGTGCTGAGAGGGCACGTATATATGATGACTATGTGAAGCTACCTTGTGGACGTGTGCTCTATGTTGCCATGCTTGACACCTCTCAATAGGATGGTTATCAAGTTCTTATAGTTTATCCGTATATACTAAATTAATAATAGGTTTTTTTTTTTATCACAAATTGTCCCTGAAATTGAAAATCAATCAATGTAGTCCTTGAAAATAGGTGTCACAAATCAATGTGGTCCTTTCGTCACAATTCTGTTAAAAATTCCGTTAAATGCTGATGTAGCACATAAATGGGTCTCATAAGTCCTTTTTCTCACAAATAATCCTTGAAATTGACCCGCAACATCAAAATGGTCCCTAAAATTGAAAATCGATCAATGTAGTCCTGCAAGTAAGTGTCCCAAATCAATGTAGTCCTTCCATCACAATTCTATCAAAAATTCTATGTGCTGATGTGACACATAAATGGATCGCACAAGTCTAATTAAATTAAAAAAATTACAAATAGGTTTAATAATTTAATACTTAATAAAATGTTGTGAACCCAAAAACCCAGTCATGCAATCACCTCTGATTCCAGTCCACATTCCTCTACCTCCTTCGCTATCTGTTCTCTAAAAAAATCTCAATACACCCATCTTTACACACTTCGACACCCTTCACCGAATTGGACCTAGATCAAGATCACCTTTGGTGACGGCTTGGCTGATTGGCAACGATTTCTGGGACATCATTATTAACATTTAGGTGATCAACATTCTCACAACCTTAATCTTAGAGAGCTTGTTCGGCACTTCCCTAGTGATCTGGTGACTCAAAGAACGTCAATGTCTGTTTTAAGATAATGAGGTTATAACCAAGGTGCGTCTATTGTTGGTTGAAAACTATTTCCAAACCCTCTTAGGCCTTGGTTAAGCCTTGTGCCTTTGAGAATTTATGGAAGGGATCTCTCTTCGGAGTAGATCCTACTATAAGAAAAAAAAATTCTATCTTTCCTATCTTTAGTTTCAAACACGAATTGTTTGATAAATGCATGTTATGCATGCAAGTGTTATTATGTAGAGGTGGTGTGTATATGTAATTTATGTATGTACGTGTGTGTGTATATATTAGAACAATACTTAGCTACTCAAAGATGAGTAGGAACTCCTACTCAAAATTTCTGAAAATTCTTCGTTGTCGATCTATAGAACTTTGTATTTATAATCAGAATCGTTCATATTATAAATCACCTTATAAAGATCATCTATGCAAAAAATCAATTAAAACTAAGGTCTTTTAGTCATCAAATTGTTTAAAAACAAAATTGGTAAAATCATTCTGAACTGTCTATGTTTTTGCTACAATAGATTGATTAAACAACCTTAGTTTTAATTTATTTTTTTACAGATTTGATCTTTACAGTGTGATTCATAATATGGATGGTTCTGATTATAAGCAAAAAACTATGTGATTAAACACTACAAGTTTTGGGTAGGAGTTCCTACTCATTTTTTAGTAGCCAAGTATTGTTCTATACATTATATGTGTTAGAGAGAGATTAGAAAAGAAAATAGAGTGGAAAAAATACATGGCGTTAGAAGTGATCAAGGAGCTTGCTCAAGTACGTGGAGCTTAGCTATTACAGTAGTGATGTGAATCTTCGTTTTAGCTTTGGAATCGAGGTAGGGTTTTTTGGAAACTATCACCAGTGGGGTATTTGACTTGTTTAAGCTTTGTGAAATATGTATTATACTTGATCTATCTCTATAATTTATATAATTGTGTATTTTGGAATATGATAGTCATGTTACTAATCTTGATAATGTTGAATATATGAATATGTCATTGCACATTGGAGTGGAAGGATTTTATTGGTTATTTGAGATTGAGATATGGAAATGGAACTATCTTTTGTGTGGTTGAGTTTGACTCTTATAGGGACCAACAAGGGTGGCAAAAGTGAAATTATAGGAATGGTACAAAGTAGTGGGGACTCTGGCGATCGAGAGAAGGACAAGATTACCAACAAAAAGGGTATTTGGGATGATTGAGTTACGGGGGTTAGTTTGTATTAAACAGCATTCGGACCACCGCTATAGTGGTAAAATGTATGGTATGGGACATGTAGGTCCGCGTGTTTTATTATATAAATTAACGGGGTAGGGTAAAGTTAAGTTGCATTTCATGGTTCATCATTTAATTAAATTGTGATTAATGATAACATGTTATCATTGATTACGTGTTGTATGACACTTGGTTTAGCCATGACAATTATCCTTGATAAGACTTATGTCCCTACTGAGTTGTAGCTTTGCTCACCATATACATTTTAGACCTTGCAGGTTTGTTACAAGATTAACGAAGGGTAGAAGAGCTGAGGTTGTGGTAGAGATGAGAGATTTAAGTTTTTAATTTGTTTTGTACACCTGTAAGGATTTTGGAGCTACTTGTATAAGACAAGTTCGCTTTCGTATTTATTTTTATTTTAACTCGTGCGCAGGGAGCCGAGTCATATTTTTCCGCCGACCCCGGGTCCGGGGCGTGACATAATGGTATCAGAGCTTCCAGTTTATTAGACACCATTGAGATACTGTGGAGCCATTTAGATAGGTTGAACGGAAGGTTGTAAATTTTGAAGACAAAATTTCTTTAAGGAGTGTAGATTGTGAGATTCCGTATTTTTAGAGTTTATTTTGGGTATTATTACTCCGTGATTTTATCCCGATCCAACTCTTAGCTGAGGTGAAGTACCATTCATCCTATTTATGTCTACGTGGCTAGCTATCATTTTTACCAATCCAAATTGCTATAGGAAAGAAGGATTATGTGCTTAGAGGGCACGTATATATGCTGACCATGTGAAGCTACCTTGTGGACGTGTGCTCTATATTTCCATGCAATTGACACCTCTCAATAGGATACTTATCAAGTCCTCATAGTTTATCTGTGTCTATTAAATTAATAATATTTTTACTTAGCTCCAAGTTTTGCAACTGCATATCCTAGTATAAATAGGACTTTCCTATCTTTGGTTTCAAACATGAATTGTTTGATAAATGTATGCTATCCATGCAAGTGTTATTATGTAGAGGTGGTGTGTATATGTAATATATGTATGTACGTGTGTGTATATATATATTACTAGCCTTCATGCACGCGCTCATGTGCGTGCATAAGGTATTTTTTTAATCACATCGTGTTAAGCGCAACTTACACTTTTTTTAATGTATTTATATGCGTAAATTAACAAAAGGAAATTCAAATATTTGAAGTAAATGAATAATCTTAGATCATGCTAGAAGAAACCCCTCATAAACCAATTAAAGCAAGTGAATCCACATAATATAATTGGTCTCTATTGAATTTATATTAAGAATAGAGAAAATAATATTTAATAAACAACTGATTGAATCACATTATTGCTAGCCCATTGTGAGGCTAAGCCCACCCCCTTCCTCTCCCTTAGTGTAGATAATATCGTTTGTTCAAAAATATATATATATATATATATATATATATATTTGACAACTAATTTAATCACATTATTATCCACATTCGAAAGACATTTTTTATAACCAGCATTACATGCATCTTAAGATGTTTTGAACGTGTTTTAAAATAAAGAAAATAATATTTAATGAATAACTGACTGAATCATATTATTGCTAGCCTATTGTGAGGTACTAATTATTTTTTTTTTTTAAATTGTACAAAAAATATTAATTATTAAAAAAAACTTTGTTAAATGACGAAAATATCCCTGCTACATTTGATGCATTATTTTGGGTTTTTTTTTGAAGTTTTTTGTTTGAGGGGCATTTTTGTCCAATTATTTTTTTGGTGAAGTTTGTGACACCATAAAACACTGTTCATTGGGCCCTTGGCTTTATATATAAAGATATATGTTTAGAGAGAGAGAGAGAGAGAGAGAGAGAGAGAGATTAGACAAG
Organism: Heteromeles arbutifolia; assembly: GCA_024362995.1. NCBI lineage: Eukaryota > Viridiplantae > Streptophyta > Magnoliopsida > Rosales > Rosaceae > Heteromeles > Heteromeles arbutifolia. Next base: position 39,539,916 of record JANCRC010000001.1, on the reverse strand, counting down.
AAAATAGAGTGGAAGAAATACATGGCGTTAGGAGTGATCAAGGAGCTTGCTCAACTACATGGAGCTTAGCTATTACAGTAGTGACATGGATCTTCGTTTTAGTTTTGGAATCGAGGTAGGGGTTTTTTGGGAACTTAACACCATTGGGGTATTTGTCTTCTTTTAGCTTTGTGAAATATGTGTTATACTTGATCTATCTCTATAATTGATATAATTATGCATTTTGGAATATGATATTCATGTTACTAATCGTGATAATGTTGAATATATGCATATGTCATTGCATATTGGAGTGGAAGGATTTTATTGGTTATTCAAGATTAGGATATGGAAATGGAACTATCTTTTGTGTGGTTGAGTTCGACTCTCGTAGGGACCAGCAAGGGTGGCAAAAGTGAAATTATAGGAATGGTACAAAGTAGTGGGGACTCTGGCGACCGAGAGAAGGACAAGACGACCAACAAAAAGAAGTATTTGGGATGATTGAGTTACAGAGCTTAGTTTGTATTATCTAGCATTCGGACCACCGCTATAGTGGTAAAATGCATAGTATAGGATATGCAGGTCCGTGTGTTTTATTATATAAATTAATGGGTCGGGGTAATTGAAGTCAAGTTGCATTTCATGGTTCATCATTTAATTAAATTTTGATTAATGATAACATGTTATAATTGGTTGCGTGTTGTATGACACTTGGTTTAGCCATGACAATTATCCTTGATAAAACTTATGTTCCTACAGAGTTGTAGTTTTGCTCACCCTATACATTTTAGACCTTGCAAGTTTGGTACAAGATTAACAAAGGGTGGAAGAGCTAAGGTTGCGGTAGAGACAAGAGATTTAAGTTTTTAATTTATTTTGTACAACTGTAAGGATTTTGGAGCTACTTGTATAAGAGAAGTTCGTTTTTCGTATTTATTTTTATTTTTACAATCGCACCGGGCACGGAGTCATATTTTTCCGTCGACCTCGGGTCCGGGGTGTGGCATGTATGATGCATATGGTTGGGACAGACGATGGGTAAACACATAATTGTTTATAGAATACGTGGCTTTGGCCTGCATATCAGTCTTGTATTGTACTTTATATTTCCATGATTAGCTCGTGGAGGCAGCTGATAAGTAGATGGATGCAAACCACCAAAATTTACCTCATGTTTGTCCCCATTTGCTTTGTGCTTGATAGTGATCACGCATCTACATCCCACAACATTTTTCCCTTTTGACAAAGGTTTCAAATCTCAAGTGGAACTTTTTTTTTATAGAGCTTTCATCTTAACATTCATAACATTAACCCATTTATTGGAACAAATACACTAGATAGCTGACATATGTAGGATGCATATGGTTTAGACAAACAATGAGTAGACACATAATTGTTGATACGATACTTGCTTTGGCATGCATATTAGGCTCATATTAAACTTTAGGTTTTCCATGATTAGCTCGTGGAAACAATTGATTAGTAGATGAATGAAAACCATCAAAATTTACTTCATGCATGTCACTATCAGCAACCCATCAGACAAACCAACAATAGTAGACCACTCATTAACAGACATAAGCTCTAAACGTGTGGTATCACACATTGGCAACCGATCGTTGGATGCATCTGACAGGTTGTCAGCACACAGAGCCTCCAGAACGACTGTCGACGGGTCGCTATCTATGGCCGACTGGTCAATATCATGTAGCAGAACATGTTCCATCCCTAATTCAACTTATAATAAATCATCAACACCATATGTTCAACTTTGCACTTCACTCCGCCTCTCCTCTTAAAGTGGGGAGCCGGAATAGAGCTTCACAAAATACAAAACTTCCTTATGGAAGGTAACATTCATGGTAGTATAAGTTTTCTGAGTCAGAGGATGGTAACATTTATTGCTTTTCTGATTATTTGCGTACCAAATAAATATACATTGGAGAGCACACGCGTCAAGTTTACTCCGCTAAGGAGAGTAGAAATACACATGCACCATACACACAAACACTTAAAAGGAATTTTGAATACAAAGACAAGATAGACATGTTTTTTAGCACACCAAGCGGCATCTGAAAATCCAAAACTCGACTCGAAAAACAATTGATCAAATACACAGCAGCCAAAATAGCATGACCCGACAAATGATTAGGAATACACTTAACCAACATCAAAGAGTGAGCAACCTCTATTATTTGACGATTCTTCAGTTCTAACACACCATTTTGTTGGGGTGTAAATGGAGTAATCGTCTGATGAATAACATCCTGATCACGAAAGAAGCACGCTAAAGTGTTATTCACATACTCTATTCCGTTATCAAACGTGAAGATTTTAACTTTAGTGTGAAACTGAGTAGACACTATTTCACAAAATCCTTGAAGAAGAGAAAGGACATCACTCTTATTCTTCATCATTCAAGTATAGTCATCAATCAAAGTAACAAAACAACGAAATCCATTATAAGTAACCTTCGTCGGATCCTGCACATCAAAATGTACCAAATCAATTGACAAAGTAGCTTTAGAATCACTTACTGGAAATGAAGTACGATAACTCTAAGCCATGAAACATGTTTCACACTTGAACTCTAAATCACTACAAGTGTGAAACAAAGAAGGAAATAGATGCTTCAGATAACTGAATGATAGATTTTCCAAACGTCGATGCCACAACCAAATTTGATGTTTGTTATCCACTTTGGCACTTAGAACTTGATGGTTACTTGAACCTTAATCAAATGTATCCTCCATAGTCAAGATGTACAAACTCCTTTACCACGACTAATTTTCTTTTGAGTTTTAAGGTCTTGAAATAACAATACGTGGGATATAAGTGAGCAGAACAATATTATGTATCAAATAGTTTTCCCACCATCAAAAGATTTGCACTTAACATCGGGAACAAGTAGAGCATTGATCGCTGATAAGGTCAGAGTAAGAGAGATAATGCCTTTACCCTTCATAGGTGAAGGTACTCCATTTGCAGTAGTAATATACGCATCACAAACATAATCACGTAACTTATCAAACACTCTAGGATCACCAGTCACATGATCAGTGGCTTCAGTATCAATTATCCACTTCTTTGTTCTATCAAGATGCATAACAACACTATGATTATATTGAGTCATTTAGCCAACACACAAACATTTAAGGCACAAAAGATGCAAAGGAAATGAGACAATTTACCAATAATACTATTGACGTTGTACCAAAATCATTGTTCACTTATACACACTATGGCAAATCATTGTTCACAGTATTGTAGCAGAATCACCGTCACTAGGGTACACTATTTAACAAGCACTATTCATAATTTTTTTTTTACTAAAGAAAATCACGAAAACACAAACCCTAACTGAATACTTAGGTCACAGTCCTAAGAAAAAGTGGGCACAAAAAATTAAAACACACAGGTTATAAAAAACTAATGTTTTTATGCCAAGTTGAACTGAACATGGTAAATACCAAAAATATATAAAACAATATTTGGAGAACTCTTTGTATATTCATTAAACTCAAAAATTAAGTATATATAGAAGTTACAATTAGTATTACATATACACTTTGTTGATGTAGGACCAAGGTATAAAATATCGATGATATCGGAAATATCGGTGGTCCAAAAACACGAAAATATCGATGGAAATATCGGGATATTATCGATATCGATAAAAATAATATGGAAACCAGGGAAATTGTAAGAAAAACTTGGAAATTTTTATTGAAACTTTGCAGGATGTTTATTTAGTCAATTATCTATTAGTTTATCACAAAAAATTGGAAGGAAATGCATTGCATGATGGATTTAACTTATTTAAGTTGATTATATAGCGAGCTGGCAAACATTGTGAGTGTAGAAAATATGTAGTAATTAATGAAAGAAGTCTAAACACACCATAATCATTTATATATAATGAATTAGTACATTGCATGGTAACATACATGAGTGACTTAGTACCACATAGAGTTCTTATGATGATCAAATCTCTATGTGTAGAGTAAGTGTATTGTGAAGAGTAGTCATCAAATGATAAATCCCAAAATAATTTTGCATGTAATTGTTAACATGCGTCAGGAATATCTGTCATTTTCTCCTTCTTTTCTTTATTTCTTTTTCCAAAACACAAAAAAAAATAAAATAATCCAAAGCAATATCTGATTCAGAAATCAGGAATCCCCATGCTTTCCCAGCTTTCTGTCATTTCCTCCATCTCTTCTCTGCCGAGCAGTCCTGACTTTGCTTTTTCTTCCCCATGCTTTCCCAGCTTTCTGTCATTTCCTTTCTCTTCTCCGCGGACGAAACCAGATCCCTTCTTCCCCACCCCCCCCATTCCCTCCCAGTTCCCAGAGTCCCTTCTTCCGCCCCCCCCCCCCCCCCACCTTTCTCTCGTTCTCGGAGCCCCCTTCTTCGCCCCTCCCCCCCCAACCTTTCTGTCCAGGTTCCCCAACCTGCCTTCCCCTACTATTCTCTTCCCCCCACTTTTCTGTTTCAGATTCCCACCCCCCGGCGCTATTCTAGCCGCGACTCTTCTTCCCCCCCCCCCAACTCTTCGAATCTCTTTCCTTCTTCCCCCCCCCCCACCCCCACTTTTCTGTTTCAGATTCTCTCTCGCCGCGACCCTTCTCTTTCGCCGCGACTCTTCTTCCTAGATATTTCCGATATCAATATTTCAGTCTAGGGTGCTCTTTTACAGTCAGCCGGAGTTGTAGAAGCTCCGGCGTTCTTCTCCGATTAGCACAGTTCCAAAATATAGCGATAGTTTCGGAAATATCGCGATATTATCGATAATATCGCGATATTTTGCGAAAACCAGTTAGATAGTATTTAAAATATCGGTACCATGAAAAACCGATAATATCGGCGAAATATCGCCGATATTATCAGCATTTTGTTCCTTGTGCAGGACAAAAAACTAGTATTCACAGTTAACTAATATTTACACATATAACTCGCATAACCCCCAACAATTCTTAATCCTTGGGAAATGAAATTGAATTCATATTCTCCCTCTCTCACATTCGAAGGCAAGAATCAAAATATTCTTGTTAATATGAATGAATCATCACAAATTAAACTCAAAAGTACATACTTATACTTCTATTTCATCAACCTTCCACTCTCCATCAATACACCGTAAGAGTCCCCCTTTAATATTTAAGTACTAAAATTAAATATGTCAGCCGGGCCGGTGACTTTGTCTGAAATACCCCCAACACAATGAGAGAAGAAGGGTACGATTTATAACAAAATTCTTATATTTTATGGTACAATTGGTAATAAACTTCTTTTATTGGTCCGAACATAATAATCCCCACAAAAATACAGAGAAAAGCGATCTCCATTGCCAGATAAAATCTCCGTACACTGTCTTGAAACAAATAACAATTTATTTTATTTATTTCTTTTTAATTTCTTTCTTATATGCTTTTTAGGCATGCAAAGCAAAATGGCCGCCTAGGTTAGACCTAGCCAGTGGTAGCTGCCACTCAATTCTATCCCAAATAACACACGTCAGACTTGGGTAACTGCGACTCTCGTCTTCTGTTTCAATTACTGTTTGGCTGCCAAGAAAAAACTGGTGAGAAAATTACAGTAGTGTTTCTTTTCAACTACAGAGAGAGAGAGAGAGAGAGAGAGAGAGAGAGAGAGAGTAAAAAGTTGAAAACCAAGTTGCACTGACTACTAGTTGGTTAGTTAAAGGGCCAACTTTACCTACTGTTTAAGTTTTCGAGTGATTTTTAAAAACTAATTACAAAGTATCAATTTTTTAGTTCTTCATTAATTTGATACTTTAACACACGTGTAAGGCACACTTGCACTACATTAATAAACAAAAACGAGCTTTTGCTTTTCCTAAATTGAAGCTCTGCATCACCAAAAACTACAAAAACTACAATTTCGCACAATTCTGTCTCAAATTGTGTAAGTTTAGTTCATACGTCAAATCTAATGTCTTTCAGACCATGTCAAATATTAAGTGAGATACTATGCAATCAAATTTAAAAGTACAAAAAAACTTTAACCGATGTATCAATTCTACGTAGATTGATATATAATTTTTTTATTGCCAAGTATGACATATGAGAAAAGGTGCTGACAATTATTTTTTAAACTTATATGTAGCTACGCTTCTTGAAACTTTATTTTGATCTCAATTTACCCTGGTAATTCAAAAGTCATCACTTTATTTCCTGAAACTCAAAATTCATGTCACTTTGACTTATGGACTCTCTCTTCTCTCTAAAACTTATAGGTCGTCTTCTTAAACATACCTGAGACTCAACACCTAATATGACTATGCCACATGTGCAATAAATTTGATTATGAATCTTCGTTATGCGTTAACATTCAACAATAACATAACATTAAGTTTAATAGAAATTTAAAAGATAAAAATAAATTGATTAGTATGGCGCACCCATCAAACTTACATATGAAATTACTAGATTTGAGACAATATGGAGCTAATTTTGAGTTTTATAAAGACGACTTTCAAGTTTTAAAAGAAAAATAAGATCAAAATCGACTTACAGGAGACATAGCTAAAATTAAGCATATTTTTTAATTATTTATTGTTGGGTCTCATTAACGAACTAATCATAAATCTTGAAAATTTATTTTAATTGATTTTTTTTTAAAAAAAAAAATAGGTCTTATAAATATCATTTACAACAACAAAAATATGAATTGGAAAAAGAGAAAATATAATATTGTCACGTTAGCTATCAAATTAACATTTGACATTTATCTTTTAACATCTTCCATGAGATGCTTTCATATTGCACGTCATAAGTTTATAGGACTAGACCTTCGAATAAACAAAATTGATAAGTTGATACAATTTCAAAACCTCATGATACAATTTGAAAAAATTGAAATGTCGTGACTAATTTTAAAAATTTACTCAAACTTGAAGTTAAAGAGTGTAAATTGTTCTTTTGTGAATTCCTAAACCCAATAATACAAGAATATGGTTGAGACTTTGCGGCAGGACGGCTCACTTCAGTTCTCACAATCTTTAGGTGTTGGGTAGGTTGGGGATTTTAATGAGTAATGTTGTGGTGGTTGATAATTGAATTATTACTTAAGTGTTGATTAACGTGCTTATTATTTATTACTGACACATCAATTGATTTGTAAATTTAGTTTCAAAATTTGGTCTTCCTAGTATTATTGTGTTTTAATATGCAATTTAGAGGGGTGTAGTCAAATTAGGATTTGCTAGAATTTTAATAGGTTTTAAAATTTGAGTGTAATCAATTACAATTTAAAAAGAGGATTTTAAAAGACTTAATTATGATGTAGTCAAATTGGGATTTAAGAGAACTTTAAAGGCTACATTCAAATCAAGGGGTAATCGATTAGGATTTTAAAGATTAGATCTAAATCTATGTGTAATGAGAACGTAAAAATTTCCTAGGATTTTAATGGCAGAAGAATTTTGATGCATTTGAAGGTGGGAGGTATGAATACCAAATGTCATCCTCTATGATTGATATTATTTATTTTTTGAAAAAAGAAAAAAAGGTGGGAGAACTCTAAAATGCATTGTTTGGTGACGTGGTCGTTAAATTTGTAGCACAATGATGTAAACACATAAGCAAGATATTAAGTGTTTGAAGTAATTTTAGGGTAAGCTAACAAGTTATTTGTTATCAGACTTTGATACATCATCATATAAAGTTTTTTTTTAAATTAAAGTTGATGTATCTACCTACAACCTTAAAAGTCAAATCCCAAACCTTCTCATTAGCACCAGAAAACACGTATTAGGAATAAAAGGGTAATGTTAAATGTCAATTTGGTAGGTAAAATTTGACAAAGAAAAGGCAACAAGCATACAATGCTTAAGGAAGGGAAGAGTTGTGTTTACTCTCATTAGCTCGAACTTTGTATCTGTGTAAAATGATATGTTAGATAACTCACTTTATTGTGGATTCATAAACCATCATGTTCAGTCATGTCCATCTCATATTTGAACACAACAAATAACGAACTAGACTCAAGTTCATTTTAATTAGTCACAATCTATTCCAATTAGCCCTCCAATCAGACCCAAAAACTACTTGGCAATACATAAATTATTTCTCTTTGTAAGTCATTCAAAAGTTTCTCAATTTTTCAATATTGAAAAATTTCTTAACATACACTGTCCCCTCACGTGTTACAACAATTAAGTCAACCACGTGAATAATAAATATTGAGTGACGTAAACCATTTGTGGCCGCAGAGTTTCACATGTGAGCTAACTTTGCTTTGATAACATGGCAAGGTGCCAAAACCACTCTTGAACACTCTCCACCAATTATTGTGAGTCTTGAAAATATGCAGCCATGGATGAAGCCACTGCAATTCTAGCCCCAAGCTCGGCCATGGCAGGATGACGTCATCCATGTGAACATGTCGTGTGGGGCCGGGTCAAAAGCTAGAATGCAACATTATTTGGCACGTGACACTTTTCTGGCCTTTTGATTCGAACGGTAACTTCAATCCAATGACTTTTATTTTTTCGTAAATAAAAATTAACAAATAGAAAATTTTGAAAATAAAATGTGCACATGTGACGTAACTATAGCATCCTATTCTAAATTAATCTCGTCTATTGAATAATTGAATCAGACATGAAAAATAAAATAATCAAATGGAACAGTAAGTGTTAAGGCAGTTCACTATTCATGCAAATTACTCCTCCCAACCCCCTCTAGCGCCAATCTACCAATATGGGTGGAAATGCTCTTAGAAGCCTTTCAAGGTTTATTAATCTTTTTTTTTTCTTTTTTTTTTTGATATGTGACATTTCTTCCATCTTTTCAAATCCGTATGCATGTTTTCTATTCAAGTGATATAATCGCACCAACACACAATTTTTTTATACTCTAGTTTGTGACCTTCCAATCGAAAGCTGTGTGTTACGACACTGCGAGTTGTACTAGCGTGTTGAGTCTCATTTGGCTAATAATGTGTTGATATGAACTGTTTAACAAATTACCAATTCTTATGGATCAGAACTGAACTTAATCAAAAGTTTATCACGTGATGAGAAATACAAATAGATTAGAAAAATACTTGGTTACTCAAAAATGTGTACAAACTGATACTCAAAACTCTTAGTGTTTGAATCATAGAATTTTATACTTCTAATCAGAACCGTTTATATTATGAATCATACTGTAAAAATCATCATGAAAAAAAAATAATAATTGAAGGTCGTTTAGTCAATCTATTCTAGCAAATACATAGCTGGTTCGAAATACTTTTCATTTGTTTATATATAGTTCAGTAACTAAATGACTTTAGTTTTGATTTATTTTTTGCATATGTGATCTTTATAGTGATTTATATATAAACGTTTCTTATCATAAACACGAAGTTTTATAAATTGCCAACGAACAATTTTGAGTAGGAACTCCTACTCATTCTTTAAATAGTTAAGTATTGTTGGAAAGATTATTCCAATTCCATAAAATATTCTTTCTCATGACTCGTATGTAGGGGTGGGCAAAATACCCATGGGTTTGGGTAACCGCGGTTACCCGCCTATTTAAAGTTCACGGGTTATGGATAACCGTTTAGACCAACAAACAGTTATGGGTATAACCGTTTATCCGTGAAATTTAAATGGTCGGTTATGGGTATTACTCGCGGTTATAACGGGTATCCATCGGTTATGGGTATTACCCGCAGTTATAACGGATATTTATTTACCCATTTAATTTAATATATACATTTATCCATTTACCCATTCAATTTATATAGAGGGCGCTTACTGTGTCCATGCATGGCTGGAATTCATGTTCCTAACATTAATATATTACCGTCCAGAGACTCGAGACCCAGAGGGAATTCTGATTCTTTCTTCTGAGTGTCTCTGACGGTCAATGCCCATAACCGAGTCGATGCTAATTGGATTCATGCTAATTGATGTCAATGTTCCTAAATGGGATACTAATTCAATTTATACATTTCTTTTGTAGACCTTTTTTTGTGACAACGAGTCGATGAGATTTTGTGATTGAACGTGCTAAAGCATTATTGTTCGAAAGTGTTTAGTTTCGGAATATTTTGAAGCTTTGAATCATCTAGTATTGAAGATAATGACTAATTTTTGTTTTTAGAAACTTTACTCTGTAATCATATGGTTTATAATTACAGACTTGCTTGGGTGTAGCAGAAAAATATCGTTCGTAAACTATTATTTCAATTATTGGAATTGTATGAGGACTTAAATGATTAAAATAGGAAAATGCATGCTAAAATGTACCTATAACGGTGTTTAATTGTCAAAAAATGACAAATTATGACAAATTTTTCTTTTGTAATTTTCAAGTTAAAAAAAGCACATGTAGACGGGTGAAAAAATAGGTAAATAGGTAAAAAAAAAAAAAAGATAAATGGTAAACGGGTAAATGGTTATGGTTAAAGGGGTAAATGGTTATGGTTAAATGGGTACACGGTTATAGGTATGGTTAACCGTTTATAAACGGTTATAGGTATGGGTATAATCGTTACCCAAGGGGTAAACGGTTATGCGGGTATGAACATAAACGGTTATGGATAAATAACCGCGGTTACCCGCCCACCATAACCGTTGCCCATCCCTACTCGTATGAATCACGTGGTACCACTCAAGCTTGCATTTACCAAGAACTACCCTACATTGTTCATTTGGATGCACAAATGATGATCATAAGCTCCGGACTTCCAGCACCAGTTATCCACAAAATCTAAGTTTTAATTATTAATTAGGTTTTGTTTTGTGTTCTCAGTGGCTTGCTTTTGTAATAAAATAAGATTTTGTTCATATAAAAGGTTGCAAGCATTACTACAAATTAAACTTTGGATTGATCAAACAAAGGTGACAAAAGCTAGATATGATTACTTGAAATTTGAAACAATATTTTACAGAAATATTTGTCAATTTGTTTTCTAAACTTGTATACATCTGTAAATTTTCTTTCTAAACTTTAATTTTAGCTGATTATCTCCTTAAATTTTTATAATTAGTCACTTTTCTCCTCAAACTTTAATTTTAATTAATTACCCCTCTGAACTTTTATAAATATCTAATTTCCCTCATGACGTTAGATTTTAAAAAATTTCATCCAATTTCTTATCCACTTTGATCACGCGAACAACAGATGACAAGACAGAAAGAACGAAAAATTGGATTGATGAAAGTTTTAAAATCTAATGCAAGGAAGGGAATTGACTATTTATAAAATTTTAAAACGATAATTGGCTAAAGTTAAAATTGAGAAGAAAATTTGACTAATTATAAAATTTTAGAAAATAATCAGTTAAAATTAGGGATGGCAATTCTAACCGTTAAACCCGATAACCGTAGATAACCGCCCGAATGGATTGGATTTGGATATGAAAATTCGGGTATGGTTTGGATATGAGGAAAAACCGTTTATATTATTCGGTTATGGTTTTGGATATGGTTATAGAGGTCTCCAAACCGTATCCATAACCGAATCCGATCCGATTAGTAAATAATATAATTTATATATAATATAATAGTATAATACATATACATATATATATATATATATATATATATATGTATGTATGTATTTGCATATCCATTATTCACCAAACCATTAGCTTGAGAATACAAAAGTTGCATTTTGTAGGAAAGTAAAGTTTTGAATCAAAATCAATGTGAACTCAATGGTGCTTTTAGGACATAACAAAGACAAGCCAACATCATCAGTGTTTTAATTTTTATACTCAACAAGATCCATTCATTGGATCATTTTGTACATCAAATGTTTAATGACGAAATTGATATCTACTAACTTATAATTTCTCAATTGAACGAATATATTTTTTGTATTGACGAAGATGGATATACCCGTTAACCGATGGGGAATCCGTTACCCGGTGGGTATGGTTATGGATAATACCCGATGGTTAATTTACGGTTATGGATATGGTTAATTTTCATGGTTATGGGAATGAATATAGCATTTCCGTCCTTAAATCGAACCGTTGCCATCCCTAGTTAAAATTAAAATTCACGAGAAAAATTAGCACCTCGTTCAGAAACAAACCGACCAGTATCTCTATATTATATCAAATCAATAGAGGGAGGCAGACCCTGGCTTTGTGTCTGAGCAATGAGACTCTACTTGGTCCCAGAAAGGCCATGGTCAAAAAAGAGACACACAAACCATACTCTATATATATATATATATGCATATATGTATATGTATATTTCTCTTGTCCTTTCTCGCTTTGGACCAAAACTTTGACCTCTCTTCTCTCTCTGCAATGTGCAAAAATTGCACCACTCCCAATGCCCTAATTTATATTTTGTTTCTGCTCCGTCTTAAAAAATTATTTACCATCTGCTTTGGTCAATGCCTTGGAATGAGTCAAATGGACCACTGTTTTTGTTTCCCCTTCCCACTTTTGCTTTGGCTACCATTTCTTTCTGTTTTTAACCATGCCCTCAATGCTGCTGGTTTTTTTTTTCACAATTTATTTTATGATGACAAAAGGACATGAGAGGATTATATTATTTTTGAAAGGAGACAGAGATAGTTTAATACTCGAAATGCAAGAATAGAAACAAATCCACTGCTATCAAAGAATATTTTATATGTTGGAGTTTTTAACAGTTGGATTTTAATTTAAATTTTTGATGAAAAAATCAAAGGGTTAATAATCTAGGATTTTTACTACTTATTACTACAATCTATTAGTATTTTTCTTCACTTGTAAGTGAAAGATCTTAAGTTCGATTTTCGTCAAAAATAAATTTGAACTATATCATTGCTAGTTTTTAGCGTACTCCCGCTCTTTAGTATAGATAATATCATTTATTCAAAAAAACAAGATTTAATCCGAGATTTTTTGAATTAATAGGTAAAAAGTTGAATGCAGTAATTGAGGATGCAACACAGAAACAGTGGTAAACAAGAAGAGGCAGAGGCAGCGCATCTTTCTCCCTTTGCTTTCTCTGCTTTTGATACTACTACTGGTACTACTCCCTCCTCCTTCCTTTCACTGCAAAAAGCAACGCCCACTGACCCCATTTTACTCGACATTTGCACAAAAACCCCTCAATTTTAATTTTCCTTTTCTTTTCTCTTTACCCAGCAGATGAAAAGACGAGAGAGAGAGAGAGAGAGAGAGATTCCGTGGGCCTACCGAGTTAATTATTCAAACATTGTCTTCACAATATCACATACAAATCCATCAAATCTGCATAATTGCATAAACAATCCCCATTTTTTCATAATTTCTCTATAAACCCTCCTCTCCTCTGTACACTCTTTGTTATTCCAAGTCTCCCCCCCCCCGCTCCACCCTTTTTTTTTTCTTTTTTCTTTTTTATGAATCTTCTGAGCGGGAAGAAAACCCATTTTTTGGTCCGTTCCCTAGACCACCTATCTTTCAAATCTTCACATTCCTTGATTACCACAAAATATTCACCTAAAACCGGACAACAAAATTAAAAAGAATTAAAAATAAAAAGACATCAGAACCCACAATGTACAAATGCCACCCAAATCCCCCGCCAACATCCAACACCTTCGGCTGTGTCTTCAAAATTATTCAGCCATAGGAGCAGGCATTCACCCAACAACCACAAAGCTTCTGCCGGCCACGGATGCCGTTGTAGTCCAGCAGTCTCTCAATTACCCCAAGTCTTTTTACTCCATCCACCCACCGGAGCTGCTGGAGATTTCCTTGTCGTCGGACGAGGATCATATGTTGAATCTTCTTAATCCAATCCAACAGTATTGGTTTTGCACTCTGCGATTTTCCATTTTGAGACTACCTGTCTTCTATGAAAATTCTTCCGATGAAATCCCTGAACCTCTTTGAGTAAAGCTTTGGATCAACGGCTGAGATCGAAGCTGGGTCAGCTTGCAACGATTTATATGCATGCTCCAACTTCTTGCTGATATCGTAGTCTTGTAAAATGTCGATGATCCCAAAGTAAAGGACTATGTCGTAGATTTCACCGCTGCGTGAAGGGATCAAATGGCTGAACCCACCAGGAGTGTACTGATCAAAATCACTCCTTCGAGCCATCCGCTCTGCCCTTGCAGGCATATTGGCTCCTAAACAGATCAATGGTTTCCTGATAGAGAATACACGTTTTCATATCAGTTTTAGAACATATAATTCATCCAGTAGCGTAAGTAAAATACATTTTCCTTTAAACTAAACTCATCCACTAATCCACCCACTATCCATATATCTATGTTATATATAGTTTCCTACGCCTCGACCATAAAAAAATAATTGGTAAAAATGCAAGGGTCTATCAATGTTAGTCGTATTATTTTCGCATTGGGAGAGCTTATTTGAGATAATGGTAATAACAAATTTACCTGAATTTGAAGAAATTACCAAGATCCCACATGTATCCAACCCACAAACCAACGCTACCCAATCATTTGATGACACTGAATTCAATGTCGGAATTATCCGCCCACCCAATTCCATTATATAACTAAGATGACAAAAGCTCAACCACATTATCCTTTCTATAAATCTTTGTCAAACCAATCGAGTATATCTTAAGCAAAGAAGATATGATTCGTAAAAATACCGGCCAGATAACACTCGATCCATGTCTTGTAGCTCAGCCTCGATAAATCGACACCCACGCATAAACTTTTCATTTTGATACGAATCTTTTTGGCCTACAAGGGTCAGACACTCGATTTAGCATTCTAGTACACACAAAATTACTAACCTACAATAACCTGACGAGGAAGATAAGTCAAAATTACCAGAGCGCAAATAAAATGGTGAAAGCCCCATTTTGTCATACGTAGTGCCATCATAGAAATGAAGACCAACCAAAAGACTGTAATCCATGATTCTCTCTGCTTCCAAAAACTCGCAATCCAGATCAATTTGACTGCCAATGTCTAACCTAATTAGTACAAGGCTAAGAGAAAACAACTCCAAAAAGGGGAGGGGAGGGGGAATTACTCAGACTTACTTCATAAGCTCGTGGTACCATTTTCCTTGGAGGCGAAACACAAAGTTAAGATCCAAGTCCTTGAGAGTTGTGATTTCATCAATCTCCCCCTCAGGCTTATCAGTTGTTCGACCATGGGAGGATCCTTTCAAGTCAAATCGTCTATGTATTCTGTACTCGGAGCAGAACAAATTGCCCATCACGATAAACCTCGTCTGTTTTCCAATCAAAGGACAACCAGTTAGAAAATACGTCCTATCATTGAACATGGAGCTTGATTGTTCTAACCAATGCAAATTAGTCTCCCCAACATGTACCTTCTGGCCGCCAACAGGTTTGACACAATGCACACCATAGAACTTTGTCACGAGAGAATTTTCATACCGAGACATATGTCTGTAATAACTCGAGAGCATCCTGATAAGCACCTGAAAACAAAAAAACTGGTCAGATCATTTCAGCAAAGTCAACCTTTGAAATGCCGAAATAAGAAAACATAGTACCTAGGAAACAAACAAGTCAGCAGAGCGCTAATTATGCCCCAGAAATGTCCAATTGTCTCCAGTTAAGTATAAAATGAATACTAAAGAAGTCAAACAGGTGGGCAACTAACCTTGACTTCCGATTTCTTGACTGTTTTAATCATAAATCTATCGTCCTGCGTCAGGTAAAAAAAGCTTCCACTCTTCCCTGGAGAAGAAAGCTCCCTAAGCGCATCATTTCCGCAAATGGCCAGCATATAATCAGCAGGATCAACTTGGAAAAGCTCCCTCAAACGTCTGAAATAACGATTTGAGTGTTTACATATTGGTAACAAAACTCATAAGAATGTAGTTCAAATAGCTCAATGCTTGTTATCAGAACTTCTAGTAATAGTATTCAATTGATAAAATATGGTAATCCAACAATAAGTGATCAACTAAAATATAGAGCCACGGGCTGAAAAGCATAACATACCTGAACACCATAGGACAATAGTCCTTCCATCGGAACTCAAACGACTGATGGGGCGGCGTTTTGTTCGATCCTTCGGGTGGAAACCTGGTCCAGAACTTCTCCTTCGGATCGAAATCACTGGCCTTGAGGTCCCGGACTATCGAAGCATGCTTCCCAATTGAGTACCTAAGAACCAAACACATCAAATATCAAACACCAAACTCCAAAAAATCAAACCCAAAAACTTAAACTCACTCCAAAACTAGTAAATTAGCAGAATCGAAGAATTGAAAAAGCGACAAAATGGAATAAGTACCTAATGCCCAGTTGAAGATTGAGCATCAAATCGTAATTCTTATGCCCTTTGGAAATAGTCTGGCCGGGCTTCTTGGGCTCGCCAGAGAAACAACAAGGACTCCGCCAGAACTTCCCGAACCCATCTCGATCGACAGCGGTGCCGTTTCGATAGAACATCGAAGCCTCCACATTATCGATGATATCACAAGTGATATCCCCAGCTTCCCCATCCGACTCCCAAATACAAATCCTGGGGAAAGTCCTCTCCGCCAAGCCCCCTCTCGCCCCATCCACCGACGAAACGCTGCGTTTTCGCATCGGAATGGTCAGATTCTCCGCCCCGAAATCCCCAATGTCGATCAGTCTCTGCTCCTTTCCGCCGTTAGCCGGATAGAATGTCCCGTTAAGCTGATGAACCTTCAAGTCCTTGTTCCATGTCCCAACATAGCAACTGCCGTCAGGCCAGGTGAATATTCCGTTACCTTTGGGAACGCCGTTTTCCCACTGCCCGTCGTATTTGTTCCCGTTGGCCCAAATCAAAACGCCCCGACCCGAAATGACGCCGTTTCGCCACTCGCCGACATACTCATTGCCGTTCTCCCAAACGTACCGGCCTTGTCCCTCCTGGACGTTTCGCTTCCACGTACCCTCGTAGAAATCGCCGTTCGCGTACCGCTTTTCCCCGAACCCGTGTTTCCGATCCGACGACCAGGAGCCCCGATACGTGTCCCCGTCGGATCCGGTGAACGTCCCGCGCCCCTCCATCCGACCCGACTTGAACTCGCCCTCGTACGTCGCGCCCGACGGCCACGAGAACCTGCCTTTCCCTGACACCTTGCCACGTCGCCACTCCCCTTCGTACATGCACCCGTCGGCCCAGAGGTACTTGCCGGATCCGTGCGGGTGCGACCCGGAGAAGCTCCCGATGTAGAGATCTCCGTTCGGCAGGTGCCTCTCGACGCTCGAAGACGTCGTGGTGGGGAAAGTCGCGATGGTCGTGGTCGTCGTTGGCGTCACTCGCCGCGTCGTCGCCTGAGATCGGCTCCGGCCGACTGAAGCCACCGCCGCCGGTGCCAACACCAACTGCGTCGACAGCTCTCTCTCCCCTTTTTCCTCCTCCGACCTCTTCTTCTTGGGGTGGGAAATGACGTCGCTCGGCGATTCACACAGCAGTGCTTCGCGCATTTTTGCCTCACATATATACACACCCACAACCCACAAAAACGCAAACAGTGACAGCACTCTCACAGAAAAGCGGACAGCTCTGAACTCTCACCTCTCGCTCCTGGGTCAGTCCGGCAACATTGGGGTTGCTGAACTCGCCGGAAAACGAAATCCGGTGGGCGTTTGCGGCGGAGCAATGGGTGGTGTTTGCTCTTTTTGTTGGTTTTTTGGAATTTGGGTTTCTCTTTTGTCTTTGCTGGGTCTTCTCTCTCTCTTTTGAGTGCTTTGGGTTTTTGGGAAAATAGGTGGGAATGGGAATCCTACAAACCAACACAAGGCGCAGCAGAGAAAAGGATAGAGAGAGAAACTCAGAGGAGAGAGAGAGAGAGTAAAGACGATGAGAGAGAAAACCCCAAAGCAAATACAAAACCCAAAAATAAATAAATAAATAAAATTTTAAAATAAATAAAAAATAAAAAAAGGTGAAGGATGAAGGAAGAAGGAGGAGGGACGGAGAATTGATGAGCCGCTTTTGCCTAGGGAACGTTGTTGCTGCCAACGAAATACTACCCCCACTCCCATGCCGCCGCGTCAGCTTTCATGTTCGATTTTTTTAGTTGACGAATTTGCCCCCGTACTATTCCTTTCGTATTCCTCCGTCGTCCCGTCGTGACGTGACGGAATCGCCTGGGAATATGAAGATTCACGA
The DNA here is from genome assembly GCA_024362995.1 of Heteromeles arbutifolia. Taxonomy (NCBI): domain Eukaryota; kingdom Viridiplantae; phylum Streptophyta; class Magnoliopsida; order Rosales; family Rosaceae; genus Heteromeles; species Heteromeles arbutifolia. The sequence continues at coordinate 39,521,872 of JANCRC010000001.1, read as the reverse complement.
GGCTGTAAGCCTTGTCTTTTCCTTGGATTGGGATTTTTTAAATGACGAATCTGCCAGTGTGGATTTCGCTTTATTACGGGTTTTGCCTGTTTGGTGGGGACCACTCTCCTGAATTTTGTGACATGTCCAATGTGTTGACAACCGTATTTATACCTTTCTAGATTATACCACTATACGTCTGTTTGTGTTATCTTGCACTGTCAAATGCCTAAAAATGAGTGAATTTTGAATGTGATTGTCCTAATAGTTAGCCAATTCATACATAATATAGTATTTATGTGTATTTTTATACAGTGTTTTTGTATACAAGAGATACTAAAGAAGAAGAATCGACTTCAAGAACTGGAGAGCATGCCAGAAAGCTTTAATCAATAAAATCACGAACACTTTTAAGTGGGACTGTCAAACAGATATGCGGTGTTATTAATTCATGTTCTTATTATTGATGTGACATTTTGAAACATTAAAACAAGGTCATGTGTTAATGGCTCAAGATGTTTTAGTGGAAATAAATTCGTTTTTTTTTTTCTTAACTAAGTCCTCGTAACTAGATCTGTTAATGGATCGAATTTCGCCTTGGATTCGATCCGAATATGATGTAATTACTAGAGTATAAATATCGCATTCCAATCTGATTACACAAATAAGGCTACAAGTAAGGACGTGCCTGTTGGATGAATCCAATTACCATATTAGCACAATTTGTTGTGTATATCCAGCAAGCTCATGAGCTATCTTATCGAATATCTTCGATAAGATGATCATCCAGAACCAAGGACTCTTTACATATACATTCATATCATTGACTAGTGACATCGAATTGTGAATCCGATGAAACGAACATCCCCCGTTAAGAACGAGGACTGTGCATGCGACCTCACATACTAGCCGGCATGCCTCGAGGAAGTGGCCATGCTATGGAACACGGTCATCGCCACCGTAACTTCTAACAACTACACCAATACCACCCACCCCATTTTCGAATAGAACAACGGCATCGACATTTCGCTTAACATATCCAACAACAGGGGTCCACTAAAAGTTATAATTATTGTAACCGTTGAATCAAATTTCAAGAGTCCAAATGGGCTGGTCAGGAGGATCCCCACCCTATGCTCAGGAGGGGATCCGGTTCCCTTCAATCGATCAATTTTGACTCCACCTGTATCGTTTGAGTTTTTACATATTAGTGTCATATGTTATTCATTATGATAATTTTTTTTTCTTTTACGAAGAAACATTCTAATCTATTATAATTTATAAGAAGTAGAAATAGAGCTTTGTGATAAGAAGCCGAACTGACCAATTGATTTAGAGTAGTGCTATTCATAAACTCATTTTTACCTCTCAAAATTTATTATAATCGTGGCGTTTTGCTCCTGCTTCTGGGTGATATGCATAAGAAGGGTTTGCTCAGAAACTCATGTGGTGATATGCATGTCCTGTATGAATTATATTACGTTGTTAATGAAAGCTCATTTGATCCAACAAAACAACCAAACTCCAACACACACGCATACTAAACAGAATCTACTCAACCCAAACTCTATCAAAATGAAACCACACACGCATGTGGATGGATTTCCACTTATGCATTCCGGGTTCGAAACGCTCTCCTCCTATAAATTATTGTAATAGTTTCGACCCCATCCTCTTAATAATTTTTTTTTTTTTTAAAAAAAACCCCACAAATGAAAATTCGACATCAGTTTTTTAAAATTTTTGTTCAATAGTCTAGACTATTCAGCAGAACGGGCAATAAAATCATGATTACATTGAAAAAAAAAATTATTTTTGTCAATATAATAGATATAAAATCGAACTACCCAGCATTCTGGATTATTGACGACTTACCCCAATTTTTTTCCCTTTCAATTTTGAGTGATGCTATCCACACACCTCATTTTACTTTCCACACACCTTCTTAATTTTCGACCGTCAAATTATATAAATTGAAAAAAATAAAAAACAAAATTAATAAAAAAATGTGCGAGTTTAAAAAACAAATGTGTAAATGTCACCGCCCTTAATTTTGTGGTGAAAGGGTTTGAATTGACATAGCAATAGCTCCTGGTCAAAAGGAACAAAAGAATGAATCCCCATGCATGATGTAAGTGAGTATGGAAACAGCTTTGGAAATGGTGATGTGGTGGTGGTGCACAATCATTCATAAAAGGAAGCTATGGACCTCTCTATTTACCATCTCTGGCCCACTTCCTGTGGCCCATTCCAAGGTATAACTCCACAAGTAAAGCAGAAAGTCTCCCCTGCGCGCATGACCCCACTTCAATCAATCTTGTCCTTTGATTTTTATCAGTTCAAATTTGCGGCTCTGATGGCTTAAGTTTACAACTCTTTTCTTACTCATCGCTCTACCGCTAGAGACATTCATCAGAGGGGCGACTTCAGGTCTCAAAGAATAAATACAAGTATACCTTCAATTGACCTTACTCATTTCCGTGACCCCTTCTCATTTAATCAATATGGTCCCGCGCCTTCATAGCATGGGGCAAACACTACTCAAGTTTTACTTAATTTCAGCTACCAATTCGCTGCATAAATCAATACTTTTTTTTGGAAACTTAAATCAATACTTTTTGTACAAAATAATTTACCAAACTTTCATTGGAAATTACAGAACAAAGAATTATGATAATAGTTTTAACTATTAATGCATACTACTTTCTTGTTGGATCTATTTTCATGTCATTTCATTCCATATTACCTTCCTTGTGTCCCATTTTAAGAATTAGGGTGATGCTATCTGCACATTCATTTTTATCTCTCATATACTCTTTTAATTTTTAATCGACAAATTGAATAAATTGAAGAATATCGATGAACAAAAATTAATAAAGATATGTGAGAAGTGAAAAAAAATGTATGAATAGCATTACCCAAAAATTATAGGGCAAGCCATGTAGCGTTGCCAATTGCCACTTTGTTGAGGATAAAGTCCTCACATATGGACAAGGAGACTCAGCCAGTTTTGCCGATTACCAAAGAGGGAAAGAATCAAATTAAGCAATAACGAAACCCTAATTAAACAGATGGAAGAGCCCCATTGATCATTTTTTTTTTTTTTTGTCGAACATTGATCAAATGTGTTTAAATGATGAAAGAAAGTACAAAATATTGAACACGACAAATAAGTTTAAATTTACTAATAAATTGACAATTTTCAATACAAAGAACTTAAATAATACTAAATTACATAATGAAATAGTCATAATATTTTGTTATCAAAGTCTGTCATTCATGGGAGTTGGACTCAACCTCTTTCTTATAAGTGGACAATATATCACTATACCGTAATACTAATTCACGCTAATAATTGATAATTTTTTTTATACAACAATATAACTCGTCATTCACGAGAGTCGAATATAAAACATCTCACTTATAAAAAGTGAGAATATCACTAACTTGTAATTCCAGCCCATCTCATAAATATTAGAGAGCTACTAGGTCCACCCCATTGTCTTAGTTTCTCACCCACGTTATAATCTCACCTACCTTAAAAAGTTAAAAAATTAAAATGCTATTTTCCCACCCACTATTATTCCCAAAATAACCTTTAATATATACATACATACATATGAAATTATAAAATTGTCTCTTAAAAAATATAACAAATAATATGTAAATGAAAACTACTAAGGTCTGCAAATTCAAATGAAATGACAGAGTTATCCAAACTCAAAAGAATTCAACAACAACAAATTCAAAAATACGATGGACAAATTCAAATAACCTACACACAAATTATTCTTCTACCTTCAATGGAAACATAATATTTTATTTCTTCCGTAGAAGCGTCATCTTCCTCCTGTTCAATGAAAAAGTCATCTTCTAAGTCCATTGATATTTTTTTACTTTCTCTTAATGAAAGGAGATGAAAATATGAGTTACACTATGTTTGGATGAAGAAATTTAAAATTATGTTTGGATGAAGAAATTTAAAATTACTAAGGAATTTTAAAATGATGAAAATTAAAATGACAGGATGGAATTTGTGAATTTTCTTGTTTGGTTAACCTAAAAGAACAATGGAATTGAATACGAAATTTGATATTTTTAAACTCTCAATCATAGAAATTGAGAAATGACACCTACTTACATGGAATTTAAACTTGGGAATTGGAGGTCCCAAATTCCAAGTTTTTTTTCCACATGGAAATTCTAAAATTTCTATGTTTATGAATCCAAACAAAAGAATTGGTGCATGTCAATTTATAAATTCTGATTTTTACCCAAATTCTAAGTTTATTTCCTTCATCCAAACATAATGTTAGGGTTTAAGGTAGACAAATCGTCTCCCACGCCCAACCTTTTTAAAAAAAAAAAAAAATTAAGCAAAACAAGATAATTAATGTCCTTATCATTCTTTTTACAAATGGATAAATTTGTAATTAAAAAATTCATTAAAATGTGGGTGGGAAGATAAGACATTGGGGTGAGAATAACATTACTCAAGTATTATTATCATGGACAATGCCATGACGACTTTCTCCATAATTTATGCTCTGCCTATATCTTTCAATCACAATTGCATTATTAAAAATAAAATTTAGCCAATATTTTTTGTTTATCATCTACTTAATATACCCTATAGAAATTCAACTTTAAAATAAACGAAGAAAGACACTTTGAGGATTTTGATTTGCCATTCAGTTATATAATTGAATCCCTTTAGTCCACAAATTAATTAATTCACACCAAATTAATCAACTTATAATTCTCAACCTTCCATCATTAGTTCAACATTATGTATACATCAACCAATAATGCATTCAGTCGAGTATATTTTTGTGTGTACGTGGGTCGATAATTTGCATAAATGAAGTTTCTAATGAGGGATGTCTTTCTTTTAAGCTAAGAAACCAACGTCAAGTTACGATTTACCGATTTTATAGGATTTGTTTCACCGATCGTTGTTTACTGTAGTTTCTTTGTTGTGCTGCGGATCAACGTGAGTCCTATTATAAATCCGAAGACTGTCTCCAATTTACGATCTAATACTTTAAGTGTGAGGTCAAGCTGAATGAACATATTCAAATCAGAATTTTATCCAAAAGTCTTTTTATATTATAACATTACTGTGACACTTCTTTGATGTGAAATTTTATCTATTTATATCCGTAACAAATTGTGTCGAACCACACAACAAAACATTTTTTAATTTTTTCCTCCCTTTCCCTTCTGATCAACTCATATAAACAAGACAGGAAAAAGCACCAAGTAGTTCGCATTTGTAAACAAAAACAAAAAAACAAAAAAAAAAACCTAGGTATGGACAATACCTAGGCGTCTTTCTACACAATTATGCCTATCTAAATCTTTGAATGCATATTTTAAATAAGTACGAATTAAAAATAAAGTTTGATTAGTGTTTGGTAATGATCTACTTATAGAACCTCAACTTTGCATACAAGAAAGACACTTTGATGATTTGGATTGGCCACTTACTAATATAATTCGAATTTATGTCTGCCAACGAGTTAATTGACCAATAATATGGATAAATAATTAGTAGAACACCTGTATCATTCTCTTCTACCATTAGTCTAGGACTCAAGGATATATCTGCAATCTACATCCACCAATAATACACAATCATAGTATCATTCGCCTTTCTGTTGGATCTCCTAATCTCCATATATTAAATATAGTACAACTTTCCTAAAACAATTTCGGTGTCAACTTGGGACCAGTTATGTATTGATTTAAAGGATACGTATTGTCATAAGTTATAATTTTTTTTGGTTTCATCTTAAGGGAACACGCTTCCACATAGTTATAATTGTTAATGAATACAAAAATATGCAACGAATAAAATACCGAGTGCCCAAGAAATCCTATTAAGAAATACAACATTCATTAAAAAAACATAAGTAAAAAAATAATATTTTTTAACTACAACTCTAATAACCACCCAAAAATTATAAGTTTGGTTTGGTCCCAACTGTATAACTTTATAGAGGTTTTATTGTATGCAATTAAACACATAAAAAATATTCAAAGTTTTGTTTTTAAGCTTTGTGACATTTAGTTGTTCAAATAAATAAATATAATTATGTAAGATCGTATGTCTCACATCTATGGTTCTATTTTTTTAATAAAATGATAAAAAAAAAATCTTGAAATGAACAAGAACTAAATTTTTTAAAACCACGTAGATGTGAATGTGATGTGTAGCATTTGTAAATTAAATGACATTACAAATTACAAGTCAATCAACGATTCAACCATTGAATTATACTAAACTATACAGATAAATAGTCTGCCATCAATTTTACTCAACAGTAATTTGAAAAGAAAAAGAGTCACTACAAAGTAAAGCCCCTCTCACAACATATACCCAATCAATTAAACATTATGCTTTGTGACAAGAGAGTAATTTACACAAAATGAGTTTACTATCACATGACGTTTCAATCTAATAATTTAATGATATGAAGTAAAACTTGCTCGTAATATTAGATCTAGACACCATAATGATAGTGAATTTGTTTCATGTAAGTCATTCTCCTACCACATAAATAACTTTGTTTCAATAGTAAGTCCACTGATTGACCAAGAAAAGACATGGCATTAACCAACAAAATTAGCTCCCTATCCCACATGTTTCGAGGTAATATGAAGGTTGACAATGATAGCATTGAGCCTCCATGGTGTAGCACATCCACTTGAGCTGCTACTAAAATCACATGAGCAACATGAGGTTTATGGTTTCTGAAAAATGAAAATTAAATTATTTCTTCCATCCCATTTTTGCCAACGAAGAAAGAGAACTTGACCAAAATAAGAACTACCGATCAGTTTCAAAACAATATTTAATTTATACTCATTGATAAAACTATATATTTTTTTTTCAATCCATAGAAATTTTATTAAAACCTAGTTCACATCATAAGCAACAAACATTCGAGCACCATATCAAACCCGACCATACCGGTGTACTCCACGATTACGAGACGCAAAAGAAGCAACTGTGTAGGCGATCACACATGCGAGGGGAGAACAAAAACACAACAATCCTCAATTGTTTAGCTAAATGTAAATATCAAAAACCAACGACCAACATTTCCACTGCATCAATGACTTTCCCAAATTTTTTTAAAATGAAGTATGAACTTTTGTAACGACCCGTCCCGACATTTACGTCACTAGGGACGTGAAAGGACGAAAATACCCTCGCAGGGATTATTGACATGTGTGTATGTATGTGTGTGAAAATTGGTCCAATGGTGCACTACCCTAATTAATTGGAGCCAATCAAAGTCCTTGACAATTGATTGGTGACTAAGAGCACACCTCACACACTCACCCTCTCTCTCTACCCGTCACTCTCTCTCAAAGTCGACTTTCTCTCTCTCTCTCTTCCCTCACGTACGGACCACGCCCAAGGACACCAAAATCTTCATGGATCGAAGCAGAAAATGACTCCATTGTATTCCTGAGGTCCATACGAACCCATCGACACCAGTTTTAAGTAAGAACTCGTACGATTTCACGTCGAAAACCCGAGGTCCGTTTTGAGCACTATTCATGAACTTTTTATTGGCTTTGTTTTAGGACAATCCAAGCTCACAGGGAGCTTTGTGAGACCCTCACGAACCTCGGAGTGTATCGTTGGCTCGAGTTGGACGTCGGGAAACCCTAGTTCGAAAGTGGCCGGTTTTTGAGATTTTGCTCCGTCGTGATTCGAAGCTTTTTCGAGGTTTTTGAAGGTATAGCCCTTTTCCTCTATTAATTTAGAGCACGTAGGAAGAAAAATTAGTTGAAATGGTGAAGAAATGGTCGAGATATGGCGAGTTGTAGGTTTTCGTCGACCCAAGGTTGAAGACGACACGCGCCAGCGAGTGCCATGTGCGTGGGGGCGCGTTTCACAGTGCCCTGTCAGGCGCGTGGGGGTGCGTGAGCTACAGTAAAATTATTTTAAAAATATCACGACGCTCGTGACGTTGTGTAGGTCTCGTTGGTATATTCATATGCCAAAATTGAGCTACGTATGAGAAGTTATTAGTAATTGTCGTTTATGTGCGTTAATTAACGTTATTTCAGTTACTTCTCATATAGGCGAGACCTATCCAGAGGACGAGCGTAGCCAGGCTAGGCACGGAGGTTACGACCCGTCTACATACCAGTGAGTGGGCAGTTATTTTCCGTATATACCTATATAAATGAGTTTTGCCCAGAAAATCAGTTTAAATGAAAAATGATATGAAATGCCATGCAAAGTATCTATTTGTTTAATTATGCATTATTGATTATTTATATTAATGTCGGTGCTGAGGACGTACAGGTAAGTGGCAGGTAAGCTTATATGCTAGTTATTGTGAACGAATGATGAAATGTGATGTGATGTGATATGATTAGAGCTCATAAACCTGCACACTGATATTAGTGCTCCCGCCCAGAGAGGGGCTCAGTCTTTCACGTGTTGTTCACCTCCCACACCGCATGCTCGCCTTGGATCCAAGTTAGGTGCTCAGTCCTGTCGAATAGGCCACTATAGGTGGGTTCGACTCGTAGGTGACCCGCGATTTATCGCTCAGTCTTCACGTGATTATAGCACTAGAGCATATTAGTTTATTATCAGTGATATGGTGCAGACCACTAAAGGTGGTATTGATGTGTGTGCAGGGTATATATATGATTTGATTATGATGATTATGAGTTATATGATTTGTTGAGTATGATATGAGCTATATACAGCCGAGGGCTGAGATGATATTTGAGTATTCAATCACATTCACAGAGATGCTTTGGCATTCAGTTGATACTTTGGCATGGCATATGCATACTTTCATACATGCGTATGTTCCAGCGGGTTTTGAGAAATAGATATATATGAGTATATACTTTATTTCTGGGAAATTATACAGGTTTTACGGCGAGGGGTTATAACTTTTGAAAGGAAAGGTTTTGAAAAGAATTGTTGCTGACCCACTCAATTTTGTTTTGCACCCCTCCAGGTTCGAGATAGCAGAGCTTTGGTGGCCACGAGGAATCCAACGGTGTTCTGACAGAATTCACAATTGTATTTTTAAGTTTCCGAACTGTGTAAATGGTTACGTCACTCTCACGTGACGGCCAGCACACCCTCCTTCGGGACGGGGTGTGTCAGTTGGTATCAGAGCCTTGGTTGCAGTCCTGTGTATCTTGAGAATTTCCTAGTGTCTTCTGTCAGAACTATACCGCCTCGTAGAGAGCTACGTCTTTCAGTTGAGTCTAGTTTTCCCGATTTGGCTCAGTTATGGGAAGCTAGTACTAATGTGATTCAGTCTATTACGCAAAGGATTTTTCTCTTAGGACTGGTTATAAGTTGATGCTGAATCACTTTATGGAAATGAAAGACCTGAGGGAGCAAGTCGATGGCTTAATCATTTGGAAAAGACGTTTCGGATTATGCAAAGTCAATGGAATCTTTCTTTTGCAAGGTAGGTCGAGATGACTACCTGGTTTCTGAGTATTGAATTTGCATCCTGGTGGAAATAGGAGTTTTATAAGAAGTCACCGGAGGAAACAGCTGTTTGAGAGTTGTTTAAAGAATTGTTTAAGGAAAGGTTTAGTCCTCCGACATAAATGGATGGTAAGAAGCGAGAGTTTACAAATTTGAGACAAAAAAAGATGACGGCAAATGAGTATTATAGAAAGTTTACGGACAAGTATCGTTACCATTTGGATGTTGTTGTTAATCCAGTCTAGGTGTTATGTCGTTTTAAGCTGGATAATAAGAGGAAGTGGTGTTCTTTGACGACCATTATCCATTGTGCTTCTTACCAGGAGTTTTATGAGATGTTGTTGAGAATTGAGGACTCTGAGATTATGCTCAGCGAGAGTAAAGAGGAATAAGAAAAGAATGGGAATCAGAGGAAAGACGATAAAGGTAAAGATCCGTCATCTCAAGGACCTCGAAGACTCAGAGCTTCAAGAGAAGTGAAGCTAGTTCTAGTTCTCCTAGTGGAGGTTTTAGTGCCACTGGTCAGAGGCGAGGTGGTAGACTTACTGGTGATCCCAGATTTCAGAGACAAGGTGATTCGGATAGAGGGAATGTACCTTTGTGCCGTAGGTACAATAGCAGACACTTTGGAGAGTATAGACAAGAAAGCAGTGGATGCTTTACCTGTGGATAAATGGGACATAAAGCCGCAAATTGTCCTCAGAATCAGTAAATGCCCCAGCAGTCTTCTTTGCCACCACTAGCGCTGATCCAGCAGGTACCTGGATCTAGTAATTATGGTTAGATGAGCCGTGGTGTGCAGGATTAGAGTCGTACAGGTCACAAGAGGTGACTCCGACTTATATACAAGCATTGATCGATGAGTTATGAGTACAGCTGCACAGGTCATATTAGATGACTCCGGCTGGGTGGACGAGCTATAGATTCAGCCGTACAGGTCATACTAGCTGACTCCGGCTGATATATTTCTTGTTATTGATGATGTTGCCAAAGAGAGTAATGATGGAGCACGATCGAGGCGTGCATATGTATTTCTAATGAAGGGCAAAATGGTAATGTTGCACCCTTGAGGATTGTTGCTTACTTATCGAGACAACAGTGAGTTATCGTTATTGCGGGCTGCAGACCGTAATATCCATAACTTATTGTTGGATTCGTTAAGCGAGTAAACATGTAGGTCATCCTACATTGGTATGGTGTTATTCAGGGTATCCAGTGATGGTGAAAGAGGTAGTTATGCCAGTGAATCTTATCCCGTTGAATTTTATGGATTTCGATGAGATTTTAGGCACATACTAGTTGCATTATAATCGTGCTAAGATAGATTGCTACGGGAAATCAGTTACTTTCCATTGACCTGGATGACCAGAGGTTACTTTTGGGGGTATGCAAAGTGGAGTGAGGTATGCCGTTATTTCTGCTGTGAGAGCAAATAGATCGTTATCGAAAGGCTGCCAAGGATATTTAGTTCATGCGGTACTAAGAGATATTGCTCTGAGTAGTGTGGAAGAGGTCAAGGTGGTTAGACATTTTCCTGACGTTTTCTCTGAGAATTTACCTGGATTGCCGCCAGGCAAAGATGTGGAGTTCTCTATTGATTTGTTTCCAGGTACGGACCTTATATTAGAGATTGGTTCATGATGAGTTAAGGGAATTGAAAAGTCAGTTGCAAGAATTGGTTGATAAAGGTTCCATTCAACCTAGTATGTCGTCGTGGAGAGCCCAGTTTATTTATGAGGAAGAATGTGGACATTAAGGCTATACATTGACTATGGACAATTGAATCGGGTAACGATTGAGAATCGTTATCCATGACCGCGTATTAATGATTGTTTGATCAGTTTAGAGGTGCCTGTGTAATTTCAAGGATTGATTTGAAGTCTGGTTATTACCAATTGAAGATTAAGAGTGATGATGTCCCTAAGGCGGTTTTCAGAACTCGTTATGGTCTTTATGAGTTTTTGGTGATGCCATTCGGATTGACAAATTTTATGAGTTTGACGAATGAAGCATTCCAGGAATATCTCGACAGGTTTGTTATCGTTTTCATTGACGATATTCTGGTATACTTAAGACTAGAGCAGAGCATGCATCTTAAAGTAGTATTACAAAGATTGAGGGATCGTCGATGTATTCTAAGTTTAGCGAATGCCAATGTTGGATGAATCAAGTGGCATTTCTGGGACATGTTATATCTACTTAAAGTATTCAAGTGGATTCTTAAAAGGTAGCAGAAGTTGAGAATTTGGAACAATCGTGAACCGTGACTAAGATTCGGAGTTTTCTTAGCTTAGCAGGCTATTATGGACGGTTTGTGAAAGATTTTTCAGTCATTGCCTTGCCATTGACGAGATAGACGAGAAAAGAGGTTAAGTTTGAGTGGGATGAAAATGGTGAGCAAAGTTTTCAACAGTTGAAGTATTTCCTCACTCATGCACTTGTGTTAGCACTCTCAGATGATAACGGGAATTATGAGGTCTATAAGGATGCTTCTTTGAATGGTTTGGGATATGTATTGATACAAAGGGTAGGGTAATTGCTTATTCTTCACGGCAATTGAACTTCATGAGGTGAATTACCCTAATTATGATTTGGAATTAATCGCTATCATCTTGGCTTTGAAGATTTGGAGAAATTATCTTTATGAAGAAAAGTGTAAGATTTGTATGGATCATAAGAGTCCCCAATATCTGTTTACTCAGAGAGATCTTAATCTTAGGCAACAAAGGTGGATTGAGTTGCTTAGGGATTATGATTGCACGACCAGGTGATCGTGCAAATGTTTGGGCTGATGTACTTAATATGAAGACTCTCGTGAGAATAAATTCTTTGTATGCTTGTTATGTTCCTCTTCTTGCGGATTTGAGATCTACTGGAGTAAAGTTGGAAATAGAAGAACGAGAAGAAGCCTTGCTTGCTAGTATCCAAGTTAGGCTTATTTTAATTAATCGTATACTCGATGCCCAGAGGATTGATGAAGAAACCAGGAATTAATTGAGGCAAAGAATATCGAGAAAAAGAAAGACCTCAGAGTTAGAGAATCAGATGGCATGCTTATGCAAGTGAACAAGATGTATGTGCTTAATGATGTGGAACTAAAGAAAGCAATTTTTGGACGAAGTACATTGTTCAGCTTCTACAATGCATCCCGGAAGTACTAAGATATGTCATACCATTCGATCATGTACTATTGGCCGGATATGAAAAGAGAAATTTTGAGTATGTAAGTAAATGTATCATATGTCAGCAAGTTAAAACGGAAAGAAATACGCCTTTTGGATTGATGCAGTTACTTCCCGTTTCACAGTGGAAAATGGAAAAATATTACTATGGATTATGTGTACAAACTTCCTCGTACACGAGACGGTTATGATGGAATTTGAGGTGGTAGATGATCGGCTTACTAAGTCAGAGTATTTTACTCCAGTGAAGAGCAGCAACCTTTCCAGACAAGTGCAACGGTTAATTATTTGTTTTATGGAAAAGAGATTTGGACTTACGGATCTGTTGAGCTTTTTGGGTATGTTGGTCACTTCTAAGTTCTGGGTAACTTTTCAAGAAACTTCGGATACAAGATTACTTTATAGTGCAGCATATCATCCTCAGACAGACAGACAACAGAGAGGACCATTCAGACTTTGGATGATATACTGAGATCTTCGGTATGGCAGTTTGGTGACGCTTGGATTAAAAAGTTGGATTTAATGGAATTTGCCTACAACGACAACTTTCATTCGAGTAGTGGTAGGACACCATTTGAGGCACCTTATGAGAAAGCTTGTCGTACATCTTTATGTTGGTCAGAGGTTGGTGAACGAGTTTTAGTGGGCCCTGAGTTAGTGAAGGAGACTACTCAGAACATTCAAGTTATTAAGTCTAATATGAAAGCGGCCCAAGATCGCCAAAAGAGTTTGGCAGATAGACATGCCACTAATAGAGTGTATAAGGTCGGTTATTGGGTATTTTTGAAGTTATCGCCTTGGAGAGGTGTTGTTCGATTTGGAAAGAAAGGAAAGTTGAGTCCTAGGTACATCGGGCCGTACCAGATCACCGAGCGAGTTGGTGAAGTTGCCTATAGACTTGAGTTGCCGTCAGAGCTGTCTAAGGTACATAATGTGTTTCATGTGTCGATGCTTCGACATTATGTCTCAGATCCTTCACATGTGATACCTCATCAACCCTTAGAGATTAGTTCAGATTTGACTTATGATGAGGAGCCAGTGACTATATTGGATTGGAAAGAAAAGGTTTTAAGGAATAAGACGGTGCAATTGGTTAAAGTTTTGTGGAGGAACCATTCAGTGGAAGAAGTTACTTGGGAGACTGATGATCAAATGAGAGAGATGTACCCGAGGTTGTTTTATGAGTACTAGTGGATGGTTTTGGTTATGTAAATTTCAGGGACGAAATTTTTATAAGGTGGGTAGATTGTAACGACTCGTCGCGACATTTACGTCACTAGGGACGTGAAAAGACGAAAATACCCTCGCGGGGATTATAGACATGTGTGTATGTATGTGTGTGAAAATTGGTCCAATGGTGCACTACCGTAATTAATTGGAGCCAATCAAAGTCCTTGACAATTGATTGGTGACTAAGAGCACACCTTACACACTCACCCTCTCTCTCTACCCGTCACTATCTCTCTCTCAAAGTCGACTTTCTCTCTCTCTCTTCCCTCATGTACGGACCACGCCCAAGGACACCAAAATCTTCACAGATCGAAGCAAAAAATGACTCCATTGTATTCCTGAGGTCCATACGAACCCATCGACACCAGTTTTAGGTAAGAACTCGTACGATTTCACGTCGAAAACCCGAGGTCCGTTTTGAGCACTATTCATGAACTTTTTATTGGCTTTGTTTTAGGAAAATCCAAGCTCACAGGGAGCTTTGTGAGAGCCTCACGAACCTCGGAGTGTATCGTTGGCTCGAGTTGGACGTCGGGAAACCCCAGTTCAAAAGTGGCCGGTTTTTGAGATTTTGCTCCGTCGTGATTCGAAGCTTTTTCGAGGTTTTTGAAGGTATAGCCCTTTTCCTCTGTTAATTTAGAGCACGTAGGAAGAAAAATGAGTTGAAATGGTGAATAAATGGCCGAGATATGGCGAGTTGCAGGTTTCCGGCGACCGGTGGCTGGCGCCGGCGACCCAAGGTTGAAGACGACACGCGCCGGCGCGTGCCATGCGCGTGGGGGCGCGTGAGCTACAGTAAAATTATTTTAAAAATATCACGACGCTCGTGACGTCGTGTAGGTCTCGTTGGTATATTCATATGCCAAAATTGAGCTACGTATGAGAAGTTATTAGTAATTGTCGTTTATGTGCGTTAATTAATGTTATTTCAGTTACTTCTCATATAGGCAAGACCTATCCAGAGGACGAGCGTAGCCAGGCTAGGCACGGAGGTTACGACCCGTCTACATACCAATGAGTGGGCAGTTATTTTCCATATATACCTATATAAATGAGTTTTGCCCAGAAAATCAGTTTAAATGAAAAATGATATGAAATGCCATGCAAAGTATCTATTTGTTTAATTATGCATTATTGATTATTTATATTAATGTCGGTGCTGAGGACGCACAGGTAAGTGGCAGGTAAGCTTATATGCTAGTTATTGTGAACGAATGATGAAATGTGATGAAATGTGATGTGATGTGATATGATTAGAGCTCATAAATCTGCACACTGATATTAGTGCTCCCGCCCAGAGAGGGGCTCAGTCTTTCACGTGTTGTTCACCTCCCGCACCGCATGCTCGCCTTGGATCAAAGTTAGGTGCTCAGTCCTGTCGAATAGGCCACTATAGGTGGGTTCGACTCGTAGGTGACCCGCGATTTATCGCTCAGTCTTCACGTGATTATAGCACTAGAGCATATTAGTTTATTATCAGTGATATGGTGCAGACCACTAGAGGTGGTATTGATGTGTGTGTAGGGTATATATATGATTTGATTATGATGATTTTGAGTTATATGATTTGTTAAGTATGATATGAGCTATATACAGCCGAGGGCTGAGATGATATTTGAGTATTCAATCACATTCACAGAGATGCTTTGGCATTCAGTTGATACTTTGGCATGGCATATGCATACTTTCATACATGCGTATTTTCCAGCGGGTTTTGAGAAATATATATATATGAGTATATACTTTATTTCTGGGAAATTATACAGGTTTTACGGTGGGGGGTTATAACTTTTGAAAGGAAAGGTTTTGAAAAGAATTGTTGCTGACCCACTCAATTTTGTTTTGCGCCCCTCCAGGTTCGAGATAGCAGAGCTTTGGTGGCCACGAGGAATCCAACGGTGTTCTGACAAAATTCACAATTGTATTTTTAAGTTTCCGAACTGTGTAAATGGTTACGTCACTCTCACGTGACGGCCAGCACACCCTCCTTCGGGACGGGGTGTGTCAACTTTCATCTCTTCAATTTGTTATATGAACTAAAATTTTAAGCAGTTTGTCGTACTAACTTTTGAAACTATTAATTTGTCACCTCATCCTATTTCCATTAAATTTTCCAAAAAAAAAAAAAAAAAATCTCTATCCAGCAGGTTATATATTTAAGTTATTTGAAAATTTTGTGTTTAGATGCCAAAACATTATAGGATAAAATACAGGAATTGTTATTGGCATTCTAAAAATCTCATTCTACACTCCAAACTTTCTATATTTGGTAAGAAAAATATATTTATGAAGAGTGTAGAATGAAATTTTTAGAGTGCCAATAACACTTCCCTAAAATACGAACTGTTAATAATTGAAGAGAGGAATAGAAGAGGAGGGAATTGAGTGGTGAATGGAAAGTGGGCGGTGAGGTCACGCACTCAATGTGATATTTCCCAAACAAGTAGTAAATAGCAGATTCAATTGCAATTGCAATGTTCGTCCAGTCCTTGTGTTAGTGCGAGTCACTCACTCACTCACGATATGTTTGTGACGGACAGATCGAATGAATGAAATCATTAGTCGTTGGACAAATAATTCAACAAACAATCAACCTTTTCCTTTTGTTTTGTATAGGATAACATGTTAGAAGTTAAAGGCTTTCGCTTAAGTAGGTTAAAGATAAAGTATATAGAGTGCAAGTTCAGTGGAATGAGGGTCTAGATGAGACAGGGTGATGATTGGAGATCAGAAAGTACTAAAGAGTGAACATTTTCGGATCTATTTTGCAAAATAACAAAGAATTAGATGGAGATCTCAACTATAGAATACAAGCTGGACGGATGAATTGGAAGAGTGCATCATGTATATTGTGCGATCGCCGTATGCCATAAAAGTTCAAGGAAAAAATTTATAAGACGGTAATAAGGTCATCGATTCTTTATGGCACGAAATGTTGGACAGTCAAAAAGCAACACGTGCAAAAAATTAATGTAACAGAGATGAGAATGCTTCGTTGAATGCTTGGGCACACGAGAAATGATAAGATTAAGAATGAGAATATCCGAGGTAAATTAGGAGTGCCGCAATTGAGGATAAGATGAGAGAAAATCAATTAAGATGGTTTGGATAAGTGAACCGAAGACCTACAGATGCTTTAGTTAGAAGATGTGGCTATGAGACGGATGACAAAAGAGGTAGAGGAAGACCTCTAAATACTTTGAAAGAGACAATAAAAAAAAAGATATGAAGTACTTGAAGCTAACGGAAGACTTAGCGCAGTGACGTTCTAGGATTTATATAATCGACTCCATTTAGTGATACAAGGCTTTGTTATTATTGTATGGATAACACCTCCTGGTTCTAATTTCACTCCAAAAATTTCTACCAAAAACTTTGGAATTTCAACATCTATTCAATTACCCAGAGTTTTTTAATTACTTAGAAACTTATTATTTTAAATTTCTATATTACAGGATTCTGAATATGTCCAACAATTTAAAATGTCAAAATGAGCTCAAAACTGAAGGTTAATGGGAACCAAGTTCACTTAATTATACGAGAGTGAGGAATAAAAACCAACAATCAACTACTCGCGAGAGCCTAAAGAAACGATCATATGCTATTGTTCACATGTAATTGTTGATACTTGTATTTTATATGTCCCCTTGGTAATTAGATCCTATATATTCTTCATGATATTAATCAAGCTTTAAACTTTCATATATACTACCTGGGATTATCGGTAAAAAAAACTGACTTCTCCCATGCATCATATATTTTGAAAACCAAGGAGGAAAGAAGAGCATCAATTGAAGTTTTGTGTGTGTTTTGATGCGCAGAAGAGCATCAATTGAAGTTTTTTTTTTTTTTTTTTTGAAAACTGCATCAATTGAAGTTTTGTGTGTGTTTTGATGCGCAGAAGAGCATCCCTTGAACAAGAATATAGTGCATGGGCTGGGTGGCTGGGTTTTGCTCTAAAAAGCTAAAACTCAAATCTTGGGGGAAAAGTAATCCATTCTCCTTCCCCAGATCCCAGCCCAAACTAGCAGCTGTAACTTGTTCCTGGCTCAGATTACACATCAGCCAGACTAGATACTGCACATTGGCCATTCTGCAGAAAGCATGCCAACTTGTCGATTTAGCTTCAAAGAGAAAGTTGAGTTGATGAAATGACATTCTCACCATTATAAAATGGAAAAGCAGTAACTATTTCAGCCGCTCCTCAGTTGGAATACTTGTCTTGTAACTAAATCAAGGGTACATTATTGGGGTAGAACTCTGGTAGACAACTCATTGCTTAGTTGAAAGTCACTCTTTACACTTTTTATCGATATTAACTTATTTAACACGGATATACTCACAATATGTCGTCTCATGTCAATTATAAAAGTCACGGGTAAGTTTTTTTTAATTGTGTCATGCAACTTGATCTTCTTTTATTATTTTTGTACTTTTTTTTTTGTAGTTATTTACTGTTTCTCTAAAGAGGGTGTAATCTATACATCTTTGGATTTGTGGTATTTCTTTTGCTCAATGATCCCAAACCTGCACCTATCCTTTTCACTTGGATTGTACGCTTTGTGGGGTTTGAGAAAAGAAAGCCCAAATATGTATGTAAAAACAAAAAGAGTTATGTGAGCATGCCTTGGGATTTCCATCACTAATTAAATATTATCATAAATCGATTTTTTTTTTTTTTTTTAATTTATATATAGTTGATATTGACGATACAAAGTTTCAAACGTTTGAATCTTGGTCATTTTCTGATAAACACAAAATATAAATGATTTTATTAGATAGTTTGGGATACTGATTTTGTTTCGAGTAATTACCTACATAGCATGCATACTTGCATAGTATTTGCTTTACCCTAATGCTAATAATTATGAGCGAAAAACGTTAGGTTCTCAGATGCGTTTCTTGGTTATAGTTTGAGTGATGCTAAGCCTACTTACTGTATAGATAACAAACCAATATATAATGGGTGAAAGAATAAGCTAGTGTACATAGTAACGCACAATAATTTAGATTGCGAGTGCTTGTACATGCATAGGTTACACATGCATGTAACACATGTTATGTATGACAAAATACTTTATAAGACAATCTTACATCGTTTAAATTATGTGGTATGAGGGATAAATAAAAACATTTAAGCAGTGAGAATAGACAAAAAAAAACCGTGAAACCTTTCGACATAGCCGGCCCTAAGGGTGTGCTAGTGGTGCCACCGCATAGAGCCCCCAATTCGGAAGGCCTCCGATTACGATTTTATTTTACCTGCAGATGTAGTATAAGTTTTTAAATTTGCAATGATGTACCAAAGTCTTCTCATAGCCCAATTGTCTTCTGCTTCTTATCCATAATCCATGTCCATGAAACTAGGTTTGACTCTACCCAGCGCTTTTTTATTTTGTATGTTTATTTTAATTTTTTGGATATTTAAAAGCATGGTGTTTATTTAATGTTTTATTTTAATTTCTTTTGTGTTTTATTTTAATTGTTTTGGTATTTAAAAGAATGAGTTCTGTTTTAATTTTGTTTAATTTAATGCATGGTGTTTCAAACCAAAAAACATAGGGGATGTAAATAGGTACCTAACCGCAACGCTAAGATTTTTTTTTTCCTTACATTATCTCAATTATATGTGGTCATAATTAAATGTAAAATAAAACATAGCAGCAAAATGTTGGACCCTCTAAGGGTTTTTTATTGGGTATGTAAAAATAAAGAGTTTCGAACCCAAAAACACAACACCAAATTTTTTTTCTTTTACACAACAAATAGGTATCTAACCATAGCACCAAATTTTCTCTCACTCAATCTATAAATAATCATAAAAATTAAAATGTATAAGAAAACATATCAACCAAAATTCTATACTTATTAAGAACCTCTCTTGAAGTCTCGCACAGGACCTCCAAAATCTCAAGGCCGGACCAGCCTTTTGAAGGCAGTTTATATGGTTATGCAGCTAAGAATGTTTGGCGGGTAACCCAAAAAATGGGTCATAGCAGAAGTCGAAAACCCAACAGACAGAATGGTGAATCGAAACAAATAACGAAAAGCTCTCGTCTCCCTCTTCCTTTCCAGTAGGTTTCACAACTTACAAGAAAAGCAGGTGCTGTAGCATCAGAAGCAGCTCATCAATCTCATGTCAAATAAGTAACCTCTTGAAAATATTTTGGGGATACAAAATATGACATGACATGACAAAAAAAGGACCTCGTTTGCCTCATCTGCCTGCAGAGGGATTTCAGTATGTAATATATATATATATATATATATATATATATATATGGAGATATTTGAACTGTTAATAGAAGGGCAGCCCAAGATTCTGCCGGGGGTTTTTGAAACCTATGAAGAAAACAAATCACCATTATTGATCAGTCCAAAGCATTTTCTGTTTTTTAAATTTAGTCACCAGTTTCATGCTGATATACGTATGTCTTCACAGCAAACAAAAAACAAAGAAAAAAAATTGTGGGATTAGATGAGACTAGGGTATTTGTTAACCGTATGGAAAATTTGAACGCTCAGGATTGATTGGACGGCCAAGTGAGTGAGAATGCTGGATGTTTAGGGTTTCGGCTTTGGGTACGATGCGTCACACATCCATCCATCACCGAATGAGTTGCAGAAATGAGAACCACATCAGAGGGCGCCACACATAAGGTGAGAGTATCTTTCCACTGTCAGATTACAGGTGGTACGATTATGCTACCGCGCGTAGTCGCCCAAATGCTCCATGACAGATCGTAGCTATTGACACATTGTTTGATTCGTAGGCAAATTCGACTTGTTAATGCATTTTGAGTTTACAAAAAGGGTCACTACTAATGTGCATGAGCAGCTGAGTTCAAATGTTAATAGTAGATTTGTTGCTCATGGCCAAGGTCTAAAATATCGATGATATCGGAAATATCGGTAGTCCAAAAACACAGAAAGTTCAATGGAAATATCGGGATATTATCGATATCGATAAAAATTGAATAAAAACCACGGAAATTGTAAGAAAAACTTGGAAATTTTTATTAAAACTTTGCAGGATGTTTATTTAGTCAATTATCTATTAGTTTATCATAAAAAATTGGAAGGAAATGCATTGCATGATGGATTTAACTGATTTAAGTTGATTATATAGCGAGCTGGTAAACATTGTGAGTGTAGAAAATATATAAATATTTTAGCATATTTTCACAAAAATATAAGTGATATGGTGGTCAAGGTGTTGAATGAGTAAAATGGGAGGGGTTCGAATCCCCTTGGTGTTTTTTTAAATATAGAAATTTAAAAAATACGGAAATTTCGATGGAAATATCGATGACATCGGAAATATCGGTAGTCCAAAAACACGGAAATTTCGATGGAAATATTGGGATATTATGGATATTTTAGACCATGCTCATGGCAACTGCCGAAATGCACGCTGTTGCATCATAGTTGTCGATGCATTAATTGTGCAATTTGTAAGCAAATTCTAGTTCTTAATGCACTTTAAGTACCACGATTACAACCAGAATTAATGTTATCACGAACATGAACCACTGATCGTAGCATATTTTCAAATATTTTAGTAGAATATTCGTTGTTCTAACATTACCATGGGCAAGTGGCCATTTACCACAGTAGTGGAAATATGTTGTGCCCTTGCATGACCGCGTGAGTTTGAATCCCGTCGGTGGCTAATCTAACAGTTAACTTACTAACGCTATCGTTTCACTCAAAAAAAAGAAAAAAAACATTACCATGGGTCTACGATAATACAATAGGAAAATGCAAGTGGTCAAAGAACTGTATACAAGATTAGATTTGATTCTGTAATATCACTAGCTAGTAGTTGGAAATTTGAGGGGAATAATTCTTAGAAAGTAGATTAAAGAGGCCTACAATATATGTGAGGACATTTGATTGTGTATTTATTTAATTAAATGAAATGATTTGTAGACAGAAGGTATGTAATGTTGTAGATAATAGACGCGGATAAAGTCTGGCTATCTAAACGTGAGCTGAATATGATATGTCTGCTCCTGCAATCTATATTATTACAATTTGAACTCCCATTTAATGGATATATAATTCAACTGTCTTATGATAAATATAAAAGGAAAACTAATGAAAATGACTTGAAAACTTTGAGTTTTAACGATAAGGACAAAATAAATGGTAAAGTGAATAGTACCAGGATTGACTTTTTAGTGTAAAAATGTATTTTTTCGTTAAAATGAACAGTACCAGAAATTTTTCATTAAAATTCCCAGATATAAACCCTAGTAGAACAAGTTGAACCCCTCGAAATAGCAACTCCAAAAGCACAAGACATACGTATCTTTTCTTTTCTTTTTTGGTCAAAAAATAAATATTTCATTAAGAAAAGAGGGAAAATTACGCACGACATAAAAAGCTCAAGCAAAAGTAGAGCATCAACTTAAAACATCATGAGAAGCCCACACAAGCAAAAAGGCCCAGCAATAGACAAGAAAGCAAAACACGAAAAAAAAAAAGAAAAAAAAAGAACCCTATTCTCCAACAACAAACAGCAACAAGCATCTGTAGCTGCACCGACTGCAACTGCAGCCGCACCAGTGGAGACAACGCCAAGTTGAGTCTCGCAAAAGCAGTGTAGCACCACGCGAACCCATATCCAAAAACACACCCAAACTATAAATCAGATCTTGAAATGCCGAAACAAATTGAACCACCGAGATCCCAACCTTTGATAGCAACACCTGCAAAGAAATCCATGAAATGAGACAAACAAACGAACGGGGGGAGGGCAAAAGGGTGTGTAAAACACCCTTGTTACGACACAAATTGTACCACACTTCGCCCAAGTTTTCCGGCAAACCGGTATGGCAAGGGGCCGTGAGGTTTGGATCTAGAGACTCAAGCAGGTCAAGCACTTCCAAGTCTAATTTATGGCTAGGTGAGGAGATGGATGTGGGGAAGCATGAAGGAAAAATGGGTTTCTAGCGGAGGGGACTCAAACTTGAGATTAGGGTTTCGAAGATACGAAGAAAATAAGAAGGGAAAGAGAGAACCAGAAAATTGGCAATACACACCAAGGAAACGACGATGTACGTCGGGAAAACATGCCACTGACTTTCAAAACGACAATTGGAATCAACTACGGTTGGGAGCGGAGCAAAGAGAGATTTTTCAATGTGATCGGCAGACGAGGTGGTATACCACGTTTCATTATACAAATGGTAGAAGATGTGTGTTAAAATGTTAATAACTTAAAAAATAAAATTTCCTACCACTTACATAAAAACACGTGGTGGTTACCACTTACATCGTGTTCCCATCCTAATTAATATAAATGGTGGAATATATGTGTTAAAAAGTTAATAACTTAAAAAATAAAATTTCCTACTACTTACATAAAAACACGTGGTGGTTACAACTTACATCGTGTTCCCGTCCCACCGAGCAAGGGGAGGTGGGATTTCTAGAGAGAGGGGAGAGCTTTTTCTCTGCACGAAACATACGTATCTTTTCGGCTACTTTGGAGAGTAGGCACAGCTTACAGTTAAGATGTGATATACATTCAACTTATTTATGGTCTAATGTTGTTACTCTCTGCAATCTTAAAAAAAAATTACGGAATACGAGTCCCCATTTATATCGACAGAAGAGAAATAAGCAAATCCGTACAACATGATTGAAACTAGATACAATGTAGAGAGAAAAAATCTTATCCAATAGAGAAAATTAAGAATAAAATCGATGCAAACTTTTGTCTTTGGCTCTGGCATCGGTCGGTAACAATCCTTCTTGATCTCTTACATTTCTTCTTCTCTTTGTTTCTTCAATCTTCGAACCATCTTCCACCGCCTGGCTTGCAAGGCTTAACCCCTGCGAGTTATTTTCTCGTTGGTTGGATATAGATTTTCTTTGGTGTTTATTTTGAATGTGTGACCTTTTACCCTTGTTCTAGACATATCCCATATGAGTTTTGCTGCGATTCACGTTGGACATGCATATTTTATGTAAGTTGTTTCCATTTGATCACGAAAACTACATACAATGCTAAATATAATAGAGTGTTGTTAAGTCTACATACAATGCTAAATATAATAGTGTTGTTAAGTCCACCCCAGTGTCTTATTTTCCCACGCACTATAAAATGATACTCTTGTTGACAAATTTATCCTAGTATAAAATGACCTTTAAAGACCTAAAAACTAACCAATTATGTCTTTCCACATAATTATTAGTAATATTGATTCTTTTTAATCAAATTATTAGTTATACTGATAAAAAAAACCCTAAAATATCATAAATAAGAATAAGAAAAAAATATCACGAACCCCACAAGCTTTCCTAGGAAAGGAAGTTCAGAAATTAAACTTATCAAGAAGAGGGGAATTCGGACTAGACGAAGTAAAGCCTCGAGGGTTGCAATAAAGCACATGTTGTGGAAGATTTCACCCCTCAAAAGCCTTGAATCGAATCTAGTTTGGGATTTACTATGGTGCTAAGAAGAGCAAGAGAGCTCGTTCTGAGACTCGAGTCATACCGAACTCATCGCATAAAAGAGAGGTGAAAAAAAATGAAACTTTTATTTCATTCAATTTTTACTTTATATGCAAATAAAGGGAGGACCCTATAACTGCTCGAAATCGGCAGCATCCACCATCCCATTTCGGAGAAAAAAAAATGAACAATAATTGGTGAACCAGAAAAAAATATAAACTTCAGTCAAGTTGCGGTTCACAAGGGACTTGCCCAAAAATGTCAGGACATGAATCCCAGTTTCCTTGTTCCCTTGCCTCCCAATATCCACCCGTGTAGCCGTATGTGTCGCTTCCCTTATCCTTTGCAAACCACTGCGGTTTCCAACCCTGCTCTTGCATCTTTCGTGCCTGAATTCGACATTAAAGCACCGTCCCATCAATTACCATAGACCAGTAAATACATTTGAAGTAAGGAAACCCCAGCTAACGTACAGAAAGGTCCGACTGGTTTTGCCTAAGAATGTCATTGTTGCAAGAAGCTTAAACGGTTCATGTACGTGCCTTTCTCATTACCATAAGGCCCAACACTTAGATTCATCCTTATTGAAAGGTTAGAACTGCATGAATTAAACCTGTGTTCGGTTGTTTTGATTTCGTGCTAAACAGTTTTTTAGTTTTACTATTATTCCCGAAACCTAGGTTTAGTTTATATTGACACCCGGGCAGGTGCTTACATGTGGAGTTAAAATGTGATACATATAGTTGAAATGCAATATTACCTGCCGTTGTCTCTGTTCTAGCCTCAACTTCTCTGCATTTGCCATTTCATACTCCCCATTTTCCAAATACCTTTGATCGGGTCTGAGCCTTGAATCTGTTGGGGGCAACTTCTCCTGCACGCGATCAAACTTAAAGGAATCATAATCTGCTAGCAGTTCATCGTTTCAAACAGTACTTTCCATACCAGTAATATCTAGATAAGACGGATCAAACTAAGGAATAAACAATCAAATAATCACCTTCAGTCCAGGTGTGAGTTCATTCATTGTGATGGCAAAGCGTGTTAAGTTGTATCTAGTTGGAAACTTGGGTGGCTTGTTCCTCCTCCAGAGCAGTCGGGAGTCAGATAAAGAGTCGGATCCTTTTCCCTTCCCTGAACAGTCTCCTAAAACGTAGTGCATGCTCTCATCCCATTTGCCAAACATTGTTGCAGCCGTTTTCCCATTCTTATCTTGAACTATACCATGTACCTAATGGAAACAAGAATAAAAAATAAATGTGTTTAAGTGCCAATGCAGAGACCAACAACTTAAATGAAATAAAAATTGAAAAAAGAAAATAGTACCTGGTGGGGATTTCGGTCAATGATAGACTGCTCCTTAAATTTCAGCTTACATGAATATTCATGCTTTCCTTGTAATCGCATTGTCCCATAGTGATCACAGTAAAGCTTTCCCAAAATAAGGTTGTAAATGGACGTTGTAACCTGGCCAGAAAGAGTTCCATTTTTAGACACGACCTTAGAAAATAATGAACAATAGCTGAGTGGGGCAGCTTCATACTTTACTCCACTGAAGAACTTCCCCATCATCAAATTCCAAGGTCAGGACACCAACAGGATCAAGCTGAATCGAGCGACCCCAGAATTTGCTCTTCAAATTGCTGTCTCCCCAGAATTTCCATCCTTGACCCTCACAGTGGCAAGCGATAATCATGGGGTGATGACTAACCTGACACCCAAAATACAAGGGTTTTTACTGTTTGATACATAGTAGAAATAGAACAATAATGATATTGTCAGCGTGTTTTAAGTCGATAAATATAAACCATAATGAAAAAAGCCATATGCTTAACTGATACTTTTTATCGTTACTTTAGTTAGCTGCTCAAACAAGGCTCATTTCTTTCTGGTATAATCCCTTTCTACTTTATCAGATAACCTATTGAGAAATCGGCCTGCCCGTGGAGCTTCAAACTATCAAATCTTCATTTAAACAAATATTTCTAGATATTTTGACTCATTATGAAATATCAATTAAACCTGTTTATTTCAAGCTTCGTTGCATTACAATACTTCTCTTCCCACGACTCAAATTAAAGGTTCAAAATACATTGCTCAACATTGAGCGAACAGTGGCATTAAATATAAGATTCAATGTTTTCACTAGACATGTAAAAACCATTTGATTTACTTGATAAATGCACCAGTCAATTTGTAGAGAGAAAACTTGCAATTCTGAGAATTAAATTACTAGTCAAATGCTGAACAGAAGGTCTACAAGAGAACAGTGTATGCTACGGATTCAGGTCTGAAGACATTTTCACACCTTCTCTGAGAAAAATCGGAGGCCTTTGTCTGGATGGTCAGCCTCGTATGTTTCCCCTAATAATGGGTTGAATGGCTTGCAAATTCTTCCTTCAGTTGATGCATATCCAGATACAGCAAAAGCAGCCACATTAAGCATCCTCATAAGGCTATTACCCTGCATGGCATAAAAGAAACTCAAAAATGAGTCATGAAAGCACCGAGATGATTTAACTCATTTAAGAAATCTAATGCTGCGAAGAGACTCTTAACAGCATTGCATTGAGGATGGCTTTGAGGTCTTTACCCTTTTACCCCATTCATATGCTCGATCAAGGAGGTACGAGTATTCCAAATCCTCAAAACCCTTTTGTAGAGTAGATAGAGGCTCATTAAAGTATACAGGAAGACATATTTTTGTGAGATCCTTCCCAATGTTATCCTTAATCATTGACCAAAGACTAACACTCTTCTCTTTTTCAACAGGGTCCGGCAACTTATTACGGCGCTTGACAAGAGGAAAGTTAGTTCCAACAGATCTCATAGATGGATCAAGACCATCTTCTGGTTCAATGGCATTTATCCCTTCATCGTCTGAAGACACAGATGATATCCGATACTCGGACCCATTACTTTTAAAAGAACTTGATGACAGAAAATCACGAGTATCAAAGAAAGCATTGTCCTCTTCATCTGTTTCTTCCTCTGCAGCATCAACTCTTTCATTATCCTCATCCGATTCACTTGCACTCCCTTCTGAAAAGTTAATATCAATGCTGGACTAAATTAGCATAAATCATGATGGAACACCATGATGGACTAAAATAGCATAAATTATGATAGAACACCATTTCTACTAAATGCATACCACTGAATTTGTCTTGCCTTGATCTAGAGGAAGCCCCGGAATCTTTCAACTGTCGGCTCTCATCTACCACTGTATTCTCCAAATCTACCTTTTCTGTCTACAAAAAACAGTATCAATATCAATTTATTAGCAAGAAACAATGAAGTAAATGACGAGCCAAAATCCTTGCACCAGAAGTTAAACTCTTACGAAAGCAAACTTTTGTATGAACACAAGATACCTCATAAAAATATTGCATAATAAACATTAGCGAAATGGTCAGCGTTGTACAATTTCCTTCTTTTGGTATCTAGTAATATGCCATCAGTCCACAACTCTTTTCTTTAGGCAATAATAATAAATTCCTCATTCAATTAAATTTCTCCTTTTTTTTAAGAGACAAAAAGAAAACAAAAAATCTAGCATGAGTAGTTAGTTGAGTGAGGGCCTACGGATATATGCCCTTTTAAGGAGTGCATGGAGTAGTTTTGCAGATGCTAACATTATGAAAATGGGGCATGGGACCTTTTAAGGAGTGCATGGGGTAGTTTTGCAGGTGCAAACATTATGAAAATGGGGTTTTGGTCTTTAGGGCATTTTGAAATTGATGAAAGCACTTTTAGTTCTCAAACATTTTGATGCTAAAACCGAGGAACTCAAACCACATTATTGCTAGCCCATTGTGAGGCTTTGCCCACTCCCCTACCCCCTTAGTGTAGATAATATCGTTTGTTCAAAAAAAAAAAAAAAAAAAAAAAAAAAACAGAGGTCTGCTATGAAAAAGAAATCCAAGTAACATATTTCCACCTGGAAGTAAATCAGAACTGCAAACATTAGAGAATTTAAACCATCCTGGATAAGCTAATTCCTTAAAAACTCATAGCTTGACCGTCCATATTTCATAAATAAGAGGTGGAACGTGGAGGTAAGGCTACAATAGTAAAACTTGTTCATGTAGAAACCGCAAAAAGAGAGGCGTAGTCATTTTTTGGCATCACCTCAGATCATAAAAACATAGAATTATAGAATTAGAACCACATCAGTTTTCAGACAAAAAAATCTAGAAAATATAGAATTAGAACCACATTAAGGTTGTTGTAGCATCCTAAACACTCCTTATTTAGCCTCCACAAACCCGTAAATACCCTGTTATTTAACCTCCATTAATCCTTCGACACATGTCACATTACCCATGCCCCAAGAAAAAAGGTCATGCCATATGCAGAAAACACTCAGCCCACATCAATTTTTAGACAAACAATCTAGAAAATAAAGAACTAGAACCAGCCAATTTTTAGTCATTTCAATGGTTTTTTTTGCCTTTTCAAAAGAGTACGGAAAACTATACAAGAATAGTCTGGTTTGTGCAGGATCAATGTCAACTTCTTTTAGTCAATTGATATCGCAATGAATCCTTTACTCCTTCCATTAACTAACAGTCTAACAGTCAACTCACTCAAGCTCAAAGATCAGACCAACACAATTTTTTTTATACAAGCGATATCCTACTCTACATGGGAAGGACGCAATGGGTTGAAGAGGAAGGCCCTATGAACTAGGGTAATCCACCACTTGCGATCAGACAAACACAATTAAGAAGATTGATTATATTCAAAATTATAATGTACAGAAGTTTGAGAGAGAAAAATGAGCCTCATTTTCCCACTCTACACAAATGAATCACAACAATGACTAATCCACAAGATGAAACACACTATAACCAAACAACCCCTTAGCAAATAACTTGGTGGTTTTAAGAAAATTAGAATTTCTGCATCGTAGCAAACCAAAGAAGAATACTCCGAATTTCAACCGGCATAAGGTTTCATACCTCTAACTGTCGCAGCGTGTCAATAAGAAGCCACTGCTTCTGCTTGAGCAGCAAGAGCTGGTTCTGCAACGCGGCGAACTCAGTCCTCATTATCTGCTCCGTGTACTGAATGGCTGCCTCCCTAACACCTTCTTCCACAAGCCGCTGCCTCACCTTATCAGTAGAAAGCGCGACATTGTCGACTGGAGCCATCAACTCGCTGTTGGAGATCCGCGGGAACATGTCTTTCACAGCCTGCAATGCTTCCACCCATTCGTGTCGATCTTCTCGAGCCTCTGCCCTCAAATGCAACCTCTTTGTGCCTGTGAAGATCGAAAACCTCTTATCATCCGATCTGCTTTCGCGGATGCTCGAAACCTGAGAATGAATCCATAAAAAATCATCAAATTCGATTTAGAATCAAGCACAAATCAAATCAAATATAATTAGCAGAATTTGATCAAATTAAGACGTATCTAATGAACTACGAAATTAAAAAAAAAAAAAAAAATTAAACGCTCAACGATCAACGAGGAAAATGTTGACCGGATTAGAATTCGAACTGACATTGGAATTAATAAAAATTGATTTAACCATATAGAAATGAAAATCGAGAGAGACCGAGAACCTTGAGATGGACTTCGCCGAAAGGCTTGCGGCGGAGCTGGTGAGGAATGCCGTTCTTATGCCTCGAAATCCGCCGCATCGATTCCTCGCCGATGACTTTTGATCCTTTCTCAGTGTCAACCGTAACGACGATCCTATCAGGGCCGTGAATCTTGTAATAGGACAAAACTCCGTCCTGCAGAACGAACCACCTCGGCCGCCACCCCTTGCCGTAATTCACCCACTTGTACAGAATTCCGGACACGCCATTCCCGACGATGTCGTTTATCTGGACGTCGACCGGCTGCTCCCTTGCCGAGGGCGGCCGAGCCACGACTGCCACGGCGGCAGCAGCAGCAGCCGCCGTGGTGCGCTGACTGAGGCGTCCGTAGTCGGCGCTGCAATGGCTGTGGCTGTAGCTGTGATTGTTGACTCTATTCGGGTCGATTTTGGCGATGCGGGCGTGGGTGTCGGATCCGGAGCCGAAGGAGGTCATGTGGAGGTCCGGTGAGTGATCGGAGAGCGTGGAGATGCAGCAGAAGGGATGCATATGGAATTAGAGGGAAATAATTGGGGGGTATTGGGATTGAGATCGGGTGGAGATGCTGACGTGGCGGCGGAGGAGTGCGGCGGTTGTGGTTGTGATTATGGTTAGGAGTTTCATTTGGATTTTTTCAATTTTTTCAATTTTTTTTGTGTGATATTGTTGGGAATTGGGATTTTGCGGAGAGAGCGAAACGGATAAAGCGAGTTTCGCGTGAAAGTGGGAGAAACGGTTATAAGGAGGAAGAGTTGGGGTTTCGGAGGAAGCGACGGTGACGGAACAATCAACTCTCTCCCCCTCTCTCTCTCTCTCTCTCTCTCTCTAAAATGCCAATGTTTTTAAAAATATGAGGCGGTTAGCCACCGTGTCTGTGATGAGTTGTGCCTCTCTCTCTTCGAGAGATTTTTAAATGTGTCGTGGGTAAATCGTAAATAACTAGAAATATTTACGAATTACGATTGTGGTTTGGTTGGGTGCGCGGAGGACGCAGGGATTGTGGTGGAGATGGCCGCCGGCTAGCTTCTGTCAGGGCGACACGTGTGTGAATTACAGTTCTTGGTGAGTGGCTGGGGCGTTTGGGCAGTTTGGTAGTTGACAAAAATGTTAATGGCTTTCACGTCCTTTGACTCGCGGGGCTTTTTTTATTTTTTGTTTTTTGTTTTTGGGTAGTTTTCTCACAAAGTCACACGTGGGGAAGCTTCTTTTCTTTTTTTCTTTTTTAATCAATGATGTGGTAATCTTTTAATCTAAATTTAATTGCAATTTGCTTGTTCTGAAAGGGGTTAAAACATTACATTTGGAATATTTATACTTATGGTTAAAATTTATGTCATATACTTTAATTTTTAATTTGCAACTATTTTTTAATTTGTACCAATTTGCTTTCTAATTTTAAATTGTACCCATATATTTAATTTCTTTTTGTGCCCATATTTTTAAATTTTTATTGGGTAAATTACATAGAAACCCTTCAGGTTTGAGGTCTATTACAACCCCATACAACATCTTTAAAACATTTCACTTTCATACCTCACGTACCATTTTATTTCAAAATAGTACATCTGTTACATTTTCCATCTATTGATCCGTTAAGCGCTAAGTGGCTGCCACATTTGTGCCACATGGCTGCCAAATGTGTGCCACGTGGCAAAAAAAAAAATTTTTTTTTTTTTTAAAAACCTGAATCTTCACAAAAAACCAAAAACACCACTTCGTCTTCCCCCCTCCCCCCAACCCACTGCAACCCAGAAGAAGAAGAAGAAGGAGAAGAAGAAAACCCATTTTCATCTTCTCCGACCCCCCTCCTTGCAACCCACCCATTTCTTCCCCCTTCTGTCTTCCCCAAACCCACCGCACCCATCCTCCACGTCTTCCTCCACACCCACCCTCGCACCCACCCTCTTCCCTCCTCTACACACCCCACTCCTTAAATTCACACCCATTGGAGAAGACGGGATCTGGGTTGCAGGGAAAGGGAGATGAGTTTTTTTTTTTTTTTTTTTTTTTTTGTGGGTTACAGGTTGGGCTCGGGTTGGGGGGGTGGGCGCGTTCATGGGATCTGGGTTTCTTAAGCTCTTTTTTTTTTTTTTTCCTTTCTTCTTCTTCATCTCGTTGAAGACTCATTCAAGTATTGGGGGTTTGGCGAGCGCGGGGGGGGAGGGAGGGGTGTGTGTGTGTGATGGGATCTGGGTTTTGTAGGTTTTTTTGGTTGAAGATTCAGGTTTTTAAAAAAAAATTAAAATTTTTTTTTTGGCCACGTGGCACACATTTGGCAGCCACGTCAGCGCTTAAAAGATCAATGGATGGAAAATGTAACGGAGGTACTATTTTGAAATAAAATGGTACATGACGTATGAAAGTGAAATGTTTTAAAGATGTTGTATGGGATTGTAATAGATCTCAAATCTGAAGGGTTTCTATGTAATTTACCCATTTTTATTTGTACTCATAATTTTTAAAACTTTTATTTTTATCCTAATTTATTTATACAGTACCCATTTTCATAAAGAATATACCACTTTGTTATATGTAAAATATATCAATTTCTTAGGTAAAATGTTAGATCCCACATCGCCCAGGAGAGTGGATTATCTATGCCTTATATGTACATGCCCACCTCCTTTAGCACGAGGCCTTTTGGGAGCTCACCGGCTTCGGATTCCGTAGGAACTCCGAAGTTAAGCAAGTTCGCACGAGAGCAATCCCAGGATGGGTGACCCACTAGGAAGTTCTCATGTGAGTTCCTAGAAACAAAACCATGAGGGCATGGTCGGGGCCCAAAGCGGACAATATCGTGCTACAGCGGAGTCGAGAACAGGATGTGGTGGAGCCTGGGTCGGGATGTGTCATAAAATGTACCAATTTTTTTTAGGCAAAATGTACCCATTTTGTAATGTTAAATCTATTTAATTTTTTAAAATTATAATGTACCCATATTTTATAATAAAATATAAA
Source organism: Heteromeles arbutifolia (assembly GCA_024362995.1). Taxonomy (NCBI): domain Eukaryota; kingdom Viridiplantae; phylum Streptophyta; class Magnoliopsida; order Rosales; family Rosaceae; genus Heteromeles; species Heteromeles arbutifolia. Next base: position 39,488,980 of record JANCRC010000001.1, on the reverse strand, counting down.
ATTTTATTTTTGAAAAAATAAAAATCTAATCATATTCCATTCGCAAGTGGCCCCTTAACATAGTGGTGGAAAAGTGTTGAGCCCTTGCACGACGACATGAGTTCGAACCCCGTCGATGACCAATCTAACAAAATCTATCATTTGACCCAAAAAAAAAAAAAAATCAGATTTCACACAATTTGAATATGAGAAAAATTGAAAAAAAATTATATGGTATAAACTTTGCATGATTATAGGAAAGGATTATTAATTTTATGATTATAGGAAAGGATTAAATTTCTTAATTAATATGGAATTGAACATTTTGTCCTTCAATCAAATATTCAAATTAATAAAATATCAGTCTAAACTTTTGGTCTACTAGAGACTGAAACCAAAGTTTACCTGAATTATATTTTGAGAATTTGAGGTGGGTGTAACTGTTGTAATACCTATTCAATCACAATTATTTAGCCAAATCCAAATAATTGGTTGTACAAATTTTTTGTCAAGTTGGTTGTACATTGTATTTAGAAAGACCTACCAACAAGAAAGACCTAAATTATTCTCTTTCATAACTTCATACTAAAATACAGTCTAATTTTCAAATATTCTTTACAACCATATCATATAATGTGAGTTTTACTTGGTCACACCTCGTGCAAATTTTGGAAAATTAAATTTTGTCATTTTGTTTTAATAGTTTTATAGGTGGACATAAATATATTTAAAAAATATAAATTTAGGAATTGGCTACAATTTTCACATGTATTTAATACGTCTGATGGTCAAAGAAATTTACATGAATAAATGTATATAATACAATTATCATATAACTGTTGAGATAGTGATTGTATTGAATACATGTAATATTATGGCTAAATCCATAAATTTAATTTAGTTGTTAGTTTTTCAAAGATTAATTTGGTTAATTCTAATTAGTTTGACATTCAAATTGATGTGCTAGGTTCCCACCCTCCTCTAGATTAGTATCGCTTGCATGGGAATCGATATGTATGGCAAGAAACCTCCGTTAGCAACGAAAAATTTCAAACCTAAAACTATCTTAACCAAAATATAACAACAAAGGTTGGAACCCTAGAATTTGGGTGATCTTGATCCGTCACCTCCGGTGCTCCGCCACCCTTATAGTTGTTTGGGCTTTGTTCTAGGCCTCAAGGGTAGTCTTATTGTCACATCCCGGCCCGGGGCGGACCACTTCCCGGGCTCGCTCCACCACCGTAGCACGATATTGTCCGCTTTGGGCCCTGACTACGCCCTCATGGTTTTGTTTCTGGGAACTCACGAGCAACTTCCCAGTGGGTCACCCATCCTGGGAGTGCTCTAGCCCCCTTCTCACTTAACTTTGGAGTTCCTACGGAACCCGAAGCCAGTAGGCTCCCAAAAGGCCTCGTGCTAGGTAGGGATGTGAATATACATTTAAGGATCACTCCCCTGGGCGATGTGGGATGTTACACTTATGGTGGTGGTAATTGAACCAAATCATTTCGAATTTGGTGGATTTCGAGCAAGGAGGGTCGCGGCACCCACGGGTGTGTTCTTCCCAAATGCAAGGCCAAATTTCATGATTTTTGGGGTGTAATAGGGGGAGGGAAGGTCGTGGAGGGGTTTCCAAGTGGTTGTTTGAAGCAATTCACCATAAAAAGGGGTGAAAACCCTTCGGAAACATGTATAGGCGCCGACCAGTCGGGTCACCAAGACCAGGGTCCCGATCCCCCATGTCACTTTTCTCTCCTTTCTCCTCTCGGTTCTCTCTCCCCATTCGTCCCCCCTCCTCCATTCTTTCCCTCATTTTCCTCCTTTCTATGAATCTTTCCTTTTAATCACAACCATCCATCATTTATTTTCCTCTTCAATCACAACCACACACGTGGCACAACTCATGGCTCCAGATTTCTGGAGTCTTCTAATTGGAATTAAAATTACCAAAATATCCCTGATTTTAAACGTTAATAACTTCTTCGTTATAACTCCGTTTCACGAACAGTTTGGGCCTACACGTTCGTGAAATCGAGCTATACTCAAAAATATAAATTGTGACCTCGAAAGGTCTATGGATTTTAAATAATTAATTTCCAAACTTTAAACCTCGTAACTAGTTTAATTTAAAACTATATATATATATATGATTTGTATTGTGGTTGTGGTGAAATCCCCATGGTGATTATGAAAATTTTGTTAATGGAAATTTTGATTCGCATTGATATTGCATTATTCCCTAAGTTATTTGAATAATGAGGAAGTTATGTGGAATATAAATATGTTGTGGATCATCATGAAATGAAATGAACTAGGTTTATTTGAATGTGAAGGATTTATTTGAATATGAGCATTTGACTCAAGTTTCGGATAAATCTTAAATTGGATTGATATTATGTGATGAGTTATGAAAATATTGAATGTTAAGATGATAATGGAATTGTGACATGTAGATGGAAGAGTTGTATTATACCTGTGCCGGTGAGAAATATTGAAATTGGGCGAAAAAGGCTTGTGGATGTGAATTGGATGAAATGACCCATGGAATGTGGAAAAGTGATTGAATGGGCACAAAGACCCAGTGTTTCCGGAGAAGAGCTCCTTGTGTGGGCTGTGAAAATGAATTAAGCTCCTTGTGTGGGCTATGAGAATGAATTAAGTTCCTTGTGTGGGCTACGAGAATGGTGTAAAAAAAAAAAAAAAAAAAAAAGAAGAAGAAGAGAAGAAGAAAAGAAAAAGAAAGTGTGATGTGTGTTGGCCAGGTATATTACAACCTTTTCTAGCTTACTGGTCACTGATTGAGATAAAAGAAAAAGGTGGTGAAATCATTGTTTTGACCATAATAAAGGGTAGTAAATAATCGAGTTTAAAATCCCTGTTTGAAAGATTGTACTAAGGAAAGGAATTTGGTAAATAACATGAGTATGAACCTTATGGTTTGGAAAGTAAAGTTTGGGCATGAATTTAAAGTGAAGCAATGTGATTAATGGTAATAAATTAACCATTATTTTAAGTTGGCCCTACCATCAGAGAATAAAATTATAAACTGTCACATCCCAGCCCAGGGCAGACCACTTCCCCGGCCCGATCCACCACCGTTGCACGATATTGTCCGATTTGGCTCTGATACCAATTGTCACATCCCGGCCCGGGGCAGACCACTTCCTGGGCCCGCTCCACCACCGTAGCACGATATTGTCCGCTTTGGGCCCCGACTACGCCCTCACGGTTTTGTTTCTGGGAACTCACGAGCAACTTCCCAGTGGGTCACCCATCCTGGGAGTGCTCTAGCCCCCTTCTCGCTTAACTTTGGAGTTCCTACGGAACCCGAAACCAGTGAGCTCCCAAAAGGCCTCGTGCTAGGTAGGGATGAGAATATACATTTAAGGATCACTCCCCTGGGCGATGTGGGATGTTACATAAACTGTGGTTATGGTTGATTATTATGTTTGGAATGGTGAACTACAAATGGCTTGATCCCTGTTTAGGGTACGTAGGCAGTCTAACGAGGAGGTTACATGGAGCCATAAAATAAGTGAGATTAAATAATTCGAGACAATATTTTTGTGTGAGAATTTGAGCTAAGTAAGGAATATTGAAAAATAAGAGTTTACCCTTATGTTTTGGTGAGTAAATTTTTGGGCATAATTAAATGTGTGGCACTATGGAACTTAAGTCGAGAATTGAAATTAATTGATAGTTAACTAAATAATTGTTAATTTGGGCCTATCAACAAAATAAATCCCTGAAAATAAATATTTCGGGACGGGGCGTTACAAATGGCATCAGAGCAAATGATCCTACATTATATTATGCGATGTTATTGAAATTGTGAATGTGAATTATGAATTGCATTAATGTTGCATTATTTTATAAGTTCTATAAGTATGAAGAAAATTATGTGGAATGCATATACTTTGAATCATTATGCATAGTAATGAATTGAATGGAACCTAAGTCGAGAATTGAAATTAATTGATAGTTAACTAAACAATTGTTAATTTGGGCCTATCAACAAAATAAATCCCTAAAAATAAATATTTTGAGACGGGGCGTTACAATAATCATCCTTTAGGTCCCCTTGTTTTGGCTTGCTAAGATTTGCTTTCAAAATCTTGGCAATGCGAACTCCGGCATGTCTACAGAGAGAAAAAATTTGTGGCAGACAGTTTAACGACCTATAGTCTCGATTTAGATTTAGGTAATTTTTATTTTGATGCTCCTCCTTCTTGTTCAATTACGTTTATTCGTGAGGGTCGACTTGGGATGTCATGGTCTAAATTTATTATTGAGTAAGTTTGTTTCGGCTCTTGTTTTAGCCCCGTTTTTCAACTAAGAAAAATATGTTACATTCCTAAACCCAATTATTGGATCATAATGTCCTTAATTATGATTTGTCTTGCCACTCTTGATTGCCTATCAATAAAAATTGATTTGCTTAAAATTAAGGGAACTTTAACGAAAAGTTCCCTTAATTTTAAGTACATTTTTACACTAAAAATTCAATCATGGTATTATTCATTTTACCCTTTATTTTGTCCTTATCATTAAAGCTCAAAGTTTTCAAGCCATTTTCATTAGTTTTTTTTAAAACTAATGCCATCCGTTTGGACAACTGGGTGCGTAAATTGGTAGAACCTTCTGTTCTCCCCAACTCATATGAATTCAAGTCAATATTCACAGCCCAAAAAGACGTGTAAAGAGTCTTAAACATTGGTGCCAAATATTTTAGACTATTATCCATCAGAATTTTCAGTGTGTAATATTATATTTTAGACTCGTCACTACTTCCAAGTTCTAACAGCTCGAAAAGATCAAGAAAATTATACTCTGAAATATTTATGTGAGTCTTTCTAACGTGTCAAAGTCACCAGCTAATTATTTTTCTTTTTTTTTTTTAAAAAGAAAAATTATATATATACAGTTTCAAGGTAGACTCTCTAGAACTCAAACCTAACCATATATTATATTCACAAATGCAATAAAGAGATCGATCGAGATGTTGATAAAATTGACGATATCAACGCGGTATCAATTTTTGGGTTAGTTCAATGTGAAACACTTTAAATTAGTGGAATTGAACATGCACATGATTTGTGCTGAATATACAATAGATTCGACATCAATGCCCAATTTTGGATAGTGACGTTGGGGCATGCACTAATGGAATATACCAATATATAGGATAGATAGCTAATGACCAAAATCTTTTAGTTGGAACCAACGACCAGAAGAATTCCGAATCACATTTGGATATCCGAACCTCACTTTTGACCTTTCTAATTAAAACTAGCATAATCTAAATATAATATTTCCATTATTTATACTACTGCCATTTGCAGGCAGCTGCCCATGTTTCTAAGATACGCTCGTTGTCGGATTCTCTTTGTGAGGATTACAGAGATTTTTTAATTCTGTTCATTCATCGTATATCGTGCGGTCAATTTTCGTCAAGTATTGTTTATGTTTAATTTTAAATAATATAATTTAAAATAATTTCTGATCCCATGATATCCAATGAAGGGACATGATTAAAAGATTCCCAAGATCCTCACAAAGAAGATCCGACAAAGAACCTATCTCCATGTTTTTTCTCGAAGATTAAATTTCGGGTATATTTAATTTAATTTTTATTTTTTTAAGAACCTTGGTGTACTAATACTATTGTCTGTATAAGCTCACTATTTTACAACTCTCGCATCAGAAGTTGGAGCGGTTTACAATTATGGAAGTTGCTCTGGTTTTCTAATTTTTTTTTCTTTTAAATTAGAAATGTTAAAAATCACTGGTAGGTGATGCTTAAATAAAAAACTGCAAAATTTTGTTTTGTGGAATTATGTTATTGTTCTTAACTTTTTTGTTGTGATAGAATACTTAATAGTTTTTTCACCATATTTTGATTAACAAAGAGGGTTCTATTTGGTTACATATCTACATAGACAAATTCAACCTAAATATTATGTGCTTCGTCATATTGTGGGCTCGTGTGGGGAGTGGCTTTTAAATGGCTGAAAAAGCTTTTAGAGAAAATATTTTTAGATCAACTCCTTATTAAAAATACAAGTTAATCCAGGAATCGAACCCAAAACATTTTCTCTAGAAACGTTTTCAGTCATTTAAAAGCAATTCCCAAACGAGCCATGTATTATTCTTAGTGTTCTGATTATTATTTTTTACTTCAAGAAAAACGATTGCACTTATGTTAATTATAATGAACAATGACTTATGTAATGCGTAATGGAAAATGACAACGATATAACAAATAAAAAAAATTATACAATGATACGCTTCTGGTGTCACTATGCAAGTGTGTTTCTAATTTGCATATAACAAAAAACAATAATACAATATCATTTCATTTCCTCACATAATTAGGTGTAATTGGGCTCTATTAGTGAAATTTGACAAAGATCTACATGAAAAATAAACAAATAAAGAATAAAAAAAATAAAGAACTATGATAAAATATCTAGCTATGAATTTCCGCGTGGCTGCAAGGAACGCGTGTGGGAGAGGATCGGAATTAACACCGGGGGACGGAGAGAGAGAGACAGAGGTGCGCGCGTTAATAGCGTGTACCAAAACGCAGAGGATCACAGAGAAAAACCGTAAAAGAAAAAAACGAGGAAGGCAGGCAGAGAGATTGGGGCCACAGCAGATCGGCACTCGAGAACAACGGTATTTGGTTTGACCCAAAAACCCCAGTCAAAAGGCGGGGGAGAGGCTGACGTCGATGACACGCGGAGGTCGTCCTTGTGAAGAGAGAGTAATCTTCTACTGCACATAGGATGTACATTTTGTGTCGGGAACATACAGTGTTTTCAGAGGACAAAGGACACCATTTTGTTTCTCTTTTTTTTTTTCTTTTTTTTTTTGGTGAACACATTTGGTTTCTCTTTGGCTGGCAGCGGCACTCACCTGTTTGCCTTTTTCCATTTTTTTTTCCTTTTCTTTTTTATTTGGAATTAATTTGGCTTTTTAAGACTAAGGAGGAGTTCCTCCAAGATTGTATTCAATTTTTCTTTGTCAACCGATATATTGGATGTCAGATTAAGGATTAAGGAGTTGATGAGATTCGCACCCACGCCATAGTATAAGGGCAACATCCCTCTTTACCACCGTGATAGAGGGTCACTTGCCCAAGATTGTATTAAATTATTTTGAGAGATTTTACTTCTTTGAATCAATCTAGGAGTATTCAATTGGTATTTTAAGTGATTCTATGAAATTCAACTGGTATTCAATCAGGATTTTAAGATAGTTGATTAAAATCCTTAAAAATTCGGGTGTATTCAATTATGAATATAAAGAAGTTTGTAACATTCTAAGTGCATTCAATTAGGAATTTGTTTTAATTTTTTTTTTAAAAGGTTGGGGAATTTGAGAGAATTGGAAAGATTTCGTAGTGTATTTGAAGCATTCCCAAATCTCATCTCTTCCTCTGAGATTTTGAGGGATTTGACTCAATTAAAACTACATGGGAATCCATTAAAATCCTCAAAATCTCAATTGAATACATGATCGATTTACTCGTGCTTATGATTAAAACCGTTCATATTATTAATCACTCTAAATATTATTTATGCAAAAAATAATAAAATATCAAACCATTTAGTCCGAATTCGGTAAAAGAATTACGAAACCTCTATCTATTTTTTTACTGTTGATTGACTAGACCATCTTATTTTTAATTGACTTCGTGCAGAGATGATCTTTACAGAGTGATTCAATTTTCGCTTAAGATGAATTTGAACCACATTATTGCTAACTCATTGTGAGGCTTAGCCCATCTCCTCTCCCTAAATATAGATAATATCGTTTGTTCAAAAAAAAATATCAACGTAAAATTAAATTTTGGGTTTGCTCTATTTAGGTGTTTTTATTGATTGATCATGTTATTATTTATACATGTTTTAAATGAGTTGTATGAGCAAGTTGTTATTGTTCATGATCTGAACACATGTTTGTTAAAGATCAATTAAAAGGTCAAGAAATGAGTTGTATGGTGCAACTATAAATGAGGCCACAACGCCACTTAGTACTTCGATCTGGTGATATTCCTCTTTACTTGTAAGCGAGAAATATTAAGTTCCAACCTCGTAGATGGAAAATTTGATACTAAATTAGGTTACCTATTGTGTGGCTTACCGAACTCTCAATTCCCTTAGTGTAAAATATGTCGTTGTACTAAAAAAAATAAAAATAAATGAGGCCACAACTTTTATTCTCGTGGATTTTGGCTTAGTCAAGTTCGCAAGAACATTGTGTTTCCTTTACATTTAAGATCAAACCTCCGATCCCATAATTTCAATGAATTTAATATTACTATTGTTTGTCAAAACAAATTAACAATAACTTCCATTTTCTGCTATTGTGCATTAGAAAATATTGATTAGGGGTCGAAATTCATCAAGCAGAACACTTATCCAAAACCTAAGATAAAGTTTGGAGGGGCTTTCTCAAAAAAAAAAAAAAAAAGTTTGGAGCGGCTGCTTCTCAGCTGAGAACAAATGGAACTGCATCCGTCTTAATCAAATGAATAATATTATGCTAACCATTCCTACTGGTGTCGTGTCACCATCCCCTTCGAGGGACCTGGATTGTCTGCCCTCCCTCGTTCCATCTCCTTTCTATCCCCTGCTATTTCTGTGTTCACGGTTAAGCCACGTCAACATTTTATATTGATTTTTTTTATAGAAATAATAAGACAAAAAGCAATGGAAATATAAAATGTTGACGTGGCTTAACCGTAACCACAGAAATAGGAAGGGATGGGAAGGGTATGGGATGGGGAGAGCAGACAATCCAGGTCCCCCTTCGAGCATCATCATTAGTTCATCACTTTCACTGCTACGACTTCTTCAGTGACTCATAACCCTCAATAGTAATGTACCACATTCTCTATCAGTCAATCAGAAGTGATTTCTGCACGCTTATTTTTTCTTTTCGTACTCTACGGGTGGTAAAGAAAACCATACCGAATTGTTTCGTACTGTTTGAACTAAACCAATCTGAATATGTTGGTTCAGTTTCTACACTAAAAATAATGAAATTTTGACAATATTTGATCAAAAATCTAAATGTTTTTTAATTTGATTGATATTTTTGTAGAAAATTTATAATGACGATCACCCAAAAAATAAACAATTCGAATTGAATAACATTGCAGAATAAAAAAAAGAACTTATAAGTTAAAATGAGTGGGTTTGAATCTGAAGATTGCTAGCATCCCCGGATGCATCCAAATACAAAGCTATGTAATTATGAATGAGGAGGAAGTGATGATGGGCACATGATTGGCTGTCAAAAAAGTAGATTGCTATATACTGAAGCACATGTATTTCGGCATTCGCTTGATCAGAACCTTGTAATTATAATGTACTTTTATGCAATTATCACAACGCTCTAAACTTTCTAAAATGTGTAAACATTAGTAACATCGTCCTCCAAAACCCAGGAAAACACATGCATTAGGCTTCTTTTTCGACGAAAATTGACCGTACAACATACGATGATTGGACATAACAATATAATTTTTGAGATTCTCACAAAGAGAATCCTCGTCCCTCTCTCTCTCTGTCAGTGCCACTAAACGTGCCCTTCTTTTTGACTATGTGTTTAACCAAAATCCAATCATTGCCAAACCATATTCTAATTCAAGCAAGAAAAAGCAAGACAAGAAAGAGAGAGGAACGCGATCACATGAAACCATATACACCCTATTCACATGTAACAAAATGATTTAAATTGCTCAAAAGCTGAAGAAAATCTGTCATGTCACAAAGAATATATCGTCGGTTGGACCTTGGACGGCAATGTTATGGTCAATTATCCATGCATGTGTGAATTAATTATAACTGTTCAATACTATTCAGCCAAAATCAACTTACACGCGCGTACGTGACTAATTCTAAACACTACTTCCATATGCCTCTCTCAACCATACATGTATAGCTAGCTCTAGCTAGCATCTCAGAGTCTGCAGTTTTGAACCTAACAAGTGAATTTGGATCCTTTCCGTATTCCGTATCTTCACATCTTATTCGTTCATCGTAAATCGTGCGGTCAGAAATTATTTTGAATTTTTTCGTTTAAAATTATATACAAATAGTACTTAATGAAAGTTGGCCACACGATGTATAATGACGGATGGAATGCTAGGATCTTGACAAAGAGGATGCGGAGAAGATCCTCATCCTTAACAAGTAATTAATAAAGACATAGCTCTCTCACTAGTTCTCTTGTCTCAACCAAATTGGTCCACTACTTAGCCATGATGCCATGTGATGATCCAGTACATCTTTGACTGATCTTCCGGATCCCTTCATGCTTCCCAAATTTCCACTACAAGGTAAAAGGAGACACACAACGTTCTAACCTTATTATCATATTTAAATTTCACTTGAAAGCCCTTTGGTTTTCACCAATAAAAAGCAAAAGAGTTCTTTGTCCACCATACATAGGATATTAATTAACAAGGATAAGCATGCGAGGGAATATCAAAAGTAGGTCGTAGGCTCATAGCTAGAGCATTATAATGCTATTTTTCTTGATATCTTCATGATTTTTAGTTCAAGTGACAAAAAACAAGAGATAATAAGTTAGAATTTAAATAGGATAAAGTCCCGCTTTCTCCATGACAACAAGTCTAACCACAACAGGAAATCGAACGCATTAATCCTCATTCATGTTATTTGAACTTAAAACATCCTCTAACTAAATAGAAATGAATAACGCTAAACTTAAGGTCTAATTGGTAGATAGGTCAAAAGACTAGTAGGTTCAATCCTCGTTATTGGAACCAAAAAGAAAAAAAATGGAAGAAAGATTGAAAATATTAAGGACATACAAGTGTAATTACCATCGTAACCTTCGTTACTTTTGTTCTTGAGGAAGGATTTTAGTTTATTTACCATATTTTGGGAGAAAATCTGCACCTGAATCTCTCTTTGATTCGTTTAAAGAGGATGACAATCGAACGCTTATGACTTTTGCGAGATAAGATTTCAATTTGGAGTCTCTCTTTGGAGAAAGCAAATGTGATTTACGAACTGAGACTGCTAGCCAACACTCAACTCACGTGGGCTCTCTTTTCTTTTTAACTTGTAAATTGTTTGTCACAGCTACAATCCTTGGCTACAATATTTGCATGTATTTAATCATCATCTCAACATTCATATATAGTCTCTTAACTTATATATATATATATATATATATATATATATATATAACGAAAACAAAAGATTTGTTGCCCTGAAGGCCAACGTGACCTAACACGTATCATTTTCATTTGACAAAGCGATATTCTAACTTATTCTAATCTACACGGGGACAGGCAGAGATTCCAACTCAGTGTAAAAGAACGAGCACATTAACCTAGCTAATCTGCCTAAAACCTAACACATGTTTAAAATATCTAAAACCAAAGCTTGAGCTGCCATATAAATAGCAAGATTTGACATTTAACCTAACGAATATGGAACCCTATTCAATACAAAGTAATTGTTCCTAAATTTTACCCTTTGATCCAAATCTAGACACAAAAAAAAAATCGTGGAATAGTTTTAAGTTTTAACTAGCAAAACACCACTGTTGTTGGAATCAGACCAAACACAAGGCAGCAGAAAAGTTTTATTACACACATGTTTCCATCTAGAGTCTTGTTCGGTAGGACTAAAACCGCTTCGACTGAATTTAACAAAAAGTGATGAGATATAAGAACACAGAAGAACTTGCAAGTGCTTTTCGAAAAAATACTTTGCCCAGGGCAGCTCGCATACCTGGAGGGCTTGAAATATGAATAGATCTGCATAACTAGGGCAACTTGCACACCAAGGACCAGCATCGGGTCAGATGGGACCAAATTACAATGTGCCCCATGCATTTTTGAGAACGGTTTTATGAAAGGTGTGGTCGAAGTGCCCCCACAAAAGTTTTTCTCACCTTGTAGAAGGTGAATTAATCGAATTCCAAATTGGGCCGGTGGAAATGTACACGCCGTGGAATGGACCCCTACCAAGGGGTTGTGGCCTAAATTTAAGGATAGAAGGTGGTGCACGTGGGAGGGGGTGGGACTCCTTTTCTCTCTGTCACTAGACTCGCTACAACAGACTTAAAAAATTGCAGAGTGAGAGAGACACTATGTACCCTACAACCACCAAAAATGATTGTTGGTGAGTTCGGATCCTCGCCCGATCCTCTTTGTGAAGATCCCAAGATCCCAAGGATTTGTGAATTGTGTCCGTTCATCATACATCGTTCGGTCAGAAATCATTTTAAATATTTTTATTTAAAAATAAACATAAACAGTACTTAACAACTGACCGCACGATATATGATGAACGGACACGATTCACGGATCCCCATGATCCTCACCAAAAGGATCCGGAGAGGATCCTGTTGGATTGTTGGATTGTTGGTTACTCTTGAAAGGAATCTTCATCCTTCTCCTACACGTTTTTCAACCAGTTAACAATGATATATGCAAATCATGACATTTTGGCAAGGGGGTCCGGCCGAAGGGGGACCTCCTAGATCTTATAGCCCAAGCCACAACAAAAACTAAGCATATTTTCCAGCACGATTTGGCCACGAAAATAATAGATTTCATCAACAAACAACAAAGAAACTATATATTCACACTGGCCTCGACGCTGACATTGAGATCAGATTTTCCTGCAAATGATTGATTACTTGTGTTGATCACGACACAACTCAGCGTAATCCATATCTTGTTAGAAAGTGAATTGGTTGTAATCCATGAGTTCTGACATTATTAAGGAAGATATACAGATCTAAGTTTGACCGAGATCTATACCGAAACAATAAGTTAATAAAAATGAAAAGGAAAATGATTTATGTATTGGGACATACGAAAAAAGATAAGGAGAGAGCATCCCCAGCAGTGCACATGATGCAGCAAGATTGTGGCCACTGATGCAAGGTAGTGCTGCGGAATCTTCTTCAGTCAAGTTTTCGTCTGACTAATCCTTTGAAGAAGTCAAAACTACATAGACAAATAGAAACAATATCATGATTGCTTTGGTTAAAAATAGCCAGGCACATGTCAAGACAAACTTCTGAAATTATAGCATGTGAATGTAAAACCACTCCATGAAATTGCAAGAATACAGGATAAATACGGTAGTTGATCAGAAAAAAGGGCAAAATGTATACCGGGAAATTCTTAGTGATCGTCTAGTACTTTACACCAAAACCACCGTTGTTTCTTAATACTTTTCTTTTTACATTTTTAATATCTAGTGTTACTTGCATGCTTATATGTATTGTTCTTCATAATCCAGTTAATGAAATTGCGCAAATATAGGCGTGTAAAGTTCAACCAATGCTGCCCCAACTAAGAGGAATGCATATACTGAATAATTACAGATACAAAGGCAATGATTAAGAGGACATAAAGTAAGAAATATAATCAGAGCCACTTTAAATATGGTAAAATGCATGCGAAAGTTATCACAATGACTGTTTGGACAGCAATGAACAGTAAAGGAAACATGAGCGGAACCCGTATTACATCTTTGGAGGGTAAAACAAAAATTCAAAAGGACATGATGCCAAGTTGCTGTCATTTTGACCAAGCAACCTGACATGATTATTGTCACCTATTAAAGCAGAGGTACAATTTCTAATCAACAGATATACAAAAAGGGTGTGATATTTCAACAACCAAATCTTCATCATTTGATATCTCAAACAAAGAGCTTTATATGATGTGGTACTAGGAACAAACCAGGACATGACTTTAACTGATAGTAATATAAAATCCATTAATATGTCAACAAACAATGAACCTACCTTCAGGTATAATACCACGAATTTCTACTACTCTCGAAAATTACCTACTTATAGATACTTTCTTTCATACGCTAACTTTCAAAAGTTACGAAAACCAACATCAAATCCAAAAAGCTCTCCCCAGTAATGCATCTAAAAAATTTAAGGTATCCACCCTGAATGACAGAAATGGTTTAAAGCAATCTTGACAAAACAGTGTTCACTTTGGTTGAAGTTGAAATTTTGATGGCTCTAAATTGTGGTACCACATTTGCCCAGAAAATGAAAAATTGTGCTAGCAACTTTAAGTGAGAGGAAATTACTGTTCAATTTTACCCTTAGAGCTTGCTCGCCATATGTTTATCCAGTAGTTACAAATGAAGCTTTCAAAAGCATATGTTAGACTATTAAAAAAACAAAAAAAGACTTTGCACGCACTGCTTATGTAAGTTTTATAGTTAAATTAAACAACACTATATCACTCCAAAAAGAAGAAAAGAAAATCTTTTCTGCAAACATACCTATTTCCATCAGGATGAAGTTCACACATCTGATTGTCATCACCAATAGCTAACAAATATCCTGATGAGGTCAAACCCTGCAAATTGAAGATTTTTGAGAACCGTAGTTCTAAATATAGAATATTGACAACAATCAACAATCATACCTCAAACCGTATAACACCCTTATGGTCAATCCTATTTGCAAGGGTATAACCTGTTTCCTAATTTGTCTGCTTAACGGATGCTATTAATAACCGTGTAAATGTCTATTTTATTCTTATCCTCTTCCCCTGTTCAAGCCATTCTATTCTATCATTGCAATCATTCACAGTTGTACAAAGGTGGAGTTACACTCGTATCCAGGGGTGTCCAGCAATGGCGGCCACATCATGGCTTTGACAAAGAGGCAATCAATGCTTCACATGGTGAGTGCAAATATCTTGGCTCATAGTGGTCATGGGGTATTTGGATGGCTCTTTTATGGTGAATAAGTTTGGAGATTTTAACGTGGACAGTCAAGGTAGGGAACCATAAGGTGTAATTGTAGTTTCCTCCTAGTTTTTGATAGGGGTCTAAGCATAAGACAGTCAATTACAGAGTAATCCGTTTAAATAGGGCCAGCCATAGGAGGTGTAATTGTACTTTCCGCCTAGTTTATGATTTTTAGGCTAGATCTTTTGTCAGCTCATTCAAATCAAGGATTCAAAAACATTTTTAACCAATATGTTTAAATTCTGTAATAAAGGGAAATGAACAAATTTTGTTGAAACAAAACCAAAAAATTTATCCATAAAGTTGACGATTTTTAGTTAGGTTTACCATAGGAAAGGGCATACACAATATCCAAAAATGTGAGCCATCTAAAAACTGTCTAGTTTGCCACACCTGAATAGTGACCACATTTTCCACCAATTGATCCTCACTCTTTTCTTGCACAATAACTCTCTGTCCACTGCAGATACAAAAACAAAATTAAGTTCAAATTGGATCTACACGCTTGATCACATTTCTCGACTGATTAATTTATGCAAGGATACCGGTTCATCTTTCTTAATTAAGATATTGTATCTACAAAGAAAGGAAAAGAAGCAAAGGCCTCAAGATTACCAAAATTCTTGCTCCTTCTACTAGCCCAAGTTTTTATGACGGTAAGATAATAAAGATGTTGAGAAGCTGAACAATGCAAGACAACATGAATTAATTTGATTGTTTAGATAGTGGTAGCACAACGTATAGACAGAGCATAAAACCACCTAGTTCATTTAAAAACCATAGCTTACAAATTCCAAGTACAATGCAAGGGACATGGGTACTGCAGAAGAAGGTGTGTTATTGTTATAGTCAATCTCATGAGTAGAACTGCTCTTGAAAACTAGCGTACAAGGAGTGAGTCCCCTCATCCCAACAGCACCCAGGCGAAACTCCCCCTCAGCGAAAGGGCATAAGACACCTGGCTCTCCCCTTATACGTAAGATGAAGATACAACCCAACCCATTCCTGAGATATCTTGCTCGATAGTTGATACCATGTTAAAACCATGGGTAGCACTTATCCTTCAAAACCAGCTTGCAAAAGAAAGGTTTCCCATATGTTTATATACCACACAGCCCAGTGGTAACCAGATGTGGAAAAATACTATTAGGGGGATGAATGACAAACAAATTCAGTACTTTCTTTATGAGAAGAAAATTAGGAGGCCATCATTAAAGGACAGAAAACGGCTGCTGTAGATGGAGTAGCATTGTTATTTTGTACCAAGTGAGACAAAATTCACATAAAACTTGGTGTAACGTTTCACAAGGCTTCTTTGCTTTTAAACGTAGACAAGTCTAAGTCTGAAAAATTACAAACTTGAGTTCAACCATAACAATCCATAGAAGAATCTAGATCTACATGTCAATGTGTTACCTGTGTAACCATGTCCTATAGTATACCTCCTCAAGAGATTGGAATCCTGCATGACATGAACCAAAAGAACTGCATTAATTTTCATAGCCTACATACTTGGTGGATATTTTCTGTCATGCTTAAAGATGAAACAGAAACTGTGTAAACAAGATTGATTAGATAATTTTGTAGAACAAATAAGTATGTCTGCCCTGTATTTTCATATTTCTATGCGGCAAACAAACTAAGTTATTAAGCAACAGGGAAAAACAACCATCTCATAATTGAGACAGTATAACCAAGGAATTCAAATTTTGGTATCAAGCAAAAAATTCAATGTTGATATACAGAATATTCTAGCTGGCTTGAAACATATAAGAAAAAGTTTAGATAGAGAGGGACCAACACACATAGTGGGGGTGAAACTGTAAGATTAAGCATTAAAATCAAAATGAAGGAATAGTCTAATTGATATATCAGATGACATTTTTTATAATTGACGTGATGAGTTTTTACCTTGATTTATAAAAACTTCATATAACATCTCAAATTTGTTAAAGAAGGCGGCAAGAACATCTTCTCTTGTAAATTTGTATGTTGTAACCGACAATTCTCTAAGAAATGTATTCAAACATGTAGTTGGTTTCTCATTATCAACATTCAAACCTATACCTGCAAGAACAGAACAAAAGTATCTCTGTCATCATTAGCATAGAATTTATTCTTCGATATCCATATTATGCATGCATGCTTATTGTGGATGGTGGCATTCATATAATACTTGAAAGGAACAGGGTCCATCGAAAAGTAAGAAGCAGCCAATAGGTGTTTCAAAGCATGCTTATTTGCAATCAGACCTGCTAATCAGCACCCAGAGGATGAGACTAATTACCAGCAGAGACATTGAACTGCTTCGACTTATATGTTGAGGTGCATAAAATACCTCCCACTTTTAGGTCATTTAAATAAAGATCATTTGGCCATTTTATTTTAACATCAACAGATGGCAAGCCCTGAAATTCAGAAGATGCACCCAACACAAAGTGTATCAAATTCTGGACTGTAGCATCAGCATATTAACTTCAAATTTGTTATATAACAATCATTTGCAATGTTCACCGTCCAAGTAGCCAAATATACTATAATCAGAGCCTCAACAATTATCTTCGTGCAGTTTATTACAGATGGGATAGTATATAAGAGTGCTGTAATCTTTCTGTAGTTAAAAGTACTACCGACAACTTGTATCTATACCTTGATGTCAAGATGATCATATCAGGCAACCTTTTAATGTACCAAACTAGAAACATACGATAGAATACTTAGTACTTAACGAATTCCAATTTCAATAAATCTTACTTAATTGCGACACAGTTACTATCAATGCATGTCATATACATAAACTCACATATAAATTTGACAAAGTTCTTTTAACCCTTTTTATATCAAACTCGTTATGAAAAATGCACTCACATTTTTATCACAAACATCTTTTATCGCCTCTGTGACAGCAAGAGAAACCACGTACTGTATAAGAGGCACGACTCGGCCATCCTCCATTTGCAATGTAAAGGAGAACAGAAGGCAACCCTCGGGAGATTCCCACACATTCTTCGACCGCCCTGCGGAAATCGCAGAACAAACTGAATTCCAGCAAATTCAATAGAATAATCAGTCAATCAAAGTCAACCACCAATTAGTTTTCAAACCTCTCCCTTTGTACTGAACATCAGCTACACAAACAGCACCGACCGGCAGCTCACAGAAATTCCTGAGAACAAACTACAACCTCGAATTCACTATCCGGAAAATAATCATTCACTTGAATTCAGAGTTCAGAGAACTAAAAATTCAGTCTTCTGCAAAACTTACTTAGAAACGACGTCGTGTGTGGAAGGCAGGCGAGGAGACCAGAGGAGGAACCTGCCGAACCGACTGGTAGATAGCGAGCTCATGAACGAATCGACTCCAAAAGCGTCTTCCTTGACCGGCTTTTCTGATTCCGATTGTAAGAAAATCGAAATATCGGTGCTCTCAGGGAGCTTCAGCGCGTTGCTGTTCTTCAGCGCCTTGGCAGCTTCGTTCTCCGCCGGCGATTTCCCGCACAAAACTAGCGTACAATTCGGGTCGCAGTCCATGGCTGAAAATTCAAAATTGAAATCAGTTACTGGATTTTCTCGGTAACCAAACAGTACGTAGAGAGCAGAACAAACCTAATGCAGCGGCGGCGGTAGAGGGAGATTGAAATTTGACTTCTTCGAGAAAACGGCGTTCCTCAGTGAGCTTTGTACGGTGGAAAACCCTAGCGAGGTGGTGGAGGCGAAGGACATTCCATTCGGAAGAACCAGAAGTTTCAGTGAGAAACGTTTCGGTTTTTAGGACGGAGAATTCGACAAAAAGTCGAGAGGAAGAACAGACGGCTTCGTTGGGAGATGCCACGTCGTCTCTGCGAACCCGCCTCCTTAACCCACAAAAAAATTGAAAAAAGAGTACTTGCATTTTTACCACTTAAATTTTCAGGGGTTTTCAAATTGGTGCTTTAGCTTTTTTCTCCTTCCAGATTGATCCTAAAAAATCCACACATGCCTTTTCTACTTTCCACATACCAATTATATTTATATCCTTTAATCTTCTTCAATTCATAGATTCGATCATTCGACGGTTAGAAATTAAGAAGTGTGTGTAGAAGAAGCTAAAAAGAAATATGTTGATAATACTATCCTAAAACATACTACAAGCATCTCCAAATGAGACGTCAAATTCAAAACATCAACTTTCAATTTGATGGTTGACTTGACAATTTAACATATCGTCAATATTTTCCTTCCACCTGATATGCCAAATTTATTGCTTCATTTATGTTTTTTAAACAAAAATAATAAAAGTTGAGTTGTTGTTTGGTTTAAAAATAATAAAATAATACTTAAATATGCTAACATTTAAGTAAGGGTAAATTACATTTTCATACCTCAGGTTTGAGCTCTATTTCAATTCCTTACAACATCTTTAAAACATTTCACTTTCATACCTTAAGTACTATTTTATTTCAAAATAATACCTCCGTTACATTTTTCATCCATTGATCCGTTAAATGCTGACGTGACTGCCAAATGTCTGCCACGTGGCAAAAAATAATAATTTTTAATTTTTTTTAAAAAAAAACCTGAATTTTTACAAAAAAAAGAAAAGAAAAAAAAAGGGTAAATTACACTTTCATACCTCAGGTTTGGGGTCTATTTCAATTCCTTACAACATCTTTAAAACATTTCACTGTCATACCTTAAGTACTATTTTATTTCAAAATAATACCTCTGTTACATTTTTCATCCATTGATCTATTAAATGCTGACGTGGTTGCCAAATGTTTGCCACGTGGCAAATAAAATAATTTTTTAATTTTTTAAAAAACCCTGAATTTTCTTAACCAAAAAAAAAAATAAAAAAAATACAAAAAAATTTGAAACCCACATCTGCAAGAGGAAGAAGAGGGAGGAAGAAAAAAAATATGGTCCCTCCCCCCAGCGACCCATATATGCAGGAAGAAGAAGAAAAGCCTCCCTCCACGATCTGGTGATTTTCAGTGTGGGTGAGTTTTGAAATTAGTTTGAGATGATTTTTGGACTAGTTTTGTGGTAGATCCACCTAATCTCGGGTGGGATTTTTGGGGTGGGTGATGGGGGATTTTTGGGAAGGGTGGCTCGGGTGGGATTTTGGGGTTTTTTTCTTTCTTTCTTCCTCCCTCCTCTTCTTCTTCTTCTTCTTCTTGCAGATGTGGGTGGCTAGGGGGTGGGGGAGGGACAATTTTTTTTTTCTTTCTTCCTCCCTCTTCTTCTTCTTGCAGATGTGGGTTTCAAATTTTTTATTTTTTATTTATTTTTGTTGAGAAAATTCAGGTTTTTTAAAAAAAATAAAAAAATAATTTTATTTGCCACATGGCATACATTTGCCAGCCACGTGGCATATATGTGGTAGCCACATCAGCATTTAACGGATCAATGGATGGAAAATGTAATGGAGGTATTATTTTGAAATAAAATAGTACTTAAGGTATGAAAGTGAAATGTTTTAAGGATGTTGTAAGAAATTGAAATAGACCCCAAACCTGAGGTATGAAAGTGTAATTTACCCTTTTTTTTGTAAAAATTCAGGTTTTTTTAAAAAAAAATTAATTTTTTTTTGCCACGTGGCAGACATTTGGCAGCCACGTGGCATATATGTGGCAACCACATCAGCATTTAACGGATCAATGGATGGAAAATGTAACGGAGGTATTATTTTGAAATAAAATAGTACTTAAGGTATGAAAGTGAAATGTTTTAAAGATGTTGTAAGGAATTGAAATAGAGCCCAAACCTGAGGTATGAAAATGTAATTTACCCTTTAAGTAAAGGCAAGTGGAATGCCTTTGGAAATAACAAAAATCAAATTTGACATCTCTTTGTCCATGTCAGCCTAGCCCTCTTTTCCATATCATCTTTGACATCTCAGTTGGAGTAAGTGGTACGTCATTTGTTACTGTTATATGTCAATGTGGCATTTTTTATATCTCTTTTGGAGATGGTCTAAAAGCCTACCAATTTAACAAACTTTTTATTGAAGGGAGTGCTAGCTAGGCTTGGTCTCTCACTTGGTACGAGATTCTCGTAATGTAATACGAAACGCGCTCCTTCAAGATTTGTTGTGCAATCAATGTTTAAAATATTCATAAAATTATCGATATTTTTGTTGAAATATTTAAAAAATTGAGGATTGATAAGGAAAGAGAGGTGAAATGCAAACTTTACCTTTTATCGGTGATATATAAGAAAATCAATGAATATTGATGATATTTATTATTTACCGATGCACTAATAAATTTTGCAGAAACTCATTGTAGATTTTGAACTTTTGAACATTTTTTTAAAATTATTTTTCTCCTTTCAACTAAATTTAAGTGGCCCTTTACCGCAGTGGTGGAAATGTGTTGAGCCCTTGCATGACGGCGTGGGTTCAAATTCTGTCGGTGCCTAATCTAACATCAAAAAAAATTAAGTGAGTTGATATACTCACCCCATTGCAAATTTTCATAATATCCGTCGAAGGCAATTTGATCTATCGATATTTCCATAAATTTGCATATCGATATTTTTGTTTTGTTTTGAGAAAGTTGGATATATTAACCAGGAAGAAAAGAAAGCCGATAAGAGACGGCAAATACATTGTAAAAAATGAGAACATGGCATACAAGGACGCCGCCAAGCATGGCACCAGCGTCTACCCTCCCCCATGAACCCAAAAAAACCTATGGAGGACAAGGCAATCCATCTTTATTCAAGATTCTAACAAATGAAGATGGGGGTCTTTCAACCCAAACAAAGTCGCTCATCTCCGTAGACTGAAACGACGCAATAAAATCTGCCGCTAGATTCCCCGATCTTGGAACCCAAGACCATGTGCAAAGGGGTAATGAATAACCGATATCCATTATCCGAGACAAAAAGGGGTATGCCTCCCATGGAGCAATTTCCAGACTATCCAACAGGCAAGTGATTATGTGTTTATAATCAGATTCCACAACTACCTGGGACATATTATGATGTTGGGCAAGTATACAACCTTCCAAAATCGCCATTGCCTTAGCAGCATACACACTTTGCGTAGCAATCTCCTTCATTTTTACCGCCAGACACCTTCCAATATGATCCCGCATCACCACTTCAACAGCACCACGCCCACAACTAGCCAACCAACTAGCATCAACATTTATTTTTACCATGTATGGGGGTGGAGGGGTCCAAGATCGATGGTGATTTGGGGTCTGAGAACTGGGGGTCAAAGGGATATGTGCCAGGGCTTTGGCTTTCAGGAACATGTCCACATCACCAACAATGATCTGAATAGTTCAGAGCGAGGATGGAGGCTTTCGATTAAAAATTGACTTACATCGATCTTTCCAGATATGCCAGCTAGTATAAGCCACAACTGTAAGGAGAAACATAGAATCAGCCGAGTTCCTCGAACATACCTCATCAGGTTTGAAGTCTATTACAACCTCATATAACATATTTAAAACATTTCAATCTGATAAATTTATTTATTACGGGACAATGTCAGGCCTCTGCCCTGCCTTCAGCTTCTCCCGCTCATACAACACGATACCGCAAAACCAAAAACTAATTAGCAACTAAAATTCCAAACCATGAATCGAGAGGAGGCAGAGGCGCACACTTATAATCAAGAAATCGAGGGGATTGTAAGGGGTGAGCTTCTCCTCATCCGGCGCTATACGCATCACCTTACTCCTCCGATACCAGCTGTTTAGTTCCATCTAGCACTTATTTAAGTAGACGGGTTGGCTGTTGTTAATCGCTTCAATCACTGTCCAAATCATATCACCATCCTATTCAATTCGATTATGTTTATGCCACCAAAAAGCTTAAAGCTTTACAACCCCATTTCAATGTCCTCTACCGCTCGTTGTGGTTGCTTTACAATTTACAATCACAAAATTACAAACTCATTTCCAAATTCCGAAAAGCAATTCATCCCGAATTCCCCAATTCATCACAGAAACCGAAAGCTTACAACTTTAACCCCGAACCCAAAAATCGAAATCCGTAAATCCAAAATTTAATCTGAGAATTGATTTTTGTTAAAGCAACAATAGCCGATTGGGGCCGATCTTGATAGGAGTGGTGCTGTTCATCCTGCTGCAACCAGCCGCTTTTCTCGTAACCAAGAAACATCAAGTAGGTGGAGTTTGGGAGTAGAACCGGCAATTTCTGACATGACACCAAAACGACATGAAAATAACGGATTCTTAAGGAATATACATGCGGTAACACGTGGGTAACCCATTTCGACCCGTTAAGAAAAAAATTATTTTAATAATTTTAAAGTTTAATTACCAAATGATTTATTATAAAATACAATAGCCATATTAATATATACAATATATTCTATATTAAATATATAGTTTTGTATTATTATTCTATATAAGTTAAAAAAAAAAGTTTTAGTCATTATTTATTTTTATTATGAGAGTTCCTTATTATTATTATTATTAGGATAAATTTTACTTAACATATTGTTGTCCAAAATTAAAATAAACTAGTATAATATTTGTATAGGCAAGAACTAAGAAGACATACATACAAGTATGAAAAATGTGAAAGAATATATAAACACTCGTGATTCATCATTATTCCTCCACGAGTAGATAATGGTTACACTTACATTATCGTTTAGATTTTTAAAATTCTCCAAACCCTCATGAATAATATTTTTTATTTGAGGGCAAAATTAATAAAATTAATAATAATTATTGTAGAAGTGTAAAAAATGTGAAAAAAAATATACAATCACTCATAGTGACAAGCTTTACAACTTTCATGAAGGGATCAGCTTCGAAATCCAACACTATAATCCATAAACCTTAAATTTATATTTAGCTGTTAATTGTCATTTACGCTTTATTCTTCTTACTGAATTTCATTTTTTAAATTTTCTTTTTTTAAAACATGATCATCTGGCATATGTAAGAAAATGAAAGGTTCAGATCTTTGATATCACGTTTTGATATTTACAGTTAACTGAAATATGAGTTGATGTCATATAGTTTGTAGAAACTTTATAAACATAAAGTAATATTTTCACTAACCGTAAAACTCTGAATATAATATCAACTATTCAAACTGTTCATCTTCCTACATCCTCTAATAGATCATGTTTTCAGAAAAGAAAATCTGAAAAAAAACAAAATTTGATGAGAACAATGAAGCGTAAATGTAAACAACAATCAACGGTTAAATTTTGATCTATGATTTATATGATTATAGTGGCGAATTTCAAAGTTAAGCTCTTCATGAAAGTTGTAAAGCTTGTCATTACAAGCGTTTATATATTTTTTCTATATTTTTTACACTTCTACATTAATTAAAAAACTATTAAAGACTTTACTTAATTAATTTATACCCATTTTGTTTCAAAAGCAATGGATGCTAGAGATTCAGATTCAGTAAACCTTAGTGATGAGGAGTCCGTGGAGATTATAATGGGAACAGAACGAGATCTTGGAAGCGAAAGTATAGACAATACAAATACGAGTTTTGCGAAGAAAAATGCTAAAGCAATCAATTTAGGTAAGCGAAAATATACTTAAAAGAAAAATGCGTTTTTATGTTTTGGATGTGACAATATGGTATGTATATACTTATTTAGTATTATGTTTTTCATTTGATTATTTATTGGTTTAAAATATATTTTCCTTAACGGATAACTGGTCGGGTCATATTACCGGTTAATATTATCAGGTCAATTTTGGTCGGGTCATTTTACCCGTTTATTTTAACAGATGTTACACAATACGATCCGTTAAGATATCGGGTATGACTCAAAAATGACATGAACACAGAAAACACGACACAAATGCCAGGTCTATTTGGGAGCATGAAAACCAATGGCAAAGCCATCTTAGTTACCTGGGTGAGGAAAGATGAAACTTACTATTACTAATCATCACTTAATGGCTAACTTAACATATTTTTTTGACCGTTGTATGATATTGAAATAAGTAATAAGTAATAATATAAATGACTTGATTTGTCAAAAAACTCATCTCCAACAGATAGTTAGGCTATAATTATGTGGAGCTCACTAGACCATAATTTGGCCAAAGGGCCAGGCTGGTCAAATGTAGCCCCCCTCTTAGCCATTTTTTGGGACTCAACTCCTCAGTTTCAATAATTAATTCAAATTTAACGACTATATTTGAAAAAATTTAACGGTAGTTTAACTAAATTACCAATAAATTTAAAGTACAAATTAAAACTAATAAATTATTGAGAGGGGCTATGTTTAGCCCCTTCGATTGGAGATGGTACATAGTATGACCTGACAATGTTCATTAAAAAAATAATTTTTTGCAATGCTGTAATTCTGGACGGGGCTATGTTAAGCCCTTTTGGTTGGAGATGACCTTAGTTACTTGGGTGGGGAGAGATGGACAGGGAAGATGATTTGCACGGATTACGATGATGGTTTTTTTTTCCTTAAATTGTAACCACTTGACACAAGTTTGACAGTCACGTCTGCACAAATATGAAACTTACTATTACTATGTCATAATTTAATGACTCACTTAACAGAGTTTATGACCGCTGTATGATACTGAAATATATATAAAATTGAAATATTTTAAAAATTTAGTAAAAAGTTGCAATTGACTTTTAAATCTGTTGATGCAAAATGTAATTTACCATAAAAATTCTGAGGCAAACCCGAATTTACCCGAAAAGAAATCATTTGCTCTATCAAACTTCACCACCAGTGACGGCGTTCGGCGGTGAAGAGCAAGCAAAACACAGAACGGCGCTCATGGAAGAATTGCAGAGAGCTCTTGAAAGTCGTGGCTTAACCGTTTCGAATCTTCCGGACAAAGGCCGCTCCCTCTTCACCACCAGAGACTTCTCTCCAGGTGCTCTCTCTCTCCTCCCCCCCTTCTCTCTCTAGCTCTGCTGCTTCAGAACATCAACACTGGAGGTTTTGAACTGCAGGGGAAGTGATAATCCTCCAGGAGCCGTACGTTTGCGTGCCGAACAACTCCCCGGCGGAATCCAGGTGCGACGCTTGCTTCCAATCGAGTAATCTCAAGAAATGCTCGGCTTGTCAGGTTGTATACTACTGTTGCAGCTCATGCCAGGTAAGCGCTAGGGTTTCGGATTAGGGATTGCATTGCACTCATGGAGTTTTGGTCGCGTTCGTTGAAGTCTTGGGCTTTGGTAATTTGCAGAAGTCTGAATGGAAGCTGCATCGTCTGGAATGTGAAGCTCTCTCGAAGCTTCAGAAGGAGAGACGGATGGCCGTCACGCCGTCGATTCGTCTCATGATCACGCTCTACCTCCGTACCAAATTGCAAGCTGAGAAGGTGAAGATTCAATTTTTAGTTTTGGGTTTTTGTTAATTTTTAATTTCTTTTTTGGGTTTGATAGATTAATGCTTGTTAAGCTTTTGCTTCAGATCATTCCTTCTGCTGCTGTGGACAACTATAAGTTGGTGGAGGCGTTAGTTGCTCGTATCCTTTTCGGCTTTTTCCGATTAAGATTTGTTTCTTGTTGAATCTGTTTACTGTTTTATTTAACTCTTGTTTTCTGTTTTTCTTTTCGATTAATGAAGACATGTCAGAGATTGATGAGAAGCAGCTGGTGCTGTATGCTCAGATGGCTAACCTTGTCAGCTTGATACTTCAGTGGCCCAATATCAATATAAAGGAGATTGCAGAAAACTTTTCCAAGGTGATCTTTATAAGCAATTTCAGATTCTGTTTTAATAATGAGAAGTTAAGTTATAATGTCGATTTGGCGAGTATCCAGCTCAACCAATGCAAAATCTTCATCCGTTGTGGGAGTAACCATAAATTTGTATAATTGTATTGCTGTGCTTTTGTCTGCTTGATTTCCAGAAATCCTTTTAGTAAAAGACCCATGTACTGTTTATATAACTAAAGACGCACACAGTTCGTCTCCACTTGGGCGATTTATATTTGAGTGAAATCTTTCTGAAACTTGATTCTCCTCAATCCATGCAGCTTGCATGCAATGCACACACAATTTGTGACAGTGAATTGAGACCCCTGGGCACAGGGCTATATCCTGTCGTCTCCATTATTAACCACAGGTCACTGTTTTAGTGGATTGATGTGCTTTTAGTTTTACTCTCTTGCTGTACTTTGGCTAAATGGTTCTACTGCTGTAGCTGCCTGCCCAATTCTGTTTTGTTATTCGAGGGACGATCTGCTGTTGTACGTGCTGTGCAGTATATACCCAAAGGTGCTGAGGTAGTGAATTCTTCTGTATACTTTTGGTCATTGTGGTTTAAAGGGTCTATGTGTTGGAACTTTTGAGATGTATTCTTCATCATAGTGCAATAAATAGTAGGCCTGACTGCTCGCATAATTGTATATTACATTGAAGGAGAGCTGATTCGCCCTTCATCAACCTAGAGTAAGGGGGCTTCTTCTTTGGCAATCCCTTGAAGTGTTTTAACAGAATGAATGAGAAACTTTATTATTGACCAATATTTAACAATTTCTTTTCCATCATTGCATATAATTAACAATAGTAAAAGACCCAAGTTCTGTAACATGTTTTGAACCTACTCTGAAGATGTTTTGTGTCTTCCTTTTCTGTGAAGTAAAGTTGCTTGGCATCCTGTTACTGCATAATCTTTGACTGCAAGTCAAGTCTAAAGTCTTCTCTTTTGTTCTTAAGGTGTTGATAAGTTACATAGAAACTGCTGGAAGCACTATGACTCGGCAGAAGGCACTTAAAGAACAATACCATTTCACTTGTACATGTCCCCGCTGCATTAAAGTGGTACTTGTGACTATTCCTTCTTTCAATACTTTATTTTGAGAATGTTACTTGTGAGTTATATAGAACTTGTCTTTTTCTGATGGAAAATGAATTTTGTATTGAAGGGTCAGTATGCTGATATCCAAGAGAGTGCCAGTCTTGAAGGTTACCGATGCAAGGATAAGGGATGCAGCGGCTTTTTGATTCGCCAGTCTGGTATGGTATTACCTGTAGTTAAATTGGTTTGGGTGAATTTAAATGAAAATAAGAGTCGGGCGGCTAGCTGAAGCAAATATAGATTGTCTTTTGCAATTTGGATGTGCAGATGGTGGTGGGTTCGTGTGCCAGCAATGTGGACTTGTTAGGAGCAAAGAAGAGATAAGGAAGATAGCAAGTGAACTAAAATCATTGTCAGACAAGGCTCCTATATCTACATCCTCTTGCGGTATCCTTCTTTCTCTGTGCTATGAATTGCTTGCATTTTTTTGGCAATCTGATGTTATTTTTATTATAATATTTCCTGACTTCTAATTTTTAAACTCAAATTTCATCAGAAAGATCTCATCACCATGTATTGATAGTTGATACTGTTGACTATATTTAGATTACCAGGACGCTATATCTGGGCTTAAGGCAATTGAGACACTGCAGAAGAAACTGTATCATCCGTTTTCAATCTCTTTGATGCAAACTCGGGAGAAGCTTTTAAAGGTATCTGTTTTGCATAGCATTGAAAATATTTCCTTATTTTCGGTTTGATGGCCCTGTTCATTGTATTATTAAGAGTTAAAATATTTTGAGATCAATGATTTTGGACACTCAATTAAGTAGTAGTAAATTGTGGTTATTCAAATTTCACAAGAACGTCAAACACTGTAAGGTAGCATGCAGTGACTTCCCGATGCATTTGCTTTAATAAAATCATATTGTCTTCAGATTTTGATGGAGCTGGAAGACTGGAATGAAGCTTTAGCATGTTGCAGATTGACCATTCCAGTGTATCAAAGTATGTCTTGCTTCAATTTTTCAATTTCTTTTATCGTTTATAAGTTTATGTTGTTCATACTTGATTCCACAATTGAGATGTGTAATTTCTGTACTTTTCCCCCTAACTTTTGGCCATTGAAGTTGGTACCGTAGGTTATAAGTAGTGCATTTTAGATAAAAAAATTACTATTACTTTTGTTCTCGTTGCTCGACAAGGGGCATATCTATAAAGTGCATCGAAAATAAATTGAAGTTTTGGTGGAAGAAAGGGAAAGGTGTTAGAATATTGTGGATTGAGTCAATTGAAGCCAGTGCGTGCTCCACTTGTGAGAGAAGACCTCTAACTTACAAGGCTTTGTGTACAAGTTTGAAGTTTATATTTAGTTGCTTTTGCTTTATTTGAATTCATTGCATTGTCTTTTATGAGGCAGCATAAGGACTTAAAATTTAACTTTACTTACCTCGTAAACAAATTTCAAGAAAGTGGATCAGAAATATTGTTGAATCTGTCTGTAGCGGTCCATATGCTCTTGAACTAAATGTTTGATTCTTCGTAAATGAAACTCAAGTAACACTGTTGC
The DNA here is from genome assembly GCA_024362995.1 of Heteromeles arbutifolia. Lineage (NCBI taxonomy): Eukaryota > Viridiplantae > Streptophyta > Magnoliopsida > Rosales > Rosaceae > Heteromeles > Heteromeles arbutifolia. The sequence goes on along the minus strand of JANCRC010000001.1, from coordinate 39,459,919 downwards.
TTTCAGATAATACTGCTGTTAATTTTGAGTTTCACTCCCTTTCACTGCAGGAGTATATCCTGATTGTCATCCTTTGCTTGGATTGCAATATTATACATGCGGGAAGCTCGAATGGTTAGAATTTTAGCTTGAATTGTGGTAACAGTTCTCTGGTGAATCTCGAAACAAACTAATTTCTTGCATACAGGTTACTAGGAGACACGGAGAACGCTGTCAAATCCCTGACCAAGGCGGTAGATATACTGCGGATTACTCATGGGACAAGCACACCTTTCATGAAGGACCTATTGATGAGGCTCGAGGAAGCACGCGCCGAAGGTTCTTATAAACTTTCATCTGAAGAGTAGAAGACATCTGCTGTGCTCCCTGTAAACTTGCTTACTCGTTTCTGGATTTGTGCACACCACCCTACTCGTGCACTCCAAACAGAGTTTTCTTTTTAAATTTAGAAAGTTTATAGTGCACGATTAAACAGTTCTCTATTCTTATAGAAGCAAGTATGGTGGTGCCCGCCACTCTATTTATCACCGTTAAATGAGTTTAACATTTCGAGATTTGTGTAGTGGATAGACACAAATCTCAAAATTTAAATTTATTCAAGGGTGATGAATATGGTGGTGAGTATTACTACCACTTGAAAGTGGTGAGCAAATATGCACCCGGTGGTCGCACTCTTAACTTTTGTATTGGCAAGTATTTCTTAAAATATCTCTACACACCATTATTCATTTCTCTTTTCACCGACGTATTGGCCCTGCTGCTCACACCAAGAGGAAAAAATGCCTGATCACGATGAGATCAACAGTCCGAGACGATCGAGGCAATGAGCTCCCAAGCTCCTATCAGTTGCCAACACGTGGCTCATGGTTTAGATTATCTCACGAGTTAGGCCCCAAGTTTACTTGCTCGTCAAGAAAGAATTTTCCTGCGTGTTTAAAGAAATTTCATCGTGGTTTAATTCCTCAGATAAGAAAATTGTTAAGTCCGTTTAATGCTAAAGGCACAGAAAAGAAGCAAATCGAGCCAGTTCCCCACTCGAGGCAGTCATTCGATTAGAAGTTAATAAATTTTAGACAATCTATTTACTCTCGATACTATCATTACCAAGTACGAGCACGTTCACGCAATCATAAAAAGGTAAAACTCAAGAAGGAAAAAAAAAATTTAAATTACCCAATACAGATAATCTTCTTGCTCTAGGGTTTTTCTATGTAATTGTTATTTTCGTCTAAAAAAACAGACTGTTCATGAATCACATTGTTCATGTATTTTACATGAAGGACAAAATGATGAAGAACATCCACGCCAATCACTCTCACCATATTTTCTTTTTATATTTAACAAAACAACATAAACACACAAGGAATATTACATAGCATTACAAAGAGAGAGAAGAGAACTATGGTATCCAAGCATGTGATTCCCCTAGGGGCCTAAAAATCAAAAGATTCTCTCTTGCAACCAAGATATAGTCTTAGTGGCATCACTCATTCAATAAATGTTTGCCACGTGTTCAAAAGAGTGCACCACCCGTCCAACAGGAGATGCTTGCCGCATATAGTGTTGTCTTTGGTTACAAGTGAGTTTCTCCCCTAAGAATCAGCTGACAAAAGTGGATACCAGTTTCACAAAAAATGGGAGCTGATGCTGTGAGTGATGATATTGCTTGCAACTTCACCTTTTATCCCTCTGAGTTTGCTAAATGTTCCTGGAGCTGAAGGCAAAGTTTTGTCATTTGGGAGAGCAATTTACATTGTAGGTCTCGTGACGATACTAACTGAGACCCTATTGACGTGACGGGGTCCTTAAGCAGTTGCTGCATCTGACAACATAGCTTGGAAGCCTCGCGATCGTCAGCACAGGTTTGGGAAATAAGTTGAAGCAGTTTACAGTTTTCCTCGCAAGGCGAAGATGGCTGCTGTGGAATTGGGGGAACAATGAAAGGGTGTTGGAGTAGCTGAGGTATCCTCCACCTTTCGTTGCGGTCCCATGCGAGGCACTTTTTCATGAGGTCCATAAGCCAGGGGTTTGAGACTGGTTCATATGTGATTTCATGGTTGGGATCAGTTATAACTTTGAACTTGGCCCAGAAGGTCTTGTAGTCTGCAAATGGTGTCCTCCCATATACCATCTGATAAAGGATGCAGCCGAGCGACCAGATGTCTGATGGCCGACCACACTTGATAGTGTTTCCATCTGCATCACTCTCGTTGCACATGAATGCTTCTGGAGACATGTAGCTAAGTGTACCCACCTGCACGAGTAGTATACAGAAGAACTAAGCAAAAGTACACACAAGAGGTATCCCATAACCTCCAACACGCTTCAGCAGTCTGGTTATGATAAATTAAGGAGCCATATTCGCTAGAACAGAGAATCGTACAGCATCCCAGCTTACATTGCAGATACTAAGAGCTACATTAAACATGTGATTACAAATGCAGTTTAACATTACAAAACGAAGTGAGAAACCCCTTCTAGATGTTGCAGCTATATGTTTTCTAAACAAGGGAACAAGAAGAATAGGATATGCATTGTACTCAATTGGCATGTCCAAATATAGTAGTTCCCGAAAAGAAGAGGGAGGGGGGAGCCTAAGCGATAATCACCTGAGAATCCCTCTGGATGTTCGTTGTATCACTCATTATTGCTTTGGCAATCCCAAAATCAATTAGCTTTAGAGAGCCTTTGACAAGAAGGAAGTTGGCTGGCTTCAAGTCAGAGTGCACAATACGTTCCTCATGTATAGTGTTAACCGCTAGAAGAATTTGCTGTCATTTTCCAACAAGATCGGTTCAGCTTTTACATACTCAGAAAGATCACCAAAATTAATTTGTTCCACATGATAATTAAAAGTACATGCACAAAATTATACCCCAGACCATTCCGCAAATGCAGCGATAAAGTTAGAAAAGCGATTCATACAACTTTAGAGAAAACACAACTAGTGGTAGAAAGCTATACCTTGGTGGGTCTTTGTGAAGTATAACAAAAATTGGGTGAGTCCATTGTCAGTTTACTAGCATTTTACTTAAAAATTTCACTATGAAAGGCACAACCATACACTACTCTAAATGAGGTCAACTGAATAACCATACTTAAATTCCCTTAAGCTGACCACATTTTTGGACAAACATAATCTAGTATGGCCAAATGTAGTAACTAGGGAAAATAACCATTACATAGAGATAGAGGCAACGCGTCTGAGTCCTCTATGCAAAACATTATAGAGTGTTACCCGAAAAAAGAATCCAATATTTGAGAAGGAAAAATAAACACATTCATATTAAAATTAGGGAACTATTATTAGCACTCCAACAAAGTCATCCTGCACTTCTTAGTGAGAAATAAGAGAGGGAGGAGGGTAGGGTGACAATTTTGGAGTGCTTATAACAATTCCCAACAGCCAACGGCACCTGTATGGATCCTATCAATAAAAAAACCTAACAAGTGCCCCAAAGAATATCACTAACCAAACAACATGAGTACAAAAATTATAAAAAAACCTAACAAGTGCCCCAAAGAATATCACTAATCATCCAACTACTAGAGAACGAGTGAACCTTCAAAAAATTATATTTTGAGTACAAAAACATAAATAAAATCTCTGCAAAATATACCAACTACAAATCAAGGTATTTAGCACATATACCTGCCAGTAGAATCGTAGCCAGTTCTCATCTATGGTCTTTTTGGAGACGTCCATTTCCTTCCACTGCTGAGACAGCATGTGAGCCAAATCAATTTCTCCATATTCAAGTACCATGTATATATACCCATCATCCTTGACTCTGCCATCCTTATTATTCATGGAGCCGCTCAAGACTTCATGGAGCAAAGCCTTATCTGTCACCTAATACAAAAAAAGGAATCAGAATTATAATACAGCCTGCAAAGATCCTACTTTTAGACATGGAAAACCCATAAGAAATAAAAATTGATCATTCCAAAGAGTCCTATCGTCTTAGGATTTCCATATCAGCATCTTCAGTATCAAAATAACTGTCTCCTCAATCTGTGTCCATGTACATAGGCATCTTCTGTGTGAATTTCATCCATATTATTATATAAAAGTATTATAAATAAACCAACAGGAATATCAAATTAGGAAATACAATTGTTACAGAAAGGATTTCCACTTGTCGGTACATATATTTGGGTTTCTAATTGTCCATCACATACATTGTACATCGCAAAATGGCCAGCAATATCACAGGTATAACTTGCTCTAAGAAGAATGCACAACGCAAAATTCATCGGATTAGATGTTGAGAGCAGATAGTTAATCATTTTCACCATTATTTTGGACACCTAAATCTAACTTGGCCTACTCCAATGCCACCTCAATCTCCTTCGGGCCATTCACTTTAATCAAGCCACTTTATCAACTACCATTCTGGCCATCTGATGCTCCTCTAAGCATTTCTCACTCTTACTAGCCACTTAGCTGGCCAAGTTAGACCACAAAATCGGCTACGTTGAGCTTTCTTGTGAAATATTCCTTCGAAAATCCATTAGGACTTGAGATGATTTTGGCCATCTTGAGATCAAGACTCTACAGCCAACGCTCTAATTTGAAACTTAAAAGACTTCATTACCATCTTAGGTCTCATCTCTATCGCAGGATTTGAAAATTTGAAATGCATATTATTACAGAGAAATAATATAGCAATGCTGTAGATGCAATGATCTGCATGTTATTGTATGAACAATTTAGGTTGAGAGTGAATACCTCATAGTCAATAAGCTGTATGATGTGGTTTTTTCCCTTCAACCTATTCAAATACTCAATTTCTTGACAAAAGCCAAAAGCAGTGGCATAATCACGCCCTTTCAGCTTGATTTTCTTAAGTGCATAGATTGTACAGTCTGATGATATGACTTTGTGGACCTCACTGCTCCCTCCACTACCTATTTTTCCAAGCCTTTGATAGAGCTTCCCGTTGACTTTAAAAAACAATTCCGGATCATAATTCCTTTTACGAGGGGCTGATGCACCTTTACTACTTGCAGCCTTTTGTTGCTTCTCTGATTTAGAAGGCTCTGACTTCATATCAGCACATGAATTTTGGGGCAAAGGAACCTGTGATGGTGGATTGGTAACATCACATGTAAGCCCTTTCCCTTCAGTTGACTTGGCATCAAGAAGAGAATGACGTTCTGTAATCTTAATTTCCTTCGACATGCAGCCAATTGGATCCTTAGAGAGTTCATACTCCTTAACTTGCATTTGGGTATCAATTGCAGAGTTACAACTTTGGTCTGCAACAGCTACCTGGGCAGTTGACATTCCACTGGTGACTTTTAAAGAAGCTTTTGCTGGATGCATCATATTCCCTTGAGTTACTGGTTGAGGATCAACTGCCACATGAGGACCACTTTGAAAATGAGAACAATAAGTTGTTGTACTAAGCATGGGTGCTGAAGTAGCATGGACAGACGTTGTTGTAGCACAAGATGGCCCGACAACTGAGGATTGAGTCGCAGGCTGGCTTAAGAAGTTCCTAAACTGATGCAACTGGTCCTGAATGGCAGTTGTTCTCTTTGCCAATGAAGAAGAAATTACACCATCAGACTTCAAACAGACATCGGATTCCATGTTCTGAATATTCTGATGCCTTGAGTCAAGATTGGTGACAGCTGATCTATCCACTTGACTGCCGGAAATCCACTCCATTTCTGTTAACGCAAGCGAACGCATGTGAGATGATAACTCCATTTCAGTGGCCATATGATCATCGGCCCCTGCATGTTAAGCGACAAATTCGAAATTCGAAATTGTATTTTATATTCTATGCAATATTAGCAATGAATGGTACAACGTCACAAACAAAGACGCCTAAAAAGCACCAAAGCACAGAAATCAAAACCAGCAGATTCAGGAGAAAGAATAATTACCCTGGGGAATGGAAATGCTTCCAGTTGAAAATTGGACCTTTTTTTTACCATCAATCTGTTGAGACTCCAAATGCAAGGGAGACATCAAGTTATTGTCTTTACCACTAATGCCAATTTTGGCTTGATCTATCTGCGCATCAAATGGATTCAATCGTTCATCAAAGGTTTGGTTGCTAACGCCTGAACTGGAAAATGGTGTAATAGATGCATCTTCTTGAGTTTCCTTAATGTTGTTTGGCTGCGCAATTGAATCATTTGCAGTATTATTCTGACTCATTGAAGCTGCATCTCTCAACTGCTTTGATTCAATGAGAGGAGCTACACTTGAATCCGCACTTTTGGATACACTTCGCTGGGGGAGCACCATACGCCGAGGTCTTATGCTATTTGACTGCATTACTCCTAAATATTTCTCGAAATCAGCACTTGGAGAATTTTTAAGGGTGCATTCACTCATTGCATGTGAAGAACTAACAAGGTAATTCAAAAAATCTTATCTTAATCATAGAAATAGATGTTTTGAATTTCTTTACACATCAAAGTTTTAACCCCAAGTCCCCAAATTGAAACAAATGGTCCGCCGGCTTTTTTTGACATAATCACAAAGCATACAAGGGTCAGTAGAACCAAATCTCATCAGCTCACTTTCAAAGACAGATTCTTTACCACAAAAAATTTACCCAAAATTTCGAACTTCGTTTTTATCAAGAAAATATAGAACCCTAACGAGAAAAGCGAAAATATCGAATTCCCAATTTCACCCAAAAATTTAAAAAAAAAAAAAACACAAATGAAACCCCAAATTACTTCTTTAAGATTAATAAAGGAAGAGAGAGGTACCGAGGGGGCGGTGTCGCTTGAAGGCCGCCTGGACATTCCGGAGAAAGTTCGGCGGGGAGGAGGACGAGAACGACGAAGACGAGGACGATGTGGAATCCAGGTTGACCGGACGGATCAAATTCCTCGCCGCAGAGGGTCGGACTGGAAGGTTAGCCTCCCCGTCCATGGCGGCGTCTAAGCGGCATTTCTATGGAGGGAGGGAGGAGGGCAAAGTGCGAATTCGAAAAGAAGAAGGAAATAGGGGGAAATCATTCAACTGGGGAATTGGGTTTTGCGGTTTGAAATTGGGATTTTGTCTCCATGGGAAGGAGCGGAGTGAGAGGCACCTGAACCCACACCACACAGCAGAGATGGTGAGGGAAGCACTGGAAATTTCAAATTTCTGCATATTGGCGCTTATGGGCTACATATGGTTCATTTTATAAGTTGTGGGCCTAACATTTACTGTCCTCTAAACTGATCAGCCTATGCTTAGAAATCGCGTATTGCCTAAACTCTGACCAAAACAGCTCCAGCCCATGATTCAAAGTCGGGCAATTGAGTGGGCCCAAGCCCGCCGGACCGGGCAATCAGGCAATTCGTGCCCCACCCCTTGTTCGGGTGCCCCCTATCTAACGTCAGCATCACGTCAGTCACGTTTTTAATTTTATTTTGTATCAGACGCGTGCAATACACGTGCGCATGTTTGACACATGCGGGGACAAAAAAGTCGCGTGGGGCTTGTGTTGTAGCGCACTACGCGTAGAGAGATCTGGGACGACGTAGATCGTTGGATTTCCAACCGTAAAAAATATGAAACGTTGGATTTCCAACGATAATTTTTTTTTAAATTCAGTTCCGACAGTTATGACACGTGGGCGTGATTTGGTCTTTTAGATTTATAACTGCTATATCATCCCACGATCCAGATTTTGCCGACAATTTTAGGGTTAAAATTTTCAAAAAAGAAAAAGAAGAAAAAAAAGTCAGAAAAATTGGCATATAGCCATTGTGCCCACATGGCACAATCTGGAACGTTGGATTGCAAAAAAAAAAATTTGTAATCCAACATGGTAACAGAGAGCTCCCTAAACTCTACCCAACCTCCCCCACCTCGCGCGACGGTGTCTCTTCTTGACGTCAGCCTCGCACACCTTGCTGTCACCACCGCGAGCTTCCTCTCGCCGTCTCAACCACCACCTCAACACCTACCACGAGACCTTCCAGGTTCAATCTCTCTCCGTCTCTAGAAATTCAAATTTTCTTTTCTTTTAATTTATTTTTAAATTTTAAATGTTTTTGTTGATGGTTTTGTTTGTTGAATTTGATAAAATCAGGTGTTGGATCACTGTACCTTCAACACTCAAGAAGGTGATCTGGGTTGAGGTCGTAACGATGGGCATTTGTAAGTCTTATCAATCTTCAATTTTTGTCTTTCTTGCTTTTATTTAGTTTTTTTAGTACTGATTTTAATCATCTGTGTCCATTACTAATATCTTGGTATGTTCATCTGGAAATTTATTGAAGGATTCTGATTCGAGCTTTATGGACTTTACATATAGGAAGATGAGGAGACAATAAGAAGTACAAAAGGATGCATTTGGCTCCCATTTTTGAGGTTAATTCCATGAGCAGGTACCCAAAAACTGGCGACTAACGTGAGCTTAAAAAAAAGTTTTTTTTCTTTTCTTCTTCTTAATTTGATATAAAGTTTGAATTTTGAATTCTGGGTTGGATTTAGTTGTTCATTTAATTTGATGGATTTGATTTAAATGGAAGGACTTTGCTTTCACGACTAAGTTTTAATTAAGATGCTAATTTTGCAGGTACCCTGCAATTAACAAACCAGTTGGAGTTGTGCACTGGCTTAAGCACAGTTGATGCTGAGAATGTTAATGGGGTTGTGATTGTGGATGCTGACATGATTATCTGAGGGCCGATTGTTCCTTGGGAACTTGGTGCTGAGAAAGGCAAGGCTCTTCTTGCATCATATTATGGGTATATTACTACTACACCTTTTTTCCTTTCTTGTAAATGATACTAGATTTTGGTGGAGACCAGATTGTATCAGACAAGAGCATTGTGAATGTCATGTAATTCCATTTGATCGTTTGTGCCTTTAGTACTTGTATGTAGGCAACCTATATATTGTTGAAAATGTGAATATTAATCATGCCTAAAATTTTAAAGAAAATATATAGCAAATGCTAATTTTTTTTCTTCGTATAAGTAGATAGCGCTAAATGCAAAGCACTAGAGCAATAGCAATACAACTGTCAAGTTTTCAATTGATTTCATGGAAATTTGTGTTTATAGGGTCAGTGGCAGAGCCAGAATTTTAAGACAATGGGGTCAAAAGTTGAGCTTCCATTACTAGACAGGGCAGACCGAAAACGCGGGTCTGATGATTTTTAGGTTGCCAGGCAGTAGACTCACGCTGGTGGGAAGATTTAGCAGGGGGAGAAGAGGCACTGATGGAGTGATGGCTAACAAATGGAGCAGCAGCTCTTGTTGGACCCTAAACTGCTTCTGGTTCCAAGGATCGACGGCAGCAAGTGGAGCTCCAATGGATGAGTTGCTGCTGCATCGAAGAAGAAAGAAGAAAAGAAGGGTTTAGTCCCAACGGCTAGTTTTTAGTTTAAATGCTTTGTATGTGTGTGTGAGAGTGACAAGTGTACACTCCAGATTAGATCACTTAAAATCCCAATGAAGGGCTAGGATCAAATCTGGAGGAGAATGGGTGTAATATTTGTTTAAGTTCTCTTGTCCCCCACACTCTTAAAAAATGTTTTGGGAGTTGGCAATGCACCAAACCCTACAAACATTCCTTATTAAATGAAGTGATGGCAGATGCAATTCGCACAACCTTGTAATCGTCCAACATCTCTGCATTCTTTGTTCCATTTTTCTGTCAAGTTCTAAACCCCAAGAAATTAATCAAACAAAACAAACAAACTTTATCAGCTCCTTCTTCTTCTTCTTGTTTGGCCACAAGGTTATTGGGGTCAATGAATCCCATTGCCCCCACCTTGGCTCCGCCAATGTATAGGGTTGTGAACCCCACCATTGAACACCTAAGATGGTTGTACATATATATAGAACTTTTGTATGTTTTATACGCGTTTTTAAACTCTGCAGCATCGTGTGGGTACCTGTGCTAGTGTAGTTCTAAGATGAGAAATTTTTGTTTTGAACCCATCATTTGTTTTCTTTAACACTGGAACACTATAATTAAATGTGAGGTAGAACCTTGATTAGGTCAGTTAATGTAGATGATGGGAAATTTCATGGGGTATCAACACAATTTAAGTTTCTTAACACTTACAACATGAATATTTGAATAGAATCCTTATGAATGGAGGGTGAACTAAGTCTCAACATTACAACATAAGCTGGTTGGTTTCAAGCAGCTGGTGTCATGGTGGTATGGTGGCATAATTTGTATGGAGGAAGGCCTCATGGCAGAGGCGGAGGCGGAGGCGGTGCGGGCTTCTAATAGTTTGTATGGAGGAAGGCCTCATGGAGCTTGAAGTGGAGTCAGATTCGAAGACACTAATCGATATGATAAATGGAAACATCCAGTTTGAAGTCGTATTAAAAGGTGTGCTTTATGATATACTAAGGCTTAGACAACAACTGAGGTCAGTATAGTGTTTGTGTTTGCTCCATGTGATTGTAACAGGGCATTGCACCTTGTAGCTTCTTTTGTGTCACATAATGGTGGTTTTCATTGATAGAATCAGGTTGTGCCATATAGTTGTTTAATACGTTAGCATCCAATGTTAACTTTTTCAATCGAATCTAACAAATTTTTTTTGGCTGACAAAAAAGAACAGTACAACATTACAACATAAACATTACAATTTAAGCTTTTAACACTCAAACGCTTCATATAGTGCAAAACAAGCTTTTGGTTATGAATGGTGGGTGAGTTCGAAGTTTTGGAAGCTCCAAATATAGATGATGGGAAATTATATAGGGTATGAAGCTAATAACCTTCATTAGGTGGGTACTCTAAGCTTGATACCACAACTTCCCAAAGTTAGAACGTTGTACCAAGTTAGATAACAATTCAACCCTAGAAACTTAAGCTGTTAGGTAGTTGACCAACAACATATGCCAACCTAACAATTGTCATAAATCTCACTACAACTTCTACTAGGATAACTACTTACATGGTGTGGCGTCTTGTGTCCATTAGCATAAAATGTCAACGTAACAATATACTCATGTCATATAAGTCATTCTTATCAGAAGTAGATGGCCAAATATTGAACTTTCACCTACACTGTTTAAGATTACAATTATTTTGTCATTTTCCCCACATCTTAAACTCTTTTTTATATTCAAATGTCCTAACCAAAATTTGAATTGGTATTCCTTCAGTTTTCAATAGTACTGATTTTCGAATTGTTAAGTCTTTGATTCCCAGAGTCCATACTCTCTACTTAGCAACGGTAACCAAGCAAAGCAAGGTTTCCATCCTTTGATGTTTTTGGCATACAGTTAAATTTACTTTTCAAAATGTTGGCGTTAAAGCATAGAATCTGAAAAGCAACAATAAAGTACTTAATTAAGATGAACAACTTGGTGGTGGAATGACTCATAAGATTTATTTATTTTTTAAATATTATTAATAAAAATTTATGCACTAAAAAGGTAGATATTTGAGCTAAACGAAATAATGAGATAGTTATAATAATTTAGTATGAGTAATGTTAGGGATACTAAATTTGTAGATTAAATTTGCAAACTAAATGATGTGTCACCAATAAGATATGAGCACGTTTATCAACGTTTAAGTAATAATTCAATCATCCACTTTCATGTCATTTAGTTTACAAAATTTAGTCTTTATAGCATTACTCATTTAGTATTTTTGAAAATAAAGTTTAAGAACTCTCACTCATGAATGAAAAGTAATAGCATTAAATTGTAATGTTAAGTGTCAAATTCATTACTCATATGATTAAAAAGTGAGGGTGATTATGTATATACATTCCTAATAAATATATTTTATTATTTATTTTTCATTTTTTTGGTTATTAAAGTAGACAACTTTATTGGAATGGTGTGATTTTAAGAGCAAAGTAATCAAATAAAAAATGAAGCAGCTTTTCCCCAAAAGACTTTAAACCATATTATTGTGTAATTAGTGTGTTTAAAACTTTACCTTATTGTGCGCCCAAAAAGTCTTGCCCTGGGCTTAGGGTGATACCAAGCCTAGTTTCCAGTTTCTGTGCTCCCCCTCTTTTTTTTTTTTTTGGTAAGGTACGTGCTCCCCCTCTGCCTTGCCATAAATTCATGTTGGGTTTCTGTAAACGAGCCCTGGCAGGGTGCTCTGCTTTCAAAATATGCTATAACTGTACCAGTAGAGTTGGTGTAGCCACATAAGTTTGAGTATATATTATGGAGCAAAAAATAGTACATAAAATTCTGGAGCAGACATGTAAATTTTACTTACAAGTGGCAATGACGTCCTTATTAAACTCACAAGTCCCACATTTGTTCAAAAAAGTCAAAGGTATTAAATATAAGATTAATTACTAAATCTTATCTTTATATCTTCTTAATTGAATGTCAACTTCATCGAGCGATGAATCACAGTCATATTCAATCAAAGATATTTCCAAGATAATCTCAAGATATTATTTAATAATAAAATATCTTTGAGATTATCCTTTCCTCATCCATCCTATGAATGACTCATCCTGGCAAATGGGATGCCGCCATGTTAGGCCAAAATTATGCACCCTGGTCTGGCCACCTTCTTATAAATACTTCATCTCCATCAGTTTTTGGTAAGTTTTTGCTACGCACTAAGCCCTAAACTAACTAACTCACACACACACACACACACACACACTCTCTCTCTCTCTCTCTCTCTCTCTCTCTCTCTCTCTCTCTCTCTCTCCAGATAAACTGATTTAGACATCCCACTCGTTGGCGTGCACGTGGCTATGGCCTTAATCAAAAGTGTTATTTTGTTTTATAGGTACAATTTCGTCAAGACTGAAGATGACGAAAGTTTACTACCACATGTATTGTCTTTGTTATGGCTTCCGAATTCAAATTCCTCTCTTGATAATTTAGATTAATACTATATATCGTCCTCTCATAAAGAAAAAAAAATGTACTACTTATCTAAATCAATATGTGTACCTACATAGGCAAGATATTGTGGAACTATTGTCATATTTATGTGTGAGACATACATTGTGTGCGGGTGAGGAGAAAAACTTTCATGTCGCAAGTATATGCCACTCTTGTGTCTATCTTTTCTTCATCACATAGAGATAGACTATACATTCGTGATAAAGGGCCATGTATGGTTGTGTTGGCTAGGTGTTGGCAGTTACTAGTGCATATGGTTGTCTCTTTTTTGTTATGTTGCAGAAGCTTAAGGCCCTTAAGAGTTGTCTTCGAGATTGAAATTCGCATACTTTTGTTAAGGAGAATCTTAGGACTATTCAAAACATTTTTGTTTCCAATGGGCTTACTCAAGAGAGGTTTATCGAGGAAGTTGTAGCTAAGACGACTGTTCTTGATGCTCTACGTATGGAAGAAACTTTCTGGTGAGACCGAGGCTGAGTCAAATGGCTTAATGAGGGTGATCGTAGTACTACTTTTTTCATGCTTATGCCTATGGTAGGTCTTATCTTCAAGAATTGTTACTCTTTTGGATGATTATATTGTGCTATATTCTTCGACTGATATTGTTGATCATTTGGTAATTTTTATCAATCTTTATATAATTCTTCCTTCACTCATTCTAGATTTGATGATGTCTGTAGTGTAACACTGCCTATGGTTAGTGAGTCCGAAAATTCACTCCTTTGTTCTCTACCTACAACTAACGAAATTAAAAGTGTAGTGTTTTCTATGAACCCTTAGAGTGCACCGAGGCGGGATGGTTTTCCTGGTTCTCTTAATCAGTCATCCTGAGATATTGTTGGTGCAAGACCTAATTAAGCGAGGTTGGTTATATCTCAATGCTAATTGTAACTTTATGGTGCTTATTCTGAAAGTTGAAGGGGCTGTTACTATTATTCAGTAACGTCTCATCGCACTTGCGAATTTTCTTTTTAGAATAATTCTTGAAATTCTCTCTGATCGACTCAGACCTATTTCCAAGCTATTATTTCTCCTCAGCAAGTGACTTTTCTAAAAGGTAGACGTATTTTTATTGCATTGGACTAGTTTATGAAGGGTTCAATTTTATGACAAAATTTTTTTTGGCGGTAATGTGGCCATAAAAGTGGATATTGCCAAGGCTTTTGATACTTTAAACTGGAATTTTCTTCTTCGTGTGCTTTTCAGTTTTGAATTTTTTCGTGTTTTTATGGATTTGGTTCATATCTTATTATAGTCAGCTCATCTTTCAATTCTAGTAAATGGCACCCCACATGAATTTTTCTCTTGTTTGCAAGGTGTTTGTCTGGGAGATCCTGTTTCTCCATTCCTTTTTTGTCTTGTGGAAGAAAATCTTAGCATAGGTTTAACCTTACTTTACTCCACTGGACGAATTACTGCAATTACCGCTTCAAGGGTTGTTGCCCTCCTACCACGTGTTGTATGCAGATGATCTTTTTAATTTTTGTCGTGAAAATGCTCGATCTCTTTGCTCTCTTCAGAATTTCTTGGATGAGTTCGGTCATGCTCCTGGGCAATTTGTTAATGCTAATATGAACACTTTTTACTGTGGGTCCACCTCTTCTCATTGCAAAGCTCATGTGGAGAGACATCTTGGTTTTTGTTTGGGTATGGCTCCTTTTACTTATTTGGGTTTCGATTTTTCATGGTAAACCAAAGAAAATTCATTTTTAAGCTTTGGTTGGTAAGGCAAGGGCTCGTTATTCGGGTTGGAAAGGTAAAATCCTCTCTACGGCATGACAAGTTCAACTAGTGCAGTCTGTTTATCAGAATTTGCTTCTGCATAGTTTCTCTGCTTATCAGTGGCCAACCAAACTTTTGAAGCATCTTTCTGCTTGCGGACAAAATTCTATCTGGCAAGTGACTTAGCTTCTCGTAAATTAGTAACAGTATCATGGAATATGGTTTGTGGCCCAAAATTTGAAGGTGGTTTAGCCTTCGTGATTTAGTTACTTTGAACATGACGATTTTGTTTAGTTTTGGCTGGAAGGCTTTACAGTCTTCTTCTTTGTGAGGGACTTGGATTGTCTGCCCTCCCGGTTCCATGCCCTCTCCATGCCCTCCTATTTCTGTGGTCACGGTTAAACCACGCCAATATTTTATATTGATTTTACTTTTTGTCTGATTATTTTTATAAAATAATTAATATAAAATATTGACGTGGCTTAACCGTGACCACAAAACATAGGAGGACATGAGGAGGGTATGAAAAGGGGAGGGCAGACAATCCAAGTCCCTTTGTGAGACCCTTTTGCTCATCAACAGTTTCCTCTTACATCTTACAAAAAAACAAAAGATGTGTACTTGCATTCCTCAGCGTGGCATGGTTTGAAGCGTGTTGTTCCTTTTTTGAATAATAATAGTTGCTAGATTACTGGGATGAAAGGTTAGTTTCCTTTTGGTTTGATAAATGGTTAGATGAACCCATTAAAAATCCTTCGTTATCTTCGACTATTTCTCCTACGGTACTTCTTTGGGTTTCAAATGTCATTCAAGCTCAATGCAGAACTCTGCCGGTATATTTTATGGATCTTTTTCCTTTAGTGACGGATAAGGTATTATGTCCTCCTCTGCCATTGGCTGCGAAGGATGACAAGCTAATTTGGGGCCCTATTCTTCAGGGTAGTTTTCCTTTGCTTTTAGTTATAAGCTTCTTCGCAGTAAACATAACGTTTGTGATTGGGAAAAGGTTATTTGGCGACAACGGTTACTTATTTTGACTTGGCAGCTGATAAAAATCTCACTGAGGTCGCACTTCAACGACGAGGTTTTTCTTTGGCATCCATTTGTCCTTTATGTTGTGCTTCTAATGAATCTGTTACTCATCTTTTCTTATGGTGTTCGGTATTTAAACAAATTTGGATGTAGTTAGCTTGTCAATTTGGTACTTGTTTGCCCTCTTCTGATTTCTTACTAATATAGTAAGCCTTTTTCTCATCAGTTGCTTAATCTTTGGTTTTTCACGGATCTATTTACCATTTATACTATTTGAAGACACACAATAAGCTATCTTTGAAGATCGGCCAATCTCTTTCATCGCCTTTGCATGTCTATTGCTTATGGATTGTTTATGTTGGCAAGGTTATCCCTGGATATCATATGGTTGGATCTTCGTTCTCTTCTTTGGGTATTCAACCTATCCCTTGGAAGGCCTCAATTATTTGTCCCGTGCTTTGGTCTCCTCATTGGTGTCCTTGGATTAAGATTAGCACTGATGGTTTGAAATAAAGGAAATCCTGGTCTTGCTGCTTGTGGAGGAGTTTTCAGATATTATCATGGTTGATTTCTTAATGGTTTCTATCAAGGTATTGGTCATCACAATTCTTTTTTTCTTTTTGCGAAATTATTGGTTGTTATTATGGTGTAGAATTGGCTTATCAACGGTGTTGGCACTTTCTTTGGTTGGAAAGTGATTCTACTAGTGCTCTTGTCTGTCTTTGTTCAAAGGATTTTGTTCCTCCTTGGCCACTTCGAACTCAATGGTTTACTTGCTTGGATCGAATTTGGGAGATGACATTTTGGTTCTCATACATTTATTGAGAATGGAATGTGGTTTTCAACAAATTTGCTAACATGAGCTTGTCTTCTTCAACCTTGGTCTGGCAAGATTCAACCTTCATCGACGGTCTGTACTTCCTTATATTTATATTTTCTTGGCTTGCTTGGTTTTTTATTTTCAGATTAATGTGCATTCTAGTTTACAGGTTTGTCCTCCTTCATTATGTGTGTTTGTTTTTTTTCCTAACATATTGCATTTGGTGCTAGGTTTACACCTTCTAGGTTTTTCTTTAGAGAGGTTCTTTTGTACTGAGGTGCTTTTATAAAAAGTGGGTATAAAAAAAAAACTGAGCTCAAAAAAGTGTTTGGTAAACACTTAAAAATAGCTTATTTTCACAGTTTTGGGTGAAAATAAGCTGAAAACGTGAAACAGCAAAAATGAGCTTATTCTCACAGTACAGCAGAAGCAGTTTTTTTTCAAAGCACAGCAATACCAAACCAGTTCTTAGGCTTGACTTCCCCCTCTTTTCTTGTATTTTTATTTGTTTTCGTAAGAGGGGTCATGTTTATGTCCTCCACTCTTTTCTTGTATTTTTCATTTTGTTATCTCTTCTTGTCTTATGAGAGGTAAGGTTCATATCTTATTTCACTTTTCTTTTTCTTTTTTTATATAAGATGAGGCGAACACAATTTATGTTAAAACTCATTTAGTTTACGTTGGTCTCAATTAATTAATAATATTGTTGCTATGACAAAGTGTCCATGCAAATAATATGTAATTTAAGTGATTAAAACTATTTCTTGAATTTGAACAGTCGTGTTCGATTATACTATTACCTAATGAGTTAGAGCTCGTATAGATTCAGGGTTCATTTTCCCAAACGTATAAAACTATTATAACTTTGGTTCAATTGATAATCATGTATAAGTTTTTAAGTTTTTTTGAATCTTGTACGATTTTAAGTTTTGAATCTTCATCAAGTTTTCTTTTTGGTGACTAATTTACTAGACATATAATATATTCAATATTTGGAATCCATAGTCCTGTCTTCTCTTGCCATCCAACCATCACTACCACACCATTTTTTTTAAAAGAGAGACAACTGGTAGCAAACCACGGTTACACGTCTGGCTTCCACATTAACAGTGAGTTTCGAACCTGAGATCTCTAGTTTTTAGTTTGAAGGAAATCTCACAATCCGTCATTTACCATTGGGCCACCAGCTCGTGGTTCACTCCCACACCATTAACAAATAACAATATTTTACACTTTGCACACGTCACCAATCACTAATCTATTTACAAATCAATGGTTTGTAGTTTGTACACACAACGAGAAAAGCCCCCATAGAACCCTAATCCAGAAATCGCTTTCTACAAAAGCAAAAGCCAAAGCCAAAGAGAGCTTCGCTGCGAGCCAAACCTCCCCTCATGTCTCTTAAAGCATCCCATCTCCTCCAATTCTAAACAAATCCAAAAACCCACCATTTTTTCCATCACAAATTACATGTCTTCCTCAGCCATGGCTAGCTCTAATAAACCAAAAACCCAAAGAAAACCCACCAAGCAAACACACCAAAAGCTTCAAAAGCACCATGAGAACAAGAACCCGAAGCCCCAAAAGGCGGAGAAGAAGCCGGCGGAGAAGCCGCCTTACTGGTCAGTTTTGAGGGGCCTACTGACCTGCAAACACCTCCAACCGGTTCAGCTACCACAAAAGCAACCAAATGAGCAACAAGCCATGGAGGAAGCTAACAATGCAGCTAAGAAATGCAAGAAAATGAGATGTTCCGGCTCGTTGTGTAACAACACAAAAATAATGCAGAGGCCGGAAATGTTAGCAACTCCAGAAGTCCATAAGAAAAGGGCTTCTTCTTCAATGGGTTCTTCAGGCCACAGCAATGAGACTTCAAGCAGATCCATGAAAGCTCCACTCCATGAAATCAATGGGGTTGTTTCCACATCTTCTTCTTCGTTTTCTGTAGTTTCTTCTTCTAATAATTCTTCTTCTGTTGCTGGCGGCGGGTCGTTTAGAGCAATGCCGTTTCGGCGATTTTCGGGTTGTTATGAGTGCAGGATGGTGGTTGATCCTGTTCTTGGGTTTGCGAGAGACCCTTCTCTGAGGGGGAGCATCTGTCCTTGTCCTGAATGTGGTGAGATTTTCATGAAAGCTGAGAACTTGGAGCTTCATCAGGCTGTTAGACATGCAGGTACCCTCACAATTCTCAACCCTTTGTCTCCACTGGGGACTGCTTTTTTTATGAAGCACTTCTGTCCATAAGCACTTTTGTTAGAAAACTTATAAATTGGACTTAAAACAGAAATGGTCCATTAAAAGTAAATTTCTCTTCACTCTGAGTTTATAGTAAAAAATTTCAGCTAGAACTTGTGAAAGCCATCAACTTTCAGTTTCAGGACCTCTCTCTCTCTCTCTCTCTCTCTCTCTCTCTCTCTCTCTCTCTCTCTCTCTCCCTCTCTCTCTCATACATCAATGCACCATCAATTTCTACTTACAATGAATGCAAAATTTACAGAAAACCATGTTCAAATTTTCATTCTTTTAATCCTTTCACAGAAAACCAAGTTCAAAGTTTCACTTTTTTTTTTTTTTTTCCTTCTAATTCTGTGTGTCACAAAATCCACAGTTTCTGAATTGGGTCCTGAAGACACAAGCAAGAACATAGTGGAGATCATATTCCAGTCCAGCTGGCTGAAAAAAGAGACCCCAATCTGCAAAATCGACCGCATCCTTAAAGTCCACAACACCCAAAAAACCATCACCAAATTCGAAGAGTACAGAGACTTCATCAAAGCAAAAGCCACCAAGCTCCCCAAGAAACACCCCCGCTGCATCGCGGACGGCAACGAGCTCCTCCGTTTCCACTGCACCACCTTTGCCTGCTCCCTTGGCCTCAACGGCTCCTCCAACCTCTGCAACTCAATCCCACAGTGCAATGTCTGCAGCATTATAAAAAACGGCTTCAACAAGTTCTCTGGGGAGTTGACGGAGCAGGGGATTTTGACAACCGCGACAAGCGGCAGAGCTCATGATAAGGCGGTGGTGGCGACGGAGGAGGGTGACAAGAGGGCAATGTTGGTGTGCCGTGTGATTGCAGGGAGGGTGAAGAAGAACGTGGAGGGTAGTGTCGGAAATGGAAATGTTGGTATGGAAGAGTATGACTCTGTGGCCGGAGCTGTGGGAGTTTACTCTAATTTGGACGAGTTGTATGTGTTTAATCCCAAGTCTATTTTGCCTTGTTTTGTTGTCATATATGGAGGTTACTAAAACTTTCAATGAGTTTTGGTGCACTCATGTTGTGTATGGCTAAGGTGATTAGAAATTCTTGTTTGACTTCCAAATAATTATGCGTTATTGACGATATTTGATATAAAAAGTTAAAAAACAGTTACAAACATAAGTACTTATGAACATAAGAGATTTAGGATTTTTATACATGCTTCTTCAGAAAAAAACTTGAATCCTAAAGAAATATTTCAACGTACTTCAACCTTATGATACTTTGGCTTTAATTTATTCAGCCAAAATTGTGTATTCTGTTTGAGAAAAAGAAATGATTCTTAAAAGAGAATTCTCAAACCGACCTTAATCTGTTTGATTCAGTTTGACAAAGACAAATGATTTTCACACATTTCTTTTTTCCTTATATTTACTTCTATTTATTGAAGTGCCTTTATTATGCTTTGATGTATTCAGCAAAAAAACATATATATCACTGTAATCACATTATAAGGTGTTACAATCACATTAATCCACCAAAATATGTTACATTATGTACAATCACACTGAAAGACAACTTAATTGGCTTGTAAAATTTGGTGTTGTGTGGGAAGTGAATGACTCAATGGTTTATGAACTTAGAACTTTGAAGGATGTGCATGCACGTAAGATCGGTGAGTTGAGCATTGATGTTGGGTCAACGAGGAACAATAAAATTGTTTGGTGCTAGACAGATGCTTAATGACAAAGAAGTCATGGTTTATATAATTTTGGTTTTCATGAGAATTTGTGCAATTGTAAGTGCATGTATTACTGACTAGATGACATTAAGTGAAAAATTGGGTTTTGGAATTTGCATTATCTTAATCCTACTAACTAGGCAGCTCTTTGTGATTGTGTGCACGTGTTTTCCTTTCCTTTTAATCTACATTTTTATGTGGAAATGTGACGGAGTAAAATATAGGTCCTTGAGAAACTACAAGTAAACACATTGCAATAATCCCTCGAGAAATGTTAAGAAGATTATTTTAAAAGTGAGACTTTATATGGATTATCTGTTATCTCATATTTTATAATATTGGCACGAGAATTAACATTAAATTCTGACGTGACAGAGAGTTCATGAAGAATCTCATTTTGACATGGTTTCCTTATCATTTCTCTAATACGTAAGCTTTAATGTCTAATCTCTATCATGATCTCATTCGACTCTACGTGATCTTATTCAGTATGAGAGTTGTCATAATCAAACGATATTTTCAAATATATTCTCTTAACCTATTGCTCTGCTCCCAAACTCTAAACTGAAAGGAAAACTTAAATGCAACATGTACGTATTCTTTTTCTTTATTTCTCTTGTAACATGTCAAGTGAGAGAAAAGATGGTTATATACACTCGATTGTATTTGAAATTGTCCTAAATTAGATTTTGTGTATTAGGGTTCCTAAGCGTGTTCCAAATTAGACCATATAAGTTCTCTGCCCTCGACAGATTGATACGAGTTTGGGGTAGGGTAGGTGTTATGTTTTACATCAAACAAAAGGAAATGGACAAGCTTGCGCTTTCAAGGCCAAAACGAAAGGGAAACAAACAAAGCCAAAGGTACATAATACATGACACTCAAGACAAATTCCTAACAATGTTCATGTGATGTGCTAACACACGAGGTATAACAAGTGCAAACAATTTTGTACCCAAAAAATAATTGAACAAAATAGTGCTCATAATTGTCTCTTACATTATTTGAATGAGATATTATGTGCACAACATTATCATGTACGTTTTGTGGTAAGGGGGAGCGTAAGGAGACTCACTCCTACAAAGAAAAACTCATTTACATTTTCATCAAACACATTGCCTCTCACATTAAAACACTCAAAAATTAGAGTTAGACTATATATCTCAACTCGAGATTAGTGTAAGAAAATATTAGACTGCTCCTATACGAACTCTTGTTTCCGCTCTTGCAATAATTTAACTGACAATTTTTTCTTTCATACAAATGATTCCGGGAATGAGAAATTGAATACGACTCTTCGGATGCAAGTGGTCAATCAACATGAGCAGTTGAGCTACAATCCTTCTTTCAAAAAACGAAAATTTCTTATTCATTAGAAGGAAATATGCTTTAAAATTAAATTAAATGTGCAAGACGTTTGCAACTCAAGTGGTTAAGAACATTAAACTCTGCATCCGCGGTCGAGGGTTCAACTCCTCCCTCCCCAGTATAACTTGTATGAAATGAAAAGAATAGATGTAACCGAACGGAAATACTAACAGATCACTCATAATATCCAAATTTTTAGGATGTATTTTGGTGCAATATAACATTACACATCCACTTGCCCTACTAATCCAATTCAAAATATTTACTCAATGGCATTTTCTCTTGCTAATTGTGTCATATTTACATGTCTTCTGGTCTTGGATTTACCGAGCAAACCATAGAGGATGGAAGGTTGCGCAGGGCATGGGGTTCTTGATTTGTGGTCCCCGCCCTAGTTTTACTAATTGTTGACTCTTGTTTTGTACTCATTGTCTTATGATTTGGAGTTCTCTTTGCGTTTGATTAGAAGGTTCTAACAAATATTAATGTTTATGTATGCAAACGGTATGGCTCAATTTTGTCCTCCTCTCATTTTTCTTCAATATTTTTTGTCAATTTGTTTCCATGATCTCTCCCATATTTCTACTTTTGATATAAATTTAATTTATTTTTAGTAAGAATTGTCTTGTTACAACATTTAGGTCCTGTTTAATAGAAATGAAAGATAATGTATAATATAGAAATACACAACTCTGAATAGAACACAACTCTATACATTTCTTCCACGTCCTTCCCACCGTCCTTCCTTGTCTTTCTTCATTTCAATTCATTTACCCTTATATTTGAATCTTTTTCTAAGAGAAGAAAATCACAACACAACTCCAAGCACAACAGAACCTTACATACCCAAAGTTAAAGATGAAGTCACAGGGAAAGAAGTCCCACCAAGTTCACTTTCATTCCTGATTTTTTTTTGGTTTCGGATTACGGAATCTCAAAAAAAAAAACACAAATTATTTGTTTCTGTAGTAGTAAACATATGATAAGTCTGGAATTTGAACAATTACCAAACTCATATTTTAATACAACAACAACAACAAAGCTTTATCTCACTAAATGGGATCGGCTATATGAATCCTACAACGCCACTGCACTCGGTCTTGTATCACATCTTCCGTTAGATACAAGTAGTCCAAGTCTTTTCTTAGAGGTCTTCCTCTACCTCTTTGGCCTTGAGTCTCTGTCTCGTAATCACATCTTCTAACCGGAGCTCAAAAGGCCTTCATTTCACAACCGATTTTCTCTCATCTTATCTTCAATTTCGGCTACTCCTAATTTATCTTGAATATCCTCGTTCCTAATCTTGTCCTTTCTTGTGTGCCCACACATCCAACGAAGCATTCTCATCTTCGCTACACTCATTTTTTGTACGTGTTGATGCGTCATCGCCCAACAACATGATTAAGTCCATGAGAAACATGACAGGATACAAGCCATTTTATGGTGTTACTTTACTTAACCACTTGGAATGAATCAACTTGGCGCCCAAAAGTGAAAGGCACAAAATGATAATGTAAATTTTTCCAGGTAATTTTCTGTGAAGCTTTTGTGCAGTTACTTTAGCTTCATTGCTAACAGTAAAAACTGGAAACTGAAAAGAAAGAATAAAACCAAGGGCATGCCTCACTCCTGACTCTCACTTTAATACTTTATGGCGGGACATATATAGCCAAAGCCAACTGGCAATCATTGAAGAAGAAGAAAGCAACATGGCAGTGGCAATGTCAATGAGAGTTGAGTTTTCTCTGCTGGCGTTGCTCTGCACGGTTGACGCCTTACAAAGCAAAGGCCTCTCTGTCTCTGCATTCGACACTCACCCATGACTCAAGAAAGGTGGAGGTAGGGCATCCATGTTCCTACATTGTTGCTGAATTGTGTTGGGTCAGGCTCAAATGGTTGGACCAGCGTACCGCGTTTAATTAGCAGCTTGGACCAGCTTATCTTTTAACCTGACGGAGAGATGCAGCTTCCTGGATTTGGTTGAGAGCAATAACTTGTAGTTAAAGCCTCCGATGACTCACGAGGCTACCTTTCCTTTCAATGCTGCAAATCCTCCTTTGCTGTTTGACTGAAAGATGGCAACAACTGGCGCACATCACATGCAATGCAACAGCAAATGCAGAATTGACAACTCATCACCTCAACTGGATTCCTTTCTTTCCCCTTCTGTCACAAAACAAAAACATCATTCGGGCATTACATATATATTCACATCTATTTACTCACAAACGATTTATATTTTAAACTACTCTGATCTACGGGGACGAGGATTCAAACTTCGGTGGAATGGTACATAAAAGATAATTCACTTCTCGTTAGGTGAACACCAACCTCGATGGGCATGGATCTTTTAGCTTTGAATTCTTTCCCTTAACTACCTGTCAACACATAATCCAATTGAGATAAATGCATTTTCAACAATAGAACATGCACCTCGCTGTGTTACTGAAAATCGTATTACGCAGATGAAACGAAACATACGAACAAGATGGGGAACTGATTATGAGTAATACAGAAATGAAGGTAACATCATACATCCAGGATAACTAAAACAAGATAGCATGTGTATTGCATGTGTATTGCAAGTGATACGCATAACTTCAGGGAACACGGATAACCTTCAAAGAGTCAGATTCGATGGTGGAGGCACATCAAGTTTGTGCCAGACAGCTGATTCAACCAAGTTATGAATAAAAGACAGAGGCTGGAATGTATACAATGCATATAATCTAAAGAATCTTACGAGAAAAAAAGCAAAAGCGGAAACTAGCTGACTGATTCACATATTCATTGCAGATGCCTGTTCAGATAGAAAAAATGGAAAAAATTTCTACGTTAATAACTGTGACAGAAGCGACAATCCAGCATCTTTATAGTGCCATGAAGAAGATGCCAGCTTTGATTGTATTGAAGATGCTACTAATATATCAGAAAGCAGAAAAATACATTTGACGCGGGAGATTTATAGGAGAATCTTTTATTTAGTTGAAGATACAGGATGCTTTATGAATAGAAATTAGCTTACACATAGACCAGAGATACGGGTTACATACTGAGACCTTTTTGAGCAACCATGAATTTAGGGGATACAGTTTGCTCTATCAAAATCGGCACATGTTGAAGAAAACTACAATGAATAGGGATCGGAAATATAATAGTATCTGCTTTGTAGTTTACCGGAAGTATAGATGCCGATGGACTTGATTTCTGAACAATGCAATTTCTAATGCAGTGTTTCTTAACTTGAAATCTCAATCCAACTCTTTCCTTCTTTTTTAGCACCCACTTTCTTGACAGCTATTCTAACTTTGCTTAACTTATCCCACATTCCCAATTCTGCATATACATTCGAAAGTGTCACATACGTGGAAGGGTCTTCTGGTAAAGGAGCGCGAATATTTTCTGCGATAGTATTAACAAGTCAAGTGTATTTATGAGTTCCACAGGCCCCGAGCAATGATCTCCATATGATTGGGTCAGGCTCAAATGGCATCTCAGCAATCCACTGCTCTGCCTCCTTAACACATCCAGCGTGACCAAGAATGTCAACCATGCAATAATAATGCTCTAAACGAGGTTTGAGTCGATGTTCAATTTTCATTGAACCAAATATGGCCAGCGCTCTTCAACAAGTCCAGCATGTCTGCAGGCAGATAGAACACCAAGATACGTAATTTCGTTTGGCTTCAATCCTGATCCTGTCATCTGCTTGAAAAATCTAATTGCTTCGTCTGCTCTTCCGTTTTGTCCACACCCCACAATTATCCCAGTCCAACACACAGTGTCTCGTTCTTCCACAGAATTGAATACAGCTAACGCATCCTCACTGTAACCACATTTTGAGTACAAATCAAGCAGGGATGTCACTACAACTTCCTCAGATTCCTATCCACTCTTAACACAGAAACAATGAACCTGTTTTCCGCTTCCAACAGAAGTTAAACTGGAGCAAACTTTCGGAATAAACGAAATGACAAATTGATCTGCTTTGAGACCCAAATACACCATATCCTCAAACAGCGAAAAGGCAAGCCAGCTTTGTCCCGTTGTTGCACACTCTATGATCAAACCAGACCAAGCTAAGGCGTCTTTCTTTGGAAGCCTTTGAAACAATCCCAACGCATTATTATTGTTGCCCAGTCTTGCATACATGTTTATAAGAATGCTTCCAACAATATAATCTAACTCATACCCTGTGGGTACAACCAAGCCGTGCACTTTGACGCCCAAGTCTCAAGTGGAGTAAGTTGACACAAGCCTTTAAAGCACCACTAAAAGTGTAGGAATTCATGCAAGTACCTGAGCAATGTATTTTCAAAACTAAATCCAAAGCTGCGCTATTGCGTTCGTTAGTGACGTATCCTGAAAGATAGAATTCCAAAGTGCCAAACTATCAGAAATGGAAGTGTTCGCACCTAAAATATGCACAATTTTACTTATTTGGGTTTAAAGTCAAAATATGACATTTTGGGGGATTAGTGTGCAAATATACTAAAAGTTGCATGTGAGAATGTTTCTCCACATGGTTTGAAGCGGTGGCTTTATTGCAAGTAAGGATGTTGGCAGACTTGGGAGATGGACATTGATAACATTCATCTAAGGATTCACAGATGAATGTATGCAGAAAAATATAAGAGTAGTATTCGAAGAAATGTAGAGAGAAAGAGGAGAGTGAAAGCTTTGTTATTTCTAGAGAGATGAAAGATAATAGCACACTGAACCAATACAAGCTTATATACCTTCCAAATATAGCTTATCAGCTAAGCAATCTATGTAACTAACTTTTAACAAACTAACTAACTCCAATAGCTGATGTGGCATTCTTATCTAGATGTGATGATGTGTCAAATGATGTGGCAATCACCATATATCTTCAACATCCTCCCGCAATCTCAACTGGGATTGTCCAGTTTGAGATTGTAAAAATGATTGACAAATGAAGGACTGTGAAGACCCTTGGTGAGAACATCCTTAGTTTGTTCCTCAGTTGGAATATACAAAACCTCCAAATCTCCTTGCTGCACTCGCTCTCTCACAAAATGGTAGTCTGTGTCAAGGTGTTTTATCCTTGAATGGAACACCAGATTTGCACTTAAGGCAATAGTAGACATATTGTCACAATGTATTGTTGGTGGAGCATCTAAAAACACTCCCAAATCCTTCAATATATTTCGTATCCAATCTATATCTGCTGCAGTATGTGCTAAAGCTTTATATTCTGCCTCAGTACACCACATATCGAGTAATGGATCTTCGAGAATTCAAATCTGCCACCCAATCAGAATTAGAAAAGGCATTAAGCTTTGAAATTGTGTTTACAGAAAAAGTAATGCCAATGTTCATGGTTCCTTGAAGATAACGAATGATTCTTTTGACAGCTCCAAAATGGACATCAGTTGGTGAAGACATGAACTGACATACTGTGTTCACAACAAAGGCAATATCTGGCCTAGTGTAAAGACCCCACAAAGCTTCTGTAAGTAGCTGGATCTGTCAACAGTTGCCCCTCGAAATGTAGAATTTGATGGTGAGGTTTACAAGGGGTGTTTTTTGGTTTGCATGAGTCCATACCTGCTTTGTGGACTAAATCTTTAGTATACTTAGACTAGATAACAAAGACACCTCCATCCTCTTTATATTGAACTTGTAAACCCAAAAAATATGTAAGCTGCCCCATGTCTTTTAACTCAAACACCTCAGAGAGCTCTTAAATCACCTTTTGTATCTTCAAAGTATTGGATCCAGTTAAGATGATATCATCAACATAGAGTAATAAGATGACGATATCAGATTCATCCTTTTTTACAAACAAACTTGTATCATAAGCTGATGCATGAAATCCCAGAACTGCCAAATAGCTTGTAAACTTCGAATTCCAAGCCTGTGGGGCCTGTTTCAAGCCATATAATGACTAGACCAATTTGTAAACATGAGAAGGGTAAGATGGATCAACAAACCCTTATGGTTGCTTCATATACACTTCTTCTTGTAAATCTCCATGTAAAAAGGCATTCTTGATGTCTAATTGTCTGAGATTCCAATTATTCATGGCAGCTAAGGCTAGAATAATCCTAACAGTAGTATGCCTGACCACATGACTAAATGTATCTAAGTAATGAATGCCATGTTCTTGAGAGAAACCTTGCTTTATACCTGGAAACACTACCATTTGGATTTTTCTTCACTTTGTATACCCATTTGCTTCCTACAATTGCTCTATCTTTAGGTGGTGGAACTAATACTCAAGTACATTGTGCTCTAAGTGAATCGTATTCCTTCTGCATTACCTTTTGCCACTGTGGAATAGTAGCAGCTTTCCTAAATGTTTTAGGTTCTGAAGCACCAGTGATCTCATAAATAAACGAGTAGCCACCAGTGAAAGGTTCTTCTTCAGTGATTTGAAGTGAATGAAGTTGAGGACACTTTGCTATTAAAGCAGCATAATTTCTTCTCTCAATTGTACCACTTTTCAATCTAGTAACCATTAAATGAGTAGATGGTGCAGTATTTGAAATTAGATCAGATTGAGATAGATCAGGAAGGATTACCTCAAGTTGAGAGTTTGAATGGACAAGCAACAATGATTGTATACCAGAGTGATGATATGTACAAGAGTGATCTTGTAAAGAACTTGGAGATTCATGTAAAGAAGTGCTATCAGTCGAATTTGCATCTCTGTGAATTGCTGGGATTGGAACCATTCCAGTTATTAATCAAATTCTCACTGTCACCATTTTCATGAATACTGGGATTTGACAGGTACCATTTTCTGATATATTCATAGAACTGACTCCTTGTGAATCATTCTGTAATTGTGTATCAGACATGACTCTTTCTCTTGGAACTTGTAACTGAACCAAAACAGGTGTCTGAGAAGTCTTATAAACAGTTGAGGAATCCTTATGTGGTTGAGATTGTCTGAATGGATATATCTTCATCATGTATTACATGCCTTGTCAGAATGAACTTTTTGGTCTTGATATCATAGCAGATAACTCCTTTATAGCCATGAGCAAAACCAAGAAATACTCATTGAGTTGATCTTGGCTCCAGTTTATGTTTATTGAATGGTCTCAGTAATGGATATACTGCAGTACCAAAGATTTTAAAATGCTGAACTTCAGGGATAATACCAAACACAACTAAATAAGGAGACTGCATATTTAAATTTTTGGATGGCATCTTATTTATTAAAAATGTAGCATGAGAACAAGCATGATACTAGAATACTGAAGGTATTTGGGCATCTGATAGCAAACTAATAGCAGTCTCAACGAAATGCCGATGCTTTCTTTCAGCAATGCCATATTGCTGGGGTGTATGAGGACAAGAAATTTGATGTATAATTCCTTTATCTCCAAAAATTGTCTAAATACACTGCTCATATACTCTCCTCCACCATCTGATTGAAGATATTTAATTGAAGCATTGAATTGATTCTCAATAAATGCAAGGAACTTGGTAAAGATTGTAAAAGCATATGATTTATGTATCATCGGAAAAATCCATACAAATCGAGAGCATTCATCTACAAAGCTTATGTAATATATATAACCTTCTATAGACTTCTGTGGTGAATGACCCCATATATCTGAATGTATCATTTCAAATACAACATTTGACCTATCTTGTCTTACAGGAAAAGGCAACTTAGTCATTTTGCCTTAAATACAAGCAGTACATATAGATGGACACAAATCTATACTAGTTGATACTTCAACATTATTCAACATGACACTAAACACTTTTTCAGATGGATGACCCAACCTTTTATGCCAAATTGCAGTCTTTATCTTCTTTCCAACAAAAGCTGCACATCTTTCCAAACTTGTAACTCTGGACCTTGAAAGCATTGTTATTGGTATCTTGAATAGCTCTCCATCATCACTTTGGCCTTGTTACACAATCCTTCGAGTTGCCTTGTCCTGTATAAAGAAGATCAAATCATCACATACAAACTAGCAATTATTGTCTCTGCATAAATTCTTAACAGACAACAGATTCATTGTAATTTGTGGCACATGTAACACATTATGCAGAATTAATGGCTTTTGTTGAGTTTTAAGAAGAGAAAAACCAATATTCTGAACCACCAAACCTTCTCCATTACCAACAGTGATCTTAGCATCACCATTATAAGGAGTGATATGATTTAAAACTTATACATTTGATGTCATGTGGTGAGTTGCACTTGTGTCAACTACCAATGTATCAGCAGCTGGAAAACCATGGATGTTTGAATTTTCATTTGTGACAGTTGAGCCTTGGGCAGCCATACCAGTAAGAGATGTTGGGGGTGCACTTCCTTGATATGAGAAGTTATTTCTGTGAAAACATTCCGAAGCTCTATGGCTTCTTTTCCCACATATTTGACAAACCAAGAACCCACCAGATGATTGACTGTTATCAGCTCTAAAGTAACAATTTGGTGTTGTATGCTCTCTTCTAGAACAGATTTGACATTCAGGAGATATAACATTCTTGTAGTTGGTATTACCACTCCAAGTGTTTCCTTGTTTGCTTCCATTGCCAGAGAAAGAACTTTGAGAACCTCCATTTTGAACACCTTTCCCATTATTCCCAAAAGTAGAATATGACCTGTAATTATTGTTCCCACCATTGTTGCCACCAGAGAATTTTCGATTGTTGAAATTATACCTCCTATTGTTGTTGCCACCATTGTAACTATTGCTCATTTGAAACCTCTTTGCATTTGAACTCTCCCTTTGTTCATAACCTTGATTAGTTCCCTGTGTATTAGAACTATTTCCCTGAACATACAGAGTTGACATAGAACTTGATAAAGTTGTAATTCTGGATTCAATACTCCATTCAACCCCAATCAGTTAAGCTTTAAAGTCTTTCATTGAAATTGGAGTTTCTCTGGCTAAGATTACTGTCTTGATCATTTCAAATTCTACGGGTAATCCAGATAAAGCCGCAATAACCAAGTCATTCTCAGTTATTTTCTCTCATGCAGCAACCAATTGATCCTTGATACCCTTCAATTAAAGTAAGTACTTATCAATAGAATCTGCACCTTTTTTAGCAGTATGAAACTCAGTCTTGAGTTGATTAACCCTGACAACAAAGACAGAAGCATATCTTTCCTGTAAACATTTCCAAGCTTCTTGAGAGGTTTTGCACCCAATGACATAATCCATGGCTTCATCCGAAAATGTAGCAATTAGCAAACTCAATAGTGATACATCTGTTTTAACCCATTCTTTATAAGCAGTAGTAATTTCGTTAGTGACCCCAGTTTTAGTGTTGATGATATACTTTGGAGGACACTGAGATTCCCTACTAAAGAAATCAAAGAAATCATAACCTTTAAGCACTGACTGAAACTGATAATCCCATTTGACAAAATTATCTTTTCTCAACTTGACAGTGATCATGCCCAAAAGACTTTCAATTTTCATATAACTGAATGCCATGTTGTTGCAATATTGTAATCACAAGCAATATAAAACGAATCAAGAAACCAACTACTCAAACAATCTTCAAGAATCTTCAAGAATTATAGCAATTTCAAGAACACACACTACTGGTTATTGGCCTTGTTCGTGTGAAAAACCCAACAAAAAATCAATCAAAAAGCAATGGCTATCGGCCTTTATGCTTTGATAGAAATACTTCATCAATTATACAATCAAGAAACGGCTATCAACCTTCAACATCATACTTTAAACATCAAGAAATGGCTATCGGCCTTCAATTTTCAATCTTTCATAGAAAACTCTTCATTGCGACAATTACACAAACACTTAGAGTGCAAACAGAAAAACAACACCTGATAAACTCGAATTCTGACCTCCCAAAAACCAGAAGCTCGTCAATCCACCAGAAATCTGCACAGTAATCAAATCGGCACAGCACAGCGGAAATGAACACCACAAGATAGGAAATGGTGAAGATACCATGATAACATTCATCTAAGGCTTCACAGATAAATGTATGTAGAAAAATATAATAGTATTCGAAGAAATGTAGAGAGAAAGAAGATAGTGAAAGCTTTGTTATTTCTAGAGAGATGAAAGATAATACAAGGTTATATACCCTCCAAATGTAGCTTATCAGCTAAGCAATCTATGTAACTAACTTTTAACAAACTAACTAACTCCAATAGCTGATGTGGCATTCTTATCTAGCTGTGATGATGTGTCAAATGATGTGGCAATCACCATATATCTTCAACAGACATGTAGTGAAAGAAGCCAACTTGGTTCTTCTAAATATTAATTTATTATAAGTGGGATTAATAGACATGTGGTGGAAAGCCAACTTGCTTCTCTTAATATTATTTCATATGCAAGTTGGTAGTGAAGCTTCTCTGCCTAGGTTCAATGTCCTCGGCAAAGGGGCTCTCTCAGTTCTCTATATAAAGAAGCATAGGCAAAAGGATTATGGACACTCAACCAATCAATCAAATAATTCAACTTAGTTCAAGCTATGCACCCTTTTTAATACTTCATTTCTGGAAAAGCCTTGTATTTCCTTTTAAAGCTCTGCTATTCTTCCGAGTAGTATCGATTTCCTTGTATTCTCATTTACATTTCTATTGTACGAATCAACTTGCTTTTCAATACTCTTTGCTTAGTTGCACTGCCCTTCAATTCATTAACATTTCCAAGCAATTTACATTAATCTACAATGCCTTTACCTTCATTTACTTCCTCTATCATATACCCTTCCAGCAAACTTGCCATTTACATGTTGTTACATTTCTCCATATAAGTAAAGTCCTTATCTTTAAGGAAAAGAAATAACCTTGATTTGAGCCACTCCACAATCTCTTGGTTAAAAGTTGAACTCAGGCGCAATCTCAATCATTCAAATCTCGACTACTAGCGGCAACTAGTAGTGACACACTTGCACCCACCAGTTTCTTGTTCGAGCAAATTCCCAGCATGCCCGCGAGGCCTCCATGGCGAATTTAGGAGCGAACAGGAAGCATAGCACCTTGAATGCTGATCAAACAGTTTTACAGCATCAGTCATTTCATTGCAATTTGAATACATATCAACCAAGTGCACACGGGAAAGTAAATCCATCTAACTTGAGGCCTTCTCGGTGCATTATACAAACGAATTCAAATGCGCGCGAACTTCCATTATCTGCAAAACCAGCAATAATGCTGTTCCAAGATACAACACTCGGCTCTTTCATTTGATGAAACAAACTCACTGCCTCTTCCATCAAACCAGCCTCAGTAAAACCCGAAACCAGAGTGTGCCACGTAGTCGTGTTTTTACTCGATATGTCATCGAAAACTCTCCTAGCATCAATCGAACTCCCACATTTGAAGTACATATCCAAAAGGGTATTCATCAAAACAGTGTCAAACTCCAATCTCTCGCCACATATCCTCTCATGGATCAATTTACCCGTTCTCACGTCGCCCAACAAGCCACAAGGTTTGAGCACCGCAGAGTACATGAGTTCGGTGTCTCCGATTTAGACTCCAACATCCGGTTGTACAATCCCACAGCCTTATCAGGTTTTCCGCAATTAGTATACCCAGAAACCATCGTGGTCCATGTCACAACGTCCCTCTCAGGCATTTCATCAAACAACTTCCGTGCGTCTTCCAAATAAGGAAATGCTACATGGATAGAGATCAGATTGTTAGCGAGAAAAACGTCATTCGAAACGCCGAGCTTGATCAATTGGAAGTGAAATGCTCAGCTGTGATTGGTCTGAGCTCGGCCGCCACAGTGGCGGAACGCGGTGGCTATACGGTTCAAATACGCTCGTTCCATGGGTGAATTGAATGCGAGCTCGTGGGTTTTGCCGCGCTAATACAAACACACGCGAGACCCACCGCGAAATTGGGCCCCACTTGTTTGTTCTATGGGCCCGACGCATTGTTCTTATGTGGGCTTCTAACACGTGCTCGTGTTTAAGTACCCACCTCCTCCGACAAGCTTTAGAGGGTTGCACGAAATTCCGTCATAACTTGTCTGTTTTTTTTGTTAGATATTTACCTTTGGATAATGCGGGCGACCAAATTTTTAAATCAAGTTTGCAAACTCAATGATGTATCATCAATAAAAAAAATAATTACATTAATCAACGCTTAAGTAATAATCTAATCATCATTGTCATTTACCAAATTTAGTTTAGAAATTTAGTCATCCTAGCATTATCCTTTACGTTTTAATTTTTTTTCTTTTTAATCACAAGCAATATACTAAATTGAAAATGTCATATTTACCCTTATTTACTTATACTTGAGGGAAAAAAGGGATTTGGATCCTCTCCTAAGCAGAGGGTCCGAATCCTGCTGACCAAGCAACACGGACTGTTGGATCAAAATTAAACGGCTACAATTATTATAACTTTTAGAGGGTCTCCTGTTTGTAGCCGTTGGATTTTGATCCAACGGTCCATGTTGCTTGGTCAGCAGGATTCAAACCCTCTGCTCGAGAGGATCCAAATTCGGAAAAAAGAAAGTACTTCCTTATTGTTTATTAGGAATCATCTTTGTTGAACAAAGTGAAGATTAGATGTCATAAAACCAAATAACGATGTAATATTTTTGGGAAGTAAATAATGATGTATTTTCTTTTGTGATTCTTAAGGGAATCACACCATAATGGCCAATGGGAGACTAAAATATCTCTATGAGTCTTCTTGGCTCTCAGAAAGATAGACTGCCTTACCAAAGCAAACAGCTGGTCCCATTTTTAATGGAAAAAGTATTAGCATTATGTACTCAGAAATGCCTTTGACAACAAGAAACAATCAAACTGCAAAACAAACTGTCAATCCCTAGGTTCCTTATATGCTAGATATCCACCTGAAAACTTATATGCTTTATATCAATCTATGTGCGACGAATGTTGAGCAATGCCCCAACATTGCCGGAGATGGCTTGCGCTTCAGCTCTATCCTGCTACGAGATCCAATACCTCCATACGAAAAGGGAAGAATGAATCACATGGGATGAGGAAATCAAAATTGGAAAACCTGCTGCTGCAAATACTATCTACATTTTCCCAACAGGCTTCGGAGCAACAAGCCTCTCTTCAAAGGCCACAGAAGGGTAGAGCTAGAGCCCCCAATGTAAGCTTATGACTGATGATGGCACTCGTGGAAGATGCTTTTGAAGCACGAGGTTTGTTTTTCCATTTCTCATAGCTTTGTCACAAAGAATCAAGAATGTGTGGATGGCACAATCTGAGTGTTGTTGTGCTTTTGGAGACAACTACACTCTGGCAAAGGGTACGTGTATACAGAAGATTTTCGTGTGAATTTTTTCACTCTCGGTATTATCTTTCCTTTGCGGTCACTTTCTGTGAGCATTGCTTCCATCTCAAGTTTGAAATCTTTCCAACTGTAAAACCAATAGTTTTCACGTAAGCCTAATGTCAGCGTTTATAAAATTGAAATCTTCAAATCGGGTTATTGCAAGCAGAAACTGTTTTATATTACAAAAACTAAACCAACAGATACCTGATACTCATGTTCTGCAGTAGAACAACAAGCTTGCGCTTATCAGGTATAATAGTCTTGGCATGCCCACCATAGAGGAATCTCCGATGACCCATTAGAAAATGTGGGAAGTTCCCACCTTGTGTTGTTACAAAAATCTCACTAAACAAGCATACTGTATAATCCAAAGCTGCCAATCTTGAAGAATAACCCTAGCAAAAGTAGATAAAATTTTTGACCGGTAGATTTCAAAGTAACGTGTTTCACTAGTATCAAAATAATTTTGTGGGAGGACATGCATGAAAACTAGTAAGACACCTCAAAAGGAGCAAGCTCATCTGGAGTTGCAAGAGACTCCTTGGTATGCAGATAGGGAAACAACTTGAGCAGAGGGGCCAAATGTTTCTCCGCCCAGTAGATTTTCCCAGAGGCTAAATAAATTGAAGTGCTGTTATCAAATCCCATACCCCGTAGCATCATTCCAACCTACACTGACAAGAAAGAAAAGGATTATTTCTCCATGGTACGCAGCTATGAGCAAGTAGAAGATCCATGCGGAATTGAGTACAGTACCTCCAAGGGGGTAAGTGGGCATTTTCCATCAATCCTGTTGAGACCAGGTAGAGTTACACGGCCTTTTCTCTTGAACTTATCTCCCCATCCTTTTTGTCGAATTGAATTCATTGCAACATTTTCAGCCTCTCCTCCATCATACAAACAGCATGAGAATGCCACCATGTCCTGCAAGATGAAAAACAGTTGATAACATAGTTTCATGACCATTAAGCATAAGATAGGCAAAAGCTTTAACAGTTTATCGAAACAAGCTTTATTACCTCCTCAAAACGGAGGTGGACTGCAACATACTTTCCACCGGTCCTTGAACTCATTTCAGTCATTCGTTCGACTAGTTTATTTGCCAAATTTGATATGGGAGAAGAGAATTTCAATGCTTCATAATTAGCGAGGCATCTCAAATGCTGAATAGGAGGTGGGACATTCATTGCTAATCTATTCGCAAATGGAGCTATGCGGATAACCCTGCATAAACAATACAAGTAAGAAAAAACAACCTAGAGGTTTGGAAGGGTTTAGGGCCTGTTTGACATGGAACAGAAAAAAATAAACAGTTTAGCACCTACCCCTGCTTCTGCAGAACAGGATAAACTTCTCCTGTGTAATAACGGACAGGAGCCCAAGCTTGGACATGAAGGGTTGGTATGTTAGAGATGTTGTGATCATATTTATCCATCAGC
Source organism: Heteromeles arbutifolia (assembly GCA_024362995.1). Classification (NCBI taxonomy): domain Eukaryota; kingdom Viridiplantae; phylum Streptophyta; class Magnoliopsida; order Rosales; family Rosaceae; genus Heteromeles; species Heteromeles arbutifolia. The sequence continues at coordinate 39,423,509 of JANCRC010000001.1, read as the reverse complement.
ATCTCCGGTAGTTCTTTAACCACTTTAACATGGCCTTCAAGGGTGGCTATGAAATGATCTTCATCGTATATATCAGTAAAAGTGCTGTCAAACAAAAGATAATGCTTTTTTATTTCAATTGAAAACACAATAAGAGTATCTCGAAAAATCATTTGAAGAAAGATTAGGACGGCATTCTCATGATGCTTTCTATAAACTGAGTTTTCCTCTCAAGGTAAACATCTGGCAGGCTTTTTGATACATGTTATTGGTCATTTAGAGCAAGACATTACATGAACCTGACAACCTAATTTAGGTTCCAAACTTGTTTAAGTTGGTTAGACATGGATATACACACATATGATTTAAGTTTTTAAGGGTCGGGACTTCAATAATAGTTACTTTACCTCGGATCCCTCCAAACGTTATGGAATTCAAAGCGAGGAATAACCAAAACTGCATTCAAAAGACCAGCAAGGGCCACAGCATTGCAAATCTGTGAAACAAAAAACATGATTTAATAACACAAACAAACTGTATGCGCTCAAAAGGAGATATGTACAGCTGCTGAAATTGAGTAAAATAAGAATAACAGGAAGCATCCCACAAATAATAAAGGATTAACATACCGCAGAGCGTTGTTGGTTAAGGCCACCATTAACCTCCACAATCAAGTAACCAGTAAAGCCTGGGGAATCTGGAATTCAACGGAGACTATTAGAAAATGTGCCGAGAAAAATACTATCAGATAAATGACTCATGACCTTTGATTCCAAAACTACCAAACCTTCAATTTTCGACGAGTAAATTTACCAATTTGTCAAAAATGCAGCAGCCATCTAACACAAGATTGTGCTATCACATACCTAATTGTAGTCCAGAAGCTGAAGGTGGGCAAGGCTTCTGCTCTTTCAACTTCCTTCTGAATCTCCATACAGAGGACAACTACATCCACAAACAACACATCGTCTAGGTAATTCCACACTAATTTTGATTTTCATAATTCACATCAAAGTTCAATCCAACTGAACAATCCCGGGTTTACAAAACAAAGATTTATGAAATTTAACATCCACGTTCAGAAACCATGAACTGTACTCGATCCAGACTCTAATGTGCCGCTGGACAACATGCTCTTTAAACAAAAACTGGGAAAGAAACGAGAAAAAAAAAGGCAAAATTGAGCAATTATTCTACTGTTTACTTGATCTGAAAGGACATGGGAAAAAGTTGAAATCAAAGATTTAAACTGCAACACAACAGTCTTATTTCAGTAAAGTTTCTGTCTTTTAGCTCCGAAGTGAAAATCTCAAGTCCAAAAATTGTATTTCGTTTTCTTTTCATACTTTTCTCGCTCGGCAAAGCTGAAGGAGAAGAACCATTTTCCTGCATTTTCCCGGAAACCAAACAGAAAATAATAAAAAATGAGAAAACCCCAAGAGTCCGAACCTCAATCGGAGTCGAATTATCGGCCTGAATGTGAGGCCAGAGCAGCTGAAACATCTCGTGACTGCGGTAAACGGAACCGGGAAGAGGGGTATGACCCACTAGACCAGAGAACGGGCCCACACACATGAGCAGGCCAGAGACGTAAAGCAGGGGAAGAACCACCAGTAAGCGGAGGAATCGGCGGAGGAGAAGAAAACTGGAGACGATGGAGATGGGTTTTGTTCGTAGCTTCCGGCGGCAGTGAGGGACTGTAGAGTGGCGGCGCGGCGACGGAGGTGGGCTAGGTGAGGTGCTGCTGCTGCTCTCACTGCCGTTGCCTCCACCACCACCACCACAACCATTAGCATTGTAATGGTGGTGGTGGGCCTTTGCTTTCATTCCCATCAAGTGAAGTGTGAGTGTGAGTTTAGAGAGAGAAAAAGCAGAGAATTCTTGAGAAAGAAAGAGAGAGAGAGAGAGTGGAAAAAGGGCATACGGGTTTTTTCTTTGACACAGAGTTCCAACTTCCAGCAAGATTTTTAGGAGAGATACTATATGGGGGGTGGGGAGAGAGAGAGAGGAGAGAGAGAGTGTGTGTGGCTTGACGGCTTGACGGCTTGAAGCAAGCCAATATAGGGGACAGTTTGGGATGTGGGGTCAGCTTCATTTTTCAGGTAATGGCATGTGACAAGTAGACAAATAAAATAGGAATCAGGATCCTCTCCGGATCCATTCCCTTGGATCCTAGGGATCCCACAATCCTATCTGTTCATCGTATATCGTGCGGTAAAAAATTATTTAAAATTTAAAATTTAAAATTTAAATATAAATAATACCTAACGAAAACTGACCGCACGATATAAAATAAACGGACATGATTGCGGGATCCCTAGGGGGAGATCCGGCGAGGATCTTGATTGTGTGTTTTGCGCTTAATACAACGATTTAGTGGTATTCTTATCACTTGTAAGTGAGAGGTTTTAGGTTCAATTCTCACCAAAGATAAATTTGAACCACGTTATTGCTATTGTGAGGTTTAGCCAACTCCCCACCCTTTTAATGTAGCTAATATCGTTTGTTCAACGAAAAAAAAATGTGTGTGTTTTTGATTTTTTTGGGTTAATATTAATTAATTAATCTCAATTATTGTCTTTTTTATTCAAACCAATTGTATTCTATTTCTTATGTTTTCTGTCCAAATTGAACTTTGAAAGCTCTGAAGTGTCGTATTCGGTTTGGTTCTTTTCCGAATATGCTACAAATATGGGGCGAAATGATAAGGGTTTCATTTTCACAATGTTTCAACCATTTTGTATTCAATGATCTGCATCTTCATTTGATTTCAAATTCGATTCTCACGTCTACGTTATCTTCTTCTAGTTTTGTCGATTGATTAATATAAAATTCATATCGTATCATTGAGGTTAACGATTTTTAATTATAAAAGTATAAATCGAAAGAACATGGGTGTGTATGTCTTGGTTAAGCCCAGTTACATCATAAACCGAAAGAACATAATCAGATAATATAACTAGTTTGGTTCCATTTCGGCTCGATCAATTGATTTTCTTTAGCTTGGGGAAAATAGAGGAAATAACTAAAAGATAGAAGAGTGGAAGAAGATAAATGAGAAAGTGGTGATCGGAGAGACGAGAGAGAAAATGGCAGCTCAAAATGAAAACGATATAGGGTTGATTTTGTTAAGACACTTATGAAAAAAACCAATATAAGCGGTCAATTTTAGAATGTCATGTGGCCACACGATCCCTTTTATATCAACAACCAGTAGACGTCGACAAAATGAACTTGCTAAAAAAATACTAGACTTATATTACAAGCCAAACTTTAATCTTTTCCTTTCAGAGCTGATAACGACACTCCAAAAAAATGTTGATCACCCTTCTATAGTCTTTTTCTTTTATTTTGGGTGCTAATAACTGTTACATTTCTTTTTTCATAGCTGTTGCTTATATAAATTGACATCCAACAAAATTTAATAATTGATACAATAATACCAATAAGATGCCCCATGAGCTTCATGAAAGTATTGAAGTAAGAAAAGGGCCTAAAATTTAAAAATGTACCAATTGAAGAGAAACTCAAAACTTCAACCAAGCAAAACCAAAACAATAAGGAAACGAATCCAAGTATTTGGAAAGTGTCCTAAATTACATGCCACATCAATAATGTAGTCATTAATTAATTAGAAGAAGACGGGGTCACCGAATCTTGTACCAATCGGACCTTGCATCTTTCCTTTTCTCTTTGCTTTTTTTTTTTTTGCTTATCTCTTCCCGAGGGCTTTGAAATAGAGGATGGGGTCGCCAAATCCTCACCTTGATTGTCAACATTAATGCTTGAGGCTTCACTAGCAAATAATTTTTCCCATTGTTGGTCTGTATCGATTCCCCACCTTGGACAATCCTTAAGGACGTCCCAAGCATGATACAACTTAAAAGTTTAATATTTGGGCATAGTTCTTGTGTTGTAAATCACTATTGCTTTGTCACCCTATGCAAGGAATACATAAAGACCAATTAGTTGCAAAAAAGATTGGGTACATGAAAAATAAACTATGAAGGGAGACACTCACCACTTCTTGGGCGCTCCTTACACTAGCCATGTCAACCACGACTCTCTCCAAGCTTCCCTTCCAAAAAGTGCACGCTTTGTTAATAATTTTCCATTGATCGTAAACACTACAAACTTCTCTTGGGTTGGTGTCCAACTTCCCTCGGGTTGGTGTTGGAGTTGGAATTGAACTTCTCAATGATTTTAGCCCGCAAAACCTTTTTATTTTGATTCGTGCCAATGGCATCATCTTCACTAGTACAAACTCATGCCAATCACAAAGGAACATCTTGATCATTTGACCAGTTAGGTCCTCTAATATGATATCTTGCCATCTTAAAAAAAATTAGAAATAGGAAGAAATAGTTGTGGAAGTGGCTAGAAAGAAAAAAAAATAGAACAATTGTATGAGAAAAAGTGAATTTGTGTGGATGTTTGAATAAATACATAAGTATTTATAGAGTTTTAGATGAACTTTGATTTAATTAAATTTAGTAAACCGTTTTAGTCGTCGGATTTAATTATAGGTCTTTAGGTCTTTTTTTTTACGATTTGATTTGATCATACTCGATCTCAATGGTTGGATTTAATGTAATTATAAACTTAAATTTAAAAATTAATAATTTTGAAGCTGAACTGTTGGATCAACCAACAGTCTAATAACGCATGTTGTCCGATCGAAATTGAGCCGTTGGGCTAATTATGGGTGGCCAACAACTCATCAGAATGGGCCCAACGCTCGTGCGTTTCTGCATGTTGGACGCATCATGCTTGCGCGATCTCCTCTTTTCTCGGTGCATCTACACGCATTATTTGCCAGGATCTTTAACCCAGGCCGAAATCTTGGCCGATATTTGCCCCAAAACCAGTTTTAACTCAAAACTTATTTTAGGCCCAGTTGTTGAAGCAACTTTGGGAGGGGTTTAAAACTTAAAAATTTATGTTTTAACCCAAAGGTTGAAGATGATCTTTGTCAAATTTTGAATTATTTATTTTGCTTTTCTTATTTAGCGTGTAAAATGAGATCTACTTTTTGGCCTTTGCTATAAAATGAGATCAGAATAGTCAGAGAAATAGAGAATACATGTTTTGCAAATAATGGAGTGTTAGGCCATCTCCAATCGATGGCTGGCCAGAGGGCTAAGCCCTCTGGCCCTCCAAGATTCTCCAAGATATTAATATTTTAATGAACAGTACATGGCCATATTTGCCTCTGTCTCCAACTGAGGACCAGAGGGCCAAAGGGCTCGTTAAAGCCCTATCACAAAAAACGGTCTCTAACCGAGGGCCAAAGGGCCAAACATAATTTATTATTTAAAAACTACAACTTAAATTCAAATCCAACGGCTAAGTGATGTCAGCATGATGTTAGCTAGCCGTTGGTAGCTGACATCATGCTGACGTCAGCTAGCCGTTGCATTTGAATTTTTTTTGCTATAAATATGGTGGATATTGGGATATAATTCACACAACTTTGAATTCAATCTATTTGAATTCAATCTCTTTCAATTCAAGTTCGCAATGAATTCCAACTTTGGATCATCTTCGGATTCTAACTGGGGGTCCTCATCCAATTCCAAAAGAGAAGCAAAATGGGCGCAAATGAGACGAGAAGATGAGGAGTCTGATGAAGAAGTTCAAGTAAGGCGCAACAAACAAAACAGAGCAGCAGCCATGGCTGCGGCCATGCTGTGTCAGCTAACTGAGGAACAACCTCAATGGGGTGGCTTTGTTGCTGGTTGCTCTTACAAACCATGAAATAGAGCGATGACGTATGCCAATCTGATAAACAACTACTTCAACCCCAACTCGGTGTACACAGAAGAGGATTTCAGACGTCGCTTTCGGATGAGGCGTCATGTCTTCGAGCATTTACTTCGTGATGTCTAACAAGTCAATCTGTACTTTTGACAGAAGAGCGACAGAGTAAGCCGCCCTGGTTTCTCACCTCATCAGAAGGTTACTGTTGCACTCTGAATGATGGCCTATGGCTCCCCAGCTGATTCGATGGATGAAACCCATGGTATGTCTGAGTCTACATGCCTTGATACTCTTGAACAATTTTGTGACACAATCGTTCAGGTTTACAAAGACAAGTACCTCCCCGAGCCAAATCAAGAAGATCTGAATCGGCTCATTCGCAAAGCTGAAGACCGTGGGTTTTCGGGCATGATAGGGTCATTAGACTGCATGCATTGGGATTGGAAGAACTGTCCCACTGGATGGCAATGAGGCTTTAGCGGAAGGTCGAGAAAGCCAATTGTTGTGTTAGAGGTGGTTGCCTCATATGACACATGGATCTTGCATGCTTTCTTTGGAGTCCCTGGATCCCAAAATGACATTACAGTTCTTGGGCGTTCACCCCTCTTCAATAACTTGACGGAAGGTAAAGCACCTCAACTTGACTACTACATCAACGGCCGTCAATACAATATAAGGGTATTACTTGGCAGATGACATCTACCCAAAGTGGGCAACACTTGTCCAAGCAATTCCAAACCCTTGGAATGACGCAGAAAAGTTGTTTACCTTACACCAAGAGGCATACCGGAAAGATGTTGAGAGGGCTTTCGGTATTCTACAAGCACGGTGGAAGATCATCAGCGAATCGGCAAGAGGGTGGAGTCGAGAAAATTTGGACTCCATCATGATGTCTTGCATCATATTACACAATATGATAATGGAGGATGAGCGAGATGTGTATATTGATGGAGAGTCCGATGATGACCAAGAAGATCCAAATAGGTCAAGAAGGGCTCTAGCAAAAACATATGATGGGCCTAATTTGCCTTTCAATCCAAGAACTGGTAGTATCTCTATAAATGAGTACATGAGGCACTATAGAATGATACCTTCTCGTGCCACAATAAGTACCTACAACAGGATCTTGTTGCACATCTTTGGGCCAAAAGAAGCATGGAGTAGGCGTTTAAGTTTTATGTTGTTAAATGTTTTTAAAAATGTTGTTTAAGTTTCATGTTGTTAAATGTTTTTTTATGTTGTATAATTTTTATGTTGGTTAATGTTATTTAATGTTGTTTCATATTATTTAATGTTGTTTCATGTTACTTAATTTAATTTAATGTTGTATAATGGCTTAGGAAGTTATAGGAAAAAAAAAGAATTTAAAAAAAAATGAAACAAATTTTGTGAAATAGAAGTTATAGGAAAGAAAAAGAATTTAAAATAAAATGAAACAAATTTTGTGAAATAGAAGTTATAGGAAAAAATGGAATTTTAAAAAAATATGAAACAAATTTTGTAAAATAGAAGTTTTATGAAAAATTTTGTAAAAAAATAATAATAATAAAACTGTAAAAAAAAAAAAAAATATTCAAATGCAACAGCTAGTCAGCTAGCCATTGCATTTGAATTTTTTCTTAAGAATTCATGTCGGTTATAACCGACAGGAATACATCTATATTATTTAGTATAAATGTATTATTGTCGGTTATAATCGACAGTAATACATTTATATTAGTAATATAATGTTTTCCTGTCGGTTATAACTGACAGGAATAAAAAAACATTAAAAAAAAAAAAATAGCCAACCCGGGGCTGGCTGGCTGGCTGGAAATGGCCAGCGCTCCAGCCCTCCAGCCCTCTCCGATTCCGTGGGGCCCTCCCAGATTCCAGAGCCCTCTGGCCTAGCCCTCGGTTAGAGACGGTTTTCGAGCTATTTTTACCCCTCTAGCCCTCTGGACCCTTCGCTTGGAGATGGCCTTAGTGACTTGGATGTCTCCATCGACCAGCAAACCCGGCAGCCATTTAATAGCCGGTTCATCTGGACTGGACTTACATGTCAGAAAATTAGATACTATATCTTATTCTCACATTTTTCACCATAAAAAATAATGTTATATAACTATTTATTGTTACGTTCTCTTGATAACTTGATAACTAATGATTCATAATTATTCAGCATTAAAATTTGGTGTCAACTGTTAAAATTAAGACACTAACACTATGTTTGGATGAGAAAAATAAATTTGAATTTTAGATAAAAATCAGAATTTATAAATTGGAACATGCACCAATTTTCTTGTTTAGATTCGTAAATATAGAAATTTAAAATTTCCGTGTGATAAAAAAACTTGGAATTTGGGACCTCCAATTCCAAAGTTTAAATTTCATGTAAATATGTGTAATTTCCCAATTTCTATGATTGAGGGCCTAAAAATAACAAATTTCGTATTCAATTTCTAAAAATAAAATTCCGTCATTTAAATTTCTGTCATTTTAAATTTTTTTAGTAATCTTAAATTTATTCATCCAAACACAGTGTAAAGATTTTGGAACAAAATAATGAAAGGAAAAAAATTGTGGACACAATTGACTTTGACATTAACAATTGTACATACCATGGTATATCAAAATGAAATATAATGAGAAAAACATGTGGCTTTCAGGATGAACATATTGATATATCATGTTCAAGATCTGACAATAATAAGAAAAGTTTGTTGACCTATAAAGATGGTCAATGGGTGTAAATCAAAATTTTCAAATAATTGGGTTTTTCCTAAAAGGTACTTTTTTTTTTTGCTCAAAAAGTAATCAATTAACGCGAGAAACCTCGCGAAGAACTAGTACGATTACAATCAAATATAAAAGCAGGAGTAAGTCCACAAGGGAAGAGTCTTATATCCGAAATATGAATATGAGAGAGGGATAAACCCACATTAGTCACAACATCAGCCAAAAAAATTGTTTCTTGAAAATATGTTTCCAAGTCACATAACGTAAGGAGGAGACCAACCAATGAATGTATCAATCGTGTCTCAAATTCTCCAATGGACACCACACCTTCTTTCCACAACATCTATAACTAACTTAGAGCTTCCCTCCACATAAATTCTAGAAAAATTCTTCTGTTTGGCAAGCTTGAATGCATATACGAGAGCTGAAGATATGAGCGCCATCGCTTCAACCACTGTTATAGTACATTCATCCAAGGTGCTTATGGAAGTGGTTCTATATCAACTTTTCTATTTTTGTTTTCACTTGTGACATCAAAATCAAAAGTGAATGACTATGAATTTTTTCCAGCTAACCCCCTCCTAATAGAACCCCGATATCACGTATGAGGCGTTAGCGTACTTTTAGTTTTCGGTTCCTGCAGGTACGCCAACCATACTTCGGGCCCCAAAGAATGCATCCTTGGAGGTCGAACTCGTGTTGAAGGTTATAAACCTTTACTCGCTTTTCACTAAACTAACCTTTTGGAGTATTGATTCATGATTATTTAGCGTTAAATTTAATATCAAAATATTCATTTATTTTTCACCTGTAACATCAAATTTCATAGTGAATGACGACTTATTTTTTAAATCACCCGGTAACAAGAAGAACATTTAAGTATTTAATTCATAACGCAAGCGTAAGATATACAAGATAACGGTTGAGCTGCAAACCCCGTTTACAAGGAGAAATTTTTAATGGTGACGGGAACACGAGTGGTACACCACATGTTTTTATGTAAGTAGTGGAAAATTATATTTTTTAAGTTATTAACTTTTTGACACACATATCTCACTATTTATGTAATGACACATGATGTACCACCCCATATGACGATCACACTGAAAAATCTATCTTTTACAAGGGCGTCGCCTCAGGCTCCGCTGTTCCCACATTCCCACTATACAATCACTTTCATTTTTTAATTTGAAATTTCCATTACCTGCCAACATAAAATATAATTTAAGCACTTTCTGGACCTTTATACCCTGGTGTGCCCCGTACTATTACGTATTTTACCTCCACATGGTGCTGCTTTTCTTTTTTTAATTCTCTAATTAATATTGTGGGGACAAATTATTGAATGACTATATTCACTACTCTTTAGATGTATCAGGCACAAAATATTAAATTAAAACACGTGCATTGGTGGCGTCAAAAGTTTGTCACTGCGGGGATGTCTTGACCTTCTTTTCGCTTTGTCAAGAAGCACTTTAATGATTTCATAACGCACATTACCAATTTTTTTGAGATAATATTCCGCTGATTGTATGTAAGGAGTTATTTAATTATTCACATGTATTGAATCAGATTATTTAATATTTATACGATGACATGATAGCATATCGTCATATAAAAAGAGATAACTAATTACATATAAGGAACCAGACAATGTTTATTTTTTAGAGAGATGTTATCCGAATCCTCACACGCTCGTTAACAATACTAGAAGATGAGGTTTACTCTAAAATCAATTGACAACATGATGAGTGTCTCAACTTCTTATAAGTTGTGTAATTTAGAGAATTGAATAAATTGTGATGACGTCTCAATGTACAAATATGTACAAGTCAATGACTTGGAGTACAAATAAAATTACAAAGAGAAGTAAACTTAACCTAACCCAACCCAAAAGTAGATAAGAGATCAATCACTAAATGAGGAAGTTTAATGGTGGCAAGGATTTAGGAATCGGCGTGAGCTATGCCTGGTTTTTAGGGTTTCCCTACCCATGTTACTCTAAAAAAGGAAAAAGATATCGAGTATGCCTTAAGAATACTATGCATGGCCATGTAATGTCAATGACAACGTGTGTGTGTGTGTGTGTGTGTGTGTGTATAGTCAAAGTATCTTAACAGCTCAAATTAGTATCTTAATTATCCTAAAACAGAATAGCAGAAATCTTAATTTAATAGCCTAATCCAACCTCTAAGCTATATTATAATCCCCAACTTAAGTATTGATGACACATTCTCAGTAGAAGATACGTGATTTTCACGTACCTCATTTTTCTTCTTTACTTTCTCATGTTTCCTTCCGACAATATAAATTGAATAAATAAAATGAGAATTAACCGACAAGAATAAACAAGATGTGCATGCTGAAGAAAGAAATAAGTGTGCGGGAATCATTTCCATCGTAAAATTAGATTAGAGTACAAAACTTTATGTGAGAGTCATGAGTGGACTTGAGCTAAGCAGACACTTCTTCACGAGAAATGCTTACTTGCAACAGTTGTATACAATATCTATCTTTTGCAATAACTAATATACTTGCTAGTCTAGTAGAAGATGTCGACAGAGACAGTATATACCTCCCGTTACTTGTAATTTTTTGTCCTCCATAACCGACTTCGAATGCCCTTGACCTATTGCTCGTCACATCATCTCGACTCACGATCGGCAAAAATTAAGTCCAAACCGAAGTGGCCTAGTGGAACATATCACAATCGGCACTTAGGCTTGGGCTGTATTTAACTTCTAATATGCTTTTGTATACCCTCCCTTTCATCCGCATGCCATTTCCGTAGGCAAATATCAGGCACCACAAAATTCTCAGTGACACAATCGCTATCCAATATTGTTAAATGGGGCATTCCATGTAAATTGTTTTTAGATTTTAATATAAAAATATCACAAGAAATGAAAATTATAAACTTAAAAACTACTCGGGTCAATTTCTAATTTGTAGTTAGCCACTACGAGATGGCCCAATGGTTGAGAATGAATTTCCGATTCGTATTTCATACGGCACGTCTTGAGTTCGATTCTTGGCGCTGATGAATTGCACGATGGTGACTGGAGGGGGGCTGGAATGTCTCTGTGAGTCTTCCCAGCCCTCAAAAGGGTAGACTCTCATGACGAAACCATCTGCTGGTCTATTTTTTTAAGAAAAAAAAATCTAATTTGTAGTCATGTGTATATTAATACTACTCATAAGCTAAAATTGAAGTTCAACTATAAAACCAATTAACAGCTCTTTATCTTCACAATTTAATTGGTTTTCCAAAGGTAATTAAGTTCACCAAGCGCGCGTATTACGTATATGTAGTGGACAGTGGTGGTGGGTAAGCAATTTGGCTTGACCTAAAAATTTGGAACATTACAAAACAAAACCTGGAGGACCACTAACTGATGATGCCTAATTAAAGATGAAAAGCATATTTGAAATTAGTTTGACCATTTGGGATATTTCGTGAATGCAACAAAACAAGGAAATGGAAATTGCCATACTTTTGAAATTAATTTGACATGATGTATGATTTTATTCCAAAACATAACTATTGAATAAGAAATATATATTGACAACAAAAAAGGAAATAATATATAAGCTTAGAATTTGAGGTTAAAAGTATGAGTTTAGTCATGCACCCGAGATTATATGACACACCCCGTCCTAAGGAGGGCGTACTGGCCGTCATGTGAGAGTGACGTAACCATGTGCACAGTGCGGAAGCTAATAAGATAAATATAAATACACATTCAAAGCAATAAGAACGTCTAGTTGCAGTCAAGGATAATTACTAAGATATAACACCCGAAGGTGAATCCTTTTTTTGTGAATTCTGTCAGAGCACCGTTGGATCCCTCGTGGCCACCAAAGCACTGATACCTAGAACCTGGAGGGGCGAAAAACAAAACGCGTGAGTGGGCAAAAACAAATCTTTTCAAAACCTTTTCTCTTTTCAAAGGTTCTAACCCATCGCCGTAAAACCTGTATAATTTCCCAGAAAAATAACATATATACATATATACTCATCTCAACTCATAACTCAAATCATGCCAAAAGTAGTGATATGTAAGGTATATGCCATGCCAAATATATCTCAACAAATCACATAACTATATTAGGTGAAATAACTCATCATAGATGATAACATGTCCACTGAGTGATCAGCTCGGTTGAACTATAGCTCATAATCAATCTCATCATATCTCATCATCACACATATATATATATCCTGCACATGAGTCGGAACCACCTCACGTGGTCTGACCGACAAGACTGAGTGTAAATAAATACGCTATAATGCTACGATCACGTGAAGACTGTGCGCTAATCGCGGGTCACCTACGAGTCAAACCCACTGAAAGTGGTCTATTCGACAGGACTGAGCACCTAACTTGAATCCAAGGTGAGCGTATGGTGCGGGAGTTGAACATCACGTGAAGGACTATGCCCTGGCCCTAGGCGGGAGCACTAACACCGGGGTGTAGGTTTATGAGCTTTCAATACATCTCACATAATCATCATTTCATATTAATCATTCTCTATCATCGATATATACTCACCTGATGCTTACTTGTGCGTCCACAACACCAATTGCCATTATATACAGCTACTAATGCATGAATAAAATAGATATATACTTTGCATGGCATATCATATCACATTTCATATCACATTTCACTTAAATTTGATTTTCTGGAAAAAATCTCATTTATATAGGTATATACGGAAAACAAAAGCCCACTCACTGATATATCGAAGGGTCACAACTCCCGAGCCTCGATTGATGGCGCTCGTCCTCAGGATAGGCCTCACCTATATGCGTAATAACCGAATAAACGTTATTTAATGTACTTAACCAACAATAGGTAATAACTTTTCATACAATGCTCAAATTGGGTATATGAATATATCACAGTGACCTACTCATCCTTAGAAACATCCCCATATTTTTAAAATAATTTTCCGACCACCCACGCACCGGCAAGTGCACGGCCACACGCAGGGAACCCTGACGGAATAGTAACGACAGTTAGGAATATTCCGTTAAAACTAACGGTGTTACCTGACGCCGTTAGGAATATTCCGTCAACTCCGATGAAATATTCTCCCTTCTTCTCTGATGGACCTCACCGGTCGCCGCCGTCCACCGCCGTCTGCAACTCGCCGGAAAACTGAAAAAATTTCAAATCTTCATATCTCACTCGTTTTTCAACCAAATTCCATGAAATTTGTACCAAAATGAAGCTTAGAGTGAGTAGAACAAATCCTTACCAATTTCAAGCCTTGAAATCGACGGGATCTCGCCGGAGAAGCCTCGACAATTCCGGCCTAAACTTTAAACTCCTCGATCTCGACTTCCCGACGTCCAAAACACCTCGTTCTTCTTCTTCGAGTTTCGTGAGGATGATCTAAAGCTTCCTATGGCTTCAAAACTGGCTAAAACCTCCACGGTCAAAAGTGTATGAACAGTGCCAACTTCGGGGTAGGGTTTTTCACGAGTTTTTCGAAGGTTTCACATACAACCAACACTATAGATCAACTCCTGGGCTTGCTAGGAGTTCAAAAACACCAACTAAAACCTCGATCTGCAATTGGAAATGAGTGTTTGGATGATGTCCGTACGGTTTGTACGGAAATGGAAGAAATCCGAGAGAGGGAGGAGATAGAGAGTACACGGGAAAGGGATTGGGTGTGTGTGGTCCAGACTTGTCCACCAACCAAAACAAAAGAAAATCTAAGTCCTAATTGGTTCCCAACAATTAGAACTTAAAATAATTGGTACACAACCTTAAGTCTGAACCACACCACTCTACAATAAAACTCAACGTCCAAGGCTAAATCCGTCTTTTCACATTATCGATACAAAAATTCCGGAACGGGTTATTACATTATATGATAAATTTTTTCACTTTCACAATAACATTTCTTTCGTCTATATTAGATTTGATTTTCACCACAAAAGGTTCGTATCTCACATTGGAGGAGTTGGCTGGGCCGGGGAGGGGTGTTAATAATCACAAATATTCATGTAAACGTATGAAAAAGATTTACACAAAGTTTGAGTGACACAACAATTTCAAGTTTAAATGTACAGTATCGTTTGTATTAATCCACATAGAGAGAAATTGGGAGGACTTGACTTGGGAAGACAACGAATTGGAGAATTCACCACTCGCAAATACTAGTAGGGCACAGAGGCAGAATAGTCACAAGAAAAAAGAGGTTACCACGGATCAAGGTTGCGGTGGATCCCATCACGTGGGAAGATTGAGTTTTTTCTTTTTTTTTTTGTTTTTTGTTTTTTTGGAACAAAGAATTAGTTCTTTATGGATAAAGAGAAGAATGATTTCGTTAAAAGCGTAGAAAGGGTACAAAAGAGTGTCGACGAACTCTCCGAAACATGCGGTTCGGCCACTTTGTCGTGAAGGGAATGACCTTAAATTTACTAGACTACCTGTGTCCCAGAACGTTGGTCGTCCAAATTTCAATGGCATTTTGGTAAACTCATGCAAAATAAATCTCTGTGCTGGTCCAATCAAATGGTTTATTAGGTGTCTGATCCCTATAAATCTGCAGCTGTGCACTGGCACATGGAGTTGTGATTTTTGAGTTCATTTACAGTATCTAAAAATTCAATTTCAATTTGACTCAAAATATTGAGAGATTTTTCAGTGTGACCGTCACACGAGGTGGTACACCATGTGTCTTTATAAAAATAGTGGGTTATGTGTGTTAAAAGGTTAATAACTTAAAAATTAAAATTTTTCTAAAAACACGTGATGTACCATCCGTGTTCCTGTCATAACTAAAAATTTCTCCAAAATATTATGAAAAAAATCAATAGAAAAAGTAGAGATTGCACATTCCAAGTTCCAACTTGCTTTAGACAACTTAATCCTCCCCGTACTTGATCTTTTGCATTTGTCAACATTCTTTTTTTAAATTAAATTATGCGCCTTCTTAATCTATTAATCTATGTGTTTCTTTTGATTTCAATTTGGTCAATTTGATTAGTGTGTTTCAATTGGTTATCATCTTGGTAATTTCTATTTATTTTAACCAAAATGCATTGAGTCCTACATTTGTTACATCATATGAGTAAAACGCGATTATGAGTGTAAGACACCGCAACGATAGAAGAATGTTTTTCTCGTCCTATTTATAGGCAATATTCTTAATTTTAAGATGTAAAGTGATGGTTCTCTTGTGAGTGTTATGATACATACATGATTGAAGGGGTTGGCCCACCCTATGAGTAAAAAGTTTGTAGTAGATCCTGAATGGACTGGTAGCTACCCTCATGTCTAGGGTAAGTCGAATGTCGAGAGCTACTAACACAAGTTAGTTTATGATCCGACTTTTTATTGACAATGAAGTACAATTAATTGAACCCAAAACAATTATTGGATACTAGTAAACAACCTCTAAAACTCAATTGCTTAAGAACATTCATTCATTTGATATGCGGTCAAATTCTCCATTTTTCAATATCGCTTGTATAAAGAAAAATTAGTAACATGCTATATTATGTATAAAGTCGAAAGAAAGTGAGTTTGGCGTATAACATAACCAGAGATTCCGCAAAGTTCACAAATATTGTTGATTTTTCATTTTTATTCAATAACACGATGGTGGCTAGGATGAGGTTGAAATGCCTCTATGAGTCTTTCTGACTCCTGAAAGAAAGAACTACCATGACGACGCCACCAAATGGTCCATTTTTTTTTTTTCAAAAAGAAAACATAAAGTACAATTCACTGACGAAGATCTACCAAAAATCAAAGTGGTAAATTCAACATGTTAAGTTGGGAGGTTGTAGGCAGCGCAAATGCACCAAAAGAATGGTCCATAAATGTCATAATCTTTACTAGTCCAGACAGTTTCCTGCATGTTGCATTAATACCCTCCCCAATATGCAATGCCAAAAGGGTAGCTTTGGAGGTGGGGGTGGTGGGGCTGCCATTGCTATTAGCCATCGATGCATAAATTAACTGGTTAGGGGCGACAAGTAAATCCAATGGAGGCAGAGGATAGATTTCATCTCTTCATTTTAAGAGCTCTCTTGTTAGATCCAAATCTAAATGCATTTGTCCTTGTCTTTTGAGAGACGTCCTACCTTCCATTTTAGACACTCATGGCCTTTGGACTAGCACTCGAGATATTTATGTCGGCGAGTTTTCGAAGGTTTAAATATCAACAGTATAACAACATGACAATGAAAATCCCGACTTTACTCATTCGACCAAAATAATCTCAACTTTACTCATCATCAAAACAATGAGGTTTTTGGTGTACAATTTTGGTTGGCAAGAATTAAATTATATGTATTAATTTTTTAGGCAAGCTTGTCCAACAAGCACTAACAAAGAAAAATGGGGTGAAGTTTGTAGATGTGTTCCATCAAAGCTCCTAGATTTATTATCTTGGCTGAATGCTTTTCAGATCATATTTTTTTTTATCACAACGATATTCTAATTTAATCAGAACTACGGGAAAATAATTCAAATTTTGGTCCAAAGAAGAAACACACGCTTTATGGCTGGTTTGGTATTGTTGTGCTTTGAAAAAAAACTGCTTCTGCTGTGCTGTGAGAATAAGCTCATTTTTGCTGCTTCACGTTTTCAGCTTTTTTTCATCCAAAACTGTGAAAATAAACTGTTTTTAAGTGTTTACCAAACATATTTTTGAGCTCAACTTTTTTTGATACCCACTTTTTATAAAAGCACCTCAGTACCAAACCAGTACTTAGTCAATAGCTCTAAACCACATTGGGCCCGTGCCAGCTTGTTCGGCCCTACAAACAATAATCTACCCAGACCACAAACACTGCATCCCAAGCCCAGCCAAACCGAGCATGCATGTATACGGTGGCTTCGGAAAATCTAATTTACATACCAAATAGCTCTTAATCTAGTGATAATTCTTTAATGAAAAAGGTATGAAATAGTTCCCGAGCAATCCGCGGGATCACCAAAGACTGAGGGGATAAAAGACGCTATATATGTTCTAACTTCTAAAGAATGCAGGACAGAAGCATCGCCAATGGAGAAGAACTGCAAAATTATTCTTTCAATATAATTCAAGAGCATCTATTAGTCACCTGTTATCTCGTTTACTCTGGAGAGTTTATATTGTCAACTAAACTGCTGCTGATCAAATGAAGTTTGAAAATCCTCCCAACTTAATAATAAGGTACAAATCATAAAAAGAAAAGATCGACATCAAGAAGTAGACCAATCTCTTCAGTTTGATTGTAACGCTGCGTCCATTGTTCCAAAAGCCCCAACCCTATCTCGAGGAATCAGGCGTAGTTCAGAACCATGCTTGAGGAATACATTCCCTGCAAAAGCCAGACAAAGTTTGTGTGAAACCAAGGGTCTAATCCATGCTAACAATAATGATGATTCCAATAGCATAATTCCACCAATAACAGCTTGCTATCTGTTTTTTTTTTTTTTTATATACACGTACACATGAAACTTAAGCAGTTCTGGTAGAGAAAATTCTCAACTTCATATTTATACCCTACCCTCTTTGGTTTAGCTATAAACTTCAGCTTAGGATGATAGATTTTAGGCTCTAGAATATGCTGTGCAAATGGGTCTGATTTCATATGTGAACAATGATACAGAAGCAACAGCCCCATTTAGATGCAATGGGCTCCCTGCCCTGTCTCTCTCTTCATCTCTGATCACGACGAGAGATGCAATGAGAATGAGAGGGTAACTAGCAACAGCATTCATGCCAGCATTTCGACCATTCCATTTTTTATTAAAAGCAAAGTACGCTTTCTATTACTCGTAAGGTCTGGAGTGGTTAAACATAAAATACATTCATGTTGAACTAATGTCATATTAAAGACTCATTCTACGGAGAGGAGGTTTGGTAGGGTAAATCTATACAGTGCGTCTAAATTGTTGATTAGGATACAAAATTATACAATAGCAAAATAATAATAATAATAATAATAATAATGAGAACAGAAAAGAGCAAAAAAGGTAAAGCATTGGCATACCTGCACTTTGCTGAGGATTGATTCCAACACCATCTGCACAAAAGTGAGGAGAAATAAACATCAAAATTTCAACACTAAAGGCATTGATATCCTGAAAATTAAGAGGTCTTGCAACAAAGCACGCTGTATAAGTATAAAATCTACGCTGTCTTCCAAGATATTGTATCATCTTTCATTTCTGAATATTCTTCCTTATGTTATTGACATATATTTACTTTTGTCAAATATCAATTTCTTCTAATTTCTGTTTTGATCTCTTAGGATATGGGAATCATATAGTAATTAAGCTAACAAAACAAAGCTTGTTGTCCTCAAAGGGAAAATGACTGAGATACCGTTATGTGGTGGCAATGAAGTCACGCATTTCAAATTGTGCACATTGATTCTCCATAAAAATGTAGGGGATTTCAATTACATCTCAGCTGAAGCAGTGAAAAATTATGCACTGTTCAAACATACTTGAGAAATTCTAATGTGCACTTATGTGAAGTCCCTTTACGCAAATTTAATCACATAAGACATGACAATGGATATTTTCTAATATCAAATTCTAGAATGCCAGCTGCAGTTCAATGTCCCCATTTTTCTTACCTCGGCTCTATCCATTCCTTAAATTCAAAACTCGATCTTTATTCGAGTTTACACCACTTGTGCTCTATCTGAATTATAAGTCTGAGCCGTCTATTTTATTTTTTATTATTTATTATTTTTTATTTTAACAAACGATATTATCTATACTAATAGAGAGAGGGTGGGCTAAACCTCACAATAGGCTAGTAATAATTTGGTTCAAATTTGCCTTTGCCAACAATCAAATCTAAGACGTCCCGCTTACAAAAGTTTGAGCTGTCAATTAAAAAACCACACGATCTATTCTTCATAAGCGTATTGCAATCTAATATTTTTGGATTAGAAAATATGGGATGCCCAATTACCAGAAACCAAAAACCCTAATTCGATACCGATCAATGCCCTAAACCCCACAAACAATCAATCGAAATTTCCAATCATACATAAATCATCAATTCGGAAGGTCACAAACTGTACGAGACAAAAAAGAAATCAACATCAACATGCAAAAGCCCAGAAATCAAATTACCGTTCGTGATGATGGCGCTGGTTTGGGGAGGCACTTTGAATTCCTCGGCCGCGAATTTCAGCACGGCGGTGAAAGGGGCTGCTTCGGGAACGCCAAACCTGAAAGGAAAAAACAAATCCCAAAAAATTGATTTGAGTTATAAAAAATTATGAAAAATCGGCGGAGGAATTGGAACAGAAATTGAGGTGGGTTTATAAGATACGAACACTTTGAAGGGGAGCTTTGGATCGGAGGTTAGAGTGACTTTGAAGGAGACCTTTCCACCACCCGCCATTTTTATTTAATTATTTTTGTATTGGAGAGAGAGGTCCTTCCCTTGTATGTGTTTCGTATTCCTAACGCAGATAGATACCTTGGCAGTTGGCAGGGAACGGAAAATTTGAAAAACATAGCCAAAATTCGGATCATGAGTAGAATTTTAGCCAATTGTTATAACATTTTATAATTCTAACTAAAATTTAACATGAAAATACTACAATACCCTTTTTAATTAAAATAATTACATAACTATGTTCATGTTTGTCAAGTTTACAGGACCAGCAACTTCCTCATCTTCATCAATTGTCTCTTCCAGCGGAGTCACGTCTTCGTCATCCGGGGTTATTCGATAACCCTCCGGCACGAAGTGTTTATATCCCAAAATTAAGTACGAAGTGATTAAATCCCAAAATTAAGTTGTTACTTATGCCCTTCGAATACTTCCTTGACTCCTGCAACCATATCTTCTGTGAGAGTCCTGAGTTCTGGAGACAAGAACAAGAAAATCAATCCAACGACGGATATAACAACACCCAATCCATCACAATGTTACGACACAAATAATTTATATAATTTGAGATCGGAAATTTAAAGTTACCCTTGAGCCTTGAAAGTGAAATCTTCTAGGAGCTCAAGAAATATATCATGATTTCCATTATTGTCACGAAACGTGTCCTTCACCTTTTTGAGAAACAAAAGAGCAACGTCAGTTGTTAATTTCTGGGAACCACTGCCTCCTTCGCCGGATAATCGGGATCGCCTATTGCTTGACCTCAAATGTAAAATATATTTACAATTTGAATCAATATCATTGTAAAAAAAAAAAAAAAATGTCTGAATCTAAAATTGAAGGACGATATTTTTAACAAGATTTCATAAAGCTCTAGAATTAAACTTTCAATAGTCATCCACCAAACATAAAGTGTACAGACTTTCTCGAGAAAATATGCAGAATTTGCAGCAGATCTTTGAGGGAAATTGGTTAGGGTTTTGATCGCTTTCAATGGGGATTGATGCTGTGGTGTTTTAGGGTTTGGTGTAGTTATTTTGAAAAAACAAAATTAATACAGGAGCAATACCGACTGTTTTAGGGGAAAGAGTTAGAAAGACTGCACAAAGAATGGATGGAGAAGATATAGTTTTGTAATTATTTTAGTTAAAAAAGGTATTGTAGTATTTCCATTTCAAGTTTTGGTTAGAATTACGAAAAGTTATAAAGGTTGCTAAAATACAATTCATTGTTCAAAATATGGCTATTTTTCCAAATTTCCCCAGGTAAACGGTGTAAGGATAACACTTTGGCTAATTCTATTTTGAGTAGGTATTTCTATTTATTCCTTACTTACCGTTTTACATGTGTACATATATTTTGTTTGATATTTTATTATAATATTTCTTTATATTTATATTTTTGAAGCATATACGTCATGATATTATCGGGACACGTGCAAATTTGGTTGATTCGACGTTCAACGTCGAACCACTTATATCTGTTGGAGGTAATATTGCCGGTTGGAGTGGTTTTTGGGCAATCGTGGTGGTTCCAACCTGCACAGACCAAAGACAAGCGAGGACCGTTAGGCCGCGCGCCGAGGGTGGTGGTTCCCAGTGTAGGCACGCTGATGGCCAAGTCAGATTGGGTGTAAGTATGGGTAGAAGAAGTGTTTTAGGGCTTAGAGTGGCTAACCCTTAGTGAGGAGTCGGTTCACCTATTTATAGGCCTTGAGGAGCAGGTATGAGCTGGATGTCACTTCCTTGAGCCGTCAAAGGAATTGGGGGACGGTGGCAGAGCATGTCCTTTCGGACATGTTGTCTGTCAGAGCAGGGCTGCCTATTTTTTGTACGGCATGAGCAGTCTTGCTTGCGATACCAATTAGCTTGTCCTGACGTCTCAGAGGGTAAGCGCTGCCTTGATTAGACAAGAGTCGTTCAGCCTCTGAGTGGAGATAGTTAACATGGGCTATGTCATGGAATACCCACTCCGTTCGGAGTGGTCTTACTATGCGTCGGAGTGAGCATATATGTATATGCTGAGAACCACCTGAGTGTTTTGTCCCTCGATGAGGGGGGAGTGTAAATGTTGCCTTCACTCTAAGCTGTAGCCGATGAGTGGACTTGAGTATTCACTTATAGGAATGTGGGAATCATGCCCCTAACTACTCCTCGTGAGTGTCTTCAGAAAGGTAGTTAAACGAGCCCATAACACTTTTCCCGGAGTGGAATTTAGGCCTTTATTTATGTCGGAGTCATGTAAGGGACTTTAGTCCTGTTTCAGATGACTCGTGCTTGCTAATGATAGCGTTGTTCAAGAAATTTTATGCATAGAGTGGGACGTACTATAAAAAGTGATGGCGGTCCGGCGGAGCTTTGCCCTCATGTCTTTAGTTTCTTTTCGCTCTGATGTGTAAGGTGGCTGTTGAGAAGTTCAAGTGAGAAAATGAAGAAGTTAGTGCCTGACTCCTCCACTCAGGACAAGCACGACGCTCGAGGTATAGTTGCGCCTGGCCTGTATGGGACACCTTGTTTCCCCTATGTCCATCATTGCACGATGTGACGTGTTGACAATTAAAGATGGGGGCATGTATGTCGTTTGCAGCTGTTGATTTGTTGAGCGGGCAGCCACGTGTCTCGTCATACCTTTCCGCGAACCGTTGTGCGCCCCGGTGGAAGGGCAATCATGATGGGTATTTAAGCCACACTCTTTATTTTACCTTTTAATTTCAGCTTTCAAAATTCAAACCCTTCTCCCCCCTAAGCATTCTAGGTTCCTTGAAATTCTTTGTTCAAAACTTTCGATGTTTTGCCTCTGTTTCTCATGGTTGCGTTAGCCCGTGCCTCATTGAACCCGGAGGCTACTGTCGTCTGGGATCCTAAATTCATTCCTCCCATGCCTACACTTACCAACAATGATGACGACTTAGTGCGCTTCAACGATGACAACCAAGATGTGCTTGGGGATTGTCATCTGGAGTTGGAGAGAAGAGGAATCAGTATTCATACCGATTTGCCTAAATCTTTGGATCCTACCTGACCCAACGTCCGCACTCACCCGTAGTACTTGAGTCTAGGGTTCAAGTTTCCCTTGTCTGGCTTTCTAAAGGAGGTACTAGTGTTCTACTGTCTACGATGAGACAACTAGAGAAACTGGCTAGCGTGAACCTACCCCACAAATAACGCAAGTTGCCCAAAAAATGGCATGTTCAATGAAAATGAATAAATTATTGAAATATAATTATTTGTTCTTCAATTTTAATTTAATTTCATATTGGTTCTTACTTGAATACGGCCAAGCAGATAATCTAAAATAAAAGACGGCCCTTTGAAACAGGAGGTCTTCGTTTGCTAGATAGTGTGGCTATAAGCAAAGCAAACAAAGCTACATTGTCTTTATAACATAAAAACATTGAAAACTTCATATCAGCTTTGAACCCCTTCTTGATAATAATTGAGTTGCCCCCAATAAACACTTAGATCATAAACCCAAGAATATATGGGAAAACTCCCTTCATTCTTCTCACAGATAAACTATAGCAATAAAAAAAAACTTAGTTAGAATAATATTGCAAATTCTGGAAGAAGTCATAATTATGTGGCAGAGAAACGAAGTCCAAGTCGATGAATTCTTGAACATATCAGTTTAGAAGTAAATGTCAAAATTTTGACAAGAAAATATTTTCTGAACTCTATTTTTTGAAAGGTGCGACTCTTGTTTTCTGAACTCACTTTTTACTCACTAATGGAAGTTCAGCAAGCTCTTTTCCAAAGCACTTTCAACTCTTGGTGCTCATGTTACAAGGTTTTAATTTAGCTTGAACATGGCTTGTCCTTCAAAGCCAGACAGTGAATGGATGTGGAGAGGTAGACTTACCTAATATGCATGAACATCCAGAGTGGCAACTGCTATAGAGTTGGCATCTCGAGCTGCTTGTCTCTCTATAGAAATAAGGAGTAAATGTTTAGTTTATAGTTGATAACAACAGATCTTAAAGTCGTAGAATTAATATTTCATAGTTCAAGTGCATTCCTTCTTATGTCAAATGAAATGAAGCTTGAAACCCCTCGTTAAAAGTAAATAGAGTGTTATGTAAGAAAATGATGCAACTTTTTACCTCCCAATACTTTAAGTTTTATGCATTTTTCATTTGAAAGAAATCCCAAATTAGAGATAATACTTTTAATAGATTGTGTTCGTTTTATGTTTGGTCGGGCGAACCCGTTGTACATTTTTTATAAGTACATATTTAAAGAAACAAAAATCTGAAACCTAATGTGGATTTCATATTAACCATTTACACCAATTCTCTAACCCGTTGATTTGTCTCCTTTTGTTAGTAACTTCGTGCTTATTATATATTTGGGTCGGGCCAACCCATTGTACATTGATAACCTTGAAAGAAACTAAAATCATAAAACCAATATTCTTTTCATACAAACCATTTACACCAATTCTCTAAGCAGATTCAGTCCTACTCGTCTACTACTACCGGATAAATAAACTACACAAGACTAACTTATGGATTAAGGTTGGTTTATATCGTGTCATCGTGCATCTATAATAGGTAGGGGTCTACATTTTCCATTTGAAAAAAAAAACCAATTAGAGATAGTACTTTTAACAAATCGTGCTCGTTTTATGCTCGGGTCGGGCCAACCTATTGTGCATCTATAAGTACATATGAGTATAATACATTGACAAGAAAAAATCAAATTTAAATACTTCATTAACTAAAAATTAAAATGAGTTTAATTACACTTAGCGGGGTAGTTTGGAACAATACCTGCAATACCACGAGATAAAGAATGTCAAGGCCGGGCCAGCTGAATTTAAGACAACTGGAGAAACTGGCTGGCGTGAAACAACCCTGCAAATACTCCAAGTTGCCCCAAAAATGGCATGTTCAATGAAAATTAATTAATTGTTGAAATATAATTATTTCTTCTTCAATTTTAATTTTAATTTCATATAGGTACTTACTCGAATACGACGTAGCAGATAATTCAAAATGAAATACGACCTTTTGAAACGGGAGGTCTTTGTTTGCTGGAGAGTGCGGCTATAAGCAGAGCAAAGAAAACTACAATGTATTTATAATATAAAAACATAGTGAACCTCAAATCAGCCCTGAACCCATTCTTGACAATAATTGAGTTGCCCCTGATAAACACTTGGATCATAAACCCAAGAATGTATGGGACAACTCCGTTCATTCTTCCCACCGATAAAGTGTACCAACAACAAAAAATTAGTTAGAATAATATTGTAAATTCTAAAAGAAGTCATAATTATGTGGCAGAGAAATGAAGTCCAAGTTGATGAATTCTTGAACATATCAGTTTAGAAGTAATATGTTGGAATTTGACAAGAAAATATTTTCTGATCTCTATTTTTTGAAAAGTTTGACTCTTGTTTTTTGAACTCTCTTTCACTCACTAATGAAGGTTCAACAACCTTTTTTTTAAAGCACTTTAAACTCTTGATGCTTATGTCACAAGCTTTTATTTTAGCATGAACATGGCTTTTTCTTCAAAGTCAGTCAGTGAATGGATACTTACCTAATATGCGGGAACATCGTGAGTGGCAACTGTTGTAGAGTTGGCATCTCGAGCTGCTTGTTTCTCTACAGAATTAACAAATAAATGTTTAGTTTATAGTTGATAAAAAGAGGTCTTAAAGTCCTAGAATTAATACTTCATAGTTCAAGTGCATGCCTCCTTACGTCAAACGAAATGAAGCTTGAAACCCCCCGTTAAAAGTAAACAAAGTGTTATGTAAGAAAATGATGCAGCTTTTTACCTCCCAATACTTTAAGTTTTATGCATTTTTCATTTGAAAGAAATCCAAATTAGAGATAGTATTTTTAACAGATTGTGCTCGTTTTATGTTCGGTAGGGTCAACCCGTTGTACATCTATAAGTATATATGTAAAGAAACAAAAATCAGAAATCCAATGTGGATTTCATATTAACCATTTACACCAATTCTCTAATCCGTTGTTTTGTCTACTTTTATTAGTAACTTCGTGCTCATTTTATATTTGGGTCGGGCCAACCCATTGTACATTTATAATATTAAAAAAAACTAAAATCAGAAACCCAATAATCTTTTCATACAAACAATTTACACCAATTCTATAACCAGATTCAGTCCTACTTGCTTACTACTACCGAATAAATAAACTGCAAAAGACTAACCTATGGATTAAGGTTGGTTTATATAGTGTCATTGTGCACCTATAACAGATAGTACCCTTGTCTATGTTTTCCATTTGAAAAAAAAAAAATCAATCAGAGATAGTGCTTTTAACAGATTGTGCTCATTTTATGTTCGGGTCGGGTCAACCCATTGGGCATCTATAAGTACATATGGGTATAGTATATTGATGAGAACAAATTAACTAAAAATTAAAAATGAATCTGATTATACTTAGTGGGTAGTTTGGAATATACCCGCGATACCATGAGATAAAGGATGTCATGGCCAGGCCAACTGTGATTAGACAACTGGAGAAACTGGCCGGCATGAACTAACCCTATAAATACCACAAGTTGCCCCAGAAATGGCATATTCAATGAAAATTAATTGATTGTTGAAATATAATTATTTGTTCTTCAATTTTAATTTTAATTTCACATAGGTACTTACTCGAATATGGCCTAGTAGATAATTCAAAATAAAAGAAGACCTTTTGAAACGGGAGGCCTTTGTTTGCTGGAGAGTGCGGCTATAAGCAGAGCAAAGAAAGCTACGGTGTCTTTATAACATAAAAACACAGTGAACTTCATATCAGCTCTAAACCCTTTCTTGATAATAATTGAATTGCCCCCGATGAACACTTGGATCATAAACCCATGAATATAGGGGACAACTCCCTGCATTATTCCCACCGATAAACTATACCACCAAAAAATATTTAGTTAGAATAATATTGTAAATTCTTGAAGAAGTCATAATTATGTGGCCGAGAAACGAAGTCCAAGTCGATGAATTCATGATCATATTAGTTTAGAAGTAATATGTTGGCATTTTGACCAGAAAATATTTTTTGAACTCTATTTTTTGAAGAGTTCGACTCTTGTTTTCTGAACATTCTTTCGCTCACTAATGGAAGGTTCAGTTAAGCTTTTTTTCAAAGCACTTTAAACTTTTGGTTCTTATGTCACAAGCTATTGTTTTAGCATGAACATTGCTTGCTCTTCAAAGTCGGACAATGAATAGTGGAGAAGGAAACTTACCTAATATGCGAGACTTCCAGAGTGACAACTGTTGTAGAGTTGACATCTCGAGTTGTTTGTTTCTCTACAGAATTAACAAATAAATGTTCAGTTTATAGTTGATAACAAGAGATCTTAAAGTCCTAGAATTAATATTTCATAGTTTAAGTTCATGCCTTCTTACGTCAAATGAAATGAAGCTTGAAACCCCTTGTTAAAAGTAAACAAAATGTTATGTAAGAAAAGGATGCAGCTTTTTACCTCCCACTACTTTAAGTTTTATGCATTTTCCATTTGAAATAAATCCCAAATTAGAGATCGCATTTTTAATAGATTGTGCTCGTTTTATGTTCGGGTCGGGCCAACTGTTGTACATCTATAAGCATATATTTAGAGAAACAAAAATCCAAAACCCAATGTGAATTTCATATTAGCTATTTACAACAATTCCCTAACCCGTGGATTTGTCTCATTTTGTTAGTACCTTCGTGCTCGTTTTATGTTTGGTTCGGGCCAACCCATTGTACATTAGAATATTTAAAGAAACTAAAATTAGAAAACCAATATGCATTTCATACCAACCATTTACACCAATTCTCTAATTAGATTCTATCCTACTCGCATACTCATATTGGATAAATAAACTGCACAAGACTAACCTCTGGATTAAGGTTGGTTTATATCATTTTATTGTGCATCTATAACAGATAGTACCCTTGTCTATGTTTTCCATTTGAAGAAAACACCAATTAGAGATAGTACTTTTTAACTGATCATGCTCGTTTTATGTTTGTTTTGGCCTAACACTTTGTGCATCTATAAGTAATATGGCTATAGTATATTGATGAGAAGAAATCAAATTTAAATACTTCCTCAACTAAAAATTAAAATGAGTAGCGGGTGGTTTGGAACAATACCTGCGATACCACGAGATAAAGAATGTCAAGGCCGGGCCAGCTGCGATGAGACAACTGGAGAAACTGGCCGGTGTGAACCTACCCCACAAATAGCGCAAGTTGCCCCAAAAATGGCATGTTCAATGAAAGTGAATTAATTATTGAAATATAATTATTTGTTCTTCAATTTTAATTTTAATTTCATATGTACTTACTCGAATACGGCCAGGCAGATAATTCAAAATAAAAAATGGCTTTTTGAAACAGGAGGTTTTTGTTTGCTGGAGAGTGCATTTCAATGATTGCCTTTATCTGGTCTAG
The DNA here is from genome assembly GCA_024362995.1 of Heteromeles arbutifolia. Taxonomy (NCBI): domain Eukaryota; kingdom Viridiplantae; phylum Streptophyta; class Magnoliopsida; order Rosales; family Rosaceae; genus Heteromeles; species Heteromeles arbutifolia. The sequence continues at coordinate 39,395,257 of JANCRC010000001.1, read as the reverse complement.
ATTGGCCTGGATACCCCTCTGAGTCACCAAGTATCCAAGAAATTTTCTACTTTGACACCGAAGATGCACTTCTCTGGATTGAGTTTCATCTGGTACTTGCGTAACAGGTCGAATGGCTTCACCAAGTCAGCCAGATGATCTCTCTTCCGCTTGCTCTTAACCACTATGTCATCAACATATACCTCCATGGTCGTGCCATTGTTCTCATTGAAAACTCAGCTCACCAACCTTTGATAAATAATGCATGCGTTCTTCAAACCAAATGGCATTACCTTGCAGCAATAAGTGCCCTTATCATCCACGAAAGAGGTATTTTCCATATCGGGCTCATCCATGGTTTTTCTTCTTTTGAATGATGGGTTTGAAATTTGAATCCGCATGTAGTTTGTGACAGAGCACTCCGGGATCAATTCCGGGCATATCTTCTGCCGAGTAGGCAAAAATGTCTCTGTTTACTTGCAAAAATTTGGTAAGATGCTATTTCTTTCACGCTGAGATTTTGGCTCTGATCTTGGCACTCTGCTCGGGCCTCTCCAGAACGAGAATTACATACTCCGTGTCTTCGCCTGCCTTTGACTCTGGCATACAATTATCCTGGGGGTCGAGGTCAATGTCAAATTCCTTGAAGTCTCGAATCGAGCCCCTAAGCTTCGATTGCTACGAGATGTTGGTAGTCGGAGTGGCCACCTCAACTAGACTAACTATCCTGATAAGATTGAAATTGGAGACTGCACAGGAGCGGGCGCTGGCCTGATCTCCTATGATTCCCTCCACTTTGGAAGGAGTGTGATTAAATCATTTGATGGTAAATGGAGGGGACGACCCTTATGAGATGTATCTAGTTTCGACCAAGGATTGAATTGAGCGGAGGTGGACCGTCAAGGACGTGGAAGTTGATGATGAGATTGAAGGGGTTTGCCACGACATGCAGTTTAAAGGTTCACAGCGTTTGGACTAGCGTTCCCTCAAAGGCCATTGGAATATATCTGAACTTGGTGATTTGTTAAGCAGCCACATTCGCTCTGTATCTTTGAAGAGAAAATTGACTCTGGCCCCTCAATCTACCAGGATATGATTCACCTACGCATGAGCAATTTGCAAAGTAACAAAGGTATCGTTGTGAAGGCAACAAACCTCTTCCAAGTCTCGGTCTAAGAACATCATAATGCTACCATCGATTGGGAATGGTTTGTTAATGAAGGTGACCATCTTCACTTTTTTGCATGCAATCCTTTGCTCCTTGCTGGCGGACCCCACATATTTTTTAGCCTCGTAAATGTAGTTTATATAGAAAGTAGGTATCTTTGCATGCCCCTCCCCCCCATTCAGTATTGGGCGCGGCTTCTTGAAGAAGGGTTTGTCTCGGATCTTATTTAGGACGTTGTTGAGGGAGGTGTTTAATTTGGCATAGGATGGGGGTAGAAGCAAATCTCCTGAGGCTCCATTCGGGGTTCTACTCGCGGCTCTAACCGGTTTACCAGTCTTGGTCGTCCTTGCTTGCCCCGCTGCGCTCATGCCTAGGCTCATTCACCATTTGTTCCATCGCATGTGGCTCCATGGTGGAATTATGTACTCATTGTCCCTTGGGACTATATCCTCTGCCTTGTCGAAGCACTCTGCCATGGTGATATATTCATATTTGGGCTTATGTAGTTTCCTACTGAGCTTAAAATCTATGAGGAGTCCCTTCTTGAATGCTGTGGTCACCATACTGTTATGCAGCCTATTAACTTCTGCAAATTCTGTGCTAAATCGTTTGATGTACTCCCAGAGGCTTTCATCGTCTATTTAGTGGATCAGGAACAAGGTATTTGTCCCTCATTTCAGCTCATTGTACGCGAAGAAGACTTTCATGCACTCGTCACTCAGGGTTTTGAAGTCCATGATGGGCCCAGATGGAAGGCCAGCTTACCACTTCATCGAATTCCCTTCGAGCGTGAAGAGGAACATTTTACACATTAGGGAGTCACTGTGGTTGTACAGAGCCATTGCAATCTTGTACGACATAATATGGCTAGAAGGATTTGAGTCTTCCTTAAAGTATTTATCCATCGGCTGCGTGAACTTATCTGTTAGAAGCTCCCACGCCAGGTTATCAGAGAGAGGGTCTTCTTTGTAGTGCGATTGCATTCTGCCCTTTGAGCACACTTGGTGAGGACCTTCAAGATCAAAATTAAGTCCTAGGATTGTTAGAGAGGAACCTCGTTTGGCTCCTCGAACCACGTTACTGCATAGTAGATGGTTTTGCAATGGGGGCTACTTTTGTTCGAGGAGGTGCTTCCGCAAGCGTGGGAGTAGGAGTAGGCTTTTCCATAGTATTTAGGTAAACCATACCAATGACATGGATATTGTGGTTTCGCGATCTAGACAAGAGACTCTAGTCGCAATAAGCACCTTATAGTGTTGCGGATGAGGCCGCATGGTTGCGTCATAGGTTCTTCATGTCATTGCTCATCCTCCTCAGCATCTCGCGAATGGGGTCCACTAGCATGGACAATGCAGGTGGAGGTGGTGCTGGAGCATGACCTTTCTCGGCAGACATTAGGGGTACATTTTCAGCCGGAAGGGTTGCATTTATTTTAGGGAGGTCTGGGGTCATATGAAGGGTCAGAATGATCGGCAATGAGCAGGGGTAAAGTTGTTTACGGGGGAATATGAATTTGAACTCTAATTGAAAGCACTAAACTATTAAAGCGGTTTTTGGGCAGCTGATGTGGTTTCAACCTGCACAGACCAAAGACAGGTAATAATTGTTAGGCTGAGTGCTGGGGGTGGTGGTTCTCGGCGTAATCACTCCGATGGCCAAGTCAGATTGTTAAAGTACAGGTAGAAAAAAAATGTTTTATGGCTCAGAGTGCCTAAACCTTTGTGCAGAGTCGATACATTTATTTATATGCTTTAAGGAGCTGGTATGAGCTGTCTGTCACTTCCCTGAGTCGTCAGAGCAAGTGGGGGTCGGTGGCAGAGCATGTCTTCTCAGACATGCTATTTATCAAAGCAGAGTTGCATGCTCTCTGCATGGCATGGGCAGTCTTGCCTGCCATACCAATCAGCCTAACATGACGTCTCGCAATTGAGGGGAAGCGATGCCCATATTAGACAAGAGAGCTTCTGAGTGGGGGCAGTTGACATGGACAATGTCGTGAAATGACCACTTCAAACATAGTGGTCTCACTTCGCAGGTTGAGTGAACATATATGTATATGCCGAGAACCACCTGATTGTTTTATCCCTTGATATAAGGGGGGTGTATAATGTTGCTTCTACTCCGGGCCTTAGCCGGTTGAGTGGACTTGAGTATTCACTGTTCTAGGAAGGTGGGAATCATGGTCCCACATTGTCACTTGACGAACTAGAAAACAAAAATTTGTTGTTAGATTGAGTATCGAGGTAATACTGCGTTGTATTTGTGAGTTATTATGGATTAAACATGCAATGACAAAATTAAGGTTTAAGCTTAAAAACTCATGCGATTGTATCTGATATAAAATAGGCAATTTATGTTGTTCACAATCTGATTCAACATGATTGAACTAAACACATTGAAATCGTTTGGGACTTAGGTTTGAGTTTATTAGACCCAACTTGACCAAATATCCAAACTCATGACCCACCTTTTTGTTTAACAACCGATAGTATACTAATACTGAATTCATGGGATTCAAACTTGAGTTCAGAGGGTAGAGCACATTGCTCTAGCCATTATGGCTAAACTCAAGTCTTTTATGACTTATGATTTTTAATTAATGAACAACTGACATTCATGAGATTTCTACATAGGACCTCTTTTGAAGAAGTAGTCATTGGTAAGCATAAGTTGACTTTTTATATGAAGGACTTAGTACTAGTTTGGGAGTGCTTAAATTCTTTTAAAAGCTGGCTTTTTTCCTTTCAAAAACACTGGTGACTCTGTAATGAATTTTTCCAAATGGCAATACTACCCTTTCTCTCTCCTCGCCGCATCCTCCAAGCTCCCGCTTGCTATCTCATGAGATCGAAATCCTTTGCTTAGATGACCAGTGTGAGAGAGTGCACATAGAAGCGGGTATGGTTGATTGGGAAAGATAGATCGAGATGGGTGCACCAATGGTAAATTGAGATGGGCACGCCAATGTGGTGGCTGCGAGTTGTGGAAGTGGGTTAGGGCTCTTAGGCGAGGGTAGGAGCTCAGCTGGGTGGTGGTTGGGTTGTCTGGTCGCGATGGCGGTTTGGATGGGTTGTCCGGCAGTTTGGATGGATGGTCTGGTCATGGCGGTGGTTCATGGTCTGGTCGTGGTGGTTGTTTGGATGGGTGGTCTGGTCGTGGTGGGGGGCTTGAATGGGTGGGGTGAGTTTGCTTAGAGTTAATTTTAATTTTATGTTTTAGTTTTTTTCTTCAGATTTTATGTTTTTTAATATATTTCAAAATTTTTATTAGTTTTCTGAAAAATAAAATTAAGGGTAAATTATATTTTCATACCTCAAGTTTGGGGTATATTTCAATTCCTTACAACATCTTCAAAACATTTCACTTTCATACCTTAAGTGCTGACGTGACTGCCAACATGGCACACCACGTGGCAAAATTTTTTTTTTTTAATTAAAAAGAACACTTGGATCTTAAAAAAAAAAAAAAAATGAAAGCTATCTCATCTCCCCGCAACCACCCCCCACAAACCCAGAAACATTCACCCTACCCACACCCGCCCAGCTTCCGTCCCCCTTCCCACCATCACGACCTCACCATCCCACCCTCACAACCTCATCGCGCGCCCAACCCACCCCCCCCCCCCCCCCCCCCCCCCGGGGCGACCTCACCCTTTTCCCCCCCCGACCCACCTCACCCAGATCCACCTCGCCCCAGAGCCCCTCTTCTCCCTCCCTCATCCTTGCCCTGCTCGTCGGCAAGTTGGTTGGCTCCGACAACAAGGTATGCATTTAATTTTGTCGGGGAGCTAGGTTTTTTTTTTTTTTTTCTCCAGGTGGTTTTTTTTTAATTAAAAAATTATTTTCTTTGCCACGTGGTGTGCCACGTTGGCAGCTACATCAGTACTTAACAGATCAATGAATGAAAAATGTAACAGATGTATTGTTTTGAAATAAAATAGTACTTAAGATATGAAAGTGAAATGTTTTGAAGATGTTGTAAGGAATTGAAATAGATCCCAAACTTGAGGTATGAAAGTGTAATTTACCCTAAAATTAAAATCAATGTCTTTTTGGTTATTATAGACAGTTATTGCAACTTTATAGAAAAGTTTACTAAACACTTTAACATTCTTTTTCTATTCACAACACTTTTACAAAGGAAGATTAAATTCACACACCCCAAATTACTTTTCCCACACTCTTAATTTTTTTAATATTTTTCTATCAAGTGTTAGTGGTGTGTAGAAAATATTAAAAAATTAAAAATATGTGGAAGAAGTAATTTAAGATGTGTGAATATAATCTCTCTTTACCAAAAGCTTAACTGATTTATTTCAAAGCTAAGATTATACTTACAATACAGTAAAAAATATTTTTTTTTTTTTTTTACAAAAGCGTAACAATACCAAACTAGACCTAATAACCCAACATTATATCTTGTTTATGAAGAAGTTGAAGATGAGAGAGTGGAGACAAGCAAAGTTTGTGTAAAGCAACTGCATTCAAATATATTCCGTCTCTTTGAAAAGAAAAGAATAAAACGAACAACTTCGCTTGTAGAGTAGAATAAAACGGACAATTCTCTGAAAAAAGACATTCTTTTGAAGTGCTGCTTCCAAGTTCAAAAGGGCTGTAAAATACCTCTAAACTTAGAGAGGAAAAAAATATTTTGTTTTTTCAAAAATTAATCCATAAATTAATCATCATTAACAATCCAAGCATCACAGCCCACCATCTCAATGACTTTAAACCTACTGATCCAGATACATTAGGACACGGAATCTTGTGGTGGCGATATGTGCACGTCGGTGGCTTCCTGCATATATATACATAGACAACAATAAAAGTGAATGGCTTACACCACAAGGGAAAAAAAAAATCAGATACAAAATGCTAAAACATTGCTCAATTTTTATTTGCAAAGCGCGCAGCATCAAGAGCGCACATATATTTGGCAAGAGAATATTACCGAATATACAAATATATGAAGAATCAAATTTCAATGTTCAAAATCTTTTCTTATTTCGACCCTCGATTATATAGTCACTGCATCCAAATCCCAAAGAGAGATTTAAAACAGTTTTTGTGCATGTAATTAGCTGATGAAAAACCTGGTTGAGCAGAAAGCAATGACGTAATCTGTGCCCGAGCAAGTAAAGATACTGGTCGGATCATCATAAGCATAACTGTGGGCAGTAGGGCATGCTTCTTTGAACTTCTTGGAATAATATGTGGGTTTACACACCGCAGCATTGCCATAACGCCCTTGGCAGCAGTACTCATCTGTGTTGAACACGTCACATGCGCTTCTGCATCCAATATTCTTCCCATTTGCCTTGACAGCTAGCTCTTTCGGGCAATTCGGTCTCAGGTCCATGTCACAACCAGATACACTGCAATTTCCCATACCATTTAGAGGTGTCACAACCAACGGCAAGTTGAACCCGTCAACAAGGCTCACATCATAAAAGTCTTGCTTGGCCAGTGTGAATTCGGCGAGTGTTCCTGGGGGCTTTGCTGAGGCTCCACACTGGAGGGTGCTACCACAGGACCCGGTCTGGCACGAGCCATTGCTATTTTTGTCAAAGTTGCAGCCAGTTCGACCCCATATCCTGCCAGACCACCTAACTGGGGCAGTGAACAGGATTGACTGGCCCGGTTTTAGCACAAAACCACCAGCAGTGAAGTTGTCCGCAGGAGTCACTGCAGGCCAGACTGTCTCTTTGCAATTGTTTACAATGGTGAAAGTTCTAGCAGATTCGGATAACTTTGGTCCTGCAGACATCCAAGAAACCAATTGCTCTAAAATTTGACATGAAATATTGGTGCACAAATTAACTAAAAGGGTTGTTAATTTTTTCCACCCTTAATTTACTCCAAGGATGTGACAGATTAATATTTTGAATTTCGATCATATTGATTTGAGCATGTTTACAAAAGGACTGATACTACATTCTAGTCAATGCCATTATCCATACAAATTGTGAAAGAAACATAAACCAGAAAAATTGATATGATCAAGAAATAGGATAATGCTAGGGAGATCAAATTTTTAAACCAAATTTACAAACCAAATTATGTGTCACCATTAACGCTAGGAAACGAGCACGTCAATCAACACTTAAGTAAAATCCAATCATCAACATCCACATCATTTGGTTTACAAAATTTGGTCTCCCTGGCATTGCCTAGGTAATACCTGAAAGAAACATAACAACCGGTACAAGTGGTAACATTAACAGATTGAAATGTTTTTCCATTTTTCTTACTTCCTCTGCCTATCAATCGATCTTTCGTTCTTTCTAACTTGAGGTTGATGAAATTACATGAAGAATTGCGCTAAGAAAGTTTGACAATATGCACATATAAAGGAAGAGGGTGGAGAAGGATACGTGTGGAGAAAGCACTAGTAAACCAAAGCAGTAGTAATACATGAATTCTTTTTGGCAATGTTAGCGAATCTGATTCCTTCCCTAATCCTTTCCTGCAAGTTTATTAAGGTTCCCTACCACCGTTTCTACTTTTTCCCACATCAAAGCTTAATAAAAATCCCCGTTTGCAGAAACTATCCACTCCTTTTTTCTTTTGAATCATTACCAGGGTAACTAGCAACAGCTGTCATGCCAGCATTTCGACCATTCCATTTTTTATTAAAAGCGAAGTACGCTTTCTGTTACTTGTAAGGTCTGGAATGGTTAAACATAAAATACATTCATGTTGAACTAATGTTATGAAGACTAATTCTACGGAGAGAAGGTTGGTCGGGTAAATCTATATAGTGCGTCTAAATTGCTGATTAGGAATTTAGGATACAAAATTATACAATGGCAAAAAAATAAATGGAGAACAGAAAAGAGAAATAAAGGTAAAGCATTGGCAGACCTGCACTTTGCTGAGGATTGATTCCAAAACCATCTGCACAAAAATGAGAAGAAATAAACAAAATTTCAACACCCAAGGCACTGATATCCTGAAAATTAAGAGGTCTTGCAGAGCCCACTGTATAAGTATAAAATCTACACTGTCTTCCAAGATACTGTATCATCTTTCCTTTCTTAATATTCTTCCCTATGATATTGACATACATTTACTTTTGTTAAATATCAATTTCTTCTAATTTCTGTTTTGATCTCTTAAGATATGGGAATCATATAGTAATTAAGCTAACAAAACAAAGCTTGTAGTCCTCGAAGGGAAAGGACTGAGATACCGTTACGTGGTGGCAATGAAGTCACGCATTTCAAATTGTGCACATTGATTCTCCATAAAAATGTAGGGGATTTCAAGTACATCTTAGCTGAAGCAGAGAAAAATTATGAACTGTTCAAACATTCTATAGAAATTCTGAAGTGCACTTATGTGAAGTCGCTCTATACATTCCCTAAATTCAAAATTCGATCTTTATTCGAGTTTATACCACTTATGCTCTAGATGAATTATAAATTCGAGTTGTCAATTAAAAAGTCCACAAGATATAATCTTCATAAGCGTATTGCAATCTCATACTTCGGAATATGAAAAATGGGATGCCCAATTACCAAAAACCCTAATTCGATTCCGATCAATGCCATAAACCCCACAAACAATCAATCGAAATTTGCGATCATACATACAATTCGGAAAGTCACAGACTTCACGAGACAACCGAAATGTACAGCAACATGCAAAAGCCCAGAAATCGAATTACCATTGGTGATGGTAGCGCTGGTTTGGGGAGGCACTTTGAATTCCTCGGCAGCGAATTTCAGCACGGCGGTGAAAGGGGCTACTTCCGGAACGCTAAACGTTAAAGGAAAAAAAAAAGTTCCCAACAATTTGATTGAATTTAAAAAAAAATTTGAAAAAGCGAAAGAGGAATTGGAATAGGTTTATACGATACGAACACTTTCAAGGGCCGCTTTCCACCTTCCGCCATTTTATTTGGGAAATTTTATTTGAACCATGTAACTTTTTTTTACATCTAATTTAAATTTAAATTGTTAATTATCTATTTTACCCTATTGCATAATTATATACAAAATGAAATTAATAATAAAATTCAAATTTATCAATAAACCCATTAAACCCTATCATCAATTCTTGTTTATCCTATGTTCATTCTAGCTAAAACCCTAATAAGTCTTGTAGAGAAAAACAAACTTTTTTATTGATGGATGGTGATTTTCAAGTTTTGAATCCTTCAACTAAGGTATGACTTAATTTATGAATATTTTGTTCGTTTGATTTCAATTTTTTTAAAGTTTAAAAGATGAGTATTTGGGTTTCAATTTTTTTCATCAATCCTGAATGGTTTGTTAAACTTTCTGCAATTGGAAAATTCTAAGGAAAAACTTCTTACCAATATTCTTAGATTATAAACTTCATTGCTTGTTGATAAATATAAGGGGATGACTTGTTTGATTTGTTGCTTATGCACATCACTATAAATAGCACATCATTATAAATAAAAAAGGCAAATGTTTGGGTTTGGAAGCAGAAAGAAAAAAAGTAGCCATGGAAATGCTATTGGGAACAGGGGGTGGGGCAATGACGCCTTTAAAAAAAAAAATATATCAATTACAGATGTTATTTTATAAAGGGAATGGGTGTAAAGATAACTTAACAGTTTGAGAGAGGTCATTCCCTTATAATTGTTTCGTTCCTGTAATGGATATTCTTTAATTGTATGATGATGTAAATTTTAAATAGATTTGGTTTTTAAATTATTTATTACTCTAGTTATTCTTTCTTTTTAAGATTGTATTTACTTGGAAGACAAGTTAATCCTCTCTTTGTTATGAACTTTCCTAGTTTAAGTGTGATTGTGTAAATCCTAGATTAGATTTTATTCTAGTTATTCTTTCCTATATGGACTTGTAATCCTTGGGGATGAAGGATTTCTTGTCACATCTCGACCCGGGGTGGATCACTTCCCGGGCCTGCTCCACCACCGTAGCACGATATTGTCCTCTTTGGGCCCCGACCACGCCCTCACGGTTTTGTTTATGGGAACTCACAAGCAACTTCCCAGTGGGTCACCCATCATGGGAATGCTCTGGCCCCCTTCTTGCTTAACTTTGGAGTTCCTACGGAACCCGAAGCCAATGAGCTCGCAAAAGGCCTCGTGCTAGGTAGGGATGAGAATATACATTTAAGGATCACTCCCCTGGGCGATGTGGGATGTTATATTTCTTCTCCCTTTTATTACTATAAATAAAGGCACTACGTAGGGAGGAATAACACACACATTCCCCTACATTCCTACAAACACATCTCTCTCTACAATCTCTCTTTGTCGGCGGCCCCTCCCCTTAGTCAGATAAAAAAGGCTATAACACGTTAACAGCACACTCCTACCGTTGCGCTTAGGAATCTAACATGGAAGTTTTCTGCATCAAACCAGTTCATCCATATATCGTCATGCAATCAGGTTCTTCCAAAACAACGGTTTTTATCTCGATATTTTTGCAGCCTTGATATCATGAACATTCACCATAATGCATGACCCAACTTTACGTTTTTCAAATTTTAGATTCTACATAAATTGTGTATGCATTATATTCATAATTGTTGAATTATGTGAATTTGATATTGCCATGAATTGCATCAAATATATGTCCATGCATTGAATTATATATTAATATGCATTGAATTGAATACCTTAGATTTGGGCTCTATTTCAATTCCTTACAACATCTTTAAAGCATTTCACTTTCATACCTTAAGTACTATTTTATTTCAAAATAATACCTCCGTTACATTTTCCATCCATTCATCCGTTAAATGCTGACGTGGTTGCCACATATATGCCACATGGCTGCCAAATGTCTGCCACATGGCAAAAAAAAAAATTTAATTTAAAAAAAAAACCTGAATTTTTACACAAAAAAAGAAGAAGGGTAAATTACACTTTCATACCTCAGGTTTTGAGTCTATTTAAATTACTTACAATATCTTTAAAACATTTCACTTTCATACCTTAAGTATTCTTTTATTTCAAAATAATACATTTGTTACATTTTCCATCCATTGATCCGTTAAATGCTGACGTGGCTGCCACATATATGCCACGTGGTTGACAAATGTCTTCCATGTGGTAAATAAAATAATTTTTTAATTTTTTTTTGAAAAACCAGAATTTTCTCAATAAAAAAAATAAAAAATAAAAAATTTGAAACCCATATCTGCAAGAAGAAGAAGAGGGAGGAAGAAAGAAAGAAAAAAAAATTGTCCCTCCCCCACCCCCCAATAACCCACATCTGTAAGAAGAAGAAGAAGAAGAAGAAGAAGAGGAGGGAGGAAGAAAGAAGGAAAAAAACCCCAAAATCCCACCCGAGCCACCCCTCCCAAAAATCCCCCATCACCTACCCCCAAAAATCCCACCCAAGATTAGGTGGATCTACCACAAAACCAATCCAAAAATCATCTCAAACTCAAACTATTTTCAAAACTAACCCACACTGAAAATCACCAGATCGCGGAGGGAGGAGGGTCGCGCGCAGGGGGGTGGGTGGGGGGGAAGGGCTTTTCTTCTTCTTCCTACATATGTGGGTCACAGGGGGGAGGGACAATTTTTTTTTCCTTCTTTTTCATATATAAATGTAACGAATATATCTCATTCGGAAAGGATTTCTCCATAATGTCCATGAACAGTTGCTCCTGGAGTGGCTAAATAGGGCTTCGCCGATCTTATTACTACAGAGTCAATTTGAACAATTATAACTTGCAGATGTGGGTTTCAAATTTTTTTTTTTTTTTGTTGAGAAAATTCAGGGTTTTTAAAAAAATTAAAAAATTATTTTATTTGCCATGTGGCAGACATTTGGCAGCCACGTGGCATATATGTGGTAGCCACGTCAGCATTTAATGGATCAATGGATGAAAAATGTAACGGAGGTATTATTTTGAAATAAAATAGTACTTAAGGTATGACATTGAAATGTTTTAAAGATGTTGTAAGGAATTGAAATAGACCCCAAACTTGAGGTATGAAAGTGTAATTTACCCTTCTTTTTTTCTTTTGTAAAAATTTAGGTTTTTAGAAAAAAATAAATTAAAAATAAATTTTTTTTTCCACGTGGCAGACATTTGGCAGCCACGTGGCATATATGTGGCAGCCACGTCAGCATTTAACGGATCAATGAATGGAAAATGTAACGGAGGTATTATTTTGAAATAAAATAGTACTTAAGGTATGAAAGTGAAATGTTTTAAGGATGTTGTAAGGAATTGAAATAGAGCCCAAACCTGATGTATGAAAGTGTAATTTACCCTTGAATTTAAAAAAAAAGAAAAAAATTGCAAACTGCTAGGGTTCTTCGAACCCATGACCTGAACCGTGCAAGCCGCCAGCACCAGGCTTGGCGAGCCAAGCCCAGCATCGAAACCCAGGTTGCAAGCCCAGAACTGAAACAGTGCATTTGAGGCACCACCGTCCTGACCCTTGGCCTGAAGCCCAGGTCTTCCCTGTTGATTTTTCCAACGAAACACGATCGGCAGTCGTGTAATTTGGACGAAACTTATCGTTTTTATCAACGATTTTTTGAAATTCCAGAAGAATTTTCATGAGTTTTATTCGAATTCGATTGAATTCCTCCAATTTTTTTCCACCCCCCCCCGACGTTGAGATTACACCTTCGTCGACAAAAATTGGTTCTCCGATGAACCATGGAAACACTGTCGTCAACTATTTCCGACGAATCCCCACACTTAGCACCGCTAGGGTGTCCTAAAGATCCCACTCGAGCCCTAACAGGCCTCGGTTTCCATTTGGTCCATTCGCACAACACCCTTGTTATTTGGGCATGCTTGTGTCGAGAGTTTCGACCCTCATCACTAGCCCTTTAGTCTTTGGTGATAACCTGGCCCAAGAACCAATTGAGCCCATCTAGGCTCTTGTCGTTTCTGTTGGCATATGTGTGTGTGCTGCACCGGATCCCAGCTTCGCTAGAGTATCCATGTTCCTGTGTCTGCATCACAGCTGATCTGTGCCCTTCACATGCCCCTATTTTGGGCTTGCGCATGCAGCCCACTTACTTTGTGATGCATAGGCCAGCATGCATGCTCGGCTTAAGACCAAACCAGCCCAATATTTAGGCCTGAGACGCACGACACCTATTTGATTAGCCCACCCGTGCGCTTTGGTCTTATTTTGGGCCCCGAGTTTAATTGCCTAATTATTTTAGGCCTAATGGGTTTTATATTTTTTCACCCACACTTTAAATTTGGCCCGAAGCCCAAATAATTAATTCAATTATAATTCTAGACCTGAAGTTCTATTTGCATATTCTCTTGTTGCATATTTCTATGTATATATTTGCGTTTGTCTGGAAGAACATATAGACCTGAAGTTCATAATTATTTTGAAACCTGAAGTTTCTAGAAACATGCCTTGTTTGAAAACTTGAAGTTTTCCTTAAAAACATCACCCATGAAAACCCGAAAATTTTCATGCGAATTTTAACCAATACGTGTCTATTAGAACCTGAATGTTCTACTCCTATATGAATGTATTGATATTTTTTCTCCATTACACTAATCACATCTTGTCATTTATTTTGTGATAGGAACATGTCAAATTTGAACAAACTTGACTTCACCACTTTGGAGGTCTCTGGAAGGAACTACCCCAAGTAGGTCCAAGATGTGAAGCTCCACCTCACTACAAAGAATTTGCGTCCCGCCATTGAAGATGAGACGGACAACCCGGTTGGAGAAGCTGAGAAAGCCACTGTTATGATCTTCATCCCAAGACATATTCATGACGCCCTGCAAACCGAGTACCTTGATGAGGATGATCCACGAGCAATATGGGTCGCTTTGGCCGATCGTTTTATCACCAAAAGGACATCTTCTTGCCTGAAACAAGACATGACTGGAAACATTTGCACTTCCAAGACTTTAAGTCTGTGAATGAATATAATTCTGAAGTTTGTCTAATTCGATAACTTCTCAAGTTTTATAGTGAAACTTTGACCGAAGAGGATCTCTTAGAGAAAACCTATTCGACCTTCTCTGCTACTAATATTATCTTGCAGCAACAATATAAAGCTCAGAAGTTCACTAAGTTTTCGGATTTGATCTCTGTTTTACTTCTCACTGAAAAGTAGGATCAGCTGTTGATGAAAAATCATCAAGCTCGACCTACTAGGGCGACTGCTGTGCTTGAAGCACACTATAACACAAACCAACGCCCAAAATGCCTAAAGAGGTGTGGTAGGGGCAGCCAGAAGCCCCCCCTCCCGTCAAGGTCAACAGAGCCAAGGCCCATCTAAGGGAGGAAACAAAGCCCAGAAGTGCCCTAACCTTACTCTTAAAGCCCTAAACTTCAGGAATGAGGGCAAAACACCCGCAAACTACGGATGCAGATATGTGATGTCGCTGTGGTTCAAAGGACCATTGGTCCTGTGTTTGCCGAGCTCCCCAAAAGGTTGTAGCTGAATATCATTCTCATGTTAAGAAGTTTGAGTCAAACTTTGTGCAAATGGCCGAACTAGAGTGTACCAAGATGAAGGTTTCTGACTTTCAAGAGGATATCACACCTATGGAAGATTAGAATCTTAGACATAAACTATTTTTCTAGTTAAAATAAGACAATGGGGCCGAATTCCATAGTAGTGGCCGAACCCCTTGTGTTTTTGGTTAATTTTGAACAATTTTTCTTTATGTTTGGATTATTTGTTGGTGATTTGTTTTTGGATAGTAAGTTTTTAATTAATTTCCATCCTTGAATACTTAAATTATTTTGAATGGATATTTGTTTTTAGAACTTTTATGCATGTGACCATTTCAAATTAATTTTTCATTCTAGGTATGATTAGTCGGAAAGTTAGTTATCTGGCAGATAGTGCAACCACACACACCGTTTTGCGTGAATGCATCTATTTCACTAACTTCATACCTAAGAATGCACATCTGACAACCCTTTCAGGCCCATCCAACCTGATCGAAGGATACAGTAAGGCACGTATAATGTTATCCAATGGTACCATTTTGACCATTGATGAGGCACTCTATTCTCCGCGTTCTGGAAGAAAGTTGTTCAGTTTTAAGGACATTCGAGATAATAATTACCACGCTGAAACCTATGTAGAAAATGGAGTTGAATTTATGTGCATAACTTACTACGAATATGGCCACAAGCATATTCTAGAGAAGATGGAGCGTATCTCGAGTGGTTTGTATACTACGACCATACGCCCCATAGAGAGCCATTATGTGGCCGGCCCTACCTCTAGGACTGCGCACAAAATTACACTTTGGCATGATCGTTTGGGACACCATTGACTAATAGCAATGCGCCGTATCCTCAAATCATCACATGTGCATCCACTAACCCGAAGTTTAGGTTCGATTCAAGGAATTGCATGTTAAACATGTTCAATGGGAAAGCTTATTACTAAGCCTTCTTATGACAAGATTCGTTCGAATCCTCATATTTTTCTACAAAAGATTCAGGGGGACATTTGTGGACTGATTCACCTTCCATGCGGACCATTGAGATATTTTATGGTTTTGGTTGACGCTTCCACACGTTGGTCACACGTGTGCTTGTTGTCCACAAGGAACGTTGCATTCTCCAAATTGTTGGCTCAAGGTATCATGCTCAGGGCTCACCACCTTGATTATCCGATTAAATATATTCGATTGGATAATGCTGGAGAATTCACATCTAAAACTTTTGATGATTGTTGCAAGTCGGTTAGGGTTGAAGTTGAACATCCAGTACCCCATGTTCACACCCAGAATGGTCTAGCAGAGGCATTCCTTAAGCGATTACAAATGATTGCTTGATCGTTGGTCATCTGCACCAAGCTCCCGATCGCTGCTTGGGGCCAAGTAATATAGCATGCAACTATGTTGGTCTGCCTAAGGCCTGTTGCGACCCAACCACATAGCACCATTCAGTTGGTTACCAGATACGAACCCGACATATCGCATTTGTGCATTTTTGGTTATGCGGTCTATGTGCCGATTTCGCCGCCCTTACATACAAAAATGGGGCTTCAGCGAAGGATGAGAATCTATATCGAATATGATTCTCCTTCGATTATTCGTTACTTAGAACCTTTGGCAGACGATCTATTTACCGCTCGTTTCATGGATTGTCACTTCCATAAGACAGTCTTCCCATCGTTATTAGGAGATAATAACGTTAACATTCTTGAAGAACGACGCGAATTATCATAGACAACTCCCACTTTTTTTCATTCAGATCCCCTCACTGCTCAGTCTGAAACTGAAGTGCAGTGCATATTAGATCTCAAAGCATAGCTCAAAGCATGCCAGATGCTTTCACTGATCTAGCATGAGTGACAAGATCACATATTCCAGCTGCGAATGTGCCTGCAAAGATGTATGTACCAAATGTACGACGGACTTCCCTTCTAGAGGCCTGGGACTCCAATTTTGGTGATCCACGTACGTTAGCGGCTAGCTAATTATCTGCCCCTACACATAAGCGTGGCAGACCTTTTGGTTAAAAGGATTCATATCCTTGGAAGAGGAAACCCATGACACAGGCACCTGAAGAGCCTACTGTGAATCCGACTGTCGCTTACTCATTTTATCTAACTCATGAGGAAATTCTAGATTACAGAAGTGTCCTTGAGGAGATGAATCCACCTCTCGAGAATCATGAGATTTTAGTCTATTATTCTAGCTTAGATGATATGTGGTGTAGAAATGAGATGATCATTGATGATGCATTCGCATATACAATAGCTACTGAGATCATGTTGAGCGATGACATTGAACCCTATTTCGTTGATGAATGTTGACGTAGAACCGATTGGTCAAACTGGACACAAGCAATCCAAGTCCAACTCGATTCGCTTGTGAAATGTAAGGTGTTTGGACCTGTAGCTCCTACTCCTCCACATGTGAAGCCCGTTGGCTACAAGTGGGTTTTCGTTCGGAAGCGTAATGAGAAAAATGAAATTGTCCATTACAAAGCTCGTCTTGTTGCACAAGACTTCTCACAATGCCCCAGATTTGATTATGACGAAACTTATTCACTAGTTATGGATGTGATTACTTTTCGCTACCTTATCAGTTTGGTTGTTTCTGAAAAACTGAGCATGCAGCTGATGGACGTAGTAACTGTGTATCTCTATGGGGATCTTGATATGGAAATTTATATGAAAGTTCCCGAAGGACTTACATTGATTCGATCAAATATTTCCAAACCCCGGAACACGCTCTCAATTCGGCTGAGGCGTTCACTTTACGATTTGAAGCAATCCGGAAGAATGTGGTATAACCGTCTGAGTATGTATTTGACTAGGCAGGGCTATGTGAACAATGAACTATGCCCTTGTGTGTTCATTAAGAAATCACATTCTGGTTTTGCGTATATGTCAATGACATGAACCTCATTGGAACTCCTGAAGAACTCGCGAGAACTACCACGCACCTAAAGTCAGAATTTGAGATGAAAGATCTAGGAAAGACTCGATACTGTCTCAGTCTCGAGATAGAGCATCGTTTGGATGGAATCTTAGTACATCAATCGAACTATACCCAGAAGGTGTTGCGCCGTGGATAAAGCAAAACCTTCGAGTACTCCTATGGTCGTTCGATCACTAGATGCAAAACGAGATCCCTTCCGTCCGAAAGAGGATGATGAAGAGATTTTGGAGCCTGAAGTTCCTTATCTAAGTGCGATAGGCGCTTTATTGTACTTAGCTCAATGCACTAGACCTGACATCTCATTCGCTGTTAATCTTTTGGCAAGATGCAGTAATGCACCAACATGCAGACATTGGACTCGCGTTAAATACATTTTCCTATACCTTAAGGGTACTACGGATTTGGGCTTGTTCTATCTCTACGGATCTTCAAGTAAAGCCGCACCCTTGCTTCTCGAGTTGGTTCTTGCCTTATTGGTTATACCGACACATGATACTTATTTGATCTGCACAAGGCGCGTTCTCAAACGTGTTATGTCTTTATCGTTGGAGGCACCACAATTTCTTAAAGGTCAACTAAATAGACCTTAGTTGTCACTTCGTCTAACCATGCTGAAATTCTTACCTTACATGAAGTAACTCGAGAATGCTTTTGGTTGAGAGTAGTTGTGGGCCATATTCGAAGCTTCTGCAATCTTTACCCTGTCGTGGATGTCCCAACAACGATCTATGAAGATAATGCAGCATGCATCGAATAGCTTAAGAAAGGTTACATCAAAGAAGACAACACCAAGCACATTGCGCCGAAGTTCTTCTTCTCACATTAACAACAAGAGCATCAGAAGATTGAAGTAACGCAAATCCGTTCACAAGACAATCTGGCTGACCTCTTCACCAAATCACTACCGAAGGCGACGTTTTAGAAGCTTGTTCAAGGAATTGGTATGCGTAAACTTTCTGAGTTGTAACATTGATAGTTCTCTTTGGAATTGTGTCAAACTCAGGGGGAGTATCTTAAAGAATACATGATTGATCTTAATGTACTTTTTTTCCCTACGATTAGGAGCATTTTTCCCATTGGGTTTTTGCTACCTAACTAGATTTTAACGAGGCACCCACCTTGGGTTGACAATATCCCTGATGACGTCCCATAGACGTTTCATTTGACTTTGCATTTCTCACGCATTTTTCCTTAGACTATGGATTTTGTCCCTACTCTGGTTTTTGCCATAGCCTTATGGTTTTTTAGTGAGACTTACTTCTTTATGCAAGTTCCTACTTTATTGAGAATATTGTTGTTCCCAGAATCAGTGCCAATGAGTCGACTTCCTCAACTTCTACATGATGGTGAATCTACCTTGAGTATTTACACACTCAAGGGGGAGTGTTATGAACTTTCCTAGTTTAAGTGTGATTGTGTAAATCCTAGATTAGATTTGATTCTAGTTATTCTTTCCTATATGGACTTGTATTCCTTGGGGATGAAGGATTTCTTATCCGTCTTATTACTATAAATAAAGGCACTACGTAACACACACATTTCCCTACATTCCTACAAACACATCTCTCTCTACAATCTCTCTTTGCTGCCGACCCGCTCTCCTTAGTCAAATAAAATAGGCTACAACACTTTTCTTATTTACTATAAATAAAGGCAGAAATACAACACAATAATTCTTAAGCATTCTACAATCTCTCCACTCTTTCTCTTTGCCGCACCGCCTCTCTTTCCCTCAGTTAATTATAGGCCACAACAGTTTTGTATTTCTAACGCAAACAGATGATGCGATGTAAAACAACACACAAATTAAACCCTCTTTTGACAATTGTAGTATATGTATAAGTAGGGATCGTTCTGGACCGGGGATTAGGAGTGATTGCTAATCTAAACTAAACTGACTTTAAAACACAAAAACACAAAAAGAAACTTAAAAACACTTAACTAGACTCTATAGACTCAATACAAACTGAAAAGACTCAAAACTAACTAGAAAGACTCAAAACAGCACAAAACAATGAAATAGACCCAAAACTGACTCTAGGGAGTTATTTGGACGAAAATTAACTTGAACTTGACTCAAAACACTTAAAAACACAAATTGGACGGATTCTAACCTAATTAACACAACAAAGTAAAGGAGGATTGGGTTTTGGACGAAAATAAAGTAAAACAAAACAGAAACTAGAACTAGACAGATTTGCACGAAATTAGGTGTTTTGGATGGATGATGGACTAGCTAGAGGGTTTTTCTCCACACATGACACACTTGCATACAAATCAATTTTCAGTTGTTCTTTCAATAAACCATGAACCTCAACACCCTAGATTAATTAGGTACGCTTAAATTAACCCTCAGATTTTCCTTATGTCATTGAATTGGACGGAAATAGCGCATCACAATCAAATTATTCTTCAAAAGTTCCCTACATGAAAGCGCATAATAGAGACACAATCAAAGATCATTAAGCTCTATGAAAATCATAAGCATTGACAAGGCATTCGTAACTATGAAAGCGCATGATACTCCTGCCAGGAATTTACTTAACATGATCGTGACCAGCGACCTTCACTACTTGTGAATATAAGTTCATAACGATTAGGTGAAACTCCCTTATATTCTAGCATCAAATTCATGCATGCAAACTAAGTATGCATCCTTAATCAACATACAAGAATAAGTTCTTAATCAAACAGTTAAGCAAATTGCATTCACAATTTATGAAATCACAACTGAAGGTAATCAATTCATATTGCAAATATATTCACGGCTTTGAAATTCCCCCTAGCCAAAAGGGTTTAGCTCCTCATGTTCACAGCAAAATAAAGAGAAATTAAATTAAACATTGAAAACAAAGATAGATTACACCTAGAAATGTTCCAGCAATCCAACGTCTTGAATGCAAGCACGTCCAAGGGTCTCCTTCCTTCTCCTTTGCTGCGACGCAAGGTGGTAGTGGTGGTCGAAGTGGTGAATGGTGGTGGTGGATGGATATAGGTGAGTTATGGTGAAGGGTGGATTGTGGATTTTCGGCAGAAATTGTGTAGAGAGATTTAAATGGTGCAACAAGCTTTATTTAAAAGGCTAGGGTACTCAGAAAATAATAGGAAAGGTTCAATACTTAGCTATTTTGGTTCCACAATTTAATAGGTAAGAAAGAATCAGAAAATCAAAGAGAATAAGAATGTGAAATTCGGCATAATATATATGAGAGAAAAGGAATGTGTTTTAAAGGTCAGAAATTAAGAGAGAAAGGGAAAGAAGGTGTGGCATTGATTTGTAAGAGAAAGGGGAAGTATTTTTGGGCAGAAAATAGGCAAGAAAACCTCTCCCTTGTGCAGCAAGGATTGAAACAAAAGGGGAATGTGTTAGGCACGGTTTTGGGCTTCTAGAATGAGTAATTAGGCAACCTGCATGTTTTGGAAACCCCAAAAATGGAAACCTCCACAAATGGAAACTTGCACAAATGGAAACCTTCACAAATAGAAACTTCCAACTTTAGAAACCTTGGCTTCCAATTTTGAACTCTTCATTCTTCATTTGATCCTAAGCTCATTTGATCTTCAATTTCGTCCATCCACTTAGCTCCAAGCATAAGCTAACCATTTAGTGCCCAAAACTGCTCCAAAAAGCACCAAAATGCACTTTCTTGCATACTTTGCACATTAGACCTACAAACACACGAAGATAGCTTAAAATACTAAAATAACTAAGAACTAACAACGTAAATGCAAGGAAACAAGCTAACTAAGTTGCATAAATATGCTCCTATCAACAGACACCATGCTTTGCGATTCTTTTTTGGCAGGTAAACTGTGTAAGGAAAACACTTTCGCTAGTTCCAATTTGAGTAGTTATATCTATCTACCCGCTACTTACAATTTTACACGTGTATATATATTTCGTTTGATATTTTTTTATGAATATATATTTATATATTTGAAACCTGGACATCTTGATATTATCGGGACACATGCAAATTGGGATTGATTTGACATTCAACATCGAACTACTTATATTTGTTGGAGGTAATATTGTCAGTTGACGAACTAAAAACAAAATTTTGTTGTTAGATTGAGCATCGAGGTATATACCACATTGTATTTATGAGTTATTATGGACGAAACATGAAACGTGATAATGATAAAATTGAGGTTTAAGCTTAAAACCTCATGCCATTGTATAGCGATAATAAAATAAGCAATTTATACTGTTCACAATCTGATTCAACCATTTCTACATAGGACCTTTGACGAAGTAGTCGTTGGCAAGATTAAGTTGATTTTATTTGTTTGAAACACTTAGTACTAGCTTTTTTTTTTTTTTTTTTGGTCAAGTGGGATCTAAAAGGATCACCAGGAAACTTTATTAAACACACAACACAAATTTACAAACAACAGGCCCACTAACAAAATACATGAACCAAAAAGGACCATAACGGGAAACAGAAAAACACGGGCCAAACCCCAAACTAACAAAAGCCCAACCAAACAAAACAAACAAACAAAAGCCGAGAAGTCCGCTACTACCGCCTCCGCCAGAACAGGGCATCTCAACCTGCAGAAATCCATGCCCACCGCCAAACATCGCCTCTCCGATTGTATCATCCAACACCGATCTACTCCCCGAGCACAGCCATAAAGTAAGGATAACCAAAATCTGAAGAAAATCAGTTGGTTATCAATCAAAGGAAGCCCATGGAACACCATGAGCAACACTGCCAGATCTGGTAAACAACAAAGAGAAGGTGGTGGTGTTGGGAACACCTGAGTCAGTTGAAACAATGAAACTCGCAGCACCAACTCGAAACCTGTGGCTGAAGATCGAAACGCAAATGAAAGAGGAAGAGGGATGACAGCAAGGGAAGAAGAAGATGGCAAATCAAGATGAGGAGGGGGAAAAAGTAGTAGACAAGGGAAAAAGAGGAGAAAACAAAGGAAAGGAAAAAGTGGCAACCGACTCCAGCATAAGTTAGAGTCGGCGCCTAAAAAGGTGGACAAGAATGAAACCCTTACCAGAGGAGGAGGAGGAGGAAGAGGAGGAGGAGAATGAGAGGTGGGGGGAGAACTCTCACAGAGGAGAGAAGCTCTCTCACGGAAAGAGAGAAAAAGCATGTCTGAGAAAAAGCTGGGCTGTATTGTATGTTTGTAAACAAAAACATTCTACTTTTTTCACAATTAAGGCCCATTCAAAGCCAAGCAGAAACAGCAAAAACATGCTTTGAAAACAAGCTTTTTTTTTCCTTTCTGAAATGCAGGTGAACAGTTCTTCAAAAAAAAAAAAAAAAAAAAAAAAAACGCGGGTGAACAACAACTCTTTAATGAATTTTTAATGGCAATCCTACCCTTTCTTTCTGTGCATCGTCCCCTCCGTCTCCTCCAAGCCTGAGCTTGCTATGTCGTGAGATCGAAATCCTTTGGTTAATTGAGATGGGCATGCCAATGTGGTGGCTGTGAGTTGTGGAAGTAGGTTAGGGCCATTAGGCGAGGGGAGGAGCTAGGTTGGGTGGTCTGGTCGCGATGGCAGTTTGGATGGTGGTTCGACAGTTTGGATGGATGGTCTGGTCGTGGTGGTTTGTGGTCTGGTCGTGGTGGTTGTTTGGATGGGTGATCTGGTCGTGGTGGTTGTTTGGATGTAATTTAATTTTAATTTCATGTTCTAGTTTTTCTTCTTCAGATTTTATGTTTTTTAATATACTTCCATATTTTAATTAGTTTAATGAAAAATAAAATTAAAACCAATGCCTTTTTTGGTTATTATAGACAATTACAACAACTTTATATAAAAGTTTTCCAAATACTTTGACATTCTTTTTATATTCACAACACTTTTACAGAATACATTTTACCAAACACTTAATTGATTTATTTCAAAGCTGATTATACTCACAACTTTTTACAAAAAGCACAACAATACCAAACCAACTCAACCTTAGATCTTGGTAATAAGAAATTGAACATGAGAGAGTGGAGACATACAAAGTTTGTGTCAATCAAATGCATTCAAGGATATTCCCTCTTTTTGAAAAGAAAATAATAAAATGAACAACTTCATCTTATACAACCAACCAGCATGGACAATTCTTGAAAAAAGACGTTCTTTAAGTACTGCTTCTAAGTTCAAAAGGGATGCAAAACATACCTCTACAGTTAGAGAGGAGTAAACAACTTATTTTTTAAAAATTAATCCATAAATTAATCATCATTAACAATCCAATCATCACAGCCCACAATCTCAGCGACTTTGAACCTACTGATCCAGATCCATTACCACACACAAGCTTGTGGTGGTGATATGTGCACACCTGTTGCTTCCTGCATATATAAACAACAATAAAGTGGATAACTTACACCACATGAAAAAAAATCGGATAGAAAATGCTAAAACATTGATAAACTTTTATTTGCAAAGCGCGCACCAGCAAGAGCGGACATATATTTGGCAAGAGAATCAAATTTCAATGTTCAAAATCTTTTCTTACTTGGACCCTCGATTTTATAATCACTGCATCCAAATTCCAAAGAGAGATCTAAAACAGTTTTTAGTGCATGTAATTAGCTGATGACAAACCTTGTTGAGCAGAAAGCAACGACATAATCTGTGCCTGAGCAAGTAAAGATACTGCTCGGATCATCATAAGCATAACTGTAGGCAGTAGGGCATGCTTCTTTGAACTTCTTGGAATAATATGTGGGTTTACACACTGCAGCATTGCCATAACGCCCTCTGCAGCAGTACTCATCTGTGTCGAACACATCACACGCACTTCTGCATCCAACTTTCTTCCCATTTGCCTTGACAACTAGCTCATTCGGGCAATTTGGTCTTAGGTCCCCGTCACAACCAGATACACTGCAGTTTCCCGTACCATTTAGAGGTGTCACAACCAATGGCAAGTTGAACCCGTCAACAAGGCTCACATCATAAAAGTCTGGTGCGGCCAATGTGAATTCAGCGAGTGTTGCTGGGGGCTTTCCTGAGGCTACACACTGGAGGGTGCTGCCACAGGACCCGGTCTCGCACGAGCCATTGCCATTTTTGTTAAAGTTGCAGCCTGTTCGACCCCATATCCTGCCAGACCAGCTAACCGGGGCAGTGAACACCATTGACTGGCCTGGTTTTAGCACAAAACCACCACCGTTGAAGTTGTCCCCAGGAGTCACTGCAGGCCAGACTGTCTCTTTGCAATTGTTTATAATGGTGAAAGTTCTAGCAGACTCGGATAACTTTGGTCCTGCAAACATCCAAGAAACCAATTGCTCTAAAATTTGACATGAAACAAATTAACTAAAAGGGTTGTTAATTTTTTCCACACTTTAATTTACTCCTAGGACGTGACAGATTAATATTTCAAATTTCGATCATATTGTAGGATTCGAGCTTGTTTACAAAAGAACCGATACTAAATTCTATTCACTGTCATTATCCATACAAATTGTGAAAGAAACATAAACCGGAAAAATTGACATGATCTAGAAATAATACCTGAAAGAACCATAAAAACTGATAAAAGCGGTAAGATTAACAGATTGAAGCGTTTTGCCATTTTTCTTACTTCCTCTGCCTATCTTTCAATCTTTTGTTCTTTCTAACTTGAGGTAGATGAATTACATGAATGAATTGCGCTAAGAAAGTTTGACAATATGCAATATAAAGGATGAGGGTGGTCAAGAATAACGTGTGGAGAAAGCACTAGTAAACCAAAGCAGTAGCAATTCATGGGATGCTTTTTGGCAATGCTAGTTAATCTGATTCCTTCCCTACTCCTTTCCTGCAAGTTTATTAAGGTTCCCTACCACCGTTTCTACTTTTTCCCATATCAAAGCTTAATCCATCTAAAAAATCCACGTTTGCAGAAACTATCCACTCCTTCTTCCTTTTTAATCATTTGGTCATCAACATTTTTATCTAATCTGAAGTATGAAGACGGATGATTGGAACTTGGGTGTAGAGTAACATATTGTTTTAGTCAACTTACCTACGGTCGGGTCTGCCAAACTATAAACTCTACTTCAAATGAAAGGCACCGTTTTTTGTTAAAGTTTCATAGACGGGTTGCGGCCTACTATTAATCTTATCGATACTTTTCTCACTTAACCATCGCGTAATAACTAGGTGTGTGATTTTATGCAAAAAGTCTCGATATAATCAAAAGTAGAACCATATAATATAAGTTGTAATCTGTTTGTAAGATGACTTTTTAATTTATTTAACATTTTTTCAAAATATTTAACTTCCAAGTTCAGTAAACTGTTAACTTAATAAATTAATTAGATTCGAAATGTACATTAGTGGACAAACGCTTCCCTGTAGAAAAATCGCTTAATAACTTAATATACAGACCTAGTACCTACTGTTGTTTGATATGGGAAAACTGAGGTCCAAAATTAGGCATATTTTGGCAAAGAAAAAGAACAATAAAAGCAAAATATGAGAAAACCCCATGAAGCAATACCTCAGTTGGAGTTGAATTATCGGCTTGAATCGGCGAGTAGTGATTTTACATGGGCTGGGAGGGTAGTGTACTATAGAACCCAATTGGAACAATCTCCTCGCCCAGTTTGTTGCATAATGTTCAATCTTATGCAGTGGTGGATGCATTAAGGAATTCAGGTGGTTGCGAGATCATTTGGAGCCCGGATAAGTGGCTATGAGGACCTCCGAGGACCATTCAAGCTATGTAGTAGACCTGGCATTCGTGTCGTGTTTTCCGTGTTCGTGTTGTTTTCGTGTCATACCCGATATCTTAATGGGTCGTGTCGTGTAACACCTGTTAAAATAAACGGGTAAAATGACCCAACCCGAAATCGACCCGATAATATTAACAGGTAATATGACCCGACCTGTTACCCGTTAAGGAAAATATATTTTAAACCAATAAATAATAAAATGAAAAATATAATACTAAATAAGTATATACATACCATATTGTCATATCCAAAAATAAAGTCTTTCATAGTTTTTTAATTAATGTAGAAGTGTAAAAAATATAGAAAAAATATATAAACGCTCGTAATGACAAGCTTTACAACTTTCATGAAGATCTTAACTTCAAAATTCGCCACTATAATCATATAAATCATAGATCAAAATTTAACCGTTGATTGTTGTTTACATTTACGCTTCATTTTTCTCATCAAATTTTGTTTTTTGAAAACATGATCTATTAGAGGATGCAGGAAGATGAACGGTTTGGATCGTTGATATTATATTCAGAGTTTTACAGTTAGTGAAAATATTGCTTGATGTTTATAAAGTTTCTACAAATTATATGACATCAACTCATATTTCAGTTAACCTAAATATCGAAACGTGATATCAAAGATTTGAACCGTTAATCTTCTTACATCCGCCAGATGATCATGTTTTCAAAAAAGAAAATTTAAAAAATGAAATTTAGTAAGAAGAATAAAGCGTAAATGACAATCGACGGTTAAATATAAATTTAAGGTTTATGGATTATAGTGTTGGATTTTGAAGCTGACCCCTTCATGAAAGTTGTAAAGCTTGTCACTATGAGTGATTGTATATTTTTATTTTTATTTTTTACAGTTCTACAATAATTATTATTAATTTTATTAATTTACCCTCAAATAAAAAACATTATTCATGAGGGTTTGGAGGATTTTAAAAATCTAAATGATAATGTAAGTGTAACCATTATCTACTCGTGGAGGAATAATGATGAATCACGAGTTTATATATTCTTTCACATTTTTCATACTTGTATGTATGTTTTCTTAGTTCTTGCCTATACAAATGCTATACTAGTTTATTTTAATTTTGGACAACAACGTGTTAAGTGAAATTTATCCTAATAATGATAATAAGGAACTCTCATAATAAAAATAAATAATGACTAAAACTTTTTTTTAAAAACTTTTATAGAATAATAATACAAAACTATATACTTAATATAGAATATATTGTATATATTAATATGGCCATTATTGTATTTTTATAATAAATCTTTTAGTAATTAAACTTTAAAATTATCAAAATAATTTTTTTCTTAACGGGTCGAAATGGGTTACTCACGTGTTACCCGCGTGTATACCCGTTAAGAACCCGTTAATAACGGGTTCTTATTGGGTCACCCGATAATGACCCGATTAGTTATCGTGTTGACCCGAAACTCGTTATTTTCGTGTCGTTTTCGTGTCGTGTCAGAAACTGCCGGGTCTACTATGTAGTGAAGGAGAAGAGTGTAGCGGCGGACCAGCAGCTGCAGTTTCTACAAATGATTGATGAAAGAGAAAGTAGACTATTCTGTTTTTTAAAGACTTAGCCAAAACACGTAGTTTTTAGTCAAGCCATGTGAGGGAGATCCTTTTTAATTTAAAAAATATAGAGAATCTATTCCCTTTCCTCGTACCCAAGATCTCCACCCAATCCCATTTTGCATTCACTTTCTCCAATTGGGTAATTCCCAATTCCAATTCCCTTTTTCCTAACTCCACCCAATCGATCCCCGGCCCACTAACAGCTGCTCCACGCCTCCACATGTCTCCTCTCCACGACCACCACCACCTGGTTCACTTCTCTCCAATCTCCACCACCACTTAATCCCCTAATTTCTGAATTTAAGTGAGTTTCTATTTTAGTCTAAATTCATCATATAGGATGTTGAAATTGATGTGTATTAGATGGAAAATTTATATTCAGATTAGTTTATAGCTATTGTTAATCTGTTTCGATTTTTTGATATTGTTTGGATCATGTGTTAGTTACTTCATATATATATATTTTTAGCTTCATCAATTGATATGGTTTTTTGTTTTGATTTATTGATATATGTAGAAATTAGAAGTATGAAACGATATTATAGGTAAAAATCATCATCAATAGTTCCAAATCACCATCGTTCATTTTTTTCTTGTATTGACAATGAACCTATCATGACACGTTTTCAAAGTATGAAATCTTGTTGTGGAAAAATTTAGCCTTTGTAGCTTGTAATGTTGTTTGTACAAAGATTATAAATGAAAACTGGGTAGTTTATCGTTTAATTTTCATGTTATTTTCATATTTTTTAGAACTTTTATATCGGGACCATCCAATGTTAGAATTCTCGATTCGCCAGTGACATCATGATCTTTCTTTTTCGTGCTTACCCATAGATCTGTAGGTCTCACTTGGAACAATCTCTTGGCCTAGTTTGCAAATGTTATTTTAGGGGAAAAAAAATGAAAAAGAAAACAAGAAAGAAAAAGAAAGAGAACGATCTATGTCTAAACATATGAACCAAGTCAAAAAGTAGGTTATTTAATTGCTTTTTTTATCCTTTTGGAAACTCCTTGGTCCCAACTCTTAGTCACCCCTATGTGTCTATTGTTCTTAAAGTTGCATATGGAACGGTTGAGAGGGGGGGGGGGAGGGATAGAAATTCCAATCAATGGTTGGATGATCAATACCATGGAATGGGGGCAGTGGCGGATCCAGGAAATAATATTAGGGGGCTCAGTTGGAACGATTGAGGGGGGGGGGGGGATTCCAATCAATGGTTGGATGATCAATACCATGGAATAGGGGCAGTGGCGGATCCAGGAAATAATATTAGGAGGGTCAGCAAGAATAGCACGCGCGTAACGTGCAAATTTTTTTTAGCAGAAATAGTATGCATATCGTCATTTCATCGAGTCTTGATAGCCTGAAGTCATTTGGAAAGACATACTGCACACCTGTTAATGCCTCATTTGCGTGGGTAACTAACATGTTCCAAGGCTGCTCTCATATGAATGCGTAACAAAGAAACACACTTCTCTTGAACACACTAACAATGTTTGATATCATTGCATCCCATTAATATGTTTGTCCAAGAATGATGATGCTTTGTTATTCTTTGAGATCACCATTTCATTTACTTTGCATTTTTGGATAGTTTTTTACTTGGTTCTTTTTTTTTTGCCAACAATTGTAATCACAACCAACAAACAAGCCAAAGGAAAATAATATTAGGACTAGACTTTAAAGGGGCAACACCTCTTTAATGCATTTTATCAAGCAGTTGAAGGGCATATATGAAGGGCAACTTTAACCTTTAAAGGGGTAGCACCCAAGTTATCCATGGACATTCACCGAAGTTCGGAGGGTCAGCACCTAAGATGTCCATGGACGTTCACTGAAGTTCAGGGGGTCATCTCACCCCCTTGCCCCTTAGTGCATCCACCAGTGAATGGGGGTGTTGGGGGGGGGGGGGGAGGGGGGTGGGGCTGGGGGTAGGGTCGACTCTACTCGGCTCTTCTTTTTAAACATGCACCAATTAAGATATTTTGATACCAAAACCTAGCTACATATTATTAACGCTCAAAACTTGTAGGTTGACAAATTAAAATAATAAATTCTTAGCGGGCTTGGGATAATGACTAAAATGAAATGAACTTAAAGATTAAAGTGGTTCACCCTTTAAAACTAAGCTACATCAACTGTGTTGCTTAGATTGTATTCTTTCAAGACTACAAATAGAGCTCGACTAATTACATGAACTCTCTGTTTTCTCAGCCATCTGACTCCATTACAAGAGGATCCTATCCTTTTATATAGGCCCTCCTTCAATGACTCAGAATGCTTGGGTTCCCCTAATATGACATTTAATGCGCCACTTATGTAAACAAGCATATTGACACATTTTCACCTATCGACTGGGTATTTGATGGTGAAGTGACAGGTTCTTAGTCTAGTTAGCACGCCTTTTCAGAGTGATGTGCATCGAGTGGCTCACTCGGTCTTGGTTATCCATCCCTGCCTCTCCGAGTAGCAACCCGACCACTTTTATATCTCATCCCAAAAATCTACTTTTGGTCGCGAGTCGCCACGTGGACTGATTAACATCTAGGTAAACCTGCTCGTAAACCTTGCGCTAGAAAGTTGTCAGGCTGTCTACGTGCCTCTGGCAGTTAGAAAGTAGTACTTTATACAACCTCGTCGGCTGAGCTTGTAAGCGGTCGGCTTTAGTACTTGAGAGCATCTTCCTCTAAACCCCTTGGACCTTGGGGTTCTTGATCATCTTTGAGTTTTGACTTTACTTTGGGCTTCTCATAGCTTCTTTCCCGGCCTGCACCATTTTGTGGGCAATGAAGTGCCTAACGTTAACTAGTCCCTAACTTCTTGGTCAATGATTTCTTCTTGGGCATGGAGTTACAACGGTTGTCATGTACCCCGAGTGTGCTCTATTAGAAAAAGTTTCTCGATTGTTCTTGACCTATCGTTCTATCAGTCGCTCGACTATGTCCCTTATGTGCCTCATCCAGAGTAACAATCAAAAGACATTTGGGTGCTCGATGCATGTGTCAATGACAGACTAGGGGAGTAATCGAGGGGTCTGTTTATTGAAGACATAGCAAACAGGTGTGGCCTTGTGCATCATGATGTCTCTTCACGACTCTTCAGTTCTTAGAACGAAGTAAATGGTCTGTCACGTGTCACGATCTCGTCACCCAAGTGCTCCATCATCAATGGCTAAGATCACATACTCGGGTCTGTATAACCTCCACCGTCACAACTTCTTCATTTTACTTCACATTATCTACTGATACTGTGTTAGTTTTCCTTAGCGATTCATTCGGTGGCTAGAAAACTACTTCCTTAAGACTGTACCCCCTCATCATCATTTCTTCAAGTAAATTTTCTCTTCCTATGTTTGTTGTATTTTGTGGATCATTGAAAACATGTTCCTGTAATTGCTTATTTTCGTAGCGGAATTAAAATTCCCAATTATCGTTGTCACAAGCACACGTCGATGAGACTAACTCTAGTACCCTTAGTGAAAATGATAGAGTAGACTTCCCTGACATAAGTAGACTAAGTAGCTTGGGATATCTCACTTGAATGAGCGCTCACTCACCCAAGCGCTTGCACCTTAATTTGTAGTGATTCACCTTTATTTTTCTGAGATCCTGGCGCTACTAGTTGATATTGAACACACACGCAATGTCGATCGCTTCAGGGTAAAAAAGTGATGGCCTAGAGGCCTATGACTATAAACAATCAGTCGTAGTGGCACATCCAGTTCTACCGACTCTATTGATTCTATTGATACCCTCGACGAACCTTTAGTTAGATCAGTTATCAACTATTTCTGCCAACCACGAACCCGACCTTTTCTTGTGGACTTACCAAATTCCCCTTTTCAGCTATCTGTTCCTGAGAAGAATCCGCCTTTAGTTACTGTGAAGATGACCTAAAGTGTGACGGAGACCCAATGGCTTCTAGCAAGATGGGGGATAAAGAATTGTTAGACTTAGTTAATAAGGAAGATCCTCTTGTGGGCTCAGAAAGAAGATCTAGAAGCCTTTCATACATGTACCGAGTCGGTGTCCCATCCGACCCTTATTAGATATTCCTTCGGTTATGAGAAATCGGTTAAGTGGGGGATTAAATCTTAATAAGATGTTGACCCATTGCATTAATGATAAAGATCTCTGGGGAAACCGTTAAAAAAATTAGTAGTCCTGGCCAGAGTTATGTTCCTCAGAGAGGAGTTGGCATATGAATAGAAGAGTCTTTTTGTAAAAACTGTATTTTAATTATTATGATGTTTGGGACCATAGTGTCGACCACATTCCCAGCATCATAACCCTGTTGGAAGAGTTGAAGAACTGATATAGCATTCCCAATGATGTTGTCATCTGAGCATCGGTTGTAGGAGAATAACCTAGCCAGCCGCCACACAGTTGGGTAGCCTTTTTTGCTGAACTCTTCAAGT
Organism: Heteromeles arbutifolia; assembly: GCA_024362995.1. NCBI lineage: Eukaryota > Viridiplantae > Streptophyta > Magnoliopsida > Rosales > Rosaceae > Heteromeles > Heteromeles arbutifolia. The sequence continues at coordinate 39,363,038 of JANCRC010000001.1, read as the reverse complement.
CTAGCATTCGTCTACATTTACACTCCTTCCTTCATCATGTTATAGTCCACACCAATTTAGCCCACACCAAATCAATCTCAATGCCTTTTGTTTCTTTCTTAGCATGTATGTGCTTTGGAGGCAATATTTTTAGATAAAGCCCAACCTTACCCTCATCAGACATTGTTATAAACTGAGGAACAATCTTGGCCAAGTTGGGTTTTGTCATGTGCTCGGCTTTTGCTTATTTTTGCCGACAACCCTTTAAACTAAAGGCCCTATAAGGAAAACTGGTTCCTTGTAAACGGTAACTAGGTGAGCTCGACTGAGGTCAAGGCGACTGGCGCTCGAGTCGCTAGATGCTTTAGGAATAAGGGTTGAAACAAAACTAACACTTTCCATATCTTGTGGTCTGTATGAGTCTTCTAATTTAATGAAAATATCTTCTTTTTTCATAGTTGATTAGTCTGGCCAAGTCTCTCTTTCTGAAGAAGAAGAATTTCAATTGGCATTCATCAATTCCTTGCCTTCTAAAGAGCTTTCCACTGCCGCCATACGTACCGAATCTCGTTTAAGAGCGATCGGTCTTTTAAGAGGTAAACTAACCAAGCCTCAATACCTTCATATATGATCTTGGTGGATTTATATTATTTGTTGCTCATTTTTTCAACACTTCCTTTCACTTTACAAATGGAGAAATGGCCGAGATGGATGTTGAGGCTGAAAAGATCGTCCGCCGAGCTATGGGAAAAAAGAACGCTCCCAGCGACGTTTGAAAATAGATAGCCAGCTGAGGTGTTGGTAAAAGCGGGCCAAACACTTAGCTTGGCAGTACCGACCCACTTCCAAGGGTGGTACCGAGTACTCCTTCGAGTGCGAGCAGGGACAAATCCTTGGGCAAGTGCTCGATTACTGACGGCTAGGACGCCCCTACTGCAAGAGGCTGGAGGTTGGCTCTTCCCCCCTTATCGGTTATAGGTAGGATCCGATCTACGTGATTGTCGCGCGATTCGAGGACATATTTCCCCAAGAGATTTACTCATACTTGAACATCCGTAAGGGAGTCTTTCGTGGGAAGAGCATCGTGGACGCCATGCAAGGTTTGAAGAGGACACCCATGAGCATGTGGCCCTTGCCTTCGATCTTCAGGCTGGGGTAAACTTTCATCATGTTCCATGTTTCCCTCATGCATGTAATGATCTATACAATTTTTCCTTTAACTAATCTTCATTGTTTTTCCCGTTGCAGGCTCTCTTCACCTAATTTTGAAGGCTTAGACACCTCTTCAAGAAGAGAAAATAGAGCGCCAATTATGAGCGAGACATGAAGAGGTTGCAAGATGCCGTGAAGCCAAGCAGGTGAAGCTTGGATCCACCAAGAAGGTTGTTGAAGCGACTAAGAAAGAAGCCGCTCAACTGCAGCTGAAGACCAAGTGCATAAGAAAGCAGTTAAGCGAATCTTCCAGGCGCAAGCTTAAGACTACCATGGAGTTGGGCGAGGCTAAGAATGCCGCTCAGGCTTTGAGGAAGGATAACGAATGCCTACAAAAGGACTTGGATGAATCCTCCTAGGTTAGTGGTCAAGACATGAACAACTACTTTTAAATCCGATTGGCCAGGAGCTCGCCAACAAACTCCGCTTCCAAGGCTACATGGAGTTCTACAAAAAGGTGAATTTGGCTTATCCTGACTACGACCTAGATGTAGGGGATGACGAGGATGGCTCTGAGCATGATGAAGAGAATGCGGTTCTCATGGTTGTTGGTGGAAATGGTGCTCGCATAAAGTTGGTGGTAGAAAGGGTGTTCGCATAAAGTTGCTAGTAAAAATGGTGTTCGCAAAAAGTTGCTCATGGAAATTGTGGTTTTTGGATATGAAGGCATGACGCTGCTTAGCATGTAAGACTATAGTGGAAACAGTTGGATAGGGAAACAACTAGATCTAGGCGGGGAAGCGATAGTTATAGTAAACAATCGACATGGTGTTTGGCAACCAACTCAAACCTAAAAAGGTATAGGGTGTAGGCATTGTTGATTTTGCCTAAGGTTTCTTGAGTCAATTGTAATGCTTGAATTTCTTAAATTGCTTGAGGCTAACAATGCTTGGGACTTGCTCGATATGTTGAAATACATACAGCTAGGAATTCTTGAATCAGCATACTTGCATGGCTTAAAGTACTCAAATCTCTTGCTTGAACCATTTGGTGCAGGAAATACCATTTTTTCTGCCTTTCAAAAACATTTCAGTCGCATGGTTAACAGATTGGTATGCACTCCTACTTCACGTGATTAGCATGATTGTTGTTGGCACTACAATTTTGATTTAACTTATCTAGCCTTGCTGGGTGCGAGTTTATGCACATATTGCATTGATAAGCTTGCTTGTTTTCTTCTTTCCGGCAATAAATATGTATGCTTGTCGTGGAGAATATATAGTTTAGGCTTAGTACTCGAGCTGTTCATGAAAGTTTTAGCTCCAAACATGACCTAACAAGATATATTTGAGCATTAACAAATGTGTTGGTCACATGAGCAAACTTCTAGCATGTAAATTAACTCATGTAGTGAGCCGTTACGTACTAAGTGGGCATGGTAAACATTGAGTGAAACTATGAAATAAAAATACGTGCAATCATCTATAGAGCGAGCAATGCAAGTCTTAACTATTTAATGATTTTAGGCATGATAAGTATGCCTGGAGAACAAATTTATGCATGCTTATGCACCTTGTTGACAAAAGAAATTAATACACTCCAAATCATTACTTATATAAATTGATGGCATGACATATATAAACCTGATCGTAATTTATATTATAAGCATGCTTTATGTGTATAACGAGCAATTTATGCATTAAAGATAGGCATGCGATTGATTCTGTAAACACATGGTATTGAAATGAAATCAGTGGAAGATAAGGTTTAATGATTTTCTTATCTCTTGGGGCAGACATAGGTCACACGGTTGAGGTCTAGCTGAGACAGCGGCCAACATGAATGACTTCTAACTTTTCGGCAGCGAGTTTCGCACTCTCCAGCATTGAATGCCAACTTGGGCTTTGTTGTGAACATATATTTTTTCTTTTCCCCTTGGAATTTGCAGGTTGCACCACTTTTCCTTGGCGTGGAATTGCTTGTCTGGCTTTGGTTGGCTTGGTTTTGCTTTGATGTGCTTGACTTAGATTAGCTTGATTGGTTTGGAAGCTTTTATTTACTCGGCATAAATTTGCCTTTATTTGTTTGGCTCAAATGGTTTGCATGGCATGTATTATTAGCAAGTTAAGATGAGAGTTGGTGCATTTTAGATTTTTCAATAGGCGAAGGTTGAGTTACAGAGACTAAACTCGGGCAATGGAGCAGGGCTGAAACATGAAAAATGGAATATGGATTAAAACATATGTTAAGTGGGAGAAAAAGTGTGACTAGAAAGGCTAAGAATTTTGAACGTGGTTTCTGCTAAAGGTGATATCTTCTTGGAAATGGAAGCATGGAGTTACGTAGCTCGTAAAAATGTGATGACAGCGGTTGGATTTTGCAACAACTCAAGTTTAGGCAATTGGGGAAGCTTTTCCACAGGTTGCTCAATGATTCTTATGGGAGTTGTCATGGTAAATGGGGAGGTTTTTTTGGCAATTGACTTGGATAAATGGCATGAACTAGGAACGGTCGTCTTGGTTGGGTTGATTTGTTTGGCTTGAAAGGTTTTCATGGCATGTTGTAATTTATCATGTCTCATTCTTAATTTCTTAGCTTGGCATGTTGCATGTGTATCACTTGAACTGTTGAGGAGCTTGTGTGACACTTTGTAGTTTTGTCTTTGGCTTGGCATGAAGCACAAATTATGTTCGAACCATTGAGCAGCATGCTTGGCATGTTGCAGAGGCATAACTTGAAAGTTTATTAGCATGCTTTAAACTTTTTCTTGAGATTTCCCAATTTATTTGCTTGGTTTTGGCTTGCTCGAATGGTTTGCATGACTTGTAAAATAAGAGTTTTGCTTGGCCTATTGTAATTTTGCGTTGGTTTGACTCGTGAGGTTCTAACTTTTTGTTGGATACATGATGAAATGTTAGTTGCGTCCAGGAAGTCACACTGGAGCTAACGTTGGAAACTAATATTTCAACAGTTAGAAAGAAGAGTTTTTATGTGCTTGTTAATGTTTGGAACATTTTGGGACGTGTAATAGAAGTTTCCTCTTGAGAATTGAATAAATGTTGGTGATGGAAATCTCAAGCAATGGGGTTTATCAATAACTTTGTTGTATCAATCTTATAAAAGAACGAGTTGGATTAAGAGAGTAGCTTCCGGCTTCCGTCGCATGAATATGCAGTGGTTGAAAGGCCAAGTATAGGAAGGTTTAATTAGAGGATGGTTTTATATGGAATCACCAAGGCAATGAGAGTAAGCATGATGGCTTGGTATAATGGTGCAGGAAAATGTTATGCGGAAAGTATCACCAGCTGACGCGATACTGACATACCACTCAATAATTTCTCCATATGATACTGGTAGTCGACCGGTCCTTTGACTTATAATTTGTAGTTATTCATTTATATATAAATAGCCAATTAAAGAAAAAAAAGATACGTAAGAGAAAGCAGATATAAAAGAGTGAAGTAAAAATGGTGACACAAAGATATCGAAGAAATGTATAAAAGAATTGTTTTTACTTTTAAAATTTTATTTTTGTTTAGTTTTTTTCATTTCTTCCCCTTCATCCCATTACCCTAATATTAAGATTTTCATATTTTTTACGAGGTCAATATGAAATACAAATAATGACACGTCCCGACTCGGAATGTCCATTTGGACTCCGAACCGAGCTGTGCTGGCTGACACCTGGAAGGTGACGAAGCCATAAAGTGTAGTGATGTGAAAAATGTGTATAAACTTAAACGTAAAAGTGCCTAAGTAATAGAGTGCGCGGTGAGCAGGAATGAACCCATTTCACACGTTGTTAGTGCATAAGTACAGTACAGTAAGATAGGGTGAGAATTATACCATCGAAGGTAATCGTCTACACCAAGATTTACCAAGAAATCCCCATTGACATGTAAGCTTGGCAATAAAACCTCGAGGGGCGAAAAAATAAGGGTAAGTGGGCTTAGAAACAAATCTTTGTAAAAACCTTTTTGAAAGCATAATAACCCCTCGCTGTAAAACCAGTATAGTTTCCAAAATATACATACTACGTATAGTAAGAAAATACTTATTGTAGCCTGCAAAATTTCAAGAATTCATTACGACACAATATCTCGTAAATAAGGGCATGACATCCATAATCACAAAATCTCACATAAGCAACATATCATATCCGGTGCTCATCGACACATGCTGACACACGAGTTCATGCAGAGGTATTATGACATGAACAGGACTGGATGTAATAATAATATATGCTATAGTACTATAATCATGTGAAGATTGGTGCTATGCGCAGCACATACGAGTCGGAGTTGCCTATGGCAACCTGTACGACATGACTAACACCTACAATGGATCCAAAGTGAGCGTATGGTGTGATGTGCACATACACGTGAAAGACTGGCCCTGGCCCGGGCGAGTACCAACACCAATGCAACAAACAATGAGCAGATAACATCAATATAGTCATGCCACAACCATTCAACAATTCTAATCAATATCGTATTGTTCATGACCATAAATATAATCAAGGCATCTCCTTATAGTAAGCTTACATGTGCATCCCGTAGGATTATTTCATCATTTCCCAACAATAAGGTATTTCTTATAAACATTAATTTAATCATGGCAATCGCATAAAGAATTTATTAATGCTTGTATATATATGGAACTAACAAATTATGTCGCCGATAGACCCACTCACAAATTATGTCGCCGAGTCGAACTCGCCTTGTAGCATCAAGAGTCCTTGCGATGCATTTCACCTAGAAACGAAACCATTTAGGTAAATATAACGTGCTAATGAAATTATGCATTTTCGTCCAAAGTACGGGTAATAAAAGAACCATCCTAAAATGGTCGAATTTCAAAAAACGGACGGCGGATTTGGAATCAGCGCGTCAAAATACGCTAAGGAGGGTCCTTGTCAAATTTTACAAAAAAGTCAACGGTTAACCCTAAAAGTCAACCAATCTATATATTATCTGAGACAACTCACTAATCAATATAGGCCCACTAAGCCCTACATAGTCCTTAGTAATACTGATTTTAATATTTAAGATCAATTCGTAGCATATTGTCCAAAAGTCAAGTCTCTATCAAAGGTGAGGTCCACAACCCTATACAAGTCAATCTGGAACATCCGCCAATGGATTTCCTATCCATAACTTCCCAAAGTCCACACTATGCTTCTAGAACAACATACTAAAACTTCTTTACGATCCAACGGTTGGATCTCCGCCAATTGCAAATTCAAGTGGTGGTCAACGTTGGATTTTACAAAACTTTAGAAATTCAATTCGGGAAGATCCGTATGTCAGATCCCCGATCTGTAAGTTCCTAATGTCCAAAATATTACATACTATTACGTATTAAAGTTTGGTGTCGATCCGACGGTCAGATCGTTCATTCATATAATAACCAAGTTGCGACCAACTAGGCAGTCCACTACGAAACTATATTAAAACATCAGGATGTCACTAAATGGATGTCAATTATGGAATCAGGGCATCAAATTAGCCTAGGATGGTCAGGTGGGGTCTCGGCCCACGCGTCGTCGCACGTGGCGGCCAATCGCCCCGACTCGTCGGAAAAATCAACTATTTCCAAAAATTACCAAATTTCACAAAAATGAAGATCTTAATGAGTAGAGAAAGTTTTATACCTATGGCCAAGTCCAATTTGGCTGGAAAAAGCTTCAATTTCCCTCGAACTCACCGGAAACCCTTGAAATAGATGGCTTCGATCCGTCACCTCCGATGCTCCGCCCCCCCTACAATTTTTTGGGCTTTGTTCTAGGCCTCAAGAAGAATCTAATGGTGGTAGAGATCGACGAGATTGGATTCAGAAATGGCGGATCGCTGCCTAGGGACTCATGGGGTTGCTGTCGCTGTACACCATGAAACGGGGCCAAATCCCATCAAATTGGAGTGGAAAATTAAAGAAGAACAGCCCGTGAGAAATTTTCAGGTGGTGGCCTGGTGAAATTCATCAGAAAATCGCCGGAGGAAATGGTGGAATCTCACGTAGGGTACCAAGTTTGAAACGGGTCACGGGTTAAGGGGAAATGGCCGGGTTCCTTTGCTTCTCTCTTTCCTCATTTCCCTCATTTCTTCCCTCTCTGGTTGGTCACTCTCTCTTTCTCTTCTTTTCCAATTGGGCCTCACTCTCCTCCTTTCTCTTATTTCTCTCATCTTCCATTGGTCATCTCCTCATCTCCTTCTTCTGATTGGTCCACACCCTCCTTATTTCTCTTTTCTTTTCCATCTCAGCCACACACACGTGGCATAACAATTCTTTGCTCCAGAAATCTAGAGCCTTCCAGAAAATAATCAATTGACCATTTTGTCCTCGACTTCATTAGTTAATTCCTTCATTATAACTCCACATTGCGTTCCGTTTGCACCCACACGTTCGAATCGTCGAGTATTTCGAGAATTCGCAAAAAGAGTAGCTTGTACACGTCACGAAAGACGGCCAACGAAAGTCAAACATCCTCACCTCTAAGGGCATTTTGTTAAAATCACTCTTTTAAAATTTATAAAATCGTGAAATTAGGGACGGGTTGTCACAAACAAACCCTTGACAACAACTTAATATAAGTCTGTCAAAGCTAATCACAATATGATGCACCAAAATCCCATTTTTTATTTTTTTAACAAACGATAATATTAGTGGGTTAAATTTTAAGCTGTTAGGGAAGAATAGGTGGAGATTAGACTCATACCATACTGCATAGGCATCATTGGTTTCCGCCAGATAAAGCATCATCTTCAAAAAATATTCTCATATTTGAGTACAAACTAAACCCTCAAAGACATTTGCAAGCTTAACGGAGAATATGACAACAAAATTTAAAGAAGAAAGATATAAAATATATGATATTCTTAGAAATAGAATATGCGAGGTGATTTTCCCACTCTCTTTCTATTAGCTTCATTCCTTATCTTGTTTCTAGCCACAAAACTAAATCAACCAACTGCGTTGATTGACAGAAATAGATTTGGATCCCATCCGGATCCAAATTGTGAGAATCCTAGGGATCCTCACATCTTAGCCATTTATCGTACATCGTGCTGTTATAAATCATTTGAATTTTATTATTTAAAATTAAACACAAATAGTATCTAACGAAAACTGACCGCACGATATACGATGAACGGTTAGGATGTGAGGATCCCTAGGATCCTCATAAAGAGGATCTGGAGAGTACATGATGAAAAAATGGAGTACGAAAATCATTAAATGATTAATAAGATTTATTGTTGTATGATATGTTTCACATACCTAGTAAGGTCTAACATAGTGCACTAGACGTGGAAAAGAACTCCAAATAACATTTTTCAAAAGAAGAAGGATTTTCGCTCCTCCCAATCCCCTCCCCTCCCCTCCTAATCCCCTCCCCTTCCCTCCTTTCCTCTCTCACTTTCCTCTTTTTTTTATCTCTATAAAAAAAGTTCACGCAAAATGTTAACGTACTCCTATTTCTTTTCAAAATTTGCCACCGCTAAAACAGTGAATTTAGAAGACACTCTACCAATTAATCTCATGATTTAGAAGCCGAATCAATGGCCCAAAGAACCCTTTAACGACCTAATCTTTTTGTAAAAAAGGAGAAAAGGTGTTTTTAGATCTCTTTTTGTAAAGCCAGTTGGCACACGTGTGGTGCTAATCATGTTTAGCACCAAGCCCACCTCAAAGCAATCATTCACTCCCATTCTTAGGCTCCCCCACGTAACACAAACTCACACTCAAATCACAGACAAACTGCTCCTTCAAAACTTTCATTTCTTCCGTCTTCCACTCCCAAATATTAAAAACTAAAAGGACTCGCATGAAATGAGTTTAGCGTTATGTGACGTTTCAATTTAATAATAATGTATTATCATGTTTAAATTTTTCCTCACATGATAATGCACGATTAGGCCAGAATAATACAATACCAATGAACTTGTTCTATATGTAAGTTGATCTCATTAAAAATATTAACAGATGAGTGAGATTTTATCATGTTTTATCTCACTTTTTCGCTATAATTATCATCATCATCCATCCATCAGTATGCTGTAACCACCAATCTATACATCTTCCAAACCTGGGCCACCTTCGCTCGTGCAAATACATGCTAGGAATGGCCCATCAACAGCTTTTTCATGTCCGGATAACAAGTTTAAAGTGAAATTTGGTAGAAAAGTAGAATACATATGTTACGTGGTGGGTACGTATCTATATCACCAACCAATGGATCTTCTCCAACACAATGAGATAAAAATATCTTATAAAGGAAATCGTGTGAGTGGTGCATGAGTAATACCTATGTTTATTAGTAGACTAGACAATTTGTTACATGACCTGTTAATCCGATTCGAAATAACACGAAAATAACGGGTTTCAGGTTAACATGTTAACTAATCGTATCGTTATCGGGTCATACATTAATAACCCTTTATTAACAGGTTCTTGGCAGGTTTATCCACTAGCAACCTGTTTTAACCCAATAAGAAAATAGTCAATTTGATAATTTTAAACTGCTAAAAGACCTTACTACAATAGCTATCTATAGTATTTAATAGGCGAGATAAAAACTTGGACAGCACATACAAAATACTGTAGCAAGTTATAAATACCAAAGTACATTAAAAAAGTCATAATAATTACTTTACAAGCGTGAAAAATGTGAAAAAAAAATATACAAACGTTTGTGATCATATCGTTTACGCTTTGACGATAGGTACATTGTTGTTTAAATTTTTAAAGCCCTCAATCCCTCGTGAACAATATATTTAGGGGAGTTCAAAATAAATAAAAATTTATAATAATTAATGTACGACTGTGAAAAATGTGAAAAGAATATTCAAACGCTTGTGATTGCATTTTCTACGCTTAGATGATGGTTACATTGAAGTTTAGATTTTAAAACCATCCAAACCCTCATGAATAGTGTTTATTATTTGAATGCAAAATTAATAAAAATTAATGCAAAAGTGTGAAAAATGTAAAAAAATATACAACTCTTGTAATGACAAGCTTTACAACTTTCGTGTAGAGACAAACTTTGAAATTCGACACAACAATCCATAATCCATAAACCCATGATTTCAGAGTTGATCTTTTTACAATAGTTGTAGAGCTTGTCATTACGAGCATTTGTATATATATATATATATATATATATATATATATATATATATATATATATTTTTTTTTTTATATCTTTTACACTTCTACATTAATTAAAAACTATTAAAAAACCTTACTACAATAATAGTCATAGGATTTAATCTCACCTACCATTGGATTCTTTGATCTCACTTACGTTTTTAGTATTACGTTTTTCATTTGATTATTTATTAATTTCAAATATTTTTTTAAAAGGGTAATGGACCGGGTCATATTGCCCATTCATTTTAACGAGTGTTACACGACACGACCCGTTAATATGTCATGTTTTGTTGTGATTGCATTTTCTACGCTTAGATGATGGTTACATCGAAGTTTAGATTTTAAAACCATCCAAACCCTCATGAATAGTGTTTATTGTTTGAATGCAAAATTAATGCAAAAGTGTGAAAAATGTAAAAATAAAATAAAAATATACAACTCTTGTAATGACAAGCTTTACAACTTTCGTTAAGAGACAAACTCTGAAATTGGACACAACAATCCATAATCCATAAACCCTTGATTTCAGAGTTGACCTCTTTACAATAGTTGTAGAGCTTGTCATTACGAGCATTTGTATATTTTTCTTTTTTTTATATCTTTTACACTTCTACATTAATTAAAAACTATTAAAAAACCTTACTACAATAATAGTCATAGGATTTAATCTCACCTACCATTGGATTCTTTGATCTCACTTACGATTTTAGTATTACATTTTTCATTGATTATTTATTAATTTCAAATATTTTTTTTAATGGGTAACGGGCCGGGTCATATTACCCATTCATTTTAACGAGTATTACACGACACGACTAGTTAATATATCAGGTATGTCACGAAAACGACACGAACACGAGAAACACACACGAATGCCAGGTCTACTTATTAGCTACTTGAGGTAGAATGTTTTGTTGTGCTTAGAAACGGTGTGCTAGCAACATACATATTTTTACTTCACACACAACTTCTCAATTTCTGACTGTCGGATCCAATGAGTTGAATAAGATCAATAACCAAAATTAACAAGGGTATGTAGGAGGTAAAAATAGATGTGTGAATAATACTGTCCACTAAGAAACTTACCCATGAATAGCAATTTATAAGTAAATATTACCAGGTTCTACATATGAAGATTTAAAAGTATCATAGTAATTTGTGATACTTGATTATTGGGTGAAAATTTTTACGTTACGTATATAAAAACTTAGAACATATTTTATTGAAAGTGTTCAAGTAACAAATTGAGAGTATTAATAACGCTGATTAAACTGCAATAGTTTAAGAGTTTTAACAACTCATTTTTTATGTACTAACATGTATATACATATATGCAATCATAGTCCTCTAGGGCTTAGGGTGACGATCTAGCTATCTCCACTTGGGTGACTCAATTATTGATCACAAATTTACATATACAAACAGCAAAGGGTGTTATAAGCTAAAGCTTAAGGAGAGTGGAAAGAGGGAAAAGAAGCACTCCCTCTATTTATTTATAGACTACTCATCCACTCATTCATTGCTTCTTCCTCCCACACCAACACCACCAAAACTATAACAATGGCTTCCGAGAAGGTTGAGACCGTTATAGCCGGAAACTACATCGAAATGGAAAGGGAAGAGAGTGATGCCCAGACAAGTGCTAAGAGCAAGCTATCAACATTTCTTTGGCATGGTGGCTCAGCATATGATGCATGGTTTAGCTGCGCTTCTAACCAGGCACGCACAAATCTAATCTTAATTACAAAATTACTTATATATATATATCATTGTATTAATGCAACTATGTAACTTGATGTATGTAGCTAATTATCTTCATTTGGTTTTAATGGAATTAATATTTAATATATATTGCAGGTTGCTCAAGTGCTTCTCACACTGCCATACTCATTTTCCCAACTGGGTTTGTTATCTGGAATACTATTTCAGCTTTTTTATGGATTGATGGGAAGCTGGACTGCTTACCTCATCAGTTTACTATATGTCGAGTACAGAACTAGAAAGGAGAGAGAAAAGGTGGATTTTAGGAACCATGTAATTCAGGTATGTATAATCTATAATTTTTTTAATCTCTATCCTATCAATCTTGCTGCCATGAAATGTTGAGGGTTTTGTTGTACAGTTAATGTTCATAATCCATTTTCTTTTATATCACAAAATTTCAATTCGGGATTCACGTGTAAGCCCTTGATAACATTCCACTTCAGATTTCAAAGAAAAATACTTCAAACGCAAAACGTCAATACTGATTGGTAATTAATTTGCAGTGGTTTGAAGTTCTTGATGGGCTCTTGGGAAAACATTGGAGGAATGTAGGCCTCTTTTTCAACTGCACTTTTCTTCTCTTTGGATCTGTAATTCAGTTAATTGCCTGTGCAAGGTAAGTAATCATAACTATATAGATATTATGAATTACATAAAAGTTGGTATTGGTTTGTCCGATGCTTTTGTTTTAATCCCAGTAACATCTACTATATAAACGACAATCTCGACAAGAGAACTTGGACTTACATCTTTGGAGCTTGCTGTGCTACAACTGTCTTCATCCCCTCATTCCATAATTACAGAATTTGGTCATTTTTGGGCCTTATTATGACTACTTACACTGCTTGGTATCTCACCATTGCTTCCCTTATCCATGGGCAGGTATTTTAATTATATAAATATATACAGTATGAATTCATTATATAATTAATTTAAATCAGCAAAAATCTTAGAAGTTTTTTTTGCAGTCAACCCTAATTATAATTAATTTCTATGTGTCCACAAAGGTTGAGGGAGTGAAGCACTCTGGTCCAAGCACAATGGTTCTCTACTTCACTGGGGCTACCAACATTCTCTACACATTTGGTGGACATGCTGTTACAGTGTGAGCATTTGTAAATAATTGTAATGAATAAATAAGCAGTAATGATAATAACTTGGGTTTTAATCAATTAATTTGATTAACAAGGATTAATTAATGTTGTGTGGTATATATAGGGAAATTATGCATGCAATGTGGAAGCCACAGAAGTTCAAGTTAATATACTTGATGGCAACACTGTATGTGCTGACCTTAACCCTACCATCTGCGTCTGCTGTGTACTGGGCTTTCGGGGACAATCTCTTGACTCATTCCAATGCCCTAGCCATGCTTCCAAAGACTAGGTTTAGAGACACTGCAGTAGTCCTAATGCTCATTCATCAGGTAATTAATTAACACGGTTTCTTAATCACATATCTAATTATTTCTAAATATTAATTGCTGAATTACATATATAATTGGATTAATTTATGCATTCAGTTTATCACATTTGGATTTGCTTGCACTCCTTTGTACTTTGTGTGGGAGAAATTCATTCAAATGCATGAGACCAAGAGCATGGTGAAGAGGGCACTGGCGAGGCTCCCAGTGGTGATCCCGATATGGTTCCTTGCCATCATATTCCCATTCTTTGGGCCCATCAACTCAACTGTTGGATCTCTTCTTGTCAGCTTTACTGTCTACATAATTCCTGCTTTAGCTCACATGGTCACCTTTGCTTCTGCATCTGCTAGAGAGGTTAGTCTTCCTTTTCTCTTTGCATGGGGTCGAATCATTGCTAAGGATAATGGTCGAATATATCTTAAATATATCTTAGATAATCATTGCTAACGATAATGCTTAAATATATCTGAAATATATTCTACATGTTATGTTATTAAACTATCATTTTTTACTGTATATTCATATAAGAACATACTTAATTCATAATTTAGATTGATAATTGAGTGACATGACATACTAATGCTTTATGTTGCTATATATAGAAATATAAGTTTGAATAATTGCTAAGGAGAGTAACGTTGTCATACCATGTATCAGACATGTAATTGTAAATTTAGACCATTCAAAGAATATAAGTTTGTATGTATTCTAATTTGTTTAATGAATATCGTACCTTTGCATAAAAAAAAAGAATAATTAAATTAGTAATTACTTTTATTTGATAATCTGATATATTCATTGTTGTTTTTCATTTCGTTAAATGAAAATATTAATTGGCATGGGATATAATAATTGGTAAAGACCGTAACCACCTCATGCCAAATACATTAACTCAAACCAAAATCTATACAATTCATGGTTTGCACTGACAGTCTGATAACATAACATATCAAACCGTGTTAAGAAGATATGAACGGACATATGAGTGCAGGTATATTGACTAGTTGTTTTTTATGGCACACATGCAGAATGCTGTGGAGAAACCACCATCATTCTTAGGAGGCTGGGCAGGATCATACACCATGAACATCTTTGTGGTGGTATGGGTTTTGATAGTGGGATTTGGGTTTGGAGGATGGGCAAGCATGCTCAACTTCATAAACCAAGTTAACACATTTGGTCTATTCACAAAGTGCTACCAATGCCCCCCTCACAAAGCTTGAGTAGTAGATTCCCCTACTTTTTCCAAAAGTTTTAACAATTTTAAGATACATATGTAAGTGTGTGTAAAGAGATTGGCATTTGCAACCCTTTCTTTTTTCTTTTTTTTTTTTTCCCTTACTTGATCTGTATTATTATTATTATTTTTATATATTTTAGCTATTTTGTAAGACCGATCTATTGTTGATGGCTTTTTCAGAAAAGGTGTGATGGCAATTATCATGACCACCCTTATACGGACCCTACAGTTGTAACCTTATGTGTTGATTAATTAGTCTTCTTTTAATTAAAAAATGCAAACCCCCCTGGTTTTTCTCTTGTGGCCGGGACCTAATTTATCAATTATGGTTCTATAATCCCATTGACATATCTCTACATCTACTTAATTAAGGTTTAAATTCTCTAGGAATGATTGTAATACTTTGCTTTTTGCCGATAGTTGAAGTAATCATTCTTCCACCACATATTATTATTGCATATCATTTTAAAAAAAACTTTATTAAGTCAATTTTCTTTTGCAGTACGTAGCATTGAGTGATTTGAAAAATGAAGGATTAGATTTTGTATATGAGAATGAACATTGTAGTCGGACTTGTTATTAAGTCATAAATCATATCTTACGTCGGCATAACTTGAATATCTTGCAGTAAGTTCAGACGAGGTATACGCTTTGCCTTCAACTATGTAGCACCACATCCGCAACTTTCAACCCTTGAAGAACATATATATAGTTAATAAGACTTGGATTTTTGGCACGCATCCCGGCCACATCAACCTCAATAGGCGAGATAGCTAGCTGTGTGTTGATTGGGGGCTTAGAAGGCCCCATGTGTCAGCAATAAGGTACAACTCTTGGACTTTGCATGAGAGAGGATCCTCACCGGATTCTCCAATTACATTCGTTCATCGTATATCGTGCGATCAGTTTTTATCAGGTACTGATTATATTTAATTTTTAATAAAAAAATTTACAATAATTTTTATCCGCACGATATACGATGAACGGATACGATTAGAGGATCCTAGTAAAGAGAATCCAGTTGGATCCTCCTTGGACTTTGCATTGCATGAGAAACAGTAGCACGCTGCTGCAAAAGTTAAAAGTTTATGATATTTTCTCGTGTCAATTATAATTAAAGAAAAATAGTTCTGAAAATTTGTTTACATGTGCATATGAATATCAGCCGTTAATAAAGGTAAGTCTCACAGCTCGTCAATGATTAATAGATGCTCATATGCAAGTAACACAACTCTTGATCTGATGTGTTCTATATGTAAGTTCCATACCCCCCAAATATGCATTTGTACACACCTTAAACGACAAGCAAAAATAAGTTTGAGAACTTCAATCACCAAGTCCTTGGCAGAACTAGACCAATTGAACTTAAATTATTGGCATAACACATGTGAAAGAGAGAGGAGGAGAAAAAATAGTTTGTCGGATCAAGCCTGAATGACATGTTCATATCAAGACTAAAAAAGAAACTAATTAGCCCACCAAAACACATTGGTCAAGTTGGTTTTTTGAGTCTCGACCAACCAATTCAAGAAAATTTTGTAGGCCTATAGACCCATTTGAGTACATAGTACAAACAATCTATCCATAGCCTGGTCGAGAAGTTTTATATGTAATTGTAACACTGTTATATGATGTTTAAATTAAAATCATAACACTTTAATTGATTAATCTGATTTATAATATTTTAGGGTAAAACATGCAGTGGACCGTGACGTAACAAAAAATCTCTTGAAAAAAACCTAGTGGGAGAGGGGATGAGGGTCAAGAGGGGAAAGGGGGAAATTTCTAGGGTTAGGGTTCACTCTGGTATAATTAATCAACTTGGATAATTGAATTTTTTTTGCAAATTTCAGCTGGGTTGTAGTTAATTGGCTAACTAGTTGGATAATGGAGGGGAGGGAAATTTCAATTAAGGCAGATTTTCAAGAGAAACTAGGGTTTTTTCTTTCCAATAAGGCGCATGATGTTGTTTGTCTTAACGAGGCAGTGTCTCAGAAGGTTTTTTATAATCATTATGTTAGAAGAAGTGAGTGTGAAGAGCTAATCCACAATGAGAAGATCAAAAGACGAGGGATTTACCCAAGGTGGGTGAGTTAGGGGGTGACGCGAGCTGTTATTTGCTACCGTATACTGGATGTTCTGCTATTCGGAGCGTGCAAGGAATTTGGGGATATACAGAAGCTGAGGACTCTCCCAAGAAAACAATCTTGGTCGATGACGTCAACGCTTGATGGTTGCTGCAAGGTTAGTGTTTTCCAAGGATGGACGTGCAAGGTAAATTTCATTTCTTATTGGGCTTATTACTGCATTGTTAATTATGGTGCTAGAAGGAAGCTAAAGAGTTGTTATTGTTTGTCTGGTTTTTCGATTTCTAGCTCAAATTATGTTTTCGAGCAATTAATTATTAGGTTTTACGGGTTTAATTGGTTTGCTTTTATGAGTCTCGAGGCTGAGCATGCTTGCTTTGTTGCTGGGATTGGCTCTTTCAGTATTCAGCTCATTATTAGATTTTACTTGTGTATGACTGTTGATCTTCAACCGTTAAGTGTTTGGTGTTGCTTTTGCGCTAGTATTTATAGGGGTTTGGAGTTGGGTGTTACTTCCATCCCAACTTTTATCACTCTTTGCATGCACCTTCTTCTTTTAACCATGACGGTCATTTCCCAACTCGAAGCCTCATCCTTCTTGGGCTAATAAGTTTGCCAACCCTTTGCCTGGACAACCCCCGGTGGTGGTGGAAGGTGCTCGCGGTACCTTTACACTAGAAAGTGGTGTTACCAGAGTCTCTACCAATCTTTATTCCAACCTTTATGTCGAGTACATGGATAATAGAGTCCTTATGGGCAAGCTTGTGGGAAAACAACTTGATGCGAAGACCATTAAATGGAATCTTGGTCTAACCTGGGGGGATAAAGTTAAGAATCCATTTTATCTTGATCACTTTGGTCATAGGTGGTATGCCATTGAGTTTATTGATGAGGAAGAGTTGGAGTTTGCTTTGGATAATAGGCCCTGGTATGTCAGAGGGCAAATTTCTCATATGGAAAGATGAAACGTCCATTTTCGGAACATGGACTTTATTTCCAACCTGAGAGTTTGGTTAAGGATTCCAAGGGTACCAGTACAATATACGGATGCTGAGATTCTAGAAATAATTACTTAGCATATGGGAAATTTTATTCGAGCGGATGAGACCACCCTGTCTGGTCTAAATGGCTTTTTTGTAAGAGTCTTGCTGGAAGTAGACCTTAGGCCACCACTTAAGATGATTCTGGTGGTGAATGATGATGAGGAGTGCCTTTTGTTGCTGAGCTACGAAATGCTGTTCGAAATGTGTTTCTACTGTGGAAGGAAACGCTCAAAGAGATACTCATGTCATGCAGATTACGATAATGATGGTTGTTTGCTAGTAGATAGGATATTTGAGAATGAACCTGTGATTTGCCTAGCTGATTTCCCAGTTAGTGAGGAGACCAAAAACGAGTTACAGGATAGGGTTATGCTTTTGTTCCCTCAGCCCACTCTGGTTGATGAATTTAGCTCCGCGGATGGGGATGTTAAAGCTCGTGGGGACAACGTTCAGGAGTAGCATGTGGAGGATGAGAGGTGGACTCAAGTGCCTGTGAGGTGGATTAGGAATAACAGTAGGGGGATAGGTTCTGCTCGTAGAGATGGTAGAAGTTATGATAATGTAGTTAGAGGTAATAGAACTTGGGTTTTGAGGGCGGATTTGGTGTCTAAGTGGTGCCCTATGGCTGATGGGGGCTCTGTTTCTAGGGCTAATAGTGGGAAGAGTGGTACGGTGGAGCTTGCGAATGATAATGGTAATAAAGGGGAAGAGTGTGAAGGAGATTATGGACCTTGAAGCCGAGGATGAAGTGTTTATGGAAACCAAGGAGAGCTTGAACAAGTGCAGGTTGGGGGTAATAGGAAGAGGATAAGAAGTGAGGCTAATGAGCGGGACCAAGCTACAATCTGGAAGATGTTGACTAATGAAGTTGTTGCTTTAGGACTGTAGGGGCTAGGGCAGACCTGATTGTGCCAATCAATTTAATTTCCCTTGTTGTTTAAATGTTTTAGATGGTTTTTGTATTGTTGAACCGAAGTCTGACCTTGATAGTGGTCTTCTGTGTTGTCTAAGCGGTTCACTAAAATGTTTTTTGCTAAGGGGGTTGGCAGGGCTGTAGGCCTTTGTTTATGTTGGAATGATTTAAATATTAATCTATTTGTGCTTGCTCATAATTCCATATTTATTCATTGTGAAGTTACTGAAAAATGTTCGGATAGGCAATTTCTTCTTACCTGTGTGTATGCTTACCCCCAAAAGAGTCTCTAACCCCAGTTGTGGAACGAAATTCTTTCTCTGGTTCCAAGTAATAATTTCAACCAATCTTGGATGCTTCTAGGTGATTTTAACAACATTGTTAATATGGAAGAAAAAGTTGGAGGCGACGGAAATGTTAATATTCACATGATCCACTTTAATAACTTCCTTAATGAAGGAAATTTAATTTCTATTTCTACCACTGGTGTACCGTTCACTTGATGTAATGGACATAAGGATAATACCATTATTTTCGAAAGACTAGATAGGGTCATTGCTAACATGAACTGGCTTAACTCTTTTCCTAGTGCTACTCTTCATAACTACCCTATATTTGGGTCTGATCATAGCCTAATTTTGCTTGAGACTAGTAGCTATAGAAGCGAGAATAATCTGGGTGGGAGCTCTTTTAAATTGAAGCTATATGGCTTTCCCACCCAGGATTTAAAAGTGTTGTTGGAAAAGCTTGGGAGCATAATATTTCTGGTAGTGCTTGTGAAAAGGTTAGGGGATACCTAGGGACTTTTAAGTTTCTGGTTAGAAATTGGAAAAAAAGAAGTTTTCGGGAATTTATTTGAAAAAAAGAAAAGAAAAGGCTTCTTTGGGACTTGGACAAAATTCAACAAGAGATTATGATTGTTTCTGATCCTAGTAACCTCCTTGATAGAGAGATTGAAATTAAAAATCAGCTGAGTGATGTATTAAAGAATGAGGAATTGTTGTGGGCCCAAAAGGCTAGAACTAACTGGTTGTAACTTGGAGATAAGAAGACTAGATATTTCCAAACAGTGGCCAACATAAGAAGGAGAAGAAATAAAATTAATAAAATAAAAAGTAACCAAGGTAGTTGTTGGTGGAAAGGCGAAGGTTTGGAGAGGGTTTTTGTTGAGTATTTTAAAGCTAGGTTCTCTGCTCCTTTCAGATCTGCCCAAAGAGCTCTGGACTATTTCATTGACATTATTGATCTTTGTATAAGTGATGAGCATAATGGTAACTTAAATAGGCCTATCCTTGATAGTGAGGTATATGAGGCTATTAAAAGCATTGGTGCTTTGAAAGCACCGGAACCAGATGGTATTCATGCTTCCTTGTATCAAAACTGTTGGGAGATTGTTGGTCCCTCAGTGATTAATTTAGTTAAAGATTTTTTCAATAGTGGCTCGAGCCTCAAATTGATAAACCACACTAATATTTCTCTTATTCCAAAGGTGGAAAATCCTGAGTTTGTATCTAACTTTAGACCGATTAGCCTTTGTACTTATAAGATCATTACTAAAATTTTGGTGAGTAGAATTAAGCCTTTGTTAAATGATTGCATATCCAAGAACCAGGGAGCTTTGGCCCCCAGTAGATCCATTCAGGATAACATCCTCATTGCGCATGAATTTTTTGCCTCTTTTAAGAGTAAAAAAAGGTAGATGGGTGATATGGTCATTAAGCTTGACCCTGAAAAAGCTTATGTTTTCCTCAATTAGGAATATATTAAAGGTGTGCTTGCTAAATTTGGCTTTAATAATAACTAGATTAAGCTTATCATGGAGTGCATGAATTCGACTTCTTTTTCTGTCCTTATTAATGGTAAAGCTCATGGTTATTTCTGTCCTTCTAGAGGTATTAGGCAAGGAGACCCTTTATCGCCTTATAGTTTTATCTTTTGTATGGAACCCTTAATTAGACACTTGAATAAGTTGGGAGAATCTTCCAAAGGCAATGTTGGTCTGTTGACTGGACCTAGGGGCTTTAGAATTACTAATCTGATGTTTACGGATGATTGTCTGATTTTTGCTACGCCTACTGGAACTGCTGCCAGGAATATTGCTAAGGTTCTAGATAACTTCGCTCAAGCTTCTGGTCAAAAGATTAACTATCATAAGTCGTCTTTTTATTTTTCAAATATCACCCATAACCATGTTACAAGTGATATTGTTAACATTCTTGCTATCCAGCATAAAACCACCATTGGTAGATATTTAGGCATTCACAATATTATTTTCTGGAAGGATCAAAGTAATACAAAGGAGCTAATTATCAAGATTAAGAACAAACTTGCTGGTTGGAAGGCAAATATTCTCTCTAAAGCGGGAAGACTAACACTCATTAAGGCCAACCTCTTAGGTATTTCCAAT
Organism: Heteromeles arbutifolia; assembly: GCA_024362995.1. Classification (NCBI taxonomy): domain Eukaryota; kingdom Viridiplantae; phylum Streptophyta; class Magnoliopsida; order Rosales; family Rosaceae; genus Heteromeles; species Heteromeles arbutifolia. Next base: position 39,341,877 of record JANCRC010000001.1, on the reverse strand, counting down.
CATACTATGTCTTGTTTTAAGTGCCCTGAGAAAATCACAAAAACAATAGACATAGAAAGTAGGAAGTTTTTTTGGGGTAAAGACTACAAACTTGTCCTTGTGGCTTGGGCTAGAGTTTGCAGCTCGAAGGAAAATAGGGGTCTGGGTATTAGGAAAAATGATCACTTTTAATAATGCTTGTTTACCAAAACTCGGTTGGAGAGTTCTAACGGATAACCAAAATTGGTGGGTTCAGATTATTAAGAATAAATACTTGAAGAATGAGGATTTCCTTAATACTAAAAGACAAAACCATTCTTGTGCCTAGAAATGCATCCTTAAGTCGAGAAATATTATTGAAAAGGGGATGAGGTAGGTTGTGGGAAATGGGGAGAACATCCTCTTCTGGACCCATAACTGCGATTTTCCTTTCCCTCTTTTCAACCTTGTTCCTTCAAATCAGGCTAATGATATTGATCTGAACCTAAAGGTGAGTCAATTCATTAATAATGGACATTGGGATAGAGATCACTTGCGGTTGCTAGTTGATAAGGATATTATGAATAGCATTTGTAGTATCCCCATCCCCTTAACTCCCCAATGTGGTAGCTGTTGCTGGGGATCTAATGCAAATGGTAAGTTTTCAGTTAAGTCGGCAACTTGGATACAAAATAGTGATAGTAATAATGTTATTGCAGGTGACCTTCTTAAGAAAATGTGGAAGCTTAAGCTTCCTCATAAGGTCAAAATTTTTAGTTGGCTTCTCATAATTGGAATACTAAATACAAGAGACAGATTATCCAGATACGTTAATAACATCCCGTCCACTTGTCCTTTGTGTAATTTAGAGGATGAGAATAGATCTCACTTGTTTTTAAATTGTAATTTCGCACAACTAGTTTGGAATTGTTAAACTATATCTAATAACATAAGACTAAATCAATCTCTTCCTTTCAATGATTGGCTCAATGAATTAACTGACAAGAATGATGCAGGTATGTGTGATCTCAGTAAAGTTTTACTAACCTGTTAGCAGATTTGGAAGGAGAGAAATTTGGTCGTTTTCCAAAATAAAATTCCAAACGCTACATGGATTGTTAAGGCTGCCCTCAATTTTGGGAAGGATTTCATTGATGCCAATGGAGCAATGCATGGGGTTTGTAATGGTAGCAGGCCTTCCCTGACTTCTCCTATCCGGTGGTCCCATCTGAAGGCAGGTTTTGTGAAACTTAACTTCGATGGCTCAGTTGTGCATCAAGGTGCGGCTGCTGTGTTTGTGATTAGAAATGAGAATGAATAGCCTATTGTTGCGAGAGCTAGATTTGTTGGCCAAAACACGATTTCGGTTGTGGAATGCCTGGCGTTGAGAGATGGCCTGTGGATGGCAAAGGCCAAAGGTTTGACTTGTATTGTGGTGGAAGGTGATTCAAGGTTGGTAATTGAGTCTATTAGAGGTGCCTATAGCCCTCTTGGAGATTAAGGAACATCTTGGAGGATATTTGTTGGCTAGCAGGTTCTTTTGAGGAGATTTGCTGGAATCATGTCTTTAGGGAAGCCAATTTTCTGGCAGATGCTATAACTAGTGTTGGGTTATTCGGTCTCGGATTTTCATGTTTGGGACAGAACTTTCCATTTGGAAGTCCGTCGGGCCTTCCTCTTTGATTGTATCCAAACTGGTTGCCCTAGGGGCTTTCTCTTATGTAGTTGTATTTTTATCAAAAAAAAAAAAAAAAACAGAAAATCTTATATAGGTTAGCATGTAACCTACTAAATAAATTTGAGAGCTTCAATAAACAAGTATTGTTATTTTCATAATAATTATATCGAAAGAAAGCTATATACATTTCTGGCTTGTGGCCCAAGAAATTGCCCACCATTGATATTGATTCTACAAGGTGGGTTCCATGCTCCATACTTGGACCTAATAATGAGACCCTGGCGTGGGACCATGATTTTTCAGGCCTGAGTTAGACCGATCAGAATACATATACTTTAGAAATTCGGTCATGGGCTCAACAGCTCCAATCGGTTTGAACTGCACAAACGGACTAGCGATGCCACCATCGCCCTATGTCGCGGAAATGTCTCTGTCCCGATTAATATAAATTCACTCATCTAGGTTCATCTTTGGTAACACAATTATAACATACTCTATTCTCTCGCCCACTGCTTGAGTCTCATATATTGCTTACTAACTTGACTATCGGAGGATCTTTGGCCGAACCCTACAGGTGCCAAAGTTATTCACGATCATTTGTTCTTTTACATGTAGTTGAGTTTGTGCACCTCCTCCCCCACATAGTGGTGGACGAATTTGATTCCAACACCTGAAATTCATGAGCTAAATATCTCCAGTGCGGAGAAAGAAAAAAGTACATAATATAAAGTGGAAAAAATGGAAAAAGCCAGGAAAATAACAAAGTGGATGACATTGCCCAAGTACTCGACCTTTTTAATGCCTATGAAACTCCAAACATATATATATATATATATATATATATATATATATATATATATATATATATATATTCTCTTGGACCTTTGCAAAGAAATATCATTGATTTTAAGACAAGCAAGGGAAAAAAAAGGGAGAGCCCTCCTATCTCAACTCATAAGGTAAATAGTTAAAATTAGAGGGACATTGAGATGAAAATTTTGTACGATGCAACTTTTTAAAGTGGAGGTCAGAAATTTTGAGCGTAACAATGTTAGATAGAGTGGTATGATCTTTTTGGCACTGTAATTCGAATTCCTCCATTATATATATATATATATATATATATATATATATATATATTAGATTTTCGATGGAAATAAAAAAATGAGACCACATGAACTTTCGAAGAGGAGGACTTGTCATGGGAAAGGGGATGGGAATGCTTCAATTATTTTCATATTTCTGCATCTGCAAAATCATTGAATATGCCCATATGCATTCAGAAAATGTTTTTGACCAGCCAATGGACTGGAATTCCCATATGTTTCTTTCAGTTAACAAGTTAATGAAAGAGAGGAAACTTCTGGGTTGATTTGAAATCAAATCAACAATTAGCAATCCTTTTGTAGCCAGCCATTCAAGTTGTAAGCTTGTGAAAACAGAATCAAAATCTTGATGAGGGTCCAGCAGGTTGATAGTGTAGATAAGGCAAAACGTGTGGAGGGTCCTATAAATTATCACTGCAGTGAAGGGAAGTGCAAATCTCATGTGAATATTTTGGGTAGCAATTGTGTCACCACATGGTTGGAACTTGGAACTTGAAACTTGGATTTGGGAAATTCAATCCTACCAACACACATGACGTACAAACCTTGTGTTAAACATAGATTCTGCAAATCTGATGACTCTGACTGTGTTCATGTGTCAGATGCGTTCATATAACAATCATTCTTGTTTAACTATTTTTTTTTTTTAAGTGTGATATCCACATACCCCATTTTACCTCTCACATACTTTTTTAATTTTCGACCGTCAGATCGAATAAATTGAAGAAGATCAACGGACAGAAATTATCAAGGATGTGTAAAAAGTAAAATGGGGTGTGTGGATAGCCCACACTTATTTTTTTTTTTTAATTTCGTTTGATTTGATGTAAGTGTGTGAATGACCATAGTCGGACTTTTGTAGAGAAAGCAACTTTTGATATTTCATTTCAATGATACAAAATTACATGTACAAATTTTTTAACATAACATTATATCATTAACATAAGATACTACAATACACAATACACGTACTATAAAGGTCATCATCGAGTCTTTGTGAAGTGACTAGTTAGCAGAGGTTTAGATTGTGGCAATCCTTTGTCAGGATTTTATGCCTTTTTTCTTTGGGAACTTTAATGAAAAGTTCTCGGTACTGTTTACTTTAACGCAAAATCACATTTTTACATTAAAAAGTCAATTTTGATATTATTCACTTTGCCCTTTATTTTATCATTATCGTTAAAACTTAAAATTTTCAAATTCTTTTCATTAGTTTTTTTTTTCTTTCGGGATCTTTGAATCCAAACAAGGATATAGGAAAGAGAATGGAACCTCATTAGCCCCACTTAAGATAAAAAGAGTGGAAAAAAAGCTATCACAGTGGTGGTTGGGGTTGAGGGGCGGGGGCTGAGGACGGTGTTGGTCAAAATCCCTAGGAGCCTAGGACCCATGGAAGTTTCTTGAGGTGGTGAGATAGATTGATTCAAGGGGCAACGGCTGCCACTTTGTAACCTGCACTGCACAGAGTTTGATAGTGCTTCTGCAAGGACCTGTCGTTGTCTTTGGCAATGTGCTGCCACTTGCAATCCTTTTTGGTGTTGCAACTGTGAGAGTAACAGTAACTGACCCCATGGAACATGGTAAAATGAAATCTTGCCTTTACTCCAGCTTTTTTGTGCGCTTGGACTGGCCACGCCCATGCTCATTTTTGTTTTCCCTGTATACCGTTATTTATTTTAGACAATTAGTAAGAATGATTAATTTTTGACATTTGATTACAGAAATGATCAATATTTATTATGTCATCATTACAGCATCATTGCATGGTTATTATGCCATCGTCGAGTCATCAGGATGTTGTCATTACTAAAGTTGATCAACTCTGCAACCAAAATCTTAAGCATTGATCATTCATGCTAATTGTCATTTTTTTTGTTGTTTTGTTTTTGGATTGAATAAATTAAGGAGAATCAAGACACATAAACAGAGATGTACAGAAGGAGAATAAGGTGTGCGAAAATTATTTCTCTTGATTAACACTAACTATACAACCAAGAAAGATCGAAATACCAATTCTACTTTTAAAAAATATAATTAATCTAAGATATATTATTTTACGAATAATGCTACAGTTGGTCACTCATACGCTCGTGACCTTAGCATTGCTCATTGTTTTATACATAGTTCAGCCAAACAGTCACCAATTTCCTTCTCCTTTTAAAGAGGGATTTCTTGTTGGTCAGGCATCCATTTGGGCCGTTGGACAATTGATAAATTAGCACCCTTTGTTTCATACATGATTCACTAGTCAGTAGTAAGGAACTCATTTCATATTTGCACGAGCTGCAGATGTATTTTCAGACAGCTATTAACCACCCCCCTCCTCTTCCATCACATTACCATAGATGGACACAATATTTGACCTAATTACACAAACTTCCTCTACATTTCTGTTTATTATGAATCACCAGAGCTCGGCGTATCCCTCTTCAACGTCTCCTGTAAGAGTAGCTAGCAGCAGATCCTGTTCCCTTTATACGATCATAAAGATCACGAAGAATCAAATTGTTCACGATCATGTCCAGGTCACGCCTTCTTTCCATCCTAGTAAAAAGGCACTAAAGATCACAAAGAAAAATAAGAATCATAGGAGGCATTAAAGATCATTCTGATTTACCAAGCGTCAAAATCTAGACAGATCCACACCCATTTTCCCTTCATGTCTTAGTTCGCATCAACAATAAGTGAGACTTCAAGAATATTTCATCCCTGAACTCCATTGGATGATCGATAAAAAGGGTATTGTTAATAAGAACAGCTAACATCAAAACGCTATTCTTTTCTCAGTAAGAAAGGACACCACACAAAAGATCAAAACAGGACAAGTGACTTCCATCAGCCAGCAAAATTTTCCTTCGGATTATTTTTGGGGGTAGTTTTCATTCAAGCTGTGGAGCTGTGGAGTTAAAATGGATAAAAAAGACAATGAGATGCGAATTTTCAGTAACACTTGCAAGTGCATCTTCGCAATAAGTAGCTCTAGAAGGGCATCGGCAAGTACATACATTAGCACAAGCTCTTTGACCGATGATTGAAAATGTTTTTGAAGTTTGTTGTCGTGATCAGATCATCATAACTATGTACCTACTATGCAGCTTGAACATTCGACTTGAACCTACGATAACCAAGTTATCGCAGCAAATAGCCTTTCACACCCTACTATGACAGATATACACACGTGGAATCCACATCTCTGTGTCCGCTGAAAAAAAAGGGACAGTGAATGTTCAATGCGAAGGAAAATGACATGTCATGAAATATTAAGATTTTGAGATGAACAAGGACACTTGAGGCAATCACTTAAAGTGATGTTGATCATGCCGAAGAGGGAAAAATCTAATCTCGACTAGTCAAATATTAACCTCTCATGGATTATCAGCTAGGATAAGTGGTTCTTATTCTTTCCAAAGGAAGCGGATGAAATGAATTAATGAGCATGTTGTTGGTCTGCCCTTCTGCTACCATTCAATTGATGATAACTCAATAGAACAGCTAAACCATAAAATCATCTTCCAACGACAAAAGTTGAGCAGCGACCACAAAATCCACAACAATTTCAAAGGACGAGATATTATATCCGCAACTACTAGCCAGAAAAAATGAGAAGGCCGTGATAACAGTTAAACGTCCCTTTCAAAAGGAGGGCCATATTTGTTGCTAAGATTTAATATAGAGATATCCAAGCGGAACAAAGATAAAATCAGTACGTGGTGTCAAACGACGAATACTCAAATGCATCAAATCCTATAGACATCCAAAACTGATAACATTGCTGAGACACTCTCTAATGTGAAGAGTGTGCAGTCAGTTTTGTGTCTAAATAACATTACTCCAAGTATAATCTATAAGGCCCAACAAAAATCCAGTTCAACCCTAATCAAAGCACGAAAAACGAAAACTAATTCAAACACTAAACGAATGCAAGTGGTAAATGACACCAAAACATGATCATTAATTTCAGCTTTCACAGGTTCCATATTTGAACAACAAGAATAGATATAAAAATTGAGGAACCCAAAATAATGAATGGGAGAAGGAGAAACAAACTACCATCTAATCTAATATATGCAAAACAATCACCCAAGTCATGCAAAACTTAACAAAATTACCCAAGAAGAACCAATGATTCGTGAAAAAAGCAATCACCAACCACACAAAAGCGCGGGAAACCACAGGAATTCGCACACCAAATCATCATTTCTGATCATTGGGACATTCCCTTGCCAAATGCCCTTCCTCTCCACAATTATAACATTCACCACTACGCCTGCCGCCGCCTCTACCACCATATCCCCGACCACCGCGTCCACCGCCGCCAAATTTCGGGACGCCAGTCACACCACCACTCTGAGTACAGTCCCTTGCCAAATGTCCAATACCACCGCAGTTGTAGCACTCACCGCCGCCGCCCCCACGACCTCCACCGTAACCGCCACGCCTTCCGCTGCCTCTCGCTACATTATACCCTCCAGGGTCTCCACCAAACCTTCCATAACCGCCTCCGCCGCCTCTCGCTCCATATCCACCACGACCGCGGCCGCGGTCAAAGCCGGGACGGCGGGATCGAGTGATATTTCCAACGACGTCGATGGCTTTGGTGCGTCCGTCCTCACTGAAATCTACGAGGAACTCGACGGTCTGGCCCTCCGAGAGGGTCCGGAAGCCGTCGGATTGGATCGAGGTCTGGTGGACGAAGAGATCCTCGCCGCCGTCGTCGGGAGCTATGAAGCCGAACCCCTTATGCGCGCTGAACCACTTGACCGTGCCCGTGGATTTCGCGGCGTCAGCCATGGAGGAGAAGGGTCTAGAAGCTTCTGAGGTTATCAAATGTTTTTCAGTTAGCGGCGGTGGAGTGGACTAACTGTCCTGTAACAGACTCCCCCAGCCACTTGTCTCCTTTGCCGCTGCTTTTTCAGTGTTGAGTGGGAATTAAGGAAAGTTGAGTGTGGGATCCACTTGGTTACATCCAATGGTTGGTTGCCTCTTGGTGTAAGGCGTTGAGCGTCCACGGGGTTTTATCCGATTATCCATTTAGTCTGCCACATCAATTTGTTTGGACAGGAGAAAGAACGAGGATCCTCTCTAGATTCTGGATTCAGATGATCATTCAATCGTATTCGTTCATCGTAAATCGTGCGATCAGTTTTTGTCAGATACTATTTGTATTCAATTTTAAATACAAATTTTAAAATAATTTCTGACTGTACAATGTACAATAAATGGACACGATAGAGTATCCCCATGATCCGCACAAAGAGGATCCTCATTCCAGAAAAATCGGGTGGGATGACCAAGATTAGATTTAGACTTGAAAATTTCTTACACGACCTATTAACACAACACAAATAAGACAAAATAACGAAATTTGGGTTAATGCGTTAACTAATTGTGTTGTTATCGGGTCACCGACAGGACATGCTTATTGTCATGTTTGTTGGTGAACGTAGTGGTCTAAAGCATGGAGTTATCATTGCCATGAGGGCGAGGCGACTGTTGAGTAAATGTTGTCAAGGCTACTTAGCTCATGTAGTGCTAACGGAAGAGACTACTACATCTGTGGAAGACGTCGGAGTAGTCAGACACTTTCCGGACTTTTTTTTCCGAGGATTTACCTGGCTTACCACCAGATCATGAAGTGGAGTTCACCATCGATCTACTTCCAGGTACTAATCCTATTTCTCTTACACCTTACCGTATGGCTCTTGCGGAGTTAAGGGAAGTTAAAACCCAGTTGCAAGAGCTTGTTGATAAGGGTTTCATTTAGCCAAGCACTTCTCTTTGGGGAGCTCCAATCTTGTTCGTAAGGAAGAAAGATGGAACTTTGAGGTTATGCATCGATTACAGGCAGTTGAATTGGGTGATGATTAAAAACCGTTATTCGTTACCTTCGACTAGCTTAGAGGTGCCCATGTGTTCTCAAAGATTGATCTAAGGTCCGGTTACTACCAGTTGAAGATCATAAGTAACGACATTCCAAAAACACCCTTCAGGACTGGATATGGTCATTATGAGTTTCTTGTGATGCTATTTAGGTTGACCAATGCTCTTTATGCAAGTCGTATTCCTCTTTTGACCAACCTAAGGTCTACAGGGACTACTTTGGAAATGGATCGAGATAGAGCTATACTTGCCAGCTTTCAAGTCAGACCGGTTATGTTGGATTGTGTTCTCGAAGCTCAGATGAGTGATGCAGAATCTCAGGAGTTAATACAGGCAGTGCTAGACGAGAAAAAGAAAGACTTCAGGATTCGAAGGCCTGATGGTATGCTGAGACAAGGTGATCGGATGTATGTGTCGAATGTTGAGGAACTAAAGAAAGAGATACTGGATGAAGTGCATATTTTCGCTTATGCAATGCATCCTGGGAGTAACAAGATGTATCATACCATCCGACTTTTCTACCATTGGCCTGGTATGAAAAGAAAAATTGCTGAGTATGTGAGTCGTTGTGCAGTTTGTCAGCAGGTTAAAACGGAAAGAAAGAAGCCATTTGGGTTGCTACAACCACTCCCAATAACCCAGTGAAAATATGAAGATATCACGATGGATTTCGTGTACAAATTACCTCGTACGCGAAATGGTTATGATGGTATTTGGGTGATAATTGATCGACGTACCAAGTCAGCACACTTCATACTCGTTCGTGAGAATTACTCATTGAGTCAGTTGGCCAAACGGTTCATCTCTGAAGTTTATAAGTACCACAGTGTTCCAGTTAGTATCATTTCTGACCGGGACCCCAGGTTTACTTCGAAGTTCTAGTAGCTTTTCAAGAAGTTTTGGGATCGAGATTACTCTACAGCACCGCCTAACATCCTCAAACTGATGAGCAGTCAGAGAGAACTATCCAGACATTAGAGGATATGTTAAGATCATCAGTTCCACAGTTTGGAGACACTTGGCACAAGCGCTTATCGTTGATAGAGTTTGCCTACAACAACTTCCATTCTAGCATTAGTATGGCACCATGTGAAGCGTTGTATGGAAAACCATGTCGTACCCCTTTGTGTTGGTCCGAAGTTGGTGAAAGAGTTTTGTTGGGCCTTGAGATCGTGGATGAGATGACACAGAACATTGAGGTGATAAAGGTTAACCTAAAAGCAGCCTAGGGTCGGCATAAGAGTATCCTCGACAGGCATTCCACCGATAGAGTTTATAAGGTTGGTGATTGTGTATTCTTGAAGCTCTCACCATGGAAAGGTGTTGTACGATTTGAAAAGAAAGGGAAGCTCAACCCTAGGTACATCGAACTGTACCAGATCGTTGAGTGAGTTGGTGAAGTTGCCTATCGACGCACTTTACCACCAGAGTTGTTGAAAGTACATAATGTGTTCCACGTGTCGATGCTATGGAGATACGTCTCTGATCTGTCACATGTGATCCCTCCTCAACCACTAGAGATTAATCCAGATTTGACCTATGACGAGGTACCAGTGATGATTCTCAATTGGAAGGACAAAGTTCTCAGAAACAAGACTGTTCGATCGGTGAAAGTCTTATGCAGGAACCACTCAGTGGAGGAAGCTACTTGGGAGACAGAAGAGCGCATGCTAGATTTGTATCCACGTCTATTCTTTGATTATGATCTGTAGTCAGTGTTGAAATTTCGGGGATGAAATTTTCGTAAGGGGGTAGGTTGTGATGACCTGTCCCTAATTTCTATGTAATTTCTCCCCGAGTATGTGAATTGACATTTATGCCCTTGTTGGCAAGTGACGTGGACGTGTTTATTTATTCTTAAATTATTTTTCTCGCTATCGTAATTAAATTGTACTCGTCACTATGAACGCGTGAACGCGTGTTAGACTCGAATCGGACTTGTAACGTTAAAGTTACGCTCCGTCAAAGTACAAGGATAATGGGTAGATTTGTACATGCGGGTGTATTAAATTATCATTGTTAGAAACATTGTGTCGGATAGATTTTTTGATTCCTTTTATTGTAGGAAATCTGAAAAACCCTATCCCTAGTTTTCTTTTTAACCCAACCCGTGCCTTCCCTTTTGTTAATCAGCCAATCAACTTCCCCCATTTCCTCCCCTCCATTCCTTTCCCGGATTCTCTCTTCACCACCTAATTAGATATTTTCCCTCTTCAAAAGCCACCAATCAGATCACTTACTCACACCAATCACCAATCAGAAACTCAAAAAGCAACTCTATTTCTCTCCCTCACCGAGCTCTCTCACTCTACAAATCACTCAAACAAACTCTAAACCTTACCAACGTGACCTGAAAACCATATCGTTGTGTTCATCTCACCTCCACGAACACAACAATACCACTAGATCACAAGTTGACCTACTTTTGGACGTCAAACTTGGAAGGTCTGAACTCAGTGAGCTTGAGTTCATAATTTTCAAGCCGAGTCGAGAAGTTTTGAAGGTCGGGGAAGCTCTTTTACAACTCCCCGAGACTCCTAGACTAGTTTTGGTGAGGAGTTGATGTAAAATACATGAGGTTCCGAAGAGTTGAGTTTTGGTCGTACCTTTTGAGGCGTTTTTCGGCCACCTTCGTCTACTTTTTGGACTCCAAAAAGGCATAACACGATTCTACACTTCATAAGCTTCATTTCCATATAAATTTTGTGAAAAATGGTTGAGAAATGAAGAAGATATGAAGGTTTGAAAATTTTCCAGTTTATGGCGAGTTCAGACGGCGGAGAACGGCGACGACCGGAGAAAACGACGGAATATTTTGTCAACTCTGACAGAATATTCTAACAGCGTCAGGTAACGCCATTAATTTCTGTTAAGGTTTTAACGGAATATTCCTAACGTTGTTAGTCACACGGACCGCACGTGCTGCGCGTGGCCGACGCGTGTGGCCGTGCCTTGGCTGACACGTAAGGGCAGGTTCGGTGTCCAAAAATTATTCTGGAAATTTGGGTAGGTCCGTGACGTCGATTAGATCGATTTCATATATTTAAACCCTAGGTTTGAGCAAACTATAGAGGCTTTATTAAAGTTTCCGTATATGTGTTTTAATTAATTTAAATATAGTTATTTCACATATTGGGGAAACATATCCCGAGGACTTAAGGGGTCAAGCAAGACTCGGGGGTTACGATCCAGTGACGTATTTATGAGTGGGCAATTTGTTTTATACCTATACATAATTACAGTTTCCATAAATGCGTATTTACTTCACTTTTACGCTTATATTGCCAAGTATCGTTATTGTGATATTAAATGTGATAAATGCTGCTATATGGTTGGGATATTACTGTCGTGACATTCATACATATTTAGACATGCTCATCATGCTGCACCCGGTGTTAGTACTCGCCCCAGGGCCAGGGCTAGTCCTTCATGTGTATGTTCACATCCGCACCGTTCACTCGCCTTGGATCCAAGTTAGGTGCCAGTCCTGTCGTTCATATTGCATTAGGCAATTGTGACTCGTATGTGACCGTGCTTCACATGATCGTAGTACTAGAGAGTAATGATTACACCCAGTCCTGTTCGTGTAAGAGATTATCTGTACGAACTCGTGTGTCAGCTTAGATGAGCAATTGATTATACTTGATTATCACATGATTATATTACTGCGACATTTGATATATTATGACTTGGCATATTTTTGGTTATATTCTTGTTGTATTATTGTTTATATACGTATATAGTATGTTTTAAGGAAACTATACTTGTTTTACAGTGAAGGGTTAGTATGTTCGAAAATAAATGCTTTCTTACAAACATTGTTTTGCTGACCCACTCAACTTTGTTTTTCACCCCTCCAGGACCTAGATAGCTGCACTATTCGTGGCATTTAAGGGACCTTCGACAGTTCTAACATTATCTCTGTTTAGAAGTATGAACTTATCCACTGTTGTGTAATAAGTATACTTTAGCTACTTTGACTACCTTATTGTAGTCGTACTGTCTATTATGTTCTGAATAATTGTAGTGGGTTCTTCCCACGACTGCGCACTCTTTCACTGTTCATTTTAAATTAGTTCTAGTTTGTTTTTAATTTATTCACTTTTTCACATCACTTACTGATAGGAGCATATTTATGCTACTTAGTTAGTGTGTTTCCTTGCATTTGCTTAGCTATTTGTTGCTTAGTATAGTGTTTAAAGTCATTTTCGTGTGTTTTTAGGTCCAAGAAGCAAAGTTGGCCGCCCCTTTCCTTCACCATTCTCCATAGTTTCTGACCTAATTCACCCCCTGCCGTGCCATATCATCCACACAAACCCAGAAAACCCCTCTTGTGCCGCAGCTATTCAAGGAAGGAAGGAGAAGGTGCCACTCTAAGTCGTGACTACTGCTGGAGCGTTCTTAGGTGTTGTCTATCTTTGTTTTCAATGTTGTGTAGATTAGCATCCCTTCTAATCCCCGGCCTAAAACGATCCCTACTTTCATATACTACGTCGATAGGGTTTTAATTTGAGTGTCAAGTAATTCTCACATCACTTACCTTTATGGTTACGTCACCTCATAGTGACGGCCAGCATGCTTCGACCTTCTAAGGTCAAGGTGTGTCAACATAAATTGATGGAATTTTTGTTCTAGGACATATTCTAAAGTTGGGTGCAAGTTCAGGGATGAATTCTCATTTTCACCTTTTTAAATCTTTCTTTGCTTATAAAAACAGATGAATACTTGTACTATGTAGAAAGATTTACAATATATGAAGCTATCGATTGAAATGTAAATGTAAATATTGTTGATGTGCAAATGTATTTGTTGGTAAATTCAAGTTGTTAGGATTTAATGTGAGCCATTGGATCATAGTCCTTTTGGTCTCTTAGATTAGATTTCATTGAGTCATAGCTCATGACAAGTATAATCATCTCATAAAGTAGCTTAAGATTGAATGGCTAGGATGATTTTGTATGATGTGATATAGTGAGAAAGTGTGGTGCTCCTCCTCTAATGGTAACATATTCTTTGCATGCATATTGGATTATTAGTCCAGGTGGTGATAGGATAGTTGGAAGATAGCCCATGTGGTAAAAAAAAAGAAGGATTTAAGCCCTTCTGGTGAAGTTTGGTAGTATTTATGCCCAAAATTGGAACTTCCGTCTACTCTCCGTTAATTATTAGTATGTGAGCTACACATATTAGGCTAAAACGAAATTCTCCGTCAATTCTTAGCATGTGGGGCTTACATATGAGGATAACTTTTTTTTTTTTAGTCTCAAATGTGAGCTTCATGTGCTAACAATTAACGGAGAGTTGACGAAATTTTCAATTTTGAGCCTAAATCCAAATAGACTTCACCGCAGGGGCTTAAATCTTTTTTTTTTTCTTTTTTTTATTTTTTATTTTTTTATTTTTATCACAGTAGCTATCTTCCAATTATCCTATCACCACATGGACTATATTGTTTTGAATTCAAGTTGTTAGGATTTAATGTGAGCGATTGGATCATAGTCCATGTGGTCTCTTAAATTAGATTTCATTGAGTCATAACTCATGACAAGTGTAATCATCTCAAAAGATGACTTAAGATTGAATGGCTAGGATGATTTTATATGATGTGATGGATGATTTTATATGATGTGATAGAGTGAGAGAGTGTGATGCTCATCCTCTAACGGTAATATATTCTTTGCACGTATTTGGTGTGAGGATGATAATCCAATGAGAAAATTTCAGCTCTAATACTATCTTTCTTCTTTGCAATTGTTGCATCACTGCAATTCTCAGAAATCATTCCATTGAAATCATACACTCAGAATCAATATACTAACAAATATATTACAATGGATTTTTGAATTACTCTTGTTTCCCATGTTATGCCAACGCATCTGTTGAACGGTAAGAACTTGGCCAATGTTAAGGGTATTATTGGTTGCAGCTAGTCAACCCAGTCTGGTGATAGTTCTACGAGATGGCTGAAAGTTACATGAAATCGGGTGTATACCTTCATTTGTATCATTATGAGAGGACGAAGATAGATAGATGAGGATATATTTCGTGTCTTTCCCGCAAGACTCTGCTACATACTCAAGAAGCACCACGGTGTCATGTTTTCGATTTTACTGAAGACCGCGCAGGTTAGGCGAACATGATCCCCGAGGCATAACCACAAAATAAACATCAAAACAATAGCCTGAGCATGCTACTACTTGTATGCCCTTGTCCAAACGGGTACACAATATATCAGGATTCCCAAACCAAACGAGGTGCATATTGTAGCCAGGGTATATGCATATGCTCTCCAAGGGTGCATATTGTAGCCAGGGTATACGCGTATGCTCTCCAAGGGTATTTGCTTTTTCTCATCGCGTTGAACTTAGCAATGAAGGTAGAAACAGTACTCTGGCAACCCAGAAATCCAAATTGTATGCCTGTTACAGCAATGTCGCAAGTCTTAGTATTCACCTGCACAAACAAATAGTTCTGCACGTTAGATTTTCTATTAATAAGGAAAAAACCGTGGGCATGGATCAAGACAATGTATGACAAAGGTAATGCAGTTGGAAAAACATTGCAATAGAAAATAGGGTCATTATTGGACGATATGGTGTGGCATGGTATGGCTGCTGGGATATGGGATGGACGATACCCATACTGCCAGTTTTTCAGTTTCCTCTTTCTATGGGATTTTCTTTTAAGCCTAATCCCTTAATTTGAGGAAGATATGACTTATTGATTGTTGTATGCTAGCTACTTGCTGCACTCCCTTAATTTATGGAGTGACAGCTTTAAGGTTTACCCGGTTAGTAGAGTTTGTCAAGGGAAGGTTGCTTGTAACCATCTCCCTCTCTTTATATATCCTCTATTGTACATTCATTCTAATTATGAAAAATAAATTCAAACAAACTTAAAATTTCCACATGGTATCAGAGCAATGTCATCCTTGACCTGTCTCTGCTCATTTTTTCCGATGTTGTTCATCTTCAAGCTCCAGTCATGGTTGAAGAAAGCTCAGTAAACCTTGGGGGAGAAAACTCACAAAGTTCTCCCTCTTTTGTTCCAGATACTGAGATAAATACGAATCAGCATTTATGCTTAGTTTTGTTGAATGAGTTCAACTATCTCCCATGGTCTAGAGCAGTGTCTCTTGCTCTCGGTGGAAGAGGAAAGCTAGGGTTCATCAATGGAGGAGTTGAAGCACCCGAGCCTTCTACCTAAGCATACGAAGCATGGTTGTGCAAGGACCAACAAGTCATGTCAATGCTTCTCAACTCAATAGAGAAACATATCGCTGAAATCTTCAGCTATTCCGAGTCCTCACACGATATGTGGAAATCTGTGAAGGACATGTACGGGAATCAAAATAATTATGCACGTATGTTTCAGCTAAAGAGAGACATTGCCAGTCTTCAACAAGATGGAAAAACCTTTGTGCAGCTCTTGGGAAGTCTCAAGGCTATGTGGAATGAGTTAGATGTTTATCTACCTCACACCATTGATGCTGTAGTTCTTCTGAAAAAAGCTGAAGAAGACAAGATATATCAGTTGCTTACGAGTTTGAACTCGGACTATGAAAATCTCAGGAGTCACATCCTGATGAATGTCGAACTTCATTCCTTCAAAACTGTGTGTGCCACTGTTCAACGAGAGGAAGCTCGAAGAAGGGTGATGAACTTGGAGAAGAATTCCAAGATTTCTGAGTCAAGAATCTATGCTGGCAAACATAAACCCTTAGACAACAGGCCTTACAAGGGTAAAAATCCACACTTGAAATGCAGTTACTGTGACACTGTAGGTCACGTGGAGGAAAAGTGTTGGATTTTGCACCCCGAACAGAAACCTAAGTTAAAAAAGAATTGCAGAATGATTCCTTCAAGGCAGTTCCACACTGGCTCATACAAACCTCAGCATGCAGCAAATCACAACTATACCTCATTCCCTGAGAGCATTCAGGACTTCACTTCAAATCCTGTCTCGCTCATAAATGACTTTGCAATATACATGCAAACCAAGGGACATAGAGAAGCTGCAGAAAGCTCAAGGGGTACACCTGAAAATCCCACTGCGTTACTGGGACAGTTCGCGGGTTTCCTTGCTGAAAATGAGAATATACCAAGAAGCAAAGCTCTAGGTATTTTTAGTGCTTTCTGAACTACTCTTCACACTAGTATTGAACATGATTGTTGGATTATCGACTTAAGAGCCACAGACCATATGACAAACAAAGCCTCAAACTTACGCAGTTTTTAAACTTTGTCAAAACCCTCTTATGTGTCAGTTGCTAATGGAAAAAAATGCCATGGTTTTGGGTGTGAGAAAAGTAAAATTGCTTTCAAACAACCTTGAGTCTACTGCATTATTTGTTCCTACCTTTCCTTTTCAACTTCTGTCAATAGGAAAGATCACTAGAACCCTAAATTGTCTTGTCACTTTCTCCAGAAATAGTGTTGTGTTTCAGGATTCTCTCACCAAGAAGACGATTGGTGAAGGGTTTTTCCTGAATGGTCTTTACTATCTATGCAAGGAAACTTATCTAGTCAAAGCTTTCCAAGTTGATTCAATTCCTTCCAAGGACCAACAAATGATACATCCATCAGAAACTGTTTTGCTTAAACTTTTTCCCAAAATGTATCATTCATCTGTAATGTGTGATACATGTTAGTTATCCAAGTTTACTAGGCTCCCTTTTAGTTCCTCAATTTCTAGGGCTAGCAAACCTTTTAAACTTGTACACTCCAATGTTTGGGGTCCAACTATTGAATCTTTTGATGGGTATAAATATTTTGTTATCTTTGTGGATAATTTTTCTAGATCAACATGGCTATATCTATTAAAATTAGAAAAAGATGTCTTCACTATGTTCAAAGACTTTCATCAACTTGTCATATCTCAATTTCAATCAACCATTTAGAACCTAAGAACCGACAATGGCACTGAGTTTTTATCCAACAATATGAGTCAATATTTGAGCTCTCATGGTATTGTTCACCAGACAAGTTGTGTGGGAACCCCACAACAAAATGGGATCTCTGAAAGGAAGAACAGGGATTTACTTGAGAAGACCCGTGCATTGATGTTGCATATGAACATACCAAAGAAATTTTGGTCACAAGCCATTCTCACTGCAACCTATTTAATCAACAAATTGCCTAGTCGTGTTTTAGAGTTTAAGTCTCCTTGTGAAACTTTTCAAGGAAGACATATAACTTTATCACATTTGAAAGTCTTTGGCTGCACGTGCTTTGTTCATGTTCAAGCATTGCACCGTGAAACACTGGATGCTAGGGCTGCAAAGTGTGTTTTCATGGGATATTCATCCACCCAAAAAGGTTACAAATGTTTTCATCTTATTACTAACAAGATGCTTGTGTCTAGGGATGTAAAATTTGAGGAAACAGTTCCCTATTTCTCCAAGGAGACTGCTCACTCCCAAGATGGGGAGCTAATGTGTGATTTATTCCCCTTGCCTGCGTGCATTGATCACTTAGTGCACTTGGATCCAGAAGCCACTAGCAATGATGGACAAGCAGAGATTGTGACTGAAAGTACTCATGTGTCTTCTCAACCAAGAAACCTTGAATATGGTATTGAGTCTACTCAAGATGAAAGTCACGAAGAAGCTCCCACTTTGCCTTCTACAAGGTGTAATCCTATGCATGCTCGGCAACTTCTAGCAAGGCTCCGAGACTATGTCACCTTTGCTTCCAAACACCCCATCACTGAAGTGCTGAGTTATAGTCATGTTCACCCCAATCATGCAACATTCCTGGCTGAAATCTCTCATCACATTGAACCACGAACCTTTCAAGAGGCTCAACTAATTCTTGAGTGGAGAAATGCGATGAAGGATGAACTTCATGCCTTGGAGAACAATCAAACATGGAGCATTGTGAAGTGACCACCAAGGAAGAAGGTTGTTGTGAGTTGATGGATCTATAAGACAAAGTTCAAGGCTGATGGATCAATTGAACGTCACAAGGCTAGATTGGTTGCACGTGGTTTCACTCAAATGTTTAGGGTAGACTACTAGGAGACATTTGCTCCAGTAGCCAAAATGAACTCCGTTAGGGTTCTTCTCTTAGTGGATGTGAATTGTGGCTGGCCATTGTACCAAATGGATGTAAAAAATGTGTTCCTTCATGGGGATTTACAAGAGGAAGTATATATGCAACTTCCACCAGGTTCTTCTCAAAGTCAAAATGGTATGGTGTGTCGATTGCACAAAGCAATCTATGGTTTGAAACAATCTCCATGTGCATGGTATGCCAAGTTGAGTTCAATGTTGGAAGCAGCTGGTTTTGTTTGAAGTAATGCGGACTCATCCTTGTTCACTCATAAATGATCAGTTGGTATATTGGTGGTTTTCATCTATGTGGACGATCTCATCATCACATGTGAAAATGAAGTTGAAATTGAAGCTCTCAAGAAATCTCTCAATCACACATTTGCCATAAAGGACCTAGGGAGACTAAAATATTTCCTTGGCATTGAAATGGCAACATCTCAAAAAGGGTTTGTTTTTAAATTAGCGCAAGTATGTTGTGGATCTTCTCACTGAGATTGAATTACTCGATTGCAAACCTGCTATCACTCCCCTTGATAGTAAGCTAGAACTTGATATGGATGAGGAACCTCTCACCGATGTAAGTCATTACCAAAGGTTAGTTGGAAAGCTTATATACCTTACCATAACCAGACCTGATATTACCTATGTTGTGAGCCTGGTCAGTCAATTCATGCACGCACCATCTGTGAAACATCTTCTCATTATCAAAAGAATTCTACGCTACATAAAAGGCTTTATTGGTAGAGGTATTCTTATGAAGAACAACCACTCAACTCATATCAGTGGTTACACCGATGCAGATTGGGCCGGGAATGCAATTGATAGGAAGTCTACCACTGGCTATTGTACGTTTGTTAGAGGAAACCTAGTCACATGGAAAAGCAAAAAACAACAAGTTATTGCACGTCCTAGTGCGGAGGCTGAATATCGTGCAATGGCATCGACAACATGTGAGTTAATTTGGCTCAAAGGGTTACTTTTAGACTCAGGTATCTTTAGTTCTACTCCAATGTCACTCATGTGTGACAATCAAGCAGCCATGCATATCGCTACTAACCCAGTGTTCCATGAAAAGACCAAACGCATTGAAGTGGATTGTCATTACATTAGGGCACAAGTTCAATCCCAAGTTATTCAAACCATCTATACTCGCAGTCATGATCAACTAGCGGATGTGTTCACAAAAACACTTCCTTCAATTCATTTTCAGCGTCTTCTTGAAATGCTTGGCTCAATCAATCTCCTCGATCCAGCTTGAGGGGGAGTATTGGACGATATAGTGTGGCATGGTGTGGTTACTGGGATATAGGATGGACGATACCAATGCTGCCAGTTTTTCAGTTTCCTTTTTCCATGGGATTCTCTTTTAAGCCTAATCCCTTAATTTGAGGAAGATATGACTTGTTGATAGTTGTGTGCTAGCTACTTGCTGCACTCCCTTAATTTATGGAGTGACAGCTTTAGGGTTTACCCGGTTAGCAGAGTTTGTCAAGGGAAGGTTGCTTGTAACCATCTCCCTCTCTTTATATATCCTCTGTTGTACATTCATTCTAATTATGAAATATGCATTCAAACAAACTTAAAATTTCCACAATCATTTAGATATAAAGCCTTGCAACTCTTATTTCCTAGACTAAAATCCACCTAGTTTTAAACATCCAAATAAAATCCAAATTCAAAAAAGACTGCCAAGTACAAAACTAATTGACCTATTATTACAAAATATTTACAACTTGTACCACAATATTCAAATAAATCAATAAAATGTTATTACTCACCTTAGTTACAATTATTGCACATATTATTATCCTAACACACACACACACACACACGTTCAATAGTATATAGTACTACTATAAACTATATCTATATATATATATATATTAATAGTAATTACTATACGTTCAAATATATATACACACCCCGACTGAAGTCTAAGCATGCTGGCCGTCACGTGAGAGTGACGTAACCATGTGCGCATTGCGGAAGCGATAAGAATATAGAAATTACGAATAATTAAAGACCAAACCACTAGCAATACTAACTAAGATAATGTGCTAGTGCGAATGAGCGTGAATCCCAACAATTCAGAGCATAAGTAACCTAGTGCAGTCTAGCAGGACAATTATTAATAATACAGCATTCGAAGACGATCCTACATGGAAGGTGAACTGTCAGAACCTTCGTCAAGCCATTGTAAGCCACCAACGAACAATGCCTACTTAATACCTGGAGGGGCGAAAAACAGAAAGCGTGAGTGGGCAAAAACAAAGCTTTTCAAATAATTTCATTTCTCAAATATTCTAACCTCTCGCTGTAAAACAAGTATAGTTTCCCAGAAAATAGTATACATACGTATATATATCTCAAAACCATGCTCAATATATCCAAATCCACATATATGTATGCCGTGTCCAATATCACAATATAACAATATAACTACTATAAGCCAGGTAATACAATGTATTATAAATCATCTGCTAGCCGAAGTCACCTCACGTGATCTATGCGGCGAAATCTAGAGCTCATTTCAATCATATCTCAATCTCATATCTCATCACATAATTCATCATGTATATACATCACATATCTCATCATATCTCATCATGTATATACATATATGCACACGAGTCAGAACCACCTCACGTGGTCTGACCGACAAGACTGGGTGTAAATAAATACGCTTTAGTGCTACGATCACGTGAAGACTGTGTGCTAATCGCGGGTCACCTACGAGTCGAACCCACTGAAAGTGGTCTATACGACAGGACTGTGCACCTAACTTGGATCGAAGGCGAGCGTACGGTGCGGGAGGTGAACATCACGTGAAGGACTATGCCCTTAACTCTGGGCGGGAGCACTAACACCGGGGTGCAGATTATGAGCTTTAATATATCTCATCATCATCATCATCATCATCATCATACCTCATAACCATTACCAACATAATATACTCACCTGTAGCTTACCTGGGCCTCCATAGCACCGTGCAACAATATGCATAATCATGATAATGCATATACTAACATATGATGCAAGTATGACATGGCATTTAAATCACCTTTCCTTTAAAGTACGTTTTATGGGAAAAACGTCAAGTGTGTGTGTGTGTCTATATATATAATGAAAACAAAAGCCCACTCATTGATATGTAGATGGGTCGTAACCCCCGTGCCTAGCTTGGCTACGCTCGTCCTCCGGATAGGTCTCGCCTATATGAGAAACAACTATAAAACGTCAATTAACGCGCATAACTAACTCTAGCTAATAACTTCTCATATATTAGGTATATGAATATACCACTGAGACCTACTCAACCTCAGGAACATCCCCATATTTTTAGAATATTTTTCTGACCACCCACGCGCCGGCCAAGGCAAGACCAGACGCGCCCCCATGCGCGGCCAAAACCTGACAGCATCCTAACTACCGTTAGGAATATTTCGTGGAATATTTCGTTAAAGTCAACTGACGTCGTTAATGCCATTAGGAATATTCCGTCAACTTTGACGGAATATTCCATCATCTCCTACCTTCGAACTCCGGCAACCATAGTCGTCGTCGGAAATTGGGAAATATTTCAAACCTTTATAACTCTCATATTTTCCAACCAAATTTCACGAAACTTAAACCAAATTGAAGCTTAGGACGAGTAGAACATAACCATACCTGTTTTAAGGCTTGAAATCCTCGAAATCTCACCGGAGAACCTATGAAACTCCTGCCACCTCTGCAACTACTCGATATTAGGCTTCCCAGCGTCCAATCTCTTCCAAAATGCTTATCCGAGCTTCGTGGTAACGTCCTCAAGCTTCCTATAAGCTTAGAATTCACTTAAACATCCACAAATACGATCTCATGAACAATGACTCAAATCGGGTTCTTGGTTCTCACGATTCCGACGCTCAAACTTAACCAAAACTGCCTTAAAATGCTAGGAATGATTAAAGCTTACCTCTTTGAGCCTTAAAATGTCTTAAAATCTCCGCGATCACGTTGGAGTTACTGTGCTCAACAATTGGGGTTTCGTATAACCCGAGATCTCGACGTCCACACGTTGAACCAAGGATAGTCCTGGGCTTGCTAGGAGTCTAAAACCAACCTCCAAACCTTCGATCCGTGCAGGAAATGGAGAGTTTGGGGTTCGTCCGTACGGTTGTATGAAAATGGTAGAAATTCCGAGAGGGAGGAAAGAGAGTGAGTCTGAAAGAGAGAGCACGTGAGGGTGAGAGAGAGAGAGTGTGTGTGTGTGTGTGTGTGGTCCAAGTGTTCCCAACCAATCACCACTAAGAAAATATCTTCCTTATATTGGGTCCAAACTAGTTGGATTTAAAATGATTGACCCAAAAAATAAGGCTTAAACCACACCACACAATTAAACGTCCAAGGGAAAATTCATCTTTTCACATTATCGATACGAAAATTCCGATACGGGCTATTACAATCTACCCACCTTAATAAAATTTCGGCCCGAAATTTCATACAACAAATATAATCACTAGTATCCATAAAAAAAACGTGGATACATCTCTCTCATCTTGTCTTCCGTTTCCCAAGCAGCCTCCTCCATTGAGTGATTTCTCCACAAAACTTTGACCAGTTGCACTGTCTTATTTCTCTGAACCTTCTCTTTCCAATCCAAAATAATCACTGGCTCCTCATCATAAGTTAAATCCGGATTAATTTCCAAGGGTTGAGGAGGTATCACATGTGAAGGATCTGAGATATAGTGACGAAGCATCGAAACCTGAAATACATTATGCACTTTAGACAACTCCGAAGGCAATTCAAGCCTGTAAGCAACTTCACCGATTCTTTCGGTGATCCGATACGGTCCAATGTACCTAGGGCTTAGCTTACCCTTCTTACCAAAATGTACAACACCTCGCCTCGACGATAGCTTCAAAAATACCCAATCACCAATATTATACACTCGATCAGTGGCACACCTGTCCGCTAAGCTTTTCTGGCGATCCTAGGCCGCTTTCATGTTAGACTTAATAACTTGAACATTCTGAGTAGTTTCCTCTACTACCTTGGGGCCCACTAAAACTCTTTCGCCGACTTCTGACCAACACAAAGGTGTACAACAAGGCCTGCCATAAAGTGTCTCGAATGGTGACATACCAATACTCGAATGAAAGCTGTTGTTGTAGGCGAATCCCATCAAATCCAATCGTTTATGCCAAGCGTCGCCAAACTGCAAAATCGAATATCTTAGCATATCTTCCAAGGTTTGAATCGTCCTCTCTGATTGACCATCTGTCTGAGGGTGATATGCTGAACTGTAGAATAATTTCGAACCAGGAGCTTCCTGGAAAGCTGTCCAGAACTTAGAAGTGAATCTAGGATCACAATCCGAGATAATACTAACTGGAACGCCATGGTACTTCACAATCTTTAATAAGAGCAACTCAGCTAATTGGCTTAAGGAATACTTTTCCCTCACAGGAATGAAATGCGCTGACTTAGTAAGTTGATCAACGATCACCAAATTTCCATCATAGCTATTCTGAGTACGACGAAGCTTGTACACAAAATCCATAGTTATAATTTCCCATTTCCACTGTGGAACGGGAAGTGGTTGCATCAATCCAAACGGCTTATTCCTTTCAGCTTTAACTTGCTGACATATGGCACACCTACTCATATACTCGACTATTTCTCTTTTCATACCCGGCCAATAATAAAATGGTCGGACGGTATGATACATCTTAGTACCTCCTGGATGCATCGCATAAGCTGAACAGTGTCTTCATCTAAAATTTCTTTCTCCCCTGATTACTTAACTGAATTAACTCCTGAATTTCTTCATCATTAATCTGTGCCTCGAGCACTCAATCAATTAATACTGGCCTGACTTGAAAACTAGCAAGCAAGGCTACTTCTCGTTCTTCTATTCCCAAATCCATTCCATTATACCTCAAATCTGTAAGAAGAGGAACACGAGAAACATACAAAGAATTAATCCGTACAAAGAATTAATCTGACCTTGGGATTTCCTACTCCAAGCATCAGCCACGACATTAGCACGTCCAGGGTGATACTCAATCGTAGTCATAATCGCTAAGCAACTCCAACCACCTTCGTTGCCTAAGATTAAGCTCTTTTTGGGTGAAAAGATATCAAAGACTCTTGTGATCTGTGAAGATCCTACACTTTTCACTATAAAGATATTGTCTCCAGATCTTCAAAGCAAAAATAATGGCTGCTAATTCCAAATTATGAGTAGGATAATTCATCTCATGAGGCTTTAACTGACGTGAAGCGTAAGCAATTACCCTACCATGCTGCATCAACACACATCCTAGACCATTCAAGGAAGTGTTACTGTAAACTTCAAAATTACCGCTATCATCTGTGAATGCTAAAACAGGTGCATGAGTGAGATAATACTTCAATTGCTGGAAACTTGCTCACAATTATCATTCCACTCGAATTTAACTTCCTTTCTTGTCAATCTCGTTGACGGCAAAGCAAGGACTGAAAAATCCTTAAAAATCCTTCTGTATAGCCTGCCAAGCCAAGAAAACTCCATATCTGAATGACAGTTCGTGGCTGTTCCTAATTCTCCACAGCTGCAATCTTCTGAGGGTCTACCTATTCACTTACTTAACGAATCCAACAAATATGTTATCAATATTACGGTTTGCAGCTCGCAATATTGATAACTCATCGTTGTTACGATAAGCAAGTAAATAATACCCGAGGGTGCAATATTACCATCTTGCCCGTCATTGAGAAATATACACACACCGTTTAAACAAATGCTCGTTCGCGCTTTTGCACTACTCCTCAGGCAACATCATCATTAAAATAATGACAAATCTATCCAAATATTGATGAAATACCTTATTCATCAAACTCATGCAAACTGCTGGTGCATTCTTCAATCCGAATGGCATCACAAGGAACTGATAATGACCATAACGAGTTCTAAAAGTCGTTTTAGGAACATCTTCATCTTTAATCTTCAGCTGATAGTAACCTGACGTCAAATCAATCTTAGAGAATACACAAGCACCTCGAAGCCAATCAAACAGATCATCTATACGTGGCAATGGATAACTCACGATTTATACAAAATCACTTTAAAAGTTCAGATGGAAAACAAAACTGATAATCTATCTACTTGTAAGCTCGAAGTTTTTTAGTTTCCTTCTCTTGATACCAAATAAATTAATTATTCCGTGTTTCTAAATTATTGAGTTTGAAGTGTTTCTCTAAATATAATTTTATCGATGTCTTACGTGTGAAAACAAATATATTTTTATATGAAATGAGGGTACATTATTTGACGTCACCCCGGGCCTCAAAAATCTCTGGACCGGCCCTGATCATATCATAAGAGCTTACTGCTTTCTTCACAGTAGACAAGGCTGCCGTTATACAAGCTGCAGAAACATTGGCAATTAAAGTACAAATGGAACCCATTTCAACAACCCCTTCTTTCCTAATTCACGTCCATTAAGCCGGGCTAAGAACCACCGGATCCACACACCAAGAGGTCCAACTATGCAACCCGACCATAGTTGCTCCTCACTGCTGCTACTGTTAAATTCCTCTATCAACAGTATTCCACCTATACTCCACAGAGAAAGCATCAGCAACAACACTGCTAAAGCTACCAAGTGACGCTTGTAGCTGTCAACCCTCCACCTCCTTCGAGAGCTGGTAATACCACAGACTGAGTTCCTCTCAAGAATCTGCCTAAAACCCTTTGCTGTCTCTACCCCAAAAATGATGGAGTAGGCCGCAAGAAACAAACCTGACATCCGTCACATAAAAGAGGATCTCATATTAGTCCAGTGATTTGAGCTACATTGGGTTTGTGATTTACCCATGGATAGTTTCGAATAGGCTCAAAGAAAGAAACCAGCTAGATTGAAATGAAATTTAAATATCCTGCTTGCCAAAGCGATCTACATGTCTACAGCAGCAATTCTTTAGAATATGACATCTTACCTATCAAAAAGCCAAGCAGAGCAAAACCCCAATGTCCTTCAACACTGATTTCAAGCATTTTCTGGTTCCAACCACCGAAAGTTGTAAGGCTTCCCAAGTAACCAGTTGATAATCCGATGACCAAATAATCTGACACATAGGATATATCTCCTTTGAAAACAGCACCAAACCACCCCATCAAGAAAGAGCCAACCTACAAAAATGCATTAGGAACAAAAATTTTAGTTGGAACATCATCCAGCATTTTCGGCATCACAACCATTGAGAAATATGACATAAAAAAATTAAAAGATGATGGGAAAAAAGTATGGAAAGAAAGGTCTTAAGAAACTTGATAATACTTCGGTGATCATCGTACTGTGTGCATCACAAGTCCCTCCTAATACTCATAAGTAACAGCTTTACAGAAAACATGTTTATTAACACATCATTACCGAATAAAGGGCATATACTCTGTGTGTGTGTGTGTGTGTGTGTGTGTGTGTTCGTGTGCATGAGAGAGAGAGAGAGAGAGAGAGAGAGACAGAGAGGCAGAGACAGAGACAGAGACAGAGACAGAGACCAGATTAGAAGGAAGATCAAGGTAGAGAACGGTTTTGTCGCTTGTTACACCACAACTCCAGGGCCAAACAATATTTGCAGAAGATATTTCGTCAAGACCTGCATACTGTAGCATGTCAAATAATCTATTTACCATATAGGTTTCTAGATATGAAGAAAAATCTAAGATGTATTACAGTGACGTATTCAATTTTTTCAAGACAAACAGAAATATGAACATGCCGGTGCATGATCAAACATTTTCGTGAACAAAACTTGTATAATTTTAGAGTCCAATAGACCAGATACAACTTGTCAGCATACCATTTACACAGATTTTCCACACACAAAAAAGTTTAGCACGAAAAAGTTCCCAATACAATTTGCCAAATGAAGGCAACAACAGCCATAAACCCAACACATATTAGGACTCAAACAAAATGTACATCGATATATAGTAAGAAACGGAGTTAACTGTGTTACCCCAAGAATGCCAAAAACTGCTAAATTAGTCATGCATGAACCATATTCCAAGAATTTTGGCAACCTTGTTGTATTTTCCTGCATATGAAAACAAAATCTTTGAGTTACTAGCATGATTCGACAAAAAGAAAAGGAAAAAAACTCTAACATGTTATGATCAATGAAAAAGAAAACCAAATCTCC
The DNA here is from genome assembly GCA_024362995.1 of Heteromeles arbutifolia. Lineage (NCBI taxonomy): Eukaryota > Viridiplantae > Streptophyta > Magnoliopsida > Rosales > Rosaceae > Heteromeles > Heteromeles arbutifolia. The sequence goes on along the minus strand of JANCRC010000001.1, from coordinate 39,314,030 downwards.
TGTCCATGTTCAAGGTTGTCTAACAAAGCTTATATACAATATGAAAAGTATCAACTGAAAGCTCACTGGCTTTTTGTCCACGTATATGATCGATCAGTGGAAAGAGGAGATACGATTTCCTCTGGCAAGGGAGTGACAGGGGAAATTTTCGATGTAACAGGATCACGACCCCAGAATCCTTAGGATTGCAGTTCAACGTCCTCTGAAGCAAACAAGCAGATGCTGCCACTATCACTGTGCCTGTTGCTGTGAAGAGCCCGATTGCCAATATCTCCCGCCTCTGAGACAGATTCACTTTCATTGTCATCATCTATTTGAGATGGGTGAACATGTGATAAACTTAAAGATCGCCTCCTTAATGAAGAAGTGGCACTGCTTGTTCTATCATTGGATACGCGGGTTCAGTGTCATTAGTCCCATGGTACCCTTCCTCCATAACCACAGCGCTAGATTCCTTTTGAAGCGACATCACAAATATTAACAATAAAATCCGAAGTTGATTGAGAGAGCTAAAAATGAGAGGAACAAATGCAGTAGATAAAATAATGCAATTGCTGCTGGTACAAACGTTGAAATGCTATAGTTTGTGCTTTGGAATCGAGTCCTCCCAACCACTCCGTGTGTCAAAATAATCAAAGATTTGTATACAAACAAACGGCAACAACTCTTTCAGCTCTACTAAGAAAAGGTCAAGATCTTAAAAACATAAAAAAAAAAATACATATGAAATACAATGACAGTACTCCATACATAAGCTCTAGCAACCATGACACGAGGAAAAAGAAAGAAGACAAAACCAATTCGTCAAGATATCCACAAAATTCAACAATAATACAACCTATAGCTCTAAATAAAATCATTCAGACAATATTTATTACGTAACATATTAAGTTTATAGAATCATGAATGATGTCACTGATTCTTCTAAACAATTGGGAGAATGTATGCTTTATTTTTCTACTTGTTTTTCGTCAACAAAGCAGTACAGTTGCACTGCAGAATTTTGTTTAACCACAGCGAAAAATAATTGCTCAACTTTTCCAGTGACACCACACGATTTAACAGCACCAACAAAAAGCAAATGCAAGGGCCTGCCAACTAAAGTAATTATAAAATAAATTTCAGTACCAAACAAATCACAGAATGTCCTTCAAACCGATTTAAGTCCAGCAAACCCAATAATCATTTTGACAAATAATTAATGATTTCTCTACAAACTTGTAATACCGAACCTTGTGATGTTAGTGTTTAGGATAGTTTTGAGCTAGATTTCGAGATGTAATCGTAATCAAATCAATCAGTAATTGAGTTGAAATTGAAGATCAAGTTGCAGAAATGAGAATCACACTGAAATGGAGTTCATAGCTCCTCAAACCTTCATTGGATTCGATCCATAAAACTCAGCTACAAGCTACGCATTATAGCTGTTGCAAACCCACCAAAGCTCAGTGACTATGATCACGTGCAACTCACATGTATTCACTTAACACTTAACAAATTAGACACGTGACAAATTATACACCATTAAGATGTTATAATCCCGATCATTCATTACAAAGTTATAACCTACACTACAACCAAACACTTGGTTAAAATTCGAACTTCTTCTTCTTCTTCAAAGCTGCATTAGTGGCTTGATCCAACTACCATGCTTATGCTCCAATACTCACTTCTAAGCTGGTAGCTGGTTTGACTCCAAGTTTCTCACTAAGCATGCAAAATCTATCTTTGGGCAATGCCTTAGTGAAAATATTAGCAAGTTGATCCTCTAACTTGTAATAAATCAAGTTGATGATGTTTGACTGTAAAGCTTCTCTGATGTAGTGGTATCTTCTTCCAATGTGCTTAGTTCTTTGATGGAATACATGATTTCTTGTCATAGCAATGGATGATGTGTTATCACAGTAGAGAAGAGTGGCTTCAGTTTGGTCTTCAACAAAATCTTGGACTACAAATCTCAACCAAATTGCCTCAGTTGTTGCTTCAGTGGCACTCATGTTTTTTGCCTTAACAGTTGACAATGTTACATTATGTTGTTTGACTAAAGCCCAAGAGAAAGCTCCACTTCCAAATGAGAAAGCATACCTTGATGTGTTTTTCATATCAATTTCATCTCCACTCCAATCACTATCACAATAGCCTATTAGATTAGATTTCTTCCCTTTCTCATATTGAATCGCATAGTTTAATGTGCCCTGAATGTATCTTAGTACCCTCTTGGCAGCTCCTATGTGTTTCTTGGTTAGACCATGCATGAATCTAGCAAGTAAGCTAGCTGCATACATGATATCAGGTCTTATGGCAGTTAAATACAAAATACTCCCAACCAATTGCCTATACACATTCTCATCTGTTTTCTAACATTCATCATCCTTCTTGAGTTTGTCACTAACCACCAATGGAGTACTCACTAGCTTGCAGTCCTTTAATCCAACCTTTCTCTCTAATTAATGAAGATTCCATTCTCCGATTGTAGGATTCTCATTCCAAGAAAGTGATACAAAAGACTCAAATCTGTCATTTCATATCTCTTCATTATGTCTTGTTTGAACTCATTCAGTAACTCAGTACTGCTGCCAGTGTAGATAATGTCATCTACATTGATTAAAACAAGTATGCTCTCATTTTCTCCCTTTGTCTTAATGTACAAGGTTGGTTCACTTGGACTTCTAGTAAACCCATACTTGTGCAAGTGAATATCAATAAACTCTTACTAGGCTTTTGAAGCTCGCTTCAATCCATACAAAGCCTTCTTAAGTTTATAAAAACTGTCTTCTGCACCCTGTACTACAAATCCCTTAGGTTGATCAATGTAAACTTCTTCCTGCAATACACCATTAAGGAAAACTGATTTCACATCAAGTTGAAATAGCTTTCACTTCTTCTGGGCTGCTAAAGCAATGAGATTTCTAATGGTGTCTAATCTTGCAACATGAGCAAAAGTTTCATTAAAGTCAATGCCAGGTTTTTGTGTATAACCCTTGACAACTAGTCTTGCTGTATGCTTTTGAATTGTTCCATCCAATTTCAACTTAGTCTTATAGATCCATTTCACTCCAACAATAGGTTTGCCTGATGGCTTGTCAACCAATCCCCAAGTCTTATTCTTCTTAATCATGGCAATTTTAGCATCCATAGCTTTCTTCGAAGCTATATCAGTGGCAGCATCTTTAAAACTTTCAGGTTCAATCATGCTGACATTACATCTAGCATAAATCTCACTCAATGACCTTAACTGGTATGGTTTTAACTGAGCTTGTCTCACCACCATCAGTTTGAGTATCAAAGACCACCTAAGTTTGACTTCCATTCCCTTCTAGCTGAACATCTTCTCTCTATGACATTTGATTCATCTTAAGTGCAATACACATGTTATCCTTTTCAAGTAGATTCAAATTTACTGGAAATGTTATCTTCTCAGTAGTTTCAGCATTCCAATTCCACGTACTATTTTCATCAAATACCACACTCCTTGAAATGAAGACCTTTGTTTTCAAATTGTAAATCCTATAAACCTTCTCCATTTTTTCATAGCCAACAAAGATACCTTTCATAGAAGATTTTTTGCCTCAACTGTCCAGGTATGTAAACATAGCAGATGCAGTCTAACACTTTTAAGTGTTGAATACTTGGTTTTCTTCCGCTGAATGTTTCAAATGGAGTTTTATGCTGCATAGCCTTAATTGGACACCTATTGAGTAGATACACAGCAGTATTAATTGCTTATCCCCAAAACTCATAGGGTAGTTACTTGTCATGAAGCATACTCTAGGCCATTTCAACAATGGTCCTATTTTCTCTCAGTAACACCATTTTTTTTGTGGAGAATAGATCAATGTTAACTATCTTCCAAGCCTAAAATTATCACAAAACTACTGGAAATCATGATAGGTATATTCTTCAACACTGCCACTTCTCAGTTTTAGCATTCTATATCCACTTTGCAATTCAATCATTGCCTTGAATTTCTTGAACACCTCTGATTTGTGATTCATAAGATAAACCCAACACATTATGGTAGCATAATCAATGAATGTCAAGAAGTACATGTTTCCTCCAAATGTTGTGACCTACATTGGTCCACACACATCCGAGTGAACTAGCTCCAGTGGTTTGCTTGCCCTCTAAGTTAACTCTTTACTAAAAGCTCTCTATGTTGCTTCCTAGTAATGCATCATTCACATACTCCAGATGTCTTCTTGAGCTTTGGTAAACCTAACACCATTTCTTTATCAGACAATAGTTGTAAGCTAATGAATTTTAAATGACCAAGCCTCTTATGCCATTCCCATGCATCACCTTCAACACTAGCTTTCAATGTAGAACAATTCATATCTTCCATAAGCAATAGAAAACACCTATTCCCAATCATTTGTACAGTAACAACATAACTCTCCAAGTTTTTATCCTCAGAGATTACAACTTGGTCATCACCAAACAATAGATAATAACCATGATGCATCATTTGACCCACACTCATGAGGTTTATCCAGTCCTGGCACTAGCATAACTTCTTTAATATACCTGACACCTCTCTTGGTTTCAATCACCAATGTTCCTTTTGCAATTGCCTGAATAAGCTGTCCATTTTCCATTTTGATTCTTGTTAAGTCATTCCTATCCAAATTAATCAGCATAGACTCATGTGAAGTCATGTGATTGCTACATTCATTGTCTATATACCAAACATGTTCACCTTTGGCTATTGCAGCATAATTACAAGCAAAGAACATAGGTGTCTCCTCCATTTGTTGTGCAACTTGAACCTATTGAACATATTTACTTCTGCAATCTCTAGCAAAATGATTAAATCTGCCACAGTTGTGACATTTTGGTTTTCCCTTGAACCAGCACTCACCATAGTGCAAATTACCATAAATTTTACATGCCTCCCTTGTGTTCTTGTTAACCCAGGGTTTTGAAACAAATTGAGGCATGTCATTGAACTTGGTATCACCCTTCTTATCTCTAAACTTCCAAGGCTTCTTACCCTTATATCCAGTGGTCTGTGATCCACCCTTGTTTTGGATACTCAGGCTCCTAAATGCCTTTTCATTCACTTTTTTCATCTTCTGAGTGTCTCTTCAACCTTTGCTCAAATCCCTTTAGAGTTGCAACAATCTCATTTAGATCAATCTCATCTAATTTCTTTGTCCTCTCAATAAAAGATACAATATTATCATATGCAAGAGTTAAACTAATTAATAATTTCTCAACTAGTCTCTTATTTGGCAAAGTTTCACCAAACATTTTCATTTTATTCATAAGAGAAAATAATCTTGTTAAGTAATTAGAAAGAAATTCATTATTCCTCATCCTAGCATACTCAAAGTCACGACGGATACCTTGTAATTTCACATCCATGACTTGAGCATCACCCTTGAATTCTTGCTTAAGAACATCCTAAGCATCTTTTGTAGTCTCCTAATTTGCGATTCTAGGGAAGATTTCATCATTCACATCTCCTTGAATCAATCCCTAACGCCTTTGCATCTCTAGAGATAAGATCTTGAGCTACAAGAAGTTGCTTCTTATTAGTCTCATTCCCTTCCTTCGACACCACAAATCCATCTTCCATAAAGCTCCACAGATTGTATGAGATTGGTCCCGAAAGTGATTAGAAAATGAACTAGGATTTGCAAGATTCGACTTTGATCCGTCAATTTGAAAATAATTTTCATTCTGATACACCAGAACTCATAGTTAGCATCAATGAATATTGGTGCTCGAAGATCAGTGCTAGATCCAGCAATCTTTGTGTGTCTCTCATTGAAAACCTACATTAACAATCACATATTCATTCCCATATTCAAATCCAACCTGGCTCTGAGGCCATATTAGTGTTTAGGATAGTTTTGAGTAGATTTCAAGATGTAATCGTAATCAAATCAATCAGTAATGAGCTCAAATTGAACATCAAGTTGTAAAGATGAGAATCACACTGAAATGGAGTTCATAGCTCCTCAAACCTTCATTGGTTTGATCGATAAAACTCGGCTACAAACTAGGCATTATAGCCATTGCAAACCCAGCAAAGCACCGTAACTATGATCACATGCAACTCACATGTATTCACTTAACACTTAACAAACTAAACACGTGTCAAATTATTGTGACGACCCGTCCCAATTTATTATATAATTTTCTCCCCGAGTGTGTAAAATGACGAATATGCTCTTGTTGGCTAAGTGACGTGGATGTACATATGCAATTTTAAATTATTATTTCCATTGTCATAATTAAATTGTACTTGACGTCATGAGTGTGTCGAAGCAAGTTAGGACCGAATTGGAGCCATAACGAAAAAGTTACGATTATTTAGGTGCGTAAATGGGTAAATTATGAACCAATTATATGGGCTCCCATTTCTTTTAGCCCAATCAAATAATTTGTTTTTCTTCTCCTTTGGGCCAATTAAAATTAGCTATCTCTTTCTTCTGCCCAATCAGAACACATGCACACACTCACGCTTTTTCTCTCATTCCTTCTCGCACCTTCTTTTTCCTCCGTACACCCAAGCCACCCTCACCCCACAACCATCATCAAAATATCACGGATTGAACTCGTAAAGACCATCATCGTGTTCACCTCGATCTTACGAACCTAGCCATACCATTTGTTTAGCGAGTTGACGAGTTTAACTCAAGAAGTCATAAGCTCTGACGAGGTGCAATTTTCCTCTGACGTGATCTCTGCGAGATTACGGGGTTTTAGGACTTGGAAAGGTTCTCACACAACTTCCCTAGCACTCTAGAGTAGGGTTGAGGTTGTGTTGACGTCAGATCACATGGTTTCGAGGAACTCCAGTTTTGGCCAGAGCTTTCGAGGGATTTTCCAACCATTTTCGGTTGGATTTTGAACTCTTATTAGGTACAAACATGTTCTACTCTTCGAGACCTTTAAATCCATATAAATTTCATGGATTTTGGTTAAGAAATGAAGTAGATATAAGCATTTGAAAATTTTCCATAAACCGGCAAGTACAGACTTGGCCGGCGGCGGCGGACGGCGTAGACTGGCGAATGACCGGAGAAGAAGAAGGTATATTCCGTTAACTTTAACGGAATATTCTAACGACATTAGGTGACACCGGTACCATTTAACGGAATATTCCGCCTATTTTGACGGAATATTCCTAACGCGGTTAAGGTTTCTGTTAGTGTGTCATGCACGTGCCAGCGCGTGGCCGGAGCGTGAGGGCGCGTCTAGTGTCCAAAATTTTTTCTAAAATTATGGGGGTGTTCGTATCGTCGAGTAGATCACGTTGTTATATCCAAACCTTACATTTGAGCGAGATATGAGACGTTATTCCTAGGTTTTGTTTATGTGCTAAATAATTAATGTAAAAATAGTGGTATCGCATATAGGTGATGCGTACCCCAAGGACGAGAGTGGACAAGCGAAGCTAGGGGGCTACGATCCTGCTACTTATTAGTGAGTGGGCATTTGTTTTCTATATGTGTGTGTGTGTGTGTATATATATATATATACTGTTTCCAGAAACGTTTTTATATGGAATTATGCTTTGCTTGCCATGTCATAAATAAGTTAAATTTTAAATATGGCATTGTTATACTTGTGAATTGTATTGTGTGATGCTGCGGACACTCAGGTAAGCTTCAGGTGAGTATTATGTGATTGAATGGATTGCATTACATTGGTATGAACACATTTACTTAGAGCTCATCATGGCTGCACCACGGTATTACTGCTCCTGCCCGGGGCTAGGGCCAGCCTTCAAGTGATTGTTCACCTCCCGCACCGCACGCTCACCTTGGATCCAAGTTTGGTGCCAGCCTATCGTACAGACCACAATAGGTGGTTTCGACTCGTAAGTGACCCGTGATTTATCGTATAGCCTTCATATGATCATAGCAATTGAGCGTACATATTTATACCCAGCCTGTCGTACAGGTCACACTAGGTGACTCCGACTGGCATGTCGGTTTAGACTGATTTCACACCTGGCTTACACTTATTATTGCTGAGATATTATGACATGGCATACTTCAATTTTCGCTGCTCTTGTGGATTGGTTTTTGTACCTATGTAGTAGTATTTTTTGAAAACTATACGGGTTTTACAGTGAGGGGTTATTATGTTCATAAAGATAAATATGTTTTCAAATGCTTTGTTTTTTGCCCACTCACCCTTTTGTTTTGCGCCCCTCCAGGTTCTTGGTAGCTGTTCATCATTGGTGGCTCACGAGCACTACTCGGCAGTTCTGATGTTCTACTAAATATTGTAGGGATCCTCCCCTTATTTGTATAATTAGCACTTAATTAGTTCGACTGCACTTTCGTTTTACCTATGCTCTAATATGTGTGTGTCTTATACTTGATCACTTTCACACACTTATATATTATCTCTAGTTAAATAAGTTTAGTTTTGGTTTTTATTGATTCATATTTTCTTATTATTATCACTTTTGTTGCGCACATGGCTACGTCACCCTCACGTGACAGCCAGCATGCCTCAACTCCGGTCGGGGTGTGTTAGTTTAGTATCAGAGCTTAGGTTGGGCAAACCTGTATTCTTTGCTTAAGTCCTAATCATTTTGATCTCTTATGTCAGAACTATGCTGCCTCGTAAAGAACCATGTACTTTTTCTGAGTCTAATTTTCCAGATATTGGATAACTTGGTGAAGCTATTGCTAGTGCTATACAGTCCTCACTTCGTCCTCCCCAGAGGACCCCCCTTGGAGACTATATATAACTTGAAACAAAGTGATTTCTTTGGCAATGAGGGGTCCGAGGGAGCTAAGCTTTGGCTCGACCATGTTGAGAAAACCTTTCGCCACTTGGTTCTTGCGTTTGGAGGCTGCAACATGGTGGAAACAGGAATCCTATCCGTTGTCAATTGAAAATGCCACAAATTGGGAGATTTTCAAGCATCTATTTTAGAAGAGATTTATACCTCCAGAGTATTTGGATGATAAGATGGATGAATTCTCAGAACTGAAGCAAGGGAAAATATCAACCACTAAGTATCATCAAAAGTTCATTGATTTGTCCAGATGTTGTCCAGAGATTGCTGCAAATCCTGCTGAGATGCTCCAACGTTTTAAGAATGGTACTCGTAAGAAGTTGTGTTTTATGGCGACTTCGACTCCCTGTTCCACATATCAGGAATTCTTTGAAGTTCTACTTTGGGTTGAGGACTCCAAGAATGCTCTAGATGATAGTGATGAGGAGGAAGAAAAAGGTAATGCTCAGAAAAATAATACTAATAAGGATAAAGCGCAGTCATCCTACGGTCCTCGTAAAACACATAATTTTAAGCGGAGTGGTACTAGTTCTGGTTCATCCAGTGGTGGTTCGAATTCTGCTACACCACGGAGGGGCGGCAGGTTCATAAATGGTTCCCAATTCCAGAGGCAGAGAAATCCTAATAGTTCTGGTGCTCCACTTTGTTTCACTTATGGTTAGATGGGGCATCAAGCTAACCATTGCCCACAAAATCAGTAGAAACCTCAGCCCCCTACATTGCCACCTACAGTCCATCTTCAGCAAATTCAGGGACCTGGTGGCTATACTACGACAGGTTATGGTGGTGCTTACTACTATTAGGGAAATGTAGCTCCGTACTTTTGGGGGCATACCAATATCCACCTTATCCATATTATCAGGGTGGTTACCCACAGTAGCAGGGAGGTTATACGCCGTATCAGAGCGGCAAATCGCAGTGGTATGATGGAGGACAATCCCAGAATCTTGACATTGCTTCTAACAGTGCTGGTTCGCTGAGGCAGCCTAATCAGCCCAGTCAGGGACTGGGTATCCAAGGACGAGGTAATCAAGGAAATAGAGGTCATGGATGTCGACAGTAGACGCAGGGCCATGTTCACCACATCACTGTGCAAGACGCTCAGAGTAACCCTGATTTGATTATGGGTATGTTAAATATTCTTAGTCATTTTGCTAGAGTATTAATTGATCCAGGTGCTACGCATTCTGTTATTTCTCATATGTTTGCTCAAAAGACTCAACCACACCCTATTCCCCTCGGTTATGAGTTGGAGTTTTCCATGCCTAGAGGCGAGACTTGTTATGTTAGCTGGGAGTATCAAGGATGTCCTGTTTTTGTTGAGGATGTCATCATGTCAGCTAATCTTGTTCCTCTAGATATTGTCGATTTCGATGTTATTCTGGGCATGGATTGGTTACATTACAATCGTGCCAAGTTGGATTGTTATGAGAAGGTTGTCACTTTCCATCAGCCGGGCTTGCTTGTGGTCACTTTTTTTTTGTGAGAATTATGGATTGAGACAAGGCATTATCTCGGCCGTGAGAGTGAAGAGACTGTTAAGGAAAGGATGTCAGGGCTATCTAGCTCATGTGGTGCTGAATGAGGGTACTTCTGTTCGAGTGGAAGATGTTCAAGTAATCCGACATTTTCATGACGTCTTTCCTGATGATTTACCTAGACTACCTCCCGATCGTGAAGTGGAGTTCGTTATTTATTTAATTCCAAGTACTAATCCTATTTCTTTAACCCCTTATCAAATGGCTCATGCTGAATTGAGAGTATTGAAAACCCAATTACAAGAACTTGTTGATAAGGGTTTCATCTAGCCGAATACTTCGTCATAGGGAACTCCAGTTTTGTTTGTGCAAAAGAAAGACAGAACTCTAAGGCTGTGTATTGATTATCGACAGTTGAACCGAGTGACGATTAAAAATCGTTATCCGTTGCCTCGTATTGATGATCTTTTTTACCAACTTCGGGGTGCATGTGTGTTTTCAAAGATTGATCTAAGATCAGGGTACTATCAGCTAAAGATCAACAGTGAGGATGTTCTGAAGACAGCATTTCGAACTCGTTATGGTCATTACGAGTTTCTTGTAATGCCATTTAGGTTAACGAATACTCCAGCAGCTTTTATGGATTTAATGAATCAGGTATTTCACCTGTATCTCGACAGATTCTTTATTGTCCTTATCGATGATATTTTGGTATATTCTAAATCTAAGGCGGAGCATACTAGACATTTGATCCAAGAAACTTCTTGGTGATAGAACTATTAATTCCTAATTTTAGGAGTAAAGAGTCGTAACTTCTCTTTGGAAGATATACTTCTTCAATATGAGAGGGGAAATTGAACTTTTGGAGAAAACAAAGTAAAAAAGAAGATAATTCGCTTTAATTCTGCCTCCCCCATTTCATTTACCAATGAAGGTTTATATACAACTTTAGCTCTCTAATAATAGCTAACTAAAAATAACAATTGATGTTTAAACCATAAAACTTATATGGTTTAGCAGCTTTGACGTAGCAAAACCATGCAAAATTAAGAATTATTTAACATAATTAATTATAGTTATATTATCATATTCGTAAGATCCTCCTGGATCATGGCTCCCCCATTTAAGAGGCTTGAGCTCCTGATCAAGCTAAATCATGAGATGAGGAAATTCTTTTTCTGCCTTGTCTCGTCTATACCACTTTGATTTGCTAGGAAGTTGCCCTTTCTTGCCAATTCGGAAATTCTCATACTTCCCACGCCTTGTTTCACAAACCATTTGCTCCAAGATAATATCCTCCTCTAAATGATCTTCTTCCTCCATCCTTAAGTCATTCATTGAAGGAAGACGAGTGCCTTCGTCAGGATCATCATCCAATAGAGATGGTTCAAATAGCTTCAAATTCTCGGCATTGATGATCGAGTACATATGCATGTATGGTGGTAGATCGAGTTGGAAGGCATTATCACCGATTTGTTTGATGATTTTGAATGGTCCATAACGGATAGGCTTGAGTTTTTTTCCTCGCTCTTTACCAAGGTGTAACCATACTAGGTCACCATTTTTGAATTTGCATGGCATACGTTGCTTGTCATGGCGATTTTTATACCGTTGTTGTGACCGTTGCAATTGTGCCTCTACCTCTTTATGGATCTTGCTTACTCGTTCGAGAAATCTCTGTGCTCGAACATGTTCTTCTTCTTCTTTTCTCTAAGTACATTGTCACTTACAAAGAATACCATATCAAAAGGACTTTGTGGAAGAAAGCCCAAACAAACCTCAAATGGAGATTTGAGTGTGGAACCATGAATTGCTCTATTAAAAGCAAATTGTAAATAAGGCAGACTTTCATCCTATGTTTTTGGATGCTTGGAATTATAACCCCTTTATAAATGTACCATAGTCCGATTAACGACCTCTGTTTGTCCATCGGTCTGTGGATGAAAAGCAGTACTTCGCTTCAACCTGGTATCCATCATTCCCCATAATGACCTCCAGAAATGGCTTAAGAAACCACTATCTCTATCTGAAATAATCGATGTAGGCAAACCAAAATGTTTCCACACATGTTGGAAAAACAACTTAGCTGTTCATTCTCCGGTAATGGTCTTCTTGCATGGAATAAGAATCATCATCTTGTTAAAACAATCTACTACCACAAACAAGTAGTCAAAACCAGACTTGGTTTTAGGTAATCCACCAAGAAAATCCATCGAAATGCTCTCCCAAGGCCTGCTAGATACTGGTAATGGAAGATATAGTCCGAACTTCCTATTAGAAGGCTTCGATGTGTTGCATAAAACGCAACCACGAATGTATCGTGAAACATCGAGATGCATCCTTGGCCAATAGACATAACGACAAAGATTCATTATTGTTTTTTCTACTCCAAAATGTCTAGCGACTTTGGAAGTATGAGCTTCACGAATCCACTGCAATCTGTCTCCATCTTTAGGAATGCATAACTGTGTTCCCTTGTACATTAAACTTTTTTTCAGTTGGAACTCACTAGTCTTTCCTTGTTGTAGCTTTGCATAAGCTGAATTAAAATCAGCATCTGTATCATAACCTTTGGTGTACTAGGAAGAAACAATAGGTTGGATTTGCATAGCCACCATTTATGTGGAAACTGGTGTAGGTGGTCGAGATAACATATTTGCCAACTTATTAGTTACTCTCTTCTTGTACTTGATCACAATATTGAATTGTTGTAGGTAAGACATCTATTTCATATGGCGAGCTTGTTGTAGCTTAGACTGTGTAGTTAGATACTGAAGAGGTTTATGATCTGAGTGAACCACGACTTCTTTCCCCTACAATTAAGATCTCCAATGCTTCACTGCTTGATGCAATGTGTAAAGCTCCTTATCGTAAGTCGGATAGTTCAGTATTGGTCCACTAAATATCTCAGAATGGTACACAATTGGCTTGCCATCTTGAAATAATATGGCTTCCAAAGCATAGTTAGATGCGTCTGCTTCCACTTCAAATGCTTTCTGCAGATTTGGCAATGCTAACACTGGGGCCTCTGTAATCTTCCTTTTCAACAACTGGAAAGATTCTTCATGTTTGTGAGACCATTCAAAAATTTTATTAGCCTTTGTAAGAGAATGTAATGGTGCTGCAATTTGTGAGAAGTGTCTAATAAACTTTCTCAAATATTGGCATGCACCAATAAAACTTCGAACTTTAGTCACGGAACGAGGTGTAGGCCATTGAGAAATAACTTGTACTTTCTCTGGGTCCACTTTTAGTTCTTCTGTACCAACGATGAACCCTAAGCATACAAGATGTTGCTTCCCATATTCACACATTTTACCATTCAACGGCAACTTGTTTGTTTGTAAAACATCCAGAACTTGAGCAATATGATGAAGATGTTCCTCCCATGTAACACTAAATATCAATATGTCATCCAAGTAAACAATGACGAAATTGTCAATGAAAGCGCGGAGTACCATTCATCAATCGCATGAAAGTAGCTGGAGCATTACATAAACCGAATGGCATAACCAACCACTCGAATAGTCCTTGCTTCATCTTGAATGCAGTATTCCACATGTCTTCTTCATTGATGCACACCTGGTGATAACGAGATTTACGATCTAGCTTCGTAAAGTAACGAGCACCATGTAGTTGATCCAAAAGATCATCAATTCTTGGTAATGGATACCGATTCTTGATGGTTCTTTTGTTAAGTGCCCTGAAATCAATACACATTTGCCAGCCTCCATCTTTCTTAGGCACAAGCAACACTGGCGAACCACATAGTATGCAACTAAGTTTGATAACTCCTTGCTCAAGAAGTTCCTGTATCTGTTTCTTGATCTCTTCTAATTTCGTAAAAAATGTGCAGTACAAACCCAGGTTTGGTGGAGGTGAATCTCCTACCAAATGGATCTCATGCTCTACAGTTCTCTGCGGTGGCAATCCCTGCACATCTTGGAACAAGTCTTTGAAGTTCTCCTGTAATTTCTCAATTTCAAAAATTTGTGTAAGAGATAAAGAAAATACAGTCAAAGTAATAGCTCTTGAACTCTGATTTTGGGGTCGAATCATCAGCAAAACGAATCGCCCGCATGAATTAATTAATCTCTTAGCTTGGTTAACAGTTAAGAGATTATCTATAGATTGAGGCTTACAGGCGTTAGTGTGGAACTCATTTCCATTCTTGACCAATGGATACTTACAAAGCCTCCTATAATGAATTGCATCACGGTCCCATAAATATGGACTACCTAGTATGACTTGGCATACGTCCAAAGGAACCACCTTACACGTCACTTCATCGATATAACGATTAGTGATTGCAAATTTGAAGGTACATTGCTTTGTAATTTGCATATCAATGTCTTTCTGTATCCAGCCCAATGGGTAAGGTTTTGGGTGAGGTGTTGTCTCTAAGCCCATCTTCCTTACTAAGGCCTCTGAAATAAGATTCTTTTGACTTCCTGGATCAATAATGGCCTGCACAAGACTTTGTTTGACCTGGATAGTCAAATGAAACAACTCTTCTCGATTGTAAGCTTCTTTAGCATCTGTTGGTCTCGTCATGAGGGCTAACATAACATCAGGTTGCTTCATTTCTGGAAGCTCTTCTGTCTGCTGCACAGCCAAGGTGGCATTCCTATCATTCCTCCCTTGGTTGCCTTTCTTATCTTTCAGCTTCAACTCAGGGTGAAGAATCCAACATTTTTCCTTTGAATGTTTGTTGGTTCGACAGTGATCACATTATTGTTTCTGCATCGGCTCATCCTTGCTTTGTTTCCCTTTTCCTTTCCAATCAGATTTACTAGAAGACTTTGGTTTATCATCTTTCTTTTCAACTCGTTTGTTTTTAGCTTCAATGGCAATGGCTTTCACAGTAGCATCTTCAATACTTTCTACGGTGAACAATTTCAGTTCTCAACGTATATAATCGGCAAGACCTTCAGTATACTTCATGAATACATCATAGTCATCAACGTCAATGTCCAAAACCATAGCTTGATTATGGAACTCTGTAGTATACTCTTGTACAGTTTGGCCAAACCTCTGCTTATAGTGTTGCCATTTGTACTATCTTTCTTCCTCGTATCCAATTGGATAAAATTGTTTCCTCAATAATATCTTGAAATTCTTCCAAGTTAAATCTGATACATTGTACCGTCTTTGATAAGACTTCCACCATGTAAGGGCATGGCTTGAAAGTTTCAAGCTTGCAAACTTTATCTTTTGAGCATTAGAATACTTATACACAGTGTAATAGGTTTCTAATACATCTATCCAATTGTCTAGCTTCTCAGGGTCGATGTCACCTTTGTAGATAGGAATATCAACCTTAAAATCAATCTTTAAGGTATCTACAGGATATTTATCATCACCTATTTTAGCTTCGTTCTCCTCTATGTCAGTTGTTGCATCATCTTCCTCTTCACTCTCTTCGACAACCTTCTTCTTCAGTTTACGATCGAACTTCTTAGAAGAGGATGCATGTGAGGTTTTTCGAGAGTTGATACTTTCAACGAGTTGAGAAATTGATACAGTTAAGTTTAGAACTTCTTGTTCTAATTTGGAGATTCGGTCATCTCCACCATGTGTTTCCTATTTGTTTTCTCCCGTCATATCTTCTCTTTTTTATCTTAGCTTTCGATGCAAAAGCAAAGTACCAAAAAGTTTTTCACCTGAAGCCTTTCGTTGGTTGCGCGTTAGGACCATAAACCATCGTTACCCTTTTTGGATCTGGTGCTCTGACACCACTTGATCCAAAAAACTTCTTGGTGATAGAACTATTAATTCCTAATTTTAGGAGTAAAGAGTCGCAACTTCTCTTTGGAAGATAGACTTCTTCAATATGAAAGGGGAAATTGAACTTTTGGAGAAAACAAAGGAAAGAAGAAGATAATTCGCTTTAATTCTACCTCCCACATTTCATTTACCAATGAAGGTTTATATACAACTTTAGCTCTCTAATAATAGCTAACTAAAAATAACAATTGATGTTTAAACCATAAAACTTATATGGTTTAGTAGCTTTGACGTAGCAACATATGCAAAATTAAGAATTATTTAACATAATTAATTATAGTTATATTGTCATATTCGTAAGATCCTTCTGGATCAACATTTCACTCTGGTTCTGAAAAAGTTAAAAGAAAATCAACAGTATGCAAAATTTAGTAAATGCCAATTTTGACTGGATCAAGTGTCGTTCGTGGGACATGTGATATCAGCCTAAGGTATTCTTGTGGATCCTCATAAGGTAGCTGCAGTAGAGAATTGGGAACAGCCTCATACTGTCACGGAAGTACGGAGTTTTCTTGGTCTAGCCGGCTATTATCGACGTTTTGTGAAAGATTTCTCAGCTATAGCTCTGCCATTGACGAGGTTAACCAGGAAGGCAGTTAATTTCGAGTGGAGATTTGATTGTGAGCAGAGTTTTCGGCAGCTGAAGTATTGCCTTACTCATGCATCTATGTTGGCACTTCCGGATGACAGTGGGAATTTTGAGATTTGTAGTGATGTTTCTTTGAATGGCTCAGGCTGTGTATTAATGCAGCATGGTAGAGTGATCGCATATGCCTCATGAAAATTAAAGCCTAACGAGATGAATTATCCCACTCATGATCTCGAGTTAGCCGCTATTATCTTTGCAATGAAAATCTGGAGGTATTATTTGTATGAGGAAACGTGTCGGATCTTCATCGACTATAAAAGTCTCAAATATATTTTTACTCAGAGAGATCTTAATCTCAGACAGCAGAGATAGGTTGAGTTGCTCAGTGACTATGACTACACAATTAAGTATCATCCCGGTCGTGCAAACTCTGTAGTTGATGCTTTAAGCAGGAAATCCCAAGGTCGACTCAACACACTTTATGCATGCAGTGTTCCACTCTTGACTGAATTGTGATCTACTGGAGCCACATTAGGTGAAGATTACCAAGGAGCTCTACTTGCTAATTTTCAAGTTAGGCCAATTTTGTTAAATCGTGTGCTTGAGACTCAAATGAATGATGCAAAATTTTAGGAATTAATCTAGGCAGTTTTAGATGGGAAAAAGAAAGACCTCAAGATTAGGAATTCTGATGGTATGCTGATGCAGGGCGACCGAATGTACGTGCCTAATGTCGAAGAATTAAAAAAAGATATTGTGGAGCCAAAAATAATCACAAGGCGACACGTGAATTTTTGGGTAAAATGACAAAATTACCCTCGAGGCACACCGAGATTCCTACGCGCGAGCTGTGGGCGATCATCCCTCAACCAAGTCAAAAGTGCCTAAAATAGGTAATAATTCAAAGCCTATTTCATCCATCCTCATCAAATCCTCTCCACAAGGTAACTCCCAAATCATTCCTCTTTTATTATATTAATCAGCTAATCAATTAGGAAATTATTCTATTAATTAGCTAATTAATTGATTTATTATTCAATTATTCCTAATTAGCTACAAATCATGAACCTCACCCAAAATACCAACCAAGTGGCCGATCATTCTCCTCCTAAAGGGGCCGGCCACAACCCTATAAATACTACCTCATTATCTCCAAAACTCAATTTCCAACTCTCTTGCAAAATTTTCTAAATTCTCCAAACATTTTTCTCTTGAAATTCTAACTTTGGCATCAGAGCTTTTTCGGCCAAAGCCCCCCACATTCATCATGGGCGCGTGAGGCTCTTGGCCTTGACCTAAGGTGTTAATTGTTTTGTAGGTGCAATTTTGTCCAAGTAGGAAAAGGAAGAAATTCGCATCCACAGATATACTTGATGAGGCACATGTTTCAACATATGCGATGCATCCTGGGAGTACCAAGATGTATAACACCATTCGACCTTTCTATTACTGGCCTGGTATGAAAAGAAAGATTGTTGAGTACGTAAGTCGTTGTGCAGTTTGTTAGCAAGTCAAGGCAGAAAGGAAGAAACCTTTTGGGTTATTATAGCCACTTCCCGTATCTCAGTGGAAATGGGAAGATATTACCATGGATTTCGTGTACAAGTTACCTCGTACGCGAAATGGTTATGATGGTGTTTGGGTGATAGTTGATCAACTCACCAAGTCAGCACACTTTATACCCGTTCGAGAAAATTACTCGTTGAGTCAGTTGGCAGAACGATTTATTTCATAAATTGTCAAATATCATGGTGTTCCAGTTAGTATCATTTCTGATTAGGATTTCAGGTTCACTTCTAAATTTTGGGTAGCTTTCCAGGAAGCTCTTGGTTCGAGATTGATATATAGAACAGCTTATCACCCTCAGACAGATGGACAATCCGATAGGACTATTCGGACGCTAAAAGATATGATGAGATCCTCAGTTTTGCAGTTTGGAGACGTTTGGCATTAGCGTTTAGCTTTGATCGAGTTTGCTTATAATAATAGCTCTCATTCTAGCATTGGCATTGTAATACCCTGAATAGTTTACAAGTTTTGCGGAATTTCATTTATTTGTTTATGTGGGGGAAATTAAAATAGATTGATTTATGGTTATGAAATTCGAATGGGGAAAATGTGAAATCTCGCCTTCGGATTTCATTATTATTTTTGTCGTATAATTTTTCGTTAAGAAGGAAATGATGAAAATGCCATAGTTGGGTAATGAAATTATATGAGGACGTATTTATATCCTCATATATTTTATCAGATTTCTTGGCATATTTGGATAGAGCCTGATTCCACGAACGCGTAAGTGCAAACCGTTCGTGAAAAGGAGTTGTAACGAATAAGTTATGAACGAGCAAAGTTTGGGGTTAAATGGTCATTTGACCATAACCTAGAAGGCTCTAAAAAAATCTAGAGCAAGGAGATGATGCCACGTGTGTGGTTGTAAGGGAAGGAAGAGGAAAGAAATGAGGGGGTTGCAGCCAATGGGAAAGGGGAGAGGATAAGAAAGGGACAAATTAGAAAGAAGAGCAAGGAGGGAAATGAGGAAATGAGAGACCCAGCAAAACCCGGATCCTCCCTTTATCACGCCGACCCGACCTGACTCCATCTTTCTATCCCGACCACCGTTGACGATGGGCCGGTGTCAAATGAGGCCATCTCCAACCGAAGGGTCCAGAGGGCCAGAGGGCCGAAAATAGCCCTAAAACCGTCTCCAACCGAGGGCTAGGCCAGAGGGCTCGGGAATCTGGGAGGGCCCTACGGAATTTCAAAGGGCCAAAAGGCTGGAGGGCTGGCTGCTTTCGGCCAGCCAGCCAGCCCCGGGCTGGCTCCTTTTTTTTTTTTTATTGTTTTCCTATTGATGTCGGTTATAACCGACAGCATTAAAGAAGAATTTTTTAATACTGTCGGTTATAATCGACAGTAATAGGTTTTAACTTGCAATTTTTTTTTTATTTACTATTAGTGTCGGTTATAACCGACACTAATAGTATGAATAAATTTGAATCCAACGGCTAGCTGACGTCAGCTAGCCGTTGCTAGCTGGCGCCAGTTACCGTTGGATTCAAATTTTTTTTTTTTTTTTTTTTTGGTTTTGGTTTTTTGGGCCTTTTTTTTTTAAAAAAAAAATTCTATTTTTTTTCCTATAAATACCTAAACCATTCATTCACCATTCCTACACCATTTCAATTCTCATATTTTCTTTCCTCTTTCAAAAATCTATCCTTCAATTTTTTCAATAATTTTCAAATGGCCTCGTCTGCAATGAAAGGTAGGGCTTGGACTCGAAAAGAAGATGAAGCTCTTTGCAAGGCTTATAGATGGGTGTCGGAAGATAGTGTGAGAGGGAATTGTCAAACAAATGACGGTGTTTGGACTCGTGTGTCCAAAAAATATTTAGAATTCTATGAAGGCACCACTCCAGTGAATATTCGAAACCATGAGAGTTGTTCTTCAAGATGGAAGAAACATCTTCAACCAAGTTTAAACAAATGGCATCAAGCATTGTTAGCAGGCTCAAGTAGACATGAAAGCGGCGCTAATTACTACGACGAAGTAAGTGTTTTCACAATTTATTTTAAATATTTAATTATATTACATTTAATTTCATAAATTAATTCCTTTAATTTTTTTCTAGGTACGCCAAATGGAGGAATTGTATATCGAGAGTAGCTCGAAACCCTTTCAGTTTCACAGTTGTTGGGAAATTTGTAAAGGGTGGGTGTTATTTGAAGATCCACCACAGAGAGCTCATACGCCGGTGTTTGAAACTGCATCCTCAGCTGCAGATATGGATGAAGATGGATCTCCAATCATTCAACAAACAAGGGTAGAAAATCCGTCTTCGGGTGAAGGTTCCATACGCAGGGCTATGGGACGAAACAAGGCGCGAAGGTTGAAGGAAAAGGGCAAGGCAAATGATGGTTACGCCGCTCAACATGAAGTGGCGACCTCATTGCAATTATTGGCGGAGCAAAATGCCCTTGAGGCGGAAGAAAGGAAGTGTAGGCATGAAGAACGGGCCAAACAAATACAAGAAGAGATGGATGATAAGAATATGGAAAGGAACACTTCGAATTACACTCCAATGAGTAAGGCCTATTTTGATAGGAAAAAAAAAGAAATTATGAGCCGACGGCAGTTGTTTACCTCTGACTATACTCCTACGATGGCGGATGATGATGTTGATTTTGGATATTAAATTTAAGTTGTTGTAGTTTTTAAATTTAATTTGTCGTTTTTAAATTTTAGTTGTAGTTTTTAAATATAAGTTGTAGTTTTTAAATTTAAAGTGTTGTTGTTTTTAAATTTAAGTTGTTGTAGTTTTTAAATTTAAATAATAAATTATGTTTGGCCCTATGGCCCTTTGGCCCTCGGTTGGAGACGGTTTTTTGTGACAGGGCTAAAACGAGCCCTCTGGCCCTCTGGCCCTCGGTTGGAGACGGAGGCAAATATGACCCTGTACTGTTCATTAAAATATTAATATCTTGGAGAATCTTGGAGGGCCAGAGGGCTAAAATGAGCCCTCTGGCCAGCCCTCGGTTGGAAATGGCATGACTCCTCTCCTTGAACCCAGTCGAGCCCTCCCCTCAATTCCACCTATGGGTTGCCATGTTTAACAAACGAGGATTGAGAACCCTGCGGGTTCGCCGAAACCCTAGAACCAGTATCTCCAAATCTGGCACCAAACATGGTGGCACATCACCTGGGGTTAGTATCCCTTCCTTGCAGGAGTAAAACCCGACAAGAATTTGGGTCATCGGATCTCCGACGAAGGAACGGCGGTGTTCTCAAATTATCGTCCACCAGGCCTTTCGAGGCAGTTTCAAGCCACTTCCTGGACGAATTGGACCTTGGCCCAGGTATGAAAAATGTTCCCCTCCTTGAGTTGTACACTCTTGCAAAATTTGGTAACTTTTGGAAATAGTTAAATTTTCGAGTCGGGGTGGCCGACCGACACCCACGGCGGCGTGTGCGGCAGTGCGTGGCTAGAGGGCCATTAATGCTATTTTTAGGCTAAATTAAATGTCTTGAATTTAGTTTTGATATTCATATGACGTAGGTTGATCGGTTGAACCTAAATTCACTACGATACGTGGCTTGATCAATATATGAATCGACGATCCGACTGTTAGATCGTCACTAAATTTTGATACATTATAACACATAATATTTGTGGATCTTAGGAACTTATGGATTGGGAATCCGATGTACGGATCTTCCCGAATTGGATTTGTAAGTTCATAAAATAAAACGTTGACCGCTACTTGATTTCATGATTGGCGAAGATCCGACCGTTAGATCATAAGGAAATTTTAGTATGTTGTTCTAGAAGCGTAATGTGAACTACAAATGGCTTGATCCATTTGTAGGGTACGTAGGCAGGCTAACGAGACGGTTAGACGTAGCCATAAAATAATCCAAATTTATTATTATGCTGGATTTCTTTTAAGGAAAGAAATTATTATGGTTAATAGCATGGAAATTGGTCATGAATTTATTTTGGCCTATCACCGGATTTTAGCTTCCAAATAAGAATTTTTGGGTCGTTACAGGCATGTCTCCTTTTGAGGTGCTTTATGGTAAACCATGTCGTACCCCGTTATGTTCGTTTGAAGTTGGTGAGAGAGTGCTAGTGGGCCTTGAGATTGTGGATGAGACTACACAGAATATTCAGGTGATTAAAGCTAACCTGAAGGCAGCCCAGATTAACAACAAAGTATCACTGATAAACATTCTACTGACAGGGTATGTAAGGTTGGAGATTGGATATTTTTTAAGCTATCACCATGGAGAGGTGTGGTACGGTTCGGAAAGAAAGGTAAGTTAAGTCCTCACTATATTGGACCTTATCAGTTCACCGAGCGAGTTAGTAAAGTTGCCTATCGGCTTGAGCTACCTCCAGAATTATCAAAGGTACATAACGTGTTTCACGTGTCTATGTTGCGTAAGTATGTCTCTGATCCATCGCATGTAATTCCTCCTCGGCCACTGGAGATTAACCCAGACTTGACTTACAACGAGGAGCCGGTGACGATCTTGGATTGGAAAGATAAGGTTCTCAAGAACAAGACTGTTCGTATGGTAAAAGTTTTGTGGATGAACCACTCAGTTAAGGAAGCTACCTGGGAAACTGAGGAGCGTATGCGAGACCTATATCCACGTCTGTTTTATGATTATTGATTTGTTATGTTGAAATTTCGGGGATGAAATTTTCTTAAGGGGGGTAGATGTGACGACCCGTCCTAATTTATTATATAAGTTTCTCCCCGAGTGTGTAAAATGATGAGTATGCCCTCGTTGGCTAAGTGACGTGGATGTACATATGTAGTTTTAAATTATTATTTCTGTTGTTGTAATTAAATTGTACTCGATATCATGAGTGCGTCGAAGTGAGTTTGGACCGAATTAGAGCCACAACGAAAAAATTATGATTATTTAGGTGCGTAAACGGGTAAGTTATGAACCAATTATATGGGCTCCCATTTCCTTTAGCCCATAAGATAATTTTTTTTTCTTCTCCTTTGGGCCAATTAAAATTAGCTCTCTCTTTCTTCTTCCCAATCAGGACACACACGTACACACTCAATTTTTCTCTCTCATTCCTTCTCGCACCTTCTTCTTCCTCCGTACACCCGAGCCACCCTCACCCCACAACCATCATCAAAATATCACAGATCCAACTCGTAAAGACCATCATCGTGTTCATCTCGATCTTACAAACCTAGCTATACCATTTGTTTAGCGAGTTGACGAGTTTAACTCGGGAAGTCAGAAGCTATGACGAGGTGCAATTTTCCTCTGAAGCAATCTCAGGGAGATTACGGGGTTTTAGGACTTGGAAAGGTTCTCACGCAACTTCCCTAGCACTCTAAAGTTGGGTTAAGGTTGCATTGACGTCGGATCACACGGTTTCGAAGAACTCCAGTTTTGGCCGGAGCTTTCAAGGGATTTTCCGACCATTTTCCTTTGGATTTTGGACTCTTAATAGGTACAAACGTGTTCTACTCTTCGAGACCTTTAAATCCATATAAATTTCATGGATTTTGGTTAAGAAATGAAGTAGATATAAGTATTTGAAAATTTTCCAGAAACCTGCGAGTACAGACGGAGATCGCCGGCGGTGGACGGTGGCGACCGGCAAGTGATCGGAGATGAAGAAGGTATATTCCATTAACTTTAAGGGAATATTCTAACGGCGTTAGGTGACACCGTTACCGTTTAACGGAATATTCTGCCTATTTTGATGGAATATTCCTAACGCCGTTAGGGCTTTCGTCAGTGTGCTGTGCACCTGCCTGCACGTGGCTGGCGTGTGAGGGCGCGTTCAGTGTCCAAATTTTTTTCTAAAAATATGGGTGTGTTCGTACCTTCGAGTAGATCACGTTAGTATATTCAAACTTTACATTTGAGCAAGATAAGAGAGGTTATTCCTAGGTTTTGTTTATGTGCTAATTAATTAATGTAAAAATAGTGGTATCGCATATAGGTGAGACATACCCTGAGGACGAGCGTGGACAAGCGAAGCTAGGGGGCTACGATCCTGCTACTTATCAGTCAGTGGGCATTTGTTTTCTATATGTGTGTGTGTGTCTATATATATATACTGTTTCCAGAAATGTTTTTTTATGGAATTATGCTTTACTTGCCATGTCGTAAATAAGTTACATTTTAAATATGGCATTGTTATACTTATAAATTATATTGTGTGATGCTGCGGAGACTCAGGTAAGCTTCAGGTGAGTATTATGTGATTGAATAAGTTATATTGCATTGGTAGGCACACATTTATTTAGAGTTCGTAATGGCTGCACCCCGGGCCAGCCTTCACGTGATTGTTCACCTCCCACATTGCACGCTCACCTTGGATCCAAGTCTGGTGCTAGCCTGTCGTACAGACCACAAAAGGTGGTTCCAACTCGTAGGTGACCCGCGATTTATCGCACAGCCTTCAAGTGATCATAGCACTTGAGCATACACATTTATACCCAGCCTGTCATACAAGTCACACTAGGTGACTCCGACTCGTGTGCTAGCCTAGATTGATGAGCTATAGATCCAGTCGTACAGGTCACGTTAGGTGACTCCGACTAGCATGTCAGTTTAGACTGATTTCACACCTGGCTTACACTTATTATTGTTGAGATATTATGACATGGCATACTTCAGTTTTCACTGCTCTTGTGCATTGGTTTTCGTAACTATGTAGTAGTATTTTCTGAAAACTATACGGGTTTTACGGTGAGAGGTTATTGTTCATAAAGATAAATATGTTTTCAAACGCTTTGTTTTTTGCCCACTCACCCTTTTGTTTTGCCCCCCTCCAGGTTCTAGGTAGCTGTTCATCTTTGGTGGCTCACGAGGACTACTCGGCGGTTCTGACGTTCTACTAAATATTGTAGGGATCCTCCTGTTTGTATAATTAGTACTTAGTTAGTTCGACTGCACTTTCGTTTTACCTATGCTCTGATATGTGTGTGTCTTATACTTGATCATTTTCACACACTTATATATTATCTCTAGTTAAATAACTTTAGTTTTGGTTTTTATTTATTCACATTTTCTAATTATTATCACTTATGTTGCGCACTTTGCTACGTCACCCTCACGTGACGGCCAACATGCCTCGACTTCGGTCGGGGTGTGTCATTATACACCATTAAGATGTTATAATCCTGATCATTCATTACAAAGTTACAACCTACACTACAACCAAACACTTAGTCAAAATTTGAACTTCTTCTTCTTCTTCAAAGCTGTATCAGTGGCTTGATCCAGCTACCACGCTTATGCTCTAATAAATTTTAGTTCATATACAGAATGCAATATGTAGTTGTTGTCTTTGTAAGACAAAGTATAGCAGACAAATCATCACAAAACTCACCAACAACTTGGACGCCAGTCTCGCAATATCCCAACCCGGTCAAACATTGTCATGTATTTTAACGATCCCAAATAGCAACGCTTGATGAGTTTGGGATACTGACAAAATGACATCCAGTTATAGCTAAGGTCCAAAATGGACTAAATCTTTTTGCTGTATGATTACTAGGTAGCAAATTAAACAAGCTAGCTGATAGGGATTTTACCACCTGCAACAATAGCGATAAAAACACTTAAAAATACTTGAAATAGTATAAGGTTATCGTAGTATAGCAGCTCAAGCAAGGTCGTTCTCAATAGGGATTGAATGAATAATTTATGTAATTACCAAATCTTAATTAATTATTTGAAAACCAAGTTTGGAAAAGGTCGATTTTATGACCTAAATTATTAAAAACGAATTTAATTAAAAAAAACAATTAAATAAATTGAGAAAGTAAAGAAAACAAAAGAAAATAGTTTTGAAAATAAATTTGAGCACTAGGGTTCTGCCGTCACCTTAACAATGCTACGTAGTTCTTCCAATTGCTTATGACTTACACATGCATATTTCAAGGTTAGGTTTTTCTAAAGTATGCCCTACTTGGAACCTCCAACATATAACGTATATCTAACATGTAGCCCGTTCGTTCTGTCCAGATCGAATGTGAACATGCAAGACTGATTAAGTTTTGTGAAATCCTTTTGAAAAACCATATAACCCTTAAGACATGTTGTCCATCCTAAGAAGTTACACATATTGTCCACAAGAAGCTAGGGCCAATTTCAAGGACAGCTGTCACATCCCGGCCCAGGCCAGATCACTTCCCGGGCCCGCTCCCAGTGGGTCACCAATCATGGGAGTGCTCTAGCCCCCTTCTCGCTTAACTTCGGAGTTCCTACGAAACCCGAAACCAGTGAGCTCCCAAAAGGCCTCGTGCTAGGTAGGGATGAGAATATACATTTAAGGATCACTCCCCTGGGCGATGTGGGATGTTACAATCCACCCCCCTTAGGGGCTCGACATCCTTGTCGGCACACTTTCGGCCAGGGATTGGCTCTGATACCAATTGTCACATCCCGGCCCGGGGCGGATCACTTCCCGGGCCCGCTTCACCACCGTAGCACGATATTGTCCGCTTTGGGCCCCGACCACGCCCTCACGGTTTTGTTTTTGGGAACTCATGAGCAACTTCTGAATGGGTCACCCATCATGGGAGTGCTCTAGCCCCCTTATCGCTTAACTTCGGAGTTCCTACAGAACCCGAAGCCAGTGAGCTCCCAAAAGGCCTCGTGCTGGGTAAGGATGAGAATATACATTTAAGGATCACTTCCCTAGGCGATATGGGATGTTACAACAGCCTTCCGCCAAAATTGCATCAAATTACTTTTCTAAATATCCTAATGGTGGCCAATCATCAAGACAATTAGATAGTTTCAACACGATGATTAATAATTCAAAACTTAGATGCATAACATCATAAGCAAATCGAAAAGAAACTACATATTCTTGCTAAGGCTCGTGGCCTCACCCTAGCAAACAAAACTAGTTATGAACAATCATAAAACAAAATATTATTAAGAACATAGATAGAAAACACCTTGAAAATAAACTTGAATCGTCAAAGGCTTTCTAAGAAGTGCATGCATTCCCCCCTCCTCTTTTAACCTTAATGGCTAAAAAGCCTTATTTATACTACTACAAAATAAAATCCTACCTAGAAAAGGTCTTCTAAAAACTAGGAAACATAATAGAATAAAATAACTAGGAAATAAAAGGTTTCCTATTTAAACTGAAATTCGGACTTCTCAGAACATTCATCTTTTGACCAACCAAATCAACTCCGATTTGGTCCCAAAAGATCTCTTTTTAAAGCTGAAGATGTCCCTAACAAATCCTCAGAAGAAATCTTCCTCAAAATATGCCATCTTTACCTACAAAATACCCAAAACGTCAAAAAAGGTCAATCTGGGCAAGCTGCGCGCTGGGTCTTTATTTCATTGCCACGGTCAAACAGCTTAGTAGAAAAATATGGAACTTTGAACAATCATCTTGAAAGACTCACGAACATCCTCCAATTGGAATCACTCCAAAATTCATCTGTTTGATCACTTTTTGCTTCAAAGGAAGTCGAATGTCTTACATTGAAAATACATAACAAAGTAACAAAATTTTACCAAAATAACTATTAAACTATAACTAAGAATAGGGTAAAATATATAGTATAATATGAACTTATCAAATACCCCCAAACTTAGCTTTTTGCTTGTCCTCAAGCACAACAAAACTTAAAAACAAATATAAGAACTAACAAGCTAGAAACTTAAACAAAACTAACTAAGACACAAAAATTTCACCTTCAAGTTGCAATCCATAGAAAACATTTAAAATTAGAACATATTTTCAAAAGTTCCAACTAAGCCCACCACAAAGTCTAAGCCATTTAGAATCAATTAGAAAATAATTCATGAACTTCCTTTGGTGTAAAGTGAACCAACTTGGTTAAAGAGACTTGACTAAAACCCTTACCACTCATCCTTCTTTATTTAACACTTCACACATAATACTTGATATATTTTTTATTCTTTATTTTTTTTTGTTCGTTTTTTTTTTCCTCTTTTTTTTTTCTTTTTTTTTAGAGTAACTGTAGTGGTCGTGCAATGCCAGTTCACTTAAGCTTTCGATCCAACTCATGTAGCAAGCTTTAAGTCAATGACTCCCAAACCACAAAGGCTTTAGGGCACTAGGTGTAGAACACCCCTAAGGACTTACTAACTCGAGCTGATAAGGCTACGAAACCAACTAACCACCCTGCCTTATACCAAAACTCTACCGTTTAACGCGAGAACCACTACTAATCAGGCAAGACTGACTCGATTACTAAGTAAAGCCTCGGGTGGAACAATTATTACTTTATTTGTAACACATACTAAACTTTACTTTACTAAGAACAAAAATTAAAATACACTTAGACTAAAAGTAAGTGTTTCAATCTCACTCCCCACAAACCATGTTGGTGTGAACGTGTAAATTTTCAAAGTATAACTCATGAATTAGTGTCTAAGCAACGATAAATAGAAAAGACTCTACTATGGAATTAACCTTCATCATGTCCATTTGTTCTAACGTTTAAATTAATCTATGAATATTAACTTAAAAAGAAAAAAAAAAATTTAAACCCCCCCCCCCCCCCAAAACTTATTTCACACTTTGTCCTCAAGATGTGGAAAATAAAATAAACGAAAAGGAACAAAAATAATAAGTCCTAAAATAAATACTTAAAACAACTAACAAAGATAAAGAAAGTAAACTAGGACAATAAAAATAGAAAACAATATAAAACAACAAATAAAACAGAAAATTAAGTCCTAAAATAAATACTTAAAACAACTAACAAAGATAAAGAAAGTAAACTAGGACAATAAAAATAGAAAACAATATAAAAAAATATAAAATAACAAATAAAACAGAAAATAAGAGAAAAGAAAAGGGATTGGACACACTTGGGAGTGGGATTCGAAGACAGGACCTCTGGATTTTGCCAGGCGCACCAGAGGCGTTGACCAACACGCACAAGTCCACAAGCGCGTAAATCCTTAGCAACAACTGCATTATAAACTAATGGAGCAGCGGCATTTGTCATTTTAAAAAAAAAACCCTAGCGGCTGCACCCATTCTCTCTCTCAACTTTTGATGACCTCGAGCCGCCAAACGGCTCCCTCTCACTTATTTCTCTCCACCCTCTCTCACATCCACAGTCTAAAAAATCGATATTAATATCGCGATATTAGCGATATTATCGCTAATATTCGTCGTCGTCGCCGCCGGGAGGTGAGAAAGGGAGGAGGAAACCACAGGTAACTCGGCGGAGTTGCAGAGAAGAGATGGGGGGGAGGTGGTGATGGTGCTTGGCGGAGTTGCAGAGAAGAGATGGGGGGGAGGCGGTAGAGTTGCAGAGAAGAGATGGGGGGGAGGTGGTGATGGTGCTCGGCGGAGTTGCAGAGAAGAGATGGGGGGAGGCGGCGGAGTTGCAGAGAAGAGATGGGGGGGAGGTGGTGATGGTGCTCGGCGGAGTTGCAGAGAAGAGATGGGGGGAGGCGGCGGAGTTGCAGAGAAGAGATGGGGAGGGAGGTGGTGATGGTGCTCGGCGGAGTTGCAGAGAAGAGATTTGGGGAGAACTGGAGAAGGATCGAGTTCGAGAGACTAAGGGAGAAGAAGAAGGATGGAGAGACTGAGGGAAGGATCCAGATCGAGATCGAGATTCGAGGGAGAGAATGAGACTGGACCGAGGGAGAGAAGGAGACGGAGAGACCGAGGGAGAGACGGAGACGGAGAGACCGAGGCAGAGAAGGGTTCCGTGTGCGTGTGAAGGAGACG
This sequence comes from Heteromeles arbutifolia, assembly GCA_024362995.1. Taxonomy (NCBI): domain Eukaryota; kingdom Viridiplantae; phylum Streptophyta; class Magnoliopsida; order Rosales; family Rosaceae; genus Heteromeles; species Heteromeles arbutifolia. The sequence goes on along the minus strand of JANCRC010000001.1, from coordinate 39,284,178 downwards.
GAGAGACCGAGGGCGAGAAGGAGACGGAGAGACCGAGGGAGAGAGAGAAGGATCCAGAAAGGCTTCTGGGTGGGTATGCGTGTGTGCGTGTGGGTGTGTGCTTGTTGCGTGTCCGTGTGTGCGTCTTGCGTGTTGGCGTGTGCGTGTTGCGTGTGCGTGTTGCACCGTGTGTGTGTGTGTGTTGCTGCAACTTGCAGAGGTGAAAATAATTTTGCACCCGTGAAAAGATGTGAAAATAATTTTGCACCCGTGACTGCAGAGTGTTGCAGAGGTGAAAAGAGGTGAAAATAATTTTGCACCCAGAGGTGAAAAGATGTGAAAATAATGTGCATGTGACTGCAGAGTGTTGCAGAGGTGAAAAGAGGTGAAAATAATTTGGGGATTTATCATTTGATAACTACTCTTCACAATACACTCACTCTACACATAGAGATGATGAAGATAGTGAAAAATTTGAACCTCATAGGAACTCTATGTGGTACTAAGTCACTCATGTATCTTATCATGCAATGTATAAAGTGTAAAATATTGTACTAATTCATTATATATAAATGATTATGGTGTGTTTAAACTTCTTTCATTAATTACTACATATTTTCTACACTCACAATGTTTGTCAGCTCGCTATATAATCAACTTGAAAATGTTAAATCCATCATGCAATGCATTTCCTTCCAATTTTTTGTGATAAACTAATAGATAATTGACTAAATAAACATCCTGCAAAGTTTCAATAAAAATTTCCAAGTTTTTCTTACAATTTCCGTGGTTTCCATATAATTTTTATCGATATCGATATTATCCTGATATTTCCATCGATATTTCCGTGTTTTTGGACTACCGATATTTCCGATATTACCGATATTTAATACCCTGCTCACATCAACACAAAACCTTTGCCTCCATGGTGTGCACAAATCTGCAAACGAAACCGCTGACTCCGGACGGAAGATTAGTCCCCAAAAAAAAAAAAAAAAACCAAACAAACCCCAAGGTAAAAACCCTCATGGCTGCTATTGAGTTCTATTGGGTTTATTTTCATGGGAAAATCAAAGAACTAACACATGCATCTGGTCTTTCTCTGTGCAAGGAACTTTGAGCTGACGTCAATACCATGGAAGAGACAACGGAATGGCTGCAAAATCTCAAATCCGGCGATGCACTGGAAAACAAAACAAGAAATGCTCGGATCCAAAGCCAAAGGTATAATTTCCGGCTCCGTCTTCTTTGATCTGTTGATGCATGTGTTAGATCAGTGAATTTCTATATGCTTATGTATTGCTTTCCCATGTGCTTGCATGACACGTGATGAATGATGAGTCAAAATGGTGTGCACAAAACTGGATCTGTGACATGGCTTGATGAATGTCCTCCTCTGTGCTGTCTGGACCACCCCCAAACTTATATGTAAAACAATTATTTTATTAAAATATGAGAGAGAGAGAGAGAGAGAGAGAGAGAGAGAGAGAGTGAGTGAAAGGGGATTCCAAACAATGCAAAGGGCTCTTCTCAGCAACCCCACTGTAAGCATTCTTCAACTCTGCCTCAATCTTTTCTGCATTCGTTTGGAGTCTGATTATTGTGGATGAATGATCATTGTACTGAGTTGAGTGTATGAATGCTACTGAATGCATGATTCAGTCGAATATGTGCGCTTAGTGGATATTTAGGGCCAATTGATTCTGAATTCAACCTGCCAAGAACACATTAAAAATCGGGTGAGAATAACAACCCAAAATTTTAAAAAAAAAAAAAAAAAAAAAAAACCGATCAACTAAAACGAACTGCTGTTTTTGTAATTTTTCAATTTTTCAATTTTCTGATTTTTTTTTTTTATTTTGTGATTTTTTTTTTCGGCTTTTTGTGAAGGACTATAGCTAGATAGATGTGAATGAGGTTGATGATCACGTCATTTGTTCATTTAGAGTCAACCACGTTTTAGTATAATTAGTTCTCATGAGTTTTAAATTCATTCACTTTTTCACATCATTTACCCTTATGGTTACGTCACCTCACGGTGATAGCCAGCATACTTCGACCTTCCTAGGTCGGGGTGTGTCACTGGGAACTACCACCACCAAGAGGACCACCTTTATGGGTTTCTTTTGTAAAGCAGGGTTTCTATGGATTTAAACCTACCATTTGTGCTCTTTGCCGTTCAAAACCCATGAAATTTTGCAATGCCCTGAAAGGAAATATTTTCCAAATTATGTGAAGGAGCATATTAATATAAGGAACTACTCACATTAGCGTTGGAACAATCCCACTTTTGATTACTACGCTCCAGATTTGAAAAAGCATCCTAATTTTAGATGGGCAGGTACTCAACAACCTTTTGAGCAGCGTACTGTGCAGTGAGTTATGACTATATGTAGGAAGACGCCAGAATTGAAGAATCACCAGGCGATGACTAGCCCAATGAAGGAAATTACTGATCCTGGAATTTCAAAAGAATCTGCTGCTACCCAATGCAAACAGTGCACCAGCAAATCCAATCATAATTGAAGAAAATGTGGTTAAGTCCTACAAGCAATGTGAATGCTCTCGTCCGAACTCACTTAACTTCGGAGTTCCTAAGGAGTCCAAAGCTAGTGAGCTCCCAAAATACCTCGTGCTACGACGGAGTCGGAATCAGGATGTGACACCTAGCCCATTGTTGAATTGCTCCCAAAAATCAACAAACCAACCTAAAAAATAAAATCAACAATTAAATAAAAAATATATGTATGTACAATAATAATTAACTAAAAATACGATAAACACAAATTATTTAAAACAAATCTCGGCAACGGCGCCAATTTCTTGATAGGGATTTTATCACCAATAAAAGTAGGGATAAAAATAGTTAAAAATACTTGCAAGAGTACAAGGTTATCGTAGTATAGCAGCTTAAGTAAGGTCATTCTCCACAGGGATTGAATGAATAATTTATGTAATTACCAAATCTTAATTAATTATTTGAAAACCAAGTTTGGAAAATGTTGATTTTATGACTTAAAATATTAAAAACGAATTTAATTAAAAATAATTAAATAAATTGAGAAAATAAAGAAAACAAAAGAAAATAGTTTTGAAAAACCATATAACCCTTAAGATGTGTCGTCCATCATAAGAAGTTACACATATTAACCTGTTGACCCTAAAAACTATCAAGCCTACGTGGCGCGCAGGCCAAGTAACTAATGAGCTAACAACGTCCTTCGGTTGTGTGTGGGGCATGCCAACTCGTCGCCCGAGCTCGGCCAAGGAGTAAAATGTGTTGATGTTGCGTTGAGCGCGCGGCTGACTTCTGCGTCTTGCGATTACAGCCGAGGAAGGAACTCGACTCGGCCCTTGGATTCTAAAGCTTGAAGACAAGGCTACTAATTATGCGAAGTTCACAAATCGTTGTCGTCGGATTTGGTCACAGTAATGGTATTCGTTAGAGTAAACTCACGTCGAATTGACACTAAAGTGTAAGGGCACAAATGCTCAAAGTGGATGTACGTCTTGATGGTAAATGTGGTTCGGCCGTCAGAATGCCGAACTCTAAAGCCAATTTGTGAGTACTCAATCATAAAACAACTCGGCGTTCAATGTGTCGGGCCCTAGTAAACTATAACACCTCACTTCGCCTAGAAGGCTAATGAGATGACCTCTGCCAATAAGGATTCAGAAATCCTTCTCGACTGAGACTTGAATAAATAACCAGTCAGCCGCTTCGCAGTGTTGTTTATCCAAACTGAAAGTGCTCCGCGGTCGGCTGATTCTACGGCGATAGTGCTGGTTATCCAAACTGAAGATACCACCGGTTGTCTTCACAATGTTGTTTATCCAAACTGAAGTTGTGTTGGCAAAAAGGAAAATAAAAATCTCAAGGTTGTTGAGAGGTTTCGTGTAGAGCGAGGGTTTGTGCAAGGCAGATTTGTGTGTTGAGTTAGAGGGCGTTTTCTGTTGCCTGCCGCCTGGTATTTATAGAACCCTGCATACCCAAGTCGCAAAAACCAATTTCAGTTGCACTGTGACTCTGAGTCTTTATTTGTTGCTAACCCCACGTCTTATCAAAACTTCTTGTCATCCTACAGCCTGATGCCAAGGATATTCAGTGATACTTTTACTCCACCATCATAACCTTTATCCACGCATGCATAGTAACCTTCTGCCGAAGACCACTTAAAAAACAATTAATTGATGAAATATAATCACCATTTTCCTAGACAAGGCCACGTGCACCTATCCCATCCATGAATTCCAAGTCAATTTGGATTGCACCACCCACTTCTATATCAGAGATAGGGCTTGGGTAGCAATAACCTATCTTTTAGATGCCATTATTATCTCCTTATTTTATTCAAATAACTGGCATGCGTCGGCGCTGGAACCAAAGCATGCAAACAATTAGCATGCCAGCCTATCCCCTAGCCATGCATTTCAACAAGACCCGTCAATAAAGGAGGAAATGCCAAAAACCAACTTGATCACATTGTTTGCCTTCCACGTGTATGCATGTCCCACTAGAGAATTGCAAATACATGGCAATTCTTCTTCTGACTACTGGTTATTATATAACCATTCTTATTTAATATTATCCCATGCAAAGCAACCCATTTCCAAACAAACGCCGTGACCTGATAATATTTAGTTTAGATAAATTGATATATTATTAAAAGATAATATCATGATTAAAACAACAATATATCCTTCAATAATAGTTATCTTAACTATCCTGCCATTCAGCGGTTGAGAGCTATACTTACTCAACGACCTCGATTACTCAGGCCGATGGTGTAAATTTGGGCCCAAACATAACCACAAGAAGCCAGTGCCAATTTTAGGGTCAGCCATCCTCCAAAATTGCATCAAATTACTTTTCTAAATATCCTAATGGTGGCCAATCATCAAGACAATTAGATAGTTTCAAGACGGTGATTAATAATTCAAAACTTGCATGCATAACATCATAAGCAAATAAAAAAGAAACTACATATTCTTGCTAAGGCTTCTAGCCTCGCCCTAGCAAACAAAACTAGTTACAAACAATCATAAAATAAAATATTATTAAGAACATAGATAGAAAACACTTTGAAAATAAACTTGAATCGTCAAAGGCTTTCTAAGTAGTGTGCGTTCCCCCTCCTCTTTTAACCCTAATGGCTAAAAGGCCTTATTTATACTACTACAAAATAAAATCCTACCTAGAAAAGGTCTTCTAAAAACTAGGAAACATAATAGAATAAAATAACCAGGAAATAAAAGGTTTCCTATTTAAACTGAAATTCGGACTTCTCATAAAATCCATCCTTTGACCAAACAAATCAACTCCGATTTGGTCCCAAAAGGTCTCCTTCGAAAGTTGAAGATGTCCTAAACAAATCCTCAAAAAAATCTTCCTCAAAATATGCCATCTTGACCTCCAAAATTTGGTGCGAAATATATAAGCACACAAATTAAACCCTCTTTTTGACAGTTGTAGTATATGTATAAGTAGGGATCGTTCTAGGCTGGGGATTAGGAGGGATTGCTAAATCACTTGAAAACTGACTCAAAAACTTAAAACAAAGTTAAAACACTAAATTAGACTCAAAGAATGCAAAACTATACTCTAAAACACTAAAACAAACCAAAAGACTCAAAACAGCAAACAAACGCTCAAAACTGCCTTAAAACCACTTTCTGGGCAGTTTTGAACACTAAGGAAGAATTTGGACGAAAACAGTTTATAACTTGACTCAAGACACTTAAAAACACAAACTAAATTGATATCTAACTAATTTGACACTTCAAAATAAAGGGGGAATTGGTTTTGACGAATTTGAAAACAAAACATAAATTTTGTAAAGCAAAACAGATTGTAAAACGAAATTGGTTAAAGTGAATGGATGGAAGGCTAGCTAAGGGGTTCCTCTCCACACATGTCACACTTGCATACAAAACGATTTCTAGTTGCTTTTCAATAAACCATGGATTCTCAACACCCCAGATTAACCGTGAATTGCACTAATTAACCCTCAGATTTTCCTAACGTTATTGAATTGGATGATTACATACGACAACCCAAAGCATTCCCCACAAGTTCCCTACATGAATTGCATAATAGAGATACAAGCAAGAATCATTAAGTTCTATGAAAACCATAAGTATTGACGAGGCATTCGTTACTATGAATTGCATGAAACTTATGCCAAGAATTTACTTAACACAATTGAGATCATCAACCTTTACTACTTGTGAATATAATTCTGTAACGATTAGGTGAAACTTCCTTATATCCTAGCATTAGATTTATGCATGACAATTAAGCGTGCACTCTCAACCAACACACACAAATCAGTTTAATTCAAATAGATAAGTAAATTGAAATCACAATTTATGAATCACAACTAGAGCAATCAAATCATATAGCAAGCATAAACATGGTTTCGAATCCCCCCCTAGCCAGAGGGGGTTTAGTTCCTCATACTCACAGAACATAGAGTATTGAATTTAAACATTGAAATCAAAGGAAAGGAAACACCTAAAACTTCCAGCAATTGAAACTTGAATGGCATGCACGTCCAAGGCTCATTCTCCTCCTCTTTGCTGCGGCACAAGGTCTAGGGACAGATTTTGGGGGTTATGAATGGTGTAGAAGGATATGGAATGGTGTAGTAGTGTTTAGGGGGAATGGATGGTGCGGCAAGGGATGTGTGTAGTGCAGATGGCGTGAATGAATTATATGGAGGGTGGTGAAACCTGCGGCAACCCTTTAAACTTATATATATAGGCACCACAAACCCTAAAGTAATCAGATTAGGGCTTGGACTCAGCATTGCACAAGGAATTAGGTCCCTAGGTGCGGCAGAAATTGTGAATCCATTAGGAAAGAGGATTGTGGCCCAATTGATTTCTGAAAAGGATTTGTAGAACCCAAATCCACAAGGAAAATGCCTAACAATCAGAATCCAAGAGGGAAAAAGGCCTGAGAGGTGCGGCACAATAGGATAAGGGCAGGGAATGCCTTGCAAGGCAAGGAAAAAGGATTCTAGAAGGGAAGGAGGCGCCAGATTTCCAGGGTTCTAGAAGGAATGTGTTTTGTGGCAGATTTTGGGGTTTCTAGAAGGATTTGGGGCGCCACTTTTATAGGACAAGGGATAGGACTTCTAGAAATCAGGTTTTAAGTCCCCTAAACTGAAGAAAACAGGTTAGGATAAGATTAGGATAAGATTGGATAAGATAAGGTAAGATAAGATAAGGATTGGATAAGATAAGATAAGATAAGGTTGTTTTAGATAATGTTTTGGATAATTCTCCTTCTTTTGAGCTGATTCCTTATCTTCTTTATCTTTGACTTCTTTCTTCCATCTTCTTAGCTGATTTCAAGCCTTTATATCTTCAATTTCGTCCATCAACTTGCCTGCATGCTTGCATTACCCAATCTTGGCCCAAAAATGCTCTAGAATGCTCCAAATTGCTTCTTTTTGCATACTTGCCCTTAGAACCTGAAAATACATCAAACTAGCTTAAAAGAATACTTTAACTAAGGAAAAACAACATAAATGCACAAGAACAAGCTAACTAAGGTGCATAAATACGCCCCTATCAAAATACCCAAAACGTCGATAAATGTCAATCTGAGCAAGCTGCGCGCTGGGTCTTTATTTCATTACCACGGTCAAACGGCTTGGTAGAAAAATCTAGAACTTTAACACAATCATCTTGAAAGACTCACGAAGATCCTGCAATTGGAATCACTCTAAAATTCATCCGTTTGATCACTTTTTGTTTCAGAGGAAGTCGAATGCCCTACATTGAGAATGCATAACAAAGTATCAAAATTCTACCAAAATAATCATTAAAGTATAACTAAGAATATGGTAAAATATATAGTATAATATGAGACTTATCACTGGCGCCCAATAAAAAGTATCAAATCTCATTTCTCCAAGGACGGGTCCTCCACTAAAGAACCCAAAACTTAAGAAACCCAAAAAGCAAAAAGATTACATTTGAGGCGGGGTGGGCATCAGATTAGCAGGTATTGGTTGTGAACTGTTAAATTATGCACAAACTACTCAGAAAGTGAAACTTTTCAGAACCCAGAATTATAAAACAATCTCATATTCTAACAACACAAGTTTAAAGTGCATGACAGACGCATTATAGTAAAATTAATATGAGCTTAAAATAGAAACGAGAAGAAAAAAAATCAAAACTCTGAGAACTTGGAATATTAAAATATAGAGAAAAAGTAGAGTGATGGTGGCCCCCTGATCCGTCTGATACAGCTCCACTAGGAGCTAGTGAGTAGGGCTAGTCCGAAAGTTTTGGAGGTAGACCTGGCATTCGTGTCGTGGTTTTCGTATTCGTGTCATACTCGATATCTTAACGGGTCGTGTCGTGTAACACCTGTTAAAACAAACGGGTGAAATGACCCGACCCAAAATCGACCCGATAATATTAACAGGTAATATGACCCGACCCGTTACCCGTTAAGAAAAATATATTTTAAACCAATAAATAATCAAATAAAAAACATAATACTAAATAAATATATACATACCATATTGTCACATCCAAAACATAAAAATGCATTTTTCTTTTAAGTATATTTTCGCTTACCTAAATTGATTGCTCTAGCCTTTTTCTTTGCAAGACTCGTATTTGTATTGTCTATACTTTCGCTTCCAAGATCTCGTTATGTTCCCATTATAATCTCCAACGGTACAGATTTACTCTCATTTATCTTACAGCTGTTATTTAAGTAAAGTCTTTAATAAGTTTTTAATTAATGTAGAAGTGTAAAAAAATATAGAAAAATATATAAACGCTTGTAATGACAAACTTTACGACTTTCATAAAGAGCTTAACTTTGAAATTCGTCACTATAATCATATAAATCATAGATCAAAATTTAACCGTTGATTATTGTTTACATTTACGCTTCATTGTTCTCATCAAATTTTTTTTTCCTCAGATTTTCTTTTTTGAAAACATGATCTATTAGAGGATGCAGGAAGATGAACAATTTGGATCGTTTATATTATATTCAGAGTTTTACGGTTAGTGAAAATATTGCTTGATGTTTATAAAGTTTCTACAAACTATATGACATCGACTCATATTTCAGTTAACCGTAAATATCGAAACATGATATCAAAGATCTGAACCGTTCATCTTCTTACATCCGCCAGATGATCATGTTTTCAAAAAAGAAAATTTTAAAAATGAAATTCAGTAAGAAGAATAAAGCGTAAATGACAATCGAGGATTAAATATAAATTTAAGGTTTATGGATTATAGTGTTGGATTTCGAAGTTGACCCCTTCATGAAAGTTGTAAAGCTTGTCACTATGAGTGATTGTATATATTTTTTTACATTTTTTACACTTCTACAATAATTATTATTAATTTTATTAATTTTGCCCTCAAATAAAAAACATTATTCATGAGGGTTTGGAGGATTTTAAAAATCTAAACGATAATGTAAGTGTAACCATTATCTATTCGTGGAGGAATAATGATGAATCACGAGTGTTTATATATTCTTTCACATTTTTCATATTTGCATGTATGTCTTCTTAGTTCTTGCCTATACAAATACTATACTAGTTTATTTTAATTTTGGACAACAACATGTTAAGTAAAATTTATCATAGTAATGATAATAAGGAACTCTCATAATAAAAATAAATAATGACTAAAACTTTTTTTTTAAACTTATATAGAATAATAATACAAAACTATATATTTAATATAGAATATATTGTATATATTAATATGGCTATTGTATTTTATAATAAATCTTTTAGTAATTAAACTTTAAAATTATCAAAATAATTTTTTTTTTAACGGGTCGAAACGGGTTACCCACGTGTTATCCGCGTGTATACCTGTTAAGAACCCATTATTAACGGGTTCTTAACGGGTCACCCGATAATGATCCGATTAGTTATCGTATTGACCCGAAACCCGTTATTTTCGTGTCGTTTTCGTGTCGTGTCATCGTGTCGTGTCAGAAACTGCCGGGTCTATTTGGAGGCCTCGGGCAAAGCCTACAAAGGTACCCTTTTCTATTTTGAAAAATATAAACATTTCTCTTATGCATATTTTTTTACTTGTTTTGTTTGAAAATTTAATATTCAGTATGATAGTTTTTACGGAACTCTTATCATCAAGAAGGGGAAAAAATTATTTTTTTTTTTAAAAAAAAAGGGAAAAAATTTAGGCCTCTTAAATATAATAGGCTGTGAGAAAGTGTATGAAAAATTTTATTTGAACCCATATAACTTCTTTCTACACCCCACTTACTCTCTACACTCATATTACTTTTAATTAAATTCTCAATATCTCTTTAAACCCAACTTACTACCTAAATTACCCTCACAAACCAAATTCAATATGTAAATTTATCTTTACACCCATTTAGAAAATAAAGACCCAAAATCAGCATTCTACAACTCATTCTATGCGGTAGATGTCACTCAATCTTTTATGAAAAATAGCATCCGTTCAATGCCAGCCATGGCATGCACTTGAAGTGTTCATTTTTTACCTCACCACAACCGAAAGAGACAGATTATCTTAAACTCTTTGCCTTCCACTCTAAGCATTTCATAAAGTCACGTTCTTGCAATGCTAAGGGGTAATTGCAAGGCCTACACCAATTTGCAGAGAAGGCTAGAGGCACAGTTTCTTCCCATTAAATGACGATAAGGGTACCTAATATTCTCGTAATCAAAACAAGATTATGTTTTAATTATCATAATCAAGATAAAAAAATTAAACTCTAAAATTGAAGGCATATTTTTTCATGTTATGAACCTACTTGAACCTCACGTTCCTATATTTTAATAAAATGAAAACATTTTCGACATCCAAACAACCGAATTAAATTATGAAAAACAATATTGATTGAAACAAGGGAAAGAAGGATCTCAACACCTTTAAATTCAAGAACAGTAGCTATAGTGCTGCTATGCACTGCCATCAAAACTACAAGCAAAGTATAGCCTCCACCCTTCACGAATGAAAGGAGAAGAAAGCGTGACATTCGCTCAAGTTGCTAGACTTTAAAATTTTAAATCCCATATATATGTTTCTGGTAGTAATTATGCTTTAGAAAATGTGCTGATTTTGTTTCTAAATCCTAATAAAAATTGAAATCAGACGAAAAAAAAACTTGCAAAAATCGATTCATACTTTTGTTGGAGGATTCAAAACTTCTAAATCACCATCCATCGTTCAAAAAGAGCTTTTTTTTTCTCTATGAAAGCGTCTTAGGTTTTAGTTAGAATGAACGTATGATAAATATTCCATGATGTTAGGGTTTGATTATTAGATGTGGGTTTATTGATAAATTTTAGTTTATTGTTAATTTCATCTTGTAGTTAGTGGTAATTATACAATAGGGTAAAAAGGACAATTCACATTCAAAGTTTAAGTTGGATGTAGAAAGAGGTTTTATAGGTTCAAATAAAATTTCTCAAAGTGTATTTATCTGCAATTGGCAATTGCAGCAATGTTTTAAAAATGTAATAAGCTTTTCAAGATTATAAGCTTCACGATTATAAGTTTTTCAACATGAAGAATATCTGTTTCAAGAGTAAAAGATTGAAATTCCAAATATCTACATGAATGACGTTAAAAAATGGTAAAAAAATAATCATATATTCAAAGGTACGAGCCGCTAGCGAGTTAGATTAAGAGTTTCTAAAATTTCATTGGAATTTTGAGGTGAGAGAAGAGGTGGTGAAGATAATTGGTAAGTGTTATATAATTATATTATATTACACATAAGTTTTTTTTTTTTTTTTTTTTTCAGTAACAAAATATTATCTAAAAATAAAAAATATATAAAAAAAGAACATGATATTATTCAAAGGACCAAACGCACGTTTCACTTAACTTTCAAAAAGACGACGTCGTATGCTAATCAAACCAAATTAGGTTAGATGAGGCCATCTTCTTCCAGTTTCTGCGCTTTTTCTCAGCACCTTGAAATGGCCGCTCGGCTGCAAACATGCAAAGCGAATGCTTTTTCAGCCAAAGGAGGATTCTCTCACCTTTTAATCTCTCTCTCCTTTCCTTCCTTCCTACTTGGACGGTTACGATTAAATCACGTTAACATTTTATATTGATGTTTTTATAAAGACAATAAGACAAAAAGTAAAGTGTGAGATGAGAGAAAGGGAATGAAGAATAGAAGGGGAGAGAATTCTATTCTATTTTAGGAAACTACCTGCAACTGCAAGCATGCAGATGGGAATCAAATATCCCCACGTCGATACGACTCTACTATGCTCGAATTACAGTATTATGTATATACAAGTTTGAAACTTCGAGGTTTGAATCTTTATAAGCAGTCCTATATATCTGTTATTTGGTGCCCCAATCAGATTTGGGCCCTGGACAGGCATCCTGTTTGCACTGGGCCATGGCCGACCTTGCTGGTGAGTCCATAACTGGATTTATGAGGTAATAACATTTTGATTAGCCTTATTCTGATCTTGGAAAATCATGGTCCCACAAAAGCAGACGAACATATATAGGTGATACTGTAAATGAATCAGTCCATCATGTATTACGGTGCTCCTAAAGAAAATGGTCCCAAATTTCTGTCACTTCCATGCATTTATCAGCAATAGCCCAAACGCCAAACCTCCTTTGTTAAAAGTCACCTGGTATTAAGCTAAATAAGTTAATTAATTAAGTACCTAATTAAGTAATTAACTGATGGTGGTGATGTAGATAATGAGCAAGGGAAAGTACAAGAGTATCCTGCACAGAACCACCGTGAACAAGGACAAGACAAAAATGTCGTGGCCAGTGTTCTTCGAGCCGCCAGCAGACCACGCCGTAGGTCCTCATTTACAGCTTGTGAATGCCGACAATCCACCAAAGTACAAGACCAAGAAGTACGGCAACTATATTTACTGTAAGATCAACAAGCACTGTTGGTGCTTAGAATAAATAAATAAAAAAGAAAAAAAGCACTGTTGGTGCTTAGAAGAAATAAATACTATGAAGTGGTTGATTTTTGTTTATTTTTCTTTAATTTCCTTATTTTGTGTTGGTGAAGTTGTTGGTGGTGAGTACCATATTAGTATGAAATAATAATTTGAACTCAAGGTGATGAGCAAAATCGTACTCGGTTGTATCTGATTGTGGAAGTTGAGATTTTTTGTCGGATTCGACATTCTTCTTATCCCTCTAACTCACAAGAAGTCTATGATCAAATTTTCATTTGGCGTCCAAGATTAAATTTGAATGAATAATCCACTATATTTAATATATATTGAACGAACAAATGAAAATTTTGAATCCAATTTAAAGGTAAAAGATGAATTAGTCATTCAGAAAACTTGTACATTCGAATTTCCTCCAAAATGACAAGATTAAAACATAACTTTCATTCATATCTACTCAAAATGAAAAAAAATAAAAAATCATTTACCTCTACTTTACAAAAGTGTATATTCTTAATCACTTGAGTTACAATTCATTTATTAAACTTTTGTTGTTTAGAACACATAATGTAATAAAAGTTGTATTTACAGAAACAAACAAAAAAATGAGGGGACAAGATTGATTTGTACTAAATAATATTGGACAGGCAGTGTCACATCCCAGAACCAATTTTGGGAGGGAGATGGATTCTCTCCTCCTTTTTTCCCATACACTTTTATCATCCTCATGTTTGTGTGGTCACGGTTAAGCCACGTCTTTTTGTCATATTATCTCTATAAAAAATCAATATAAAATGTTAACGTGGCTTAACAGTGACCACACAAGCAGGGCACAAACAGGGGGAGGATGGAAGTGTATGAGAAAAAAGGAGGAGAGAATCCACCTCTGGAAGGGATAGATGTTTTTAACATTTTACCCTCCAGAACAAGTTCAAGGACGTTCTACTAGTTAGTACAATAATAATAACGTTTAGGTACAAATCATGTGGTGGTTCATTGGAAAAAATATTTACGGAAAACTAATGAAAATGGTTTGGAAACTTTGAGTTTTAACGATAAGGATAAAATAAAGGGTAAAGTGAATAGTATCAGGATTGACTTTTTAGTGTAAAAATGTTATTTTTCGTTAAAGTGAACAGTACCGAAAGCTTTTCATTAAAGTTCTCAAATATTTCTATTTTCAATTTAAATGGACTTGTGGGGCCTTTTTTAAAAAAAAAAAATTTATTAATCTTTTTTGACACATACATGAGATTGGTACATCGATATATTTACACTAAGAAGAGGGAGAGTTCAGCAAAGTCCCACGATGGGCAGCCTAATTTGGTATCGAATTCGTCATCCACGAGGTTCGAACCTAAGACCTCTCATTTCCAAGTGAAGAAGAATATCATCAAACCGTCATATTGAGTGGCGAGACTTATTAAAAGAATCATTCTTTGTTATTTAATTTACAGTCTAGTTGTAGTCTACTTTATTTATTAGTAAAATATAGGTTTAAGTCACACAATAAATCAACTATAATTATTTGGTTCGGCTTATTTGTCAAGGAGTTTTAAACCTATTTTCATCATCTTTAGTGTAAATTCTATCATTACAATATTTTTTTGGAAAGTCATGCTGCTTTATAACAGTTTGAATACAATATTGCACTAAGTGCGAATAGTGTCATAATTTGGGGGAGACTAATAGTGAAACTTTTGTTGAATTCAAGGACGTAAATTGATGAAATTTTTGTTCTAGGACAAATTCTAAAGTCGAATGCAAGTTTAGGGATGAATTCTCAATTTTACTTTTTTAATCTTTCTTTGCTTATAAAAATAGATGAATACTTGTATTTCGTTGAAAGATTTACAATATATGAAGCTATCGATTGAAATGTAAATATAAATATTGTTGATGTGTAAATGTACTTGCTAGTATTGTGTTTAATTCAAGTTGATAGGATTTAATGTGAGCCATTGGATCATAGTCCATGTGGTCTCCTAGATTAGATTTCATCAAGTCATAACTCAAGACAAGTGTAATCGCATTGAGCGGCTAGGATGATTTTGTATATGTGATGGAGAGTGTGATGCTCCTCCCCTAACGGTAATATATTATTTGCACGCATTTGGTGCGAGGATGAGAATCCAATGAGAAAATTTCAGCTCTGATACTATCCTTCTTCTCTGCAATTGTTGCATCACCTGCAATTCTCAGAAATCATTTCAGTGAAATCATACACTTAGAATCAATATACTAACAAATATATTACAATGGATTTCCGAATTACTTTTGTTTCCCCATGTTATGCCAACGCATCTGTAGAACGGTTAGAACTTGGCCGGTGTTAAAGGTAGCATTGGTTGCGGCTGGTCAGCCCAGTCTGGTTCTACGAGATGGCTGTCTCTCCCGCAAGACTCTGCTACACACTCAAGAAGCACCAAGGTGTCATGTTTTCGGTCATACTGAAGACCACGCGGGTCAGGCGAACATGATTCCCGAGGCATAACCGCAGAATAAACATCAAAATAATGGCCTGAGCATGCTACTACTTGTATGCCCTTGTCCAAACAGGTACACAATATATCAGGATTCCCAAACCAAACGAGGTGCATATCGTTGCCATGGCATATGCGTATGCTCTCCAAGGGTATTTGCTTTCTCTCATCGCGTTGAACTCAGCAATGAAGGTAGAAACAGTACTCAGGCAACCCAGAAATCCAAATTGTATGCCTGTTGCAACAATGTCGCAAGTCTTAGTATTCACCTGCACAAACAAATAGTTCTGCACGTCAGATTTTCTATTAAAAAGGAAAAAACCGTGGGCATGGATCAAGACAATGTATGACAAAGGTAATGCAGTTGGAAAAACATTGCAAAAGAAATAGTACAGTTCAAGAATTCCCAAGGAGCTTTAAAAACCTCGACGAGAAAAAAAAAAAACCCAAAATAACAAATTTAGCCGTTTATGATATGACAAATATATGTAAACTGTACGTTTGCCGGACACGAGACTAACACACGAAAGGTAATGGGGAGGATGAAGTCATGGAGTGGATGTGGACCGATCATATCATAAGAGCTTACGGCTTTCTTCACAGTAGACAGGGCTGCCATTACACAAGCTGCAGAAACATTGGCAATTAAAGTACCAAATGGAACCCATTTCAACAAACCCGTCTTTCCTAATCCACGTCCATTAAGCCGGGCTAAGAACCACCGAATCCACACACCAAAAGGTCCAACTATGCAACCCAACCATAGTTGCGCCTCGCTGCTGCTACTGTTAAATTCCTCTCTTAACTGTATTCCACCTATACTCCACAGAGAACTTAGCATCAGCAACAACACTGCTAAAGCTACCAAGTGACGCTTGTAGCTGTCAACCCTCCACCTCCTTCTAGAGCTGGTAATACCACAGACTGAGTTCCTCTCAAGAATCTGCCTAAAACCCTTCGCTGTCTCTACCCCAAAAATGATGGAGTAGGCCACAAGAAACAAACCTGACATCCGTCACATAAAAGAGGATCTCATATTAGTCCAGCGATTTGAGCTACATTGGGTTTGTGATTTACCCATGGATAAGTTTCGAATAGGCTCAAAGAAAGAAACCAGCTAGATTGAAATGAAATTTAAATATCCCGCTTGCCAAAGTGATCTACATCCCTACTGCAGCAATTCTTTAGAATATGACATCTTACCTATCAAAAAGCCGAGCAGAGCAAAAACCCAATGTCCTTCAACACTGAGTTCAAGCATTTTCTGGTTCCAACCACTGAAAGTTGTAAGGCTTCCCAAGTAACCAGTTGATAATCCGATGACCAAATAATCTGACACATAGGATATATCTCCTTTGAAAACAACACCAAACCACCCCATCAAGAAAGAGCCAACCTACAAAAATGCATTAGAAACAAAAATTTGAGTTGGAACATCATCCAGCATTTTCGGCATCACAACCCTTAAGAAATATGACAAAAAATTAAAAGATGATGGGAAAAAAGTATGGAAAGAAAGGTCTTAAGAAACTTGATAATACTTTGGTGATCATCGTACTGTGTGCATCACAAGTCCCTCCTAATACTCATAAGTAACAGCTTTACAGAAAACATGTTTATTAACACAACATTACCAAATAAAGGGCATAATACATTTGTGTGTGTGTGTTCGTGTGCATGAGAGAGAGAGATAGAGAGAGAGAGAGAGACCATATTAGAAGGAAGATCAAGGTAGAGAATGGTTTTGTCGCTTGTTACACCAACAACTCCAGGGCCAAACAATTTTTGCAGAAGATATCTCGTTAAGACCTGCATACTGTAGCATGTCAAATAATCTATTTAACATCTAGGTTTCCAGATTTGAAGAAAGATCTAAGAAGATGTATTCCAGTGACATATTCAATTTTTTCAAGACAAACAGAAATATGAACATGCCAGTGCATGATCAAACATTTTCGTGAACAAAACTTATATAATTTTAGAGTACACAGATTTTCCACCAAAAATAAAAATAAAAAATAAAAAAAAATAGCAAGAAAAAGTTCGCAATACAATTTGCCAAACGAATGCAACAACAGCTATAAACGCAAACACATATTAGGACTCAAACAAAATGTACATCGGTATTTAGTAAGAAACAGAGTTAACTGTGTTACCCCAAGAAAGCCAAAAACCGCTAAATGAGTCATGCATGAACCATATTCCAAGAATTTTGGCAACCTTGTTGTATTTTCCTGCATATGAAAGCAAAATAATTTAAGTTACTTAGCATGATTCGACAAAAAGAAAAGAAAAAACTCTTAACATGTTATGATCAATGAAAAAGAAAACCAAATCTCCTGTCCATGTTCAAGGATCTCTAACAAAGATAAAATACAATATGAAATGTATGGACCGAAAGCTCACTGGCTTTTTGTCCTCGGATATGATCGCATCAGTGGAAAGAGGAGATATGATTTCCTCTGGCAAGGGAGTGACAGGGGAAATTGCTTTGGATACAACAGGGTCGCGACCCCAGTATCCATAGGATTGCAGTTGAACATCCTCTGAAGGAAACAAGCAGACGCTGCCACTCTCACTCTGCCTGTTGCTGTGAAGAGCTCGATCGCCAATATCTCCTGCCTCTGACACACATTCACTTTCATTGTCATCATCTATTTGAGAAGGCTGAACATGTGATAAACTTAAAGACCGCCTTCTTAATGAAGAAGTGGCACTGCTTGTTCGATCATTGGATACGCTTCGTCTGGGTTCAGTGTCATTAGTCCCACGGTACCCTTCCTCCATAACCACAGCGCTTGATTTCTCTTGAAGCGACTTCACAAATAATAACAATAAACTCCGAATGTTGATTATTCAGAGAGCTAAAAATGAGAGGAACAAATGCAGTAGAGAAAATAATGCAATTACTGCTGCTACAAGCGTTGAAATGCTATAGTTTGTACTTTGGAAGGAGTCCTAACCACTCCGTGTGTCAAAATAATCAAAAGATTTGTATACAAACAAACGGCGACAACTCTTTCAGCTTTAATAAGAAAAAAAAACATATGAAGTATAATGACAGAACTTCATACATAAGCTCTAGCAGCCATGACACGAGGAAAAAGAAAGAGACAACCGATTCGTCAAGATTTCCACAAAATTCAACAATAATACAACCTATAGCTCTAAATAAATCCATTCAGATAATATTTATTACGTTATGTATTAAGATTATAGAATTATGAATGATGTCATTGATTCTTCTAAAGGGAGAAGGTACGCTTTATTTTTCTACTTGTCATCAAGTAAGAAGATACAATAACGCTACTAGACTTCGTTTTTAGTCAACAAAAGAGTACTGTTACACTGCGGAATTTTGTTTAACCCCAGAAAAAAAAATAATTGCTCAACTTTTTCAGTGACACCACACGATTTAACAACACCAACAAAAACTAAATGCAAGGGCCTGCCAACTAAATGAATCATAAAGTAAATTTCAGTGCCAAAAAAATCACAGAATGTTTCTCAAAAAAAAAAAAAAAGAAAGGAAAAGACAAATCACAGAATGTCCTTCAAACCGATTTAAATCCAGCAAACCCAATAACTATTTTGACAAATAATCAATGGTTTCTCTTCAAACTTGTAATACCGAACCTTGTGAATTTCAGTTCATATACAGAATGCAATATGCTTTTGTCGTCTTTGTAAGACAAAATACAGAAGACAAATCATCACAAAATCCCAGCCCGATCTAACATTGTCATATATTTCAACTATCCAAGTAGCAACGTCTGATGAAAATTTGGGATACTGATACAATGACATCAAGTTATAACTAAGGTCCAAAGTGGGACTAAATCTTTTTGCTTTATGACTACTAGGTAGCAAATTGAACAAGTTGGGACCCAATAAAAAGTTGGTTCATAACATCAAATTAGAAGCAGTAACAAAGTCAATCCGTTTAATAAGCACTCAAATCTCAAGTCTCTAAGGACGTGTCCTCCACTAAAGAACCCAAAACATAAAAAACCAGAAAAGCAAAAAGATTACATTTTCATTGGTTGTGAACTGTTAAATTATGCACAAACTAATCAGAAAGTGGACCCAGAATTATAAAACAACCTCAGATTCTAATAACACAAGTTTAAGGTGCAAGATAGACGCATTAATGTAAAATTAATACGAGCTTAAAATAGAAACGAGAAGAAAAAGTCAAAACTCAGAGAACTTGGAAGATTAAATTATAGAGAAAAAGGGGAGTTTAAGGTACCATTGATTCTTTGAACGCGGAAAGAGGTGTCCAGATTTCAAAACCGCGGAAAGGGTTCGCGAGTTTGGTCTTGAATGGCGGCGGCAATGGGAGGAAGACAGAAAAACAAATATGAGCAGAAAAAAAAAAGATGATTGTGGTATTGAAAAGTGGAAGTCGGAAGGTTCTGAGAGAGAGAGAGAGAGAGATGAATGGAGTTTTGGGAGGCAGGGCGGGGCACGGCTGCTGTTCGCATGTTTTCTTTTTTGGGCAGGGCACGGCTGGTGTTCACATGTTTATTTTGGCGTTTGCTACATGAATAACAGATCGACTTTTGACCTTTCTTTTACTATTTCTTCTTTTTATAATTGGTTTGCCTATTTAATTGTCTTGTTAAATAAGTTAATATAAAATATACAACTGAATTGCTCGGTTTTCTTCAATTCACTTCTTTACGTCTTTTCATTATTTAATTGTCATTTATATAAATTTAAATTACCTATTTGTTTACGTCTCTTGATTTTATTTCGGCTAGCAAATCCTCTTAGTAATGCTCGATCGACTAAATTTTTAAATCAAATTTTATAAATTAAATGAGATGGATGTTGATGATTTGATTATTATTTAAGTGTTAATTAACGTGCTGATTTCGTATTAGTGAGATATTATTTGGTTTGCAAATTTGATATAAAAATTTGATCTCTCAAACATTATCCCCTCTTTAATGTAAAAATTAAAAAAGATGAACACCCACGAGAGGAAGGCATGTGATGTAATGTAAACGCACAAAAATTCCTCAATTTAAATAAGATGAAGGAATAAGAATAAGGTAAAATGCATGCAACTGAGGGATCTTTTAATAACTACTTCGTTACACTACTTCCAGTTTTTAAACAAATGAAAACCAAGAAGTGAAAACTATTTCTTCTTAGTTTTCAATTTTTTTTGTTTTAAAAGACACTAGGCGCTAGTCGGGTAGCGGGCTAGGGCCTAGCAACTATGCGGATTTAAGTTAATTCATTATATCTCATATAAATAAGTGTCAAACATATGACATAAAAGTATTAGTTAAGTAATACATAATCCTTTTATTAATTAAAATACTAAGTGACACAACTTAATTGGACAAAAAAAAAAAAAAAAGCAAAATATAACATGTAAAATACATATTCTTTGAGTAGACGAGATTATTTACACTAAAAGGGAAGAGGATGGTCTTAGCCTCACAATGGACTAACAATAATGTGATTTAAATATCGGAGTACTAAGTAGAAACATGTAAAATACATCTTAACATAACGATAATAACTGATACTTTAAACCCTTGAAAATGGATAAGCATATTTAACACCAGACTCGAGATTACACCGCTACAATAACTCATGGGTATAGTTAACTAATAGTAAATATTTAATATTATATTAATATTCATTAAATATGTGACAGCCCGTCCTAGAAAAATATTTCTCAATGATGTGAAAGGACGAAATTGCCCTTAGATATTTTTGTATGGTTTGTGGTCTTGGTGAGGTGTTAGTGAGCATTTTGGACCACACACACACAAGACACTCCTTTCTCTATCTTCTCTCTCGTGCTCTCTCTCTCTCTCAGACTCACTCTCTCATTGTCTTTCATACGAACACACCTTGAACCAACCTTTCACGAACGGATCGACGTCAAGAAGGTAAGATTCGAACTCCTTGCAAGTTTTTTAGTTCATATATACCATTTTTGAGACTTGAAACCTTCAAAAACCCGAGAAACCCTAACCCCAGATTTTGTGCACTGTTCATGCACACGTAAATGTGAACTTTTCAGAGCATTCTAAGCTTGTATTGAGCTTTAGATCATCTTCACGAAGCTCGGAGAAGAAAAATGGAGTGATTTGGACGTCGGGAAGTCGAGTTTCAAAGTTGGCCGATTTTCATGGAATTTCTTTGGCGAGATCCCGTGATTTTTGGAGCTTCAAATTGGTAAGGTTTTGTTCTACTCGTTGTAAGCTTCATTTTGGTGAAAATTTCATGGATTTTGGTTAAGAAATGAAGAAGATACAAGGTTTTGAAACTTTTTCCAGTTTCCGGCGATTGCAGCGGCCACAGCGACAGTCGAGGTCCATCGGAGAAGAAGGGAGAATATTTCGTCAGAGTTGACGGAATATTCCTAATGGCGTCAGGATTCCCTGCGCGTGGCCGCGCGTATGGCCGTGCACTTGCCGGCGCGTGGTGGCACATGGGTGGTCGGAAAAATATTCTAAAAATTTGGGGATGTTTCTGAGGTTAAGTAGGTCACTGTGGTATATTCATATACCCAAATTGAGCAATATATGAGAAATTATTACCAAGTTTCGTTTATGTGCTATAAAATAACGTTTTTATAGTTATTTCTCATATAGGCGAGACCTATCCGGAGGACGTGCATTGCCAAGCTAGACGTGGGGGCTACGACCCTTTGACATACCAGTGAGTAGGCTTTTGTTTTCTGTATATACCTATATAATGAGTATTTTTCCCAGAAATACGTTTTAAGTAGTTTTATGAAATGAATTGCCATGCCAAATATGTTTATGCTATATGTATACATTGTGATATATTTATATACACATATTGGGAGTTGATGCCAGCAGCGCTCAGGTAAGTTCAGGTAAGCTATGTGTTACTCTATGATGATTGTTGAGATGCATTGTTAGATCATAAACCTACACCCTGGTGTTAGTGCTCCCGCCAGAGTTAGGGCATAGCCTTCACGTGATCGTTCACCTCCCGCACCACACGCTTATCTTGGATCCAAGTTAGGTGCACAGCCTGTTGTATAGACCACTTTTAGTGGGTTCGACTTGTAGGTGACCCACGATCATTCCCACAGCCTTCACGTTATTGTAGCACTTGAGCGTAATTATTTATACACCTAACCTGTCGTATAGACCACTATAAGTGGGTTCGACTTGTGTGCAGCCAAGATCTATGAGCTAGAGTACAGTTGATGAGATAATTGCAGCTATCATTGCTTTTAGATTACTTACCTAGATAATTGATATTGTGGCATAGCATATTCATGATTTGAATGCATATTTTGATGATGATTTATGTTGAGATTTAGTATATGTATATACTATTTTCTGGGAAAATTATACAGGTTTTACGGTAAGGGGTTAGAAGTTTGATAATGAAATGGTTTTGGAAAAGCTTTGTTTTTGCCCACTCACGCTTTTCGTTTTGCGCCCCTCCAGGTATTAGGTAGCATTTGTGGGTGGCTCACAAGGTTTCCAATAGAAGTTCTGACAGACCATCACTCATGTAGGACTACCTTTAGGTGTTAGTTAATTAGTAATTTCTATGCTTGATTGCAGTTAGACTATTAGTGCTCTGATTATGTGTTCACACTTATTCTCACGCTAGTATTTGCCTTAGCTAGTGTTTTAGTTTTTATTCATTTGTAATTTCTATATTATATTGCTTCTGCACTGTACACATGGTTACGTCACTCTCACGTGACAGCCAACATGCCTTGATTTTAGTCGGGGTGTGCCAGTTTGGTATCAGAGCATAGGTTCCAGTCCTGCATATTTTATAGTTTCGAGTATTGCTTTTAGATTGATTTTACGCCTATCATGCCATGTTTCATTTAATTTCAAAAATGTTTTTATATGGTTGAGATTTTTATACTGTCATGGCATTTTCATACATATTTTACCTGCTCATCATTGCTGGACCCGGTGTTAGTGCTCGCTTGGGGCCAGGGCCAATCCTTCATGTGTATGTTCACCTCTGCACCGCACGCTCACCTTAGATCTAAGTAGGTGCCAGTTATGTCGTACATGTTGCATTAGGCAACTCCGACTCGTAGGTGACCGCGATTATTGCCAGTCTTCATGTGATTGTAGCACTAAAGCGTACATATACATTACACCCAATCCTATTCATGTCAAAAATTATCTACATGAACTCATGTGCTAGCGTAGATTAATGAACACCTGATTTCTTTGTGCGATTATTGAGATATTGTGGTTTGGCGTATTTCTAGCATTGTTGTTGATTTATAGTTGTTTTCATACTTATACGTAGTATGATTTTTTGGAAACTATACATGTTTTACAGCGATGGGTTAGTATGTTCGGAAAATAAAAGTGTTTTATAAACCTTTGTTTTTGCCCACTCACCCTTCTGTTTTTCGTCCTTCCAGGTCCTAGATAGCTGAATTACTTTGTGGCATACGAGGCTTAGCCGGCGATTCTAACATATCCCTGTTTAAGTGTAGGAACTTATCCTGTTGTGTATTAAGTGCTTAACTTGTTTTGACTGCACACTCTTTTGTCATCTATGCTCTGAATATTTGTATTCTATGGGTTCTACCCACTACTGCGCACTCACTTTATTAGTTTAAATATGTTCTAATTTCGGTTTTAATTTATTCACATTTTTACATCACTTGCACTTTTGGTTACGTCACCTTTGGGTGATAGCCAACATGCCTCGACCGGTCGGGGTGTGTCACAACCCTTCGAGATTAATGTTAATGGGGCTACCTAAATGGTGCAGCTCTAGCTTCAATGGTACTTCCTAGAGTTTCGGGCTTCCAACTTTAGAGTTTCCAGAATGAGTAGCTTTCGCTAGAATTTTGGCAAAGGCTCCCACCACCAACCATTCTACCTTAGCTTACCTCTACTTATTCAGAATCTGTAGGACTCCGGCTAATTTGGAGTGGGGTGCATCTGTGCTCAGGAGGTACCTTTGGTGCTCAAATAACCTTTTCCAAGATTCATTTAGGGATGATGCCAACAGTTTATACAAGGAGAAATTTATTAGCTCCATCCTGCAGAGGGACTTGGCTTAGGGAGTTCGAAATGATCGAGCGGGCTACGAACACGGGCTAGAGGTCTACCACCCTAATTTCTATGGTAAGCAACTGGGGTTTAGGCAGGCGATCCCAGTCCCCTTCTTCGACTCTGTCCAGTGTCGAACTTCCTATCGCCTTCGCTCTCCTTCTGAGGCTACATTTCAGGCAAGCAAGCACAGCTTGGAAGTGAAGAGCAAGATAGCCCACAAGCCTGCAATCTTCACCTTTGAGTGTACATCTCTATTCACCACTTGGTGGGAGGCTAAGTGGTCTAGGAAGTACGATGGAGATCTTAGAAAAGCCCATAATAGGATCTTCGGGCTGGTCTTCTTCAAGTTTCTTCCAAAGAAAGAAGAATTTAAAAGCTGGAATGAGGCCATCAACCAAAAAACTAACTTCTGTTGATAGGTAATTTACACTACTGCCTGTTTCTTTACTTTATATTTTCATGATTTGTGATTGTTAACTCTTTTCTTAATCTTGCAACCCAAAGCAACCCTGATGAAGTGGATGTCAGGCCAGAAGAAGAGGTTGTTGATGCCTTAGTTCTCCAGGAGGTGGCTGCGGAGGTAGCTAGGCAAGAAGCAGGCTCTAGCCACGTTCCTGAGGATGCTGGGGACATCTCATCGATGTTCAGAGAGTCAGAGACAGAAGCTGGGCCCCAAGTAGAGATGAATTGAAGGTATCCTTCTCAAACTTTGAGTACTTAGTTAATGTTAAAGTCATTTTCTTGTGCTTAACTAGTTTTTTGTTGTTTTCCAAAACCGACTTCCAAAGCAGAAGAGACTTCTCAAACCGAGCCTTCTTTATCTCTAGCCCGACTTGTGCATCTTTCTCCTCCTCGGTCTGAGCTTTCAGAGGTGAAATTCTTCTTCTCAAAACTTGTCAACCTTATATTTCTACGTTTTAGATGCTGACTTTACTTCTGTTATTTTCCAGGTAAGGGGAGGCACTCTGGCTCCTCAGGTCGGGCAAAAACCAGCTACTCTCTCTTATTCTATTCCTCCAACAATGGTAGTGATTCCCACATCCCAATTCAACCTAGCAAATGGAAGATCCTCCACTTTGTAGAAGATGATAGTGCTTCTGTAAGTTTTCGTTTGCTTAAGCCATTTTTTAGCTTTTCTTACTTTAAATTTATGCTATGTACTTTGTCTTTGCCAGTCTTCCCTCTTGCCAAAGACTACCAATCAACCAACACCAGTTGCTGAAGAGCCTATAGTCCCTGAGATACCAGTTGTCTCAGAGGCGACCTGTCCCAAGGCTACTCATCCCCATACACAGATAAGCCAACCAACTTCCTATGAGGCAGCTGCAGCAACACATCCTCATTCCAAAGCATAAGGCTATTATCAGGTACAAATATACTTGCAATCTTGTATTTTCCTTCTTCTGGTCCAGATTGCCATATTAACTTGTCTTTTTTGTGTTTTGACAAGTCTCTAGTGAGGGCTCAGTAATTCTCCTCAACTCGTTGTAAGTAGGGTAGTCTTTCCTTGGCCTCTGCGAGCTTCTGGAATTCCAGGGATCCCAATCCCTTGGCTTGGAAAGAGTACTGCTACTGAGTCATCCCCTTCTATCTTTGTCGATGGTGCCACTACTGTTGCTGCCTCTGGCGGTGCTAGTATGATGCTTCCTCATCTGGCTTCTTTTCCAGCTACAACCTATTTGCTCGAACTAGTCAGAGAGTTCAGGCAAATCAGGACAAAGTTGAGATCCCCAAGGCGCCCCTTTAAGCCTCAGCACCTCCAACATCAACGCAGAATCTTTAGAGAATGGATGCAGAGGAACTTCTCTACCTCCTTCAACCTCAAAGCTCTTCAAGATGCTCAAAGAGCTCTCACTGACTTGTACCAAGCCCAACGGATGATGAAGGTGCAGTATGGGTCTTTCATCTCTTTCTTCGAAAACCTGAGGGCTTTGAGGGATTAACATCTCCAGGCCGAGAAGCAAGCAAACAGAGTGAGGTGCTACAAGGAGAAGCACATCAAGACCTTCACTACTCTGCAGCAGCTAGTGGAAGAGAGCTCGGCCATGGAGGATCAAATAATAGTGGTAACTGTTGAAATCCAGAAGCTGGAAGAACAACTTTCTGTGTTGAAGGCTAAGTATATGACCTTTTCCAGCAAGTTATATAAGAAAATTGAAGAAGTGAAGAGAGTTAACCATGAAGTGGAGGAGTTTGAAGCTCAGTTAGCCAATAGCAATATAGCCTTAGAAGAGTCGGGTAGCATTTTCACCATCATGCAGACTTATCAATCCAGGATTGCTGCCTTGGCTAAAGATGTAAATCTATTAGGCTAGAGCATCTGTACTTCTCCTAATTATTGAATGAAAAGATCTCTCACTCATTTACTAGTTTCCTTATTTATTTTTCTAACATCCACAACTGCTTCAAACATATAAAAAAGGCCCTCATTTTTTCTCTAAGTATTAGACTTCACTAATGTAATAGTCTCTAACATCCCAAAGAGTTGGGTGGTATTTCTTCAGAAATTTGGCATTGATTGGATGTTTATGTAAGTCTCCCTCTAAATCTGCCAAGTAATACCCCATCTGTTTAATACTTTGGTGATTGTAAGCAGGCCTTCCCAAGTGGGACTCCACTTCCTAAAACCTCTAATTTGAGCTCCCAAGGGCAGAACTGTTTTCCACACCAATTTTCCTTCTTTCAAAGTCTTCAGCCTTATCCTCTTGTTGTAGGCTCGGGCAACAACCTATTTCCCTTTCTGGATCTTGTTTAGAGCTTTAATTCGAGCAACATCCAAACGTTTAATTCCTTGACATATGGCCTAAATGAACTCATCACTATCTAGGCCAACTTGGTTCTGAAGTCTTACAGAACTCGTATTGATCTACATAGGGAACACTACATCTTGCCCGAATGTCAATGTATAAGGAGTGGTCCCAGTTCCTGCTCTTTTTGAGGTTTTATAAGCCCAAAGAGTATCTCCCAACTTCTCATGCCACCTTTCTTTTAATGATGTTCACCAATATCTTGTTGCTAGCTTCTGCTTGACTATTAGACTGGGGATAATAAGGGCTAAACTGGATCATCTTTATCTTGAACTTTGCTACAAACTCTTCTATTTCTTTTGAGATAAATGATGGCCCCCTGTCTCTAACAATTATTTCAGGCACCCCATATCTATGAAGGATTTTGGTCTCAATGAACTTCCTCACAGTAGCTAAATTAATGGTCTTCACAGCTGAAGCCTTAACTCGTTTAGTAAAGGTGTCAGTTGCCACAATTATGAAGGTGTTTCCGTTGCTGGAAGCTGGGTATATTTGCCCGATAAAGTCCATGGCCCACCCTCTGAAAGGTCATGGCTTTACTACTGGATTTAAGGGCATTAACGGTGTGTGCAGGAGAGGTCCATGTCTTTGACATTCTTCACATCCTCTCAGCAACCATCTCATCTTTGTTCCTGCTTGGTGTGCTCCATAAATGTCTTCATGTACCTTAGCCATCACCTTTATTGATTCTTCTAGACCCAAGCATTTCAACAAAAGCCCATCTAGAGTCTTTCTTAGCAAAGTTTTATCGCACATAACAAACTTAGTTGCCTGTCGTCTAATCTTCTTACTAGTAGGAAGAGAAGGGTCTTTCAAGTATTAGATGATAGATGTTCTCCAGTGCTCTATCTCTGGCTCTTTAGTCATTACATCCAAGCTAAATCCTCTCTTAAAGATAGAAGAATGATTTTTCCTTTGAATCTCTACATTCATGTCAGGCCCTCTCTCTTGAACCTGTGCTCCAGAAGCATTCTGTGCCAATTCATTGGCAATCACATTCGCCTCTCTGGGAATATGGTTAATTGTTATTTCACTACCCCAATAATCTAATAGTTGAGTAGCTGCCAAGTAATACCCTACCATTGTGATATGTCTGCACTTGTACTCTCTATTCAATTGATTATCACCAACTCAGAATCACCATATACTTCTACTTCAGCTGCCTCCAACTCTATCAGAATTTATAAGCCAATAATCAGTGCCTCATACTCTGCCCCGTTGTTGGTAGTATCTTTGTAATCTAGAAAGAATGAGTAGCAATGCTGAATCCCTTTTGGATGAATGATGACAAGTCCAGTTTCTGCAGTATGCTGTGTGCAAAATCCATCAAAATATAACCTCTAAAGAGTGATCCATAGGTTAGTTATTATTTTTACTTCTTGCTGAATCCATTCATCCTTGCTTGAATGAGCTTTACTAGGTGGGATCCAGAGGCTAGCTACTTCCAAAGTTCTGGGGATGTCGACAAGTTTCTCCTTGGATTCTTGGTATATTCAGTAGCTGACATCTTACACTGCCTCAGATCTGAGAATTCATCCTTTTTACGATCCAAGTACTTTGGAAGTATGAATCTAACCTGAAATAGATGCTTGAAAATATCCCAATTAACGGCATTTTCAGTAAACAGTGGGCGTGACTCCTGAGCCCACCAAGATTTCGCTCCCCGACGAAAGAACCAGGTCGCTGTCTCGACCCATCTCTCTTCGGGAAGATTTCTATGCCGTTGCATAACTCGAAAAGTCTTTTCCACATGATCGAGCCAAACCTCAAATTTTTCAGATCTTTCATTGCCGTAGAAATCATCTATCTTCAAGCGAGATACAGAGTCCAAGGTGTTCCTCTAGGGAGGACGAAGTGCAGACTGAATAGCACTGGCGATAACTTCACCAAATTTCCCAAAGTCCGGAAAATTATTCTCAGCAAGAACACGTGACTCGGCATGGTTCTGACATAAGAAAACAAGAGTTAAAAGATACTAGGAAGTGTACGATTGTCTAAACCTAGGCTCTGATACCAAGCTGACACACCCCGACCTTAGGAGGTCGAAGCATGATGGCCGTCACCATGAGGTGACGTAACCATAAAGGTAAGTGAGGTGAAAAAGTGAATTAATTAAAAGCAAACTAGAACTAATTTAAATTGAACAGTGAAAGAGTGCGCAGTCGTGGGAAGAATCCATTACAATTATTTAGAGCATAATAGACAGTACGACTACAATAAGGTAGTCAAAGTAGCTAAATTATACTTATTACACAACAGTGGATAAGTTCATACTTCTAAACAGAGATAATGTTATAACTGCCGAAGGTCCCTTGAATGCCACAAAGAGTACAGCTATTTAGGTCTTAGAAAGGCGAAAAACAAAGTTGAGTAGGTCAACAAAACAATGTTCGTAAAAAAAACCTTTATTTTTTAACATACTAACCCATCGCTGTAAAACAAGTATAGTTTCCTTAAAACATACTATGTACGTATGTAAACAACAGTACAACAGTAATATAACCATAAATATGCCAAGTCATAATATATCAAATGCTGCAGTAATATAATCATGTGATAATCAAGTATAATCAATTGCTCATCTATCTAAGCTGACACACGAGTTCGTACAGATAATCTCTGACACGAACAGGACTGGGTGTAATCAATACGCTTTAGTACTACGATCATGTGAAGGCTGGTGTAGAAGCACGGTCACATACGAGTCACAATTGCCTATTGCAATCTGAACGACATGACTGACACCTAACTTGGATCCAAGGCGAGCGAACGGTGCAGATGTGAACATACACGTGAAGGATTGGCCCTGGCCCTGGGGCGAGTACTAACACCAAGGGCAGCAAGATGAGCATGTACAAATATGTATGAATGTCATGACAGTAATATCCCAACCACATAGCAGCATTTATCACATTCAATATCAGAATAAGGATACTTGGCCATATAAGCGTAAAAGTGAAGTAAATACGCATTTATGGAAACTATAATTATGTACATGTATAAAACAAATTGCCCACTCACAAATACATCGTCGGATTGTAGCCCCCGAGCCATGCCTGACCCCTTAAGTCCTCAGGACACGTTTCCCCTATATGTGAAACAACTATATTTAAATTAATTAAAACACATATACAGAAACTTTAATAAAACCCTCATAGTTTGCTCAAACCTAGGGTTTAAATATATGAAATTGATCTACTCGACGTCACAGACCTACACAAATTTTCTGAATAATTTTTTCTTAATAAAACCCTCATAGTTTGCTCAAACCTAGGATTTAAATATATGAAATCGATCTACCACGTGTAGCACTTGCGGTCCGTGTGACTTGCATTAGGAATATTCAATTAAAACCTTAACAGAAGTTAACGGTGTTACTTGACGCCTTTAGAATATTCCGTCAGAGTTGACGGAATATTCTGTCGTTCTCCCCGGTAGCCTCCGTCCGCCGTCGTTTGAACTCGCAGGAAACTGGAAAATTTTCAAACCTTCATATCTTCTTCATTTCTCAACCATTTTTCACAAAATTTATATGGAAATGAAGCTTATGAAGTGTAGAATTGCGTTATACATTTTTGGAGTCCAAAAAGTGGACGGAAGTGGTTGGAAAACTCCTCGAAAGTTACGGCCGAAACTCAACTCTTTGGAACCTCGTGTTTTTGACGTCAAGTCCTCACCAAAACTAGTCTAGGAGTTTCAGGGAGTTGTAAAAAAGCTTCCCCAACCTTCAAAACTTCTCGACTCGGCCTGAAAACGTTGAACTCAAACTTACTGAGTTCGGACCTTTCGATTTCGACGTCCAAAACTCGGTCAACTCGTGATCCAGTGGTATGGTTGTGTTCGTAGAGGTGAGTTGAACACAACGGTGTGGTTTTCAGGTCACGTTGGTGAGGTTTAGAGTTTGTTTAAGTGAGTTGCAGAGTGAGAGAGCTAGGTGAGAGAGGGAGAGAGAGAGAGAGTTGCTTTCTAAGTTTCTGATTGGTGACTGGTGTGAGTGAGTGATCTGATTGGTGGCTTTTGAAGAGAAAAAATATCTAATTGGGTGGTGAAGAGAGAAGCAGGGAAAGGAATGAAGGGGAGGAAATGGGGGAAATTGATTGGCTGATTGACAAAAGGGAAAGCACGGGTTGGGTTAAAAAGAAAACTAGGGATAGGGTTTTTCAGCACGGGTTGGGTTAACAAGAAAACTAGGGATAGGGTTTTTCAGATTTCCTACAGTAAAAGGAATCAGAAAATCTATTCGGCACAGTGTTTCTAACATTGATAATTTAATACACCCCCGTGTACAAATCTACCCATTATCCTCGTACTTTGACAGAGCGTAACTTTAACGTTACAAGTCCGATTTGAGTCCAACACGCGCTCATGCGTCCGTAATGTCGAGTACAATTTAATTACGATAGCGAGAAAAATAATTTAAGAATAAATAAACATGTCCACGTCACTTGCCAACAAGGGCATAAATGTCAATTCACATACTCGGGGAGAAATTACATAGAAAATAAGGGACAGGTTGTCACATATGTCCTTGAATTCAACAAAAGTTTCACTATTAGTCTCCCCCGAAAGTATGACACAATTTGCACTTATTGCAATATTGTATTCAATTGTTATAAAGCAGAATGGCTTACAAAAAAAAAAAATTATTACGATAGAATTTACACTAAAAATGATGAAAATAGGTTTAAGTCACACAATACATTAGCTATAATTATTTGGTTCGGCCCTATTAGTCAACAAGATTTAAACCTATATATTTTAGTAATAAAACATAATACAACTAGGCTGTAAATTAAATAACAAAAAAGAATGACTCTTTTGATAAGCCCCACACGTCTCATACCTGTATCAAAAAAGAAAGAAAAGAAAAAAGCTCCACAGGCTCATTTAAATTGAAAATATAAATATTTTTCCCAACCAACCACCACATGATTTTTACACAACTAACATTGGACACCTTTAAGCATTATTATTTTTTTTCTTTGATTTTTTTTTTTAATTCATTCGATCTAACGGTTGAAAATTAAGAGGGTGTATGAGAAGTTAAAATGGGGTGTGTGAATATCACACCCCTATTATTTAGTACAAATCAAACTTGTCTCCTCAGTTTCTTTCTTTTCTTCTGTAAATAAAGCTTTTATTAGATTATGCGTTCTAAACTACAAAAGTTTAACAAAGAAATTGTAGCTTAAGTGATTAAGAATATATACTTTTGTATCCAAGGTCCTAAGTTTAAATATTCGGATTCTTTGTTTCTTAAGCTCGTTTGGTTTCCAAGATTGTAATAGATAACCCATAAAATTCCAGGTACATAAAGATGAAGGAAGAGGTAAATGATGTATTCAAACTGTTATAAAGCATCATGACTTTAAAAAATATTATAATGATATAATTTACACGAAAAATGATGATATAGGTTCAAGTCACACAATAAGTCAACTATAATAATTTAATTCGGCTGATTCATTAACCAGATTTAAACCTAAATATTTCACTAATAAATGAAATGAACTACAAGCACATCGTAATTTAAATAGCGAAGCAGAATCCTCGCACGCCTCATGTCTATCAAAAAAGAAAAAAAAAAAGGTTTTTATCACAAATGGTCCCTGAAATTGACTCACCCCATCAAGATGGTCCCTGAAATTGAAAATCAATCAATGTTGTCCCTGAAAATAGGTGTCACAAATCAATCTAGTCATTCTGTTACAATTCCGTTAAAAATTCTGTTATGTTATGACATGACACATAATTGGATCCCACAAGTCTAATAAAATATCGACACGTGGATCAAAAATATTTAAATAATTAATTTTTTTTTTTTTGTATAATTAAAAACTTAAAAAAAGAAGATGATGTGTTCATTTTCTTCTCCCCCACCCGAACACAACCACTCCCAAATCCTTTCTCATTGAATTAATTTCTCAAATAATGGGGAAATGAAAGGAGAGAAGAAACATGAGGTGAAGGGACCGAAGGAGGTGGTGATTGCATTGTGGGTGCAGGGACTGAGTTATCAGCTGGTGGAGGACCAAATTTGGAACCAGATGGATGAGGTGTGATGTTGGGGGATGGAGAAGATTATTCTGGTGCTTATCCTTTTGGTGCTAGTGGAGAATCGGACAAAGGGGATAGGACATCAATTGGAGGAGGTGGGGACTCCGTGAATTTAGGTGGCAGTGAGACTTCCGCTGGAGGTGTTGGGGAAGATTAGGGAGGGGGAAAATCTTTTGATGGATGTGGTGGGGAAGCATCTAGAGGGGGTTCTAATGTAGCCGGAGGAGAGACAGCTGGTGTAGAAGGTGGTGGCGATGCTGCCAAGGAGGTAATGACAGGAGTGGAGAAGTAGTAGATGATGGGGGTGGAGAAGCGGTAGCTAATTTTTTGGCTTATCATATCAATTCCATCACCAAACTTTTCAAAGTTGTTTTTTGATGCATTGGCAATTAAAATCGTGAGGAGGGATTAGTGCAGGTCTGATTGTGTTCAGGTGGGAGGAGGGGATGTGTTCTTTTTTTTTTCTTTCCTTTTCTAAGTGTTAAATTATACAAAAGATAAAAATTGTTGTTTAATTATTTAAATAGTTTTTAATCCACGTGGCAATATTTAATGGACCCAGTTATGTGCCTTGTCATCATATAGCATAATTTTTAACGGAATTGTAACGGAAGGACTAGATTGATTTGTAACACCCATTTTTAGGGACAACATTGATTGATTTTCAATTTCAGGGATCATCTTGATGGGGTGAGTCAATTTCAATGACCATTTGTGATAAACCCCCCCCCCAAAAAAAAAGCCCTGCACGTCCATTTAAATTTAAAAAGGGTTTTTTTATTAGCACCCCACATATTTTTTAATACACCCTACATAAAAATTTATTATTAAATGACTTATATATCCTATTATGAAATGACTATTTAGGCAACATTTGAATTTAAAAAATAAACTTATTTTCTGTATACACCCCAAATTGTTTTCATATTTTTTTCTTCGAGCTCTTAAAGTCGCTCCTATCATCCATTGTAGAACAAAACTCAAACAACTACCAAACAAGATGAGTATAGATGGGGATATATATATATATATATATATATATATATATATTTTTTTTTTTTTCTTCGAGCTCTTAAAGTCGCTCCTATCATTCATTGTAGAACAAAACTCAAACAACTACCAAACAAGATGAGTATAGATGGGGATATATATATATATATATATATATATATATATATATATATATGTACACATGAAATCTAAAATCCCTAATTGATAGAAATCGATGAAGTTTATTGAAAACTAACCCCGCAAAATGGACAAAAATCTTTATAGTTAATTGAATAAAATTCTTATTTGATAGGAACTCCAAAATGGAATAATTAAAAATTGAAAAAAGAATATGAGAAAATTTTCGTTTCGTACTTGATTCGAGTTTCTTAATAGATGACAAACCATTTGAGAAACCCCTTAACTTGACATATCTCAAGTCCAAATTAAAGGAAAAAGTGGAGTCTTGAAAAAAGTGGAGTCCTCAAAGATGCACAAAGAAAGAAGCGAGACGATACTAATGGAGTTTGGTCAAACTTTTTCTTCATAAACCCTAAACCCTAAACCATTGATTTGAAGATGAATCACTTTTTCTTTACACCTCATAGAAATTTCTACCCATGATCATTTGACAATACTCGTTTCTGAAAATGGTGGAGAAGATGAACTTGTGAGACGAACACATGATTTGATTTGGATTTTAAGTGGAGATTGTGGGTTATATGTAGAAAGTGTGGGGTGTGAGGATAGTATTGGAAAATATGTGGGGTGTATTAAGATAAATTTTAGTCTAAAAAATAAATGTGGGGTGTATTAAGTATATGAGGTATAGTCAACAAAACGTGGGATGTGAATAAAACAACCCAATTAAAAATTTATGATTATATGATTCCTCAAAAATGGTTTACTTGTCGAAATATAAATATTTTCCCCAACCAACCACCACATGATTTGTACACAACTAACATTGGACCACTTTTAAACATTATTATTATGGGTGGACTGCCAATTTAGTTACTGAATAATCACTTGAGTGAAAGTTAGGTCTTTAAATTTTATTTTATTTTTTACGAAAATCAGTCATTGAATTATAAAAATTTGCCAATTACATCCTAATATTGGATTCGAAGTTATTATATTCAATTTTCTGTCAACTTAAGTCAAGGTACTTGCATGTGATACACATTAGAGGGTAGATTAGTAATTTTACATAAAGAAATAATGTTTGGAGTTAACTTTGAAGGGCAAAAATTAGACCTGAGATTCGCAGCTTGTATGAAATATTAAGGGCTTATAAGTGAGAAAATGATAGTATTACACTTTAAAGTGTATCAAGTGACTTAAGTTAACAAAAAAGTGGATAAAATAGTTTTTAATATAGTAGTAGGGATGAAATTAGCAAATTTTAATGAATTTAGGGACTTATTTTACTGAAAAATAATTCAGGGACCTAATTTTCACTAAGGTAATAATTCAGAGACTAAATCGGCACTTCACCCTACTATTATTGTACTAACTAGTATAACATTCTTGAACTTGTTTTGGAGGGTAAAAGGTTAAAAACATCTACTTGTTTTATTTGCAAACAAACAAAACCTCTCCCAAAATTGGTTCTGGGATATGACTGTACAATATTATTTTAGTACAAATCAATTTTGTCTCCTCATTTTCTTTCTTTTCTTCTGTAAATAAAGCTTTTATAGATTATGCGTTCTAAACTACAAAAGTTTAAGAAACGAAGTGTAGTTCAAGTGATTAAGAATATACACTTTTGTGTGACGATCCATCTCTAATTTCACGATTTTATAAATTTTAAAAGTGTAAATTCACGAAAATGCCCCTACAATAGAGATTATTTACTTTTGTTGACCGTCATTTCGTGACGCGTATGAATTATTATTTTATCGTACTCTCGGTATATGCAACGGTACGAACGCATAAGTGCAAACGGAATCGAAATCGGAGTTACGATAAAGATTTTACAGAGCTGCGAATCCAAGAAATACTCTTGTGAAAAAAGTACTATTTTATATTTTATATATTTTTCGAAATGGTTATGTTATTATTTTAATATTTTCTGTTGAATTTCGATCCAGTGGGACTCCCCACTCCTTTTCCCTCCAATCCCATGTCCTTTCTTCCCTCCCTATCTCCCGGACCTCTCACTTCTCTCCCGACTCCTCTTTCTTTCCTCTGCAACTATCGGCGCCGAGGCCGTCCACCCACTCACCGTATTCTTTGGCGAGCCACCCCACCATCACCACACTGTCACCACTCCGGCGAGACGGCCACCGTGACTGCCATGCTCGGAGACTCTCTCTAACTCTCCCGACGAGCTTTCTCTCTCGGACTTCTCCCCGACTGCAACACCGGGAGCACCACCTCCGGCCTTACTTGCCATTCCGGCGAGCATCGTCACCAATGATCACTACCTTAAAAACCTTCCTAGTTACGATTCCAAACCAGACAGAGACCTTTCTTCCCCCTTCTCTCTCTACACAGTGGCACCGCCACTGTTCATATTTCCCCTGGTGAGTTCTCGACTTTTCTGATGATGGTAAGCCTTGAAACTGACCTAAAGCTTCTTAGATCATGTTTTAGTTCTCGATCCTAACATCTTTAAGGATTTTTGGTGATGGTTGAACACAGAAACTAACTTGGGAACTCCTTTCAATTTTCCAGCGAGGACACCAATGGTTGTAGGCCGTTTTACGGGCAACTTCGGCCACGACTCCGTCTATTATTGGTATATTTTAAACCCTTACTTCACGAGCTTCATTTTTGACTTTTATTTCATCGCAATGGTTGATTTTTGAGCTTGTATGAAGCTCAGGATTTTGCTGCCCAGAATTCGGCGATCTGTTGGAGAAGAAGAAAAAAAATCCTTGGCCCAAACCTTTAGCCCAACCAGCCCAATTCTTTGGGCCAGCCGGCCCATTTCTGAATTGAGAATATTCTTAGGAATATTCCTGGAATATTCCTTATGTTGGCTTTTTCGAAAAATTTTCGGAAACCCTCCTAGGCTAATTTCAACGTCCTGAGTCCGTTTTTGACATCCATGTACTGAAATTCCAAAGTTTTAACATAGTTGACCACTGGAGCGTCTCGGTTGACTTTTAGGGTTAACCGTTGACTTTTTGTAAAATATGCCGGGGACCCTCCATAGCGTATTTCGACACCTTGATCCCAAATTCGCACTTCGTTTTCCTAAATTTAATTGTTTTAGTGGAGTTTTACTAATGGGTCCTAATATTATGCCTAGGTACGATTATTATCAGTGACTTCGACTATTCTAGTTCGAACGGGTTCGACTCGATGACGTGATCTGTGAGTGGGTCTTTTCCTTTTTATAGTACATATATTTACATGATTGATAGTTTCCATATATGCATTTAAAAAAGAATTTCTTACGTACGCCTGGATTAGACTAAAGTTTATAAGAATTAGCAAAATGACAAAATTTATGAAATATGCTACATCCTACGGGATGCACAGGTATGCTTAAAATCTTTGATGCCACAATTATATCTACGGCTATGAATGTTAGTATATTGATTAGAACTATCGAACCACTGTGGCATGCTTATATTTATGTAGTTTGCTTAACATTGCTGCACCCTGGTGTTAATACTTGCCCAGGACCAAGGCTAGTCTTTCACGTGTATGTTCACCTCCGTACCGCACATTCGCCTTGGATCCAAGCAAGGAACAAAATGCCGATAATATCGGCGATATTTCGCCGATATTATCGGTTTTTAATGGTACCGATATTTTAATTACTATCCAACCGGAGAAGAACGCCGGAGACTGTCGCGGCGAAAGAAAGGGTCGGGGCAAGAGGGGGTGGAAGAGATTCGCCGGGGGGGGGGGGGGGAAACGAGCCGCGGCGGGGGTGGGAATCCGAAACAAACGGATTGATTTGTGGGTGGGTTGGATTTGTGGGCGCAAAAGTAATGGTTGGATCTGTGGGCGGGTTGAATCTGGGGGCGGCGAAACAGAACCTGCACGCGAAAGTGATGGTCGGGTATGTGGGTGGGGAAGCAAAACGTTGGGGGGGGAGGAGGATGAGGGGGAGGGTGCTAGGGGGGTGCGTGGGGGGGGGGAGGGTGCTGGGGGGGTGCGGGGGAGGGGGAAGCAGAACGTGGAAAGGGGTGCCGGGGGGGGGGGGGGAGCAGAACCAGAACGTGGGGGGAGGAAGAAAGGAGGGCGCTGCAGGTGGGGGCGTGGGGAAGGAGGGGGGCGAAGAGGGGGAGAGTCTGCGCGGGGGGAGGGGGGTGGGGTAAGCAGAACCAGAACGTGGGGGGAGGAAGAAAGGAGGGCGCTGCGGGTGGGGGCGTGGGGAAGGAGGGGGGCGAAGAGGGGGAGAGTCTGCGAATCAGAAAGCTGGGGGAAAGCTGGGGAAAGAAGGCAACCTGGGAGAGAAGCAGGGAAGATAAAGTTGGGAAGACTGTGGAGGAAATGACAGAAAGCTGGGAAAGCATGGGCTTTCTGATGAAGATATTGCTTTGGATTTTGTTTCCTTTTTTTTTTTTTTTTTTGTTTTGGAAAAAGAAATAAATAAAAGGAGGAGAAAATAACGGATATCACTGACGCATGTTAACAATTACATGCAAAATTATTTTGAGAATTTATCATTTTGACTACTCTTTACAATACACTTACTTTACACATAGAGATTTGAACATCATAAGAACTCTATGTGGTACTAAGTCACTCATGTATGTTACCATGCAATGTATACAGTGTGAAATATTGTACTAATTCATTATATATAAATGATTATGGTGTGTTTAAACTTTTTTCATTAATTACTACATATTTTCTACACTCACAATGTTTGCCAGCTCGCTATATAATCAACTTAAATCAATTAAATCCATCATGCAATGCATTTCCTTCCAATTTTTTGTGATAAACTAATAGATAATTGACTAAATAAACATCCTGCAAAGTTTCAATAAAAATTTCCAAGTTTTTCTTACAATTTCCGTGGTTTCCATATAATTTTTATCGATATCGATATTATCCCGATATTTCCATCGATATTTCCGTGTTTTCGGATTACCGATATTTCCGATATTACCGATATTTAATATCTTGGATCCAAGTAGGTGCCAGTCCTGTCGTACAAGTTGCATTAGGCAACTCCGACTCGTAGGTGATCGTGAATAGCGCTAGTCTCCACGTGATTGTAGTACTAGAGCCTATATTATGATTACACCTAGTCATGTTGTACAAGTCGCATTAGGTGACTTCGACTCGTGTGCTAGCATAGATTGATGAGCATCAGTTTAGTCGTAAAGGTCGCATTAGGCGACTCCAACTTGTGTGCTAGCATAGATTGATGAGCACCTGATTTTACTTATGCTACTGTTGAGATTTTATGCTTATGGATGCCATGCTTTTATTTACGAGATATTGTGCCGTAATGAATTCTTGAGATTTTGCAAGCTACGGTAAGTATTTTTATACTATACGTAGTAAGTATATTTTGGAAACTATAGTTGTTTTACGGCGAGGGGTTACGATGTTTTTAGAAAGGTTTTTATGAAACTTTATTTTCAGGCCCACTCACCCTTATTTTTTGCCCCTCCAGGTTCTAGTAGGAGAGCTCTTGTATCGATGAGGATTCTTGGCAAATCTCAGTATAGGTGGCTACCTTTGAGGATATAATCCTTATCCTATCATATGGTACTTCACTTATGCTTTGACATCACGTGTGAAATGGGTTCATTCCCGCTCACAGTACACTCTTGTATTTTGGTACTTTTAGGTTTAAATTTATTCACATTTTCCACATCACTACACTTTATGGCTTCGTCAACTTCCAGGTGTCGGCCAGCATAGCTCGATTCAGAGTACTAGTGGACATTCCGGGTCGGGTTGTGTCATTTGTATCCAATGTCATAAGTTTAAATATTCTGATTCTTTGTTTCTTAAGCTCGTTTGATTTCTAGGATTGTAATAGATAACTCATAAAATTTCAGGTACATAAAGATGATGGTAGAGGTAAATGGTTTTCTTCATTTTGAGTAGATATGAATGAAAGCTATATTTTTAATCTTGTCATTTTGGAGGAAATTCGAATGTACAAGTTTTCTGAATGAGTAATTCATCTTTTACTTTAAATTGAATACAAAACTTTCATTTGTTTGTTCAACATACAATAAATATAGTGGGTTATTCATTCAAATTTAATCTTGGACACCAAATGAGAATTTGATCATATACTTGTTGTGAGTTAGAGAGGGATAAGAAGAATGTCGAATCCGACAACAAATCTCAACTTCCACAATCACATACAATCGAGACAATTTTGCTCGTCACCTTGAGTTCAAATTATTATTTCATACAAATTTGGTACTCACCACCCACAATTTCACCAACACAAAATAAGCAAATTAAAGAAAAATAAACAAAAACCACCCACTTCATAGTATTTATTCGTGGGAGTTTTAATAAAACACTCCTGGTACTGTTCACTTTTAACGAAAAATCACATTGTTACCTTTCCCTGGTACTATTCATGGTCATCATCCTGTGTTGCATGCGTGAAGTTTGCCTCACCAGTGAAGAGGCTCATAAATCCGGGAGGTGGTCCATAATAGTTTCCATATCCACCACCACTACCTCTAGCTCCACTATATCCTTCATCATTCCCACCTTCGGTGGTAGGTGAGTCTCCTGATCTTGTACTAGAGCTATCATTAGTATCAGCACGATGTTGTGGTTGTGTAGGATTGGAAGAAGGTGGAATTCCAGTGTTTCTTGGTCTGGGGCGCAAAAGTTCTTCCAAAGAGTCAGCGCCGCTAGATCCCACCTCCTCCTCTAATACTCTTTCTACATTTATCCCTTCATTACGTGCTTCTTCAGCAACTCTGGGAGCTGGGTTGCCTTCATCATCATCTAAATGAAGAGGTCTAATCCACTGATAAAGTTGGTTACCCTCTGTATCATCATCTTCAGCAACAATATCAAACACATCTAGTGGGTCACCACGGTCGACATGATCTATTTCTGCTTCCTTATCTCGAACTTGAAGCTTCATGTTGTAGTAGCAATAAACTAATTTTTCCAACCTACTATGAGCCAACCTATTTCTTTGCTTTGTGTGTATGAGTGCAAATGTGCTCCAATTTCTTTCACAAGCAGATGAGGAAGCTGTTTGTGATAATACTTTGATTGCTAACTTTCTCACAGTTGGTGCATCGGTCCCATACATGATCCACCATTCAGCTACAATGAAAAACAATGTTGATAAGCCTAATAACTCCAACAAATTCTATTATAAACTTATAGTGAAATATGTTTACACTCACTAGGAGACATTTTTGTTCGAGCAACAACTGATGTTGGTTCTCCAAAAGTTCTTCTTGCATCTTTAAACCATGTTAGCTGAATTCAATAAATCAGGTTAGTTTAATCCAACAAAGTAATTATTATAATTTAAGTAATTGTGTACCTCATTTCCAAATTGGCCAATTGTTGGTGATGCAGGGTCTAATTTAGAGTATACATTATGTACAGCACGTATAAGGGTACCATCATCTCCAACACCGGGTCTATATTGGTATCTAGGATTCAAATAATATGCTGTTCAAAGAAACACATACTCTAATAAGAGAAATAATACTTATGCAACTAAAGAAATGAATTGCAAATTATGACATAATTTATACCTGCTGCATGCAAATCGTGGTATAATGTTTTATACCATCGATCTTCAATTATCTTTATGACCCACCTTGCACCATGTTTTCTTTCCAATTCATCCTTCACTACACGCATCAACTCATATATTGCCCCCATAGTAGGATACACTTCTGTGTCAACGATCCGTAAAACTTTGTAAAGAGGTTTAAACACTTGGCACCATGTTCTGATTGAGTCCAAAAAGCATGATCAAGCACTATACTTTCCACCATACGACCTGCATTTGAGCGCCTCAAATTGTGGTTGGCCCAATTGTCACTAGTGAATAGATGCTTGAACCCTGCTTTCTTCTTAAGTAGGCTGTCTAATGCAATATAGTTGGTGGCGAATCGAGTGGTAGCTGGACGAATAATTTCTCCTTTGCAAAATTCACGCATCTTTGCCAACAACCAACCGTGATTGTAAATATAATTTGTGATCGTTCTAGCTCTTTTTACCATAGTAGCAACATTCTCTCTCTTCCCCATTGCCTCAAACATGAGATCAATACAATGTGCTGCACATGATGTCCAAAACACATTATGATGCTTCATTAACTTTTTTCCAGCTTTGACAAATGCAGAACCGTTGTCGGTCACGACTTGGACAACATTATGCTCTCCAACCTCCATGATTACATCCCTCAATAATTTGTAAATATACTTGTAGTTCTTTATATGGTCTGAAGCATCAACAGACTTCAAAAAAATTGTCTTTCCCTTGGAGTAAACCATGAAGTTTATGATAGACAATCTGGTCGGGCCAGTCCATCCGTCACACATGATTGTGCAACCATTAGTTTCCCACTTTGACCTCAACTTGTTAACATACTCGCCAATGTCTTTATACTCCATATCCAAATATTTGTTTCTTATCTCATAGGGAGTGGGAGGTTGTACTCCAACACTGGCCTGTTGACATCCCACTACCATATTTTTGAAATGATGTGATGATGCTTTCTCAGCAGGGACATTTTCATAGATAAAGAACTTGCTAATTAGACGCCCCATTCCCTCCTTCACATTACCTTCAGTGAAATAACTCCAAACACTCTTTTGACGTGCTTTGGATGACTTATATAAACTTGGGGCTATTGGTGGTGTTGGTTGTGATTCTCTAAGACTGCCTCCTCGTCTCATTTGTGCACCACCACTTGTCCCGGAACCTTGTGCTCTATTAGGAATTTTATGAAGGTGTTCTTTTTCCCATGCTGAGTGTTTGGAGGCACGTAATGCTTGTTTCAAACTGCGTCGTTCTTCAGGTCCCATGTCATCATCACATTCGTCCTCATCGTCATCATCATCACTGTCAACCGCTTCGCCAATGACTTCTCCTCGTAGCCCAGCTCGAATATTTTCCATTCCACGTGTTATCTTTTCCTTCTGCTGTTTTTTATTTTTTAATAATGTGCTGATGAATGCCTTCACTTATGGGGGGACATTATCGCATCGTTGGACATTTTTTGCTGGATCTAATCCACTAAGATGGTACTTAAGTCGTGTCACTCCGCCACTCTTCATTACCTGATGACAATATTTGCAAATTGTGCCATGTTTGTTTCCGTCTATTGGGTCTCCATGTTCCCAAGCTGGATCACATTTAGTAACTCCACTGGACATCTTAAACGTACCTATATTTATTTTTCATGCAAAATTAGACAATTTTTATTTGGCCAAAAAATATAGTAGTGATGACGGTTATATAAGAGAACCTAAATAATAAAGTTATTCTACAGAAGAATTAAATACGAAGTAAAGAAAATGATTGTAAAAATTTAAGTAATTATAAAAATAATATGGAATAATAAAACCTAATATTAATGAATAATAATCCAATTTGATAAAAAAAATAATCCTAATATAAAACATAGTGATGAATAATAATCCAATTTGATAATAATCCAATTTAATAATAATCCAATTTAATGAATAATCCAATTTGATAATAATCCAATTTAATGAATAATAATCCAATTTGATAATAAAAAAAACCTAATATTAATGAATAATAATCTAATTTGATAATAAAACCTAATATTAATAAAATAATAAATAACATTAAACATATTAAAATTATCCTAGGGAATAATTATACAACATTACTTAATTACTTACAAAAATTAACATGTAATTGTTAACATTACTTAATTAGTTACAAAAATTAACATGCAAGTATTAATTACTTAATACTTGCAATAATATTTTTGTTGTTGTATAAATTAACATACAAAAATTAACATTACTTAATTAGTTACAAAAATTGACATGCAAGTATTAATTACTTAATACTTGCAATAATATTTTTGTTGTTGTATAAATTAACATACAAAAATTAACATTACTTAATTAGTTACAAAAATTAACATGCAAGTATTAACAAAAATTAACATACAAAAATTAACATTACTTAATTAATTACAAAAATTAACATGCAAGTATTAACAAAAATTAACATACAAAATTTTTTTTGTTGTTGTATAAATTACAATAATATAAATATAAGTTTTTAAACTTACCTTAAATATGGAACCCTTTGTGTTCAAGCTCTGGAATGGATCTGGAATGGCTTTGAAAGGGGTAAGGGAAGAAGAAGAAACGAAAATGCTCTGAATGGCTTTGATACAAATGTGAAAGAATATAACAAACAGTGGCACACTGTTTTGAATGTGAAAGAATATCACAGACTCACAGTGGCACACGGTTTCATTATGAAAGCACTCTATTATTTTTGTCTTGTCAAAAACTGTACAAGTTATAAAACTTGCCAGATACAGACTATTATTTTTGTCTTGTCAAAAATTGTACAAGCTGTAATGTAAAGGCTGTAAAAGTAAGCA
Organism: Heteromeles arbutifolia; assembly: GCA_024362995.1. NCBI lineage: Eukaryota > Viridiplantae > Streptophyta > Magnoliopsida > Rosales > Rosaceae > Heteromeles > Heteromeles arbutifolia. The sequence goes on along the minus strand of JANCRC010000001.1, from coordinate 39,239,337 downwards.
TATTTTTTTGGTTCTTTTCTTACAAAATTTTTGGTCTTCACGTGTTTTGGTTCTTCTCTTACAGAATATTTGGTCTTCACGTGGAGAATATTTGGTCTTCTCTTACAGAATATTTTTTTGTTCTTCTCTGACAGACATACAAAAAATTGTACACACACAAACACACACAAACACACACACACACACACACACACAGAAAAAACCGTACACACACACACATACACACACACATACAAAAAACCGTGCACAAAACCATGTGCCAAAACCGTGGTTTCATACAAAACCATGTGCCAAAACCGTGTGTGACCATGTGCCACAGACGCACGCACACACGCACGCACGCAGTCTCGATCATTCCACCCCGCACGCACGCACGCACGCACCCACCCTCCCTCTCATTCTTTCTTCTTCTCTGGTTCTATCCCCCATACAAAACCAGATCCCTTCTTCTCTGTTCCCTTCCTCCCCCCCTTCCTAAAACACCTCGGACGGCGTCCCTCGCCCCCGGCTCTTGCCCAGATTCCCCCTCCCTCTTCTTCCCCCCTCTCCAGATTCTTCCATCCCCACGCCCCCGGGGTTCTTGCCCAGATTCCTCCCCTCCCTCCAGATTCTTCTTCCCCCGCCCCCACCCTAGATTCTTCCTCCCTCCGCGTTCACGTCCCCCAGATTCTTCCCCCCCCGCGTTCAAGTCCCATTCCCAGAACACCAGAATCCCCCTCACCACAAAAACAGTCCCCCATCCCCTCCCTCCAGATTCTTCTTCCCCCGCCTCCCCCCAGATTCTTCCCCCCCTTCCGCGTTCACGTCCCCTTCCCAGAACACCAGAATCCCCCCCACCACAAAAACAATCCCCCATCCCTCCGCCTCATTCTTCTTCCGAGAACACCTTCCTCTACAGATTGGCACTCGGACGTTCTCGAAGCCCCTGTTCTTTCCCCCACTTCTGTGTTTCGTATTCCCACCCCGCGGCCCTTCTCCTTTCAAAATATCGCGATAATGTCGAAAATATCGTGATATTATCGATATTATCGATAATATCGCGATATTTTGACAAAAACCAGTTGGATAGTAATTAAAATATCGGTACCGTGAAAAACCGATAATATCAGCGATATTTCGCCGATATTATCGGCATTTTGTTCCTTGTTGATAAATGAATGGAAGTGACAGAAATTTGGGACCATTTTCTGTAGGGCACCGTAATACACGATGGAATGATTCATTTACAGTATCACCTAAATACGTTTGTCTGCTCATGTGGGATCATGATTTTTCAGGGTCAGAGTAAGGTTGAATCGAATACTGTTATCTGAAGAGTTCGATCATGGACTCACTACCAACTCCGGGTGGAGCTGTATCAGACGGGGAAGGGTGACACCATCACTTTACTATGAGACCCTAGGCGGAGTCCTAGCGACTCCACCAGATGGACCATACTTGTTTTGCGTGACATGTTATGTGATCTGGATATGGACACAATCAAATCCTATAAGTCTTGGAGTCCCTACAATCTAGGGATAGACATGCTCCGCAAGTAATCATAACTCCTAAGAAGATGCAATATCTACTCACTAATATCCTTTAGGATTCTCCTGGCTTAGATCGAGGATTCTATTCTTAAAAGGTCTTTCTCTCACGGTATAAATACACCCGTTTAGGGTTCATCTACGGTAACGCAATCTATACACTTGAATTCTCTTGCCTACTGCTTGAGTCTAAAATCATTCATTAACTTGACTGTCGAAGAGCCTTTTGTAGGTTGCTTAGGTTTACTCAAATTTGTGCTCAACCGCCCCTCATGGAGGTGCGCAGATTTGGTTTCAACAATTGGTGCTTTCATTAAAAGAAAACCTAATAGAGAAGAAGCCTCTTTTATCGACCAGGTTTAGGACAACGTCCTGAAGGTACACACGTTAGTAAAAGTGCTTAAGAGGAACCTACAAGTTGGAGAACGGGTGAAGCTCACCAGGCTGAATGAAAAAATTGAAAACTGTAGAAGGTACCTTCACCCGATTTGAAAATTCTACTGTTTGCGTTCCCCTAGGAATGACAAATTCACAATAGTTGATCTAGGAAGCCCTCCCGACAGCGTAATTGATAAGACTACGGGAAATTCTGGGACCACTGCCTCCCTAACACCTAGGCATTAAGTCCATCCAGGCATTAATCACATAAGAAGAAGACAATAGTATTTCAAGAAAGCGCAGAAGGGAAGGCAAATGACCTGGGGAAAACGTCGGATGAAAGATCCCTCAACCAGGCCAGAAATTGTTTACCCACCATCAAATGGCACTCTCGCCGTCAAGCTGCAAATGAAAGACACAATGGTCGATACAGTTCTAATCGATAATGGGTCAGAAGTCAACATCATCTTCAGGAGGCAGCTATAAGGATTAGCTTCCTAGATGAAATCAACTTATGAAGGTCCACTGTCCAAACCCTTAATGGAACCCCGCTTAACACTATAGGGACAATACATTTCATGGTTCAAGCAAAACCATCTGAACATCTGATGACTTTCCATGTGATGGATAATTTGTCTCTATACAATGCTATCCTCGGCCGAGAATGGTTACATGCCATGAGAAAAGTCCCCTTTAAAGACAGAATCCCGCCTCGCTACTCCGAATTGACAATAGGCAGCAAAAGGTTCAAGACAGAGAAACCGAAGGACTTGTGCCGACGAATGAAACCCTTGTTGAAGAAAGAAAATCAAAACCTTTGCAGGCTTCTCCAAGTGACCTAAAACAAAGTAAATCTCACACGAAATACATGCGATTTGATTCCCTTCCCGAGATATATAGGCAGCCCTCTTCGGACGCAATCGTAACGTCGCCGTCTGTACGAAGATAAGTCCATGGAGAAATCATCTCCTAACGCCCAACCATAGGCTTATCGTCAAAAGTGATCCCTGATGTAAATTTTTACATATATCATATTTTCTTTAGAACTACATCAGTGATTTGATTCTCCATCTCAGAAATATGTAGGCAATCCTTCTCGGATTCAATCACACCCTCTTGTCAATCAATTTTACTTCGATCATGAATAAAGAGCCTCTGTTTGTCTTAAATATGTATTCTTTTCTTTACTTTTTCGATGATGCAGGGAGTACCCTACTCGTTCAAAAATAAGGCCCAAACTTTGAAAACTTCACACGAATACAAGTCTAAAAACATTCAGAGTTACACTGTCAGAGGAGCCTTCTTTAGCCTAATCCGTCTGGAATGGCTAGCAGTTTGTTAGACTTGAACAGGAATAAGTATGGGAACATTGCGCCTTGACCTAGAAGTCCAATGCACCGTCCAGTCTCCAAAAAGTTTATACAACCAGCAAGGTTGTGGGTTATAACATTCCAAACCCGGGCTCTACATATTCGAGGGAATAGTCGAAAGGGCGATCTGGAACTTATCTAAGGGTGGCTCTAAAATCTGACCCCGAGTACGACTACTTCTATCCCAAACTAACTTACTAAGTCAAGTAAGCTCTGCAACACCAAGTCTTAGTTGGTTCGAAAGGGGCATTCAGACTAGGCAATCCCCAAGAGGAATTTTATTCCAATGGAGCTCCAGTATGCGAAAATGCTTTGGTCAAGCCAACCAAAGTAGTCCAATTAGAACCGTTCAGGTCCGATGCATAGGGTCTAACAAAAGGATTCAAAAAGCATTTCCGACTCACACGTTGACGGCCATGTATCCAAAGAACTTTTGTGTAATATTCACTAGAAATGAACACGCAATACGGACTAGGGAAAATTCCTTCTGGCACCACATTGCAAGTTTTGAGGTAATCGACCCCTGCTTTTATGATCTGATGAATGTATTTCAATAAGTGTAGGAGCAAGAGTTTTCTCATGGGTTTAATGTCTAATTCCTAATACCAGAATAAAGTGGTATTCCAGATATCACGATGAGAATACTTTATGAAAACAAATCTTGGGAGGCAACGTTCCCCTGAATCAATGTTTCCAAGGGGAGCTGATGAGCTCTGTCCTGAACCTATAAACTTACTCGTATCCGCTCCATCACTTATTTCTCAAATAAAGTTCATTTACTTTAGAGAAATTTATCTGATTAAGATTTCCTCCCCAAGTAGAGAAAGAAATGAAAGAAAAAGCTTAGTATTAAGACAAAAAGTTTGCGAAACAGACAGTCTCCCTTCCTACCCAGGAGCAAATGCAAATTAATCCTCTTTCGGGACATCTTTTCTCTTGAATGGAATAGAGGATTCACCAGGGGTATCAGGTACCGGATTACCTTCAAGATCACATTCCTCTTGCTCCGCCTCTAAATTTGATATCTCACCCAACAAATGTTGCGGAGGAGGAAAGTCTATGTGTTTGATCTCTTCATAAATTCTGAAGACGCTCCAACCCTTAGGGTGATCTTGTTGGGCGTAATCGGTAAGGAATCTGACATCGAACTCCTCTTCAAGTAACCTCTTCTGATCTTCCTGGAATGCATACATCTCAGAGGAATACCTGTTAGTAGGTGAAGGTCCGCGATGGGCTTGTTATCGTTGTGATCGACCTCTTGGTATAGAAGCTTGACTTCTTTTTTTGAAGAGCTTCCTACTTTTTAGCCCAAACATTTTGTTTTGAAGTTAACACACGCTCCGACTCTCATTTTAAGACAACGAGGGCCTGGTCTGCCTCCGCCTTAGCTTTCCTTTCTAGCCTCAACTCGTCTCTAACCTTCTAAAAAATTTCCTTGTAATCCTTGGCCTTTACCTCCTAAACAGTAGCTAGATCAATCTACCGAATTATCTCTTCATCATGAGTGGTATTCAAGGCTTGCTACCTGGTATACGCATTCTTTAAATTTTGATTGGGATAGCAATCACTGTTCTTCCTCAATCGGTAATCCGTTTAAGTTTCTGGATCTGTTTTACTTGTCGAAACAGGGCAACCTCCGTCCACACATTAACTTAATATGAGGGACAAATATCAACAAAAAGAAATGAAGGAGAGAAATTCAGGTACCTCATAATGACTCCCATAACACCGCATCATGAAACCTTTAAGAGAAGTGTAAGCTCCCTTGAAATTGGTAGTGGCAATCGCAGCCCTAAGCATAATATGTGTTTTGAAGACCATAGGCATCAAAAGGAAGAGCAACTCAATCAGCTAAAGGCCGGATCACAAAGAGAGGACGAGCTATTCCTTTGGACCACGATGGGGAAATCGACGGAGGACCATCATGGCAGGAAAGTTCATATATAGACACTTGCAGCGGATGGACGAAAGTTGACGTCACGAAAATGGAAGGCATAACGATTTCGTATGACACGAACATAAAACTTGCTGGAAGAATCAAAAGAGGCTAATAGGTTCTGACTTTGACGAACAGGGCAACATCACAGATAAATGGATAGGAGGTGAAGCAGGCAGCTCATTTGCTATGGATAGAGGGGCATATACAGTAAAAGTTGGTGCCGCCAGAACAACAACTTGCCTATTTCTTCGAATATGGGTCTCTTCCTCTTCTCCAAGACCTTTAGAGTGGATGTCCCTAATCAACAATTGGGGCTGAGGAGTCGCAACCAATGAGTGAGAAGAATAACTGTTAGGATGTTTCCACTTATTTGGGACAGGTAAGAAGGTTCATGCTAATTTAAAGAACAAGTTCTTCTATGAGCATTACGAGCATCAACCCACTGTGGATTTTATATAGGGAATCTTGAACAATGAAATGTGTCTATATCTTTCCCACGGTTGTCCATGTGATCAGTGGAGAACAACCATTTCCAATTGCGATAAACGGTCGGAGGACGAAGCCGAATCTGGAGTCCTTTATTATCTCCCTCCTAGGCTCCATTAACAATTAGTATGTCTTTAAACCAATCCTTCTCATGATAGTGGATGTCTTGAATGTATGTCTCCTAAGCCAGACCAGCTGTAGTCGCAAAATAATAATGGCCATCTGTAAACATGAAAATTCTATATTGAATGAAACGAGAACACGTGTACAAAGTAGATTTGTATTGATTTGAATTTGTAGGGTTACAATCTCTCTTTACAATTTTCCTCTGATTCAGTCTTCAAATTTGATGTAGATGGTTGATTGTTGATCCAAGGGTCACGATGACTTGATCATGGACGAACGATTGAACGATTGCTTCAAGTTTTAAGCTTGAAAACAATGTGTAGACGGTATTTGCTTCAAAGATGCGGCAAATATGATGTTGACGTAGGATTTTGTTGATTCAAGGGTCTTGGCGACTTGATCTTGAATCGAACATCGTTACAAGTTTATGAGCTTGCAACAAAGTCTTAAAGGAATTGGCACGAGTGCTTGTTGATTCTTCAAGATAAGTGTTTCGGCTTTGGTCGAGAGAAAGCTTCGCTTTGATTGAATGTTCTTTGAAGAAAACTTTGGCAGCATATTACTCTTCAAAGATTTGGTAGTGGTTCTTCTGAATGCAAGAATTTTCCGACACCTGTGCTTGTGGGAGGACCTTGTATTTATAGGCTTCTCAAGGTTTGCATTTGTGTAGATTTGGCCTTTATTTGTGTCTAAATTTCAGCCACTTGACTCCTTTGGCCGAATTATGGGGCCTTGTTACCTATTTTGTGAGTAATCTTCAATTTTTTCTTGTTTTATGAAGATGCCTTAACTTGTTTCCAGTTTTGGGACCAATCTAGACCTTTTTGCATAATTTAAAGGGTGTTTCTCCCTTGTGCCCATTTTTGGGAAGGTTTTATACTTCCTTTGCTTGATTTATACCACATTGTCATTGATGACTTGTCCATTTGTGACGAGTCATATGCCGCATGGAGCTTTGTGATGCACCTTTTGTATGCAACGAAATTTACATGTCTAAAAATGCCCTAACTGAAGGAATAATTTGTGAAAATTAGTTCATTTGAGCAACATCTATGCATGCAATTAACAATAAAAGGCGGAATCATGCTTGTATGCACTCCAAAACAAAACTTTACTCATGAAATTCAAGGCCTAGTAGTTGTGGTGAACCAAGACTCAACTCAAATCTTGAAGAAAAGAGTTGAGAAACTTTTATACCTTTGAAGCACCTCTTTGCATAAGCTAAGGCTAATCACCCAAAAGAGAAGGCCTTCATTCCTTACTTTTTAGCTCCATGGATTTCTTGGAGGAGGATGGTTGAATGGATTCTCCAAGTTCCCAAGAAAGGGAACCTCTAAGTTTCCACACCAAGGAGGGACGCAAAGAAGAGATGAGTGACCTTGGAGGAGGATTGATACTAGTAAGTCCCCTCCAAGGGGGCCGGCCTCCTAGAGAGGAAAATAGAGCTTTTGTTCTCTCCAATTTCCTCAGGAAAGAACCCTAATGAATTTTGACTATAAAGTCCTTTACATAGTCACTTCACTTAAGTGACAAAAATCACTTAAGTGACAAAAACTTTCATTCATGATATGGCCGGCCTTCTAAAGGCTTTGGGCTGTTTGAGCCCTTTTGAGTCTTTAGTCATTAAGTTGTCATACAACTTAAGTTAATGGGCTTGACGGTTCTAAGCCTAATGGGCATTGAGGTCTACTAACTACTCAAAAGCTAAAACAAACTTATTCGTTTGATTAATTAACATATTAATTAATCCTACCCATAAATAATTAAACCATTTAATTATCCTTACTCATCTCCATTGTTTCTTCAATCTTTGCCTTACATGGTGTACGATCCATTAGGTTCCTTTTAGTGAGGTAGTGGGCGATTAGAACTCTTCAAATCGATTGTGAATTGAAACTTACTTTGAATTCTCCCTTTAGTGATTATACACCTTTAGGGCTTCCACAAACCATGAGTGACACCTAACAGTATATCATGGCTACCCAAGCTAATCAGAAGAGGTGGATAACCTATTCAGTTTGGTATTACAATGCAATGCGGTCTTTCTCTAATACATAATTCTTGACCACGTTATTTGGTTTGATAGTGTATTCATGTCTACTATCCAATGTGATTCTCTTACTTATATGATTATCTTGAACGTGATTTGGAACGACTTCCTATATCTCATTCATACTCTGGCCAGAGATTCTTAATCATATCATAAAGAATTCTCCCTCATGCGGTTTGAAGGTTAGAGATCCCTTGTTGTGCATTCACTTGCCTCCATGGCTAAATAGCTTAACCGCAACTATGTCGTGGACACCCTCTGACTGAGTGACTTTGACATAGTCAAAGATCAAGGACCTAACCATAAGACAACTATGATGCCTCAGGTCAAAGGATTACTTTGCATTATCCCAACCATGAGTTGTCATGTGACATGAGTATGAGAACTCCTAGTCGATCGCGTTCAGTGGACTCATTCTCTATTGAGCACCTACATGCTTGTCTTGGTGTCAGTCACACCAATGACTCAAGACCAGTCACTCTCTCTAAGAAAAGACATAGCATGTACTGATCTTAACAGACTTTCAATGCCCAATTGGCAATCCCATGATCAGAAACTTTTATGATATTTATACGAAAGAGAATGGTCTCATAAATCTAACTTCTTTAGATCACATTCTCCTAATTACATTTTCCTTGGACTTATCGTTTAAGTATATAACATTTATATGAGACAGCTTTAAGCAATAATCTTTGCCCTTTATATTAAACTAGATTAGTTTGACATGTGAAATGTCCCTAAAGTATCATCATATGATTGGCTTTAGGGCACATTGCCAACAATCTCCCACTTGCACTAGAGCCAATCAGCTTGATCATCAATGATGATACCTCTTTTGAATTCATTTCAAAAATGGCTGAGTAGTAGGCCTAGACAATGGATATCTATATGATATCCATAGAAGCAATCTTGAGAATAACGACGTCACCATTATACATGATTCTTAATCATGTGGTTCAGTCTCTCATTTGAGTTCGGATCTTGATGAGACATTGATTCACTGGCTTGAGCTATCGCCCCATTAATGTCGTAGTGTGGGTACACTAGTGACACTTTCTGGTTGGAACAGAATGAAGAGTTCATAAATGAACTTTCCCATCCAAACAACATTGTTGTAAGCTTCTACATGGAACACACTAATGTCATTACTTATAACGTTTCCACCCAAATATGTCTTTAGTCATAATAAAGAGATATCCAATTATCTCTTCATTCATAATGAAGAGACATCCAATGATGGATACTATATTAGATTCATAATCTAATACATTTACGCTTCCATTGCGTTACTCTAATTCTTCCTCATTCTTGAGGAATCTATCCTTTAGTATTTCTTAAATACTTAAGGACTCACTTGACAATTGTTATGGTTTTGATCCTCGGCTTGCACTGATATCGTCTTGTATTGATCTTGGTACAACTCATATCAACGTTTTTCATACAATATGAAATACGTAAATCACCTTTCTGTGTATGCATAAAGGATTCTATTTAGAAGAGCAATTTCCCAGTCTGATTGGAATTGTCCTTTCATTTGAATTTTATCATTCGAGAAACTTCCTACATCTATTGTCTATCAATAGGGATTGAGATAATCCAATTATATCTTGAAATCTATCATTATAGATTTCCATCCCATGTATATAGACTATGTCTCCCATATACATTCCATCATTATAGAATGTTTAAAGTCATAACTTTAACGAAGAAGAATTCCTTTCATTTCCAAAATTAATATATCATATATATGTTCAAATTTTGGAATATGATTAACTCCCACTAATCTTTTGTAAACCTAGTAAACAAAAGATTCATTTACATCTTTATGAGAAATTAAATGATTTGATATTTCTCTCATAAGACGCTTATAGCTCCCACTAGCTTGCTAAGATTCATGACAGATGGATCTCTACAACTGACACATTTTGTGATTCCTAGTCTTAGACATATATTATCAAGACTATCTTGATAATGGTTTCGGAAACGCATATTATGTCCAAACATTGAATCACCGTTTAGTTGTAGCTAGCAATCTTTGAATTAACAGAAACCAAGACTACGTCAAAGATGGTTTCTTCCACGTCAACCAATCTCGTTGATTATAGTCACCTTAAGCTACCAATTAGCTATGAAGATTTCACTATTTAGGGTCAAATGGCACCATACCATTTCCTTGAGTATATGTCGTTTATACACTCAATGTAGTCATAAGGATTTTCATTCTTATTTCTTTCGAATTAAGAGGTGTAACTCTATGACATAGTCATAAAGTTCAAACCATTCAACTGAGACAGTTTATATATCCTTCTTGACTACCTTGGAGCTAGTGGTGTAGGAACTAGGTTGTTATATTTGTTGATTATCATCTTGTCTCTCAAAGAACCCATTCTTTGAGTTCTATTTCTTGTTCATTTGCTCTATCTTAGGCAAATACTATTGTAGGATTACAATGAACTACCCAACAAATTACATTTGTTAATTAGTTTATAGAAGTGATATCCAAAGATTAATTTAAGGATATCCCACAAGATTGTTCTCAAACAAATATTGCTTATTAGCACACAACCCCAAATCTTAACACAATTAAGACTTATCTCTCTTCCCAACTACCTCTTATGGAGTCATGAAAATTTTGAAAGATCTTCTAATTGACAATCATATTGTCTTAGAAGTGTATATCCTATATATGGGTAATTGATAACATCCTACAAACTACATCTTATTCGAGTTCATTCTTCTCCCAATGGAGAAATCCATTATCTTATGATGCTACTTTCCTTGAAAGATTTTAAGGAAACTCTGCTAAAGTGTTATTTTTCCTTGGATCAAATCTAAGGAGGTAAATACTTTAGACGTCTTACTCATCAACTTACATTCTTGAATTCTTTGAAACCTTTTGCAAAGTATTTGGACTTGTGTTTATTCAAAATAAACGATAGTCCAACCGAGAGGTGATCTTCGGTGAATGTCATACAACATGAGTCGTATTATGTTGTGGACAAGTGCCACTAACATCTAAGTGAATTAACCTCAACAACTTTGTGATTCTTTCTTCTTTACAAAAGAATAAAGATTCAAACATTTCGTCGCTATACAATCTTAATAAGAAGGCATTGGATCCGGATCTAACGATCTAAAGCATCCATCTACGACCAACTTGTAATTTATGTTTTAGAGATGTCACAACTCAGTGGGATTAGTCACTACCTTGGAACCTTTTGGGTTTTAAGCATCATTATATTCTAAACAATTAACAGTACCACATCATCTCTACTATAGAGACAATCAATTAGATTACAATAATCCAATCATTCATTAATAAATAACAATGTTTTGTCAAACAAAATATTTATCCATCTCTTAAAATTATAGTGACGGAATTAAGTTCCTTATTCAAATTGGAATGTAAAGACAATCTTTGTTTTTCCAATTTCTTTGGTAGTTCATATGACGAAGTAAGTACTATATGCTTTCACAGACATCTATATTTTGTTCATGTTCCGAATGTGAAGTACTTTCTCTTCTCTCATTAATCTTCTACTTCTTATTAACCACACTTTTACAACGACTGTAAAACATAGTCACTAATATGGAATCAAGCATTCAAGTAGAATAACCAACTATTTTGAACTATTCAAAAACAATTTAACACATTCAAAGGGTGTGTTCTTGACACTTGCAAGACATTTCTTGCAAATACCCCTTCCAATGTCCATCCTTTTCATAAAGAAAGTTTGTTCCCTTAGAGTTATTTTGCCTTCTTCATTTGACTTCTCCATTGACTACAATAGTCATGGTCCCTCCCACTATCTCTCTTGAAACTTATTTCAATTGTGTTATACACATCAAATGATTTGGAGAACGTGCGGTTATTGTTCACTATATAGTTGATAGGAGCATATTTAGGTGACTTAGTTGGCTTATTCTTGTGCATTTACGTTGTTATTTCTTAGTTATTTTAGTCTTTTAAGCCATTTTCGTGTGTTTTCAGGTTCTAAGGACAAAGTATGCAAGAAGGTGCATTTTGGAGCAAAATTGGGCTTAGAATGGTTATTACATGCTTGGAGCAAAAGGAATGGACAAAATTGAAGACTTGAAGAAGTTAGGATTCCTAATCAACGAAGGATTCCTAATTGAAGAAGGATTCCTACTTGAAGTAGGAAAGTTAAGCCAAGGTTTCCTATTTTGGTTTGACCTTTCCTAATCCTAAATGTCTCTAAACTCCAGCAACTTTGAAGGCCTCATATGCACTTTAGGACACAAAATAAAGGTTCCTTGCACCATTCAAGATAGTGCCGCACCCCACATACCCTTTCTTTCCCTTTCCTTGCCGTGAGTCCCCTTTCCCTTTCTTTTTAGGACATTATCCCTTTCCCAAACATCCAGTCGCACCCCGTTGGACCTTTACTCTTCCTTTCCGTGTAAGGGAGAGTCCCTATTTCCCATTCCTTGCATTTAAAACACATTCCCTTTTTAATTAAAGTCCTTGTCGCATATCGTAGCCTCTTTCCCTTAGTTTTTTGATTTTATTTCCTCTTTCTAGAAGCTTTTGACTTAATTTCTGATTACCTAAATAAGTTAGGGTTTTAATTTCTGAAAACCTTAAATAGACTTCCTTTTTGCAGCCTTAGAGTATCCATTCATTCACCCATTCATGCCAGAAATCAACCCCCACTCTCTGCCGTATACATCCATCACCATTCACCAATTCACACAACCTTACACTAATCTACAAATTCCCAGCCATCTCTACACCTTGGCCGCAACTCCCATTCAACCTAAAACATATTCCTGACCCCAAAACACATCCCATACACTTCACCCACCTTTGTGCCGCAGCAAGGAGAAAGAAGGAATGACTCTTGGATGTTCGAGCTTAATTGTTGGAGCATTCTAGGTGTAATTCGCTCTATATTTACAATGTTTAATTTCTTTTCCTTTCGTTTTGCTGTGAACATGAGTGGCTAAACCCCTCTTGGCTAGGGGTGATTTCAAAGCCATGATTATATGTGCAATTTGAGTTGATAAATTCCAGTTATGAATTCTTGAATCGTGAATGCAATTGGCTTAACTGTTTGATTGATAACCTATTTGTCTTTGTTGATTGAGGGTTGACACTTAATTGGCATGCATAAATCTGATGCTAGAGTATAAGAGAGTTTCACATAATCGTTACAAACTTACATTCATATCTAGTGAAGGTTGCTAGTCACGATCGCGTTAAGTTCAATTCCTAGCATGAGTGACATGATGTCATAGTTGCAAGTGCTTTGTCAATGTTTATGATTTTCATTAAGCGTAATGATCTTTGATTGTATCTCTATTTTGATGTCATGTAGGGAACTTTTGAAGAATGCTTTGGGTTGTCGAATGATGTCATCCAATCCAATAATACAAGGAAAATCTGAGGGTTAAGTAGTGATGTCACGGTTAATTTGGGGCATTGTCGTTCATAATTCAATGAAGGAGTAACTGGAAATCGAGTCGTTGCATACATGTCATGTGTGGAGAAAGAGCCTCTAGCTAGCCCATCATCCATCTAATTTCCCAAATCGTTTTCAAATTAGTTTTTAAAGTTACAATCTGTTTTGTTAGTTTAAATTCGTCCAAAACAAAACCCCCCTTTACTTTCTTGTTTCAAATAGCTTTAAACTTGTTTTGTTTGTGTTTTTAAGTGTTTTAAGTCAAACCCAACCCTTATTTTCGTCCAAAATTGTGTTTAGTGTCAGAAACTGCCTAGTTAGTGTTTTAGGCAGTTTTGAGTGTTTTTAGCTTATTTTGAGTCATGTGAACTTGTCTTGAGTCTTTTGAGTCTATTCAAACGTTTTTAACTTTGTTTTTATGTTTTTGAGTCAGTTTAGAGGTTTTAGCAAGCCTTCCTAATCCCCGGTCCAGAACGATCCCTACTTGCATCTTTACTACAATTTGACAACAAGAGGGTTTAATTTGTGTGCTTATATATTTTGCATCAATAGTTTACAATAAACTTAGTGAACCATTTGGATAGGGACTCAAAGGTGAAGTCGTTGCCTAGTTTCCGTCTCTTGAAGTGGTTTAACACTTCAACACAATGATTCAAAATCATCATAAGTCCATGTTGATGGACTATTTTTGTCAATCAACCATTATGTTCTAAACATGATTACAAACTTTCAAGAGTTCTTCAAGGCAACTCTCATTTCTTCATACAACAATTTGTAAGTGAAGAATCATGGCACATAAAGTGTCCATGCCCTTGTGGTTACTTCTCAAGTTCCTTATTCATTTAACAAAGAAACAAGCACTAGTGTTTGCGTTAACTAAGAGTTGTTCAAAGCAACTCTTATTTCTTCATACAATGATTTGTAATGGAAGAATTATAACGCTAAAATTGTCCATGTCCTTGTGCTAATCTTCTCAAGTTCCTTTGTTCATACAACAAAGGAATAAGGATTTGTTGTTTGTGTTGTCCTCTTTATGATAGACTTATCTAACATGTTCTTCCAATGATACATTATCAATAGGAAGATTGTGAGGATGAGACTACCTAGGTACATATACAATCCATTCAAGATAATCTATGGGATTGTGGTACCAAGTCCGGAAACTAAAGCCTTCGGCTTTTTCTTTGTCAAGTTTTGGATAGCGTTTGCAAATATATCGGTAAATAAATACATAACGAATATAAATTGATTGATTTTAAGCTATTTGATATGGGTCTTTAAATCAAATAGGACCACCCACTATTTTTGGCAAATTCCATATACCTCATTGGAATTCGAGAGTTTTGGAGGAAACTTTTAGTAGGGCATGGGAGGCTCACTGTTACCAAGCCCACCTCATAATGATATGATGTTGGCTAGCATCAATAATAATGAGAGAGTACGCTTACTCATTTACATCTCATGTAAGTACCCATCTTATTTAGCCTCTAGAGAATGATGCCTCACAATGATATGATGTTGGCTTTATTGCACTTAGTTAAGTCATTCCCACCATGCAAGTTCGGGTAAGGGTTCAAGAACAACCTCACAATGATACGATGTTAATCATTCTTTTTGCCTACCTTCACAACATCATGTATGCATATAGAACTCCTCTTGAGTGTAAGCCATACTTTGTACTCCCCCATGATAGGGTGAAGTCGGTGTATGAGTCACAAACGATCGAAGCCTACCACGGTGGAAGGCCACGAAAGAGTGTTCAAAGCACTCTCACACTTGTCAACTTAATAACGATTGGGTTGAGGGTTTTTAGGTCTCATCACATATAAGTATGCATTTTAATCTCATTAAAACAATTTTGGTCCTATTACAACTATTGGTCCATGTGATTGTTTTAGTAGTATATGATACTCCGACTATGCTTGTAAAATGATTTTTAAAGAAAGAGTATATGGTACTACTAACATAAGCTTTGCATTCATTAATGGACTATATAGTTGCCTTAGGGCCTTAGGATGACTATGAACCTATGATTCGATCCAACACGAGCCTAGTGTTGGATCTCGGTCTAGGGATGGTGATTGATTTTAGTTACGCGTTTAATCACATTAAGGCGTGTTTTCTTATTGGGCGTTGGACCCTGATGAGTCGATTTTATACTATATATTATTCCCTATTCTTGGTATATTTTGGTTATTATTTTGGTAGAATTTTGATACTTTGATTTATATTCTTAATGTAGGACATTCGACTTCCTTTGGAGTAAAAAGTGATCAAACAGATGAATTTTGGAGTGATTCCAAATGGAGGATGTCGTGTGCCTTTCAACATGATTGTATCAAAGTTCTAGATTTTTCTACCAAGCCGTTTGACCGTGGCGATGAAATTAAGGCCCAGCGCGCAGCTTTCCCAGATTGACGTTTCTGGACGTTTTGGGTATTTTGGAGGTCAAGAAGGAATATTTTGAGGAAGATTCCTTCTGAGGATTTGTAGGGGACGACTTCAGCTTTCAAAAGAGACCTTTTTTGAGAACTCCGAATTTTAGTTCCAATAGGAAACCTTTTTATTTTCTGTTTTATTATTTAATTATGTTTCCTAGTTTTACTCTAAGACTTTTTAGGATTTTATTTTGTAGTAGTATAAATAAGACTTTTAGCCATTAGGGTTTAGAAGGGAGGAAACATAGGAGAAACGCACGCACTACTTTAGAGGATTTTTTAAGTTTATTTTCAAGGTGTTTTCTATCCTTGTTTTTAATAGTATTTCGTTGTATGATTGCTAGTAACTAATTTCCGTTTGCTAGGGCGAAGCCTTGAGTCTTAGCATGAATTTGTAGTTTTTATTTAATTGCTTATGAGATTATGCATGTTTACTTTGAATTATTAATCACTGTGCTTAAACTGTCTCTATGTCTTAATGCTTAGCTACCATTAGGATGTTTCGATAAGTAATTGGATGCAATTCGGTCGGAATATCACCGGAGGATTGAGTATTGCTTCTTGTGATTGATAATTGTAATTTCACCTAAGGCGAATATCACGTTCTTAGGGGTTGCATGGTTTTTCAAAGGGTTTTCACAAAACTTAATGAGTCTTGCATGTTCATATTTGATCTGAATATCACAGACGGATTGCATGTTAGATATACGTTCTTGCTTGAATATCACGAGCAGAATATGCATAAGGAAAACCGAACCTTCAAAGTTGCATGTGTAATTCATAAGTAATTGGTAAAACTACATAGGATTGTTAGGGTGACGGCGGAACCCTAGGCTTTTAACTTTATTTTCAAAACTATTTTCTTTAGTCAATTTATTTAGTTGTTTTTATTAAATTCGTTTTTATTATTTTAAATTCCAAAATCTATATTTTCCAAATCTTGTTTTAAATAGTTAATTAAGAATTAGTTTAAATACAAATTATTCATTCAATCCCTGTGGAAAAGGACCTTGTTTGAGCTGCTATACTACGACTACCTTGTTCTCTTACAAGTATTTCATGTGTTTTTATCCCTACTTTTGTAGACAGTAAAATCCCTATCAGACCCTACTACTCCAATTTCATGCATATTAAATAAAACAAGAAAGGAGTACTTCAAAGTAAAGAAGAGCTTATGCTCTATTACAACATTTGATCAAATCAAATTACTTTAAAGTAAAGAAGAGCATATGCTCTTTTACAACATTTGATCATATCAAATTACAACCAAAAACTAATCTACACATTCCCATGGTTCAAACAAATTTGAGAGATGGCCTCTCACATAGCTCAATTATCGTAGGCTTAGGTTCATAATCACCCTTTCTTTAATTAATTAACGCTTCAACTAATTACACTTGAATGCAACATTGTCATTTGGTTTTTGTATCCATAGAATAGATTCAAATGGAGCTAAATGAAATGAAAATCCAATTCTCATTTAAAGAGACAAAACTATTTTGTTCTTAACTAATTTGGGCCAAAAATGCAATAACCTCAACTTTTGGGCTATATTGCAAAATACAAACTTTTTGAAGTCACTTTGTAAAAACACAGAAGTCCACTACTTCATGTAATTACAACTAGAACCTGAAAATTTCAAAAAATGCAAAAACTTCATTAAAGGAGCAAAACAATTTGTCCTTTAATGATTTTGGGCCTTTACGTAAAAATGTAAACTTTCGGGTCAAAGTGCAAATACACAAAAGTATCAAAACTTTATGTAATTGCATAAAAAGGCCCAAAAGTACCCCCATTATAGGGGTGGCCGATCATGGTGAGTAGTAATGGTGTGTGTGAGTTGATTTGTGTGTTTGTAAGGTGATTGAAATTTGTAAGTGATTGGTATGGTGTGAATAGTAAAAAAAGGGATGGGTGTTGTTTGAAAAATCATACCATCCCTCACTAACAAAAACAAATAAACAACCAAAAACCCTTTTGAATCAAAACAACAAACTTTTTGTTCTTGGTATGAACAACAAGAACAAAGCAAGAACATTGAAAAACATTCATGAAAACCCATAAGAGCTCCATGAATGTTTTCACTCTATAAAACTCAAATTTTCACTACTCAATAGAGGGTTAATGTCCTAGTGTACTTAGGGGTTCTGAAACTCACTTTAAAACACTTTTGACAAGACAAACATGAACCCAAAAATCCACCCTTTGGATTTGGCCGAATTTCCCCATAAACATGGCACCAAATTTTAGCTCCAAAATTCATGCTCATATGAACTACATCTACAACATTTGTAATGAAAAATTTTCAAGCAAAATTTACATTCAAAGAAGCAAGAATAAAGCTTGTAACAATTACAACATTCAAATCAAAGACTATGAACTACAAAACCCAAAAGGATTCACCAACTACTAGACCTAGGCTCGGATACCACTTGAAGGAATAATTTGTGAAATCTAGTTCATTTGAGCAACATCTATGCATGCAATTAACAATTAAAGGTAGAATCATGCTTGTATGCACTCAAAAACAAAACTTTACCCATGAAATTCAAGGCCTACTAGTTGTGGTGAACCAAGACTCAATTCAAATCTTAAAGAAAAGAGTTGAGAAACTTTTATACCTTTGAAGCACCTCTTTGCATAAGCAAAGGCTACTCACCCAAAAGAGAGGGCCTTCATTCCTTACTTCTTAGCTCCATGGACTTCTTGGAGGAGGATGGTTGAATGGATTCTCCAAGTTTCCACACCAAGGAGGGACTTAAAGAAGAGATGAGTGACCTTGGAGGAGGATCGATACTTGTAAATCCCTTCCAAGGGGCCGGACTCCTAGAGAGAAAAAAGAGCTTTTGTTCTCTCCAATTTCCTCAAGAAAGAACCCTAATGAATTTTGGCTATAAAGTCCTTTATATAGTCACTTCACTTAAGTGACAAAAAGAACCAAAAAGTTTCATTCATGACATGGCCGGCCTTCTAAAGGCTTTGGGATCTTTGGGCCCTTTTGAGTCTTTAGTCATTAAGTTGTCATACAACTAAAGTTAATGGGCTTGACGGTTCTAAGCCCAATGGGCCTTGAGGTCCACTAATTACTCAAAAGCTAAAACAAACTTATTCGTTTGATTAATTAACATATTAATTAATCCTAGCCATAAATAATTAAACCATTTAATTATCCTTACTCATCTCCGTTGTTTCTTCAATCTCTACCTTACACGGTGTATGATCCATGAGGTTCCTTTTATCGAGGCAGTGGGCGATTAGAACTCTTCAAATCGATTGTGAATTGAAACTTACTTTGAATTCTCCCTTTAGTGATTATACACCTTTAGGGCTACCATAAATCATGAGTGACACCTAGCAGTATGTCATGGCTACCCAAGCTAATCAGAAGAGGTGGATAACCTATTCAGTTTGGGATTACAATGTAATACGGTCTTTCTCGAATATAATAGTCTTGACCACATTGTTTGGTTTGATAGTTTATTCATGTCTACTATCCAATGTGATTATCTTACTTATATGATTACCTTGAACGTGACTTGGAACGACTTCCTAAATCTCATTCATACCCAGGCAAGAGATTCTTAATCATATCATAGAGAATTCTCCCTCAAACGGTTTGAAGGTTAGAGATCCTTTGTTGTGCATTCGCTTGCCTCCATGGCTAAGTGGCTTAACCCCAACTATGTCGTGGACACCCTCTAACGGAGTGACTTTGACATAGTCAAAGATCAAGGACATAACCATAAGACAACTATGATGCCTCAGGTCAAAGGACTACTTTGCATTATCCCAACCATGAGTTTTCATGTGACATGAGTATGAGAACTCTTTGTTGATCGCATTCAGTGGACTCATTCTCTATTGAGCACCTACATGCTTGTCTTGGTGTCAGTCACACCAATGACTCGAGACCAGTCACTCTTTCTAAGAGAAGACATAGCACGTACTGATCTTAACGGACTGTCAATGCCCAATTGGCAATCCTACGATGAAGAGCGTTTAGGATATGTATACGAAAGAGAATGGTCTCATGATTCTAACTTCTTTAAATCACATTCTCCAAATTACATATTCCTGGGACTTATCGTTTAAGCATATAACATTTATATGAGATGGCTTTAAACAATAATTTTTGCCCTTTATATTAAACTAAATTAGTTTAACATGTGAAATGTCCGTAAAGTATCATCATATGATTGGCTTGAGGGCACATTTCCAACACCCACTTCAAGGCATGTTGTAGGCATGTGCTTGTCATATGTAGGAAACGTGTTTTGAGGTCCTGCCATGTGACTCTTCTAACTCAATTAGCTTGCTTCTTCCAGGGCCGTAGAGGCGTATTTCTTGAATTGCAATGATGAATTTCGTCAAGGGCCATGGAGGCGTATTTCTTGAACGAAACATTTCTTCAAGGGCCGTTGAGGCTTGGTCTTGAATAGAGGTGATGAATTTTGTCAAGGGCTGTTGAGGCGCATTTCTTGAATGAAACATTTCTTCAAGGGCCGTTGAGGCTTGGTCTTGAATAGAGGTGATGAATTTTGTCAAGGGCCGTTGAGGCACATTTCTTGAACGAAACATTTCTTCAAGGGCTGTTGAGGCTTAGTCTTGAATAAAGGTGATGAATTTTGTGAAGGGCATTTGAGGTGTATTTCTTGAACGAAATGACATTGTTTCTTCAAGGGCCGTAGAGGCTTGATCTTGAAAGAAATTTTTGAAAATCGATAAATCGGCACATACTTCTTGTGCGTATTGATTTTTTTATAATTGTCACAAAATACATGTGGCGCATCCCCTTCAATTTTGGTAACGAAGGTGACTTCCTTCAAAGTGTTGGAAAGCTTATGTGATTTCCTTGAAGGTTTTGGAAATATGTAATGCTTATCCTTGGGTGAGTAAGATGTGCATTTTTCACATTCCCCGTTTTCTTTTCTTCCCTATGGCAAGGAGGATAATTTTTCTTCCTTTCCCTTTTGATCCCCACGGCAAGAGGACAAATTTTCTTTCCTCTTTTCTTTCCCCATGGCAAGGAAGGGGATTTTGTTTCTTATTTTGAATTTCCCACGGCAAGGAGGAGTACTTTTTTGCTTCCTCTTGTTATTTCCCACGGCAAGGGAGGGAATGATTTTTTTATTTTTTTTTGTTTCTTATTTTGATTTCCATGGCAAGAAAGGATTTTTTTCCTTTCCTTTTTTGATTTCTTACAGCAAGGAGGAGTATTTTTTTACCCCTTTTGATTCCCCATGGCAAAGAAGTATTTCTCCTTTCCTTTTTTGTTTTCTTTTGGGAAACATGTCATCTGATTTGCAAGCCCAGTTTGAGGTTGATTTCTCTTTTTGGAAAATTCTATAAAAATATGCAAAACGTAGCTTTATCCCTTATCTTTTCAGGTATATATCACATGCCACTAGGAAAAATCGGGAAGGACTTGAACTTTGCATTTTCCTACAGCTGCGCAATCCTGACGGGAAAGCAACCTCTGCAGGAATGATTTTGAAAACTGGAACGTTTGGCTTTAGGGAAAATTATGAAATTTGGATACAATGATCCTCAGCCACTTAGCTTCCTTCTCCAACTGGCCTTGCATCAAAACTCTTCCGGAAAGTTAAATTATTACCAAAAACGCCCTGCCTGAGCAGATTGGCTGAAACTTCCCATTTTTTTTGTTTTTTTTGCCTGGAATTTGCTTCCTTCTTTTGGTGGGAATGTGCTTCCTTGTTTTGACTTTCCTTTTGCTATTTGGGTATATATTTCCTTCATAGCATTAGGAAGCAATTGACCCCTATTTATAGGATAATTGGATGTGCATTTTTTTTTCACACACACAATTGCTTGCCGTGGACTACCTTGAAGCTTTTGTCGTGGGTTTGCTGCTGCCGTGCCCTTCTTGCTACTTGGAGCTTGTTGTAGTGTGTCACTTTTACTGTGTGGGGTTATGCAAAAGACTGCAGCAAGTTTATGCTGTGTAGTGCCTTTTGGTCACAACTTTCCTCGGTGGTGACATTGACACGCCCCGATCCTGGATATTCCCCGAATACCAAGATAGACACGTGCTGGCCGACACCCGAGGGTGACGAAAACCATTAATTGATACAAAAGCTAAGAATAAGAAATAAATAAGGGTTATGAATTTGAATACAATGAATTAACAATTTAGGAACGTGTTCAGAACATACAACTAAACCTAATCACTAAAAAGAATTAAGATAAAATTGAATGAATAAAGGAGTGGGTCCTACATCGAGAGGATTCAAAGATGCTGCTGCAGAAGTATCTTGACATCGGGATCGTATGCCTCGATTCTAAATCCTGAAAGTGGGCGCAAAACAAGGGTGAGTGGACCAAGTTTATATATATGCATAATACGAAAACAGTTATGAACATACTAACCCCTGGTTTATATATAATGAAAACTACTAGCATAATAAGTGATAGGTTTTCTAAAAACCCTAGCATGCCAAAAATATCTCAAAAGAGATATCGCGGAAAAGCATCACGGAAATCAAAACATCAATCGTCTCACAGATCGTCTCGTTTTCGTGAGGGAATAATTGTTAGCCTATTTTGAGCTTAGACCTAATTCCTTTTTTTGGCTAAGTAACCAATTGACCATACTGTGATGATTTGCAAAATAATCATAAACAGTTATGAACATACTAACCCCCAGATTTATATATAATGAAAACTGCTAGCATAATAAGTGATAGGTTTTCTGAAAACCCTAGCATGCCATAAACATCTCAAAAGATATATCGCGGAAAGACATCGCGTAAAACCAAAGCATGAATCGTCTCACAGATCGTCTTGTAAGCGCGGTGTGCTGCTAGTAAGATCACTGAATAATAATACTCCCGGCCCCTTGCCTGCACCTAAGTCTTTGTGCCCGTAGCCAGAGATAACTCCCTCCCAGCCCAATGCCTGTCTCCGTGTCCCTCAGCCTTTCGCTAGTGATTACTTCTCTCGACCTCAATGACAACACCAGATCCTCGCCCCAGGCAGCATAGTGTCCACTAGGTATGCACAAATAGTTACGTATCTCACAGAATACCACTTCGTGGGATAGAGTCATCCATCATCTATACCATGAAGCAGGGTTTTTCGAAAACATGTTCTAGCATCCTATCGTCATCCATCAGATAGTCTACCAGATCATGGTTTTAATAGAAAATACGATATATCAAAATATTGCTCAAAATAGGCTAACAATTATTCCCTCACGAAAATGAGACGATAAATCAACATTTTCAATAAACATGTTCATCATAAAAATCAATTCATAAACTCATAGGCATGCTATTCAATTATGCAATTTAACTATAAAATCATGCAATTTTAGAAGGGGTCCACTCACAGTACTTAGCCGCCAAAAGCTGCACCACTGGCGAAGACGGAAACGTCACAATAACTGCCCCTGAGCACATAAAGGGTACAATTAATAAAACTATATCATAACAATTGAATTTGGGAAAATGGACGTCGAAAACGGATTTAGGACGTCGAAATTAGCCTAGGAGGGTCCTGACTTTAGAGGAAAAGGGCTTAGGGCCCTGACTTGGAAAGCCCAAAGGCTTATTTCTGGGTTGCAGTAAACAGGCGGAAGGCCCTGCTCCATAATACCCCAAAGGCCTTCCTACTAAAACAATTAAAACAAATATAAATAAAAAGAAATGGGTTTGGGTTGGGCTCGGCAGGAAAGGCCTAAAAGCCTTGGGTTTGGTGGGTAGTAGTTTTCATTATATATAAACCTGGGGGTTAGTATGTTCATAACTGTTTTCGTATTATGCATATATATAAACTTGGTCCACTCACCCTTGTTTTGCGCCCCCTTTCAGGATTTAGAATCGAGGTATACAATCCCGACGTCAAGACACTTTCGCAGCAGCATCTTTGAATCCCCTCGATATATGACCCATTCCTTTATTCATTCAATTTTATCTTAATTCTTTTTAGTGATTAGGTTTAGTTGTATGCTCTGAACATGTTCCTAAATTGTTAATTCATTGTATTCAAATTCATAACCCTTATTTATTTCTTATTCTTAGCTTTTGTATCAATTAATGGCTTTCGTCACCCTCGGGTGTCGGCCAGCATATGTCTATCCTGGTATTCGGGGAATATCCAGGATCAAGGCGTGTCAAACATTGTCGTGCCTCTTGCTGCTACTTGGACCTTGTTGCAGTGCGTCACTTTTATCGTGTGGGGTTGTGCTAAAGACTGCAGCGTTTTTACGCTGTGTAGTGCATTTTGGTCACAGCTTTCCTCGGTGGTGACATTGCCGTGTAGTGCAAGAAACTGCTTGCGTAATCGCTGCAGGTTGCGTAGCATTTTGGTTTTCTTTGCTACTGTTATGCTTCAAGGGACCATCATGTAGATGCCCTCTTCGTTGTGCAGTGCAAGAAACTGCTTGCGTAATCGTTGCGAGGTTGCGTAGTGCAATTACGTGGCATTTTGGTTTTCTTTGCTACTGTAGCGTGCCGTAAAGGAATGCCTTGCAGCTGTCATCTTTACCGTGCTTGATCAAGCTTGTGGCTGATTTTCTTTTATCGTCGTGACTTCGTCATCATCATCCTTCAACGTTCACGAGGTTTGTCTCGCATGTCTTTTGTTTTGGTGAAATAAAAAAACATTTTTTCTTGCCGTGTCCTTGTGCTTATATAGCCTTATTTGTTTTTGTTGCAGCCATGGTATTTTTCAAGTGCTTTAAGAACAATACCATCACTATTCTTGCGAAGGAAGGTGATCCACAAGATAGGGGAACTACATTGAAGCTTTGCATGCCGTTGACTGGCCTTAAGGCGTTTGTTCTTCCTGCCAAATACAACTTGTGAACGTGATGTGGAAGACGTCATGGACTTCTTCTTCAATGCCGTTCTTTTAGGTTTGTTGGCGTGAAGATTGGCCAATATGGATGATGATGTGCCTCCTTACCTTCAATGGTCCTTTTGTGTCCACCTCCAGAGTTGCTTGGCGTTTCATCCTTGAAGGAATCAAGCTTCGAACATCATCTTTTTCTGCTAGACCATCGAGTTTTTCTTCCTTCGATGCTGTCTTCCTCTTTCTAGAAGGTTTCTTGGTTTCTTTAAGTCTTTCCAAGGCCAACCATCGTGGAGGAGAGCTAGCCGTGTTGCTTTATTAGGTTTTGACAACCTTTCGAACACAGATCTTTGAGGTGTTAATGTGTTAAGCCTTTTGAAGATGGAGATAAAATCTTGATCATCAATGCGATCAAGTGCCGAAATTCTGGGTTTTGAACAGTTCAACCCATCGAAGACTAAAATTCGAGGGACGGGTTTAGGCTTTTCATGACTTTGTTCAACGCTCATGCTGATGTGTTGAGCACTAGCATTTTTTGCTTTTCTTGAAATCTTCACGGGCGTATTTAGTGTGAAGCCAAGTCCAGCTTTGTTGCTGTCAACTCCATAACCATGCCCCTTCAAGTTCTTCTAAGTCTCAGTGAGGTCATGTTCTTTGTCGTTAATAGTGTTTGAAACCTCTCTTCCAAGATTTGAAGATGAGGCAAAATTGTACCCAACCTTTGACATGAGTTTATAAGCGTTTAGGTCGAAACCTTCTTTGGTCCTTTTGGTTGGAAGAGCGCTTGGTTTTGCCCCTTTTCGTAGGGGTTTTATGAAGCCTAACGGTGGTTTTGAAATTTTAGTGTCGCCTAGCTGTGTCAACGGTAAAACAGCATTTATCTTGAGGAGCTTTACATTATCCCTGTGCAGTTGTGTGTTGGCTTTGCTTGTTCCAGTTTCGAACGAGGATTGCCCATTCTTTCTTCTCGGCATTAGGATATATCGAAAGGCGAGTATGTTTGGTCCTTTTGAGGCCATCACACTCCCTTTGATTGTTGTGGGCTTAGCAGGCTCATCGTCATCTTTGCTTGAAGATGGAATGGCTTTCCCTTTTTGTTTCTTAGGCACAGCTTGCCACTCTTAATTCTTAGGTATGGCTTTGCCTGTTAATTTGATTTCTTTTGGAAGAGCTTCAAGCATCATTTCTTCATCCATGTAGAACTTGGCATCCGCGAAGTGTGATTCAGCTTCGGTGAACCGCTTGGTGTCACCTTGTATCACCTTCACTCTTTTTCGGTAGAACTTTAGGCATTGGTGGATGGTGGATGGCACTACCCCATTCTTATGGATCCAAGGCTTTCCTAAGAGCAAGTTGTAGGAAGTTCTGGCATCAATCACATGAAATAACATGCTTGATTTGAGTTCACCAATGGTCATCTCCACGTGGACCATGCCCATTGCTCTATGTCCTCCTTGGTTAAAAACTTAGATTAGGAGGTGGCTCTGAGATAGTTCATCCACCTTGATGCTGATTGTAGTTATTGTTGACTTTGGCATGATGTTTATGGCTGATCCTTCATCCACAAGCATACGGTTGATTTTATGTTCCCTTATGTACCAAGAGACGAAAAGAGGACGGTTGTGAGGCTTTGATCTCAGCCACAGGTCTTCGTCAGTGAAGTTGATTATGTCATCGGCGGCACATTATGTGGCATATTCATGTGGTCGAAGCTTCAAGCTTTCATCACTGCTTTCTTGCTCTTCGTGGACGTCGGGACTCGCCAAGACCGCTATTAGTGCTCTTCGCATCTCTTTGGGAAATAGCAATGCCTCCTCGATGCTAAAGTATGACACCATGCTTTCTTCAGACGTAGGAGTTTTCTCTTCCTCGACGACGATAGCTTTGCCTTTTGAGGGTTTTTCTATCTCTATTTCAACCATATGATAGGCAGCGGTAGTGCACTGTTAGAAGAAATCCTTCAGAAAATACTCGTGTAAGGAGACGGGAATGCGCGGCTCTTGTTCCATAGGTTCTCCAGCGTACGTCAGCATAACAACTCTCACGTTTCTTTTAGGCTTTCTATTGTTGCGGTGACGATGCTTTCTCCCTTGTTCCACCCTTGGCTTTACGGCTTGGGGTTTTGGCTCATTTGTTTTTTTGTAGGTCACCACTATCCATTCTTCTTCATCATCAGTAAGTGCATTTTGGTCACTTGCCCTTAACGATGGCTGTGTAAAAGGTGTCGTGCAGCTTAAGCATGGATGAGAGTGGGCATGCGTCACTTGGAGAGGCACGGGATCGAATGATCCAAACATAATTGAATTAGTGTGTGTTGTGACCGTGTCTTTAAGCTCAATTTTAATTTGCCCTTGTTATGCCAGCTTCGAGATGATCTCCTTAAGGACAAAGCATTTGCCAATAGGATGGCTCACGATACGATGGTATTTGCAATACCTAGGCTGGTTACACGATTCATCTCTTCGGGGCGCTTACATTCAGGCAGCTCGATCACTTTCTTCTCTAACAGGTCGTCTAGCTTTGTGGCCATGCCAGAGTCTGGAAAAGGGTAGGTCATATGCTTTAGCTTCCTTAAGGTGTTTTTGTCCCTATCTTAGGTGTGAGAACGTTCACTTCTTTTTATCTCCTTCGCTTTGTTCTTAGATGAGATCTTAACGAGCACATGAAAGGTCTTGATAAGGGTAGTGTTGACCGCAAAAGCTTCAATGGCAGGCTTTTTCCTAGTCTTATCTACCTTCGGAGCGAACACCTTGTCCTTCTTAAAGTCGGTGATTGGCTCATTTTTCCCATGATTGGTGATACTCAGCTCCATATGGTGGGAACAAGTTGCTAATTCCTTAAATGTCCTTGGCCTTATGCCTTGGAGGATGTAGTGTAGCCCCTAGTGCATGCCTTGAATGCACATCTCAATGACGGAGGTTTCAGAGAGACGATCCTTGCAAACCAAACTTAATGAACGCCATATGTTGATGTAGTCGATGACAGGTTCATCATTCCATTGTTTTGTACTCGTCAACTTTAGCAAGCTTACAGTGCGATAAGTGCTGTATAAGTGGTTAAGGAATTCCCTTTCAAGCTGATCCCAGCTGTTGATGGATTCAGGCTCGAGGTCGGTGTACCTGTTAAAGGCATTAACTTTCAGCGAGCGCACGAACTACTTAACGAGGTAGTCTCCTACTGTCCCAGCATTGTTGCAAGTTTTGATGAAATGGGCAATATGTTGTTTAGGATTGCCCTTTCCATCAAATTGCATGAACTTTAGTGGGTGATAACCCCTTGGCATCCTTAAGGCGTCAATTTTCTTGGAGTAGGGCTTTGAGTACAGCATGGCGTCCTGCGGGCTTCCTTCGTACTGCGCCTTGATGGTGCTAGTGATCCTCTATTGTAGCTGCTGAATCGAGAAAGATCCCATGAGCGACATTGCTTGGTCTGGCTTCTCATCGACTTGCTTCATCAGAGGCTCATCTTTTTCATTGGTTTCCTTCTTTGGTGGATCAACCTTCGAGTCAGCCTTGTCGTTGTGTTACGCCTCCAGACGATTGATGAGCATAGCAATTTGTAAGTCCTTCTATTCCACTGTCCTTGTCAGTCTTGTAATTGCTTCACTCATTTAAGCCAACTACTCATCGATGGAAGTTGCACCAGTAGTCATGACTTACACGGCTATGGGACACGAGCTGCTTGAGTTGGCGTCAGAAGTCAAAGACTCAGAGTACTTCCTCGGACTTTCTTTCCTTGGCGCCCTTACCGAGGCCAGGGTGATCACAGGTTCGTGCCTCGAGTGCTCTTGCTCCTTTAGCAGAGTTGATGGAGGGGTGGAAGGCACGATAGAGAAAGTTCTTGCCTTGCTCCGGGTTGTGACGCCCAAAATGCCACCACTTGCGGCAATGATGCCCTTGTTCTTTGCGTTGGTAGTAAGAATAACTTGATCCTTTCTTGATGCCATTTATGCTTTTTGCGGATTTGAAGACAGAGATGAGAGGCAGAGATGTCCTATTGGGCGTGCCAAATTTGTAAACACGAAAATTCTATCGAATTAAATGAGAACACGTGTACAAAGTAGATTTGTATTGATTTGAATTTGTAGGGTTACAATCTCTATTTACAATTTTCCTCTGATTCAGTCTTCAAATTTCATGTAGATGGTTCATTATTGATCCAAGGGTCACGATGACTTGATCTCGGACGAATGATTGAACGATTGCTTCAAGTTTTAAGCTTGAAAACAACGCGTAGACGGTCTTTACTTCAAATATGAGGCAAAGATGATGTTGATGTAGGATTTTTTTGATTCAAGGGTCTTGGCGACTTGATCTTGAATCGAACGTCATTACAAGTTTAGGAGCTTGCAACAAAGTCTTGAAGGAATCGGCATGAGAGCTTGTTGATTCTTCAATAGGAGTGCTTCAGCTTTGGTCGGGAGAAAACTTCGGCTTTGATTGAATGTTCTTTGAAGAAAGCTGTGGCAGCGTATTAGTTTTCAAAGATTTGCCAGAGGTTCTTCTGAATGCAAGAGTTTTCCAACCCCTATGCTTATGGGAGAACCTTGTATTTATAAACTTCTCAAGGCTTGCCTTCAGGTGGATTTGGCCTTTATTTGTGTCTTGATTTGTCCATGGGGGAATTTAGGCATGTTTTGTGTCTTAATTTCAACCACTTTACTCATTTGGCCAAAATTATGAGGCCTTGTTGCCTATTTTATGAGCAATCTTCAATTCTTGTTTGTTTTGAGAATATGCCATACTTTCTTTCTGGTTTTAGGACCAATCTAGACCCTTTTCCAGAATTTAAATGGTGTTTCTCTCGTGTGTAGATTTTTGGGAAGGTTTTATACTTCCTTTGCTTGATTTATGCCACATGTCATTGATGACTTGTCCATTTGTGATGAGTCATATGCCACGTGAAGCTTTGTGATGCACCTTTTGTATGCAACGAAATTTACATGTCTACACCATCCAAACTCGGTTTGAAGCTGTGCAACATTTAAACTCTGGGATATCCAACTCAGCCCTGAACCACTGATTCAGCAACTCGAAGCAAGTGAGAAACCTAAAGGGGCTATGAAAGAGGTTTCTGATGGCTATATCATAGCACAACAATATGGCTTTCATAAAAGCAGAAATAGGGAAACAAAGACCCAGGTCCAAGAACCTGGGGTAGATTCTAGTACAAAGACGATGAGGATTAGACGACGGTACAGATTAGC
This sequence comes from Heteromeles arbutifolia, assembly GCA_024362995.1. NCBI lineage: Eukaryota > Viridiplantae > Streptophyta > Magnoliopsida > Rosales > Rosaceae > Heteromeles > Heteromeles arbutifolia. The sequence continues at coordinate 39,209,584 of JANCRC010000001.1, read as the reverse complement.
GTAGATATCATGACCAAGTTCCCACCAGACGTTACAATCGTCCAAAATATCATGATGCTCTTCAATGAAAGACTCACCTTCTTCTCGATTACAAACTCTTGTTAGAGGAAGATTATAGGGGGATAGCTTAATTGGTTTGGACTTCTTTCTTGATAAAGCCATGAGAAAAGATTCAAAAGAGAGGCAAAATTTTGAAATAAGTACATATAAAAAGTTGGAGTATTTTTGTTGATAATGAAAGTTTGTAGTGGAGTGGAAAAGTAAGATTTGAGGATATATAGGCATCATTTGCTGGAATCATCTAACCATTAAATTCAGATCAACTTGTCTTGGGATCAATAGATCTGACAACTAAGATAAACAAAGAATATCAGAGAACATTTCTCGTTTTCTTGTGCACAAGCATCAAACGTGACGTTTCATCATTACGAACTTTATGGCACGCTACATGAAGGTACACGTCTGAATTTGAAATGCTGCCACATTAGTGTTAGAGGTCACCTCGCATTCATGAGGACTAAACGGTACATATTCTAGCTTACTTTGAAAGGTATGGTCTCTGGTAACAATCCATCCTCTAGGGGAATGGGTTTCCTCTCAAACAGATAGTTAGGGGAAATTATAGGACCATAATTTTCCAGGGTCGAAGTAAGGTTGATCAGCATACTGTTACCTCATAAGTCCGGTCATGGACTCACCAACTCTAGGTGGAGCTGTATTAGACGGAGAAGGGTGCCATCATCACTTTACTCTGGGACACTAGGCGGAGTCTTAGCGACTCCATCGGATGACCATACTTGTTCAGCAAGACACACGATCTGATCCAGATATAGACACAATCACATCATGTAAGTCTTAGAATCCCTACAATTTAGGGATAGACATGCGCCGCAAGTAATCACAACTCCTAAGAGAATGCAATATATACTTACTTGATATCCTTTAGGATTCTCCTGGCTTAAAACGAGGATTGTATCCTAAAAAAGTCTCTCTCCGATGTGTAAACACGAAAATTCTGTATCGAATGAAACGAGAACACGTGTACAAAGTAGATTTGTATTTATTTGAATTTGTAGATACTTGATGTAGATACTTGATCGTTGATCCAAACGAGAACATGAAAAGTCTCTCTGATTAAGTCTTCAAATTTGATGTGGATACTTGATCGTTGATCCAAGGGTCACGATGACTTGATCTCGAATGAACAGTTGAACGATTGCTTCAAGTTTTGAGCTTGAAACAAACGTGGGGATGGTCTTCACCTTAAGTTACGGCAAATATGGTGTGGATGTGGGATTGTGTTTCTTCAAGGGTCTTGGCGACTTGATCTTGAAACGAACATTGCTACAAGTTTATAAGCTTGCAACAAAGTCTTGAAGGAATCGGCATGAGCGCTTGTTGATTATTCAAGGAAGTGCTTCGGCTTTGGTTGAATGTTCTTCGAATAGAGTTTTGGCAGCGTATTAGTCTTCAAAGGTTTGCAGATTTTCTTCTGTGTAGAGATTTTTTCGACCCTTATGCTTGTGGGAGGACCTTGTATTTATAGGCTTCTCAAGGCTTGCCTTTAGGATGATTTTAGACATGTTTTGTGTCTTAATTTCAGCCACTTTACTCCCTTGGCCAAATTTAAGGATCTTGTTGCCTATTTTGTGAGTGATCTTCAATTCTTACTTATTTTATGAAGATGCTTTAACTTTCTTTCCAGTTTTAGGATCAATTTGGATTCCCTAGTTGAATTTAAAAGGCATTCTTCCTTATTGCCGAATTTTGGGGAAGTTTTATACTTCCTTTGCTTGATTTATGCCACATGTCCATTGATGACTTGTCCACATGGAGCTTTGTGACGCATTATTTGTATGCAACAAATTTTACATGTCTACAAATGCCCCCACTTCAAGGCGCGTTGTAAGCATGTGCTCGTCACATGTAGGAAACGTATTTTGAAGTCCTGTAATGTGAAAGCTCTAACTCAAGGGTCGTCGAGACTTGATCTTGAATTAGTTTGCTTCTTCAAGGGCTGTAGAGGCGTATTTCTTGAACGAAACATTTATTCAAGGGCCGTTGAGGCTTGGTCTTGAATAGAGGTGATGAATTTTGTCAAGGGCCGTTGAGGCATACTTATTGAACGAAACATTCCTTCAAGGGCTGTGGAGGCTTGGTCTTGAATGAAATGAAACTTTTCTTCAAGGGTTATAGAGGCTTGATCTTGAAGGAAATGAAATTGCCTTCTTCAAGAGCCGTAGAGGCTTGATTTGAAAGAAATGAAATTTGTTTCTTCAAGGGCCATAGAGGCTTGATCTTGAAAAAAAATATTTGAAAATGGATAAATCGGCACATACTTATTGTGCGTATTTGATTTCCCATAATGATAGGAGCATATTTATGCGACTTAGCTAGCTTGTTTTCATGTATTTATGTTGTTATTCCTTAGTTATTTTAGTGTTTAAAGTCATTTTCGTGCAATTTCAGGTCCTAAAGACAAAGTATGCAAGAAAGTGCATTTTGGAGCCTTTTGGAGCAAAATTGGGCTTGGAATGGATATCACATGCTTGGAGCAAAAGGAATGGACGAAATTGAAGAATTGAAGATGTTAGGATTCCTAATCAACGAAGGATTCCTAATCAAATGAGGATTCTTAATTGAAGATGGATTCCTACTTAAACAAGGATTCCTACTTGAAGTAGGAAAGTTAAGCCAAGGTTTCCTATTTTGGTTTGACCTTTCCTAATCCTAAATGTCCCTAAGTTCCAGCAACATTGAAGGCCTCCTATGCATTTTAGGACACAAACCAAAGGTTCTAGAACACTTAAATACCTTTGCCGCACCTTGTCATTGTTTCCCTATCCTTGCCGTGCAAGCGATCCTTTACTTGCCTAATTTCTTAACCTAAATCAGCAAGGAAACCCTTTTTCCTTGCCTTGCAAGGCATTCCCTTGCCCTTTCCATCTTTACCGCACCTTGTTGCCCAATTTCATTGGGATTCTGACTTTAATTCTTATTTCCCTTAAAGTTTTGGTTTAATTTCTGTTACCTAATTTATTTCCTAGCTTTAATTACCATAAAGTCTTTAAATAAGCTTTCCTTAGCCGCACCAAGGGAGATCCATTGACCATTCTACACAATCAGCCACAAAATACCCTTTGCCACAGACCATTCATTCCCTAAACTTCCATCCCTTCATCCAAACACATTCATACACATCCATAGTCTCTTGTGCCGCAACAAGGTGGGGAAGAAGAAGAGGCTTTGGCGTTTCAAGCTTGAAGATTAGAGCATTTTAGGTGTACTTCGTTCTTGTTTTCAATGTCTACTTTGTTATTACTTTCTGATTCTGCTGTAACCATGAGTGGCTAAACCCTTATTTGGCTAGGGAGAAGTTTGAAGCCATGAACATGCTTGAGATATGAATTGATTTCCTCCAATTGTGATTTGATAAGTTGTGATTACAATTCAATTAACTATTTTATTCATAACTGATTCTTGTATGTTGATTAAGGATGCATACTTAGTTTTCATGCTTTAGTTTGATGCTAGAATATAAATGAGTTTCACGTAATTGTTACAAGTTTATATTCATGAGTAGTGAAGGTTGCTAGTCACAATCGCATTAATTGAATTCTTGGCAAGCGTATCATGCATTCATAGTTACAATTGCCTCGTCAACACTTATGATTTTCATGGAACGTAATGATCTCTGATTGTATCTCTATTATGCATTCATGTAGGGGACTTTTGGAGAATGATTTGGGTTATCGCATGCATTCATCCAATTCAATGAGCTAAGGAAAATCTGAGGGTTAATTAGTGCACCACGGTTAATCTGGGGTGTTGAGCGTCATAATTTATTGAAAAGCAATTGGAAATCGATTCATGTACAAGTGTGTCATGTGTGAAGAACGGACCTCTAGCTAGTCAATCAACCATCTTATTTCCAAAATTCGTTTTACAATCTGTTTAGTTTTATAACTTGATTGTTTGTTTCAAATTCGTCCAAACCAAAACCCCCTTTTACTTTCTTGTTTCAAAGTGTTTAAAATCTGTTTTGTTTGTGTTTTAGAGTGTTTTGAGTCAAGCCATAACCCTAAATTCGTCCAAAGTTGTGTTTAGAGTCAGAAACTGCCCAATTAGTGTTTTTAGGCAGTTTTGAGTGTTTTTAGCTTGTTTTGAGTTTTGTGAGTCTATTTTGAGTCCCTTGAGTCTATCCAAATGTTTTTAACTTTGTTTTTATGTTTTGTGAGTCAGTTTAGAGGTTATTAGCAAGCCCTCATAATCCCCGGTCCAGAACGATCCCTACTTGCATCTTTACTACAATTTGACAACAAGAGGGTTTCTTTTGTTTTTGTTTAGTTTCTGATTTTGTTTGTTTTCTTTGTTTAGGTATTAGTTTATGACTCGGAGTTCTCAAACTATTTGTAAGAATATCTTGGACTTAGACGACGATTTTGAGAGGACTTTGAGAAGGAATAAGAATCAGCAAGAACATAATCCACATAGCCCTGAACCTGAGTTTGAAGAACATCCAATTGAGGAGGAAGAAGAGCCCACGGCACAGGCCGAAAGGAGACTCAGATGCGTCAGGTGTTATTGGTCCAGCTGGGGGCTGTATTCCTGCTAAGTTGAGAGCACTTGAGAATTTTGGCATAGCGCTAGAACACTTGGAAGAATCTTACCTAGCCATTTTCTTAGCTTATTGGCTTGGTAAACTTGTTTTCCGCAAAAACCTATGTCAACCTTATCCGCCCTAAAGTTTTCAAAGCTGCTAGCAAGATGGCTGCAAGTGAATATCTTGCTATTCCGGTCTTTGCCAATATTTACAACGGCTTGAGCATTGTTTCAAACTCGACGAGCACCGAAGATCGTGTTGCGGTACTTCCCTACCACTATGTGTACGGTTGGTTGGGTGAGTACTTCGGCACTCATTTTTCTTCGTTGGTTTTAGACAAGCTAGGGCCTTCTTCACCAACTTCAGTTACGCCAGGGCCTTTGATGACGAGTTATTTAGAAGTTGTAACGGCTTGAGGATGTACCACCTAGCGAGAGTTGGCTCGGCATGGTGAGGTCTTGTAGATGACTTACACCTTTATTCCTCCAACCTGTCTTATCATACAAGTCTTCGCTCTAGTATATTTCTTCACGGTAAGGAGATCGATGCATCATTCAACCGTACAACCTTCACCATTTCAGCAGGCAATTTGCTTTTGTCCAGCACGTGCCAGGCAAGCTGAAGGAAAATACACAGCCAGAATCCTTGCAATCCGTGTATATGCATTGGGAGTCTTGTACCCGTGCATGCATAAATGCTTCTATTACTCTGCCGGCCAAAGATAAGTTAAAAAATAATCTAATGACCGATGCCTACGTAGGTTGGTGGTCAAAGGTGTACTGTGGCGACTTGGGGATGGCAAGAGGTACCAATTCTTCTCATTCGCACAATGATGCCCCAAGAGATGGTTGTTCTACGATTCCTGTGCAGCTGGTTTCTCTTGGTTGTGCTAGTGCAGTGCCTTTGCAAGATGGACCTGTGACTTTAGCTTATCAACGTATGTGCTCATCTTCTCAACATCTGGATGCTTCTGAAGAAGAGGACGACGAAGTTTATTCGCAGGAAGTTGAGCTTGTTCTGCGGCAACGTTAACAGGTTTTGAACAAGCGACCGCGTGAAAATTCTTTGGATGATAGCGACGTAAGTTTTCGTCACAAGAAGAAGAAGGTGTTTGAGCTTCCTCAGTTTAACTCAGTGACCATGGGTGTTCATTCCTATATGGAGATGCTATTTGGAGGCGATCTTCAAACGACCAAGGAGATTGGGGATCCACCTGGTGCAGAGCTCATTCCAAATTCGCCAAGTTGCCCAAGCTTGCCGTGTGATGGTGGAGGTGTGCAAGAGCCCCTCATGCGTCCAACACCCTTACCGGCTAGCTCTGAGATCTCTTTAAGGAGGCCGAGCCTTAATGGCACGGAGCAGTTTATCCATCTCATCAAGCTTCACATGGCCATGGATCTTAAGAGCCATATTGATAAAAGGATTTTCAAGCGCCCGTTGGAGGACCTTGCTTTGCTTATGGATGACTTATTGAAGCTTATTTCTATGATTGACCATCTTAATGTTGATTCCCTGCTCTTGATAGCCAAGATTGCTGAACTTATGGCTACCTCAACTGAGTATTCTTCTTTGCATGATATTTCCTTGAAGAAATTGAGTCCGGAGATTAGAGCTCAACAACTTGCAACAATAGACTTATTAATTGCCCAAGTTTGGTCTTCTAAGTAATCTGCTATGGAAGGTTATCAAGTCACAGGAACTTCTTTGGCTTCTATCTAGGCACGGCTATAAGCATTAGCATATGAGTGAGAGCAGTTGGAAACCGAAGCATCACGACTTCAAGGTGTTCTCTCAGAGTAGGAAGCTACATTTTCCTAGCATCAAGAGGAGATTTTATGCCTAGAACAAGAGAAGGGTGCGGCCGTGGAAGTGCGCACCTTGTCTCCTACCGACGTAAAGACTTTGAAGACTTTGGAAAGCTTGCTTGAAGATCGTCGCCGTAGTTTTAGGGACATAGCTTTCAAGTAGTGTCCTCCATGGAGTTTTGAAGTTTCAAGTTGCCTACGTACCCTTGGTTGAGGAGGGATCAAGCCATGATGTAGTTTAAATGAGTGATGGATGTTGGCGATTTAAATGGTGATTATGATGGTGATTTTGTTTTGTTTAGTTTATGCTCTTGCGGGCCAAGAGTGTTGGGTGTCACATTTTATGCTCGTGCGAACAAGGAGCGTTGTGCCTTTTGTAGTTTAGGCTCATGCAGGCGAGGAGCATTGAGTGTTTGCCTTAGGGGTAGTAGCGCTTCAAGAATCTGCCGTTGATAGGGTCGATCTTCAAACCATATTCCGCCATGATTAAGTAGGCACCGTTGGTGTAGACTTCTTGCATTACGTAAGGTCCATCCCACTTTGATGTGAACTTGTTTTTTGTTTTGTGAGTTATGATGATGGGCCTTCATAATGCCAAGACAAGATCTCTAGTTTGGAAAGACCTTGGGCGGACCTTCTTGTTGAACGTTTTGGACAGTCAGGCTTGGTAGCATTCCAGGTGTTGTTGAGCTTCGAGCCTCATTTCGTTGAGTGCTTCCAACTCTTGAAGTCGTAGCTTTCCGTTTTCCTCTTCAGTCAAGCCTTCTTGTATAGCCATCTTTAGTGAGGGGATTTGACTTTCGAGTACCAGGACAACTTCCACACCATATACGAGAGAATAAGGCGTAGCTTGGGTATAAGTCATATGTGCCGTCCTATATGCCCGAAGTGCTTCGCTTATTCTTTCGTGCTAGTCTCTCTTTGTTTAACCGATCACCTTCTTCAGAAGGTTGCACAGCATTTTGTTGAATGCTTCTGCAAGACCCTTGGCTGGAGCATGATACATAGAAGACTTATGCTTCTTGAACTTGTATTTCTCATAGAGCTCGTCCACGAGTCGGTTGGAGAACTGGTTTTCGTTGTTAATGATGATGTAGCGAGGCACACCATATCGATAGATGATATACTCTTTGATGAAACAGACGACAGTTTCCTTCTTGACTTCCCTTAGGGGTACAGCTTCAGCCCACTTAGAGAAATAGTATGTTGCAGCTACAATGTAGGCTTATCCGGCAGACGACTTTGGTGCTATTGGTCCTACAACATCCAATCCCCACACATCAAATGGCCATGAAGCAATCGTAGGGTGTAATGGCTCTAGTGGTTGATGTATGAAGTTGGCATGGAATTGGTAGGCTTGGCACATTTTGTAGTGCTCCATCCAATCTTTCACCTTGCTTGGCCAGTAATTGCCCATCCTTTTGAGGTAGAAGTGCAGCTTTGGTCCAGACTGATGCGCTCTGTATACGTTTGAGTGTACTTCTTCTATTGCTTGATTAACTTCTTCCTCTCTTAGGCATCTTAGAAGTACTCCTTCAAAAGATTGTCGGTAGAGTGTTCCTTCGTAGTAGAGGAAGCGAGGTGCTCGTTGACGTATTTTAAAGCGGTGTCTAGGATCGTCCAGAAGTTTTCCATGCTCCAAATAGTCAATCCGTGGCAGTCTCCACTCTTCAGTGTCAACTTGAAGTACTGAGATAACATTTGTATCATTTAATAGAATTTTAGTGACGGGCAGGATCACCCATCTTTGGCAAACTGGCACGTTTACAGCTTCGTCTTTTCCTACCGGCATACTTGAGGCTAAGTTAGCGATAGCGTCTGCCATTTCATTTTCTTTTCTTGGCATATGTTCTAGCGTTATGGCCTCGAACTTTCAGAGTAGTTAAGTTGCTAGCCGGAAGTATGAGACAAGATCATCTTTCCTCACTTCATATTTAGTCAAGAGTTGATTGATTATGAGCTTAGAGTCGCCATACACTTTTAGCGTTGTGATTTACATGTCGACCGCCATTTGGAGTCCAATAATTAGCACTTGGTATTCAGCGACATTGTTGGAGCATAGCTCTCTTAGCCGGAAGGAATAGGGTAGTATTTGTCTTTATGGTGACATGAATACTACTTCTGCCCCCACTCCGTCTGCTCATGTGGACCCGTCGAAGAACATTGTCCAAGTCGAGAAGATGTCAATGTAGAACATCTCCTCGTCAGGCAAATCATCTGAGATTTTCCAATCAACTGGGATTGGATGATCGGTAAGGAAGTCTGCTAGCACTTATCCCTTGATAAGTTTAGCTGAGATGTAGATGATCTCATATTGATTGAGAAGCAACGCCCATTTAGCTAGTCACCGTCAAAACTGGCTTGGACATGACGTATTTAACTGGGTCAGGTTTGGCAACGAAGTGGATGGTGTAAGCATGCATGTAGTGTCTGCGATTTTGGACAGCAAAGACTAAGGCAAGGCATATCTTCTCGATTGGGGTGTAGTTGAGCTCGGCCCCAGTGAGGGTTCTACTTAGGTAGTAGAGTGCTCTTTCCTTTTGGTCTTCATTTTCTTATGCTAAGAGTGCTCCAGCGGAACCTTCTTGTGCAGCCATGTACAGGATGAGCAACTTTTAAGGCATCGAAGCTCTTAAGAAAGGTGGGCTTGCTAGGTACCTTTTTATGCCTTCGAAGGCATTGAGGCAAGCGTCATCCCATACGAATGGAGTGTCCTTCTTCATGAGTAGACTGAAGGGTTAGCAGCGTCTAGTGAGGTTAAAGATGAAGCGTCTTATGAAGGCAAGCCATCCTTGTAGACTTTTCAGCTCGTGTAGATTCCTTGGCTCGGGCAAGCTTTGAATGGCCTTAATCTTTGACTGGTCCACTTCAATGCCGCGGTGCTTGACAATAAAGCCGAGGAACTTCCTAGAGGTGACACCAAATGCACATTTTAACGAGTTCATCTTGAGGTTGTAGTGTCGTAGTTTGTCGAACACCATTCGTAAATCCTTCAAGTGATCAAATCTTTTCTTGGTCTTAACAACTACGTCGTCTACGTAACAATCTATGTTTTTGTGTAGCATGTTGTTGAAGATTTTCTGCATGGCACATTGATATGTGGCTCCTGCGTTCTTTAGACCAAAGGGCATTACCTTGTAGCAATAGATACCTTTTGGGGAGTGGAAGGCTGTTAGTTCCTCATCTTCGGGAGCCATGCGGATTTGATTGTACCCAGATGAGCCATCCATGAATCATAGCGCTTCATGGCCAATGGTCGCGTCCACCATATGATGTGAAAATTAACTTGACACACAAATTAAACCCTATTGTTGACAATTGTAGTAAAGATGTAAGTAGGGATTGTTCTAGACCAGGGATTAACTAGGGATGCTAATCAACACATATAAGACTTAAAAACACTAAATTAGACTCTATAGACTCAAAACTGACTCAAAACACTTAAAACAACAACAAGCAATCAAAAAGACTCAATTCTAGACCTAACAAGTGATTCCAATGAAAATCAAAATTAACTTGACTAAAAAAAACTAAAAGAAAACAGATTTTGACCCAAATAACAAGACTCAATGGAAGGGGGATTGTTTTCGACGAATTTAAAACTTAAAACAAAAACTTTGCATAAAACACTTTATAAAACGAATTTGGTGAATTGAAAAGGGTGAAAGGCTAGTTAAAGGGTCCTTCTCCACACATGACATATGCATACAAACCAATTTCCAGTTATCCTTTAGACTATGAATGACAACACCCCAAGTTAACCGTGATAGCACAAATTAACCATCAGATTTTCCTTAACTCATTGAATTGGATGGAATACGCATCGCAACCAAATTATCCATATCAAGTTCCCTAACTATGAAAAGCATGATAGAAAACATATCAAAGGTCATTAAGTTCTTTGAAAACCATAAGCATTGACGAGGCATTCGTAACTATGAAAAGCATGATACTCCTGCCTAGGATTTACTTAACATAATCATGACTAGTGACTTCCACTACTTGCGAATATAAGTTCATAACGATTAGGTGAAACTCCCTTATACTCTAGCATCAAATTCATGCATACAAATTAAGTGTCGACCCTCAATCCACACACATAAACAAGTTTTGATAACTCAGATAAGCAAATCACATTCAAGACTCAAGAAACAATAACTGGACGTAATCAGTTCATATAAAACATATAATCATGGCTTCGAATTCAACTCCAACTATAAAGAAATTAGTTTCTCATGTCTTTAAAAACATAAAACCAAATTAAAACAAACATTGAAATAAATCTAAGGATAGAGAGAACCAGAAACGTCCTAGCAATTCCAATGGCAGATTTCGAACTCTTCTTGGATTGCAAGCCACGGCACAAAGCTCATTCCTTCCTTCCTTGCAAGCACAATGGGTTGTGGATGGGTGTATGTCGAATTGGTGAGAGATGGGGGTGGTGATCTGAATGGTGCGACATATGTGTGTATTTATAGGGAAAGGGTGCGGCACAATTCCACAAGATTAGGCTAAGTTTCAGAAATCAAAGAAGGAAATGGATTACCCAATCCTAGGAGAAAAGGGATTAGGTGTATCAGATTCCAAGGGGGAAATGGATTGTAGGTTCTAGAGCTTCTAGAAGGGGTCTAGGCGCTATATTTATAGGACAAGGAGATAAGGCTTTTAGAAAACTTAAGGAAAATGTCTTCTAGAAGGGTAGGTGCGGCACAAATGTAGGAGAAGGATTAGGCCTTCTAGAAACCTATTTTAATGTGTCCTAATCTGAAAATAAATCCCCTTTGCTGCTGGAATTAAGTTAGGATAAGATTAGGATAAGATAAGATAAGATAAGGTTTGGATAAGATAAGGCAGTTTGGATAATGTTTCTTTCTTTTGAGCTGATTCTTTATCTTCAATTTCTTGAATTAATTTCTTCAACTCTTTTGCGCATTCCTAGCCTCTCTTAAACATCAAATCCGTCCATCCACCTTGCCCCATACTTGTGATATCCATTCTTGGCCCAAAACTGCTCTAAAATGCTCCAAATTGCACTTTCTTGCCAACTTTGTCATTTGGACCTACGAACACACGAAAATGGCTTAAAACACTCTAATAAGCAATAACTAACTAAATAAATGCAAGAAAACATGCTAACTAAGTCGCATAAATATGCTTCTATCACCATGATTTCAATGATTGGCAAGGGAAAGTCATCCTTTGGGCAAGCGTTGTTGAGGCCTTGGAAGTCTACATATACACGGATTTGTCCATATTTTTTAAGGACAATGACGATGTTAGAGATCCATTTAGGGTATTGCACCTCTTGAATTAAGCCTGCTTCGATTAGCTTGTTAAACTCGGCCTCAATTTGTGGGATGAGTTCGCATTGAAAGCATCTTTGAGTTTGCTTTATCGATCACGTTCCAAGCTTGACTGCCAGACGATGCACGGCAATGGTATGTTCAAGGCCAGGCATTTCCTTGTAGGACCAAGCAAAGACGTCTTTGTACTCTAAGAGCAGTTGGTAGTACTCATCGATCTCATATGTGCTTAGTAGTGCACTTACGAAGATAAGCTTTGGCTCTTCGCTTGTGCCTAGGTTGAGCTCCTTGATATCATCAACTGTGGCTTGCCCTCTGTCTTCGAGTTGTGGTGGCGTAGCAAGGATATCCTCCTCGGGAACTTCATATTTCTTGTCCTCTTGGATCATGATGTGGAAAACATCTTGGACCTCCTCTTCAGTGTCGTCGACTTAGGCTTGTTGGCGTGAAGATTGGCCAGTATGGATGATGGTGTACTTCTTTACCTTCAGTTGTCCTTTTGTGTCCACTTCTAAGGTTGGTTAGCGCTTAATCCTTGAAGGAATCGAGCTGCGGACGTCGTCTTTTTCTACTAGACCATCAAGATTTTCTTCGTTTGGCATTGTCTTCCTTTTTTTAGAAGTCTTCTTAGTCTCTACAAGTCTTTCCAAGGCAGACCGTCGTAGATGAGAGTTTGCCGTGTTGCTTTGTTTCTTAGGTTTTGACAACCTTTCGAAGATAAAGTTTTCGGGTGTTGGCGTGTTAAGCCGTTTGAAGACGGAAGTTCGTTCTTGACCTCCAATGTGATCAAGTGCTGAAATTCTGGGTTTTGAATAATTCAACCTATCGAAGACTGATGTTCGAGGGGCGAGTTTCAGCTCCTCTTGATTTTGTTCAATGCTCACGCTGATATGTTGAGCGTTAGCATTTTTCGCTTTCCGTGAAATCTGCACGGGTGTATTTGGTAAGAAGCCAAGTCTAGCTTTGTTGTTGTTAACTCTGTAACCATGCTCTTTGTTGTTGACGGTGAGGTCATGTTGTTTGTTGTTGAGGAAGTGAAATCGTACCCAGCATTTGACATAAGTTTGTTGGCATTTGGGTCAAAGCCTTCTTCAGTCCTCTTGGTTGGAAGAGAGCTTGGTTCCGTCCATTTTTACAAAGGTTGTATGAAGCCTTGCGGTGGCTTTGAGATTTTAGCATCGTCTGGCTGTGTTAGAGGTAAAACTGCATTTGCCTTGAGCAGCTTTATGTCGTCCTTGTGTAGCTGTGTGTCGGCTTTGCTTGTTTCGAACAGAGACTGCCCATTTTTTTTTCTCGATAGATGGGTGTGTTTGATCCATTTGAGGGCGTCACATTCCCTTCGGTTGCTGCAGGCTTAGCAGGCTCATCATCGTTTTTGCTTGAAGTTGGCATGGCTTCCCCTTCTTTCTCTTTGGGCATGACTTGCCACTCATTCTTTTTGGGTGCGGCTTTGCCTGTGGACTTGATCTCTTTTAGAAGAGCTTCAGGCATCGTATCTTCATCCATGTAGAACTTGGAGTCTACGAAGTGTGATTCGGCTTCGGTGAATGGCTTGGTGTCGCCTTGTATTACCTTCACTTCGTCTCGGTAGTATTTTAAGCATTAATGGAGGCTGGACAACACCACTCCATTCTCATGGATCCAAGGCCTTCCCAGGAGCAAACTGTATGAAGTTCACGCATCAATCACATGGAATATCATGCTTGACTTGAGTTCGCTAATAGTCATCTCGACGTGAACCATGCCTATCGCTCTTTGTCCTCCTTGGTTGAAACCTTGGATTAGCAGACGGCTTCGGGTCAGTTCACCCACCTTGATGCCGATTGTAGTCATTATTTAATTTGGCATAATGTTTATGGCTGAACCACCATCCACAAACATGCGGTTGACTTTGTGCTATTTCTCATGCCCAGAGATGAAGAGATGACTATTGTGAGGCTTTGAACCTAGCAGTAAGTCTTCATAGTGGTGATTGCGTCATGGGCGGTATAGCATTTGGTGTATTCATGTGTCCAAAGTTCCAAACCTTTGTCCTTCATTTCTTGTACTTCGTGGTCGTTGGGACTCGCTAAGACTGCTATTAGTGCTCTTCGCATCTCCTTGGGTAATCGTAGCGCCTCCTCGATGCTAAAGTATGACGCCAGGCTTTCTTTAGGCGTGGAAGTTTTCTCTTCCTTGACGGCAATGGCTTTACCTTTTGAGGGATCTTCTATCTCTACTTCAACCATGTAACAGGCAACGGTAGTGCATTATTGGAAGAAATCCTTCAGGAAGTACTCGTGCAAGGAGACGAGAATCCGTGGCTCTTGCTCCATAGGTTCCCCAGCATACGTTGCCTTAGCAGCTCTTACATTTTTTGTAGGTTTCCTATTGTTGCGGCGGCGGTGCTTTCTCGCTTATTCCACTTTTGGTTTTACGGCTTGTGATCTTAGCTTCTTTCTCTTCTTGTAGGTCACCAGTGTCCAACCCTCTTCATCGTTGGGAAGTGCATTTTGGCCACTTGCCCCCAGTGATGGTTGTGTAAAAGATTCCATGTGGCTTAATCATGGGTGGGAATGAGCATGTGTTACTTGGAAAGGCACGGGATCGAACGAACCAAACACAATTGCAGTAGTGTGCGTTGCAGCTGTGTCTTCAAGGTCGAGTTCAATCTGCCCTTGTTGTGCCAGTTTCATAATAAGCTCATTGAGGATGAAGCACTTGCTAACATAATGGCTCATAATACGATGGTATCTGCAATACCTAGGATCATTTAAGCGATTCATCTCTTCCGAGCGCTTGCACTTAGGTAACTCGATCACCTTTTTCTCCAACAGATCGTCTAGCATTGTGGCCACGTCAGAGTCTGAAAAGGGGTACGTCTTTTGCTCTAATTCATTCAAGGTGTTTTTGTCCCTATCTTGAGTGCGAGAAGGCTCACCTCTTTTTATCTCCTTCGCTTTATTCTTGGAAGAGATCTTGACGGAGTTAGTGTTGACGGTAAAAGCTTCCTTGGTGGGCTTATTCCCAGTCTTGTCTACCTTTAGAGCAAACACCTTGTCCTTCTTGAAGTCGGTGATTGGCTCTTTTTTTCCATAGTTAGCGATACTTAGCTCCATGTCGTGGGAACGAGTCGCCAGTTCCTCAAAGATCATCAACTTTATGCCTTAGAGGATGTAGTGTAGGCTCTAATGCATACCTTGAATGTACATCTCAATGGCAGAGGTTTTAGACAGCTGATCCATACAATCCAGACTTAATGAGCGCCATTTGTTGATGTAGTCGACGACCGGCTCATCCTTCCATTGCTTTGTACTTGTCAGCTCCAGCATGCTTATGGTGCGACGCGTGCTATAGAAGCGGTTGAGGAATTCTCTTTCAAGCTGGTCCCAACTATTGATAAATTCGGGCTCGAGGTCGGTGTACCAGTCAAGGCATCACCTTTTAGCGAGCGGACGAACTGCTTGACGAGGTAGTCTCCCTTTGTCCCAGTGTTGTTGCAAGTTTCGATGAAATGGGCAATATGTTGTTTAGGTTTGCCTTTCCATTAAATTGCATGAACTTTGACAGCTGATAACCCTTTGGCATCCTCAAGGCGTCAATCTTCTTGGAGTAAAGCTTTGAGTACAGCACGGAGTCATGCCAGCTTCCTTGGTACTGGCCCTTGAAGGTACTAGTGATCATCTCCTGCAACTGATAAAACCATGCCTCACTTCTTACTCAATGCAGGCAATACAATGTAACAAACAACATTCATTTCATTCAATCCCTTTTTTCCTTCTTACATATCTTCTTATATAGCTACTGACTCTTCAACTACTAAGCAATCTACTAACAACCTTATCTTTTACCCTACCCAACTTGCTAACCATCTAACCAAGTAACCACTTGATAATGCTGACACACCATCCTAGTTAGCATCCTATCAATACCCCCCTTGAAAAAAGTCTTGTACAACAAGACTTCAAAAAGAAAAGAGACAATACAAGCTAGTACATGGTAATTCTGTAAGTCACTAATGCATCAACTATTCACAATAGAGCAACTTCAGGAAACTGATTCTTCAAATCTACATAAACTTCCTATGTAGCCTTTTCAGCCTTGTGATGTTGCCATTGAACCAAGATTTCGGTGGTTGATGTACTGCCCTTCTTTGTCAACCTTCGATCTAATATTGCAATCGGTATATCCCGTAAAATCCCATCATCTATAAGCACTGGTAGTGGAACTGTTGGTTGAATACTAGGTCCCAAGTGTTTCTTAAGACATGAAAAATGAAACACTGGGTGCAACTTTGACGTTTCTGGAAGCTTTAATTTGTAAGCAACAAGGCCAACTTTTGCTAAAATTTCGAAATGACCATAGAAGCGAGGCTGCAACTTATACAAAGGATGGAAGGCCAATGATGGGTGTTGATAGGGAACCAACCTCAAGTATACCTATCCCCAATTGAAAAACCCTTTCAGTTCTGTGTTTGTTTGCTTGCACGGTCATTCGATTCTGAGCAGTTTCTCAATTTGCTTTCAACAACGATAGCATCATGTTCCGTTCTGTTAAACTTCTATCTACCATCTCCAACTTAGTAGTACTAGCTTCATAAACTGGAAGATGTGGAGGAGATTGGCCATACACCACTTCATATGGAGATAATTTTGTTGTAGAATAATGGGCTGTGTTATAGCTCCATTCTGCCCATGGTCACCATAAGGACCATTTCCTAGGTTGAAGATTACAAAAACAACACAAGTAAGTCTCTAGACAGCGATTGACCACTTTTGTTTGACCATCTGTCTGAGGGTGATACCCTGAGCTGTGGCATAATGAAGATCCTTGTAGTGTAAAGAATGTTTTCCAGAAAGCACTTATGAGTAAAGGATCTCTATCACAGATGATTGATGTAGGCATACCATGCAATTTGAATATGTGTTCCACAAAGAGATTAGCTACAGATGCTATTGTAAATGGGTGAGACAAGGCAAAGAAATGACTATACTTTGATAATTTGTCGATAATCACCCAGATAACAGTTTTTCCTCTACAAGGATGTAGCACCACTAAGAAATCCATTGATATATTAGACCACACCTAAGAAGGAATTGGTAATGGTTAAAGTAAACCTGCAAGAGCTAAAGTCTCATAATTCTGCTGTTGACAGATTTGACAACTGGCCACAATTTCCTTGATATCCCTCTTCATTCCATTCCAGTAAAAAGATCGAGAAAGTCTCTTATAAGAAACTAGGATGGCCTGCAGAATGACTACTGTGATGTTTGTCAAATACATGTTGGCGCCAAGAGTTGTCGGGGCTTAAGACAATTCGATTCTTGTACTGAAGGAAACCATTGTCGACTTTATATTTGAACATAGCTAATGGAGATGAATCTGTTACAGTTTGTATTGCTTGAATTTTTTCTAGAATCCAAGGGTCATGTTCACTATATCTGCGCAAATCATCCATCCAGCTCAAGTAAAGACATGAAATGACCAGAAGCTCTATGTGATCTAGTGTAAGACTTGACTACTCTTAAAGTGGTTCCAAAGGAAGTCTTGATAAAGCATTAGGCACCTGATTATCACACCCTTGTTTATATTGAATTTCATAGTCAAATCCCAATAATTTAGATACCCACTTTTGTTGAAATGGAATGTTAGCTCGATTTTGCAGGAAAAACTTCAAGCTATGGTGGTCTATCTTGATAATGAAATGTCTGCCCACTAGGTATGATTGCCATTTTTTTATTGCATGTATGATGGCTATCATTTCTCGTTCATAAGCAGACAAGGATTGATTCTTAACACTTAATGCTTTACTGGTAAAAGCAATAGGTCTACCATGTTGTTGTAGAACAGCACCAATTCCATAACCAGATGCATCACTTTCAATTGTAAATGTATGATGATAACTCATCTATTTCATACATTTATACCATCCATTCCTAGTCCATTTGTGATATTTTTGAGTTAAAATAGTTGCATTTTACCCTTTTTTTTGTTAGTGTGCAGCTAATCGTATTTTGGAGCTCAGTTGAGGACAAATAAGGCAAATTGGTGCTAAAAGTGGAGAATTGAATAAGGATGCTGGTGTAGACAAAGAATTAAAAGTGAAAACTAAATATGGTGATGAATATGGCTCTTTATAAGACCAATAACAGCAAAAAATGTGGGAATTAAATGCCCAATTACTGAGATGTATTGGCAATCTGTAACAGCCTCTTTAACAACATAAAACCTAGCCTTTCAGCCACTTTTACAGACACCTTTCATTCTGAGCGAATTTCACAACTCCAGTCACTATTTTTCTCTCTTTTCATCCACACTCAAAACTCACCCATTCTATACACTCCAACATCACCGAAGACTTATCCTAACAGGCTGTTCTTGGAGAAGTTCAACATCAGAATTGCTTCAAGGGTTTCCTCTCTCTTTGATTTATTTTCACTCATGTTGTGTATTTCCAATTTCATCTCTGTGAGCATGATGTGTAACTAAATTCATAACTAGGGATTTCGATGTAACCTTGCACAATTGACCCATGTTTTTATGTTAAAGTATTCAATTCATCAATTTGTCTCTTGTTTCATTCACTGAATCTTTTGTTAAATTTGTTTATTAATTTTAATGATTGATCACCATTAGGATTTCTTACAGATCATGTGATCAAGATTATAGTAAACATCATACTTAATCTTGGTAGACATGTGAATGAATGAAGAGAATGCTATGCAAAATCCTGCCATGTATTTTCTTTGGTTCTTTAACGTTTTCTTGCATGCTAAAGACTCTTAGTTTGGAACCGAAGTTGAACATCCCAATTAGGTTGTAGATTAGGAGAATTTGATCAAAACCACACATCATATGGCTGATCATATAAATGTAAAACGAAATCTAGAAACAGGTTGGTAATTGAATACAGTTTAACTTTATAAACATGGAATTGGTTTTGTAATGGTGAACTCGAAATCCCTGGACCCATCCTCATCGTTTCTCAGTCAACATACCATTTGTTGTTACATTTTTCTTGCATTTATAGTTATTTTCATTAACAGCTCAAAACCTACATTCAATTTGTTATTTTCATTGATTAGTTAGGGTTCTTTCAATGCTAGTAATTTATAGAGGTCTAATCAGTCCTTGTGGTTCGACACCCTTGCTTGTGCCATTATACTAACCATATATTGCACTTGGAAGGAACACAACATATGACTGAAATCTGGTAAGGCCAATACTTGAGGTGACAACATTGTTTGCTTGAGGGTGTTGAATGTCACTGTGGCAGCATCATTCCACTTGAAATTATCCTATTTAGTAAGAGCTGTCAAATGACTGATTATCTTGCCAAAATCAGGAATAAATTTCCTGTAATAACCTGTCAATCCAAGGAATCCTCTTAAAGCTTTCACAGTAGTAGGCACAGGCCACTTGGCTATGGCATCCAGTTTAGAAAGGTCGGCTGCCACTCCTTCGTGTGATACTACATGCCCCAAATATTCGACTTTCTCTTGCCCAAATGCATATTTAAACTATTTGACATATAGAGTATAAGATTGCAGAAGCTCGAAAACAGTTTGAAGGTGTTCCAAGTGTAGTTCCCAAGAGCTGCTATAGAACAAAATATCATCGAAAAATACCAGATGAATTTTCGAAGGTATGGTATAAATTTCTCAATCATTAAGCACTGGAAGGTTCTTGGGGCATTAGTCAATCCAAAGGGCATGACTAAAAACTCATAGTGACCATCATGAGTTCGAAAAGCAGTTTTCTCAATGTCATCAGGGTGCATTCTAATCTGATGGTAGCCCGATCTGAGATCCAATGTAGAGAAAACTTTAGCTCCAAACATTTCATCCAACAGTTTATCAATCAATGGAATGGGAAATTTGTCTTTGATTGTGAGACTATTGAGATGTCTATAATCCATACACATTCTCCAAGTTCTTTCTTTTTTCTTAACTAGAAAGACCGGAGAGGAATAAGGACTATTACATATTCAAATGAAACCTGCAGATAACAGTTCCTGCACACACTTCTTAATTTCTGTCTTTTGTAGAGGACCATACCTATAAGGCCTGATACTTGGTGGTCGACTACCTTCAATGAAGGAAATTCTGTGATCATGTAATCTGGGAGGTGGTAATGTACTAGGGGTAAGAAATATCACTTCGAATTGATGTAAGAGCTGTTGTAGTTGTTACTGTCGGGACAAGGAAAGAGTTCCTTTCTGTTGATTAATATCCTCAGGGAGTAACTGAAACATGATAGCTTCAATGGATGGTTCTTGCAGCAATAACCTCTTCATTTGGAATGCAGTAACCTCCTAAATGTGATCCCCAAAAGCTTCTTAACTGGAAAGACAATGAGTTTGATTACCTTGTTGAAATTTCATGTACAATTTGTCAAAGTCCCATAGCACTGGGCCAAGAGTCCTAAGCCATTGTACGCTTAACACTATGTCACAGCCGACCAAAGCCATCGCATACAAATCTGTGATGCAATGGTAATCTTGGATCTTGAGTGGTGCTGCCCCTAAAGTGCCTGCAGTTGATACCTTCCCCTCATCTGCAATCTTAACAGGAAATGCATGAGTGGTATCCAATTGTCCTCTAATTCGCCTGACGAATGCCAAATCAATGAAATTATGAGAACTTCTGGAATCAATGAGTATAACAATTGAACAGTTCTTAAGCATACCACAAACCTTCATTGTTTTAATCGATTTAGGTGGAGGGGTGCCAAACAATGGACAAGCAGTAATTTCTGGTTCTAAATTTTCTTCCTCTAATTGTGCCGTTTCTTCATATTCTTGAACATCAATAAACAACAATTGTTTTTTCTTACAAGAATGTCCCCTAGTGTATTTCTCCTTGCAGTGAAAACAGAGACCCTTTTTTCTACAGAATTCAACCTCTTCAGGAGTTAGTCTTCACACATTATCAGTTTTGGTCTTAGTATCACTAGTATAAACAGTACTAACATTGGATAAGGGTGTTCGCACATGAGGATTACCATAAGATCGAGAGAAAGACTTTACTTTTAGATCCGAGAGCTTGGCATCCAATTGCTGGGCATAAACTGTGGCTTCCAAAACGTCTTTGGGCTTCAGGATTTTGACATCGTGCCGTAATTCCGCCTTTAACCCACCAATGAAGCATGATTTCAAGAGAGAATGGCTCATCTCTCGATTCCTGTTAGCTAACCTTCTGAACTCCAGAATGTAGTCTCTCAATAGGCCCAATTGTCACAGCTTTACCAAGCTTTCTGCAGAATCTTCGAACTTGGACGGACCAAATTCGTCCCATTTGAGGTAGTACACAATGCAATTAGACCACTGGAACCACTGCAATGGCTCCCCTTCTAGATGAAAAGACGCCATTTTTACTTTCTTAGAATCTTCGATGCTAAAGAAGTCAAAGTAATGATCGACCTTGTAGATCCAACTCAAGGGATCATCGCCATCAGTAAATCTTAGAAAATCAATCTTGAGAAATAGGGAACGTTGCATCGCTGCACTGTCCTGAGCTTCTTGGCGAAGTGGCATGGCTTCCCAATTCGAATCCTTTCCTGCCCGCAGCATTATATCGGAGTTTGTGGCATGGCTTCTCAAGTTCCCCTCGACGATAATGTCTGTAACTCCTGCATAAGCATTTCGTGGTTCCTCTGATTCTCCTTCCTTGATTCAACAAATTCTACCCTTGATTCCCTGAACTTTTTCTGGAATTCGGTAAATTGTGCTTCGAGCTTGGATACACGAGACTCCATTGCTTGCTAAGAAGCAAGGCGAGTCATGCGCAAGAAAGGATTAAGCAGGATCGGTCACCGGCTAATACCAATGATAAAACCCTACCTCACTTCTCACTCAATGAAGGCAATACGATGTAACAAACAACATTCATTTCATTCAATCCCTTTTCTCCTTCTTACATTTCTTCTTATATAGCTACTGACTCTTCAGCTACCAAGCAATCTACTAACAACCTTATCTTTTACTCTACCCAACTTGCTAACCGTCTAACCAATCAACCATTTGATAGCGCTGACACACCATCCTAGTCAACATCCTATCAGCAGCTGCTGGATAGAGAGAGATCCCACGAGCATTGTTGCTTGGTCCAGCTTCTCTTCGGCTTTCTCCACTAGAGGCTCTTCCTTTTCGTCGGTTCTCCTTTGGTAGGTCAACCTTCAGGTTAGCTTTGTCGTCGTGTTGTGCCTCCAGACAGTTGATGAGCGTAGCAATTTGCAAGTCCTTCTCCTCCACGGTCCTTACCAGCCTTGCAATTGCTTCACTCATTTTAGCCAGCTGCTCATCGATGAAAGTTGCGCCAGTAGTCATGACTTGCATGGCTACGGGACATGAGATGCTTGAGTCGGCGTCAGAAGTCAAAGACTCGGAGTACCTCATTGGGCTTTCTTCCCTTGGCGCCCTTAGCGAGCCAGGGTGATCATGGGTTCGTGCCTCGGGTGCTCTTGCTCCTTCAGCAGAGTTAACGGAGGGGTGAAAGGCATGGCATAGAAAGTTCTTGCTTGCTCCGAGTTGTGACGCCCAAAGTGCCACCACTTGATGCAAGGATGCCCTTGTTCTTCACGTTGGTAGCAGGAACAACTTGATCATTTCTTGATGCCATTTGTGCTTTTTACGGGTTTGAAGATAGAGATGAGAGGTAGAGATATCCCACCGGGCGTGCAAAATTTGTAAACACGAAAATTTTGTATTGAATGAAACGAGAACACGTGTACAACGTAGATTTGTATTGATTTGAATTTGTAGGTTACAATCTTTGTTTACAACTTTTCCTTTGATTAAGTCTTCAAATTTGATGTAGATACTTGATCGTTGATCCAAGGGTCGTGATGACTTGATTTTGAACGACCAATTGAATGATTGCTTCAAGTTTTGAGCTTGAAACAAACGTGGGGATGGTCTTCACCTCAAGGTGCGGCAAAGATGGTGTGGATGCGGGATTGCGTTGCTTTAAGGATCTTGGCGACTTGAACTTGAAATGAACATTGCTACAAGTTATAAGCTTGCAACAAAGTCTTGAAGGAATCGGCACGAGTGCTTGTTGATTCTTCAAGGAAGTGCTTTGGCTTTGGTCGAGAGAAAGCTTCGGCTTTGGTTGAATGTTCTTTGAAGAGAGCTTGGGCAACGTATTAGTCTTCAAAGGTTTGCATAGGTTCTTCTGTGTAGAGATTTTTTTTTACCCTTATACTTGTGGGAGGACCTTGTATTTATAGGCTTCTCAAGGCTTGCCTTTGGGATGATTTTAGGCATGTTTTGTGTCTTAATTTTAGGCATGTTTTGTTGCCTATTTTATGAGCAATCTTCAATTCTTACTCGTTTTATGAAGATGCTTTAACATTCTTTCCAGTTTTAGGATAAATTTGGATTCCCTAGCCGAACTTAAGGGGGATTCTCCCTTATTGCCGAATTTTGGGGAAGTTTTATACTTCCTTTGCTTGATTTGTGCCGCATGTCATTGATGATTTGTCCATTTATGATGAGTCATATGCCACTTGTACCTTTGCGATGCATTATTTGTATGCAACAAAATTTACATGCCATGTCTAAGGTTCACCTACTATAACGCAATCTATACACTTGAATTCTCCTGCCCACTACTTGAGTCTAAAATCATTAACTAACTTGACCGTCAGAGAGCCTTTGGCCGGCACACCCCCTCCCCTTAGCCTAAGGCTTGCTCACGGTTGTTTTACTATTTTTCAGGTTGCTCAGGTTTACAAGGATTCGTGCCCCACCGCCGCTCACGGAGGTGCGCATATTTGGTTCCAACAGTTCATGTATATGCATTGTTGTGTAAAAATACAAATTTTATTTGGGATTTTATAATTTTAGAGTTTATAATTTGAGATTTTTGAAGGGTAAATAACAACCGTTATAAAGGTCTAAAACTTGTTAAGAGTTTGTTTGTCTGTTTTTTTTTTTTTTTTTTTTTTTTTTTTTTTGTTTTGATTTTTTTAGCAAACAATATTATTTATACTAAAGGGAAGGGGATAGGCTTAACCTCACAATGAGCTAGCAATAATGTGATTCAAATTCACTTTTGAAGTAATAAATTGGTATTGAGCTAGTCATTCTCGACATTTGAGTTTAAAACTTCTCACTTATAAATGAAAGAATACCACTAGACCGTGATATTAGTTGATGGACTAAGGAGCATTAGGGATGTTATAAGTAGGTGGGTTCCCATTAAATAGTTTATATAAACGTACCTCCATCTGATAACCAATGTGAATGACAAGGGCATTAGGGATGTACTTAATGTCGTACCACTGGACATCTCTGCAGGCTTGGAGGCCTTGAACATCGTTGGGGATGAGAATGGTGACAGTTGACATGTCGGTATGAGCCACCACTCCAAGGGCAAAATCCGGGCGAGGACATGGTGGGTGGTAGTTAATTTTGAGAAGGTACTCCAAGTTATCACCACCGACAGCCTTCTTTAACTCCTGTCCTTCAAGCCCCAACCCTAAAGATAGCATCTACAACTTGTTCACCATCTAGTGCATATGCTTAGCATACTCCTCGTTAGCTTCCCTGTACCCCCATCAAATTGAAAATAGTTAATATTTAATCACTTTCGCATTCACTCTGATATTGTAAAAAGGAGTGGTGTTAGCAATGTTACATCTATGTGATAACCGAAGAAAAGGTATACTAAATGGTTTTCTTTTTAGGGGTGTGATATCCACACACCCCATTTTACTTCTCACACATCTTTTTAATTTTCGACCGTCGAATCGGATAAATTAAAAAAGATCAACGAACATAAATTATCAAGGGATATGTGAGAAGTAAAATATGATGTTTGGATAGCACATCCCTCTTTTTATTACATAAGATACTACTACTCTAACTAGAGGAAAAACGCTCGAACTCATAAAATTGTAGGTTGAAAAGGAATACCTTATCTACTAAAACAATTTACATTGTCACTAAAATGATTTAAAGATGAATTTGAGAGGTAGAGTTTCGTCGGTCCAAAAAAGAAAAAAGAAAAAGAGTGGCCCATTAGAATAAAAGAATATTTTTTTCGTTTTACTCATTTGTTGTTTTTTTTCTTCGGAAAAAATTACTTTTAAATCGTTACTCATCATAGGAATCCACCGCTTACTTTAAAAATTAGTTTAACTTTTTTCTCTTCACTTTAACAGTAACAAGGAGTCCAAGATGATATTTTTTAGTGATAGTGCAAATGACATCTTCATATTTTGGTAATATTATTTTTTCAAAAGGAAAGGGATCCTCTCTGGATTCATTTCACCAAATCGTCCTTATCAATCAATTCGGACTCTTAAAATTTGATTCAACGGCTAAAAACAAGAAGCCTCTTTAAAAGTTATAATAACTTTAACCGTTGAATCAAATTTCAAGAATCCGGATTGATTGATGGGAAGGATTTGATGGAAGAGATCCGGAAAGGATCCCTTTCCTTTTCAAAAAGGGAGTATGATTCTCTCTCCTTCCATCCCTTCCTATTTAAACGATTGTGATTGGAAGCAAAGCCTCTGTGTACCTGTCCTATTCATACTCTAATGCTGTGTTAGGTTGATAGTGGTATGGCATTTTTTTCTGTCGATGACAATGGTATGTTGAGTAACATAAAAAATTAAAAATGAAAGTGATAGTGTGTTGTGGTCCTGTCGTATTACTTTAATGTCCTGTGCTAGATTGACAATGGTACGTTAAAAAATAAAAATAAAAGTGATAGTGTGTTGTGGTCCCCATCAAAAATTGAACTCTAAATTTTCAACTTTTGCATGTTATTTTGCCCTGTTCCGAACACTCTTTTTTAATTCACCCAGTAATCTGCATCAATAAACAAAATAACGTCTGAAATTAGTCAAATCGTACATACATCACAAACTAAGGGAATTATGGCGATTGTCTACCTTTCTATCGAATACATCCATCGATAGTTGACAGGTCCAGCTAGAAGCGCCTCATCCAGCAAGTGAATCATGACGTAGATCATGCTTGTGAAGAAAGCTGGAGGAAATATTTGTTAAAACTTGCATAGCTTCAATAATATCGTCGCATAACTGTTTAACATTAGACTTGCGCATAGATCTTGCAGTTAATTGAGAAAAATATCTCGCCAAGACCATAATCGGCTTCACCACATCTTCAGGCAAAAGGTGTCGAATTCCCACTGGGAGAAGCCGTTGAAGTATCACATGACAATCATGACTCTTAAGGCCTGACAATTTGCCTCCATCTACATTTGCGCAACCGCCGATGTTTGAAGCATACCCATCCGAAATCTGTACAGAAGATAGAAACTTCAAAAACTCTTTCCTCTTATCCAGTTTCACCAAAAACGATGCAAGCTTCTTTCTGGCTATGTCTCTGTCCCTTGTTATCCATAAACCTGGCCTAATGCCCATTTTTTCCAGATTGATCTGAGCTTTTATTGTGTCCTCTGTTTTTCCCTTGATGTCTAGTATAGTTCCGATCAGTGTATCAAACACATTTTTCTCAACATGCATTACATTGATGTTGTGTCTCAATTTTAATTTGGATCGGTACGGGAGCTCGAACAACCTCATCTTGTGTGTCCAGTTCAGATGTGTGTCTGGTCTTGTCCTATTTACGAATTTTCCTAACGGAGCAAAATCCAAACGATTCACCTGAGCCAAAATTTCATCTCTGGACTATTCTCTGGGTATTGGACGAAGCTTTGTGTCTTTGAAGAAGGTTGTCTTCGGTGTTCTATTCTGAGAGGTCATTTTAAACTGCGACTCATTACATACATGGCATTTATCCAACGCTTTATTCTCTTTGTAGA
The DNA here is from genome assembly GCA_024362995.1 of Heteromeles arbutifolia. Classification (NCBI taxonomy): domain Eukaryota; kingdom Viridiplantae; phylum Streptophyta; class Magnoliopsida; order Rosales; family Rosaceae; genus Heteromeles; species Heteromeles arbutifolia. The sequence continues at coordinate 39,183,093 of JANCRC010000001.1, read as the reverse complement.
ATAAATAGCAATTATTTTTACACGTGTGAATTTTTTCATATCCCAATCCAAGACCACTCAGCACCTTTGTAGACATCGAAATTTCTGTGAAACAAATGTTGACCACTTCACCTACAACCTACACTTATTTCACCAACAACATACTCTCACTTCACCTACAACCTCCACTCATTTCACCAACATCATACACTCATTTCACCAACAACATCCACTTATTTCACCTACAACATCCACTTACTTCACCAAGAAAATTTGTTGTGGTCATTCATTCTCAAAATCTATAAATAGGCTTCTCCATCACAAGACAAAGATACCAATTGACATCACACCAAAAACCTTGAAGCTTTGAAACTCTAAAAGCTCTCAAGCAAATCCCGAAGGATCAAGAAAGCTCTCTTCGTTCTTCGTCAAATCCCCCTTCAAGATCAAGCCCCCCTCCCCCCCCCCCCCCCCCGACGACCCTTGAAGAAAGTGTTCATCGTTCATCAACCTTCAAGATCAAGCCCCAAAGGCCCTTGAAGAAACTTCCAACCGTTCATCCAAGATCAAGCATCGACGGCCCTTGGATCAACAACACAACCCACAAATCTACATCTTACGAAGATAGAATCAGATGACTAAATTGTAAAAGAGATTGTAACCCAAAAATTAATACAAAATATTATTTTGTACACATGTTCTTGTTTCGTTCGTTTCAGGAAAATTTGTGTTTACAACTTTCTTTGTACTCTTATGATCTTTAGGCAAGCAATTCTCCTTTGGAAGCATCCTCTTAAAAACCCCCAAAAAGTAATCAAAACACTAGTTTGACATACGAAACTTTATTTTGCCATGCATCAACTCAACAATGGTCGTGAGCACCGAAAATCCTTCGCAACCGCGGTATAATTCTTGCTTGGCACTTTTTAATATTTTTTTCATAATTTTCAAATGCTTCACTGTCCATGGTGGGAAGGACGTCATCTTCTACTTCCTCATTCGTATTCGAACTAGCGTTTGGAAAAGCATCATTGATAATGTCCATAATTTGTTCATTTAGGTCCACAACAGATTCAACTGTCTCCACTGCTCGAGTACTGTGTGAGGATGAAACATGTTGTATTTTTTCTACATGATGATTCCACATAGTATAAGTCTCCATCATCCCATTTTTTACTACATGGTATTGAACAGTTTCAAAATATTCAGTCATTTAGTTGTTACACTTTCTACAAGGACACCGAATTTAAGTTGAACCCCGGTTGTTTGCAATTGCAAAATCAATGAACTGATTTATTCCATCTAAATAATCATTAGCACATCTGCTAGGATTATGTATCCACTGTTTGTCCATATCACCCGCAAACCTAAAAAATTTACAAGGGTTACAACAACTTCATTTATGACATGCCACCTTATGTCCCCGGTATAGGACCTATCTCATTCAAGAATGCACAGTTATGTGCTATAATTTACGATTCCAAAACATTAGGGTTCGAATGTGGGAAAACTTCGGCAGCATCTCCCTCTTCAAGTGCACGACGTAGATACAAAAAATTACGATGCACCCGAAGAACGCAAAGAGATACTACCAAATTTCCCACGTTCAAACTTTAATACGTGAACTGCAAACTACGACATGTAATTGTGCATTTTCAAACTGTCCAAAATTTTGGGACAATTCAGGAATTAATTGGACCGCAGTCATGCTTGTACATTCATTCGCGAAATCTAACCAATTCTTAAACGAGAAACTAAGCTCATATGAACATTGCAAACCATTTTTTTTGTACATTCATACAAAAATGTTTGCATACAAATTCATAAACTCACAACAAGTATACACTACGTACAACACAATTTAAATGATTGGAAATTAAATAAGTTAGTTAAGAAAATAACATTTGAGATTAACGACAACAACGCATTCAATGCTGCTAGAAATTCTAGCAGGAAGGCAGCTGCTGCAATTGTTTTGCAGCTTCTGCCTTCCTGCATTATGGTTAAATTCAGTAAAGTGAAAAGACTTTGTGCAACGAAAGGACCGTCGTGCAAAACATGCTGCTGCCCCTTTGGGCGCCATCCAACCACTTTTGCAGCATTTGTTATAACACTTTGCACGACGAAAGCATTGTCACGCAAAACATGGTGCTTCCACATTTGGCGCCATCGAACCGCTCTTTGCCGCGTCTTTTATACCACTTTGCGCGACGAGCCATTGTTTGTAGCGCATTACTTTTTTTTTTAAATAAAAAAATAAAAAAATTCGTTTTTTTAAATAAAAAATTTGTTGTAGGCCTATTTAATTGAACGATCTAGCGTTTAGATAAAGAGAGGGGGCCGGCCACAATTAGAGAGAAAAGAGATTGATTTAATTGTGAGGTGTGTTTGATTCACCTCATTGTGCCTTTATTTATAGTAGTAGGATAGGTAAATACCTTTCCCTTTAGGATTACAACATTTAATAGGTAATCTACTCATAATAGGAATATAAGATACTTTCCCATATTCTCAAGGATTTACATAATCACATTCCTATTCTAACTATGACTGCAACATTCCCCCTTGAGTGTGTAAATACTCAACAAACCATCGCATCAGATCTTTAGCAGATAAGGTAGAATAGTTGATGAAGTCATTGGCACAACGGGTGATAGTGAGTCTCAAATTTAATTTGAAGTATGCATTTGTAAAAACTCACAAAAACCTCGCTATGGTAAAACCCAAGATAGGTAAAACCCATAGGCTAAGGAGAAAAATAAGAAAATAAGTATAATGTCTAAAACAAACGTCAAACAGACGAAAGTAGTGAACTCAACGAAGTATGATCATCCAAGGATGGGTGCCTCCTTAAAACCTCATTAGGTAGCAAAAACCCAATGGGAAAAATGCTCCTAATCGTAGGAAAAAGAGTACATTAAGATCATGTAAGTATGCTTCTAGATACTCCCCCTAAGTTAGACATAACTTCTAAATAAGAGAACTATAAGCGATTCAACTCAGATAGTTTACGCATATCGATTCCTTGGATGAGCTTTTGAAATGTAGACTTGGGCCAGGTTGTCCTGGGAACGGATTTGCTTGACTTCAATGTTCTGATGCTGCAGCTTCTGGTGTGAGTAAAAGAACTTCAACGCTATATGCTTAGTGTTGTCTCCCTTGATGTATCCCTTCTTCAACTGCTCGATACATGCAGCATTGTCTTCAAAGATCGTCATAGGAAGGTTAATTGGATAATCAGGGTGGTGAGCCCTTAGCTTTATGATTTGAGCTAGGAGTTTAGCAAATGCAGCATTGCATATGGACAACAGGAAAACATTTGACCATCCTGTTGATTCATCAACCAACACCATAAAGTATTTAAATGGTCCACAGGTTGGTTGGATAGGTCCACAAATGTCCCCTTGAATCCTCTGAAGAAATTTAAGGGGGTCATGAATAATCTTTGTATATGAGGGTTGAGTATTTAACTTCCCTAAAGAACATGCTTTGCATGGTGGGAGTCCAACATAGGGATGTAACTTATGCTCGTGAGAAGATTTGAGGATACGGCGCATCATGTCATGTCCAGGATGTCCCAAACGATCATGCCAAAGCAACAAAGTGTCCTGGAACTCAGGCATAGGGTCGGCCACACTATGGGCTTTTATGCTGTGATTGATTATGATGTATAACCCACTTGGCAGACATTCCAACTTCTCGTGAATATGCTTCTGGCTATATTCGTATAAAGTGATACAAAGAAATTCAGAACCATTATCTTCAGTGGTTTCAAGATGATATTTATTATCTCAAATATCTCTAAAACTCAGCAACGTTCTTCCGGAACGTGGAGAATAGAGTGCCTCCTTAATGGTCAAGATTGTACCATTAGACAACATGATACGTGCCTTTCTGTATCCTTCAATCAAGTTAGATAGGCCTGAAAGAGTTGTTAAAGGAGCTTTCTTGGGTATTAAGTTAGTGAAATAGTGTCGTTCACGCAAGATGGTGTGCGTGGTTGCACTATTTGCCAGACAACTAACTTCCCCACTAGACATACCTAGAAATAAATTGATTGAATTGGTTACATGTATAAATATAAGTCCATTCATTCAATTAAGCAATTCGAGAAAATAATATCCATTAAAATAACAATCCATAATTCAAAACAAACCAAAACCAAACAAATTATTCCAAATACTGAAAAAAATTGTTCAAAATTAAACCATAAACCTAGTAAAATAAGGGGGGGTAGGGCCGGCCACTCCTAGTGGGTTCGGCCACTAGGGGTAAACACCCTAAAAACATGTCTAATTTATTCATCCATAGGCGTTGACTCCTCTTGAAAGTCTGATATCTCCATTGATGTAGTTGCATCTTCCGGATGATCCACATGTGAAAAGTTAAACTCACGACAGGAATGATATTTGGCAATAGCCTCAGGGGAAGCTCGGTATACGCGTGACCAATGATCCCTTGATCCACAGCGATAGTACATGTCCAATTCAGTAGAAGCGGGCTGAACGGGAGCTTTGACCTTGTTCTTGAAGTTTGGGGCTTTACGGGCGAGTGATGGACGCTGCTGGGTCACAATTCTTCCCTTAGGTGCTGCACTCTGTTAAACTTGGGTCTGTGGTTGGGCCTGCTGCCTATTGCCATGGCCACGACGATTCTATCGTCGTTTATGGTTGCGAGAATTAATCCCATGCGCTTCAGGCGCGGCGTTCGAGCCTGTGGGTCGAGCTTGATGATTTTTCATCAAAAGCTGGTTATGCTTTTCAGCGAGAAGTAAAACAGAGATCAAATTTGAAAACTTGGTGAATTTTTGCGTCCTATATTGTTGCTACAGGACAATATTGGTGGCATAGGAGGCCGAATAGGTCTTCTCCAGGAGATCTGATTCGGTTAGTTCCACTTTGCATAATTTCAACAAAGAATGGATTCTATAAACTTCAGAGTTGTACTCATTCATGGACTTGAAGTCTTGGAAGTGAAGATGGAGCTAGTCGTGTCTTACTTTAGGCAAGTATATGTCTTTCTGGTGATCGAAACGGTCAGCCAAAGCAAGCTAGAGGGTGCGTGGGTCTTCCTCAGCGAGATACTCAGTCTGCAGTGCATCATGGATGTGTCTTCGAATGAAGATCATTGCAGTAACCTTCTAAGATTCGTCAACAGGTTTGTCAGCGATATGTGTCTCGATGGTGGCTATAATACCCTTTGCAGTTAGATGGAGCTTCACGTCTTAAACCCACTTCAGATAGTTTCTTCCAGAGCGGTGAAATCGAGCTTGTTCAAGTTCGACATATCCCTAAGATGGAGGGAAAAAAATGTGATTAGTCATATGGTAAGCCATAGACATATATCGTAGAACATATAGGTTCTATAGACATGTATTGGTTTAATTTATGCATGAAAACTACAGGTTTCATGTGGTATGTTTTGAATGAAAGTTTCGGGTTTCAAAAGCACTAAATTTGAAACTACAGGTTCAATTTAGTTTTTATGAACAATTAGTTCATAATGAGAGGTTCCTGCAAGAAACACATAATGCAATATACTAATTTGAATATAGTGGATTTGAGGTTCTTCGGGAACTCGTGTGAGAGCTTCGTTACTATGAAAGTATGTTACGGTTCAAAGTATAAAAATAAATTATTGAATCGTTAATGTCCAAAAGTGATCTTCAGGTCAATAATTTTGGATTCATTATCAGATTAATGGACTGCAGGTCACTTTTAATTAATTCAATAAATCGGGCCATACGGGGTCGATTGTACAAGAGAAATAATATTATTGGATCGAGAATATAGCCCCAAAACTAATTTGGGCTCGGGTTGGGTGCAGGAAAGCAGCCCATAGTGGCTGCAGGCCACGGGTGGGACAGGAGCAGGCCCAAGGGCCTTCGGGGTGGCTGTAAAACCCTAGCCATAGCGAGGTTTCATGTCAGGGCCGAAGGAAGGGCACGAGATAAAGCCCAACATAAGCTGGCCTTTGGGTTTGGCGCGAGGAAGCCCAGCCGCGAGGGCTAGCTGCATGGGACGCGGGCCGTAAAAAATCCCAGCCAACTGGGTTAGATTAAATATATGCAAGCCGGGGCAATAGAAGGCCCAACAACCATAAAGGTTGTGGCATGCAGGAGTGGACCCAGCCAATCTGGGCTAGCCATGTGTTGGGCTTGGGGCTTCAGGCCATGCTAAGTTGAAATCTAGGCCATGGCCTAGTGTTGTGTCCATAGTGGTGGTGTGGTGGTATGCCGCACCATATCCCATTCCCCTTTTTTTTCAAAATCCCTTAGGGTTTAGAAAACCCTAAATATGCTTCTAATTTAATTTTATATAATTTGACTCACAAATTCCACATAACAATTTAATTGTGCGATGCATGAAACAAATATATATATTGACAAATATATGAACATATACAATATATATATCGAAAGGAAAATATAAACATAGAGGGGTTCGTGCATCATGGGGAATGTTTTCATGTTTCGTGGATGTTTCAAATATCTTCTTTTATTTTAAGCTTACCTGATTAGCAGAAAACAAATAAGCCTTTGAATTTAATGGATGATAGTCTCCTCCTATGATGCGTCAGTTCCTCAACTTCTGGCAAGAGCGTGCTGATAACGTGTTGTAGGCCTATTTGATTGAACGATCTAGGGTTTGGAGAAAGAGAGGGGGTCGGCCACATTAGAGAGAAGAGAGATTGATTTAATTGTGAGGCGTGTTTGATTCACCCCATTGTGCCTTTATTTATAGTAGTAGGATAGGTAAATACCTTTCCCTTTAGGATTACAACATTTAATTGGTAATCTACTCTTAATAGGAATATAAGATACTTTCCCATATTCTCAAGGATTTACACAATCACATTCCTATTCTAAATATGACTGCAACAAAATTGAATTTTTCCATTCAGTCTTCAATTTTTTTCAAACCACATAAATACTTAATAAATCAAGAACTTATTTCATTAAACCATTTGTGCATAATTAAGTAATATAAATATTTCTTAAAATGCATTAATTTTATTCAAAAAAAACGTTAAGTACATGTTTAAGTAAACCGTTCAAAATAAAATACTTCTAATTCATATCTCATTATTAAATAAGCACTAAATTTAGAATAAAAAACACTATTCTACTCCTCCGCTGGTAGTTCTGGTTCTCGCTGTAGTTCTGCCGCACGTTGATTATCAAACTTCCACTCCCGGAAACGAGACTTGAACATGTTGTCGATTGCCTTCATCACATTTGGGTTACTTTTGGCAATGTCCCAATTAGGCTGTCATGCGTAAAATATAAATTAAAATCTCCCTATTGTATTAAATTTAACAAACATAATTATTGTTTAACTAATAACTTAACACATACAACTAACTCATTAATCATGTGTACAACTAACTCATCAATCATGTGCACAACTAACTCATCAATCATGTGCATCTTCAACTCCTCGGGGATGGCTTTCCAAGACTCCCAATCCGCAGCACATTTGACAAGCACCAATGCTCCAACATCGAACCAAAAGTTGGCGCGCTTATCTGACTTCACCAACCCCATTAATTCGTCACGGTAACGGCTCCCACCATAAGTGTATCGGACATCAACAAAATTTATATTCATAATACTGAACCTAAATAAAAAAATTTATACAAAATGCAAAATTTACAACGTAAACCTTTTCCGAAACCTTTGCCATCTATTGTCTTTGATGAACGCGCACCACTAACGGCCATCTCACCAACAATCAAAAAACAAATTGATTGATTATAATCTGAAAAATTGTAAAGCGTCTCCAAAAGGCATTCTGAAGAAGACGGAGAGCAAAAGCGCATATTTATAGGAAGGTCAGAGACTTTGCACGACGAAGCCTTTGTCGTGCAAACATCTGCAGTAAATACGGTTTTGATTCCTCTGATTCACATGCACTGAATGCTCTGACCTAAAAACTGAACGACCTTTGGGCTACAAAGCCTTTGTAATGCAAGGTTTTACCACCTAGCGCGACGAAGGTTTCGTCACGCAAAACATATCGATTCAAAATATGGCGGTAAGGTTATCCACGTGTATTTCGCCCTTTGCGCGACGAAACTCTCATCGCTAAAAATTTTGCGCAACGAACTTTATGGATTGTAATTATGAAGTTTACGTAAACATAGATCATTAGTATCTATATTTTCATAAACTTCATAATTACAAAAAAATATTCAGTTATAATATTTATTCTAAAAATAATTTAAAACTTAAGTAAATCGAATTAATTTTCAATGCAATTATTTAAACAACAAAACATGAATTAAACCCTAATTAAGTCTAAATACAAAACCGATAAAAGACCTTAAAATTAAATATTGTCCTCAAAAACATAAATTTAACACTACTGTTTGGCATAACGCCATCGCTTGTAACCCCCATTCAACGCCTCTTCCATCAACTTCATTGACTCTTTGTCCATTTCGCCAAGAGTGTAGTTACACTGTTACACATATATGCAAATAATTAATTCCAATATATAACAAAAAAATTTAACAGAACTATATATTTTCTACTTTTGTCACACTTACTAATAATTGATCTATCACCGCCTTCTTTGCATTCTCAGGCACATATTTCTAAGAACGCCACTCATCAGTAAGACAATTAGTCTGCAATGCTGCATCAATCGCATATGCAAACTCCACATATTGGCTCATCTGATAGAGCCCGGAGGGTATGTTCGGCTTCCGATTTTTATCCTCCATTCGAGCACGAAGAGAATTGTTAAGAATAAGGAGAGCCGAAGCGTATATTTATAGGAAGGTTAGGCACTCTGCACTAAATACAGTTCGAATTCCTCTTATACACATGCACAGAATGCTCTGGAACAAAAACTGACCGGACTTTGCGCGACGAAGCCTTTGTCGCGCAAGTGTTCTGCATATTACCACACACTGAATGCTCTGACCCAAAAATTAAACACTAATGGACATTGTTACAGTGTTTTGCGCGACGAAATGTAGTCCTGCAATGGTTTCTGCGACATTGTTACATTGTTACAATATCACTATTTAATTAACCATAAATAGACTAATAAAAAAAACTATTCTAATCTTTCGCTGGTCCAGCCACTCCATGTCGCTCTGCATCACGTTGAACATCAAACTTCAACTCCCGAAAACGATACTTGAACACAACATTGATGCACTTCATCAGATTTGCGTCACTTTTGTCAATGTCCTAATCAGACTGATATGCAAAAATAAATTAATTATACATATCACTATTATATTTTATCTAAAGAACTAAATTATTATTTAACAAATTAATAATTTACACGTACTGCTCACGCATCGATCATGACCGTCTTCATGTCCTCGGGGACGTCTCTCCAAGACTCCCAATTCACTCTGCATCTGTCACACACCAATACCACGACGGCACCCTTAACCTTGTTCACCATATCCTACTAGTTTTGCGTATAGCGACTGACACACCCCGACCTGGAAATCAGGGTGTGATGGCCAGCACGCCCTGATTTCCAGGTCGGGGTGTGTCAGCGACTCTTAGTAGAAGAATGACCAACAAAGTCTGCCATCGCGTACAAAAAAAAAACAAAAATTGAAATAATAATTCAGTGAAAAGAATTATAGCTTCTTTGCGTTTCCGAAATGAATTGTGAAAAATAAGGAGAGGAAGATTAGGGGCTTTGCGCGACGCAGCCTTTGTCGCGCAAACATCAACGCGGCCTTTGTGCGACGAAGCCTGTGTCGCGCACAGTTTCCCCGGGAAAAACTTCGTCGCACAATCTTTTAGCGCCAAAAAGGAATTACCCGCGGTTTTCTTACTGACTTTGCACGACAAATATCTTTTTTTCGTTGTGTAAACACTATTGCACGACAAATTTGTGCATCGTGCAAACACTATTGCGCGACCAATATTGCTTTGTAGCCTAAACATCTGTTGTGCAAATAGTTTTTCCTACTAGAGTATGTTGATTAGGGGAATTTAATTTGTGCATCATGTGATGTGATATAAACTAACACACAAATTTAACCCTATATATTATGCAATTGTAGTATGTGTAAGTAGGGATCGTTCTAGGCCGGGGATTAGAAGGGATGCTAATCTACACAAATTAAACTCTAAATCACAAAACTAGACTCAAAAACATAAAACTAGACTTAAACTACTCAAAATAAGCTAAACTGACTCAAAACACACAAACTAAGTTAAATTGACTCGAAACAAGAACTAAAGGGAAGTTTGGACGAAAATTACACTAAAAAGACTCAGAATACTAAATGGGGACAGGTTTGAACGAATTTTAACTAGAACTAAGTAGCTTGCAGAAAACAAACTAATTGATACTAAATTGAGATGAATGAAATGCGTGAAAAGCTAGCTAAAGGGTCCTTCTCCATACATGACATATATGCAACACAAATCGATTTCCTGTTATTATTCCTATAAACCATGAATGACAATGCCCCAAATTAACCGTGAACAGCACTAATTAACCATCAGATTTTCCTAAATTCATTGAATTGGACCCAGCGACGCAACCAAATTATTCTTATCGAGTTCCCTATATGAACAACATGATAGAGATACATATCAAAGATCATTAAGTTCTATGAAAATCATAAGCATTGACATGACATTCGTAACTATGAACAACATGATACTCCTGCCAGGAATTTACTTAACGCGATCATGACTAGCAACCTCCACTACTTGTAAATATAAGTTTGTAACTATTTGGTGAAACTCCCTTATATTTTAGCATCAAATTCATGCATGCAAACTAAGTAGGCCTCCTTAATCAACATACAAAAATATGTTCTCAATCAAACAGTTAAGTAAATTGCATTCACAATTTATGAAATAATAACTGGATGTAATCAATTCATATCACATATAGGTTCATGGCTTTGAATTCACCCCTAGCTAAAACAAAACTTAGCTACTCATGTTCATAGTAATTGAAAAGCAATATAAAATAAACATTGAAACTAAGAAAGGATAGAATACACCTAGAAATGCTCCAGCAATCCAAAAGCCTTGGATGGCAGGCACAGCTCCAAGTTCTCCTCTTTCCTTCCTTATTGCAGGTCATGGCACTCTTGAATTCCTCTTTAAAGACTCCCAAAACATGCGGCACAACTCCCCTCAATGTTGTGGCAAAGATGTGTATTTATAAGGCAAGGGTGTGGCTGAAACCAAGGAGGAAAATGATTGATGTGTTTAGATGGATTAGGACTCCTAAATTCTGATGAGAAGGATTTAAAATAGGATAAGGATTTCTTTTGTAGCTGGAGATAAGTTTAGATAATGTTGGATAAATAGGATAATGTTTGGATAATATGGGATAAGATTGGATAAGGTTAGTTTGGATAAGGTAATGTTAGTTTGGATAATGTTGGATAAGATAAGGTTTTGGATAATGTTCCTTCCTTTTAGCTGATTCCTTATCTTCCATGTCTTGAATTAATTTCTTCCAGATTGTAGCACATTTCTAGCATCATTTGAACACCAAAAACGTCCATCCACCTTGCTCCATGCATATGCTATCCATTCCAAGTCCAAAACTGCTGTAAAATGCTCCAAATTGCACTTTCTTGCCAACTTTGTCATTTGGACCTACAAACACACGAAAATAGCTTAAAACACTCTAATAAACAGAAACTAACTAAGTGAATGCAAAGAAACAAGCTAACTAAGTCGCATAAATATGCTCCTATCAGCATGAGTGTAGGAATTTGTGGTGTGAAATATGTTAAAATTTCAGAACCATTTATACGAAGTTAATTATGTTGATTAAATTTGTATAATAAAATCGGATAGTTCGAGAGTTCACTAGTATGTGTTTAGGGTTTGCGATGAACATAGCTGGAGATTGTATACGTAGCAGAATTCCTTGGTAGAAGAAAACAATGTTGGCTCAAGTAGTGAAAGCGACATTGAGAGGGACATGAAGGAAGCACATGAGTATATGGACAGTGATTGAGAGTTTATCATTAATTTCTATAATAAACTTAATGTAAATATTTAAAAAAAATTGATATGTTTATGCAACAAAACATGTTCCGTCTGTTAAGAAGATTTTACCCGGCAGAATATTCGTCGGAATAATCCGATTACTGTTAAGGTTTAGGGTATTTTCCAAGTATGTATTCGTAGTACTTGCCTAACGGAGATTCCGTCGTTGAAGTACACAGCCTTATTTAACATATCCAAATTTGTATACGATTTTTTGTCTCCATAAATTAATTGTGACAATCGAATCGTCAATATTGTTCATATAAACAATGAGATCGTATAAGTCAAAAATTGGACAAAAAATATATTTAGACATTAGGTAACATGACGAAATTATTCAACGATTACAAAAACAAACGAACTCGATCATGAAATAAAAATACTTACAATAGGGATTAGAACAAAATGATACAATACACCTAATAGTGTTAAGGATGAAAACACTAAGTGTTGGTTGAATCAATTGAATTGTGGGGAGTCAAACTCCACGAACATGTTTTCGACGATCTGTCAAACTTGTTTGAACAAAGAAAGAGATCATATACGTCAAAAATCATGACAAATAAATTTAATGGACTAGATATCAGTTCAAAATGTTGGACTGTTACAAACTTAGCATCACGATCAAATGACTATATCACTCTTGATTTCGGTTGTTTTTACAAAATATGCTATTTGAGGGTTGAAACACGCGTTCAATATACCTGACCATAAAAATCGATTATTTATTAACTATTACAATAATGGATACAAAATTTGAGTTTTTAAATTAAAATTATTAATTTAATTAGGCGACAGAATAGAAATCCATAGGGCGAACTTTACTTCTTCCGTCGTCTAACCCCACTTTTTCCATCGGGCAAAACTTCAAAATTCCTCCCCTTTTTTCCAGAAAATCAAACGTCCCTCCAAAATTCGATTTGCCCGACGCTATTGATCTTTAGGTAATTTAGCCAAAGGTCAATAAAACTTTACTATTTAGTCATATATCAATGACATGTTTTTGTTTTGAACTTAATCAATGACATATTTTTATTAAGGGTTTTAATCACAAATGGTCCCTGACATTGATCAAACACATCATTTTGGTCCCTGACACTGAAAATCAATAGAAATGGTCTCTGAGATTGTCCACCATCCATCATTTTGGTCATTCCGTTAAAAACTCCGTGAAGTGTCCCAGAGCTCTTGGCCGGAAGTTTGGGCAATTTTCAAAGCTTCGTAACTCAATCGTTTCTTAACCAAATTCGAACCATAATATATCAAAATGAAGATAGGAAAGTGTAGAATAAGATTATACCTATTTGGAAGTCCAATGGTTGCCAAAGATGGCCGAAAAATAGCCTCAAAATTGACTGGTCCGAGTGAAAACTTGAAAACTCTGCGAAAACTGGGTAAACTTTAAACTTTCATAACTTCTTCAATACTCAACGAAATCAAGTGATTCAAAAACAAAAATCATACTTCTCGACGAGACAAAGAGAATGGTACCTTTTCGACAACTAAATCGCCATGGTTTGGCCGGAAAATGGCTAAAAAGTGGCTATCTTGGTCTTGAGTTAGCCATCTAAAAAGGTACCATTCTCTTCGTCTCATTGAGAAGTATGATTTTTGTTTTTGAATCACTTGATTTCGTTGAGTATTGAAGGAGTTATGAACGTTTAAAGTTTACCAAGTTTCCGGCGAGTTTTCAAGTTTTCACTCGGACCAGTCAACTTTGAGGCTATTTTCTGGCCATCTCTGGAAACCATTGGACTCCTAAATGGTATAATCTTATTCTACAGTTTCCTATCTTCATTTTGATATATTATGGGTCGAATTTGGTTAAGAAACGATTGAGTTACGAAGCTTTGAAAATTGCCCAAACTTACGGCCAAGAGCTCTAGGACACGTAACAGAGTTTTTAACGGAAGGACCAAAATGATGGATGGTGGACAATCTCAGGGACCATTTCTATTGATTTTCAAAGTCAGGGGCCAAAATGATGTGTTTGATCAATGTCAGGGACCATTTATGATAAAAACCCTTTTATTAATTAGGCATAGGTCAATCACATAACAGGAAACAGACACTGCAACGAAGTGTCTGAATTCACAGAACAAGAAACAGACACTGCGTTGCAGTGTCTGAATCCACCAACCTATTTGAATCTCAATGCACAATCACAGAACTGGAATTAGACACTGCAACGAAGTGTCTGAATCCACATAACCGAAAACAGACACTGCGTTGCAGTGTCTGAATTCACAAACATATTTGAATCCGAATGCACAATCACAGAACAGGAAACAGATATTGCAACGAAGTGTCTGAATCCACAAACAATTGAATCTGAATGCACAATCACAGAACAGGAAACAGACACTGCGTTGCAGTGTCCGAAAAATTAGAAGTCTCATTGACCTATTTATAATTCCAATAAACTTGATTGACCTATTGTTAATATCGTAAGTTTTAATTGATTTTATACAAAATCACCCTTGATCTTTTCCCTCGATCAAGTTTTTTTTCCCACGTTTTTTTTTCATGCCAAAACATTTCACTTCCCGGCTTTTAATGCTTTTACCCGATGGACACACAAACAGACACGTGTAAACACATATAAGTGTTTATCTAATGGAAGCTCAGTTGGGTAAACCCTGCTTCCTCTATATCAGACTGAGAGCCCTCCATTTCCGCAATTCATTACAAACTTCACTCTCACTTTCCTCGGTAAGAACGGAGAAGGGGAGGGGAATGGGTTTGGGTTTGGGTGGGTACAACTAGGAGTGGGTGGGTGGGAAGGGAGATGGGGAAGGGTAAGGTGGGGAGGCGGAGGGGGACGGGTTTGGTGAGGGGGACATGTTTGGGGAGAGGGTCGGGTTCGGTGAGGGGGACAGGTTTGGGTACGAAGAGGGGAACTTTAAATTATTTTGAAGGGTTGACGAAAAATTGTTGTTATAATATTATAACTTTTGTTATATTATATTTTGTTGTGTTCTAAACATAGGAGGTATATCTGGAAAAGTCCAATTTTTTTTTTCAAATAGATGCCTAGGCATAACACTCATTCTAATCCACGAGTAAGGATTGAATATGACGAACTACGTGGGCGTCTGCCATCCTCCTAAGTTCAGGCATTGTTGAATCCTTGATAGGTGTACTCATTCCTACTAATTGTCGTATGTCTATCCACAAATGGAACTACATCCCCCGCAATGCGAAGCACAAACTAATGGAAGAACTCTCGATAAGTGTTTTATTTTTTCATATAATATTTTTATTAAACTTAATTATTATATATAATTACTAATTTATTGTTTTTTATAAGCAACATTTATTTTTTTGTCTATTTCAGACCGAGTTCAATATTGACTTTGATAAACTACTTATGTTTTACTATGTTGATCGACTGTGGACGATATAATTCAAAGAGTGGTTATTTGAGTTATGCACCTGCTATTTTGATTACAGAAGTCATGAAGAAACTCTAAACTATCCACCCGATGAACTTCATAATAGGAGGGACCAATGGGAGTGGCTATGTGGACATTTTTAGAATTTATAAGTGTTTTTATTTTTTATTTTGCTAAGCTCATATAATAATGTTTGATTAAATGAAATTAAAAAAATAAACAAATTAATTAATGTTTGGTTAATTAATTTGGTTTTTTTTTTAATTTAATTAAATTTTACTCGACGAACAATGCCGTTTGCTAAATTATGCTAAACCGACGAAAACGTAATAAATATTAATTTTTTTAATACTTTTCTGACGAGTGTGGCCGTCGAGAGTAAATATTTTAACCAACGAAGTTGTCATCGATCAATAGTTACATAATTTTTTGAAATTAAATATTATGTTTTATACGACCACCGACCTTTCCGACTTAAAAGTACTTCGTCCGTCAAACTATAGCCAACGCAAGATTTCCCTCCAGATTGTTGCCGCAATTGTTGTTGGGCGAAATTTTTGTTTCAAAGAAATTACAGTACGCATGTTTTGATCTTCAATTTTGTCTTTTTAAATATTAATTCGTTGAGTTCATATTCTGTTAAGTTATCTGTTTGCATTTATTATTTATTAGCATATATAAATTGTCATTGATGGTTGATAATTATCCAACAAATATTATTTCAACTTTGACACACAGTTAAAAAGAGTTTACTATACTAACATCCTTGTACGCAAATTAAAATGATAACTAGAAGTGCATGTAAAGTTTGTTGCGCTCTCATAGTCAGAGAGGGTTGCCTTTAAAATTTACTGTGGAATCTTGTTCAGCTTGCAGTAACAATACTCGCCAAACTTCTTGGACTTGTACTTAGGTGGATTCTCGTCGTTCACAAGCTGTGAGAGAGGCCCTACTACGTGCTCCTGTGGAGGCTCCAAGAAAACTGGCCACGAGAGTCTTGCTTTCTCTTTATTCACCGTCGTTCTATGCAGCACACTTCTGTACCTTCCATTGCTCATTATCTACCATCAAATTGTTTATCATTTTATAAGTTTCATTAACAAAAGAGAATGGTGTTGTCTACATACCCTTTTTAAATAATGCACATGCACTTGCGTGCAACCAAAATCTAATCTAGCATTAGGGTTCAATATAGAATTTAACATCTAATTTAAAAGATGATGACAATAATACAATTTTATGGCGAGTCCTCTCTTTTATATGTGGTATATATTTTAAGAAAAATTCCTCAATGCTTTGGTGAAAGTTTTACTTATTTATTGATTTTTTTTTTTTTTTATTTTATCCTGAAATCCCTAAGGTGACTAAAGTCTGCTTTTTCTAAAAACTAAATGGTTCATGGGTAGTTCAAAAAGTAGCTTATACTGAATACATTGCATGTTATAAGCTGATGGGTTGCTTAAAAGTATGCATCATCTTTTATAGGATTAGTTATTGTAGACATTGAATGTTTGGCAACATAACAAGTAAGACTCTTCAATAAACATGAAATTTCTTAGAAGTATGATTAACGAATGTCGATGCATGACAAGGAGGATTAACAAATAATGTGCATGTATAAGTAAATGGGTTGCAAAGTATGCAGCTTCTTTTATAGAATTGATTATACACATAGAATGTTCGGGAACATAACACCTAACACTCTTGAGCGAGATGAAATTTCTTAAATAAATTTTTAACCAGAGAGAGATGAGCTAGAGAAATGTATACCTCCATTTGATCACCAATGTGGATGACAAGGGCATTAGGGATGTACTTAACATCGTACCAATGGCCATCCCTGCATGCTTGGAGGCCTTGAACATCGTTGGGAACAAGAATGGTGAGTGCTGACATGTCAGTATGAGCCACAACCCCAAGAGCAAGGTCAGGGCGAGGACATGGTGGGTAATAATTTATTTTTAGAAGGTAAACCAAGTCATCCCCACCAGCAGCCTTCTTTAACTCGTGTCCTTCAATCCCCAACCCTAAAGATAGCATCTTGAACAACTTGTCCACCACCTTGTGGAGATGATTCACGTACTCCTCACTGGCCTCCCTGCACCCATCAACATTAATTTGAACAACCATTTCTAATTCACATTAGTGCTCTTTTGTAAAACTATATTCTTATATATACCCAAAGATTTTTTACTTTTTATTTTGAACAAACGATAGTATCTACACTAAGAGGAAGGATTTAGAAAAATGTCTTATAGAAGATTAAAAATGAATTTTAGTCCCAAGACTCTTTCAATGCCAAGATATACATTCAATGTCTCCTTTTTTTATATAATTTTATGGTGACCATGAATTAAATTTTACAAAAAATATTGTAAATTTTAACACTTGAAATTCAAATGAATTAGTTTTTATTTGTTGACATTTTCCATCACCAGTTTATGGTAAGTATCTTATATAAGGAAATATTTTGGTAGAGACTTTTCAGTACACTTATGTTTTTGCATATTTTCTTATGTGCCACTAATTCATTATAATATATTTAGGTACGAACATTTAAATACACTAGTTTAGCATAACATGTTTAGGTACGGACATTTTGGTACTCTAGTTTAGTATAATATATTCAGGTACGGACATTTTGGTACACTAGTTTAGTATAATATATTTACGTACTGATTTTTCAGTACACTTATGTTTTTGTATATTTTCTTATGTGCCACTAATTAATTACAAAATATTTAGGTACCAACATTTCGGTACACTAGTTCAGGAAAATATATGATGATATGGACATTTTGGTACACTAACTAGAGGAAGTTAAACAAAATTAATGAATTAAAATATGTAAAATAATAAATTTAAAAATTTAATGAGGAGACATTAAATAAGATATCTATAAATATTCAAACAAAAATGTAAGGCTTATTATGTTAACGCCCCACAAATTGTTGAATAAACCCCACATACTTAATACACCCCACATACTTCCCCATAATACTCTCATATCCCACATTCTTAATATACAACTTACATTTTCCACATGCACCCCCATATTTTCTATACACCCCATATTTCTCAAATCTTATAAAGCTTTTAATTTGGACAAAAAATGCCGACTAGAATTTTGACAAAAGATGCCACCTGGGATTTAAAGCATATGTGGGTTGTTTTCAATTCCACCATTAAAACCCATGTTGTCTATTTTTAATATTTGGTGGTAATTTTTGGTGTTTAATTCTTCATGTAGTCCCTGTGATTCCTAAAAGATGAACGCGAACATAGAAGCTTGAATAACACATCAAAAGCAAGATTAAATAATTATTGATGTTGTCAAAATCACTAAAACAATAAAAAATATGAAGTCTAACCTCATGTTAAGCTTCCGAAACATTGATTTCGTGTTACATTCGTCAAAAATAATTTTTCTCAATCAACATTTTTGTAGTTTCATTGGTTAGGGTTTTGTTCAACTATGGAGGGTCCAAGGAGTTTTAATAGTTGAAGAAGATAAATAATACGTTAAAAGTGATTTGTGGTGTATAGAATTTTTTTTTTAAAACCTAATAAGGTGAAAATTGTCATTGCATAGTAGGGTAAATAAGTCATTTAATATTAAATTTTAATATGGGGTGTATTCAACATTTTGTGGGGTGCTGATATAAAAAGCCAAATGTAATACGAATTTGAATTAAGTACACATTTTGTGGCGGGAGGTTTTTTTTTCTTTTTTTTGGTCCACATGATGTGAGAATTTTCTTTTTCCTAAGCCAACGTGATTTACAAATGTGATCCTGTATATGTATCTCTAAATCCTAAAATGTAATTTCTTACGCAAATTAAGTATTGTGTTGTATTATTTTACATATTACAAAGTAGAGAATGTAGATTATAATCATAATATTGTGGTGTAAATAGATCATTGTGTTAAAGAAAAACGTATAGCTCACACGATGATGGTCACAGGGAGGCTGAAATGTATTAGTGAGTCTTCCCAGCCCCATAAGGATGGATTGTCATGGCAAATCCACTAACTAGTCCCCTTTTGAAAGAGAAAAAAAAATGTGTAGCATGTCACTTTATTTTTCTTTCTTTGTACTTACTCAATTTTTTTTTTTTTTTTTATAAAAAGGGGGACAACTGGTGGCAAGTCACGGTTTTCCACCTCTTCTGGGCCCGGAGAGGCTATGGGTAATTTCACCCTGCTCGTGGCCACATTCAAACAAAATCACCAGCTCGGAGCCAGGAGAGGTTTGACAAAACCTAGCATGCCATATTACTGCTCAAAATAAAGTGAGTCGACTAACCTGTAAGAAGGAGGGTTTTTAGGCCAGAACTGGTAGTTAATGGCAGAAGGAGGCCAAACCCTATGAAATAAATGGTCCACCCACCCTTTCTTGCCTTCCAGTTCCTTCTGGAGCCGTGTCCCGTACCCTTCCACAGACTTGGAATCTGGAGGCTTAGCATAAACCTCCTTTTCCTCTTGTGGAAGCTCAAAAAATGTCCTCCCCACCTCTTGCAACTTTTTTATGGCCTCATTGGGAATGTCATGGTTCACAATCTGGTACATGCCCCAGTCACGGCTCGCCTCGACAATTTGGTTGAGGATCTTGTCATCGTCCTGGATGCTAAAATCAATGGTAGGGCACTCCAGGGTTGTCCCATGTACGGTTGTGATTCCTGGTTGCTCATTCTCTGACCTAATGAACTCCGCCGGGATTTCGTCCTTGGATATTGAAGCAATGTTTTGCACTCTCTCATGCGCATGCATTTCGTATGTCTTCTGGATATTTCGATGGACCTGAGCAAAACAAATTTGAAAGATGCTGTGAGGGTTTTTTTGCGGTGTTTTCTCGGGTCACAGAATCATAAGCTTGCCATGAAGCACGTATTTATATTTGTGTGGCAACAAACCTTTCAAACAGAATTTCAGAAAGGCAGTAATGCATGACTGAAAATGTGGGAGGGGGTGGACGTGGCTTATTGCTTTTCACTAGCTTAATTAGATAGTTTAACTACCCCCTTTCGTACGTTCAAATAAAAAAAAAAAAGAAAGCTATTTTTATAGCCCCTCTCTCTCTCTCTCCTAATATAACTCTCTTAAAAGGAAAGAAAATGAAATCTATCTTAATGAACATTCCTAATATAACCATAAACTCGAAACTACCCTAGATGTGTTTTCTTCCCTTTTTTTTTTTTTTTTTTTTTTTCTGTTTACTTTCAATGGCTATGGATGTAGGCCTGCTATAAAACCAACTGATAATATAAGAAGTAATCCAACTACAAGCCCATGCCAAGTTCCTTCTTTTCCCAATGTGAGAATAATACCGAACAAGCCCCCTCACTATGACAAATTTTCAAGCACAGTAAGTTGACAACACAAATCGGATGATATGGAGCACGTGTGGCCTTTGAGCTTCAAACATGGGACAAACTGCTTTGATACCATGAAAAAAATTGAGGTTCCACCATAAAACCAATTGATAATATGGGGAGTAGCCTGATTACTTATAAACCTCTACAAAAATCCCTTCTTTTTCCAATGTAAGATTAATACTCTCAACATTATAGAACCAATACCTTTTGGGGTGAACTTATAGAGCCAATTTAAGTTCAAAGTTGAGTTTAACAATAGCGGCCAAAACTTCATGCCGACTTATAACAACTAAACCTAATCCATCACACGACTAACAACCCAAAAATTCATGTCCAAATCTCGTTAATGATCTAAAACAATAGCAACGAAATCTTACTTTCAATTTTTCAACAAATTCAAGCATGATAAGTTAGACATATATAGGGTTGTTCTATGAAGGTATTTCCCATATAACTTTATTTGAGAGATATTTAATGTCGTTTGTTCTAAATTTTATTATTCACAAAATATGACACCACTAAGAAATCTAATTGTAATAAAAATAATATAAGCGAACATGTTATTGATAATAATAAAAGAACAATTAAATGATTTTAGAACAGAATTATTATTTTTCAGTGATACTATTTCCCTCTATTTGGATGACGATGAGGGAAGTAAGCTTGATATTCTGACAAAAGTAAAAAATGTCCCCAGTTTTCATGGGCAACAATGGTTTTATCTCTATTGGGAAATAATTAGGCGGATTATAAAAACGTAGGAATGGAAAAGCAATCACTAGCCAGGGTTGGGGACCTGGGGTTGATCTTGAAGCTAGCTCTGGTCGCAACTCAACCGGCGTACAAACTTTGATCTATGACAACTAGAACGAAAAGCCTTTAAAGCTTTGCCAAATTATATATATTGTTAATAATCTAAGGCATGTCAAAACCATGCATCAAAATTAGGGCTGGAAAAAAATACCGAAAATCCCAAACTATACCAAAATCGAACCGAAAAAATACCGAACAAAAAATTCTAAAAAATTTTGGTACCGAAACCGAACCGATCCCGAATTGTTTGGTATGGGATTTGGTCTCACACTTTGAAATAATTCGGTATTCCCGAACCGAACTTTACTAATATTACATATATATGTGTGCATGTGCGTGTGTGTGTGTTAGAATGTGTAATGACTATTATTATATTATTAAAATAACTAAAGTATGGTGTGGTGCTGACAAAAGTTGTATCAAGCACATGGGATGTATGGGTCATGGGTGCTTGTTTTCTAAAGACAGAACTCTGTATTTCTCTCTCTCTCTCTCTCTCTTATTTTAGGTCTCAACAGTCATCTCTCTCGAATTGTCTCTCTCTCTCTCTACAACCCATAAACCACCTAACCCTTTATCTCTCACTTATTTTCAATCTCATCTCTCTCGTATTCTCTCTCTCTCCCTCTACAACCCAAAAACCATCCCTACTCACTCCAAAACCGAAACCACCCTTCCTTCCACTGAATCCAAAACCGAGTCAACACATCCCTACTCACTCTCTCTCATTTTATTTTGCCTCTCTCATCTGCCTTCACTTAGTCTCAGACTCTCTCTATGAGATCCCACATAGCTCAGGGGTGTGGATCATGTGAGCCTTATATGTATATTCTCATCTCTACCTAGCGCGAGGCCTTTTGGGAGCTCACTAGCTTCGGATTCCATTGGAACTCCGAAGTTAAGCAGGTAGCGCGCAAGAACATTCCCATGATGGGTGACCCATTGGGAAGTTCTCGTGTGAGTTCGCAGAAACAAAACCGTGAGGGCGTAGTCGGGGCCCAAAGTGGATAATATCGTGCTACGGTGGAGTCGGGCTTGGGATGTGGTGGGGGCTCGGGCCGGGATGTGACAATTTGGTATCAGAGCCTAACCCTGGCCACGTGTGTGCCGACGAGGACGTCGGGCCCCTAAAGGGGGGGTGGATTATGAGATCCCACATCACCCAAGGGTGTGGATCATGTGAGCCTTATATGTATATTCCCATCTTTACCTAGCGCGAGGCCTTTTGGGAGCTCACTGGCTTCAGATTCCATTGGAACTCCGAAGTTAAGCAAGTAGCGCGCAACAGCACTCTCATGATGGGTGACCCACTGGGAAGTTCTCGTGTGAGTTCCCAGAAACAAAATTGTGAGGGCGTAGTCAAGGCCCAAAGCGGACAATATCGTGCTACGGCGGAGTTGGGCCCGGGATATGGTGGGGGCTCGGGCTGGGATGTGACACTCTCTCTTTCTCGAATTTGAAGCTCAGCAGCCACCCACCGTCTAACAATCTCACTCCGACAAACTGTCTCCACTTTGGCCACCACCACACCTCATGGCTTCATCCCCACCTCCGGTTCTTTCCAGTGATTCTGTGTATGTGTGTGGGATTTCGAATTAAGGTTAAGGTTTCGAATTGGGGGCTCAGGTCAGGAGGATGTAGGTCTCTCTCTTCACTCTGTCTCTCTCTATCATAAATCTTCACTGATTCACTATCACTATGTCTTTGATTTCAATTTGGATTTTTAATGCAGGTTCGGATGATTTCAATTTCAATTTAGATGATTTGGATTCTGATGCAGGTTTGGTTTCGTGAAATTTTGAAATACCGAAATTTCAGTTCGGGATTGGTCATGAGATATTCATCCCAAAAATTTTCGGTTCAAGATTTGATATGCCATTTTTGGTTCAGTATCCCATACCGAACCAACCCTAATCAAAATAGAAAAATAATCCACAGTTGCTAAACTTGAATCGAACAAAATTATTGGATATATTGCTTGAAAAGATAAGACGGTTTACATTTTTCTTTAGAAAACAAAACTAAAATCAATAAATAGAATATTGTACTTTAAAAAAAAAACAAAAAAAATCTCCGTTGCCGAACGGAAATAGAACATAGAATAGTAGCAATTAGTACCTTTTCGAAAAGAGGACTGGTGAAAGACACGAGATTTAAGTATCAATGTTGAGAAGCCTTTTGCTGGCTATTCACAAGTTTTTCCTTGAATGAATCATGCACGAATTGATGTAATTGACAGAGGGACCAGGATATGCACCGGAATCAAATTAAAGAGATTGAAAAATGTTTAACGATTTCTTAATACTCGTTTAAAAACTGATATGGCTTCTTAGTTAATTATGTCTCAACGTTATCAGTTAGTACTTACGTATTATTGTTTTAAAAGCAGAAATGGCTATTAATTAAGAAGGTTAAAAAATTTAATACAATGTTGCTAGTATTAATCTAAAGCGATTTATGTCTTTTGTTAAATTAATATCTAGCTAGTAATATTTTTTTTCATTCATGTATTATACGTGCTATATATCGTTTTTGTCAAATTATGGTACCTTTAGAAAACAGGCTAGACCACAGTGTTCCCATTGGTGTCCATTGATTCACTGCACACCGTTTTCGGTGTCAAGACCTAATAGCCACCACACAGCCACGAAATCATGGTCAGTGGTCTATGTAGCAGTCTCCAATGCCACAATCGCCGCCGTTTACAAGTCGGTGGTAGAAATTTTAAATTATTTAATAGAGTCAGCTCCTAATTAATTTAATCTTGATGTGACTGTCAGAAAAGTTGCTCTTTGTCATCGGTGTCCAAATTCCAAATTACTTTTTTTTTTTTAAAAGGGCGCCATCCTGAGCACCCAAATTCCGAGTTCAAATTTATAATTTATGTTTTTAGAGATTACAAATCTTGGATAATAATTTGAAGCCTTGGTTAGTTTTAATTGTTTCCATCCAAGAAAATGAGGAGTACTGCCACATAATTCATAATCAACACCTGCACCGCATAACAAACACACAAAAAAAACAATTTGATTTCAGGACAAATTAAAATGGAAGATTAATATAATAAGTTCAGTAAGAGTAGAAATGGAAATTTATCTTAGTAATTTCATGTGATTTGAGAGAGAAAAAAAATCCTTACAGAGACTGTTTTATTTCAACACTTTCTAGGCTTCTCCCAGTTTTTGTGAACCAATATCTTCTGGGACTTTGGACCTTTGGTTACTTCGCAAACTCTGAATACAAACAACAAAGAGAACAAGATTTAGTTGTCAAAAAAATTAGAGAGGGGGGGAACTAACTTAGGCCATCTCCAACCAATGGCTGGTCAGATGACTCGTTTTAACCCTCTGGCCCCTCAAGATTCTCCAAGATATTAATATTTTAATGAACTGTACATGGTCATATTTGCCTCCGTCTCCAACCGAGGGCCAGATGGCTCGTTATAGCCCTGTCACAAAAAATGGTCTCCAACCGAGGGCCAAACATAATTTATTATTTAAAAACTACAACTTAAAATAAAATGAAACAAATTTTGTGAAATAGAAGTTATAGGAAAAAATGGAATTTTAAAAAAAAATATGAAACAAATTTTATAAAATAAAAGTTGTAGGAAAAAATAGAAGTTATATGAAAAATTTTGTAAACAAAAAATAATAATAAAATTGTAAAAAAAAAAATAATAATTATTCAAATGCACTAGTCAGCTAGTCGTTGCATTTGAATTTTTTCTTAAGAATTCCTGTCGGTTATAACCGACAGGAATACATCTATATTATTTAGTATAAATGCATTACTGTCGGTTTAGTAATACAATGTTTTCCTGTCGGTTATAACTGACAGGAATAACAACACTTTAAAAAAAAAATGGTCAGCCCGGGGTTGGCTGGCTGGCTGGAAGTGGCCAGCCCTCCAGCCCTTTCCGATTCTGTGGGGCCCTCTCAGATTCCAGAGCCCTCTGGCCTAGCCCTCGGTTGGAGGCGGTTTTCGGGCTATTTTCGACCCTCTGGCCCTTTGGACCCTTCGGTTAGAGATGGCCTTAATGAATTAATTACCTGAACTGAGTTTGATTCACCATCATGCACATCTCATATAGACAACCAACCCCTTGTACAATTCAACTTATCTACTATCAACTTCTATGTAATCCAATAGAACAAAATTAAGATATAGGAAATCAGAAAAAGAGTCCACTCACCAAACCAATCTTCTAGTCTCAGACGCCCTAGTATGTTACACATCTACATGCACCATCTTCCAAACTTCATCGCATGACATAGACCCGGCAGTTTCTGACACGACACGATGACACGACACGAAAACGACACGAAAATAACGGGTTTCGGGTCAACACGATAACTTATCGGGTCATTATCGGGTGACCCGTTAAGGACCCGTTAATAACGGGTTCTTAATGGGTATACACGCGGGTAACACGTGGGTAACCCGTTTCGACCCGTTAAGAAAAAAACTATTTTGATAATTTTAAAATTTAATTACTAAAAGATTTATTATAAAATACAATAGCATATTAATATATACAATATATTCTACGTTAAATATATAGTTTTCTATTATTATTCTATATAAGTTTTAAAAAAAAGTTTTTGTCATTATTTATTTTTATTATGAGAGTTCCTTATTATCATTACTAGGATAAATTTTACTTAACATGTTGTTGTCCAAAATTAAAATAAACTAGTATAATATTTGCACAGGCAAGAACTAAGAAGACATACATATAAGTATGAAAAATGTGAAAGAATATATAAACACTCGTGATTCATCATTATTCCTTCACGAGTAGATAATGGTTACACTTACATTATTGTTTAGATTTTTAAAATCCTCCAAACCCTCATGAATAATGTTTTTTATTTGAGGGAAAAATTAATAATAATTATTGTAGAAGTGTAAAAAATGTAAAAAATATATATAATCACTCATAGTGACAAGCTTTACAACTTTCATGAAGGGATCAGCTTTGAAATCTAACACTATAATCCATAAACCTTAAATTTATATTTAACCGTCGATTGTCATTTACACTTTATTCTTCTTACTGAATTTCATTTTTAAAATTTTCTTTTTTGAAAACATGATTATCTGGCGGATGTAAGAAGATGAACGGTTCAGATCTTTGATATCACGTTTTGATATTTACGGTTAACTGAAATATGAGTCGATGTCATATAGTTTGTAGAAACTTTATAAACATCAAGCAATATTTTCACTAACCGTAAAACTCTGAATATAATATCAACGATCCAAACCGTTCATCTTCCTGCATCATCTAATAGATCATGTTTTCAAAAAAGAAAATCTGAAAAAACAATTTTTGATGAGAACAATGAAGCGTAAATGTAAACAACAATCAACGGTTAAATTTTGGTTTATGATTTATATGATTATAGTGGCGAATTTCGAAGTTAAACTCTTCATGAAAGTTGTAAAGCTTATCATTATGAGCGTTTATATATTTTTTCTATATTTTTTTACACTTCTACATTAATTAAAAAACTATTAAAGACTTTTGGTAAGTGAAAATATACTTAAAAGAAAAATGTGTTTTTATGTTTTGGATGTGACAATATGGTATGTATATACTTATTTAGTATTATGTTTTTCATTTGATTATTTATTGGTTTAAAATATATTTTTCTTAACGGGTAACGGGTCGGGTCATATTACCTGTTAATATTATCGGGTCGATTTCGGGTCGGGTCATTTTACCCTTTTATTTTAACGGGTGTTACACGACACGACCCGTTAAGATATCGGGTATGACACGAAAACGACACGAACACAGAAAACACGACACGAATGCCAGGTCTAGCATGACATCAGCCTCTGAGCTGTGAACCTTCAGCCCAAATAGAAATAGAAAGTTATATGTTTAACTATTTGCACGACGAACAAAAGTTGGTCGCGCAAAGTGTCATACCGTCGCACAAAATTTATAGGAACAAATGTGTTCATTGCACAAAATACAAGGAGAAAAACATGGGACAACTAGTATTCGTCTTCGAAACTTTGTGCGACGAAAGTTTACAGCTGCGCAACGAAACCTTGTTACTTGCTATAATATTGCAAGAAAAAGTTATTCGTCGCGCAAAAATAATTTTTTTTTTTTAAATTTAATTTTTTGTTCAATTTTTTTTTAATTTTGTAATAAAATTAAGTTGGAATTAAAAAATGTAATGAAGAGAAAAATAATTTATTTAAATAAATATACATGTATGTACAAGGAAAATGTTTAAAAAGTAAAGGAGTACAAAACTAAGAAAATAATGCAGCATAATCAACGGGGTCGTCATTTAGAGGTGGCTGGAAGGTCTTGAGGATTGGGACGGGCTCAGAGGTCGAAGGCGCAAAGTTGTGGGCATGCTCGGGTTGGAGGGGCTCAGATGTCGACGACGGACGAAGATCCGAGAGATGAATGCCGGACTGACTGAGAGCATGTACAATTTGTGACATCTGCCTTTTATACGAGGCTAGCTCAGTCGTAAGGTCGGCCACCTCTGCTATCAAAGCTGTCACCTGACTCTTTCACTGCGATGATGAAGAGGCTCTAGGTTCCCGCTGCCAGGCATTCCCCATCGCCCTACAATACGTCCCCAGCCTCTGCCCAAGAGTCTGATCCAAGGTCTTTGTAACGATCTGAAACCCCGCATCCTCTAGGGGATCCATAGACTGGAGCGGAGTGTCGGGAGAAAGCTGGGAGGCGGACTCTTGAAGAACCAATTGCCTATTCTCCATCATCGTCGCCTATGTAAGATAACATGAAAATATTAATAATAACATTTGAATAATAATCATGATACTTGAATGCGTAAGATAGTAATTACAATTGAAAAATACTTACATGAAGTGACTCGGCCAACTCATCCCCAAGTCGAACATAAACGTCACCGAAGACATCGTTCTTCGGGAATTTTGAACCCCCCCTGAATAGAACAAGATACGAAAATTGTTAGTATGAAAAAAAAATATTATTGACATATTGAAAATTGAATATTAAAACTTTATTATTACCTGCCGCCGTGCCTCCATCCTATATGAGAAGGGCCTCGAACCGGAATGGTGGAGAAAAGTCTTCTTCTCCCGATTGCTCTTGTTGGCTTTCGCCTTATTCTGTTATACAAAAAACAAACGTATTAGTTCTAATTTAAATGAAATAAAAAACAAAATCAATAAACATTAGTAAGAAATGTATAATACTTTTAAACTTAATATAAAAAACATACCACATAGCCGGGCTCTTGAAAATGATTGTAAAGCCAACCTAATTATCTTCCAGGTCCTCAAACTCCTTCGGGCAACCCTCCTCAAGAGCGACCTGCGAATCATCAAATGTCTCAAAATATTGGTGCAGGTCGCTCTTCCACTGATTGTACCGTTCAGAAAAGAGCATGTTGACGTACGCCAACATATTGTCATTGATGTTGTCGAAATTGTAGTTCGTCTACAATGTAACCACATACATTAAGTAATATAAATATATCAAATTTGAAGGAAAAAAAATTAAAAGGTAGGATACTTACCGACAACTGTGCGCGCACCTTTGTCCTCACCGCGTCTGATATTGCCTTCCAAGACTTCCATTGCATAGGGCAATAGGACCGAACGACGCGACCAATGCGCTATACTGCTCCGTTGTTGGTGCAGCCTGATGCCGGTCGTCGTATCTGATCCTGATACGTTAGTTGGTCACCCGAGTAATCTTCTGTCTTCAACTGGCGACAAGTTCCCTAGGTATTTTTCTTTGCTGCAAAAAAAAAAAAAAAAAAAAAAAAAAAACATTCAAACAAACACAACAAATAAAATCGAAATTCTGGCAGAACCTCCCCTAAAATTATAACAATTCCCAAACCCTGAACATTGTAATGAATAATATATGATATCCAACAACAATCACAACGGTTGAATAAGCCAAATTTGGACCAAACGCACAATTGCATTATGTAACAATTTTGATTGAAAGAAAGCCCGGTCACTTAACCTTTATACTAGCACACTACTCTAATAACGATGCTTATAAACAATCTAACAATTTCACGTGTCATATTTAGTGCGACAAAAGAAACTTATCATACATATGAGACTAATTAATAAATTACTAGACAAGTAAATTGCACACAAAATACTTAACCAAGTACGAATGGAAAATTTGACTTTGAGTTTAGTAAGTCGTGTGCCTTAGCCAAAAAGGACGTTAGCCGAAAGCTCCTACTCAGACTGCATTAAAAGAATAACCAAGACAAAGACAAGATTAGAAAATTGCCTAATTATGTTTAGGTATAGAACACCGACTGTGAAAGGTTGTGGTCGTTGAAATTTTTTACGTGTAATGGCATAGATCCCTGGGTGCAAATTGAATATATGCCCCTCATGGTTAATGACAATTAAAATGAGAATTCAAATATTTCCTGTTTTAATTTCGTTTTAGTTTCTTTATCCTCATGAACATGTTCTAGCTACTTCTTAAGTGGCATAGCAGTTCTCCTCTCTGTCTTTGCATGTGGGAATATGCTACAGAAAGAAAAAGAAAAAGGGTGAATGCATATAAACAATTGATTCTAGTGCATTCCACTTCATTAATCCATAACGGAAAGAAGAAACAAAAAAAATCTTTAAAGCGAAACGTCAAGAGCATGATAGAAGATTTGTATCTCAATCAATTAAGAATTCACTCGAAATTTTGTATTCAACTCTCCGTTATCAAAATATTGATTTTAAAAAAGAATCATAAAAAAGGATGGAAAAAAAACATAATGTAGGGTTTGGAATTGGATGTGAACTTATCCATAGGCCAACAATCACTAATTGGGGTGGATGCTTTTGTTTAGCAAAAAGCTTCCTCCAGAATGTTTGATTTCTTAATGCAAATTAAGTTGAAAAGAAAGTTTACATTGCTTGAGGATGAACATGTTTAATTTGTAGAAACACTTTCTAATTGTTAGGAATTAATACGAAGCACTTCTCTCTATGTTAATTGCCTGTCTCCTCCCAACGCGGTAGTAAACTAGGTAATAGCAATTTCCAATAAGCTGAAGAAACTAACAAAATTTAAATTCATATGCAGGATCAAGTCATGGAAACCACTAAGCTAAATTTTTGTGTGGATCATAATAGCTCAGCAAAATTCTAAAAACAAGAATACAAAAATGACAAGGAATAATTATGGAAAATTCAAAACAACTTCAGTAAAGCAAAGAAAAAGGGATACTCCAGGAAGCACAAAGGTAATGTAAGATATGTTATATAATTTAAAAGCAGCACCTTGCTATGGCATGGCCATGTTTGGCTAGTCCCTTTTCTAAGTCGGCAGAAAACTTACACTTGACTTATAAATGTCTATTAACTATTTTATGGCAGATTGATGATTAATAAGAACAAAACTAAGTGTAGCCCTTTTAAATTTACTGTTAAATTGACAACTCATGGCATGGAGAGACAAACTTGATGAAATAACCATTCCAAACTGATTAAGAACAGAATGAACTGATTGGGTTTCTGAAAACTTGACCAAGGTGAGTTACGTATCATATATCTTATAAGGCATTGATTCTAATAGCGGGTCACCCCTATTTGGACTAAATTCACAAGGAAATAAAGGGAGTTATTTAACTTTACTTGGTTGTGACCCCGAGGCATCAGTAGTGGATGCCGATGTCGTGCCGAGCGTGCGGGGGCAGCGATGACCACACCTGGCGCTAGCTGCAGCTAGCGCCATTGAAGAGGCTGATGATGCTTGTAACGCCCCGGCCCCGAAATATTTATTTTCGAGAATTAATTATGGTAGGCCCAACTTAAAATCATGATTAATTTATTACCATTGAATTATGAATTTAATTCACTATCATTAGTCACCATTCTATGAATAATTTCCTTCATATCACATGTAAATCACAAACATTAATCATTTACCAAAACATACAATTTAACTTTCAACTTAGAACCATTTCCTTCTCTTAGGTCAAAATTTCATCTAAATATTAATTCTCGATTATTTAATATCACTTATTTTATGGCTGCATCTAACGTCTCGTTAGACTGCCTACGTACCCTAAACCGGGATCAAGCCATTCGTAGTTCACATTCCACTTCCGAAATCATTGTCCTTGACAGTGACTAACCATCACAATTTCGGTCCAAACAATTGATCCACATCAAATATGTTTTAAATATGGACTCAGAACATCATAATTTGAAATGAAAAAGGCAGATTTGGCCCACTGGCCACACGCCGTCGTGGGTGGCGGTCGGAAGCCCCGAATCGCCGAAAAATATCAACTATTTCCAAAAATTACCAAATTTTACAAGCAAGTAGATCTCAATGAGTAGAGCAACTTTTATACCTGCAGCCAAGTCTAATTTGACCGGGAAATACCTCAAATTGGCCACGAACCGCCGGGACCCTTGTTTTTTGGTGTTCTTGATTCGACTCCAAAACAACTCTGACGCCCCAACCAATGCATGGGCTTTGATCCTGGGTTTAAGGAGAGTGTTTTGGGGGTGGAAATTGGAGGAGTTAGCTTTAGATTGTGGTGAATTGAAGCCCAACCCATGCGCCCTTCCGTACAGTTTTCACCCAAAATCCACCCTATTTTCTTACATTTTCGAATGAAAATGGAAGAGGGATCAATTGGTCTCGAGGTAAGGATTGTTTTGACACCAACCTTGTCATCAACGGTGACCGGAGTTGGGAGATTCCACCGGGTTGTGTCACGGGTTAGGAAAAACTCCGATTTCCCCATGCTTCTCTCTTCCTCTCAGCCCTTTCGGTTCTTTTCTCCCATTCGTCCCCCCCTCCCCCCCAAATTCCTTCTTCCTTTTCCTCCTTTCTAACCTTTCCTCTCTATCACAGCCATTCATTTCCTTTTTATTTTTTCATCTCAGCCACACACGTGGCACAACACATTGCTCCAGATTTCTGGAGCCTTCTCAATGGATATAAAATTACCAAAATATCCCTGACTTTAAACGTTAATAACTTCTTCGTTATAACTCTGTTTCACGAACAGTTTGAGCCTACGCGTTCGTGAGATCAAGCTCTGTTCAAAAATATAAATTGTGACCTCAAAAGGTCTACGGATTTTAAATAATTAATTTCCAAACTTCAAATTTCGTAACTAGTTTAATTTAAAACTAAACTCAAGTAAATTAATATAATTTCTCGAAAAATAACATAAAATCTCAATAATCCAAATACGTAAATTATAGTAATTTCTGGAAACAAAACTTTAAAATTTCCCAATTCTATTTCCATAACCATAAATCGATTTATTTTCGATTTTCTCCACAAATTCATATATTTAAATTTTCAGGGTACTACAATGCTAGTGCCTGGGAGACCTGGGGACCAACCAGATCAACCGGATCCAACGAATTAGCCGGCCTGGGGTCCATTTTTGCTGGAGCAGTGGCGACTGCAGTAGGAGGCAGGGGAATCGGATGGGGTGCAGTCGTCACCGCCTCACGACTTCTATTAAGCTGCGACATCTGCACAATTAGAAAAAAAAATTCAATGCATATATATTGTTAAACAACCAAATTACGATTACAACATTCAAACAACCAAATTAAAACATTGTGCAGATTAGTGCAGATTAGGCAAACTACTTCCAACTGAAAATAAAAAGCATTGCTACTGAATTCACATTATTGTCTGAAGAAAAACCACAAATTAACAAAATATGAAGGAAGAGAAAAATAGTTAGATTTCTGCAACTGAAACACAAGAATTGATACACTACTAGAAAGAAGAAAATCATATAGTCCAACTAAATGGGAACTTCCAGAGAGTGGGTTGTACACCAGCCCGTCATACACAAGATGGCATTTATTTCTTCGATTGTTGATTAAACCAAAATTTCTGAGGACTCAGCCATAAACATTTCATAAGTTTCTTGAAGCTTGCATATCTTGTGTAATACAATAATATGAAGAAGTAAGAACACAACATAACATGAGACTATCTATTAATGGACGAATCTAAAACTAGTTCTTATAAGCATGGATCTTCTCCATCTTGAAAACAAAATAAATTCTATAAAATCTAGTAGGGCTGGTTCGGTACGGGATACTGAACCAAAAATGGCATATCAAATCCTGAACATAAATTTTTTTGGACAAAAATATCATGATCGATCCCGAACCGAAATTTCGGGATTCCTAAAATATTTTCGGTATTTCGAAATTTCTCGAAACCAAACCTGCATCAGAATCCAAGTCATCTAAATTGAAATTGAAATCATCTAAACCTACATTAAAAATCCAAATTGAAATCAAAGACATAGTGATAGTGAATAAGTGAAGATTTATGGTAGAGAGAGACAGAGTGAAGAGAGAGACCTACGTCATTCTCCTAACCCGAGCCCTCAATTCAAAACCTTAAGCCCAAATTTGAAACCTAAACCTTAATTCAAAATCCCACACATAGAGAATCACTAGAGAGAACCGAAGGTGGGGATGAAGTCGTGAGGTGTGGTGGTGGCCGGAGTGGAGACAGATTGTCGGAGTGAGATTGTTAGACGGTGGGTGGCTGTTGAGCTTCGAATCCGAGAAAGAGAGAGAGTCTGAGACTAAGTGAGGCAGATGAGAAAGGCAAAATGAAATGAGAGAGAGTGAGTAGGGATGTGTCGACCCGATTTTGGATTCAGTGGAAGGAAGGGTGGTTTCAGTTTTTGAGTGAGTAGGGATGGTTTCTAGGTTGTAGAGGGAGAGAGAGAATACGAGAGATAGAGAGATGAGATAGAAAATAAGTGAGAGATAAAGGGTTAGGTGGTTTACGGGTTGTAGAGAGAGAGAGAGACAATTCGAGAGAGATGACTGATGAGACTGAAAATAAGAAAGATAGAGTTCTGTCTTTAGAAAACAAGCACCCGTGACCCATCCATCCCATGTGCTTGATACAACTTTTGTCAACACCACACCAGACTTTAGTTATTTTAATAATATAATAATAGTCATTACACATTCCAACACACACTGACACACACACACACACACACAGATATATATATATATATGTAACATTAGTAAAGTTCGGTTCGGGAATACCGAATTATTTCAAAGCGTGAGACCGAATCTCATACCAAACAATTCGGGATCGGTTCGGTTTCGGTACGAAAATTTTTGGGATTTTTGGTTTGGTATCTTTTCGGTTCGGTTTCGGTATGGTTTGGGATTTTCGATATTTTTTTCCAGCCCTAAAATCTAGTACCAAAAATATAAGCTTAAGTCTAATGCTATATTAATTTTTCAAAATGCTTTGAAAGTCAAGCTTATACTTCAAGCCATATTTTTTTTGCATAAAAAGGGTTAAGAAAATAGTCAAAATACAAACTTTTAACCTTAATTCTTACAAATTGGGACTGATGTACAGAAAAGGATAAATCTTTCACGCAGATGTTCCTAGAACATGTAAGCTGAGCTGAATCTAACGTATACCGGAACTATGGTGCTTGGTTGAAAAATTATCAAGTATGACTAGAGAATATTTAGGACCTACCCTATAATTACAGATCAAGAATGATCTTTTAGGGACACATAGAACATGAAATTAAGAAGTCAGAACACAACTGAAAACTCACTTTCAGATAAAGAAGCTACAAAAATCAGTGAGACAAAGAGAGTTCCTTAGAAAAAAGAACCAACCAAGAAAAATGCAAGTGTACTACACAGTTCTCCAATTCCAACCAACACAGTTCACCAATTGAATTTGTGAAAAGTGTAGTCATGAAAAATGCAACTAATAGAGATTAACCCAATCTGATTTATTCATAATTAAGTCCCAATTCCAATCCCAATTTGAATCTAAAAACTACAAAAGTCTCAACAATTAGAAAAAAAAATTCAATGCAACAAAACATGGCAACTTTTAAGAACCAAATTTGTTGCTCGAGAACAATAATATGTGGTCAAGGAAGAAGGAAAACAAAGATTTGACACAGAAACCAGGACCATTGTTACATGTTCAAACAAAACTTAAAGCTTGTTAAGACAATTTAGTTTAGAACAATTCCGTAACAAAATCTCGTCAGAAAAATCGGGCCTACGATGCTAGTAATACTCGAAATAGTGTGAGGTCATTAAGCGTAATAATATGAGATCATTAAGCACGCCCTAAATTACTCGAAGTAGCTTACCCTAACCCAAAATATTTCACCAAAAGACCTGAAATTAGGGTTCTAAACATTAGAACCCTAATTGTAGAACCCTAATTGAACCCTAATTGTAGAACCCCAATTCCTAATTTGACTAGGGTTAAGTAAATTGAAATTTACCTCAGAGGGAGAGCGTTGTCAGAGGAGGAAGAGATAGGGTTGTCGGATGAGGAAGAGAGAGGGCTGTCAGAGGAGGAAGAGAGAGGGGGTGCCAGAGGAAGAAAAGAGAGGGCTGCCGAATGAGGAAGAGAGAGTGCGAGTGAGAGCTAAGGGAGAACTGAGGAAGATGGTTGTCAAAGGGAGAGTTTACAGAGATGAGAGGTGAAGGGAAAACGGGAAAGTGTTTGCTATTTCAGTTTAATCCCGAGGTTATTGCACGACGAACAGAAGATATTCGTCGTGCAATAAATTCAAATTTTCACAAAATTATTTTCGTGCCCGCCCAATTTTCAGCTCATTGCGCGATGAAAAGTAATTAATTGTCACGCAATTGGCATTTGCGCAATGAATAATATTTTGTTCGTCGTGCAATGAGTTGAAAATTTAATTTACCCGAGTAAATTTTTTAAAATTTATATTTATTCAAATAAAACCAATTTATTTATAACATAAGATAATTAAATTACAAAAAAATTCATTTACTATGTTTTACATGGCAAATCAACAATAAATTGCATTATTCGTCATCGTACCAAGTTCTGTTAATGTTCATAGATAGTAAGCCATAGTCGATTCTAACACTTCCTTGCCTATTTGGGTTTGTATCAAACCATCGACACTTAAACATGATCACTTGGTATCGGTCTTTGTAAAGCAATTGCACGACAGTTGTTAGTTTGCCATAGAAATCATTGTCCGTACTTTCGCCTCCACCTAAGACATGGACATCGCTATTTTGTGTACACAACTTGTCATCCCGTACAGTCCCCAAAAACTTGACGTGTTAACATGGGAACCCGAGAACAATTCAACGCAAATCGAGCCGAACGCCAAGTTATATAACACTTCACTATAAGTGGGGGAATTCGATGCTTTCAATTTATTCACCTAATATTATACAAAAACATACACATGTTAGTTTGAGAAAATTGAATATTATAGTATAGATCACAAGTACAAAACACTTATAACTTACACATTCGAGAAACCACTGTGGAAACAATTCTCGATGTTTCTTGGCATACAAATGTGATGGATGTTCTCGCTTCATCATCTCTTCATGCTCATCTAAGTATGCCATTATCTCGTCACAATTGTTCAGTACGAACCAATGCGCTACCTCCATGTCACTTTTGGAAAACGACTCGCCTCGTATATGATCTCCAAAGGGTCGCGCGCTTTGGGCAAAAACAGAAAGTTTCTCATTTCTCACACCTCCGTCATTATTGCGCTGAGGACAATTGAAAGTCGTCTCCACAGAAAGTAAAGGACTCATATTGAACCCAAGCCTCTATAATTGATCATTCGGGCTTTACCCTGTTGCGTCCAGTTTTTTTGAGCTCCCCAAGAAGTCTGCCAAAATATAACGATACGATACAAATTAGTAAGCGTGGGCTAATGATGCATAAACAAATGATGAGGATTATATACCTTTCTATTGGATACATCCAGCAATAGTTGACAGGACTAGCAAGCAATGCGTCTTCGGGCAAGTGAACCATCACGTGGATCATACTTGTGAAGAAAGCTGGAGGGAATATCATCTCAAACTTGCATAGGACTTGGACAATGTCATGGCATAATTAATTAACGTCCATCTTTCACAACATTCTTGCTGTCAGTTGGGAAAAAAAATCTGGACAACAACGTGATTGGCTTCACTACATCTTCCGGCAATAGGTGTCGAATACCCACAGGAAGTAGGCGTTGCATAAACACATGCCATTCATGGCTCTTTAGTCCAGACACACCGAGATAGCTCGATCAACCTAAAGAAGAAGATGGAAGAAGTATTAGATGATGAAATTGAGAGAAAATGGAAATGATGGATGTCGGATTGAGCAAAATCGAAAGGATGGGTGCAGAGGCACAATCTGCAATTTTTTTTGTAGTTTTCCTCTGCACATGATTGAATCCAGATTAAAAAGTTCACTTTTGGATGAATGATTTTGAACGACGAACAAGATCTTCATCGCGCAAATGTCCTTTGCACGACTAACATGGTCTTCGTCACGCAAATGTTATTTGCGCGACAAAAAAATAAACATTCGTCGGGCAAGTTTACCATTTTTTTATTTTATTTCCTTTACTTTATAATTTATTCTTTTCAACAAATTGCGTGACGAAAACATGCATCATCATGCAATGCATATTTTTTAATTTTTTTTTTATGTTTTTCCGTTTTATTTGTCTGTAATGTATATTTTTATTTTATTATAAATAAAAAACTCAAACCTAATTAAACATTAAATTAATTAACAAAACTAATTTACTATCCCACATAGATATTATAATTAATGCAAATATTAATCATCCAAATAACATAAATTTATTAATTAAATTAAATATAAAGTTCACAAATTCTTATTTGAAAAAAAAAAGCAACCCTCCTCAACTTCAATCCTCCCTCACCCGCAACACATCAGACTTCCACTGCCGGAAACTTTGCTTGAAAAGCCCATCCACATAAATCCGTTGCTTCTCATTGGTTTCATCAACATCCCAATGAACCTACAGTAATGCCAATAACAATAAATTTGTAATTACAAAAATACTACGTTTTAGCAAAAATAATTGTTCATTATTTACCACAAACTTACCGATAACTCCCTCAGCATAGACTTCTTCAACTCCTTAGGGACCTTTTTCCAAGACTCAAACTCGGTTGAACAATCCCTCCGCACCAAATTTCCAATGTCATACCTAAATTTTCCGAACGCCTCAGCCATATTTTTTACTTCATAGTATGGCACTTGCTTCCGTCGATGCCTCTCTAATCGCATGACAAGTTTCTTTTTCCCAGAACCTTCTCCAGAATCGGTCATTCTTTCTAAACAAATTTTTTTTGAAAACTAGGGTTCTGAAACTGTGTTTATATAGAACTAGGATCCCTTTGCACGATGAAGATATTCGTCGCGCAAATTGCATGTTTGTCACGCAAAACGCGCCATAAATGCGCAATAAATGGGAAGGTTTCAACGCAATCTCACCGTGCTTTACGCGACAAACACATGGTGTTCGTCCCGCAAAGTTGTCTTAGGCGACAGAGTAGCGTCACACAATATATTGCGCAACGAATGGAATGATTATAATTATAAAGTTTACGTAAACATAGACGTAAACTTTATAATTACAAACAAATATTCAGTCAAATACTTTTTCTAAAAATATTTAGTACCTTAAATATTTATTCTAAAAATAATTAATACTTTAAATATTTATTCTATAAATAAGTAATACCTTAAATATTTAGTTTATGAATAATTAATGCCTTAATCCATATAATTATTTTGAGCATAAGTACGAAGATTGAAAACACATACAAACCAAGAATAGGGTGCTTACATTAGGCCTCAATAAAAAAAACAAATAGGAATTAAAACCTAATTAAGTCCAAATATATAACTTATAAAAAAAAACCTTAAATTTAAATATTGTCCTACAAAACATAAATTTAAAACTACTATTTCGATGGTCCTGGTCCATTCTGCAAGACTTCATAACGCCACTGATTGTAACCTCCCTCCAACACATCCTCCATCAACTTCATCAACTGTTCATTTGTATCATCATCAAGAGTATACTTACATTGTTACACATATATGCAAATAATTAATTCCAACATATAATAAAAAAATTCACAAAATTACTTATTGATCCATCAACAATATACTTACTAATAATTCTTCCATCACCGCCTTCTTCGCATTCTCGGGCGCATCTTTCCAAGAATGCCACTCAGCAGTAGGACAATTGTTCCCTATGGCTACACCAATCGCATGCGTGAACTGAAAATGCTACCTCAAATCATTCGGGTCGGCGTCAGTCACGCTCTGATCCTTGTTTTTATCCTCCATCTCACCACAAACAGAATTGGAATAGAATTGTGAAGAATAAGGACAGTAGAAGCGCATATTTATAGGAAGGTTAGGGCCTTTGTGCGACGAAGGCTTTGTCGCGCAAACATCTGTAATAAATGTGGTATTGATTCCTCTTATTTACCTACAGTGAATGGTCAAAATTGACAGGAACTTGCGCAACGAATACTTGGTCGCGCAAATGTCCCATTTTCGTCACACAAGTGGTTTGCGCAAAAAAAAATTACCCCGCGTTTTCTTCCTGACTTTACTCGATGACAACAAATATTTGTCGCGCAAATTATTTTTTTTCCTATCCTGTCTATTTTGCGCAACGAAACATTGTTTCCGTCGAGCAAGTACGTCTTGTGCGACGAAATATTGTTCGTCGTGCAAGCTGTTTTGTCTACTCATGTTAATTATTCAGAAAAATATATATAATGGAGATTGTATCTCAATGAGTTCATCTCCTACTCCTAACAACTCCTAATCCCCAAAAAATCGGATCCAAAACTACAAGATCTAATGTTTGATTAAGAGAATGAAGGGTGGTGGGGAAGAAAATGGGAGAAAAGGAAGTAGATGTAGAAAACTGATGGGAATATGGAAAGTATGGGGTTGAAAGAAAGGAGCTTCAAGGTTGAGATTGAAAGCAAACTCGGATCTGAGAAAGAGGAAAAGGAAAGAGCTCTCACAAAGAGAGAGAGAGAGAGAGAGAGAGAGAGAGAGAGAGAGGGAGAGAGAGAGAGAGAGAGAGAGATAAGCTCCCACAAAGGGAGAGAAGAGCTCTCACAAACGAGGTGAAAAACTCTCACCAACTACTCTGTAATCCAAAATAAAACAAAGGGGGGAATGAGAGTCTTGAGGAAAAACACAAGAAGAAGAGGAAAAAAGGAAGAGAGATGTTGATGGTGAAAACAAAGAGAAAAAGAGGAAAGTAAGAGAGAGAGAGTGTGTGTGTGTGTCGGAAAAAACAAAGGAGAAAAAGGAAAATGAAGAGAGAGTTAGCAGATTGGCTTTTGGCACAATATAATGACAATTAAAAAACTTAATAATTATTAATTTGACATTAAAAGAATCTAATAATTATTATTTTGCATTAAAAAGATAATTAATGAAACAAATTTGAAGAATGACACTATACATCGGTGTCGGAAAGCCTAAAGGACACCAAATATACACAACGGTGCAATCCTGGTTCAAAAAGACATTGATAACGAATGGTGTCTCCAAAACGGTGTCCTATGGCATGTTTTCTAGTAGTGGTGTATATCTGCTAGTAAACAAATGATATGTAAAAATAAAAATACACATACTTTTAAGTAAGATTTATACGCTTCAACTACCATGATGAAAAAAGAACTACCGTGATGAAGACGGACAGAAAATTTCTATAATTTAAAAAGAGTTTTACCACTTAGTACTACGGTCTAGTGGTATTCATCTTCACTTGTAAGTGAGAGGTTTTAGGTTTGATTATCGCCAAATGCAAATTCTAACAACATTATTGCTAGCCTATTGAGAGGTTTAACCTACTCTCCCAACTTTTAATGTACATAATATTGTTTGCAAAAAAAAAAAAAGGACACTTTGGATGCGGTCCCTAACTATCAATGTTCTTTGACTAAAACCTTTGTGAGTTTTAGTTTTTGATCGAAATCCCTGACATTAATGTAATAATGTATTTATTTTATTTTTAAACTAAAAATGAAATTTGTAGTTATTTAAATTAATGAGATTTTAAATAAAACGCATAATTTATGGGATTGAAAATATTAAAGATAAATTATACTCTCCAATATATTATGTGTATACATATATGGGTATGTTCATAAAAAACTAACCAAAAAATTATCGTACCAAAACATGGGTACATTTTTCAAAAACATAAAAAAAAAAGAAAAAAAATAGATATTAGGCTTAATAATTATTAAGCATTTCTTCTATTAAACTTGACATGGATACATTCTTAAATCAACAAAATAGAATGTACCCATATAAGTTTAAAGGGAGTTTTAACGAAAAGTCCGCGGTACTATTCACTTTAACGAAAAACCACATTTTTACACTAAAAAGTCAAACCTCTATTCACTTTATATTTTATTTTGTCCTTATCGTTAAAACTCAGAGTTTTCAAACCCTTTTCATTAGTTTTCCTAAGTTTAAAAAATGGATTAGATAAAAGATTGAATGAATTTTATATAAAAAATGGGTACATTTTATATTAAAAAAAGGGTACATTTTTCATATAACAAATTGGTATATTTAAGAATGTGTACATATCATTTTTAACATAAAAATTTAATGGGTACAAACTTATTCCAATTTTATTTGTT
Organism: Heteromeles arbutifolia; assembly: GCA_024362995.1. Taxonomy (NCBI): domain Eukaryota; kingdom Viridiplantae; phylum Streptophyta; class Magnoliopsida; order Rosales; family Rosaceae; genus Heteromeles; species Heteromeles arbutifolia. Next base: position 39,141,006 of record JANCRC010000001.1, on the reverse strand, counting down.
ATATTTTGAAAATGTTTGAATTGAAATTAATTAGGAGTTTAATAAGGGTGTGAGTGTCACAGCCTGTCCCGGAATTTTTTTTATCGAGGACGTGAAATGACGGGATTGCCCTAAAGGTTGCTAAGGTGTGTGACATTTATATTTGGTTTTTATGTCATATCCCTAAGTTTTTGGAAAAATATTTGGAACCTAATTAATTTTATTTTGTGTGGTTGGGGTAGTAGAGGACCACACACATACCAAACCTACCCTCACTCTCTCTCTCTCGTGGACACTCTCTCTCTCATCTTTCGATTTATCCTCCCCGTGCACTGTTCATGTACAGATGAGGTGTGAAATCGACCATTTCTTCACAGATCGATGTCCAAAAGGTAAGGTTCTTGATCCTTGCAACCCCCTGAGTATTTTGGTACCAATTTTGGAACTTGTAACCCTCGAATTAGCCGTGAAACCCTAACCCCGAAAATGTGCACTGTTCATGCACACGTAAAACCTATCATTTTAGGGAATTTCAAGCTCACAGTGAGCTTAATGAGGTCCTCATCAGTCTCGGGGTACTTCGTTGGTAGAGTTTGGACATCGGAGGACCGAGATCGAAGGTTTCTAAAGTTTGCCAAGCTATCGAGCTTTCTCAGGTAAAATCTAGTGATTTTCAAGCCTTGAAACTTGTTTAGATGTGTTCTACATGCTTAGAGCTTCATTTTGGTACCAATTTCATGAAAAATGGTTGAAAAATGAGTGAGAAACCATAGTTGGAAAAATTACCCAGAAACCGACGAAGTCACTGGCGGCCGGCGAGTCGCCGGAGAAGAAGACGGAATATTCCGTCAGTTTGGACGGAATATTCCTGACGCCGTTAGTTAAGTTAAACTGCTGCCGTTAAAAGTTAACGGAATATTCCTGACGCCGTTTGGTTTTCCGTCAACGTGCCTGGCACGTGATCGCGCGTGGGGGCGCGTAGGTCCGTGCCATTCCCGGCGCGTGGGGGTGCGTGACTGGTCCAAAAATTATTTTAAAAATATGGGGATGTTTGTGAGGTTGTGTAGATCACGTTGGTATATTCAAACACCCCAATTGAGCATCGTATGAGAAGTTATTATAGTTGTTTCGCATATAGGTGAGACCTATCCCGAGGACGAGCGCAATCAAAGGCGTCACGGGGGTTACGACCCTTCGACATACCAGTGACTGGCAGTTGTTTTCATTATATACCTATATACTTACTGATTTTCCCAGAAATCGAATTTAATTGAAAGTATGTTTTAAAATGACATGCATATAATTGATATGAAATATATGATTTGGTATATGATGCATATGTATGAAATGGTGCGGTGGACGCACAGGTAAGTATCAGGTAAGTATCAGGTAAGTTATATTGTGTTGATGATATGATTTGTGATGAGAGCTCATAACCTGCACCACCGGTGTTAGTGCTTATGTTGATATTCACCTCCCGCACTGCACGCTCCCTTGGATCCAAGTAGGTGTAAGTCCTGTCGTACAGACCACTTCTGTGGTTCCGACTTGTAGGTAACCTGCGATACGTCGCACAGCTGTTTGATGAGAGTTGCACTAGAGCGTATTATTACACCAAGTCCTGTTGTACAGACCACTTTTGTGGTTCCGACTCGTGTATAGGCATAGGTATTGAGCTATATGATTAGCCGTACAGGACCACTGCAGGGTCTTCGGCTGATTTATTAATCTACCAGATATATTTGCGTAGCTTCATTATGTTTTGATGCATATGGCATGGCATACTTTCTTAATATCGATTTTGAACTATGATTTGAGAATATGTTGAGATACATATGTTATATGCTATTTTCTGGGAAAGTGAGGGGTTATATATGTTGATAAAGGAAATGTTTTGAAAGCTTTGTTTTACTGACCCACTCAACTTTGTTTTACGCCCCTGCAGGTTATAGTTAGGAGTGCTTGGTGGCTCACGAGGATTCCCACGGCTGTTCTGACAGATTTCACACATGTAGGACTCACCCTCGGGTGTTGTAATTTAGTAATTGTCCTACTTGACTGCATTTAGAATCTTCTGCTCTGATGGTGTGTATTTCACACTTAAATTTTCGCTAGCATGTCATTTGGATGGTACTGCTAGTATTCGGCTTTTAGTCATTCATAATTCTCTTATCTTATCGCTTCCGCATTGCGTTACGGTTACGTCACGTTGGTGATGGCCAGCACGCCCTGAATTCCAGGTCGCGGTGTGTCAATTTGGTATCAGAGCCAGGTTTGCAGTCCTGTATAAATTGTGAATTTTTTAATTATCTTTGGTTCTTCTGTCAGAACTATGCCGCCTCGTAGGGATCCACGTTCTTCTTCTAAGCCCAGTTTCCCCAATGTAGCTCAGTTAGTGGAAGCGATAGCCCATGCCTTTCAGACTTCATTTCGTCCTCTTCAGAGAACTCCTATAGACCGTTTATAATATGAAGTTGGACCATTTCATTGGTAATGAGGGTTATAAAGGGGCAGAAAAGTGGTTAGACCGTTTTGAGAAGACCTACCAGGTGATGCCGAGTCAGGGTAATTTTCCTGCTAGTAGATGGGTCGAGACTAATACATGGTTTCTAGGAAGAGAACCTGCAGGCTGGTGGGAAAATGAGACTAAATTTATGACACCTGAAGCAGCAGCTGATTGGGAAACATTTAAAGAGACATTTAAGAGAAGATTCATTCCTCCAGAGTATATTGATCGTAAGAAGCAAGAGTTCACTCAGCTGAAGCAAAAGAAAATGTTGGCGAATGAGTACTATAGGAAGTTTACAGACTTATCTCGTTGTGATCCAGAAGTGGTTGTTAATCAGGTGGAAATGCTTCGTCGTTTTAAGTTGGGAACAAAGAAGAAATGGCGGACACTTGCCAGTGCTATTCCTTGCGCCACTTATCATGAGTTTTTTGAGATTTTGGTTTAGATTGAAGACTCCGAAAACTTGCCTAGTGAAAGTGAAGAAGAGGAAGATAAGAATGGTGATAATCAAAGAAAAGATGATAGGGGTAAACGTACCTTGACTTCAGGACCCCGTAAGACCCAGAATTTCAAGAAAAGTGGAGCGAGCTTGAGTTCTTCTAGTGGAGGATTTAGTGCCACAGGTCCGATGAGAGGTGGAAGATTTACTGGTGGACCCAAGTTTCAGAGGCAGAGAGATTTTTGTGGTGCTGGTGGTTCAGGTCCTCCATTATGTCGCTGTTGTAATTCCAGACATTATGGGGAGTGCATGAGAGGTAGCGGTGCTTGCTACACTTGTGGACAGACAGGACATAGAGCTGCACAGTGTCCCCAGAGTCAGCAGAGGCGTCAGCAGTCTATTATGCCTTCTCCAGCACCGATTCAGTAGAATCCCAAAGCAGGCAGTTATGGTCAGATGAGTCAGGGTGGTGCTGCTTACCACTACCAGGGTGATGCTGCTCCCTATGTTTCAGAGCAGTATCAATATTCCTAGGATCCTTATTTTCAGAGTGGGTATTCCCAAAATCCTGGAGGTTATACTTCTTATCCTTCTATGCTAACTAACGGATCTTAGTGGTATCAGGGAGGTCAGTTCCAGCAGGGAGAGGTTGCTGCTAGCAGTGCAGGACTATTTAGGCAGTCTAGCCAGACAGGACAGGGACGTAGTTCTTAGGGGCGAGGTAATCAAAGTAATAGAGGTCGTGGAGGACGACAGCAAACCCAGGGACGTGTTAACAACATCTCACTGCAAGATGCTCAGAACCATCCAGATTTGATTATGGGTACGTTAAACATCCTTGGTCACTTTGCTAGAGTTTTGATTGATTGTGTTGCTACTCACTCTGTGATTACTCATACTTTTGCTCAAATGACACAACCTCATCCTACACCTCTAGTGTTTGATTTAGAGTTTGCTATACCTAAAGGGAACATATGTCATGTTGATAGTGTTTATCCAGGGTGTCCAGTGATGATAGATGATGTAGCTATGCCTGCTAATCTTATCCCGTTAGATATTATGGATTTTGATGTGATTTTAGGGGCAGATTGGTTGCATTATAATCGTGCCCATATAGATTGTTAAGGGAAATCAATCACTTTTCATCGTCTTGGACTACCTGAGGTTATGTTTGTGGGTGAGAGAAGTGGGGTGAGGCATGGTATTATTTCTGCCATGAGGGCAAAGAAGTTGTTATCGAAAGGTTGTCAGGGATACACAGCACATGTGGTGTTAAATGATGTTACTCCTAGTAGCGTGGAGGAAGTTGGAGTAGTCAGGCATTATCCTGATGTATTTCCTGACAATTTACCTGGATTGCCGCCAGACAAAGATGTGGAGTTTTCTATTGATTTGCTTCCAGGTACAAACCCTATATCTTTGACTCCATATAGAATGGCTCCGGCTGAATTGAAAGAGTTGAAAATTCAGTTGCAGGAATTAATTGATAAAGGTTTTATTCAACCTAGTACTTCACCTTGGGGAGCCTCAGTATTGTTTGTGAGAAACAAAGATGGAACTCTGAGATTGTGTATTGATTACAAGCAGCTGAATCAGGTAACGATTAAAAACCGTTATCCATTGCCTCGTATTGATGATTTGTTTGATCAACTTAAAAGTGCATGTGTATTCTCTAAGATTGATTTGAGATTGGGCTACTATCAGTTGAAGATTAAAGATGAGGATGTCTCTAAAACGGCTTTTAGGACCCGTTATGGACATTATGAGTTTTTGGTGATGCCATTTGGATTGACTAATGCACCAGCAGCTTTTATGAGGTTGATGAATGAAGTATTCTAGCAATATCTTGATAGGTTTGTCATTGTTTTCATTGATGATATTCTAGTATATTCTAAATCGAAAACAGAGCATATTCGACATCGTCATTTGGTGTTAAAGAAATTGAGGGAACATCGTTTGTATGCCAAGTTTAGTAAATGCCAGTTTTGGTTGAATCAAGTAGCGTTTTTGGGGCATGTTGTATCGGCACAAGGAATTCAAGTAGACCCTCAAAAGATTGCAGCAGTGGAGAATTGGGAGCAACCACGAACCGTCACTGAGGTACGGAGTTTCCTTGGTCTAGCAGGGTACTATCGACGATTCGTTCAAGATTTTTCTATGATTGCTTTACCACTAACGAGGTTAACCAGGAAGGATGTTAAGTTCGAGTGCGATGATAATTGTGAGCAGAGTTTCCAGCAGTTGAAGTATTGTCTCACTCATGCACCTGTATTGGTACTTCCTGATGATAGTGGCAATTTTGAAATTTACAGCAATGCCTCATTGAATGGTTTGGGATGTATTTTGATGCAGCATAATAGAGTGATTGCCTATGCTTCTCGGCAATTAAAGATTCATGAAAGAAATTATCCTACTCACGACCTTGAGTTGGCAGCTATTGTCTTTGCTTTGAAGATTTGAAGGCATTATCTCTATGGTGAGAAATGTAAGATCTTCACAGATCATAAGAGTTTTCATTATCTTTTTACTCAGCATGATCTTAACCTTCATCAGCGAAGATGGTTGGAGTTACTAAGTGATTATGACTGCACGATTGAGTATCATCCTGGTCGTGCAAATGTTGTAGCTGATGCACTGAGTAGGAAACCTCAAGGCCGACTTAATGCTTTGTATGCTTGTCGTGTTCCTCTTCTTGCGGATTTGAGGTCGACTGGAGTAAAGTTGGAAATGGAAGACCAAATGGAAGCATTTCTTGCCAGTTTCCAAGTCAGGCCAATTTTGGTTGATCATGTGCGTGAAGCCCAGGTGAATGATGAAGAATTTCAGGATATAATTGAGGCTATTCAGAGAGGTAAGAAGAAAGATTTCAGAATCAGGGAATTAGACGGTATGCTTATGCAAGAGAATAGGATATATGTGCCTAATAATGAGGAATTAAAGAAGGGAATTTTGGATAAAGCACATTGTTTGGCTTATGCCATGCATCCAAGAGGAACTAAGATGTATCATACCATTCGACCATTTTATTATTGGCCAGGTATGAAAAGGGAGATTGCAGAATATGTAAGTAGGTGTATCGTCTATCAACAGGTTAAAGCAGAAAGGAAAAAGCCATTTGGGTTGATGCAGCCGCTTCCCGTTCCTCTGTGGAAGTGGGAAAATATCACTATGGATTTTGTGTATAAGCTTCCACATACGCAGAATGGTTTTGATGGTGTTTGGGTGGTCATAGATCGACTGACCAAGTCAGCGCACTTCATTCCAGTGAGGGAGAAGTATCCTCTGAACAAGTTGGCTAAATTGTTCATTAGGATGATTGTGAAGTATCATGGAGTTTCAGTGAGTATTATTTCTGATCGAGACCCAAGATTTACTTCTAAGTTTTGGGTGGCTTTTCAAGAAGCTCTTGGTACAAATTGCTTTACAGCACTGCTTATCATCCTCAAACAGATGGTCAATCTGAGAGGACCATTCAGACGTTGGAAGATATGCTAAGATCTTCAGTGTTGCAGTTTGGTGATTCTTGGCATGACCGCTTGGATTTGATGGAATTTGCCTACAATAATAGTTTTCATTCGAGTATTGGTATGGCACCTTTTTAGGCACTTTATGGTAGAGCTTGCTGTACACCTTTGTGTTGGTCAGAGGTAGGTGAACGAGCTTTGGTGGGCCCTGAGATAGTGGAGGAGACGACTCAGAATGTTCAGGTAATTAACTCTAACTTGAAAGCGGCCCAAGATCGACAAAAGAGTTTGGCGGATAGACATGCCACTGATCGGGTTTATAATGTAGGTGATTTGGTATTTTTGAAATTATCACCTTGGAGAGGTGTGGTACGATTTGGAAAGAAAGGCAAGTTAAGTCCTAGGTACATAGGACCTTATGCGATCACTGAAAAGATTGGTGAAGTTGCCTACGTATTATAGTTGCCTCCAGAGTTATCCAAGGTGTATAATGTGTTTCATGTCTCGATGCTTTGACATTATGTTTCAGATCCTTCACATGTGATTCCTCCTCAACCTTTGGAGATTAACCCGGACTTGACGTATGATGAGGAACCAGTGACTATCTTGGATTGGAAAGACAAGATTTTAAGGAATAAGACAATGAGCTTGGTGAAAGTATTGTGGAGGAACCACTAGATGGAAGAAGCTACTTGGGAGATTGAAGATCGAATGAGAGAGATATATCCGAGGTTGTTCTATGAGTATTACTGGTTTGATTGATTGTGAGAATTTCGAGGACGAAATTCTATAAGGAGTGTAGATTGTCACAGCCCGTCCCGAAATTTTTTTGATCGAGGATGTGAAATGACGGGATTGCCCTAAAGGTTGCTAAGGTGTGTGACATTTATATTTGGTTTTTATGTCATATCCCTAAGTTTTTGGAAAAATATTTGGAACCTAATTAATTTTATTTTGTGTGGTTAGGGTAGTAGAGGACCATACACATACCAAACCTACCCTCACTCTCTTTCTCCCCTCTCGGATTATCCTCCCCGTGAACTGTTCATGTATGGACGAGGTGTGAAATTGACCATTTCTTCACAGATCGACGTCCAAAAGGTAAGGTTCTTGATCCTGACAACCCCCTAAGTATTTTGGTACCAATTTTGGAACTTGTAACCCTCGAATTAGCCGTGAAACCCAAACCCCGAAAATGTGCACTGTTCATGCACACGTAAAACCTTGCATTTCAGGGAATTTCAAGCCCACAGTGAGTTTAAGGAGGTCCTCACGAGTCTCGGGGTACTTCGTTGGTAAAGTTTGGACGTCGAAGGACCGAGATCGAAGGTTTCTAAAGTTTACCGAGCTATCGAGCTTTCTCAGGTAAAATCTAGTGATTTTCAAGCCTTGAAGCTTGTTTAGATGTGTTCTACATGCTTAGAGCTTCATTTTGGTACCAATTTCATGAAAAATGGTTGAAAATGAGTGAGAAACCATAGTTGGAAAAATTACCCAGAAACCGGCGAAGTCACCGGCGGCCGGCGAGTCGCCGGAGAAGAAGACGGAATATTCCGTCAGTTTGGACAGAATATTCCTGACGCTGGTAGTTAAGTTTAACGGCTGCCGTTAGAAGTTAACGAAATATTCCTGACGCCGTTTGGTTTTCCGTCCGCGTGCCTGGCACGTGACCGCGCGTAGGGGCGCGTAGGTCTGTGCCATTCCCGGCGCGTGGGGGCGCGTGACTGGTCCAAAAATTATTTTAAAAATATAGGGATGTTTGTGAGGTTGTGTAGATCACGTTGGTATATTCAAACACCCCAATTGAGCATCATATGAGAAGTTATTTTGGATTGTTGGTTATGTGCTCTAAATAACGTTATTATAGTTGTTTCGCATATAGGTGAGACCCATCCCGAGGACGAGCGCAATCAAAGGCGTCACGGGGGTTACGACCCTTCGACATACTAGTGAGTGGGCAGTTGTTTTCATTATATACCTATATACTAACTGATTTTCCCAGACATCGAATTTAATTGAAAGTATGTTTTAAAATGCCATGCATATAATTGATATGAAATATATGATTTGGTATATGATGCATATGTATGAAATGGTGCAGTGGACGCACATGTAAGTATCAGGTAAGTTATATTGTGTTGATGATATGATTTGTGATGAGAGCTCATAACCTGCACCACCGGTGTTAGTGCTTATGTTGATATTCACCTCCCGCACTGCACGCTCCCTTGGATCCAAGTAGGTGGAAGTTCTGTCGTACAGACCACTTCTGTGGTTCCGACTCGTAGGTGACCTGCGATACGTAGCACAGCTGTTTGATGAGAGTTGCACTAGAGCGTATTATTACACCAAGTCCTGTCGTACAGACCACTTTTGTGGTTCCGACTCGCGTGCAGGCATAGGTATTGAGCTACATGATTAGCCGTACAGGACCACTGCAGGGTCTCCAGCTGATTTATTAATCTACCTGATATATTTGCGTAGCTTCATTATGTTTTGATGCATATGGCATGGCATACTTTCTTAATATCGATTTTGAACTATGATTTGAGAATATGTTGAGATACATATGTTATATGCTATTTTCTGGGAAAGTATACAGGTTTTACAGTGAGGGGTTATATATGTTGATAAAGGAAATGTTTTGAAAGCTTTGTTTTACTGACCCACTCAACTTTGTTTTACGCCCCTCCAGGTTATAGTTAGGAGTGCTTGGTGGCTCACGAGGATTCCCACGGCTGTTCTGACAGACTGCACATATGTAGGACTCACCCTCGGTTGTTGTAATTTAGTAATTGTCCTACTTGACTGCATTTAGAATCTTATGCTCTGATGGTGTGTATTTCACACTTAAATTCTCGCTAGCATATCATTTGGATGGTACTGCTAGTATTCGGCTTTTAGTCATTCATAATTCTCTTATCTTATCGCTTCCGCATTGCGTTATGGTTACGTCATGTTAGTGATGGCCAGCACACCCTGATTTCCAGGTCGGGGTGTGTCAGTGAGTATTAAAACTCTAAATCAATTACTAATTTTTATTATAAAAATTATCTAACTTACATGTAATTCATTAATATATTAATGTTAGGGACTTTGATCAAAATCTAAAAACTAATAAGGTTTTAGTCAATAAACATTAGAAACTAGGGATTGGATACTAATTTTTCCAAAAAAAAAAAAGGTTTAACATATTTCTAACTCACGCACATGAATCATGGTGCGAGAGAAGTAATATACTTAGGTACCCAAATTCCATACGACTTGATCTCTTTGTGACATTAGAAATTGAAAAACCAAGATACACCACCAAGTGTTGCCATTTTTTCTGTCTTACGAGGGCATTCGGAGTAATACAAACTAAGATACATTATTGGGGGTGTTTGCCCAACGAAAAATTGAAAGGTATTTGGATGATTTACGTGGAAATTAAAGAAAGGAGGAATAATAAATTTTGGGGTGGGTAACCGAAATATATGGCATGACCTTACACTTACATCCTTGAAAGTTCAGAAATAGTAACCTAAATTTGGTAGACAAAAAAAAAAGGTATTGCTAGAGAGACTAAATTTGTACACTAAATTTTGTAAATTAAATGACATGGAAGTTGATGGTTGGATTATTACTTAAGCATTGATTAATGTACTTGTTTTTTATTGGTGACACATAACTTAATTTGCAAATTTAGTCTAACTAGCATTACTCAAAAAAAAAAAAATTGAGTTACTTAATATGTTGATTCGATTCATCTCTGTCTAGTAGGTCGATATTGTACAAGATAGCCAACATTGCCCAAACCAAAAGCCTAACTACCCCAAACCTTCCCCTCGCACCACACCGCCACCCTATTACATCACTATCCCTCCATTAAGTTCTTTATTATCAATCTTTTTTTTTTAATGCATGATTTGCAGTTTTCAATTGTTGTCCATCTTTTTCTAGTAATTACAAGAGGAAAGGGAGCACCAATTGGTACGTCACATGAGAGGTTCCGTCTCGTCACGGGATGAATGAATGAGACACTTGTGTGAAAATATATCATCAATATTAAACTTTTTCGTAATCAAACAAAAAGAAAAACTTAAGCCATGCACCTCAAAGTACTTTAGGCCTTCTCTATTGATTATAGCAGATTTAGCCCTCGTTTCTAAATATAACACCCTAAAAATATAATTTTAAACGAATAGTGCAGGGCTATAATGTTTCATCTTCAATGGTACAAAAATTATATTTTTGTTGTAAACTTTCTTAGTTTATATGCGATTGTTTAAATCCTAGATTAGATTTGATTCTAGCTATCCTTTCCTATTACAACTTGTATTCCTTGGGGATGAAGGAATTTCTTCTCTCCTTTACTACTATAAATAAAGGCACTATGTAGGAGGGATAACACACACATTCCCCTACAATTCTACAAACACATCTCTCAATCTCTCTTCTCCTTGCCGCCGGCCACCTTACCCTTGTTAGATAAAATAGGCTACAACACGTTATCAGCACGCTCCTACCATTGCGCTTAGGAATTTGATGAGGAAATTTTATGCATCAAACCAGTTCATCCATATCATCACGCAATCAGGTTCTTTCAAAACAACGGTTTTTATCTCAATATGTTTGCAGCCCTAATAGCATGAACATTCACCACAATGCATGACCCAACTTTACATTTTTCGAATTTTAGATTCTACATAAATTGTGTATGCATTATATTCATAATTGTTGAATTATGTGAATTTGATATTTGCCATGAATTGCATCAAATATATGTACATGCATTAAACTATTGAATTGAATATGCTTTGAATTAAATTGTATATGAATTGAATTAAAAAAAAAAGAAAAAGAAAAAGGGAAACAAAAGAAATCGGAAACCATAGCCTGGGTTCTTCAAACCCATGACCTCGAACCGCTTGTCCAAGCCTGCAGCTTGGTGGCTGAGCTGTGTCGAAGCCAAGAGTCCTAAAGTCGGAGCCGAGAACTCTAGGTAGAAACCGAGAAAACCCGACACCATTGACGGTGTCCTTGTCCATATCAACCACGAGCATGGCCTGCAGCCACCACCCTGAACGTTTCGTTCATGTCGCCGACAACCAGAAGTTGTCCCACACCGAAATTGGATTAAGATTCGTCGAAATTTTTTCGAATATCTGATTGGAATTTTCTAGGGTTTTGGTTGTTGAAAAGTTGACATTAAACCATCTCCGTGGTTGTCCATGACTACCGTGACTCGCTCCGAGTCCCAACAACCCAGACACGGCCACCAGAAGCGGCGGCGCCGAGCATCTTCTCTGATGCACACACCCAGCATGGCTGAGATTTGTGTTCAATTTGACCCATGGCCTTTTGGGCCTAAACCCTTCTCAGCCTAAACCTAAAACCCAGCATTGGTTTTGGGCTTGCATGCTGCAACCAATAGCAACCCCTTTAGCCCAAACCGTGACACCAGCCCGAGGGCTACGGTGTCCCATGTGCACTATGCCGTACTGGATCAGCGCCCATCTGGGCCTCTATTTCTTGGGCCCAGCCTTTTTCTTTCTAGGTAGCTTGTTTGCTACCTTGGGCTTGAACCTCCGTGACCTGATCCACTCAACCCAGCCTAATTCTTGGGCTTGGCAGCACAACTCAAACTTGCTCAACCCACTCGTGGGTTTTGGCTTATATTTTTTGGCCCCAATCTTCAATTGTTTAATATTTTTAGACAATTTGGGTTTTACTTTTTTCGCCCACACTTTAATTTAGCCCGAAGTCCAAATAATTAATTCAATTATAATTATAGACTAGAAGTTCTATTTACATATTTTTTTGTTGCATATTTCTGTGTCTATTTTTGCATATATTTGCGTTTGTTTGCAGGAACATATAAACCTGAAGTTCATAATTATTTTGAAACCCGAAGTTTCTATTAACATGCCTTGTTTGAAAACCTGAAGTTTTTACTTAAAAACATCACCCATGAAAACCCAAAGTTTTTTCATGCGAATATTAACCAATACATGTCTATTAGAACATGAATGTGTGAATGGATTGATTTTTTTCTCCATTACACTAACCACATCTTGTCTATCTATTTTGTGATAAGAACATGCCAAATTTGAACAAACTCGACTTCACCGCTTTGGAGGTCTTTGGAAGGAACTACCTCAAGTGGGTCCACGATGTAAAGCTCCACCTCACTGCAAAGAACTTGCGTGCCCCATTGAAGAAGAGACGAACAATTCGGTTGGCAAAGCTGAGAAATCTGAAGGAAAATTTGTGAAAAACATGTTCATTTGAGCAACATCTATGGCATGCAATTAACATTTAAAGGCGGAATCATGCTTGTATGCACTCAAAACAAAACATTACCCATGAAATTCAAAGCCTAGTAGTTATGGTGAACCAAGACTCAACTCAAATCTTAAAGAAAGGAGTTGAGAAACTTTTATACCTTTGAAGCACCTCTTTGCTTAGCAAAGGTTAATCATCCATGTGAGGGCCTTCTTTCCTTTGTCTCCTTGCTTCTTGGCTCCATGGATATGGATGGAAGAATTGATTCTCCAAAAGTCCCCAAGGTAGGAGACCTCTAATTTTCGACACCAAGGATGGTGAAGGAAGAAGATGAGTGACCTTGGAGGAGGAAGGATTGCTAGCTAATCCCCTCCAAGGGGGCCAACCTCCTAGAGAGAAAGGGAGAGACATGTTCTCTCCAATTTTCTCCAAAAGAAACCCTAATGAAGAAAAGGCTATAAAGTCACATTTATACCTACCTTCATTGGAGTGGCAAACTTGTAATAAGCCCAAAACCCACTCCTTTATCAACATGGCCGGCCTTAAGGGTTTCTTGGGCTGTTTGGGCCTTTGTGAATCATTAGTCATTAAGTTGTCATACAACTTAAGTCAATGGGCTTGATGTTCGAAGCCCATTGGGCCTTAAGGCCCAAAACTAACCCAAGGTCTATAACGAACTTATTCGTTTGATTAATTAACATATTAATTAATCCTAGCCATTAATAATTAAACCATTTAATTATCCTTACTCATCTTCGTTATATCCTTCAATCATTACCTTACACGGTGTGCGATCCATTAGGTTCATTTTAGCGAGGCAGTGGGCGATTAGAACTCTTACTAATCGATTGTGAATTGAAACTTACTTTCAATTCTCCCTTTAGTGATTATACATCTTTAGGGCTTCCACAAGCCATGAGTGACACCTAGCAGTATGTCATGGCTACCCAAGCTAATCAGAAGAGGTTGGAGAACCTATTCAGTTTGGGATTACAATGCAATACGGTCTTTCTCTAATACAATACTCCTGACCACATTGTTTGGTTTGATAGTTTATTCATGTCCACTATCCAATGTAATTCTCTTACTTATATGAATACCTTGAATGTGATTTGGAACTACTTCCTAAATCTCATTCATACTCTGGCCAGAGATTCTTAATCATATCATAGAGTATTATCCCTCAACATTTGAAGGTTAGAGATCCCTTGTTGCGCATTCACTTACCTCCATGGCTAAGTGGCTTAACCCCAACTATGCTGTGGACACCCTCTGACGGAGTGACTTTGACATAGCCAAAGATCAAGGACCTAACCACAAGACAACTATGATGCCTCAGGTTAAAGGACTACTTTGCATTATCCCAACCATGAGTTCTCATGTGACATGAGTATGAGAACTCCTCGTTGATCGCGTTCAGTGGACTCATTCTCTATTGAGCACCTACGTACTTGTCTTGGTGTCAATCACACCATTGACTCGAGACCAGTCACTCTCCCTAAGAGAAGACATAGGACGTACTGATCTTAATGGACTGTCAATGCCCAATTGGCAATCCTATGATCAGGAACTTTTAGGATATGTATTCGAAAGAGAATGGTCTCATGAATCTAACTTCTTTAGATCACATTCTCCCTATTACATATTCTTTGGACTTATCATTTAAGCATATAACATTTATATGAGACGGCTTAAAACAATAATCTTTGCCCTTTATATTAAACTAGATTAGTTTAACATGTGAAATGTCCGTAAAGTATCATCATATGATTGGTTTTTAGGGCACATTTCCAACAAAATCCACTGCTATGATCTTCATCCAACGACATATTCATGATGCCTTGCAAACGGAGTACGTTGCTGAGGATGATCCACGTGCACTATGGGTCGCTTAGCTGATTGTTTTGATCACCAAAAGGACATATTCTTGCCTAAAGCAAGACATGACTGGCAACATTTGTGCTTCCAAGACTTTAAGTCTATGAATGAATATAATTCTAAAGTTTGTTGAATCTGATCACTTCTTAAGTTTTGTAACGAAACTTTGACCAAAGAGGATCTCCTGAAGAAGACCTATTCGACATTTTTTTCTACTAATATTGTCCTACAACAACAATATAGAGCTCAGAAGTTCACTAAGTTCTCGGATTTAATCTCTGTTTTACTTCTCACTGAAAAGCAGAACTAGCTGTTGATGAAGAATCATCAAGCTAGACCTACTGGGGCGACTGTTGCGCTTGAAGCCAAAATAGGCATGGTAGGGGCCGCCAAAAGCTATCCTAATAAGGTCAACAAAGTTAAGGCCCATCCAAGGGAGCAAACAAAGCCCAAAAGTGCTCAAACCTCGCTTATAAGGCCCCGAACTTCAAGAATAAGGGCAAAGCACCTGAAACCATGGATGCGGATATGTGCTATCACTGTGGTTCAAATGACCATTGGTCCCATGTTTGCTGAGCTCTATAGAAGGTTGTAGCTGAATATCATTCTCGTCGTAAGAAGTTGGAATCAAACTTCGTGCAAGTGGACTAACCGGAGACTACAAAGATGGAGGTTTTTTATTTTCAAGAGGATACCACACCTATGGAAGATTAGAATCTAAAACATAAACTATTTTTTAGTTAAAATTGCAAATAGGGCCGAATTCCACCTAGTGGCCGAACCACCCCTTGTTTTTTGGTTGATTTTTGAACAATTTTCCTTTATGTTTGGATTATTTGTTGGTGATTTGTTTTGGATATTAAGTTTTAATTAATTACCATCCTTGAATAAATGAAATTATTTTGAATTGATATTTGTTTTAAGAACTTTTTTGCATATGACCGATTCAAATTAATTTTTCATTCTAGGTATGACTAGTGGGGAAGTTAGTTGTCTAGCAGATAGTGCAACCACACACACCGTTTTGCGTGAATGCATCTATTTCACTAACTTCATACCTAAGAATGCACCTTTGACAACCCTCTCAAGCCCATCCAACTTGATTGAAGGATACGGTAAGGCACGTATAATGTTGTCTAATGGTACAATCTTGACCATTGCTAAGGCATTCTCTCCACGTTCCGGAAGAACGTTGTTGAGCTTAAGGACATTAGAGATAACAATTGTCATGCTGAAACCCACGTAGAAAACGGAGTTGAATTTCTGTGCATAACCTCCTACGAATATGGTCCGAAACGTATTCTAGAGAAGATGGAGCGTATTTCGAGTGGTTTATATGCTACGACCATACGCCCCATAAAATGCCATTATGTGGCCGGCCCTATTACTGAGACCGCGCATGAAATTACACTTTGGCATGATCGTTTGGGACATCTGGGATGAATAACGATGTGCCGTATCCTCAAATCATCACATGGGCATCCATTAACCCGAAGTTTAGGTTCGATCCAAGGAATCACATGTCAAACATGTTCTTTGGAAAAGCTTATTTCTAAGCCTTCTTATGAGAAGATTCACTCGAATCCTCCTATTTTTCTAGGACGGATTCAGGGGGACATTTGTGGGCCGATTTACCCTTCCTGCGAACCATTTAGATACTTTATGGTTTTGGTTGACGCTTCCACACGTTGGTCACACGTGTGCTTGTTGTCCACAAGGAACGCTGCATTCTCCAAACTGTTGGCTCAGGTTATCAAGCTCAGGGTTCACCACCCTGATTATCCGATCAGATCTATTCGATTGGATAATGCTAGATAATTCACATCTAAAACTTTTGATGACTATTGCATGTCGGTTAGAGTTGAAGTTGAACATCTTGTACCCCATGTTCATACCCAAAACAGCCTGGTAGAGCATTTCATTAAGCGCTGACAAATGATTGCTCGATCGTTGGTCATACGTACCAAGCTCCCGATCGTTGCTTGGGGCCATGCAATATTGCACGCAGCAAACTTGGTCCGCCT
Organism: Heteromeles arbutifolia; assembly: GCA_024362995.1. Classification (NCBI taxonomy): domain Eukaryota; kingdom Viridiplantae; phylum Streptophyta; class Magnoliopsida; order Rosales; family Rosaceae; genus Heteromeles; species Heteromeles arbutifolia. The sequence continues at coordinate 39,124,446 of JANCRC010000001.1, read as the reverse complement.
GAGGCTTGTCGCAACACAACCATTAAGTACTCTTCAGTTGGTTACCGGATACGAACCCGACATATCGCATCTGTGCATTTTTGGTTATGCGATCTATGTGACGATCTTGCTGCCCTTACATACAAAAATGGGGCCTTAACGAAGGATGGGAATATATGTTGGATATGATTCTCCTGCAATTATTTGTTACTTAGAAGCTTTGACAGGCGATCTATTTACAACTTATTTCACGAATTGTCACTTCTATGAGACAGTCTTCCCGTCGTTAGGGGAAGATAGGAACGTCAATTTTCTTGAAGAACGACGTGAATTATCGTGGACGACTCCTACTTTGTCTCATTTAAATCCCTGCAACGCTCAGTCTAAAACTGAAGTGCAATGCATATTAGATCTTCAGAGAATAGCTCATAGCATGCTAGATGCTTTCACCGATCTAGCACGAGTGACAAGATCACATATTCCAACTGCGAATACACCTGCAAAGATGGAAGTACCAAATGTATGACGGACTTCCTTCCTGGAGGCTCGGGACGCCAATATTGGTGATCCACGTACATTAGCGGCTAGCCAATCATCTGCCCCTACACAAAAGCATGGTAAACCTCTTGGTTCAAAGGATTCACACCCCTGGAAGAGGAAATCCACGGCACAAGGTCCCGAAGAGGCTACCATGAATCCGACTATCGCTTACTCATTCTATCCAACTCATGAGGAAATTCGAGATTACGGAAACGTCCTTGAAGAGACGAATCCTCCTCCTGAGAATCATGAGATTTCGATCTATTATGTTAGCTTAGATGATGTGTGGTGTAGAAATTAGATGATTATCGACGATGCATTAGCATATGCAGTAGCTACTGAGATCATGTTGAGCGATGACATTGAACCGCGTTTCATTGATGAATGTCGATGTAGAACTGATTGGTCAAACTGGAAGTAAGCAATCCAAGTCGAACTTGATTCGCATGCAAAACGTAAGGTGTTTGGACCTGTAGCTCTTACTCTTCCACATGTGAAACCCGTTGGCTACAAGTGGGTTTTCGTTCGGAAGCGTAATGAGAAGAATGAAATTGTGCATTACAAAGCTCGTCTTGTTACGCAAGGTTTCTCACAATGCCCCGAGATTGACTATGACGAAATTTATTCACCCATTATGGATGTGATTACTTTTCGATACCTTATCAGTTTGGTAGTTTCCAAAAAACTAAGTATTCAACTGATAGATGTAGTAACTGTGTATCTTTATGGGGATCTTGATACGAAAATCTACATGAAAGTTCCCAAATGACTTACATTGACTGGTTCAAATATTTCCAAACCCCGTAACACAGTCTTAATTCAGCTGAGGCGTTCACTCTACGATTTAAAACAATCTGGAAGAATATGGTATAACCGTCTGAGTGAGTATTTGACTAGTCAAGGATATGTGAACAACGAACTATGCCCTTGTGTGTTCATTAAGAAGTCACATTATGGATTTACGATAGTTGCAGTATATGTCGATGACATAAACCTTATCGGAACTCCTGAAGAGCTTGTAAGAACTGCCGTGCACCTGAAGACAGAATTTGAGATGAAAGATCAAGGAAAGGCTCAATATTATCTCGGTCTCGAGATAGAGCACCGTTCAGATGGAATCCTAGTACATCAATGGAAATACACCCAAAAGTTGTTGCGCTGTTTTAATGAGGATAAAGCGAAGCCTTCGAGTACTCATATGGTCGTTCGATCGCTAGATGCAAAATTAGATCCTTTCTGTTCGAAGGTGGATGATGAAGAGATTTTGGAGCTTGAAGTTCCTTATCTAAGTGCGATAGGTGCTTTATTGTACTTAGCTTAATGCACTAGTCTTGACATCTCATGCGCTGTTAATCTTTTGGCAAGATACAGTAATGCACCAACGCGCAGACACTAGATTGGCATGAAAGACATCTTCTGTTACCATAAAGGTACTACGGATTTAGGTTTCTTCTATCTCTATGGATCCTTGAGTGATGCCGCAGCCCCAGCTTCTCGAGTCGATTCTTGCCTTATTGGTTATGCTGACGAAGGATACTTGTATGATCTACACAAAGTGCATTCTCAAATGGGTTAAGTCTTTACCGTTTGAGGCACCACAATCTCTTGGAGGTCAACTACATAGACCTTAATTGCCACTTCGTCTAACCATGCTGAAATTCTCGCCTTACATGAAGCAACTTGGGAATGCTTTTGGTTGAGAGTAGTTATGGGCCATATTCGAAGCTCCTGCGATCTCTACCCCACTGTAGATGTTCATACGACAATTTTTTAAGACAATGCAGCATGCATCAAACAGCTCAAGAAGGGTTATATCAAAGGAGATAACACCAAGCACATTGTGTCGAAGTTCTTCTTTTCACATCAACAACAAGAGCATCAGAAGATTGAAGTCACACAAATCCGTTCACAAGACAATCTGGTCAACTTCTTCACCAAATCATTGCCGAAGACGACATTTGAGAAGCTTGTTCAAGGAATTGGTATACGTAAACTTTCTGAGTTGTAACATTGCTATTTCTATTTGGAATTGTGTCAAACTCTGGGGGAGTATCCTGAAGAATACTTGTTTGATCTTAATGTACTCTTTTTCCCTACGATTAGGAGCATTTTTCCCACTGGGTTTTTGCTACCTAATTAGGTTTTAATAAGGCACCCACCTTGGGCTGGTCATATCCCTAGTGACGTCCCGTCGACGTTTCTTTTGACTTTTGCATTTCTCACACATTTTTCCTTAGACTATGGATTTTGTCCCTACTTAGGTTTTTGCCATAGCCTTAGGGTTTTTTTAGTGAGACTAAATTACTTATGCAAGTTCCTACCTTATTGAAAATAAGCGTTGTTCCTTAGAATCAATGTCAACGAGTCGACTTCCTCAACTTCTGTGTGATGCTAAATCTACCTTGAGTATTTACACACTCAAGGGGGAGTGTTGTAAACTTTCCTAGTTTATATGTGATTGTTTAAATCCTAGATTAGATTTGATTCTAGTTATCCTTTCCTATTACAACTTGTATTCCTTGGTGATGAAGGAATTTCCTCTCTCCTTTACTACTATAAATAAAGGCACTATGTAGGAGGGATAACACAAACATTCCCCTACAATTCTACAAACACATCTCTCAATCTCTCTTCTCCTTGCCGCCGGCCCCCTTACCCTTGTCAGATAAAATAGGCTACAACAATTTTATCACTTTTTAGAATATTGAAAAATATTATTATACAACACTCATACATGTAACTACTATGTTTTTTCTTTTTTTTGACAAACGATATTATCTACACTAAAAGGGGTGGGCTTAGCCTCACGATGTAGTTCAAATCCCTTTTTGGCGAGAATCAAACCTAAACTATCATATATTTAAAGGATTAAGTACCTAAAACCTCCCAACCTTTTAGTGTCATTCCAAATTAGTCTCAACCTTTTTAAACATTTCAAACAACTACCAACCTATTGAAAATGTCACATTTGTTAAGTCCCAATTAATTTTCCGTTAAATGCACATGTAGTAATAATGAGTCCCACTTATTTGCTTACTATGGCACAAAATAATAATAAAAATATTTCAAAAAAGACATCAAGATGAAATATAAAAATAAATAAACTCATGAATAAAATGGAAAACAAAAATGAAGATCGGGAAATCTCCTAACATACAAGAGGGTTAAGAATTCATATCGGGCTTCAATGAGCTTGTGTCTACTCATGTGATTTCCTCATTTGTCAATTTTCGGCTTGTAAAGCTTCAAGTTTTTCTTTGTGGGTGGTGAAGATGATGGTGGCCACATCATCACAGTCCATACCATCTCAGCAACCTCCATGACCTTTTTCTCAATTTGTGGCTTAAGTTGTAAGGTGAGGTTTGTGGTTGTGCGCTGAGTTCGGAGGTAATTGCCTGAAGGGGGTGGTGGTGACCGTTATTTGGTAGAGGTCATGCTTCCATGACCTTCGATATAATTTAACAAAAATTTAAGGGTAAATCTCAGTTTAGTACCCTCAAGTTCCATGGTTTTCAACATTTGGTACATGAAGTTTTTTTCATCCCAGAGTCATACCTAAAGTGTTAATTTTGGGACAGTCTCATACATCCGTTAGTCTGGCTGTTAAGTCAGCCGTTAACTGATGATGTGGCACCCATGTGGACAATGATTGGGCGCCATGTGTCAGTTTCTCTCTCTATCTTCCAAGGCCGAATCGTGCAGGTGCGGAGTTTGTCGCCCACCGTTAGATATGGATAAAGAGTTGGGCAGTGGGAAGGATGCCGACGCTGGCAGTGGAGAGAGAAGGGAAAAAAGGTTAAGTGGGCGAGAGAAGGGATTGAGGGTTGGGTGGGATCATGGGGGGTCGGGGTGTGAGGTAGAAGGAGGATGGTTTTTTTTTTTTTTAATTTGTATTATTTTTAATTTTTTAATTTTTTTTTTAATATCCATGTGGGCCCATATTGACGCGTGGCGCCCAGTCATTGTCTACATGGGCGCCACATCATTAGTTAACAACTGATTTAACAGCCAGACGAACGAATGTATAAGACTGTCCCAAAATTAGCACTTTAGGTATGACTTTGGGACGAAAAAAACTTCATGTACCAAATGTTGAAAACCACGAAACTTGAGGGTAATAAACTGAGATTTACCCAAAATTTAATTAGGGCTCAGTGGAGGCGACATTTTCAATAGGTTAGGTATTTGTTTGGAATGTTTAAAAAGTTGAAACCAATTTGGATGACATTAAAAGGTTGGAAGGTTTTAGGTACTTAATCCAAAATGCAATGGAGAGGGATAAGAAATTTCTAAAAAAAAAAATGAAACTGAATTAAACAAGAAATTTTAAAAAAAAATTATATTGAAATGAATAATTAATTTTAAACTAATTAATTAACAATTAGAAAAAATGTCTTTTTGTTTCTTCCATAGATGCTCATCCCCTCTCACTAGTTCGTCTATCTCGTCTTCCACCTTCCCATTCTTTATTAGATAACTTTCGCCCAACCATTTGTTAGCTTTTGTTTGTTTTATATTTTGGTTGGTTGTTTTGGATCGGTTTCTTAGGGATAGTATGGCAGAGAATTGAGAGGATTTTGGAGTGTTGTTTAGAACTTCAAGGCTGTGCAGAAAATGCAGCAGCCATGCTTCATTTAAGTAGAGAAATGTCAAGGGTATGGTACATTTCCATCACCCATGCTTCTTGTAAAAGAGTTGGTGATTTAGGTAGTATTTAAACACTAAAACACCTTACTACTCCAGATTAAATCCTAGCCCTTCATTCGGATTTAAGTGATCTAATCTGGAGTGTACATTTGTCACGCACAAATTTAAACAAAACTAGCCGTTGGAGTCCAACCCTTCATTTCTTCTTCTTCCTTCTTCGATGCAGACACACTCATTTCTGCTCAGGAGTTCCTTGCTGCCTTCAAACCCTCGACTCCAGGAGCTGGTTAGGTTCCAACACTCCCTTCTAAACTGCTTTTAAGAGTCATTCCGAGCAAACCCCTCAGGTAATTGAATCTTTCCTTCGATAGTGCTTTTGTGAATATGTCTGCGATCTGATCTTCTGTGCTGCAATAGATTAGTTTGATTGTATTGTCCTGCAATGCTTCTCTGATGAAATGATATCTTCTCTTGATGTGCTTTGTTCTTTGATGGAAGACTGGGTTTTTAGTCATGGCAATTGCAGAGGTGTTGTCACACATGAATGGTGTGGCATCAACCTGTAATTCGCCAAAATCTTTGAGTATAAACCTTAGCCAAATAGCTTGAGCCGTTGCTTCTGATGCACAGAACCATCTAGGTTTAGCTTCACTTTGTACACCCATTTCACACCAATCACAAGCTTGCCACTTGGTCGATTTACAATTTCCCAAGTGTCATTCTTCTCAATCATTTCAAGCTCTTCCTTCATTGCTTTCTTCCAAGCTTTGTCTTTTTCAGCTTCTTCATATGTTTCTGGTTCTACTACACAGTAATTATATGTAGCATATATCTCATCCAAGTTTCTCAATCTCACTGGAGTTGAACTTGGAGTTGTTATCCGTGATTGACTTGATTGTGGACTCATAACAGCTTGCTGTGGAGTCTCTTGTATGTCACCATTATCTGTGACTTCTTCTTGAACTAAGGTCTCTATAGGCTCCCTTGTTTGCCTTTTGTTGAGATCAAGTTGTAGAGAGACACTGTCCTTCTCTTCTACCCTTGTTTCCCAGTTCCATGTTGAGTCTTCATCAAAGATAACATCCCTTGATAGGATTATCTTCTGAGTTGACAGATTGTAAAATCTGTACCCTTTTTCACTAGTACCATAGCCTACAAAAACACCCTTGTTGCTTGATTTCTCCAACTTGTGCCTTAGTTGTAGAGGAATGTGAGTATAGCACACTGAGCCAAACACTCTCAGATGCCTCACAGAAGGCTTCCTTCCACTGAACACTTCAAATGGAGTCTTCTTGTCCAATGCTTTAGTAGGGCACCTATTCAATAGGTACACTGAGGTGTTCACAGCTTCACCCCAAAATGTATAGGGCATGTTCTTCTCATGCATCATAGACTTAGTCATTTCGACTGTAGTCCTATTCTTCCTTTCTGCAATACCATTCTGTTGTGGTGAATATGCCACAGTGAGTTATTTCTCCAACCCCACATCTTCACATAATGCATTGAACTCAAGAGAGGTGTACTCTCCTCCTCTATCACTTCTCAGTCTTTTGATTTGGTGCTCACTTTGCAATTCCACCATTGCCTTGAACTTCTTGAATATTGTGAACACTTCAGACTTGAACCTCATGAAATACACCCAACACATCCGTGAGTAGTCATCAATGAAGGTTGGAAAATACCTGTTCCCACTGATTGTTGTTGTTTGCATTGGTCCACATACATCTGTGTGAATCAATTCGAGTGGCTTTGCTGCCCTCTAAGCCTTGCCAACTTCAAATGGATCCCTGTGATGCTTCCCAAATGCACATCCTTCACAGGTTTCATTGCAGTGATCCATCTTAGGTATCCCTTGTACCATTTCGTACTTCTGTAGATTTTCTAGGCTTGTCATGTTTAAATGACCAAACCTCTTGTGCCATAGTTTCATAGAACCTGTCACACTTGCTTTCCTTGCCACTTCTTCTAAGTACTTCAACATAAGTGGAAAGCTTCTGTTTTTCACTTCCACTTTGGTCACCAAATTTGATAGGGATCTGTCATCATAGATCTCAACCACAGTTCCCCCAAAGAGTAGGAAATACCCATGCTCCATCATTTGTCCCACACTTAGTAGGTTTTCATCCAGTCCTGGCACTAGCATCACCTCCCTTATGCATCTTCTTCCTTTCTTGGTGTTGATAACCAAAGTTCCTCTTCCAGTGGCCTTGACAATGTTTCCATCGCCCATTTTCACTTTTCCAGTGAAGTTTGTGTCAATGTCAATGAGTAATGACTCATGTGTAGTCATGTGGTTGCTGCAGCCATTGTCTATGTACCACACTTCATTGTTTTTCTCCACTTTTGCACTGAAGGCACAGAACACATTTGCTTCTTCTCCTACTTGGTTTGCACAGTTCACTTGCTGCACATTCTTTGATCTGCAGTCTTTCATAATATGCCCAAACCTGTTGCATTTATGACATCTAGGCTTGTCCTTAAACCAACACTCTCCAAGATGGAATTTGTCACAGTGCTTGCATTGCTGCTTGGTTCTTGGACCCTCATTTGAGTTGTTTCCTTGGTTAGGTCTAGGGTTTTGATACCCCTTTCCTTCCCATTTCTTGTTCTTTCCCTTCCACTGTGGTTTCTGCTTGCTTGAGCTGGCTTGACTACTAGATCCAATAGAGAGTGTTTGAAAAGCTTTCTCAGTGGCAGAATCAGCATGCCTCTCGAGTCTTTGATCAAAAACTCTCAAAGATGCCACCACTTCTTGCACACTAAGAGTCTCAGTGTCTTTGGTTTCCTCAATGACACTCACTATTGAATCATAAGGTTTAGTCAAACTAATCAACAGTTTTTGGACAATTCTTTCATTTGGCAGTTCCTCACCATATGTTTTCATCTTGTTTACAACATCAAATACCCTAGTGAAGTAGTCTTTTAACATCTCATTTTCCTTCATTCTTGTATACTTGAAATCTCTTCTAAGGGACTGAAGTTTTACCTTTCTGACTTTGGTGTCTCCTCTGTACTCTTGCTGTAAAACTTCCCAAGCTCCCTTTGCAGTCTCTTCATTTGCTATTCTCAGGAAAATGGTGTCTGAGACAGCACCTTGGATGATTCCAAGTGCTCTAGCATCCTCCATCCGATTCTGCTTCAGTGTTTTAAGTTGCGTTTCTGTAAGATCCTCCTCTAGAGCATCGATCTCCATCTCAGGTAGTTCATACCCGTGTTGAACCATATCCCATAGATCATAGGATTTGAAAATGGTTGTCATTCTTATTCTCCAAAAATCATAATTCTCCCCATCAAAGACTGGAGCTTTTAGCTCACTGCTGATGCTGGATCCCTTCATTTTCAGGATTGTTGTTGCTGAGGGCACTACGTTGGTGCTCCCAAAAATCTCAGTTTGCACAGAATAATCCCAGAAAGTTGTAAGATCAGTAACTGGGCTCTGATACCATGTTAGCTTTTGTTTGTTTTATATTTTGGTTGGTTGTTTTGGATCGGTTTCTTAGGGATATTATGGCAGAGAATTGAGAGGATTTTGGAGTGTTGTTTAGAACTTCAAGGCTGTGCAGAAAATGCAGCAGCCATGCTTCATTTAAGTAGAGAAATGTCAAGGGTATGGTACATTTCCATCACCCATGCTTCTTGTAAAAGAGTTGGTGATTTAGGTAGTATTTAAACACTAAAACACCTTACTACTCCAGATTAAATCCTAGCCTTTCATTGGGATTTAAGTGATCTAATCTGGAGTGTACATTTGTCACGCACACATTTAAACAAAACTAGCCGTTGGAGTCCAACCCTTCATTTCTTCTTCTTCCTTCTTCGATGCAGACAGACTCATTTCTGCTCAGGAGTTCCTTGCTGCCTTCGACCCCTCGACTCCAGGAGCTGGTTAGGTTCCAACACCATTTGCGTCTCGAAATCGAAGCAGATATCGCAGCTCCGCCTTTTTATTTACTATATTCTCATCCTCATCCCTCCCCATTTCTCGCATTTTCTCTTCCAACAAACCCAAAAAACATTTGAATTAAACATGGTAAAATACCAAAATTATATATGACAATATTTGGGAATTTCTTATATATACATTAATCTCCAAAGTGGATTATATATAGGAGCTACAATTGGTATTACATATGCACTTCATCAATGTGGGACAACAGACTACTATTTACACTTTAACTAATATATAAATATATAACTCGCAACACTCCCCCTCAAGTTGGAGCAAAGATGTCACGCATGCCCAACTTGTCAAGCGAGTTGGAAAACACACTATTAGACACAGCCTTAGTAAGCACATCAAGAAGTTGATTTTGAATCCCACAAATGGAAAATTAATAATTCTGGCATCCAATTTTTCCTTGATTAAATGTCGAACAACCTCCACATGTTTTGTTCGATCATGTAACACTATATTATGAGCAATCTCAATAGCAGTATTGTTATCACAATGGAGTTTCATAGCCCCCTTGGGTTTATACCCAAGATCTCTTAACAATTTTTTCAATCACAACAACTCACATACACCATGAGACATACTGTAGCAAAATCACTGTTCCAGCATTGCACCGTTCACGACAATGTAGCAATGTACTGTAGCATGGTACTATTCACAGTACTGTAACATGGCACTGTTCACTTTTATTTTATTTTTTATTTTTTATTTTTTACGATACTGAGAAGAGTGGGCACAAAATTAAACCACACAAGTCACCAAGAGCGAATTGCTCTGATGCCATGTTGAAACATGGTAAAGCCATGTTGAAACATGGTAAAATACCAAAATTATATATGACAATATTTAGGAATTTCTTGTATATACATTAATCTCCAAAATGAAATATATATAAGAGTTATAATTGGTATTATATATGCACATCATCAACGTGGAACAACAGACTATTATTTACGATTTAACTAATATATAAATATATAACTCGCAACAACAACCCCCTATCCAAATTGAACCACAGCCACACCAGACCAGCCATCATCTCCCTGACCCATTGGATTTCAACGACTAACGCATTGTTTGTGCGGGTGGCGGGCTCCATAAACAAAAGCCCGAGGTTTCAAATGGGCTACATTTGGCTTGCCCACAGGTTCTTTAGGTCGAGAATTTTTTTTTTTAAGATTCCATTTAGCCCACCAAGACGGAGTTTTGTCAAAAGCGAGATATATTGAGCCCTTTGGTCATCCATTATCTCGCATTAATCACAAGGGCTTCATTACAAGAGGGTCTTGGGTGTGGCGTATGGAGTAGTAGGAGTGGTGTTAGAGGGGAGAAAGGTTTCACATTTTGAAACGAAAGCAGAAGCTAGTACAGATAACACCACTCACCATGCAAATCAACATAGTTAGAAAGTTCCCTACCTGCAAAACCTTTATTAAACAAAAAGGAACTACAAACAAAATGAGACACTTCAAGGCGGGCATGCAAATCAGCGAATGCTTAATTCCTATCACTCTCTTTGGGTTCTCTTGAATTCAGTTGAATAGAAAGGAAACTGCAACAGATTCCAACATCAAGTGACTGTACTGACTCATTTTAATCAGGCTAGTACAGAGAAATTGAAAGGTAAACAAACGGAAAACACTAAAAAGGGTAGTTAAGTGCCACAAAACAACTAAATCCATTGTGAAATTCAATCCGAACAACTTATTTACTAGTAAATGCAGATCAACAAGAAAGACCAATCCTTTTTGTATGAAATATCAAACGGTTAAATGGATACATGTTTGTATCTGCAATTAATATCCATGCTTACCCATTTATATTTCGTGGGCAAACGATTATACTCATAACTGTGTATTTAAAAGGTTATTTATAACTACAACCATTAAATTTAAATGAGCGAATAAACGCGATTACCCGTACTCAAAGTGCCCATCCCTATTCCAGGCTCTCCGAAAACTTGGGCTCTAAATTGTGTTGCAATGTAATCTTGTCTCTTGATTTAACCCCACGGCCAGCAAACTCCTTACTTTCCATCATTTTGGGCCTCTATTTTTTTCTGCCTTTGGGCTTAGTTGTTCAATGAAGTTGTGAGCAACTCAAAAATATCCAAGAGAACCCACACACATCCTGGATTTAGGGGTTTAGGAGACGGGTTGCCTTAAACAAAACAATTTTTTTTTTTTAACAAACGATATTATCTACACTAAAAATGAAGAGAACAAAACATTATTATATGACAGAAACTAGTGGTTCAATAGGGTATGGTTAAGAAAATTTTACTCAAGCATCCTAGTCTTATGCTCAATTGCACCATCCCCTATGACGTTTCTGTTAAAAATCAGAAAAGAAGGCATATTGTCTTAAAGCAAGTATAATTATGACAGTTTCGGGCGTTGCAGCCTCAAGTGTAAGAGCACTTCCACCCATTAGTAGATGGCAAGGGCAAGGACAAGGAACATGCCCTCCAACCCAAAAACCTCCTCCAACGGGTTAAATTGGCAAGGGCAAGTGGTGGGCTAAGCATTGCCTGCCTAAAAGCCCGAGCATTTGAAGCCTAGCCTTGCACCAGCGGGCATGTCCTAATTTCATGTTGGCGTCAGCGATTATCTCGCTAGGCCGCGACCAAAAAGCACAGTAGAGCGTCGGCATACCCATCCAAAATCGACTCACGAGCCACATCAAGCACAACATTGAACCTCTTCTTCCAAACCATAAGCTCCGAGCACTTTCGATCCAGTGTTGCTTGAGCCATCTTTCATAGAAAGTTGTTAAAGCGATTTAGGGTGTGTTAATTAGGTTCATTGAACAATTGGGTTCATTGAATCTTATACATAGGTTCATTAACTCTTCTTCTTTTTGTTCAATGTGTGAAGAGTACATGAGATGTATTTGTATTTAATTCATGTATTTGTATTTCCTACATGTTTTGAACATTTGAGGATGAATAATGTCATAAAATTAAATTCCCAAAACAGCCCAAATTAGCAGATATTATGTTGATATGCTCTTCCCCCATTTAACCACAGCAGGAACCACAGGCGGGTGGAGAACCTGAGAGTTGAACAAAAAGCAATATCAACGAGGATTAAAAGGAAAGAAAATCAAATAATGAAGAGAGAGAGAGAGAGAGAGAGAGAGAGAGAGAGAGAGATGAACAAACTTACTATGGTCAATTCCACGAACATTGTCTAGTCACCGAGGTGGCCTGCGTGGACAACCACCATATGGTTCGCCTGGGCCACCGCCATCCCATTTCTTTCGAGAAGCAGATCCTTTTCTGTAAGCATCGGACTTTTCCATATATGCAATTAAAGTAGTGACTGATAAAAGAAAAAAAAAAGTATTGAGAGCATAAGCTTCTAGTAGAAAAAATAAGTTATTGTTTTACAAAGCAGAGAACAAGACGACTCTTATTATACCGAGAACATTGTAGCGAAAAATATGCCTACCAAGTTGACAATGGCTTTCAGTTATTGTCTCGAGTCGCCAAATGGATCGCTTGGATTTCACAACACCTAAACAAATAAGTATGCAAATTGTTGTGCTAGAGCACTAAATGGAACAAATAAAATGAAAGCAATAACTCTCAATTTATTAACTGATTGAGATAACAAATGTACAAAGAAGAATCTCACAAATTGGCTCACTTAAATTATTTCTACGTGAGCTCCTTTTATTACAAAACAAATGGTTTGCCTTCTAATACGTAAAGCCATAAACAAGTTTGCGATGGAGAGAAAAACAAGGATAACCAATACAAAGTAATTGACCAAGATTTATATCGAGCCACATGTCAACAATCTCCACCTTGGCGAGATTCGTAATCACAAACATATTCAGGCACATAGTATATGAGCTATGTTCAAACAATGCTCAAACTTGGCAGATCCGAGCGCTTTAGTTAACATATCAGCTGGGTTGTCCGCAGTTGGAACTTTCTAAAGAATAATCTTTCTTTTTGACAAAATCTCACGAATAAAATGAAACCGAACATCGATATGCTTTGTCCTCGAATGATAAACTTGGTATTTAGACATGTGAATAGCACTTTGACTATCACAATGTAGCTCCACCTGCTTTTGATAAATTTCTAGATTCTTTATCAGTTCATGTATCCAAATGGCCTCCTTTACAGCTTCTGCAATAGCCATATATTCGGCCTCCGTTGTTGACAAAGCGATTGTGGATTGTAGTGTAGACCTCTAACTAATTGGCCCTTTTAGCCCTGGTAAATAAGTAGCCAGTAGTCGATCTTCTTTTATCCAAATCTCCAACATAGTCAGAATCAACATATCCAACCACAAAATTCTCAAAACTACTAACACTTCGCTGAAAACATAAGCCGACATCTCTAGTCCCATGTAAGTATCTTAGAATCCACTTAGTTGCTTGCCAATGTTCTTTTCCTAGATTATGCATATAGCGACTAACCAAACCAACGACATAAGCAATATCAGGTCGAGAGCATACCATAGTATACATCTAGCCACCAACCAAATTAGAATATGGAATATTCTTCATCTGCAACTTCTCTTCATTGTTTTTTGGAGATAACAAAGCACTCAACTTAAAGTGAAGAGCCATTGGAGTACTTACAGATTTGGTGGCATCATTAATACCAAAACGTTGAAGCAATTTACACAAATATTGCTTTTGTGTAAGATACACCAAGCCTTTTTCTGGGTTACGAGTAATTTCCATACCGAGTATCTTTTTCGCTTCACCAAGATCTTTCATCTCAAACTTGTTCTTCATCTGTGCTTTCAACTTTTCAATCTCCTTAATATTCTTCGATGCAATTAACATATCATCAACATACAATAATAAATAAATGAAAGACCCATCTTGCAACTTTTTGAAATAAACGCAATGTTCGTATTGACTTCTTAAATAGTGTTGCCTTCTCATGAATTCGTCAAACTTCAAATACCACTGTCTTGGAGATTGCTTCAATCCATACAAAGACTTCTTCAATTTACAAACCAATTTATCTTTTCTAGTTATCTGATACCCATCAGGCTGAGACATGTACATTTCTTCATCAAGATCTCCATGTAAGAAAGTCGTCTTAACATCAAGTTACACTAGTTCAAGATCAAATTGTGCAACAAAGGCTAACATAATACGAATAGATGAATGCTTCACAACAGGAGAAAATACTTCATTATAATCAATACCTTCCTTTTGTGCATATCCTTTTGCTACCACTCGGGCTTTGAATTTCACATTGCCTTCTCCTGGATGACCTTCTTTTTTAGTATATACCCATTTGCAGCCAATAGCTCTCTTGCTGGGAGGCAATTGAACTAACTCCCAAGTGTGGTTCTTCACAAGAGAATTCATTTCTTTATCCATAACCTTACCTCACTCTGTATTTTCAGAGCTGTTCATAGCTTCCTTATAACTTTCTGGGATTTCTGCATTAATAATAGGAAGAGCATAAGCAACATAATCACTATATCTTGTTGGTCTCTTTGTGTTTCTCTTGCCTTTGCTTGTAGCAATGCACTTTATAACTGGAGACTATTGGGTATGAGCCTCTTCTTCATCCTGGGAAGAGACATCTTCATCTTCTTGACCTTCATTTACTTCTTGTTTAATCAAAACACGCAGTGGAGTAGTGGTAACAATCTTTTCAAACTCCACCTCCTGAAAACTTCTCTTAGGAACTTGAGTTGTATCAACGTTTGTCTTTGAGTTGCTTTGTAACATAAAAGTTTCGTCAAAAGTCACATCTCTGCTAATTACAAGTTTCTTCAAATTTGGACACCACAAACAGTAACCTTTGACACCGCTATTAAAGCCCACAAAAATAAACTTCTTGGCTCTCAGATCAAGCTTACTTTGAGTCATATGGAATTAAATGGGACAACCAAAAATATGAAGAAAATCATAATCAAAAGCTCGTTTTCCAGTCCACTTCTCAATAGGTGTTTTACCTTCAATTGAAGACAAAGGTAAACGATTTATAATGTGACAAGCATATGTAATTGCCTCTGCCCAAAATGCCTTACTTAAACCAGATTGAGCCAACATACATCTAACCTTTTCGAGTAACGTTCTGTTCAACCTTTCAGCAACTCCATTTTGTTGAGGAGTTCCACGAACAGTGAAATGCCTTATTATCTGACCTCAAAACTTTAATTTTCTTACCAGTTCAGTTTTCAACCATTTTCTTCTAGTTTAAGAAAATATTTAACACCTTATCTTTGTGTTTCATTGTATAAACCCAAACTCTTCTAGAGTAGTTATCAACAAAAGTTACAAACCAGTGGTTACCACTCAATGATGCAATCTTGGTAGGACCCCAAACATCTGAATGCACATAATCCAGGATTCCTTTAGTTTGATGCACTGCAGTACCAAATTTAACTCTGGTTTGCTTACTAAAGACACAATGCTTACAGAAGTCGAGCTTGCAAGTTTTGGCTCCTTTCAGCAGTCCATGTTTCACAAGGGCTTAAGAGCTTTTTCACCAGCATGTCCAAGTCTCATATGCCATAACTTGGTGTTGTCAGTATCTGGTTTTTCAAAAATTGTTGCTGCACCACCTAAAATTGTTTTCCCCTACAGGAAATATATATTCTGCTTTCGGATTCCCTTTATCGTAACCAAAGAACCTTTAGTAACTTTTAGAACACCATCTGACATATGTACATTAAACCCATTGCTTTCCAAGGCACCCAAAGAAATTAAATTTTTCTTCAAAGCAGGAACATACCACACATTAGACAACTCTCTAACGATGCCATCATGGTGTTTCAACTTAATTGTTCCTACTCCTTTTTTATCACATGCATAATCATTGCCCAACAAAACAGTTCCCGCCTTTACAACTTCTAGATTAGTAAACCAATCTCGATTTGGACACATATGATGAGAACAACCAGAATCCAAAATCCATACATCAGAATCACAAGCAGAAGTAACAACCAAAGGATAATCAGATTCATCATCACTAAGTGCAACATTAGCATTGGTGTTTCTGTTATTCTTCTACAACTTAGGGCAATCCTTTATCCAATGTTCCTTTGTATGACAAAATGCACATTCATCTTTGTCTAATATTTTTCTATTTTGTGAATTACCTCGTGGTCAGGACTGAGATTTTCTTCTGTTATTGAATTTACGTCTTTCATTCATTCTGCCTCTAACAAACAAAGCATATGATGCTGTATTCTGGACTTGCTTATCTTTATGTCTAACTTCATGGTTCATCAATGCATTAGACACATCTTCAAAATTTAGCATGGGTTACAAAACTGGAGAAGATCAAATGAGCGTAACTCGAAGGCTTGTATCGATGCTTTGAAGAACGAGTTAAGGTTGGTTTATAAATCATTGGGTTTCGCAAGTGATGATATTCGGCGAAATGAAGGGGAGCTAAAAAGAATGATTAATGAGGCAGAGGCGTACTGGAAGCAAAAATCCCAAGTTCAGTGGATCCAAAAGGGGGATAAAAATACTAAGTTCTTTCATGCTCAAACGGTGAAACGACGTCGATGTAACAAGATTATGGGATTGGAAGATGCTCAAGGGGTATGGTGTACTGAACCGAGTCAGGTGGATGTGATTGCAGTGAGTTATTTTTCAAAGTCTCTTTCTTACTTGTAATCCGTTACGGGTTTCTAAGATAACGGAATGTGTGGAGGCCAGGATTTCGATAGAGGACACAAGAAGTTTAATGCAGCCAATAACGGAGGAAGAAGTGCGCCATACTATGTTCCAAATCCCTGCTGATAAGTCTCCAGGACTGGATAGGTTTACTGGGAACTTCTATCATCAATATTGGGATGTGGTGGGTAAGGACATTGTGAAGATGGTTCAGGCGTTTTGGTTCTCTAGGAAGCTTATGCAGAAGTTGAACCATACTCATCTTGTCCTTATCCCCAAGGTGGCTAGCCCTCGGACAATGGCTCAATTACGGCCAATTTCTTTGTGTAATGTGGCGTATAAGGTGATTGCTAAACTTTTGACTAATCGTATGAAGAAGGTTATGCCACATATCATTAGTTCAAATCAATCAGCTTTTGTGGCGGGAAGACGGATTCAGGATAATATACTGGTGGTGCATGAGGTTTTGCATTCTCTGAGTCACCAAGGGGACGAGGATGAGGCTTCGACGGTGATGAAATTGGATATGGCGAAGGCTTATAACCATGTTGAATGGCGTTTTCTACTAGCAATGATGGAAGCTTTGGGTTTTCCCATGGGTTTTTGTCGTCTAATTGCAGAGTGTATAACTACGGTTACGTATAGTGTTCTGATTAATGGGGCGTCTACGAGATTTATTCAACCACAAAGAGAGCTGGGGCAAGGTGACCAAATGTCGCATTTTCTTTTTCTAATTTGTGCTGAGGGGTTCTCGGCGTTGCTACGTAGGAGGGAGGAACGGGGGACTTGTTCTTTGCCAATGACGCTGTTATTTTTTGTAAGGCTGAAGAGGATAAGGTTCTCTTGGTTATGGATATGCTAAAGTGCTATGCAGATATTTCCGGCCAAGTTATTAATAGAAAGAAGAGCTCCTTGTACTTTAGGGCTAATTGTTCGAGGCAACGATGGAAGAGAATTGCCTTGTGTACTAATATTATGGGTCGAGAGGATTTTGGCAAGTATTTGGGGATAACTGCTGACTTTGGATCTTCAAATAATGCGGTTTTTTAGGGGGTTCATAAGGCTTTGGAGGGACAAATCAATGGATGGGCTGAATAATTTCTATCCCCCGCTGGTAGAGAGGTTCTTATTAAATCGATGGCCATGGCATTACCAAACTATGCGACGTCGTGTTTTAAGCTTCCAGTTAGCCTTTGTAAGGAGCTAGAAGTGGTCATTGCTAAGTTTTGGTGGAGAGGGAATAAAGATAAGGGCGGCATACATTAGATTTCTTGGCAAAAAGTGAAACGAAGGAAGAATGCTGGAGGGCTAGGGTTTAGAGACTTATTGTTGTTTAACTTGGCTTATTTAGCTAAGATTGGCTGGCAAATTTTACGTAATTCGGAGTCGCTGTTGGGAAGAATTCTTAAAGCCAAATATTTCCCGGATAGGCCATTTATGAAGGCTAGGCAGGGGGGGAGATCTTCATGGGGATGGAAGGGTATTGTTCAGGGAATGACGATTTTGGAGAGAAGTCTGAGATGGTGTGTTGGGGATGGGCAGAGCATCCATATTTATAATGATCCTTGGTTACCAAGGCCTCATAAGTATAAGGTCAAGTCGAAACATGTGGATATGCCAATGATGGTAGATGCTTTGATTGATTCAGAACGAGGTGTTTGGAATGAAGATCTTATACGGAGGGTCTTTGAGGAGGAAGAAGGTAATATTATTCTTGGGCTACCTGTAAGTTCAATGGGGTGTTTGGACAAACTTATTTGGCACTATTCTACTAATGGTGTCTATACGGCTCAAATGGGTTATAGTGTTGCCGTGGAGATGAGGGAAAATGGGGAGATTAGGAGGAAAGGGATGAGGGGATGGAGTAGACGTGAAGGGAGTGACCGAAGCTGGGGGGATTTATGGAGGTTAGAGGTTCTTAATAAGTTGAGGTTGTTTATATGATAGTGTTGTAACCATTCATTGGTTGTGCAATGTAACCTGATTAAACACTGAATGCAAGTGGATAATACATGTGTAATGTGTGGAGCAGCAGAGGAAACGGAGCATCACCTGTTTTTTCAATGTCCGTTTAGTATTGTGTTTTGGTACTGTTGTTCTTTGCACCTCGACATGGCATCAGTGGTTGGTAAGGATTTCTGTGAGTTTTGGCAGGTGCTTTGTGGTCGGTTTCGGGACAATGATCGACAAGCGGAGCTGTTGCAAGAGTGTGTGTTTGTCATCTGGAGAATATGGAAGAGCAGGAATGAAATGGTTTTTAATGGAGTTTTTGTTAATCCTATGGAGATGGTGAATTAATGCTGATTAATCTTTTGGAGTTTAAAGCTGGGCAAGGCAGTAAGGTGAGTGATGAGAGTGGTGGTGCGGATGGGAGTGGTGATAGCTTTGCTGGGCAGCGGGTTCGATGGAAGAGGCCTCATTTTGGTGTAATGAAGATCAATTGTGATGGTGCATGGAGCTGGAAGACGGGCAAATGTGGTTATCGGTGGGTGCTAAGGGATTTTGCTGGGTTGTTACATGCGGCTAGAGGGGAAGGGGTTTGTTTTTCAACTCGGGAGCAATGGTTAAAGCTGCTGCGATCCGAGCAATTTTGTGGGTTTGTATTGAGTTGGGCTGTGCGGATGTGGAGCTTGAATCGGATTCTCAGGTTCTTATTCGAATGATTATGGAAGAGTATGAGATCGATGCTACTTTGGACTTTTTTATTCATGGTATTGGGCTTCTGGTATCGCAATTGGGAAGGGTGAGGTTTGGGTTTGTTAAGCAGTGTGGCAATACCGCTGCGCATGCCGTTGCCTCTTATGTAGCCTCACATGGAGGTGCTTTCCGGTGGGATGTGATTGGTCCAGACTTTTTATTTAATATTTTTGCTCAAGATGTAAACGTTTCAATTAGAATTTAATAAAGTTTACCTTTGACGAAAAAAAAAAATTAGTTTAATTATCAATCCTAGTCGAGCAATAATATATTACGGTGTGTTAGAGCATCTTTAATGGAGACGTCAAATTCAAAACATCAAATTTAAATTTGATGGCTTACTTGGCAATTTGACAATATGTTTTCTTCCACCCGGTATGCCAAAATTTATTCCTTCATTTATGTTTTTTTAAAACAAAAATAATAAAAGTTGGGTTGTTGTTGGTTTAAAAATATTTAAATAACATTAAAATATGCTAGCATTTAAGGTAAGGCAAGTGGAATGCCTTTGGAAATAACAAAAATCAAATTTGAAGACAGCTTCAAATTTGACATCTCTTTGTCCATGTCAGCTTAGCCTTTTTTTCCATGTCATGTTTGACATCTCAGTTGGAGTAAATGATACGTCATTTGTTACCGTTATATGCCTATATGACATTTTTTGTTGACTTTTGTATTTTAGGTAGGATCCCTAATTGATTATAATTCCATGTATTCTCATGTAATAACTTGTAATTAGTTCTCTTTCCATTTATGTTAGGGTTGTAAACCTATAAGTACCTCTTATTGAGAATAATACAAAACAATTCAAAGCATTCTCTTCTTGGCACCAGAGCTAGGTTAAGAAAAATAAAAAAATTATTATTATCGCAATTTGTTTGGAGAACAGAAATCGCCGTGCAGCCTATTGTGTCGCGCACTATGAAACCAGCGAGCGACGCCGTCATTGCTGATCTGAGTCCACCGAAGACCACCTCGCATCCAATTGTGTACCGTGCCCGTCCGACCAACGAGCGACGTCATCATTGCTGACCGAATTTCACCGAATCGATCCCTGCATCCATTCACGACCCAGTGCTGCATCACGTACTCACGTACTCACTATGCATCGATCTGATCAAACCGAACAGGAGAGTATGATTAATCATGACCGATTCAAGTCACGTGCATTGGTTGCCGAAGCTAAGGCAGATTCTGATCATACAAGTAATGATGGTAAGGCTTTAAAAATTTCTGCATCTGTTATGAATAGTACATGGATAATTGATTCTAGTGCTACTAAACATATGACTTGTGATTCTAGACAGGTCCAAACCCTAAAACCATCCACCAATAGTATGGTTAGTGTTGCCAATGGTAATGTTGTCCCCATTATTGGGGAAGGCGATGTCTCCCTCTCTGATACCCTGAATCTTAACTCTGTACTTGTTGTTCCTTCCCTTGACTATAATTTATCATCTGTTGCTCAAATAACTGTTGCCCTACATTGCCTTGTTATTTTTTGGCCTTCCTTTTGTGTTTTTAAGGACATTCGGACTCGTAAGACGATTGGTTATGGTATTCGGAGGGGAAAGCTCTACTACTTGGAGTTGACATCGAACAGTTCTCTAAATTTGACTCAAGCTTTTACCGTGGAAGGATCTCATGGGGAGAGGGATAAAGCTTCGGAGGTTTGGTTGTGACATCGTCGACTTGGACATGCTTTTTTCAGCTATTTACGAAGGTTGTTTCCTAGCCTATTTGTTAAGCATGACGTTTCTAGCTTTAAATGTGGTGTTTGTGAAATGGCTAAAAGTCATCGCACTTCATTTCCGCCCAGTATGAATAAAAGTTCAGTTCCATTTATGATAATTCATTCTGATGTTTAGGGGCCATCTAAAACTGCTACGTTTGGTGGTTCTCATTGGTTCGTTACTTTTATTGATGATTGCACACGTATGACTTAGGTATGTTTGATGAAGTCCAAAAGTGAAGTTCCTTCTTTGTTTCAGCAGTTTTATAAAATGGTACAAGTACAATATAAGTCCCACGTACAGATTCTCAGGAGTGACAATGGCGGTGAATATGTTAACTCTAATCTTCGTGCATTTCTTGATCATCATGGCATTGTTCATCAAACCACGTGCCCATATACTCCACAACAACATGGGGTTGCAGAACGCAAGAATCGTTAGCTTTTGGAAGTTGTTCGTGCTTCTTTGCTCGAGGCTCATCTCCCGTTATCCTATTGGGAAGAAGCCCTCACCTCAGCTGCATATCTCATTAATTATGTTCCATCTCGATCCGTTGATTTTCAAACACCACTTCAGGCTCTCTCCTCACATGTTGATGCTCCGGCAGTCCCCAATCTTCCACCTCATATGTTTGGCTATGTGGCCTTCGTTCATCTTCATAAACAACAGAGGAGTAAGCTTGAACCTCGGGCCTTACGGTGTGTGTTTGTGGGGTATGCCTCAAATCAGAAGGGATATCGTTGTTATCACCCTCTGACGAAAAAGTTGTTTGTCACTATGGATGTTGCTTTTTATGAGAATGATATGTACTTTGCCAGTCCTGAGTCTTCACTTCAGGGGGAGAATCAAGCAGAAGTTCAAACTCTTGACTATACTATTCCGGAGATAGATAGTATGAATGATTTGGATTTAAGTGGTGATGTCTTGGAAATAAGTGGTGATCATTCACAAGAAAATAATAATGTGAATGAATTGGAGGTAAGTGGTAATGTCTTGGTGTCAAGTGGTGATCATTCACATGGAAACAATGTTGAAAACTTTGAAAGTAACGAGTTGACTGCACCAGATAACTCACACCCTTCATCTCCACCTGACAGCTCACTGCCAGTTTCTTCACCAGTGGACAACCCTGTGTCGCCAACTACCTCACAATCGATCTCATCGCCCTTGAGCCCCAATAACCATAATCAATCGCCTTCGAGCCCGGATGCACCACTCCCACGTCGCCTCCCTAACCATGTAAACCGAGGTATTCCTAAACCTACTTATGAAGCTGACCCTAAATGCAAAACTAGGTATCCAATGAATAAGCCTATCCCTGAATCTAATGTGTTATACTCATTAACTAATTATATGTCGACTAGTCACCTGTCAGAATCAAATAAGTCATTTGTGTATCAATTGTCTACTGTATCTATTCCTAACGGTGTGCATGAGGCTTTAGCTGATCCACGTTGGCAAGCAACAATGAATGAAGAGTTAAAGTCTTTGAAGAAGAATGCTACCTAGGAGATCACAGAGTTGCCAGCTGATAAGAAACCTATAGGATGTAAATGAGTTTATACTGTGAAGTATAAAGCTGATGGGACGGTGGATCGCTTCAAGGCAAGACTGGTAGCAAAAGGATACACTCAAAAATATGGAATTGACTATACAGATACATTTGCTCCTATGGCTAAAATCAACACCATTTGTGTTTTGTTGTCCTTGGCTGCAAATCTTGATTGGCCGTTACAGCAGTTTGATGTGAAGAATGCCTTCTTGCATGGAGATTTGACATAAGAGATTTATATGGATCTTCCACCTGGATGTAATGCTCCAGATAAATACAAAAGAAAGGTGTGCAGGTTGAAGAAATCCTTGTATGGCTTGAAACAGTCTCCTCCAGCATGGTTTGGAAGATTCACAAAATCTATGAGAGCATTTGGTTACAGACAAAGTAACTCTGATCATACTTTGTTCCTGAAAAGACAGAATGGGAAGCTTACTGCACTTATTGTGTATGTAGACGATATGGTGGTAACAGGTAATGATCCGGAGGAACGTGCGGCCTTGCAAAGATACCTGTCTACAGAATTTGAAATGAATGACCTTGGATCCCTGAAATATTTTGTAGGGATTGAGGTGTTGAGAAGCAGTTCTGGAATTTTCTTGTCTCAGATGAAGTATATTATTGATTTGTTGCACAAAACTGGCATGTCAGCTTGTTAGCCAGTAGCTACACCATTAGAAGAATGATTGAAACTTAGTGTTGATTCTAATCAAGTATTAGTTGACAAAGAAAGATACCAAAGGTTAGTAGGCCGTTTGATGTATTTGGCACACACAAGACCAGACATTGCTTATGCCTTGAGTGTAGTGAGTCAATACATGCATGATCCTAGAGAACAACATATGAATGCCGTGATGAGAATATTGCGATATTTGAAGGGAAGTTCGGGCAAAGGAATTTTGTTTAAAAGGAATAATCATTTTAGCATTGAAGGTTATACTGATGCAGACTGGGTAGGTTCAATTGACGATAGGCGCTCTACATCAGGTTACTTTACGTTTGTTGGGGGTAACTTGGTTACATGGAGAAGTAAGAAACAGAATGTGGTTGCCCGTTCTAGTGCAGAAGCCGAATACAAAGGTATGGCTTTGGGAATTTGTGAAATTTTGTGGCTTAAGCTTCTGTTAAGCGATTTGGGTATACAACATGATCAGCCCATGAAATTATTTTGTGATAATAAAGCTGCCCGTGACATCACACATAATCTGGTACAACATGATAGAACAAAGCATGTTGAAGTTGACCGGTTCTTCATCAAAGAAAAATTTGAAGGGAAAATAATTGAAGTACCGGCAATAAGAACAGAAGATCAGTTAGCAGATATCCTCACAAAAGTTGTTTCAAGTCACAAGTTTTCAAGTTTCTTACACAAGTTGGGTATGAGCGACATATATGCACCAACTTGAGGGGGAGTGTTGACTTTTGTATTTTAGGTAGGATCCCTAATTGATTGTAATTCCGTGTATTCTCATGTAATCACTTGTAATTAGTTCTCTTTCCATTTATGTTAGATTTGTAAACCTATAAGTACCTCTTATTGAGAAGAATACAATACAATTCAAAGCATTCTCTTCTTTTTTTACATCTCCTTTGGAGATTGTCTTAAATGAATCTGAGAATTGTTTGTGATTTGTTATCCACTTATTAGGGGTGGGTGCACCCTAGCTGATCATCCGAGTGCTGAGATTTCAACGTGAGCTGATAATGAAGGGTAAGGCTAGGTAGACCTCGTTTGAAGTGCTTTGAAAATTGCTGAAAGTGCTTTTGATGAAAATGTTTTTCGAACCAATCCTTAATAAAATGCAAATGAATCCTGCCAAAACACTGAAGTGCTTCCTATAAGAAGCACATAACTGGTGCTTCTTGCAGGAAGTACTTAAAGTGTTTTTGGAACTTAAAATCATTTTCTCTAAAAACGTTTTCTGTCATTCTAAAAACACTTCCAAACAAGCCCAACATAAATTAATTGAGAAGTCCAGTCCGGTTGATGGTAGAACTAGTGCAGGAAATTCAAAGGTGATGCCGCTGCAGAGCTTGAATATTGCGATATCTTGGCGTTATGAAATTCATGGTTCATGAATCGAGTGCCTCACATTTACTACTTTATGGAGAAAACCTTTATACGCCCGGTTCATGAAATGCGTATTTCATTTGCTACGTTATACGAGTAAAACTTTTCTACGCCTGGTTCATAAAACGAATCTCACATTCACTACGTTATAAAAATGAACACTTAGACGATAACTATAAAACACCCATTTCTGCCTGAAACTTTTTCTGATTTAGCTTGCCAAACTGGACCAAGGCAACCATTAAATAAACACGTTGAATAGTTGCTTTAGTTTTGAATCAAATGTGATAGAGTACTGCAAATTAAACCAAATTAATTAATTAAGGGGCATTTTGATATAAGCGCCTCATTTTTTAGTTTCTTTCATTAAACATATGTTCCTTTTAAGTATTTGATTAAAGCATTTTTCCTACAATTTTGGTGATTTAATTTCATTTTATTAGAGGTTCAATTTTACCTATAATATTGGTAGTTTGTTACGTTTGGTTACCTATAATATTGATACATTTAATTTTTTTGGTACATTTTGTTTTTTGGTACATTTAGGATGTAATCCCTAATTTTACGATTTTATAAATTTTAAAAAGAGTGATTTGACGAAATGCCCTAGAGGTGAGATTGTTGACTTTCGTTGACCGTCTTTTCGTGACGATACGAGCTACTATTTTACCGTGTTCTTGAAGTACTCGACGATACGAACGCGTAGACGTAAGCGGAATCGAATTCGAAGTTGCGATGGAAATTTTACGAAACTACGAACGTGATGGGCATTTTAGTAATTTCATATTTACGGGATATTTTATTCCTATTTCGTTTGGATTGGGCTGTGTGCCATGTGAGGCCCACGCCCCATTCCTCCACCTCTCTCCCGTGTCTCCCAATCCCCAGAATCCTATTTTTTCAACTCTCCACTCATTTGTTGCCACCTTATCACGCATTCCCTCATTTCACTCTCTCTCATTTCTCAGCTCCGTCTCTCTCTCGGTAAATCACCACCAAGACACCGGACCACCATTTTTTGATATCATCTTTGGCAAGCTCCACCAAGCCACCACCTGGGTTCCTTCTCTCTTTCTTCCTCTTGTTAATTCCAATGTTCTAAAAAACGGCCTAGGAGGCCGCCTAGGCACTAGGCGAGTTGGAACCGAGGCGATTTCGTGCAAAACGATTGGAAAAATTGGGGTGGCTCTAGGCGGCTGAGTGGTTTTTTTTTTTTTTTTTTTGAAATATGTTTAAAGTCTAAGTTCTAACCCGTGCCTTGCAGCTCTCTCTTGCTCTAATTTCACAACAAAATACAAAACCAAGCCGTCATCACTTCGTCTCTCTACCCATTTCTCAAATTCTTCAATTCCTTATTTTCCTCCTATTTTCCATTTTATGTTGTTTTAAATTGTGAACTTGTTGTACATGTGTCATCCTACAATACTCCTCACTATGGTTATATGGCATCTATGCTTAATGTGTTTTTAAATTTTGGACTTGTTGGATACTCTTTTTGCACTTTATCATACAAGTATAATTTTTTGTAAGTGTCAATATGCACTTATTTACAAGATATACAAGAAATTTACCTAAATCTGCCTAGGGCCCGCCTAGGCCTAGCCGCCTAGGCGTTAGCCCGCCGCCTAACTAGCGCCTAGCGTTTTTTAGAACCTGGGTTAATTCCCTCTCATTATCTCTCTCGACACTCTATTTGGGAGCCGAGCCCATTTTTGACATCCATTTAGTGAAATTCCAAAGTTTTAACATAGTTGACCACTAGGGCGTCTCAATTGACTTTTAGGGTTGACCGTTGACTTTTTATAAAATTTGCCATGGACCCCTCTCAGCGTATTTTGACGCTCTAGTTCCAAATCCGTACTCCGTTTTTCCAAATTTAGTTGTTTAAGTTGAGTTTTACTAATGAGTCCCAATATTATGCTTAGGTGCGATTACCATCGGAGATTTCGGCTTTCCTAGTTTGAATGGCTATTTCCTCGCCAGTATCTGTGAATGGATCTTTTCTTTGATATATACATATATTTGTTTAGTTTCCATATATACATCTAAAAATGAATTTTCTATGTGATTACCGTAGTTAAATTAACATTTATTGAAAATGACGTAACGTTAAGAATTAGGAAATCACTATCAATCTTACGGGATGCCTTAATTAAATTTACGGCTATGAATAACATTATGTTGACTAGAACTATTGAATCATTGTGGCATGACTATATTTATGTTATCTACTCATTATTTACTGCATTGGTGTTAGTACTCACCCAGGCCAGGGCCAGTTTTTCACATGTATGTTCACATCGCACCGTACGCTCACTTTGGATCCATTGTAGGTGCCAGTCCTGTCCTAGATTGCTATAGGCAATTAGGACTCGTATGTGATGCGCCTAGCGCCAGTTTTCATGCGATTGTAGTACTAGAGCGTAAATCATTATTACACCCAGTCATGTTCATGTCAGAATACCTCTGTATGAACTCGTGTATCAGCATGTGTCGATGAGCACTCGATGTGATTTATTTATTTCTGCGAGATATTGCAATTTCTAGAAGTTATATGCTTATTTACGAATTTATGACGTATTGAAGTCTTGAGATATTGCAGGCTATGGTAAGTATTTTCATACTATAAGTAGTATGTATATTTTGGAAACTATACTTGTTTTACGGCGAGGGGTTATAACGTTTTCAAAAAGGTTCTTATAAAACTTTATTTCTAGGCCCACTCACCCTTGTTTTTCCTCTCCAAGTATTAGTAACTGAGCTTTCATGTCGACGAGGATTCTTGGCAAATCTTGGTATAGGTGGTTACCTTCGATGGTATAACTCTCAATCTACTACTTTACTTGTGCTCTGACATCATGTGTGGAATAGGTTCATTCCGCTCACTAGCGCACTCTTACATATAGGCACTTTTAGGTTTAAATTCATTAACAGTTTCAACATCACTATACTTTATGGCTTCATCTGTCACATCCCGACCCGGGGCGGATCACTTCCCGGGCCCGCTTCACCACCGTAGCACGATATTGTCCGCTTTGGGCTTACCATTCCCTCACGGTTTTGTTTCTGGGAACTCACGAGCAACTTTCTAGTGGGTCACCCATCATGGGAGTGCTCTAACCCCCTTCTCGCTTAACTTCGGAGTTCCTACGGAACCCGAAGCCAGTGAGCTCCCAAAAGGCCTTGTGCTAGGTAGGGATGAGAATATACATTTAAAGATCACTCCCCTGGGCGATGTGGGATCTTACATCATCACCCTCCTAGTGTTGGCCAGGACAGCTCGATTCGGAGTCCAGGTTGACATTTCGGGTCGAGGTGTGTCGTAAACGTACCAAAAGTTGGTACGTTTAATTTGAAATGTACCATAAGTTTTAAATATATTTTTTACATAACTACAAGGAAAATTAACAAATTAATAAAGTTTTCTTATGAAAGTATTAATAACTCTTTTTTGATGTAGGAAGAAACTAATTAAATATAATAACAAAAATAAAAAGTTTCCTTTTTTAAGTGATAATGAGGAATAATTAAATTAATATTTTTAATAGAAAAGTTATGAATTTAAAATTTCTAGATTGTAGAAAATTAGTTGTCAGCTAGCTTACGTGGATATGTATTAAATTAATAGAAAAATGCTAAGAAAGCATCTTAATCAAATTTTGTAAAGAGATGTTTAGTCTAAACAAGTTAGAAAAATGTAGGGAATTCTAATTACTCCATTTAATTAATCACAATGATGTAAATTAGTACCGACCAGACCAACCATGCTGTATAAAATTTTCTTTTAGAATTTTTTGAATATTATATTATTAAATGAGAAGTCTTAGGTTTAATTCTCGCCAAATGCGAATTTGAACCATATTATCAGTAGTTCATTATAAGGCTAAGCCCACCTCCTCTTCTTTACCATAACTAATATCATTTCTTCTAAAAAAATTATTATAATCTTGACATTAACACTAGATTTAAAGTTATTAGCAAATTTAGCCTAATGTTACACAATATAACTTATATGTGGGTTTAAAGATGCACATTTGCAGGTGTAACGTTCATATTATAATGTACCAAAAAGAAACGATGAATTATAAAGATATTAAAAATTTTAATGCAACTTTGTTTACAACATTGTGATGTGAGTCTTCATTCTCTAGTCTTTCCTGTATTACACCATTATGTGTAGCAAATAGCAATATACTAGAAATTATATCCGCGTGTTGCTGCGAGATTGAAAATTGTATGAAATGTTATACAGCTTTATTCTTCTCATAAAACAAATATAACAGAAGTTTTTGATAATTAGATAATGGAAACTGGGTACAAAAGTGGCAAAGTAAATGTCAGTGGTGAGAGAAGCTATTCTAATTATGTCCCTAATCATCTTTATTCAACACGGCCTTGAACAAAGAAGCAATCATTTCTACTTTGGTGATTGAGCATGAACTTTAGCTCGGTAATTAGAAACTGAGGGCCATTTCCTCGAGCTGGCTACCTACAAAATCTCCAACTTATAAATACATGACATGATACAGCAATGAACATTCTAGGTGACACCATGTAAATGTTGCTAGTCCAAATTCATTAATGTAATATTACGGAATAGAATATGATTTTAAAACATTCAGTTTACCCACCAACCCATTGTCAGTCTTCCTTTCGCGTATGTGTCCTTCCCAAAGTTTCCCATATTATGTTCTCAAACTACTGCATCGGCGTATGGTGTATCTTTCCAATTTCTAGACCATCTTCTAAATTCATGAAAAAAAAATAGATTCATAAATAAACACACTTAAAAAAGGGTAAGTAAACATTTTAATGAAGAGGAAATGCATAAGAACCAAATAAGCCACATTCCAACTTTCACAATTTAACATTAGAAAAATAATCATATAATCATGATTGGAAAGCTTAAATTTAGAAATGGTGCAGAATTAACACTTCAAAAAATTCATTAAAGAAACTCAACAAAGGGTAGACTGTTTCTAATATTTATATTTTATACCAAAAATTACTCTTCTGGAAAAACGAAAAAACATAAATCGAGACCTGAAATATATAAAATTCAAGTAAAAGGTCAAACACAGAAAAGTCATTTAATGGTGATTGTTCGACCAAATTTTGTTAATTAATCACATGGATTATGGATTATGCATGTGATAATAAGTATCATGTAGAGTAATGGCTAGCCCATAATTTCCTAGGACTATTCTAGTGAGTCTTCCTATGGTGAACAAAAAGATGAACCCTAAGCCAAAGCTAGATGATTGTAACAGTCAGACAAATATATACCAAATACTGGAATGTTGAACTTCAATGACTCAACTATATACCAAATACTTAGACAAATATATATTTACTGAATACTAATATAAAAGGGCAAGTAAAAGAGTCCATGAATATCCATATTGTGTACCAAGTTAGTAAAAATATACTCCAACATGACCAGCTCAAAAGAAAGAGATTGCTTCACTCAATATGTTGGTAGAGAAACAATTTCTTACATATTTCAATTCATCCAGAAAAATGGTTCTTACACTGATTCATAACCTTAGATCATCACTGTAAAGGACCCATACAAATTTGTTCCATGTATTATGTGTGTAGATACAGAGACTAACCCAAAATTAAGACATTTTACCTGACCACCGACGAAACAAAAGGCTCAAAAATAGGATTTGAACGATGACTACTACCTCTCTCTGAGCTCAAATATGTGAACATGCACTCATCCATTTTAACAAAAGATTAAGAGATTTAATAAGATGTAATACCTTGTATAAATCTAGATCTAAAAAAGCCAACCCTTTAATTGTGACCTTCTTCGCTGTCTGCCAGAGTTGAGCATCACTGGCCTATTTTGTAAAAGGTGGCAGTATTTTTAGAGGTCCTGTGCATTTGGAAAAGCTGTAGAGGTTAAAACAGAACATTAGTTCATAAATTTTGTGAGAGGCCCTTCTTTTATTGTAAGAGCATATAATACTTTTTTGGGTTTTTATCATAAATGATCACTGAAATTGACCTACCCCATCAAGATAGTCTCTGAAATTGAAAATCAATCAATGTAGTCCCTGAAATTTACCACCAAACATCAATGTCATCCTTGCCGTTTAATTCTATCAATTTTTTTTGTTAGTGTGCTGACTTGGCATACGTGTAAGCCCACCATCCAATGATATGATGCCACGTGAATTTAACAAAAGAAATTTTCTTTTTATTAAATATTATTATAAGAATTTAAAACAATTTTTCTTTTTGTATAATTAAAAACTAAAAAAAACAAAATAAATAAATAAAGAATATGAATTGTTCATCTTCTTCTTGCCCTCCCACCCCAGCAACCGCTACACTCCCACCCCAACTGTTCATCTTCTTGTTCTTTTTTTCCATTTTTTATTTTTCAATTTTTTTATTATATAAAAACAATCGAGATGGACGAATCGATCTCGTGTTTTAGATGTTTTATAGTGACTCGTACATAGAGACAAAAAATAAAAAGCCAGAAGCTTTGTCGTTCGTCTTCGCACCCGGGTTTGCAGAAATAGAAAGTCGATCGGAAATCATGGAAGCTGCGCAAGCTCTGGTGGCAAATTTGATTTCAAAATCACCTACCTCTAACCCCAATAACTGTTGTGCCAATACAGGAGAAAAAATCTCATAGAGAGATGAAAAGAAAATGAAAGATTATGGGCTGGGGTTTTGACAATTTTATGTGGCTGGGTTCTTCTTGTGCTAGAAGAGTATGAGACATTCAGTCCTTTAATCTAACTAAGTTTTCCTTAATATTTCTGAGTCAGAAAGGGCAGAACGAGAAAGGAAAGGGGATCTTGATCAATATGAGCGCTTGGATGGGGATAGAAATCAAACCAGCATGTCCCTTGTTAAAAAGGTATTCTTTGTGCTATCCCCTCACCCCACCCCCGCCCCCCAACACGCGCCCCCGCCCCCTCTTCAGGAAATTACTTCATTAATAAGATGAAGCATGATGGACGTTCAATGTCATTTGTATGCAGTATAACAGAACAGCTGAGCGAGATGCTTAGAAGCAAAAGAGTAAAGTAAAAGTGAAGATGACAATAAATGATTAGAGGGAAAGTGAAGATGACAAAGTAAGAAGCGACACAAACGCTTTCAAAGTGCAAAAATGGAGACGGCTGCTTGGGGTTGGGGATGTCGGAGATCGCATAGGGGGTGGGGAAATGCGGCTGCGTTCATTCTTCTTGGCCAGTTTTTTAATGAATTTTAAAACACTTCTTAAACTTTCTTTTGTTAAATCCACATGGCATCATATCATTGGATGGTGTATGCCAAGTCAGCATACTAACAGAAAAATTAACAGAAATAAACGGCAAGGACGACATTGATGTTTGGTGGTAAATTTCAGGGATTACATTGATTGATTTTCAATTTCATAACCATCTTGATGAGATAGGTCAATTTCAGGGACCATTTATAATAAAAACCCTATATTTTTTAAACAAAGTAAACATACTTACACTGATTTGTATGAATTTACTTCCAGAATATCTACATCAATGAAGAAAAGTGATGAACCAATGGTGTTCAAGACTATCTTGTGTGTGTTGAAAAATTAAGGAAAAATTGCATGTTCATGTTAAAAAACTGCTAAATATATTAATCTAAGTTTAGAAGTCAAATATAAATTGATTTGAGAAAATGCTAGATTTGTCTAAATAATCTCAGTATATTAATCTAATTCTAATTCTAAAACAAATACTGAGAGTGATACCAAATACTGAGAGTGACACCAAATAATGAGAGCGATACCAAATACTGAGAGTTAGAATTCTAATTCTAAAACAGGTTAAATATATTAATCTAATTCTAAAACAAATACTGAGAATGATACCAAATAGTTTAATACTATTGTTTAATTCGTATGTATACATGCAAGAAAAGAGTTGCTAAGCAATTTCAACTAAATGTTAGCTTTTATATGAAACGCTGTAAAAAATTGATCAAAAGAAGTGAATATGTTTGGGTGACATGTTAAGAAAATATTAGTAGAGTATATATTAAATAACGTTTTAATATAATAAAAAAATTAATAGTAAATAGATTAGTTTTTAATTAAGTCAAATACCTAGGTACAGCTTGACCCTTAAACTTGTGAAAACCACGATCGGCAGAGACAATGCTTGAATGGATAAAGAAGCAATACTTTGAGCAACATCTGCTCTTCTCCTCTGTGGGAAAAGCAAATTCCAAACAAATTTTTAATAGGTAAGTAATATACAATGCAACCCTGAATATGCACCAGTCGTTTCGGAAAACCTTGGTCTGCATACTCTGCAAACTCGAACCTTGATTTTTCTGCTTTTATGTATGGGACCAACTGATTGATAGGAGTAAGAGCTATGTTTTCCATCAACTGGAGTCAAATTAAACAAAAATGTTAGAAATTTAGAAATGATATGTAAGTCCTGAATCAATTAAAAAAAAAAAAAACTCTATCCTTCTCTTACTCTTATATCTTCCCTCTGTTTTCCTCCCCCAATTCTAAATCATTCTTCCACCCTTGGTATCTCGATTTTATCTCACCTTAACATTTTATATCCAACCCGCAACTCATCTCTCTTCAAATTATATTTAAAACAATGAATTGCTTGCATAAGAATGGTGCAAAAAGGCAGAATGTAATCCAATTGAAAATCGGTCCAATAAAAAATTCAAACAAAAAAAACTCCTCATCTCTCTCATCAAACCAAAATTCCCAGAATTCCTGATCACAACACATAACATAAACTAATAAAACATTTTAATCAAATAACGATTTAATTTTTAAAATTTAAAATAAAAGAGAGATGCTCATATTTGGAAGAAAAAAATGGAATGATTCCATTTGTAAATCTCACCCTCAACAGTTTTAAAACGCAGTCATCCCAGTGCAAACAGGCGGTGGAAAATATTGTCCTAGCACAAACACAACCTGCAAAACAAACAAACCCACACACATAAAAAAAAAAACCAAACGAACAACAATAAAATTTAGAAACCCTACCACACAAAATCGTAAGAACAACATAAAAATTACCAATAAAAGTTAGCAAAAAACACAAACGGTCTGACAATAAACGTCTTAACGCCAATGATGGCCTCAAATCCAAACAAAATCCAAATTGGTTAAAAAAAATAGTGAAAATGAACTGAACCCATTCCTCTAACATATTCTTTTCATCTGTTTTCCTATCCTTAATCCCAAATCTCTCTTCCATGCTTTCTCTGCCGTTTTGCCCTCACCCTCAATCTCATTTTCTTCCAAGTTAACAGCTTGTACAAAATTTTTAGAACCATAGAAAGACAAACATGGCCGATTCAAATAATAAACACACATAGTTAACCTACCAATTCATGCCCAATTTGTTAAAAATATGAATAAAAAATAATCACAACACATACTTCAACGGGTCCTCTCATTCCTTCCAAAAAATTATAAACAAATTTTAACCAACATTATATTTTCCCAAATTGAAATCACTTTTCTAATCTCTCCAAAAAAACTATAAACACATCTTAATTCAACATTCATGAATGGGTGCTCAAACCGGGAAAAAACCAAAAAGGAGAAAAAAACATACCAAAAAAATAACAGGACCACCAAAGTTGTTCGTAAATCTGTGATCCACCAACCGAGCAACAAAAACGCAAATACCCTCTTAGCCAGGAAAATCCTAATAGAGGACCACAACTGATCCAAAACAAAATTATTAGAGCTTCATCCAAATTAACAAAAATACAGAACAAAAATTGAAACACAGCAGTTATAAAACATACCTCAGTTGTATTAAATTGATTTCCCAAAGATCTAAAGACTGCCCACGCTCAACGACCGAAAGGCAGCGGCCGCTCAAACAGAGAAGAAAACAGGAAACAGATTCGGCCAAAATTCGTCAATCCCAGACAGAAAAAAAAACAAGAATCCTGAAATCTCGGAAACCAATTTTATGGGGTCAGACAAACACCCACAACCCTAGGTCTAAAAACCATCCTCAAGTCAGATTGCAGAAATAAGATCGCTTAAAAGACGAAAATCAAGAGCAACTGAATGATGCAGAAATGCTTAATAACAAAATAGTTAAGTGTCTGTTTTTTATTCTATTTGCAGAATCCCAAGACCACAGCCCATAAACTATCACCACGATTTCAACTTGTCGAAGAGTGGGGACGCTTAAGGGAGCGGCCTGAGCCACCGCCCTTATCATTTGGTAAAAAAGAGAAAAAAATTGGTATGCATTATTATAAACTACCATTTTTTTTATTCCACTTTCATAGCATAACCTCAGCAATCATGTCTACATTGTTATAGCCGTTAACTCAAATCCAACTTTTCAATTATTTCAAAATGCATCCGTAAATTAGGAGTCCTATCAGCAAAATAAAATTTCTCTCACACCTGCAATTTTCCTCCACTTCTCTGAGCTTCAGACTCCAGCACATGAACCAACTGTTCTTTTTCTTTGGATATCCAAGCTCACCTGTTGTCACGCCATTGCCTCGGTGTCCCGTGTAGGATAACAGATTGCTGCAGCTCCTTGTATCAGGCAATGAACACAATGTTTAAGAACAGCAAACAATTGGAGAGGAGCAGCGAGAATAACGCAGGGATGAGAGAAAGAGAGAGAACAAGCAGAGGGTTAAACTGAA
This sequence comes from Heteromeles arbutifolia, assembly GCA_024362995.1. NCBI lineage: Eukaryota > Viridiplantae > Streptophyta > Magnoliopsida > Rosales > Rosaceae > Heteromeles > Heteromeles arbutifolia. The sequence continues at coordinate 39,088,999 of JANCRC010000001.1, read as the reverse complement.
AAGAAAATTACCCAGATGCACAACCCGAAGTACTCACCAAGAAACCCTAGCTCTTCTGCGCAAGAAATTCCTTCAAATCAAACCGAACAACTGAACATGGGTACCTGATATTAACACCCACTGACAGCACCAATTTCACAAAAAAACTTGTCAAAACCTGCAGATCCGCAGCAAAAAGAAAAATAAAGACCTTAAATTTGTTAGCCCAGACATCGTAAAATGAGGATATATCATTAAAAACAAACTTACCTTAAAGCTGCTGCCCCAACGATCGCAAGACGAGAACAAAACGCCGAACAACAAAGGATTCGATAAACCCAGGATCTCTTCTGAGACTATTTTGCAAAAGAAATAGCAAGGATTTGAGAGCAAAAGAGGGGCTGGCGAAGAGGGAGAAAATCACAGCCTAACGAAGGCGAAAAACGAAGAGGAAAAGTAAAGCAAAAAAGATGCGGTCGAAGCAAGAGAAACAAACGATGAAAGATGCGTGGACGGGAAGGACAAAACGGACTTCTTACTGTAGCACAACCAAAGCAGAAACCAAGGGTATTTCGACCCTTTCATTGTTGATGAACAGTGCTCTCTCTCGCATAATGAGCAGTACATTTTTGCTGACGCGTGGACGGGAATGACAAAACGAACTTCTTACTGTAGCACATTGTAAACAATACGGGAACCAAAGCAGAAACCGAGGATATTTCCGCCCTTTCACTATTGGTGAACAGTGCTCTATCTCACATAATGAATAGTACATTTTTGCTGGCTCGTGTACGGGAAGGACAAAACGGACTTCTTACTGTAGCACATTGTAAACAGTACGGGAACCAAAGCAGAAACCGAGGATATTTCCGCCCTTTCACTGTTGGTGAACAGCTTTCACTGTTGGTGAACCGTGCTCTCTCTCACATAATGAGCTTTAGTAGATATAAATATACATGGCTAACAAATTATTGAATACTTAGGCAACATGATAGGAGTGAGATACGAAAGAATTAGGGCTACTCTCTTTATTGTTCGTTTGTGTTTGGACAAGTCATACAATATTTACAAAATTAATTTTCCAACGAGATAATCCATATACGTTATTATAATGGGTCAGGTACAACTAAGTATTAGATTCGCTATAAATGCATTATCATCACATTCATCCGAGTCAAATGTTGCGAATTCTCAGCTTTCGACTCTCTTCTTCAATTTCTATATCTCCAAATTTGGTCTCTCTTATCTCAATGAGTGTTTGGGGGATTCAAAGTTTGGATAGCAAGTCTCACTGCCAATTTCTGGGCACCGACCTGAGCTTCGGCCTCTTTTCTATGTCCTCCAACTTGATTATTGACCCTTGGAACAGTCATGTGAGTTTTCCTTTTGTTCAGTCTGGTTCTAAAGAGTTCAATTTTGTGGGCCAAGTCTCGCCAATAGCTGGAAGATGTTAATCCAAAAGAACTGGGCCTAAGGGCCCTCTTATGTACCTAAAGAAAAATGTATTGATTATTATTTTATTTTTTTGAGTAAATTATAGCAATGGTCCCTCAATTTTAACCTAATTGGAGCAATAGTCCCTTAACTAAAAATCCATTATTATTGGTCTCTCAACTTATCAAAACGTGTAGTTATGATCATTTCCGTCAACTTCATTAGAACTTTTGTCAGAATGAGTCACGTGTCATGTACATGAGGCTAAATCAAGGGGCAAATATGAAAAATCAAATAAAAAAAAATTGTATCAATGGTCTCTCAACTTTAACTAACACACCCCGTCCCGAAGGTAGGGCGTGCTGGGCGTCACGTGAATGTGACGGCCAGCACGCCCTACCTTCGGGACGGGGTGTGTCATTAATTCAACTGGAGAAATGGTCCCTCAATTTTAACCCAATTGGAGAATGGTCCCTCAACTTTAACCTAATTGTAGCAATAGCCCTTTCAACATAACTTATTTTGACAGAATTCTGACGGAGTTGACAAAAATGACCATAACTACACATTTTGATGAATTGAGGGACCAATGGTAATTGATTTTTAGTCAATGAGGGACCATTGCTCTAATTTGATTAAAATTAAGGGACCATTACTACAATTTACTCTTTTTTATTATAGGGTAGTTAGATTAAATTTATCTAAACTTCGTAAAAGGAAATTCAAATTTAAGTGCAAATAGTGCAATAATAAATATTAACAAAGAAGACAACACCTATTTCTACCCCAAGACAACCACAAAATAGCAAAGATAGACAACAACACAGTTAACATACAAAAACTTATTAATCACAAGATATTAGTCAAGTAAGAAGAATCAACTCAGATAGCAGATATAAAGATTATCCAAAACTTATATATTTCGATATCAACCTTAGATTAATATAACATTATCCAGATCATTTAAGCGACAACGATCAAGGTTCAAAAAGGTTTCAACCACACACAATCAGGGCCGGCTCCAGGTCCAGTGCTGGTAGGGTGACCGTTCGGAGCCCAAAATAATTGGGGGCACCAAAATTATTAGGGTAGTATATCTATATATGTTTTCATAAGAGTATAAATTTATAAAATGTGGTTCAATGACAAGGAAATTTAATTAGAACTGGTGGTTTTGTTGTTTGAAATTAATGAAGAGGTCTTAGGTTCAAAACACCATGTGTGCTTATTTATTTTTCAATTTTTACAAATTTCTTTTCATAAGAGTATAAATATATAAAATTTGGCTAAATTGTAGCATCCCACATCGCCCAGGGGAGTGATCCTTAAATGTATATTCTCATCCCTACCTAGCACGAGCCTTTTTGGGAGCTCACTGGCTTCAGGTTCCGTAAGAACTCTGAAGTTAAGCGAGAATGGGGCTAGAGCACTCCCATGATGGGTGACCCACTGGGAAGTTGCTCGTGAGTTCCCAGAAACAAAATCGTGAGGGCGTGGTTGGGGCCCAAAGCGGACAATATCGTGCTACGGTGGTGGAGCGGGCTTGGGAAGTGATCCGCCCCCGGCCGAGATGTGACAATTGGTATCAGAGCCAATCCCTGGGCGGAAGTGTGCCGACGAGGACGTCGGGCCCCTAAGGGAGGTGGATTGTAACATCCAACATTGCCCAGGGGAGTGATCCTTAAATGTATATTCTCATCCCTACCTAGCACGAGGCTTTTTGGGAGCTCACTGGCTTCGGATTCCGTAGGAACTCCGAAGTTAAGCGAGAAGGGGGCTAGAGCACTCCCGCGAGAAGGGGGCTAGAGCACTCCCATGATGGGTGACCCACTGGGAAGTTGCTTGTGAGTTCCCAGAAACAAAACCGTGAGGGCGTGGTCGAGGCCCAAAGCGGACAATATCGTGCTACGGTGGTGGAGCGGGCCTGGGAAGTGATCCGTCCCGGACCGGGATGTGACAAGAATAACTAACATAAATGACATTGTAATATTTACGATACAATGCTATACATTTACATTCAACTATGGAAGAAATAAATTGATATCGAACTCGTCAATTATAAAATTCGAATTTAAGACATCTCATGTATAAGTAAAATAATATCACTACATCATAAAACTAAGTGATAATTTATAAAATTTATAATTGAGAGAGAATATTGTTAACGTGGGATGCCAACCGTCCGCTATGCTCCCTATACATCATCTTGGGCCTTTGCTAATCCATTAACTGCAAACACGCACTAAACAACTTGGCCATTCATTTGTATCTACTTAGCATGATGCTTGTTGTTATCTCTAAACACCAAATAGAAAATCATCTTGTTCTCAATTATTAAAACAAGATCAAATCAAAGTTTGGTTTAAGTACTTGTCTTATCTCATTTTATTTTTCCTTTTTTTAAGTAATCAACTAGATCTTGACTACATAAAGGGAGAAGAATGAGTGAAAAAGGCTTGAACCACAATTAAGTACAATGATTGGTACTCCAAAAATCAATAGAAACATAAAAGCACATTAGAGGGAGGCAAAGTATATCTCAAGATACAATTTTGGGAAAAAATAAAATTACACACATTTTTTTTGTCCTCAAGTGTGCGAAAGACTAAAAATAATTTGTACAAATCAGCTTCTAAAGTTTAATATCTACAAACGTTACTTATGCTATCATGTCAAAGAATGAAACAAACCCATTATTGTGGCATAGCAAGTAGTCTTGCAACAATGTGCGGACATAATTGAAGAAGTTGGTAAAAGAAGCTTATGGTAATGGATGACTAGTAGCCCCAGCATACCTCTTGATGTGCGGCATGACTCAAAAACAAGTGGCACCACTAACTCTTTCAAGATAGGGAGTAAATACTAGATAGCTAGAGTGGCATAAATGGACGATAATACATTCAAACCCCTATCATAAGTCATTTCACTTTCCGATCTAATCAATCTTTCACATGGAATTGTATTATATAATCGATAGAAACTAAGTTTACTGACATTAAAGTATGCGAGAGAGTAAGAATAAAAAGTTGCATTTCTTTTTTAAAGAGGGTGAATTTTTTCTTTTACAATTGTAAATAGTGACATTGAATCAACCAAATACATTTGAAAAAAGTTTGAATAAGGAAAGTTTCACACGCTCCTTTTGTTTTGTACACATCTCTGTTTAATTCTGGTTGTTAATGTTATATGAATTATTCAATTCAATGATCATAAATAAATAAGATTGTGTGAGAAGCTAAAAAAAAGAAGTATGAAAATCACTCCTCTTGAAAAACTTCAAGTGTGTTTTTGCGTATTATAAAGTTTGTGTGAATAAGATTTGTATCCTATATGGAGGTTTTTATTTTTTTTTTTTTATAGAAAAAGATATATTTTTAACAAACAATATGATTTACACTAAGGGGTCATGGGTGAGCTAAGCCTTACAATGGGCTAGCAGTAATTTGGTTCAAATTCGCATTTGGCGAGAATCGAACCTAAGATATCTCACTTATAAGTGTAGAGGAATATCACTATACAGTAGTACTAAGTGACTATGGAAAAATATATTTGAATGCAAGCTGGACAATACACTCTCGAGAAATTTTATTTGAACCCATATAACTTTTTTCTACACCCAACTTACTCTCTATACCCATATTATTTTTAATTAAACTATCAATATCTCTTTAAACCTAAATGTTTTTTTTTTTGTCGATGGAAAATGAAATGTTGTTTTTTATGGAAAAAGATCATCGCTGGATCCTTTTCCTAGGGATCTTGTGATCGTCACCGTTCATCGTACATCGTGCGGTCATTTTTCATTATGTACTATTTATATTTAATTTTAAATTTTAAATTTTGAAATGATTTCTAACTGCACGATGTACGATGAACGATCACGATCATAGGATCCGTAGGAAAAGGATCTGGCAATGATCCTTTTCCGTTTTATATGAAGTTTTAGGGTTTTAGCTAGGATAAAAAAAATAGGATAATGATTACATGATGGTAAGGGTTTGACTATTGAATATGATTTTATAGATAAATTTTATTTTTATTGTCCATTTCATCATGTATTTGATGATAATGATCCAATAGGGTAAAAAAGAAAATTCAAATTTTAAGTTTATTTGGGTATACAATGAGGTATATGGTTCCAAACAGTGTTTAAAATATTGACATCATAGATGAAGTGGAAGAGCGCAAACTCTGCTGGGTAAGTTTATTTTACACTGCCGATCCTAAGCCCGGATAAAGGATGAGGGGAAGGGCGTTAGGCAGTCGACAGCCGACAATCCGTTCTTACGCCGAATCCTTATGATAATGAATCATAAATGAAATTGCGCTAAAGTTAGGTCGTGACCCGTAAGTGGCACGCTATGTGGCCCAAGCACAATGATAAGTGAGTAAAGGTCCCAAGCACAATGATAAGTGAGTAAAGGTCGCTATATCTCCATCGGCACCCGAATACAATGTTAAACGAGCATGGGGGCCGTAGAAACTTCTTTTTGAACGACTCCACTCAAAGTTGTTTGGAAGCATCTGCTTGCATTAACTTTACTCAGGATACACAAAATAAGTACTTTGACCTTATTAGACAGGGGAGGGTAGGGTTCAAGATAGTAGAATGTGTTTAGGAACGTGGAATATAGGAACCTTAACGGGAAAATAACGGAAGTAGTGGAAGTTATGGCTAGGAGAAGGATAAGTATTATGTGCCTCCAAGAAACGAAGTGGGTTGGTGCCAAGGCAAATGATCTAAAAAACTCAGGTTTTAAGCTTTGGTATTCGGGCACAAACTGAACGAGAAATGGTGTTGGCATCATCTAAGGGAGGCAATTTAACCCATCGAATCTGATCCCCTCAAGTAACCGATCCGAACGGTTTGGTTTCGGGCATTAAATTTTGGGTATTTTACGGTTATAGGTAACCGTCGGGTAAATTTTTCGGTTTCGGGTTCGATTATGGTTATTAGGGTATTCGTCCTGAACCATACTTGAAACCGAACCATTTCATTTATTAATAAAAATAAAAATATTTATTATATGGAAGGGAATTGTTGATAATCATGCATTATTAAATATGAAAATTAATTATTTACTTTTAGATCATTAATATATATAAATTATATGCTTTTAATTTTCAAGAGTGTAAATGTTTTCTTGGTAATATAAATATTTTTAAAAAAAACTTGTTAGAGATCGTTTTTATTTTCAAGAATGTATCAATTGTATTAATAATAGCAATTTATTTAATATCGTTTTTATTTAAAACAAATTTGTTTAATTAATAATATAAATATATAAATATCATAATCGGGAAAACCGTTCCCGATGAAAAACTCGTCACCCAATGTGTTCGGTTATAGGGAAAACGTGTTCCGGATTCTACGGTTTAGGGTTTAGAGAAAATAAACGTGTTCGGGTATATGGATGGCATATCCAAGCCCAATCCACCCCGTTGCCATCCCTACCATCATCGTGGACAAGACCCTAACACAAGATGTTGTAGATGTTAAGACAGTCAGGGATAGAATTATAACAATCAAGATTGTGATAGACAAGAACTCATCAATGTGATTTGTGTGTTTGCACCTCAAGTTGGATTGGATATGAGTTTGAAGGAGAAATTTTGGGAAGATCTTGAAAAAATGATTCAAGAAATCTCTCAGACGGAGAAGTTATTCATAAGAGGAGTTTGAAGGAGAAATTTTGGGAAGATCTTGAAAAATTGATTCAAGAAATCTCTCAGACGGAGAAGGTATTCATAAGAGGAGATTTAAATGGACATGTAGGTAAAGAGACAGGTAGGGATGGCAACGGGGCGGATTGGATTCGGATGTGTCATCCCCAAACCCGAACCCGTTTATTTTCCCCAAACCCGAACCTGTAGAATCCCCGAACGGGTTTTCCCCATAACCGAACCCGTCAGGTGATGGATTTTTGATCGGGGAATGGTTTTTCCCATTATGATATTTATATATTTATTTATATTATTAACTAAATGAAGAATATTAAAAAAAAAATATTAAATAAATTGCTATTATTAATACAATTGATACAATGCATCTAATAAGTAATATTAAAAATTTATATTACTAAGAAAACATTTACACTCTTAAAAATTATAAGCATATAATTCCTATTATTAATGATATAAAAGTAAATAATTAATTTCATATTTAATAATGCATGATTATTAACAACCCATTTTCATATAATAAATATTTATATTTTTTCTATTTATAGATGAAATGGTTCGGTTTTGGGTATGGGTTTGGGGCGGATACCCCAATAACCATAACCGAACCCGAAACTGAAAAATTTACCCGACGGTTGCCCATACCCGTAAAATACCTGAAACCGAACCATTCGGATCGATTACTTGCAGGGATCGGATTTGACGGGTTAAATTGCCATCCCTAGAGACAGGCAACTACAGAGATTTTCATGGCAGCCATTGTTTTGGATAGACCTGGCATTCGTATCGTGTTTTCGGTGTTCGTGTCATACCCGATATCTTAATGGGTCATGTCATGTAACACCCGTTAAAATAAACGGGTAAAATGACCCGACCCAATAACATTAACAGGTAATATGACCCGACCCGTTACTTATTAAGGAAAATATATTTTAAACCAATAAATAATCAAATGAAAAACATAATACTTTTTTTTAGTGAAAAAAAAGGTTGCACGCCCAATAGGACTCTCGAACCCACAATTGGTTGATTAGAACCAAAACACAAATCAATCTTCTAGCCATGCAAGAATGGTGCAGGCCTCCGACGAAGACTCCTCATCGTTTACTGAATCTGAATCTCTAGCATCCATTGCTTCTGAAACAAAATGGGTATAAATTAATTAATAGCTTTTTAAACAGGTAGGATATTAGTAGTAGTAACAATGGATATTACTAAGCAATAAAGCATTCAACATTAGACAAGATAATATCAAGTTTTTGATGTGGTGCACTGAGTGCAATTCAATTGGTATACTTGTCAATATATAGGAACCATTTTGAGGATGGAAGCAGTTCAGTACTTCTTGTCTCCACCAAGCAGTTCAATACCGTTTTGGGCATTTTGTCTTTGCCCTGTTTTTTAAACCCCACACTGACTACCAAAGTGAACACTGAACATGGTGCTCCGTGCTTTTATTAACTTTTGGTGCTTCCTCCAACCAAAGTTTTAAAAGCAAAGTAAATGAATTAAATACATGTTAAATATTTTTAATTTTGATTTAAGACCAGTCAATAGTACATTGTTCGTGTTCTGGGGTCAAACATTAAGCAGTTGGCATCAGCATGTTGAAATTGCAGACTTAAAGTTTTTTCACGACACCAACTACTACTAACTTAAAAGAATTTCAAGAACCATTTTATCAGTAATTCACAAGCAGTTCAAAGAAATGTAGCACCGAAATCAAACAAACTCTTATAAGGTATACCAGCACACGCATATATACAAGATCAAATTTAGCTGTAGAGAACACTAGCAAAAAATACCCATCAAGCAATTTTCGAAATTTACCTACAGAGGTTATAAACATCTAGCATCATCCTCTATAAAGTAACTATCCCCTTCCACACAAAATTTCCCTCATAAAATTCTACCACTCCTTTATAGAAATTTACAAAGACACAGTGGAAATATAAAAGGGGTGTGTTTTGGACATAATTGAGCAGGCATCTATAGACTGATTTGCCCAATGTCTTTTCGAGGGTATTTGATTTGGAAAAGCGCATATCTGTTTATATCTAATATTTCAAACTACAGCAAGCTCATTGACAATTCTTCCCCACACTTAACCTATGTGTGCTTAAGGTCCAAGACTCTCAAACCTAATCCCTATAAATATTATCTATGCTCAAAATTCTTAACCTAGTTTTGCAAACCCAGAAAGCAAAAGAAGTTCTACACATCATTGAATTGAAACGAATTAACAATTATGCACACTGTGCAAGGATCATTAGATTACATTCAACAACACGAACTAAGGTTAATAGTTCACCAAAAACATAATTTCGAATGAAAAAGGAGAAACAAAAACATAAGATTTATGAAGATACAACATTAAACAAATGAAAAGAACAGAGATGTAGAAATGTAGAAACAAAATCTAACCTGTAGTGGAATATGGAGAATGCAGAGATGTAGAGACGACCAAAGCAGATATGACAAGATCAAGAATGATTTCGTCCAGGCATCCTCTGCATGAGGGAGGAGAAAAGAGATACTGAGAGAGGCTACCGAAAGAACATATGGCGGGAGAGAGGGGCTAGGAGCGGGTCGGGAGAGAAGGTTACGGGAGTGGGGAGATAGAAATGGATTAGGGCTGGCTTTTGTTTTGATCAGATCAGATGGTAAAATTGGAAAATACAAGGGGTTTTTTTGTCCCAAAAAGTTCTAATAATATAAGTGAAATAGAATCCAACGGTACAGATTTACTCTCATTAATCTTACGGCTGTTATTTAAGTAAAGTCTTTAATAGTTTTTTAATTAATGTAGAAGTGTAAAAAATATAGAAAAAATATATAAACGCTCGTAATGACAAGCTTTACAACTTTCGCGAAGAGCTTAACTTCAAAAATCACCACTATAATCAAATAAATCATAGATGAAAATTTAACCGTTGATTGTTGTTTACATTTACGCTTCATTTTTCTCATCAAATTTTGTTTTTTTTCAGATTTTCTTTTCTAAAAACATGATCTATTAGAGGATGCAAGAAGATGAACGGTTTGGATCGTTGATATTATGTTCAGAGTTTTACGGTTAGTGAAAATATTGCTTGATGTTTATAAAGTTTCTACAAACTATATAACATCGACTCATATTTCAGTTAACCGTAAATATCGAAACGTGATATCAAAGATGTGAACCGTTCATCTTTTTACATCCGCCAAATGATCATGTTTTCAAAAAATAAAATTTAAAAAATGAAATTCAGTAACAAGAATAAAGCGTAAATGACAATCGACGATTAAATATAAATTTAAGGTTTATGGATTATAGTGTTGGATTTCGAAGCTGACCCCTTCATGAAAGTTGTAAAGCTTGTCATTATGAGCGATTGTATATTTTTTTTACATTTTTTACACTTCTACAATAATTATTATTAATTTTATTAATTTTGCCCTCAAATAAAAAACATTATTCATGAGGGTTTGGAGGATTTTAAAAATCTAAACGATAATGTAAGTGTAACCATTATCTACTCGTGGAGGAATAATGATGAATCATGAGTGTTTATATATTCTTTCACATTTTTCATACTTGTATGTATGTCTTCTTAGTTCTTGCCTATACAAATGCTATACTAGTTTATTTTAATTTTAGACAACAACATGTTAAGTAAAATTTATCCTAGTAATGATAATAAGGAACTTGTAGACACTGAAATTTCGGTGAAATAAATATTGACAATTGCAATTACAACATTTCACCTACATCATACATTTATTTTACCTACACCATCCACTTAATTCACCTACAACCTCCACCCATTTCACCTACAACCTCCACTTACTTCACCAAGAAAATTTATGGTGGTAATTCATTCTCAAAGCCTATAAATAGGCTTCTCCATCAAGGCCAAATAGACTAATTCACATCACACCAAAACCTTGAAGCTTTGAAACTCTAAAAGCTCTCAAGCAAATCCCGAAGGATCAAGAAAACTCTCTTCATTCTTCGTTCTTCCAAGATCAAGCCCCGATGGCCCTTGAAGAAACTTCGTTCAACCTTCCAAGATCAAGCCCCGTCGACCCTTGGATCAACACATCCGTTCCTCTAAGATCAAGCCCTAACGGCCCTTGGTCCAACAACATCCGTTCTTCAAGAATCAAGCCCAAAAGCCCTTGAAGTTCATTCATCGTTCGTCGTTCATCTGTTCTTCAAGAACAAGCCCAAAAGCCCTTGAAGATCATTCATCGTTCGTCATCCATCCAACCTTCAGGATCAAGCCCAACGGCCCCTTGAAGAAACCTTCATCCACCTTCAAGATCAAGCCACCAACGGCCCTTGAAGAAACTTCCTGTTCATCCAAGATCAAGCCTTGACGGCCCTTGGATCAACAACATCCACAAACCAACATCTTACGGAGATCGAATCAGAGGAACAAATTGTAAAAGAGATTGTAACCCAAAAAATTAATACAAAATATTATTCTGTACACTTGTTCTTGTATCTTTCATCGCAGGAATTTCCGTGTTCACAAATTTGGCACACCCAGTGGGACCTTCTATACTTCTCATCTCTACCTTTGAATCCGCACGAAAGCACAAATGGCATCAAAGAATGCTCAAGTTGTTCTCGCAACCAATGCAAGGAACAAGAGCGTCATCACCGCATGTGGTGTCACTTCAGGCATCATAACCCGAAGCAAGGCAATAGCTCTTTTTGCCACCTCTTCCACCCTTGTATCAACTCCGCTGAAAGCACAAGAGCACCCGAGGCACGAATCAGTGATCACCCTGGTCTCGCTAAGGGCACCAAATGAGGAAAGCCAGATGAAGTACTCCGAGTCCTTACTTTCCGATGCCGACTCAGGCGGCAGCATAGCCATGCAAGTCATGACTACCGGAGCAACTTCAATTGAGGAGCAGCTGGCTCAAATGAATGAAGTGATCACAAAACTCACCCGGATTGTGGAGGAAAAAGACTTGCAAATCGCCGCACTCGTTAACCAACTGGATGCAAAGCCTGACGTGAAAGTCGACCTAATGGTTAATCTATTAAAGAAAGAAGCCGATGAAGAAGAAAAGCTGGAGCCAGACCAGACAATGCCATTCATGGGATCTCTCTCTATCCAACAGCTGTAGGAGATGATCGCCAGCACCATCAAGGCGCAGTACGAAGGAAGCTCACATGACTCCATATTATACTCAAAACCCTACTCCAAGAAGATTGACGCTTTGAAGATGCCGAGGGGTTATCAGCCGCCAAAGTTCATGCAGTTCGATGGAAAGGGAAACCCGAAGCAACATGTCGCCCATTTTGTTGAAACCTGCAACAATGCTGGAACAGAGGGAGACTACCTCGTTAAGCAGTTCGTGCGCTCGCTGAAAGGCAACGTCTTTGACTGGTACACCGACCTCGAGCCCGAGTCTATCAATAGTTGGGATCAGCTAGAAAAGGAATTCCTCAACCGCTTCTACAGTACCCGCCGCACCGTAAGCATGCTAGAGCTGACTAGTATAAAACAGTGGAAGGATGAACCTATTGTCGACTACATCAATAGATGGCGTTCATTAAGTCTGGATTGCAGAGATCGGCTTTCTAAAACCTCCACCATTGAGATGTGCGTTCAAAGCATGCACTGGGGGTTACATTACATCCTCCAAGGCATAAAACCAAGAACATTTGAGAAGCTGGAAACTCGTTCCCACGACATGGAGCTAAATATCGCCAATTACGGGAAAAATGAGCCGATCGCTGACTTCAAGAAGGATAAGGTGTTATCCCCAAATGTAGACAAGACTGGGAAGAAGCCCGCCAATAAATCTTTCACCGTCAACACTACCCCCATCAAAACTTCCTCCACGCCCATCAAGATCTCCTCCAAAAACAAAGCAAATGAGATAAAGAGAGGTGAGCCTTCTTGCACCCAAGACAGGTACAAAAACACCTTCAGGGAACTAGAGCAGAAGACGTACCCTTTTCCTGACTCTGACATGGCTGCAATGTTAGATGACTTACTGGAAAAGAACGTGATTAAGCTACCCGAATGCAAGCGTCTTGAAGAGATGAATCGCATAAACGATCCTAGGTACTGCAAGTACCATCGTATTGTGAGTCATCCTGTTGGCAAGTGCTTCATCCTTAAAGAGCTAATCATGAAGCTAGCTCAACAAGGGAAAATCGAGCTCGACCTTGAAGATACGGCCGCAACATATACTACCACGATTGCGTTTGGATCATTCGATCCCGTGCCTCTCCAAGTGACACCTGACCTTTCCCGCCAATGCTCAAGCCACACGGCACCTTCTGCACCACCATCACTGAAGGCAAGGAACCAAGACGCACCTACCGACGATGAAAAATGGTGGACATTGGTGACCTATAAAAAGACGAAGAAGCCAAGACTGCAAGCCATAAGGCTAAAGGGGGAGAAAGGGAGAAAACACCGCCGCTGCAACAATAGGAAGCCTAAAAGAAATATAAGAGCTGCTAAGCCAACATATGCTGAGGAACCTATGGAGTAAGAGCCACGTATTCCCATCTCTTTGCACGAGTACTTCCCGAATGACTTCTTCCAATAGTGCACTACCGTTGCATGTCAAATGGTCGAGGTGGAAATGGAAAAACCTTCAAAAGGCAAAGCCACCGCTATCGAGGAAGAAAAGACCCTCATGCCCAAAGAAGGTCTGCCAACGCACTTTAGCCTCGAGGAAGCGCTACGATTGCCAAAGAAGATGCGAAGAGCACTAGCAGAGGCCTTGGCAAGTCCTGACGACCGTGAGGTATAAGAAAGCAAGAACAAAGGCTTGAAGCTTTGGCCACACGAATGTGCCACATGCTGTGCCTCCCAAGACGCGATCAGCTTCACGGATGAAGACTTATTGTTGGGATCAAAGCCTCATAATCGTCTTCTCTTCATCTTGGGATACGTAAGGGAGCACAAAGTCAATCACATACTTGTGAATGGTGGATTAGCCATAAACATCATGCCAAAGTCAACAATGACCACAATCGGCATCAAGGTGGATGAACTATCCCTAAGCTGTTTACTAATCCAAGGTTTTAACCAATGAGGACAATGAGCGATGAGCATGATCCGAGTGAAGATGACCATTGACGAACTCAAGTCAAGCACGATATTCCATGTGATTGATGTAAGAACTTCCTACAGCTTGCTATTAGGAAGGCCTTGGATCCACGCGAATAGAGTAGTATCGTCCACCCTTCACCAATGCTTAAAGTTTTACAGAGAATGAGTAAAGGTGATCTATGGCGACACCAAGCCATTCACCGAAGCTGAATCACATTTCGCAGACGCAAAGTTCTACATGGATGAAGACATAGTACCCGAAGCTCTTCCAAAAGAGATCAAATCCACGGGCAAAGCAACACCTAAAAAGCAGGAGTGGCAAGCCATGCCCAAGAAGCAAGAAGGAGAAGTTATGCCGTCTTCAAGCAAAAATGATGATGAGCTTGCTAAACCTGTAACAACCAAAGGGAGTAGGATGCCCTCAAATGGACCAAACACACCCGTCTTCTGATACACCCCGATGTCGAGAAGAAAGAATGGTCAATCCCCGTTTGAAACTGGAGCAAGCAAAGCCGATGCACAAGGGCACAATGATAATGTAAAGTTACTCAAGACGAATGCAGTTTTGCCTCTGACACAGCTAGGCAACGCTAAGGTTGCAAGACCACCACAAGGCTTCATAAAAGCTCTGCCAGAAGGGGTGGAACCAAGCTTTCTTCCAACCAAGAGGACCAAAGAAGGTTTTGATCCAAATGCCTACAAACTCATGTCGAAGGCTGGGTACGACTTTGCTGCTTCTTCGAATCCTGGAAAGAGGGCTTCAAACACAATCAATGACAAAGAATGTGACCTCATCGAGACTCAAAAGAAGTTGAAGAAGCATGGTTACGGAGTTGACAACAGCAAAGCTGGACTTGGCTTCACACCCAATGCATCCATGAAGATTTCAAGCAAAGCGAAAAACGCTAGCACTCAACACATCAACGTGAGCATTGAGCAAGATCAAGAAGTGCTTAAACCCGCCCTCCGGCTGTCAGCCTTCGATAGGATGAATCGTTCAAGACCCAGAATGTCAGCACTTAATCGCATTGGTGGTCAAAACCGAACCTCCGTCTTTAAGAGGCTTACCATGCCAACATCCCAAAGCTCACGATCCAATAAGACAAAGAAGATGAAATCCCTAGGGAATACGTCACTTCTGGCTCTTTCAACTCAAAGTCTTCACCTCGACCGTTGGGGGCATGTTCCAAGTCAAGTGAAGATGAAGGATGGACTCATGTCGCCCCAAAGAAATTACACATGAAGCCTACGTTGTATCCACAAATTCACCAGTCGGAAAGGGGGTAAGAAACCATTGTTAATACACTTTTAAGCCTAAATGAAGCTGAGATTGTCAACATGATCGAACTTGATTTAATTCAAGAGGTCATGGACTCAGGACGAAACTTAAATGTTGCCCTAAAAAAATCAGGGCAACTCCGTGCTTGCATAGAGTTTCGTAACTCAAAACAATACAAAGCTCGAGAGAACAGTGCTGAAGAAGCGGTCCAAGATGTCTTCCACATCACGATCCATGAAGGCAAAGAAGACGAAATCCTCGAGGAAGATGTCACTACTGCGCCATCACAGCTTGAAGATTAGGGGCAAGCCACGGTTGACGATCTCAAGAAACTCAACTTAGGCACAAGCGAAAAACCAAAGCCTATCTTCGTAAGTGCACTACTAAGTGCGAACGACATAGAGGAATATTACCAGCTGTTATTAGAGTACAAAGACATATTTGCGTGGACCTACAAAGAAATGCCCGGCCTTGACCCTATCATCGCTGTGCATTATCTTGCAGTTAAGCCTGGAACGCGACCGATAAAGCAAACTCAAAGACACTATCGATCCGAGCTCATCCCACAAATTGAGACTGAGATTGACAAGCTAATCGAGGTAGGCTTCATTCGAGAGGTGCAATACCCCAAGTGGATCTCCAACATTGTCATTGTCCTTAAGAAATCTGGACAAATACGTTTTTGCGTAGACTTCCGAGACCTCAACGATGCTTGCCCGAAGGACGACTTCCCCTTGCCAATCATTGAAATCATGGTGGACGCAAACACTGGCCATGAGGCACTGTCATTCATGGACAGCTCTTCTGGGTACAATCAAATTCGCATGGCTCTCGAAGACGATGAACTAGCAGCCTTCCGCACTCCAAAAGCTATCTACTGCTACAAGGTGATACCCTTTGGTCTAAAGAACGCTGGAGCTACATATCAATGCCTTATGCAGAAAATCTTCAATGACATGCTACACAAAAACGTAGAATGTTACGTAGACGATGTGGTGGTCAAGATAAAGAAAAGATCATATCACTTAAAAGATTTACGAATAGTGTTCGAAAAGCTGCGAAAATACAAGCTCAAGATAAACCGTTGAAATGTGCATTTGGCGTCACCTCTGGAAAATTCCTCGGCTTCATTGTCAAGCACCGTGGCTTTGAAGTTGACCAATCAAAGATCAAGGCCATTCAAAGCATGCCTGAGCCAAGAAACTTGCACGAGCTGAAAAGTCTACAAGGACGACTAGCCTTCATTAGATGCTTCATCTCCAACCTTGCAGGGCGTTGTCAACCGTTCAGTCGACTCATGAAGAATGATGTTCCATTCATATGGGACGAAGCATGCCACAATGCTTTTGAAAGGATAAAAAAATATTTATTAAGTCCACCTGTCCTGGGGGCGCATGTGCCTGGAAAACTGCTCATATTGTACATCGCAGCTCAGGAAAGTTCAGTTGGAGCACTCTTGGCACAAGAAAATGAATCCCAGAAAGAAGGAGCGCTCTATTACCTCAGTCGAACCCTTATCGGTGTTGAGTTGAACTACTCCCTAATAGAAAAGATGTGCCTTGTCTTGGTGTTCGCCATCCAAAAGCTCAGGCATTACACGCAGGCTTACATTATCCACCTGGTTACTAAAGCTGACCCGGTCAAATACGTCATGTCCAAACCAGTCTTGACAGGGCGACTTGCTAAATGGGCGTTGCTTTTTAACTAGTATGAGATCATCTACGTCCCAGCTAAAGCCGTCAAGGGACAAGCGCTAGCAGACTTCCTTGCCGATCACCCAATCCCAGCTGATTGGAAAATCTCAGATGACTTGCCTGATGAGGAAGTGTTCTACATCGACATCTTCTTGACATGGACGATGTTCTTCGACGAATCCGTACGAGTAGACGGAGCGGGGTAGTATTCATGTGGCCACAAAGGCAAATACTACCTTATTCCCTCCAACTAAGCAAATTATGCTCCAACAACGTCGCTGAGTACCAAGCACTGATCATCGGGCTCCAAATGGCGATCAACATGGAAATCACAGCCCTTGAGGTGTATGGCGACTCCAAGCTCATAATCAATCAACTCTTAACTGAATATGAGGTGAGGAAATATGATCTCGTCCCATACTTCTGGCTAGCAACTCAACTGCTACAAAAGTTTGAGGCCGTGACACTAGAACATGTGCCAAGAAAAGAAAATCAAATGGCAGACACTCTCGCCAACCTAGCCTCGAGCATGACGCTAAGAGAAGACGAAGTTGCAGGCGTGCCAGTTTGCCAAAGATGGGTGATCCTGCTCATTACTGAAATGCTACTGGACGATACAAATGTCATCTCAGTACTTCCAGTCGACGCTGAAGAGTGGAGACAGCTGCTGATCGATTACTTGGAGCATGGAAAACTTCCAGATGATCCTAGACACCGCTCTGAAATACGTCGACGAGCACCTCGTTTTCTATACTACAAATGGACGCTCTACCGATGCTCTTTTGAATGAATACTTCTGAGATGCTTAGGTGAGGAAGAAGCCAATCAAGCCATGAAAGAGGCACACTCACGCATATGCCGGGCTCATCAGTCTGGACCAAAGCTACATTTCCAGCTCAAAAGAATGGGTTACTACTGGCCAAGCATGGTGAAAGATTGCCTGGAACACGCCAAAATGTGCCAAGCCTGCCAATTCCATGCCAACTTCATACATCAACCACCTAAGCCATTACACCGTACTGTTGATTCATGGCCGTTCAATGCATGGGGATTGGACGTCGTAGGGCCGATTGCACCAAAGTCATCTGCAGGAGAAGCTTACATCCTAGCTGCAACATATTACTTCTCCAAGTGGGCTGAAGCCATACATCTAAGGGAAGTCAAGAAGGAAACTGTTGTCTATTTCATCAATGAACATATCATCCACCGATATGGTGTGCCTCGCTACATCATCACTGACAATGGAAAACAGTTCTCCAACCGACTCGTGGACGAGCTCTGCGAGAAATATAAGTTCAAACAGCACAAGTCTTCCATGTATCATGCTCCGGCCAACGGTCTTGCAGAAGCATTTTACAAAACATTGTGCAACCTCCTCAAGAAGGTGATCGGCCTAACAAAGAGAAACTGGCATGAAATAATAAGCGAAACACTTTGGGCATATAGGACGACACATAGGACTCCTACCCAAGCTACGCCTTATTCTCTCGTATATGGCATGGAAGCTGTTCTACAGCTCGAAAGTCAAATCCCCTCACTAAGGATGACCATACAAGAAGGCTTGACTGATGAAGAGAATGCAAAATTGCGCCTTCAAGAACTGGAACCGCTGGATGAGAGAAGGGTCGAAGCTCAACAACATTTGGAATGCTACCAAGCACGGCTATCCAAGGCATTCAAAAAGAAGGTCCACCTAAGGTCTTTCCAAATTGGAGATCTCACCCTCGCATTGCGTAGGCCTATCATCACAACTCACAAGACAAAAAACAAGTTCACATCAATGTGGGATGGACCATACGTAATACAAGAGGTCTACACCAATGGCGCCTACTTAATCATGGCAGAAGATGGCTTGAAGATTGGCCCCATCAATGGCAGATTCTTGAAGCGCTACTACCCCTAAAACAAGCCACAAGGCTCCTCGCCTGTATGAGCTTAAACTGCACACGGTACAACACTCTTGGCCCGCAAGAGTATAAACTATGTACGGCAAAATCATTATCAAAATCATCATCAAAATCACCATTAAAACCGCCAAAAGCAATCCATCACTCTTTTGAACTACGTCATGACTTGATCCCTCCTCAACCGAGGGTACGTAGGCAACTTGAAACTTCAAAACTTCAAGTACAGTCACATCATCAACAAAAGCACAAACACTTTGAAGAATAAAAAGCAAATTCAAGAATGCGAATACTTTATTTCTTTAAAGGAAGGATTTGGTTACAAAGCTTTATTACAAAAAAAAATGAGCAGCACTCCAATGTCACCACCGAGGGAAAACTACTGTGACCAAAAGGCACTACATAACGAAACCCCGCTGCGGTCTTTTGCATAACACCACATGGCAAAAAGTGACGCACTGCAACAAGCCTCAAGTAGCAGGACGATGGACAGTGCAACAAAGACAGCAGATGGTGAAGTGACAATAGAGCAACAAGCAGTGCAATAGCTATGCAGCAAATGGTGAAGTGATGGTAAAGCAACAAGCAGTGTGGTGGCTGTGCAATGGATGCGCAGTGATGGTTCGATCCCATATACATATATGCAGAAGAACTCAGAGAAGCAAAAGAAGTGCGGTGACTATGCAAATACAGTACGGTGATGATGCAAAGTAAAAATGACTCGAATGCAGAGAAGAGTGAAGTGCGGTGACTGTGCAAACAACGACCCGTGCCTGGAAAAGAAAACCAAAATGAAAGATGATGGGATGGTGCACTTGGAAAATATGATTATGCACGGCATTATCCTGGAAAATGTGATTGAAAAAAAAAAAGAAAAACGTTTTATTGGTATTTAGCACAATACATTGAATGAAATAAAGCATGTCCATTGATATCTCTGAGAAGTCACAAGTGTGTACAAAAAAAAAAAAAAAAAAGGGAAAAGAAAAGAAAAGAAGAAAAGGGGAGTCTTCATGAATGTCACTTATGTGAAGCCCCAGTACTCGGTGGAACCCTAGAAGAAGGAGGCACTGAAGATAGATTCGGAACCTCAATACTTGGTCGAACTCCAGATGACGAAGGCAAAATGTGCCTCTGGAATACATCCACAAACCTCTGATGGTCACTTTGAATCCGACATTCAGAGTCTAGCAGCTGATCAAGGTTTCTCTTCATGCTCGTCGAATAATTATTCGCAAGCACATGCAACTATTTATTCTCGTGTTTGAGCCATCTGATCTCTCATCCAAGGTTTACCACCTCGGCCGTCAATGATTCGACTTGGCGAGTTCGAGCGAGTAGGTGTTGACCCATATTGGACACAGAGCCCGCACACTGAACACTGAGAGCCTGAGACTCTTAAACAGCCAACTCATCAGACAGTTTTGAAAGCGACCTATTGTCTCTAGGAGTGAGGAGGTTCTTAGCTACTACCGTAGCTGTTGTTGCATCCCCCATCACAAAGTCTTCAACTGTAAGAGGGCCATTAGAAGATAAGAAGGATGAGCGCCATATATCACCCTGATGCAGCATGCCTGTATCATTCCCAAGACTCAAATCTAAACCAATGTTAGACGGATAAGCCATTTTCAGAAATGGTAAAAGAAAAGGTTTGAATGGAGTAAAATCTCAGAAATACACCAGAGATAATTTTCACAAGCGGGTAATCTTCAAAGTGTGCATGTTGGATGTGATCGACACCTCTATAAAAGGAGATGTAACACAGCCACTAATTCAAAAATCGAGGATACACCACTCTCTGACTTTCAAAAGCTGGATTTTCCTGCATAAAGTCCGTCAACACTTTTCAAGCGCAATCTCAACTTGTCGGATAACACGTGCAACTTTGTCAAAAAATCTCTGACAAAGTTGAAAATGCGTTTCATTATTCCAACTACCACAATTTGCCGACAAGTGTGGGAGACAAGGCCTCATCCGCACCACTACCTGCTATTGCGCCATTCCCTATATAGGTCGACCTTCATCCTCCATGGCAAGGCACACATCCAAGATGCCTGACTTTTCTTCCTCGCCAAGAAGGTATCTGCAACCAAGCCTCTCAGCATACTCAGTTGTCTTCCTCTTCGAGAACAACTCTTCGATCAAGTCACTCAAAATGATCAGCTCATTTCCTCAACCAGAAACCCCTCTCGATCGAAAAGTTTACACCCGCATCAAAATCTTATACTCTTTCCTCCAAGAGCAAAAGTACCTCATATTATTAGGGTTGAGAGCAAGAGTATCTTATAACATGCTTTCTCCCTATCATTTTCTTTGTCCTCCCTCTTCACTACAGGACAAGGAGAAATAGAGTAATCAGCCGGCGCTTGGAATCAACCTTCCGAGTTAGAACTGACTGCTTGGAACCCCTTCCTTGATTGATTACCTAGCCTTGCTCTCGAGTACTCATCTTCAACATCTTGTGCTTCCAGAAAAGATACCACATCCGTCTGGAGAACAGGCAAGGGAAATTGATACATCGAAGCATGTGGAGATAAGCGCAACCAATACATGCGCTGATCCATCTGCTGCTTCTTCAAAAGTAAACGTATCTCATATCATCAGGGTTAAAAGCAAAGGTATCTCATATCATGCTTTTTCCCTGTATTTTCCTTTGCCCTTGCTCTTACTTGTATGACAAGGAGAAAGAAAGCAACCAGTCAGAACCTGAAATCAAACGTCCGATCTGAAACTGATTGCTCGGAACCTTTGCCTGCTTGCTTTCCTCGCATTGATCTCGAGTGGTCATCCTCAGCTGTTGGCACGGTCACGAATTCCTCCGGCAAATACCTCATGACAATTGATCAAATATTGGCTCTTTACACTGAAGCTGCCAAGCAGGGTTGAGTTGCTAAGAAGTAGTGCTATGAATGACAATTCAAATGCAAAGGTTGCGCACCACTTCTGCTATGCCACAAATTGAAGCAGAAGATTCAATGATGAGCTGGAACAAACCACTACAACACAACGCCTTTCTTGCAGAATTACATAATCCAGACAAAAAAGTCTAAGTCAGATCCAAGCTCGGCATCGCTGCCCTATCTAAAGAACTCGAGAAGCTTCAACAAACTTTTCGCTGGCACCGTCGCAGAAGAGCAAAGCATCGCCGTGCAACGCTGTCAAATCACCACTACTTCTTGAAAAGTAAAAGTATCTCATATCATCAGGGTCGAAAGCAAGAGTATCTCATATCATGCTCTTTCCCTGTCATTTTCCTTGTCTTTGTTCTTACCTGCAGGACAAAGAGAAAGAGAGTACTCAGTCAGCACTTGGAATCAACCTTCCGGTCTAGAACCGACTGCCAGGAACCCCTTCCCTGATTGCTTACCTAGCATTGTTCTCGAGTACTCATCTTCAGCTGTTGATGTACTTCCAGAGAGGATACCACATCTGCCTGGAGAACAGATAAGACGAGTGACAATGAAACATCAATCTTGTAGATCATCAGCAAACACAACAAATGTGTTCAAATCCTGAAATCGCTCATGGTTCTATCTAAGTTCAAGATCAAGCCCCAATGGCCCTTGAAGAAATCACAAGTCCAATTAAAAATCAAGTGTCGACCACCCTTGAATCAAATTCAGCTCCAAATAAAAGGAATAAGTTCAGACCTTTGGAGGGAACCAGGAAACCCTCCAGCTCAGTTCAAGATTAAGCCTGTGGAAAATCAACAATTGGAGGAAACCAAAAAATCTTCCAGCCGAATTCAAGATCAAGCCCCGAAGGCCTTTGAAGAAATTTTCAGTCAAATTCAAGATCAAGCCTCGACGGCTCTTGGATCGACATCTACATTAAGGGACTTCAAAACAAATCTTCTACACGTGACAAGCACATGTATACGAAGTGCCTTAAAGTGGGGGCATTTGCAGACATTGAAATTTCGGTGAAATAAATATTGACAATTGCATTAAAATTACAACATTTCACCTACATCATACATTTATTTTTTCCTACATCATACATTTATTTTACCTACACCATCCACTTAATTCACCTACAACCTCCACCCATTTCACCTACAACCTCCACTTACTTCACCAAGAAAATTTGTGGTGGTAATTCATTCTCAAAGCCTATAAATAGGCTTCTCCATCAAGGTTAAACAGACCAATTCACATCACACCAAAACCTTGAAGCTTTGAAACTCTAAAAGCTCTCAAGCAAATCCTGAAGGATTAAGAAAACTCTCTTCGTTCTTCGTTCATCGTTCTTCCAAGATCAAGCCCCGACGGCCCTTGGATCAACAATCATCCACCTTCGAGATCAAGCCCTAACGACCCTTGAAGAAACTTCGTTCAACCTTCCAGGATCAAGCCCCGACGGTCCTTGGATCAACACACCCGTTCCTCCAAGATCAAGCCCCAACGGCCCTTGGACCAACAACATCCGTTCTTCAAGAATCAAGCCCAAAAGCCCTTGAAGTTCGTTCATCGTTTGCCGTTCATCCGTTCTTCAAGAACAAGCCCAAAAGCCGTTGAAGATCATTCATCGTTCATCGTCCATCCAACCTTCAGGATCAAGCCCAACGGCCCCTTGAAGAAACCTTCATACACCTTCAAGATCAAGCCACCAACGACCCTTGAAGAAACTTCCCATTCATCCAAGATCAAGCCTTGACGGCCCTTGGATAAACAACATCCACAAACCAACATCTCACGGAGATCGAATCAGAGGAACAAATTGTAAAAGAGATTGTAACCCAAAAAATTAATACAAAATATTATTTTGTACACGTGTTCTTGTCTCTTTCATCGCAGAAATTTCCGTGTTCACAGAACTCTCATAATAAAAATAAATAATGACCAAAACTTTTTTTGAACTTATATAGAATAATAATACAAAACTATATAATATATATTTAATATAGAATATATTGTATATATTAATATGGCTATTGTATTTTATAATAAATCTTTTAGTAATTAAACTTTAAAATTATCAAAATAATTTTTTTTCTGAACGAGTCAAAACGGGTTACCCACATGTTACCTGCGTGTATACTTCTTGTTAAGAACGCGTTATTAACGGGTTCTTACCGTGTCACCCGATAATGACCCGATTAGTTATCGTGTTGACCTGAAACCTGTTATTTTCGTGTCGTCTCAGAAACTACCAGGTTTAGTTTTGGAGAGAAAAATGATGATGGGGAAGTCATCTTGGAGCCAACACTTTCTTTAAGAAGAGAGAAGAGTATGTGATCACCTACAAGAGCGGGTAATAAAACACAAAAATAAATTTCCTCTAATGAGAAAGGGTAACTTGTAAGGGTTGCAAAGTTATACTGGGAGAGAGTTTAGCTAACCAACATCACTTGTTGGGGATGGGTGTACATATCAAAAGAGATAGAAGAAAGAACAAGACCTTGAAGTGTCCAAGGACTAGATGATGGAATCTAAAAGGAGAAAAACAAGGTCTTTTCAAAGAGAAAGTTCTCACCCAATGGGTTTGGGATACATTGGGGACACTAGCTAAATGTGGATTCCATGACTCATTGTATCCGAAAAGTGGCAAAATGGGTGTTAGGGGATTCCAAGGGTTTCGCTCCACATAAAAAAGAATCTTGGTGGTGGAAGGATGAGGTATAGGAAAAATTTAAGGGTAAGAAGGAATGTTGTAAAGCCTTATACAAGGATAGAACCGATGAAAATTGTGAAAGGTATAAAATAGAGAAGAAGGAGGCGAAGAAAGGCGTGAGAGAAGCGAAACTAGCGACTTTTGACGATATGTATAAGCGATCAGATACCAAAGAAAGAGAGTTAGATATCTATAAATTAGCTGAAGCTAGGGAAAGGAAGACAAGAGACTTGAACCAAGTAAAGTGCATCAAGAATGAGAAAGGAAATGTTCTAGCTACAGAGAACGAAGTTAAAGATAGGTGGATAAGGTATTTTCATAATCTTTTCAATGAAGGACATGAAATGAGTACTTCTTTGGGAGAATTGAGTAACTCAGAAGAGTGTAGAAATTACTCATTCTACCGCCGAATCTAGAAAGAAGAAGTGGTTGTAGCTTTGAAAAAAATGAAGTATAAAAAAGCAGTGGGCCCAAATGATACACCGATCGAAGTGTGGAATGTCTTGGGAGAGACGCTTATAGCATGGCTCACAAACCTTTTCAATAAGATTTTGAAAACGAAGAAGATGCCAAATGAGTAGTGAAAAAGTACTTTGGTGCCTATTTACAAGAATAAGGGTGACTTACAAAATTGCATGAACTATAGGGGTATTAAGTTAATAAGTTATAAAATGAATATCTAGGACAGAGTAATTGAGCATAGACTAAGGCAAGAGACATGGGCCTCAGACAATTAATTCGGGTTTATGCCAGGGCGCTCAACCATGGAGGTAATCTATCTCTTACGAAGATCATTGGAAAGATATAGAGATATGAAAAAAGAGTTGCACATGGTCTTTTATAGATTTGAAAAAAGCATATGTCCAAGCTATAAAGGATATGTATGATGGAGCAAGGACTACTGTAAGAACTTATGAAGGACAAACCGAAAGCTTTCCCATAATTGTGGGGCTACATCAAGGCTCATCTTTAAGTCCTTACCTTTTTTGGATTGGTAGTCCTTACCTTTTTACATTGGTAATGGATGAGTCGACGGAACATATCCAAGATGATATTCCTTGATGTATGCTTTTCGCATACGACATAGTGTTGATAGATGAAACTCAGGAGGGAGTAAATGCGAAGCTTAACCTTTGGCAGTAAGTGTTAAAATCTAAAGGTCTTCGCCTAAATAGGTCAAAGACAAAGTATATCGAGTATTAATTTAGTGGGAACGAAGGTTTAAATGAGTTAGGGTGAGGATTGGAGATCAACAAGTACTAAAGAACGATCGCTTTCACTATCTTGGATCTATCTTGCAATAGAACAGAGAATTGGATGAAGACCTCAATCATAGAATACAAGCTGGATGGATGAAGTGGAAAAGTGCATCAAGTGTGTTGCGGCCGTCGTATGCCACTAAAGCTCAAGGGAAAATTTTATAGGACGATAATAAGGCCAACAATGCTTATGGCACAGAATGTTGGGCGGTGAAGCATCAATAAGTACACAAAATGAGTGTAGCAGAGATGAGAATGCTTTGTTGGATGTGTAGGCACATGAGAAATGACAAGATTAGGAACAAGGATATCCGAGGTAAATTAGGAGTAGTTGAAATTGAAGATAAGATGAGAGAAAATCGGTTAAGGTGGTTTGGACATGTGAAACGAAGACCTACAAATGCTTTGGTTAGAAGATATGATTACAAAACAGAGGCTTAGGGTCAAATGGGTAGAGGAAGACTTGGAAAGAGACTATAAAAAAAGACTTGGACTACTTGAATCTAATGGAAAACATGGCACAAAAACGAGCGTAGTGGCATTGTAAGATTTATATAGCCGACCCCACTTAGTGGATAAGGCTTTGTTGTTGTTGTATCGATGAATATATTGAGTATCAATATCGATATCGGTTACTTTCGATGGAATCGTGGAATTTAAAATGAAACTTTAAGGATTGCCAAACATTGGTTTGGACGAAATATAAGAGTTTCTCCAATATTTAACAGATGTGTCAGTAATATCGACAATATCGGTCGATTTTAGCCTAAACTTAGTTTCTCCGATATGAGGTGAAGTTTAGACTTCACCTCTATATCTTTCTCTGATTTTTTGGATAATTTCATGAAAATATCGATTGTATCGAAGACATTTTAAACACGATTTCAAATAAAATTTCCCTGCACTCTCCTAACAAACTAGCCTAATTCAAAGTTGCATATAAGTTTAAAGTTAAATTTACCTTTATCTAGTGTAATTTTATCAAAATCGTTACCTCAAGTGTAGTGTAATATATCCTTCTCAATAGCTTTTTATTCGGGCTGGGCATTAAAAAAAAAATTGATTGAACCACTCGAATCGCATCAGAGGCTTTGGTTTTTTTTTTTTAATTTTAAATTTTCAGTGGTTAAACCGAACCACACCGACCTTAATCGGTTTGGCAAGTGGTTCCCAAAATTCTTAAGCATGCGGTTAATCGAACTGTCCTGCATATATTTATTTTATTTTTTAGTCATAACTAATATGTGTGTAATAAAAACAGTTAATTATTTACGAGTTACCGTGTATCCACCACATGAAAAAAAAACTTGATTAGTTTAAAGAGTCCCTTTTTCTTTCATTTAAAAAGCAAACAACAAAAAGGAAAGGCAACCTTTCTATGCCTAAAAAGCTGAGATGAATGAAATTATGAAAGGCATTTTAATGCCTTTTGTGATTATTAAATGCAGGGGAGAGAGTTGACCTAAAAAACATGCAGAGGAGAGAGATGAAAGCCACACCTTCAAGGGAGAGCATTTGGCTCTCCCATTTGGAAAATAGAGCAATCGGCTCTCCTATTTTGAGAGATAGAAGCAGACGTAATGTGTGACTAAAACATGGGGCATCATTTGGAGAATGTCGTAGCTGCTCTTTGGTGCTCTCCTTAGACTGCATCATTTATGTTTTCATTTGAGCAATCACTCATACTGATGTTACGTTCTGTAGCTTTTGAAAAAGGAATTTGTTATGTATTTTCGTTTTCACACAAACAAACTGAAAATCAATCCAAACCAACCTAGCCACTGTCGCTTTACAATTTTAACCCAATCAACTAGGTTGGTTTGATTTCTGTTTAAGCCCAAAACCGACCCAAACCAACCCACGTGCCACCGCTACCTTTCATGGTTTTGTTTTTTTGTTGCCAAGTTTTATGGTGTTATTTTTAATTTTCATCTTTTTTCGGTCAAAATCTGAAAGAAAGGTCACATTATGAATGTGTATACTTGTCTACTTATTATTTATCCGACATTTCTTTTGAAAAAGTATTATTCAAACTTTAAAAAAGTTATCTGCACTACTTTTAAATTCATTTTCTATATATTTCTATATATTTAGACGGTTAATAATAACTCTCGACTCTTAACTGCAAAACTATTCTATTTTCAATAAAAAGCCTTTCTTCTTACCCCATATTTAATTTTTTTTTAAATCATTCTTTTACCACACAACTACAAAAAGGTAATGCGGATATCAAATTTTTTAAATTAAATTTATAAATTAAATGATGTGGTTGTAAATGATTTATTATATTTTAAGTACCGATTAATGTGCTTGTTCTTTATTGATAATACGTTATCTAGTTTACAAATAGGGTAAACTATTAATTTAGTCCCTGAATTATTACCTTAGTGAAAATTAGGTCTTCAAACTATTTTTTCAGAAAAATTAGTCCCTGAATTATAAAAATATGCCAATTACATCCCTAATATTATATTCGAAGCTACTATATTCAATTTTTCATCAATTCAAGTCATGTTACTTGCATGTGATACACATTAGAGGGTAGATTGGTAGTTTTTCATAAAGAAATAGTGTATAGAGTTAACTTTGGAGGATAAATTGGTAGTTTTTCATAAAGAAATAATGTAAGTTAACTTTTGAGGGTAAATTAGACATTAAATTCGCAACTTATATGAAATGTTAAGGGCTTATAGACGAGAAAATGATGATATTATACTCTAAAGTGTGTCAAATGACTTAAGTTGACGAAAAATTAGATAAAATAGCTTTGAATATAATAGTAGGGATGAAATTAGCAATTTCTAATGAATTTAGGGACTTATTTTGCCGAAAAAATAATTCAGGGACCTAATTTTCACTAAGGTGATAATTCAGGGACTAAATCGGCATTTCACCCTTACAAATATAATTTAAAAATTTAGTATTCATAACATTATTTACTAGCAAAAACAAAACACGTATCAAATGTCACAATTCTTGTTAAATTTTGTTCTAACTAAAAACCAAAGGTCCAAAAAAATCAAAAAGCAAAGAAAAGGAAGCGAGAAAGAGAAGAAAAGAAAAGCAAACGGCGAGGAGAGAGAGAAAAGGAGAGGGGGAAGACAAAGGAATCGAAAGTCGGCGCCTCATGTCTCGTTAGCTTAGCCGACCAATCATCACGTCCTTTTCCTCTTCCCCACCATCTCCTCCCTCCCTCCTCCCACCCACCAAAATCCCTCCCTCCCTCTCTCTCGCTCTCTCGCTCTCTCGCTCTCTCTCTAACACACACGCACACACTGTTTTCCACTTTCTTATAAAACCCTAACTCCCTCTCTTCTCTCTCGTTTTCTTCTCCTCCAGTTTTTCCCTTCTTGTTCCGTTTTATTTTTTGTTTTTAACTTCTTTAATTCCTCCGGTTTCTTCCGTATATATTTTTTCCCAATCGGAAGACGCATCGATTCTATTTGAGATCTTCCCCAAAAGATCTTATCTTTTTTGGGTTTTAATTTCTGGGTTTATTTGGAAAATGATTTTTTTTTTTTTGCTTCTTTAAATTATGAAAGGCGCGGTTGTTCAATCGGTTGTTGAAAGGGTTGAAGACGGCGATAAGGATAAGAAGAAGAGGCGCCGATCCAATCGCCGATCCAAGCAAAACAATTCCACTTCAGGTACTTTGATCAATTTCCGCCTTTTTTTCTCACTGAGCAAAGTTTTGTTAGTGAAACTGCAATCTGAGTTTTTTGAATTAGTTTAAACAGAAATATGATTTGTGGGTATTGGTATTTTGTTCTTGTTTTTGTTTTTTGTTTTTTTGTTTTTCTGTTTATCCTTATGTCAGTAGCGTATTGGTGCTGTTTGGCTGTTGGGTAATCTAAGTCCTGGTCAGGGAGTGGGATTATCCTGCAAATGCTAAGGTAATCACTGCCTGATTGGATAAAATTGGACTTTGATGGAGATATATATACTGTTCTTTGGGTTATATGCATTCTTAGCATTGAATGTCTTTCTGAATTTTGTTTCTTATGCTCATGTAAAACACTGTTTTGATTTGATTTTTTCTTTTTTCTACTCTATCTGTTTGTCATTTTTGTTGGTTCGGAATTTTATTTTCTTGTCTGTTTAATTGCAGCAGCTAGTCCGATAAATGAAATACGAGGTGAAGTATCTGAGTGCCTGGCAAATGGAAGTATGCTTCATCATGTAAACACATCCTTGAAGCAACTTCAGTTAGACATGCATTCTCCATATGAGCACCGAATGATCAAAGCATCTAATTTTGGCTTTAATTCATTGCCAACAATGCACATCAATGAACAAGTCAACCACGAGGATGTGCAAATTTTGGTAAATCCACATTCTCTCCAATGTGATCCTTCCGGAAGAGTTATTGCAAATTCTTGTCCTGAACCCGTGGCTTGTGGAGGATCACCTGGGATGTTCAAGGATTTCCCTCCTCATAACATTGAGAGTCATGCTCGGAGAAAATGTTTTACTTCACACTGGCCCATAGAGGCTGTTAATGATGCTCTGGAGGTATAATTATTTGGTTTTAGACTTTAGTGTACATTTTCCATGGGAGCTGTTTGCTCATTACACATGAACCTGTTTGAAGTTGTATGGTTGCCGAAGAAAATGATCACTGTGACTCATTTATTATGTTATTTTTCCAGAAAGGTGATGCTTTCAGAGCTTTGTTTCGAGTCAATGCACACAACCGACTTGAGGTTTGTGATCTTATTCTTTCTATGTTTATATTCGGATATGTTCTGTGGGATTAGTATAAGTATATCTCAATGCTTCATCATAAACTTCTCACCTAGCATGCATGCTATGTTCTGTGCTTGTAGGCCTATTGCAATATTGATGGTGTACCAACGGATGTTCTCATTGGAGGACTTGCTGAGCAGAATAGAGCTGTAAGTCTGGAATTATTTTCTTTTACATATTGCATCTTCACTTGGAAACCTTTTAACTTGTTTGCTTTCTTGTCTACTATACTTGCAAGTAGTTGGCTGCCTCATAATGTTACTGTACCACGTAGCCTTCATGATTATTATGGATTGATTTATGGTGACATTCCTTTTTGTGGAGAATACAGTTCAATGAGTTAACAATTGCTTTGCATTGATTTTTTTACATTTAGGTGGAAGGAGACATTGTGGCGATTAAGGTTGATCCCTTAGCGTTATGGACTAGGATGAAAGGATCAGCTGGGACTTGTACCAGCTCTGCACTGGTGGAGGATTTTAACTTACCACAAGAAGCTAATGAAATTTCTGGTCTTAACTGCAAAGGTAAAGATAAGGTTGACGAAGTGATTTTGTATGATAATGATAGAAGAAGCCTGTTTCCTGAGAGGGGCTCATGTCCTGAGGAAAGTAATTCCCTTGGTGAATCTGTTAATTCAGAGCGAATTGGACAAACAAGTTATGATCATGTCACTGGAAGGTACCCCTCGGCTTCAGATTCTTTACAAGCAGGTTCTCATGGTGAGCAGAATGAAGTTGCAGTTGCAGTAGAGTGGATGTGTGCCACGATCAGTTCATTCCCTTCAAAACGACCAACTGGCAGGGTTGTTGCTATCATTGAAAGGTCTCCTTGTCGAGACGCTGTTGTTGGTTTTCTTCATGTTAAGAAGTGGATTGCTTACAGGGAGGTTTGCAGAAATGACACGAGAAAGAACAAAAATGCATCATTTTCTAACAACGAGTACATCCAGATGACCCCAACTGATCCCAGATTTCCAAAAATGGTGGTCTTTGTGAGAACCCTGCCTGATTCGATCAAGAAAAGATTGGAGAATGGTGATGAATCAATCGAAATGGAGTTGTTTGCTGCCCGAATAGATGAATGGGATGAACAAAGTTCTGCTCCTCAAGCTGTCATCTTGAATGCTTTTGGGCGGGCAGGTGAACTACAGCCACAAGTTGAAGCAATTTTATTCCAAAATTCAATTAATTCGTCTGATTTTTGTCATGAATCACTTTCCTGTCTTCCTCCTCTCCCATGGGAGGTGCCTCAGGAGGAAATCAAAAGTAGAAAGGATCTTCGAAACCTGTTCATATTTACCATCGACCCTTCCTCTGCTACTGATCTGGATGATGCTCTCTCAATTGAGAAATTACCCAATGGAATTTTCAGAGTTGGTATCCACATTGCTGATGTGTCATATTTTGTTTTGCCCGATACACCCTTAGATGAAGAAGCACAATCTAGATCAACAAGTGTGTATATGTCACAGCGGAAATTACCAATGTTGCCTCCCTTGCTCTCAGAGGATATTTGTTCGCTTAACCCAGGAGTAGAGAGACTTGCATTTTCAATTTTCTTTGACATCAACCATGTTGGGGATGTTGTTGACCGATGGATTGGCCGCACTGTAATAAGATCTTGTTGCAAGCTTTCTTATGAACATGCTCAGGAGATTATCAACGGGAAACTTAATTTGGAAAGTTCTAACATTTTAGGACATGGTCGTTCTCAGTTGCATTGCCATTTTGAATGGTCTGATGTAATTAGATCTGTCAAAGACCTTCATGAAATTTCCCGAGTTTTGAAGGAGAGGAGGTTTAGTGATGGAGCTCTTCAGCTTGAAAGCTCCAAAGTTGTTATTCTGTTTGACGAAGATGGAGTTCCATATGATAGCATGTATTCTGAATGGAAGGACTCCAATTTTCTTGTCGAGGAGTTTATGCTTTTAGCAAATAGAGCAGCAGCTGAAGTCATATCTAGAGCTTTTCCTGAGAATGCATTACTGCGGAGGCACCCAGAACCTACTATGCGCAAACTCAGGGAATTTGAAGCATTTTGTTCTAAGCATGGTTTGGAATTGGATACGTCTTCTTCTGGGCATTTCCAGCAATCATTGCAGAGAATCAGGGAAGAGCTCAAGGATGACCCTGTTCTATTCAATATTCTTATGAATTATGCTACAAAACCAATGCAGTTGGCTTCTTATTTTTGTAGTGGCCAATTAAAAGATAGAGAAAATGATTGGGGTCACTATGGACTTGCTGTTCCTTTGTACACTCATTTTACGTCACCACTGCGTCGGTATCCAGATATTGTGGTGCATCGCATGTTGGCTGCAGTTATAGAGGCAGAGGAGTTATTTTTGAAACATCGGAGAATATTGAATAATTTTAGCAGGGGAGATGAAATTAAAATGAGATGTTTCACTGGTATTTATTTTCATAAGGATGTTGCTGAATCCTGTGAAATCAAGGAAGCATTATCGGCAGCAGCAATAAAGCAAAGAGTTCCCTGCTCTGAAATGCTTGCTGATTTTGCTGCTTATTGCAATGAAAGAAAGCTGGCTAGTAGACATGTCAAAGATGCTTGTGATAAGCTATACATGTGGGCCCTGCTGAAGAAAAAGGAGGTACGGTTTTTTTATTTTATTTTTTACTTATACTTTCTGAGTTGTATTTGGATGTTAAAATCTATGGCTTCATTGTTACTATTTAGCTGTAAAGCAGTGCAAGAGTTTCCGCCCGTCTTTTCATGACCAGTAACCTGATATAAAATGGTGTTTATGTATTTTTTATGTGCCTAAACCAACTAATGCGTCCCATGTTATACTAACGATGTTGTCACCATAACATAATAGTGTTATCTGACATCATATCACTTGGTGTTGAACAGACCCATCGCATCCTCATTTTATTAGCAATCATTGTCTTCATTCTTGTTTGGTTGACCTAGATGGTTTGAACACTAGTAGTCCTACTGTTGTTTTGTTTTGCTCTCATTTTGCATTTATGCACTAGATGTTTAAGCTTTGTTGTCTGTGCTTAATGTCTGGTTTTTTTTTAGCGGTTGCAGATTGTCCTATCAGAAGCAAGAGTATTGGGTGTAGGACCTAGATTCATGTCCATTTATATTCACAAGCTTGCTGTAAGTAGCTTTTTCGGTGTCGTGTATTTTTATGCCAATATAGTATGGGTATCCATTTACAATTGACTGTTACACACTACATGCCTTCAGGTTGAACGTCGAATATATTATGATGAAGTTGAAGGCTTGATGGTAGAATGGCTTGATGCCACGTCCACAGTGGTGCTGAATTTATGTTCTAACAGACGCTCACTCAGGAGAGTTAGTCCTGGTAAATGGAGGGCGCTTGAAGATGTTGCCTTGGTTGTAAGACCTTATGGCCTCAAAGCTGAACTAGGCGGAACTGGAAATAGTTCTAATGAGGGTGCCGGGACCCAAGATGTTGGCGGAGCCACCCATAGGGAAATTGATCCTGTGGTTTTCCCCCTTACACTGCGTGTTCTTTCAACCATTCCTGTAGTGCTTCATGCAGTTGGAGGGGATGATGGACCCGTCGATATTGGGGCAAGGCTGTACATGAGCTCATATCTCTGCTAGATTGGGGTTTGAACTGGTTAACCTAGTTGCCGATTGATGGAACTTACAGAGACGAATGGTTTATTACAGATGAATGATAACAGGGCAGGTTCTGTTGCCGATAGGACGTTAGTGTATAGACTGGATAGAGGTTTAGAAGACAATAATAATTTTGTGGTTTAGATATCCGCTGATGCTCTATGGATTTGTCTTGTGCCGAAACGTTTTGTGGAAGGGTGTTGATAATGGAGAAAGGGGATGTGTCTTAGTCTGTGTCAATGGCTTATCGCAGCTGTTTTTGATAGAGCTGCTTGCTGGAATAGGCCGCTGTTTTTGTTGGTCAGTCTCGTCCAGTGTAACTCGGTGAATATGCGCCTGCTGCGTCAGGCCCTTTGACACCGAGTTGCTTAAGCCAAATTTAGGGGGTTTAATTTTCTGTTTTTGTTATTCCTGGACTGCTGCCCAATAAGGTTTTTGGCTTTTGGGTGACCAGGATTAGTGGTAATGATCTGGTTTGTTCTTGTGACATGAATATGGGACTGGCAGTCTCCAGTTGAATCATATGAAAGCGCAACACTTGTGTGAATTACAGTTTCCAACTTTATTTGCTGTTTATGTTTATGCCATGGATTTGGTATTGCTAACTTTTTAGTGTTATTTTGGATGACAGTTTCCTTCAAGTAATATGATTCTTCACATCAAGTGCGTAATAACTAGCAATGATATTGAATTCACCCCTACCCCAAAGAAAAAATATAAAAACTTTTTGTAAAATTTGGTGAGGCAATGGCCCCCGCGCTTGCCATGTCATTATTTAACAACAAGGGGAATGATAATAGTATTGCAATGTTTAAAAGATAATGCATAATTTATTATAAGACAAAGTTGAGATGGTAAAATGTAATTTACTCTAATAATAATGCAGACCAAAAGAGTAATGACATTTACTAGTGTTCGTGTTATTAAAACGCAAAATGATTTTCACATACCATTTTTAGCTGCTCAACACTCCTCATTATTTTTGACCGTCGCATTGGATAAATCAAATTAAAATAACAGACATGAATAAATAAGGGTTTATGAGAAATTAAAAATGTTGTCCGTTTGTCGTTTCTCTTAAAATTTCTTTCATATATCTCGGTTAGTTGGTCAAACGAGAATGTTTGAGACTGTTAATAGAATGACTAACGTGCACTAAGCTATAAGTCATATAAGCGCTCTCTAGAAAAGTAGATGTTAGATATTTTTTCATAATCTACTTTTTAAGTGCTATTTTAGAAAGCATTTGGATTTATAATTGAAGATTAGAAGTTTCAATGTATATACATGTAATATTTCTGAATAAATTTGGTGTTTTATTTTGTTAATTTGATTTAATAGATGTGAAGATAACGAAATATGGTGCCTGGTGGTGTTGTTGAGAACCCACCAGTATTCATCCCTACGACGTCTGCTCCGCCCCCAATGAGTTCATCCAGTATTTCCACTTCCAATTAGCGCAAGGTTTTTTGAGAGCTCACTGGCTTCAGATTCCATTGGAACTCCGAAGTTAAGCGAGTAGCGCATGAGAGCACTCCCATAATGGGTGACCCATTGGGAAGTTCTCGTGTGAGTTCCCAGAAACAAAACCGTGAGGGTGTGGTAGGAGCCCAAAGCGGACAATATCGTGCTACGGCG
This sequence comes from Heteromeles arbutifolia, assembly GCA_024362995.1. Classification (NCBI taxonomy): domain Eukaryota; kingdom Viridiplantae; phylum Streptophyta; class Magnoliopsida; order Rosales; family Rosaceae; genus Heteromeles; species Heteromeles arbutifolia. The sequence continues at coordinate 39,053,074 of JANCRC010000001.1, read as the reverse complement.
GAGGCGTGCCCGGGAAGTGGTGGAGCCCGGGCTGGGATGTAACATAGCAACCAAAATTTAGACCATTAAAGGGCCTCTGTTTGAGTCTCGCACATGGCCTTCAAAATCTCATGACCGGCACTGCATCCAGGGTATGATAGTAATTATCTTGCAAGCGTGACATTCGAAACAATTGTCACACTGCCGATCGAGAGAGATATTATATTCACATCCCAAATTATTTTTCCTACACCTTTTTAATTTTTTAATATTTTCTACACACCACTAACACTTGATAGAAAAATATTAAAAAATTAAAAGGGTGTGGAAGAAGTAATTTGGGGTGTCTGAATATAATCTCCCAAGATATTACGTAGAGTTGGTGTAGCAACAAAGGAGAAGCTTAAAGGGGTAGTAGAATGGGTGAAGAAGAGGAACACTCAAGATCTCCACGGATGTCAACTGCGGGAGGAAAACTCTCGAGAAACTGGAAAACAACCCGAGGACATGCTTTTCACTTTTACAACACTGTTGCTGAAATTTTTCTGCCCTTCAACTCAATATCTGATGATCAATGCGATTCGTTGAACAAGGAAGACATGTTTGTTAGTAGGAGACTGTATAAAGCCGGTGATGGCGGTTTGGCGAGAGATCTCATTTGCACAGGCTGCCAGCTTTGTGGTTCCCCATTGGAGCTCGACAGGTATGTAATCAGAGATCAGACACATTGTTATATGCTTTGTTTGCGTTGCAAGGTAGTTATGAGTACGGAATTTATGTCGATGGCAAATGTTTTGGTGCCTTGTCGTTGCAGTGAGAACGTGTTTAAGCAGAATGCAGTTGCGCCTTATTGTTCAGCAAGCTTGAACCACCTTCATGTCATAAGCTCCATATACAGGCCCTTTATGTTATGACTTTGGTTTCCCACTGATCAACTTTCGTGCTGTTCGACTTTAGTTTATGCCAACTATTCCCCCATGACTTGTTCCAATCTGATTGCTTTCTGAGTTCTTGTCTGTTATATACACGTTAAACACGGCTGTTCTCTTGACTGCAGTTATATGCGTGGGACGAAGCGGATTATGCACCGCTCCTGGCCAGAAGCGGATTATGCACCGCTCCTGGTCAGAAACAAGGCCGCAGAGCTCTTGTTCTGGAACATCAGGGCTGAAAGAGTCTGTTCGTACTATAAGGGGAAAAAGCAAGCCGGACAAGTTGATTCGAAAGATGTTCCGACACATACTAGTCTAAACACCAAAGCGGCCTGGCAACCTAAAGCGCTGAGGGAGGTGTTCTGGTTTCTTGTTCAGCAGACAGAGACAAGAAGAGCGTGGAATCAAAGGGGAAACACTGCTGAAAACAATGCTGCAGCAAGGAAAGAACAGCCATTTGAAATTCGAAGTCAATGCAAATGCTGGTTTTGTTTTGACAAGGAAAATGGGAGGTTTGAAATGGTTTCTGTGCAGTTGCCATGCTTCAAAACCAAATAATCTTCAAACTATGTATTGTTTATCAAGAATTAAGAGTTTCTCTTCGTAATTTTACATTGTATATTATAAGTCACAACATTTGCTGCTGAACAACTTTATAGTAATTTTCATACAGGTATTTCCACGATAAATAAAAACAGAGGAATTAGAATTCTCTGCTTCAAATGATTAACTCATGGAATCGTGCCATGCGAGGGAGATTAAACCTGACGTTATGTCATTAACAACTTTCGTGTGATTATTAACCCATGAAAAAGGGAAGGCAGAATTCAAGCAAAGGGGTCATTCAACAGGTTCGACTATTAAGCTTTTACAGTAAAGAAATTTGAAGAGACAACTGACAGCAGCCAAACACAGGCATATGATCCATATGCTTAAGAGTCAAGACTATGATTCCGCCCCAGTCTCAGCAAATGAAGCATCAGTTGCGGAAGTCTGGGCTTCTAATAGCTTCGCTTGGCGTTCTGCATGTTCTCTTTCACACTGAGTGATTCCCATTATAATATCAAGCATGGTACCTGTTGTGCCGAAGAACACAAGCGGTGCTAAAGATTTCCTTTTAATCCCCACTGGAATCGCTAACAAAGCCCCTGCTACGGAGAAAACCCAAGTGCCCATTGCGCTGCAGATAGCCATGCACAACATCATTCAACTACACTTTAAGCTAGCACATAAATCAGAATAAACTTAAACGGGAAACACTGTATCTATGATGCGAAAGAGAAGTACGGCCTGTGAACCATAAAAGTGAAATTTGCCATGCTCTAATGAAGTTGAGTGATGTATTGCTGGTTTAGCCAGATGATATTCGGAATGTATTAATAAACTAATTCCAGAAATTTTATTTATGATTTATCTGATAAACACATAATTTTTCTCTTTCGTGTAACGGCATGGGTCAATGAGACAATTATAACACTTAAACTGAGTAGAAACCTCTGCAGGATTGCGAACCATAAAACTGTGGAAGAAAACATCAGAGAAACTGTGTATGGAGTCCAATGAGTCAATAACTAATACTGAAGGGAGCAAAAACATGCTCGAATTACTTGTACAAGTTTTAGTAGACAGGTCTAAATTCTCCATGATAGCTAGAAGTCACTATAGTCAAATGTACAAGTATCCTGGTTTATAACAAAATCTTAAAGTTCAACACGAAATTGGTGATCTCCTAGCTCCACGGGGATTTGTTAATATCAATTTGTTTGATATTCCTTTTGACAGGTGAACTCCAATATGTATAAAATTATAATGATTAAACTGTCCAAGATATGCACAGCTTAGGAGTATCTGAATAACAAAGAAAAACTTTTGGATCAAAATAATAGAACATCTATGGTGATGTGCAACAAGCAGAACCTTCCAACACAATAAATCCGTTGATGAAAGCTTCAGAAAACGATTACTCACAAAATTTTCCAAAGAGAAGCTTCCAATATGTTAAACTTAATCATGATTGGTGATCTAGAACTAGAAGTTAAATTTCACTAGAAAACAAGTGGCACACTCAAGAGCTGAAGAAATGGTTTTCCTTCTAGCTTTGGAGCTGAAGAAACGGTTAAATATTTGAATACAAAGCTAAAAAAAGATCAAGTATGATCAGAACAGGTAGAGAGGCTTCTTCTTAAATCTTAGCTCATCGCATAATTGTTCAACACATCCAATCCAACTAGATACCCCGTCACTACCAATACAATACCAGTCATCACGGACATGATATATCCCTAATCCACTACTAAGACCTCCATATAAGGGTGAATTTCTCACAAATTCCACTTGAAGAACCACAAAAATTGAAAACATCCATAAGCTGCGAATGGATTCCCGAATGTCAAATTCTTAATAAGTATATCCAAAAAACAACCTGCAGTCAGTGACCCAGTGCCGTTCTAGAATGGCCTATCAACTTGTTCCGACCTAGGATAATAAGCTCATGAGCTTAGTATTACCTCACCGAGAAAACGAAAGAAGACTTCTATCTCAAAACTAAAAATTGAAGGACGATTGAACAAGAATTTATTCCATAATATTACTTGAACGTCATCAGTAACACTTCACAAACATATATGAAAAAAGAGTAGAGATTCAAGCACAAAGTAGAAATAATAATGTAAAAATGTAAATGTCACAGAAAGGAAGGATTAAACTGACTTGGCAACTGAGCAGTCCTCAAGCTGCTTTACAGTCTCTTGGCTTCCCATCTCTCTGGGTTTAGCTACACCTGTGCTTACGAGTAGCAATCCACTTCAATCCTGTTCCAATCTTTAGTCAGTTTCGACAAAGCGACATTTTAAACTACTCCAACATACGAGAAGCAGAATTCAAACTTGGGCGGAAGGTGGCGAGCCCGCTGCCCCGCCCAACTGGTCTAACCCATTTTACTAAATTTGATAATTATGAATGTTGGATTATAGTTAATCACCAAATACCCTAAAGAAACTAAAAAATCCCATTGAAATGCATAAACAAAACCGAAAGGAATGAGCAAAAAGCAATTGAATTTGGAAAATTAAAAATGCACCCATTGAAATGCAAGGTAAATGAAGCTCACCTGATCAGACACAGGGCCGAGAAGTTGAAGATTTCCTCACAATCCTCCTCAGAGATCAAAACTCTGATTTTGTGCCCCAGAGCCCGATTCGAGTCATAGCTTACATGGGCCGGGTCGAGTTGGGGGGTCGGGTTTATACTCATTATAAAAAAAACCCAAGGCCCGGCCCAACTGGTATAAAAGAGTTTCAGACTCTCTTGCAGGGGAAAGAGGAGAGAGATGATGAGAGGTGTGGGAGGTCCTCTTCTATGCATAGGCGATCTGCTGAGCGACGTGGGGGAATCAGATGCTTCGCGGCCACCGCAACAACCTGAGACCTCTTCGTCTTCTTCTGTTTCCAGCTCCGATCAGAGCTTGGACCTCACCAAGTTGTTCCAGGTTTTCCTTTTTTCACAATCTCATTTGCTTTTTTGATTCGCTTTTTTCTGAACTGCAAAAACAATTCGGTGGGTTTTCCACATTTTTGTTTGGAAAACCGAAAATCCATTAGGTGGATTTTTCAATTGTAGAATCCTTTTGAAGATCAATGATGGACAAAAGTAAACAACTTTTATGTGGAATTTGCTTATGTAAGAAACACTTCCGCCCATAAACGCTCTTGTTAGAGGTGCTTTTATTAGAATTACATTGAAATTTTTATTAAAAATCAAAGTGCTTCTATGACCCAAAGAACTTTTATGTTTTAGTGCGAAATGTAGTCAGAAACGCTCCTAGTCCTAAAATACTTTTAGCCTTTTCAGAAATGGTCCCAAACAGACCCTTAGACTTTAGAGATCATGGGTAAACCTGGTTCCTTTTTCAATATGCTTTGTGTATATGATCTTCAGATCTTGTTAATAAAAGTTTTGCTAAACTGCTGTTCTGAATGAAAAGGTTTCAGTGTCTTGTAACGTAGTTTTTCAATTGCATTCTCTTATTGTTGTATGGGAGTGTTCCTTACTCTGTATACTATCTTCGTTTTAGGAGAACTATGAGCAGCTGAATGAGGCGCTTGGCGGTACAGATCATTCATGGGCAGCTCTTACTTTGAAGGTGATGAATGATCTTATCAGAATGTATGAATGACATATCTATCGATTCTGCTAGGATGATTAATGTTCCACTTCTTCTTACCGCGCCATTGTTTGTTCTCCATAATTTGTGCAGCGCCTAGTATGCTATCTAACATTTAGATACTTTTTCTTGCATGGTAAACATTTTATTTTATGGGCTCGGATGTGTGTGTGTGTTTTTTGTTTTTGGGTGGGGGGGGGGGGGGGTGTGTGGTACATTCACATGATTTTAACTCTTCCGAGGAAACGTCGAGGTATTGGTTTATCCTACATCATAATCTGTTTCTGAAAGGTTGTTCCCTTAAGCAAAGACATTCGGAAACTCTAGGTTGGATTTCACCTGCTTAATTCTTTTGTTTTACATTTCCATGAGTTCTAATTTGTCTTGTAGATTATTCTTTGTTCATTATTTTCGGAAATTAGTGTCTTGTAGGTTGTAGAATGTAGATCATTATACTCGGGCAATTTTATATTCCTTTTGGTACGATCAATTGCATTACAATTGGCCAATTATCATAAGTAGGTATATAGAGAGAACATTCTCATAACTTGCGAGACAAATGATATCAAAACATAACAAAAATATATATAAACCAGTTCATATTTTCACATAACTACGTAAATATTCCCTATAAGATTTTCACGTAACTATGTCCCTATATGATTTCTATATGCATGGTTGGAAAAATAAAATACTTAAAAGAAATAAACTGCCCCTAATGCATTTGACATCACTGTGACTGAGTCTGTGATGTTAGTGTTTATGATCTTTGTGTGTGGTAATAGAGGTATCAGAGCAATTTTGTTCAAGCAGAAAATCAATGAGATGATGATCTCTGCTCGAAGAGCATGAAAGAACAGAGATGCGAGAAACTCGGAGTTGTAGCTCCTTGGATTCTATTTAGGTGTAACTGAATTGATGCTTACAGAAATGGAAATGGAGGTGAGTTATAGCCGTTGGAGGGGCACTCACTCATCCAACTCACACACTCACGTGCACAACACATGCTCACCTATGAGTGAGTTGTTATGACATGTGGCACACATGTAGCCTATTAGCTTTGTTTTAATGTCAGCCACTTGGCTTGTGAAGTTGCTTCAGCTGCACTCACATATTCAGCCTCCGCAGTGTATAATGCCACTGTTTTTTGCTTTATTGAAGCCCAAGAAAACACACATGATCCCAGATTGAAGGCATACCCTAAGGTGCTTCTCATATCATCCTCACTGCCAGCCCAATCACTATCACAATATCCAATAAAAAGAGCTGATTTTCCCTTCACATACTCAATGCCAAAATTCAAAGTACCTTGAATGTATCTCAGTACCCTTTTTGCTGTTCTCATATGTTTCTTAGTTGGATCATGCATGAATCTTGCCAAGAGACTAGCACCAAACATAATGTCTGGTCTAGTGGCACTAAGGTACAACAAACTTCGTACCAATTTTCTATGTTCAGACTCATCTGCAGCCTCACTTCCATCATTCTTGCATAGCCTGTCAAGTGCTGCAAGTGGTGTTCCCACAGATTTACAGTCCTTTAGGCAAAATTTCTCCAGCAGCTTCATTGCATACTTCTTCAGATGAATGAAGATGCTCTTCTTTGTTTGTATAACTCCCATACCAAGGAAATGGTGTAGCAATCCCAAATGTCATCTCATAATGCTGCATCATGTCATTTTTGAACTCCTCAAGCATTGTGACACTACTTCCAGTGTACACAATATCATCAACATATAGAGAAACAATGAGAATTCTTGAGTTTTCAACCTTAGTGTATAAGGTGGCTTCACTTGGACTCTTTTGAAAACCAGGCTTTGTAAAATAGGAATCAATTTCATCATACCAAGCTCTTGGAGCTTGCTTAGGGCCATATAATGCCTATTCAGCTTGTACATTTTATCCTCCTTGCCTTGAATGACAAATCCCAGAGGTTGATCGACATAAATCTCCTCCTTGAGTACACCCTTAAGAAAAGCAGACTTCACATCCAACTGAAATAACTGCCAGTCCTTTTGAGCTGCAAGAGCTATTAGTGTTCTTATGGTGTCTAGCCTAGCAACTGGTGCAAAGGTTTCATTGAAGTCAATACCTAGCTTCTGTGAATAAACTTTTGCAACCAATCTGGCTTTGTTCTTTTGTATTGTCCCATCTAGGTTCAACTTAGTCTTGTACACCCATTTCACACCTATGACAGGTTTGCTAGAAGGCCTATCAACCAGCATCCATGTATGGTTCTTTTCAATCATATCTAGCTCAGCTTGCATAGCCTTCTTCCAAGAATCATCCTGAGCTGCCTCTTCATAATTCTCAGGTTATAAATGCATACACTGAGCCATAACTTCATCCAGTGCTCTCCACTTCTTTGGAGTGAAGTCATAGCTCTGTGATAGACTCAAGCCCCCCCTGTGAACTTGGACAATCAATGTTTGAACTCAATTATTCCTGTGGAGTGGTAGGAGCAATCTTAGAAGATACTAACTCTTCTTGTTCTTCTGGAGTTTGAACTGGTTCAATTTCTGCATTACCAGTAGTTTACACTGAAATACTTCTCAGAGTTTGCTTCCCAATTCCAGCTACCATTCTCATCAAATACTACATCCCTGGATAGGATAATCTTCTTAGTGATAGGATCAAAGACCCTGAATCCTTTTTCATTGGTGCCATATCCCACAAAAATGCACTTGTGATTGTTACACTCAAGCTTGTGTCTCAGATTTAATGGAACATGAACATAGCATATTGAACCAAAGACCTTCAAGTGTGCAATCACTCTCTTTAGATGATTCTGGGATAGTAAACCCAGTTTCTACAAGCTCCCAAAGTCCATGAGACTTGAGAATGGATTGCATTCTGATTCATAGTTTTCACCATTGAAAACTGGAGTGCGAAGCTCAGAACTCGTTAATCAGCCATATTAGACTCAGATCTTCGATTTTCACAGGCTTTCAAAGCACGATTCTACAGCGATGAAGCTCGATGAAAGCGATTTGCTGAAGAACACAGAAATCACAGATTCACGCCCAGATTAAAGCGATGAACCTGGTTCTGAGGCCATTTTTAGTGTTTATGATTTGTGTGTGGTAATAGAGGTATCAGAGCAATTTTGTTCAAGCAGAAAATCAATGAGATGATGATCTCTGCTTGGAGAGCATGAAAGAATGGAGATGCGAGAAACTCGGAGTCGTAGCTCCTTGGATTCGATTTAGGTGTAACTGAATTGATGCTTACAGAAATGGATTGGAGGCGCACTCACTCATCCAACTCACACACTCACGTGCACAACACATGCTCACCTATAAGTGAGTTGTTATGACATGTGGCACACATGTAGCCTATTAGCTTTGTTTTAATCTCAGCCCTCCATTACAAACTAAGAACAAACTCTCAAAATTGAAACGAAACATGTAACTTGGATCAAATGCAGCTGCAGAAGCTTAAGCACCAAGATGTGACACCATATTAGTCACAGAAAGTCCCAAAACTTGCCTGGACAAAAAGATGGGACAAAAGTATAACTGGAAAAAAAAGTTTGTACACCATATAATTTTGTTCTTTGTACAACCAACGTATTGTTTCCATTGATATTTAGATTTATAGATTATGGGAGTTTTCTGTGTTATGGTGTAAACAATTGTTGTGACTCGTAATATGGTGTAGATTCTGAAGTTTTTATCTTTTAATTATTCCAGTTATGCAGTGCTCTGGAAACTGCAAACAAGTTAGTTCAGTCAACAAACACAAATGTCATGTCATTGTCGGAGAAGGTCGGAGAGCTTGAGGGAGTTATCAAGAGGGCAGATTCTGCCATATCAGCAGCAAGGGTCGTTCATGGTTCACTAAACAAAAAGGAAGGACCACTTATTGGCAATCAAAATGCCAAATGATCCATGTCTTGTTGAGAGCAAGGTTAGTTAATTCGATCAAGGGAAAAAATGTGAAAATACTAGGCCTTAGAAACTGCGGTGTTTGCTGTTAAAAAAGTCTTTTCCTTTGCTTTTCTTTATTTTCACAACAAAAGGTATCATACAATAGGAGTAAGAAAGCTAACCTGTCTTTTATGGATAGAACAAATCTATCTCTTGCTTATTTCCTGGGATGACTCGTCAAACTGAGAGTTTTGGTTTCTACGGTTTTAAGATATATTCCAACACAGAGGTCATCACCCCACTCGCATAGAAAATTTCTCGTTTTATTCCCATTTGGTTGATATTATTTGTGAATCGACAATGTTGTAAAAATCTGTCTTGATATTCTCATTCTGGTAGTTATTGGTTCTTGCATTCTTATTCACTAACTGTAGCCAAAAAGCTCTCTTTTAGAATATAGCATCGACGGTCTCATTGCTTTGGCTATTTTTTCAGTTAAATGATTGCAAGCTTTGTTGACGGATCTGAAGCAGGGACATCATTGCTGTGATGAATATTGTTTAGAAATCTGTATATCGTAAGTTTCTTGTGTGAGAAATCATTGAGTAGCGTAGAGTTGTTTTCTGCTCCTTATGTGGTTGCAGCGCAATACTAGACCATAGAGGATTCTATAGACAATAAAAGATTGTTTTCCGACGTCAGTTTTTGTAAATACAACATCCATTTTTCCTCTAGTTCCTCAATTTTTTGTTCTTATTATGAAAAAAAGAACAGAACTTTATTGATCTCCATTTTAGTGACTGTATATAAGCATAGCTTATGAAATACTTGAATCTCAAGTGTGCAGAGATGAATTTTGAATTTTCGACCAAAGAAAGAGTTGGTTCTGTGGTTTCCATATATAATCACCCTCGTGGAAATTCTCTCCCGCACATTTTTCTTCGGGACTAAATGGGTTGGGATCTAACTACAGGAGATATAGTTAAATCTCAAACGTGTACATGTCGAAAACATGTGTGGGTCGGCAAAGCTTATCACTCTAGACTATATTACAAAGTGGCCCAAAAAGTCCACCGGGAAATTTTGAACAGATATGTAACTCTACCAGGTTATATTGTTTCAAACCCAAATCCTTAGCAACCCATAACACAACAAAACCCAATTGCAGTTCAATTTAGTCCTACAAGCATGGTTCAAAACACTTCTCAATTTACCAACCTCTTCAATTCAACAGATTCTTAATACATTTTCGTTTTAATACTCCTTTGCCAACGAGACCCAAGGGTGACCAGGGTGTTTTCCAACCCACTTCATATCAGAAAGAATCGCCAAATCTTAAGTATGAGGTAAGGATCAAATGAGATCGTTTTGCGATTCTACTCCTAAATGAATTAGGTCGTCTAATACCATTATTTCAAAGACCTCACTGCCCCTCCTCCAAAGTGTGCACGTCTAAGCACAAAAGCTCTTTTGTACACTTGCTCTCGATAATCGGTTGACTTAAGCCTTAGAGGGCTTTTGAACGACACCACACCAGAGTTCTCCCAATAGCTCTTCGTAGAGCTCTACATGATGTCCTCCTTGGTTGCGTCGAGCTAGTTTGGAAGAATTGTTTGACCTCAATCACGAGACGTCACCTTGTTGAACCAATTTTAGTCATCGTGTAGAAGAAAATGTACAAGGACAGGTACACAAAATGAAAATTAAAACCAAAAACTATTGTAAGTTGTTTTCACTTTCAAATTTTATTCATTCATTTTTCATTATGTCTTGCAACCCTTTCTCATCCCTTATTTTCTCGCCACCTGATATTCCCATGTCTCACGCACAGAAAATATAATAAAAATAGAAAACAAAACAGTTATCAAACGGCCCCTAAAACAATATAAAAGAATAAAATCGTATTAAATTTTCGGACTAACTTTAGACACCCTTCAAGTTTGAGGTGATTTTGACAGGGGTAGTGCTATCCTATACACCCATTTTTACTTTGGGTCGATTGAATTGAAGAGGACCAATAATCAAAAATTAATAAGAGTGTATGAGAGATAAAATTGGGTGTTGAAATAGCATTGTCCTTTTGAAAATGGGCCATGAGGTTTCAATTCTCACATTGCACCCTAAGGTTTTGAGATTGTATCGATTTACACCTTCTGTATATTTGAACGTCAAATCATCCACTAAATTGATGAGTTTTTCTTTGTCATTGTGGTGCAAATATGGCTTACATGCCAGGCCATACAGAGTCTCAAGCTGACTGCCTCATTAATTTAATAAATTATCATATAATCAATCAGACTTAAGACACAAATTGTTACAATTTCAATACGTTATAGTGCAATATAAGACAATTAAAATTTTGTAGCCCATTTTAAAAATCACCTCAAATATGAAAAGTATAAAATGTAGTTACCTCTAAATTTCCTATTCAAATGAAAATTGAAATCAGTGGTACGGTGGGTGAGAAACAGCACTTGCACACGTCACCAGATGAAGAGATGAATTCGGATCCTCGTGAGGATCTCGGAGATCTGTAAATCATGTCCGTTCATCGTACATCGTGCGATCATAAATCATTCTACATATTTTTATTTAAAATTAAACACAAACAGTACCTGATAAAAACTGACCGTACAATGTACTATAAACGGACACGATTCATGGATCCTCAGTTACTCACCAAAAGGATCCGGAGAGGATCCTGCTGGGATCACATTGTCAACAACCTTTCCATTTGGTCCGTAATCCAAACTGCTGCCATTTGCAACTTCTTAATTAATAGAAGTCACAATCTGTTTTCCAGTTGAGCCCACTTGGTGCCTTTTAAAACCTCATTAAGAAACTACTTAAACATTTCAAACATAAACAACGAGATTATTCTTGCTGAGCAAGACAATTAAATCCCCCATCACTAATCACAACCCTTATCAGTTTCATTGAGTAATGTATATATATAAGGCAATGACATCACTGCCTCAATTTTAACTTTCATATTCTTGTCGATTTTTTATTTTATTTTTTGGGGTTTGAATATTATCCATTTTTTTATTGATGTATATTTTAAATACAAGAAATAGGCATGACGTGCAACCTTCTTGCATACATATATCATATTTTTATTTTACATTTGTGTAGTTGGTCTCAGTTATGCAGCTAATTAAATCTTGGTTTAAGATATTTAGAATATGATTGTCAAACTCAAACGTATGATGCTGGTGAAATGTCTTGTTCATCTTCACATACTGTTGAAGTTGCACTTTGGTTTTAGTTAACTACCACTTGCCCTATAACATGGACAAACCTACGTTATGGAAACTAATTAAACATGGCACTTCATGTTATTTGGTCGTATTTGTGTTGTGTCATTTCGTATTTGTGTCAAAGACATATTATGTTTAATTTATCGAAAGATTCAGATCTAACCCGACTTACGCTACAACACGTTATGAAAACTGAAAGCTAGCGATTCATGTTAATAGAACGTAATTGTGTTGTGTTCTTGTGTTAGTCATTTAAACTCAATGTGTTTAGTTTATTGTGTTGAAGGATTTAACCCTAACTCAACCTATTTAAGTATATTTGGAGAAAAACTTGTGTGGGGGGCTTGACTTGCCATTGGACTTTGCTGAATGACACTACAAATCCATTCAAAATTCGCCATGTGGCAAATATTAAATATAATCATTTATCATTCTTTTTTATTTAAGATTCTCATAAATATTATTTCTACTAATTAATATGCATCATGAGATCAATTTAATGGTACATATTTTTACTTTTTTTCCTTTTTTTTTTCTTCCCAAATATTCAATTCAAATTTAGTGCTTTAGAATTTGTGTGAAAAGAGTTTTCCAACAGATATCAATTCAACTATACTGATGTGAACAAACAATCGAAAAAACAATTGAGCACAAATGAAGGACTATGAAGTGGGCATCAATTATTTCATGGAAACAGAAATACAATTTTCGAAAAATAAAAAATGAAAGCATGTGTTGCTAACTAGACTTGAGTGAATGGAGATGCTGATCAGAAATTCTATCGTGCTTTTGGGAAAAAAAAAGAGAGAGAAAGAGGAGAAGAAAAAATGAACCATTAGATTGATCCTATGGTGTATATTAGTTAGTAGAAAAAATAATTATGAGAATTTTAAATAAATGATTATATTTAAAACTTGCCACGTAGCAAGTTTTGAATGGATTGTAGTGCCACTCAGCAAAATTCAGTGGCAAGTCAAACCCCACATAAGTTTTTCTCGTATATTTGAGTTAAGAACTTCAGAGTAAGCTTCCATTATTGAATCATTACATATAAAATAGATATTCACTTAAATATGAAATTAAACTTTTGAAAAAATAGTACGATATTTATTGATTGGGAAAGAATATCTACAAATAGAGGAGTGTGCAATCATAGGCCTCAATAAAAATCTCGTCGAGGATTTCAATCTGGTTAAAGGGCAAAAGAGCGTCCGCACAACAAACTTTAAAAGTTAGCTATCCTCATAGTTACAGTGAAGGCTTTTAAACTAATACTTGGGAAAATAGCTCACGAAGAGCTTTCTTGCAGCAGCAGATCGAGAAGTATGTAAGGAGGAGCCTGAACCCAAATTAATTCCTCTCCACAGCCAAGTCCAGTACGCGCGAGATGGTGGGCTGCTCCATTAGCCTCACAACGAACATATATGGTTGATCTGGGCAAGAGGAACTTCCAGTAGGTAGGCGCGGAGATCATTGGTAATTGGTCCTAAGACGGAGAAATCCCCTGCATCTTCATAGAGGCAAGCGCCAAGCTTGAGTCTCCTTCGAAAACAACCCTAAAAATTAAACTTAGCAAACCATAAAAGAGAGAACCAGTAGTCTAACAATTATACAAATTTTCATAGAATGCATATTAACAAATGAAAAATTAAATCATTTTCTTCATTTAATGCTAGTTAAACGTGTTTCTCGTTTCAAACTCGAGTTAGTAAGTTTGACAGTAACTTGACTCCCTTTACTACTCTTTTACTTCTGCATCTAACGGGTTGTGCCATGTTCGAATTTATATTTTTTTAAAGAAAAGTACGATATTCATTAAGCAACTTAGAATACGTACAAACTGAGGATAGTGTGCATAATGGGCATCGATAAAAATCTTGCCATGGATTTCAATCCGGTCAAAGGGAAAAAGAGTGTCCTGCACAACAATAGAACCTATCCTCAAATGAACAATAGAAAGGGAAAAGGGTAAATTATATTTTCATACCTCAGGTTTGTGGCCTATTTCAATTCCTTACAACATCTTCAAAACATTTCATTTTCATACCTGAAGTACTATTTTATTTCAAAATAATACATCCGTTACATTTTTCATCCATGGATCCGTTAAGTGCTGACCTGGCTGCCACATTTGTGCCACGTGGCTGCCAAATGCGTGCCACATGGCAAAAAATTTTTTTTTTTTAATTTTTAAAAAAAAAACTTGAATATTCTAAATTTAAAATTTAAAAAAAAAAAAGAAAAAAAAAAGAAAATTGAACCCGCTGCAACCCAGAAGAAGAAGAAGAAAAGGAGAGGAAAAAAGGAGGAAGAAGAAAGAAGAAGGAGGAAGAAGAAGAAGGAGAAAGAAGGAGGAAGAAGAGGAAGAGGAAGAAAAAAAGAAAAAAAAAAAAAACCCCAATCCAACCCAGTTCGTCCCCCCCTCCCCAACCCACCCAACCTGCAACCCAGAAGAAGAAGAAGAGGAGAGGAAAAAAGTGTGCAAATTACATTTTCAAACTACCCATTAGGCCGAAGACAAATCTTTAGGTTTGGGTTTGGGTTTTTTTTTTTTTTTTTTTTTCTTCCTCTTCCTCTTCTTCCTCCTTCTTTTTCTTCCTCCTTCTTCTTTCTTCTTCTGGATTGCAGGTTGCAGGTTGGGTGGATGGGGGAGGGGGGACGAACTGGGTTGGATTGGGGTATTTTTTTATTTTTTTTCTTTTTCCTCCTTCTTCTTCTTCCTCTGGGTTGCAGGTTGGTGGGTTGGATTGGGTTTTTTTTTTCTTTTTTTTTTCTCTTCTTCCTCTTCCTCTTCTTCTACCTCCTTCTTCTTCTTCCTCCTTCTTCTTTCTCCTTCTTCTTTCTTCTTCCTCCTTTTTTCCTCTCCTTTTCTTCTTCTTCTTTTTCTGGGTTGCAGCGGGTTCAGTTTTTTTTTTATTTTTTATTTATTTTTAATTTTAAATTTAGAAGATTCAAGTTTTTTTAAAAAAAATTAAAAAATTATTTTTTTTGCCACGTGGCGCACATTTGGCAGCCACCTGGCACAAATGTGGTAGCCACGTCAGCACTTAACGGATCCATGGATGGAAAATGTAACGGATGTATTATTTTCAAATAAAATAATACTTAAGGTATGAAAATGAAATGTTTTGAAGATGTTGTAAGGAGTTGAAATAGGCCCCAAACCTGAGGTATGAAAATGTAATTTACCCAAAGGAAAAGTACAAGCCATCCTCGAATAAAATGTCTTGAAGCAAATCGAGCAAGTCGATGCGCTGCCGAATTACATTTTTGATGAACATGGCTTCTCACCGAATGAGGCAATCCTTTGAGAAAGAAACGCAAGTCAATTATTATAGGGCCAAAAGATGAACAATCATCATCTTGACCATTCATAGCACCCGTCACTACACTAGAATCTCCTTCAAAAATAATCTTCACAACTTCAGGGCAATGAATCTGGGCCAATAACACAACATGACGAGTTGCAATCAATTCAGCGTGGAAAGTTGAGTTTGTCATCGCAATGGGACCTACAGCAGTGGTGATAAAATCCCCCAAATGATTACGAAGCACGACACCAAAACCCCCCCCGTAATCCATTTTGAATCCACGCCCTATCCAAGTTGCACTTATCCTAACCTTCCTCAGGTTTACTCCACTTCTAGAGCTCACGGTTAGACTTCTTTGCAACAGGCTTATGCCATTTTTGGAATTCATGTAACCATCCCTTGGCTCTAAGCACAATCTCATGCGGTGGCAATAAGGTACCATTCCATAACGCATCATTTCTACTCTTCCAGAGTGCCCTTATCAACATCAAACATAGTTTTAAACCTGATGAAGGAAATTGCATAGTTATTTGGTGTAACCATTACAGAAGAGACAATCTATTGCCTGTATCCACCCTTATTCCCAGGCTTCTAAACCACACCGCCCTCACCAAGCTGCAATCTCTAAGAACATGCTCTGTTGATTCAACTTGCGTACCACAGAACACGAACGAATATTCACTAGTCACTTGCCATTTAATAAGATTCGAGCGTGTGGGCAAAAAGTCCAAACACGCTCGCCAAGCACATATCTTTACCTTCCCGGGAACACAAGCACTCCATAATTTCTTCCAGAGCTTCTCCTCTGCAAAACTGGGTGAAGAAGATGAGGCAGTTACACCATCACCGTTAGATACATTGATACACTTTGCGACATGGTAGGCGCTTCAAACTGTGAACTTGCCATTCCGTTCATAGTGCCAAATTCGACGGTCTTCGACATTCCACATACTTAGGGGAAGGCTTCGAATTAACTCCACTTCCTCTGGGGAGAATAAAACATTCAATAGCTGAATATCCCAATGCTTTGACTTGTTCCAGAACAGACAATCCACCGTGGCCTCAGTATCCTAGTGCTCCGGTGATGGGGTCAAGATCTGAAGTTATGAATCTCTCGGCACCTAATTGTCTTGTCATATACGAATACTCGTCCCATTACCCAATTGCCAATGATGTCCTTTGTCTATCACCGACCGCGAAGCTGCAATGCTTTTCCAAACATATGAACTATTGGCGTTAACCCGAGCCTCCAGGAAACTTGTCGTAGGAAAATAGCGAGATTTGAAAACTCGAAAAACAAAGGAATTAGGTTGTTGAATGAAACGCCATGCTTCTTTCGCCAGTAAAGCAAGATTAAACGCATAAAGATCCCTAAAGCTGAGATCTCCCTCGTTCTTAGGCTTGCACAAACATCGCCAATTAAGCCAATGTATTTTTCGTTTGCCCGGGTCACCACTCCACCAGAATTTTGCAATCATCATATTCAACTCTTCACATAAAGATTTAGGGAGAAGAAAACATTACATAGATTACAAAGGCAAGGCTTGTGCCACTGTTTATACAAATAATTCACGTCTCGCACTACTCAATAATCCATCCCGCCAACTTTGTAATTTTTTCCAAAGCCTATCTTTCACATACGCAAATGTTTCATTCTTTGATTTCTTGATTAGCATCAGCAAACCCAAATATTTATCATGAAACTCCACTCTCCTCATGCCAAGATAATCGGCAAGCAACTGCTTATCAAAACTCGTAAGATTGGGACTAAAAGAGACACAACACTTCTCGAAGTTCACTACTTGTCCAGAGGCCACCTCATACGTACGTAAAACCTGTTTAATGTTTTGACACTTACAAAGAGTACCTCGAGCGAAAAGAAAACTATCATCGACGAAGAACAAGTGGTGGATACTAGAAGCAGGACGACACACCTTAATACCCTTCAAGTCCCCATAAGTTTCTGCCTTCGTGGGCAAAGCCGAGAGACCCTCAGCACACATAACAAATAAATAAGGAGAGAGGGGGTCCCCTTGTCGAATTCCCTTTTTCGGGTGCACATATCCCACCGAATCACCATTCAATTTGAAAGAATATGATACGACTGTAATACATAACATAATCATATGGATCCATCTATCGGAGAACCCCATACGATACATCATGGCCTCAAGAAACTTCCATTCCACATGATCATATGCCTTACTAATATCTAACTTCAGAGCCATAAGCCATTAGGCCTCAAGGATCATTTATGCACATAATGAGCAACTTCAACGGCGACCAAATAATTATCAGAAATTAAGCGCCCTGGAATAAATGCAGCCTGGGTGGGAGAAATAATAGAGGGGAGGATAATTTTCAACTTGTTCGTGAGTACCTTTGCCACAATTTTGTACAGAACATTACACAGACTGATAGGGCATAGTTATGTCATCATCGTAGCATCCTTGACTTTGGGGATCAAAGTGACATGTGTATAGTTAATTTTACTTAGAATTTTCCCCGAGAGAAGCATGGCATGAGTACCCTTACATACATCAGCACCAACCACCCCCAATGTTTTTAATAAAACCCGGGAGACATACCATTAGGTCCAGGCACTTTCGTGGGATGCATTTGAAATATTGCACATTTAATCTCCTTATCCGTGAAAGGTATTTCGAGACTGGTATTCATCTCATCCGTTACTGAGGGCGTGATGTGACATAAAATCTCATCAAAATTATCCACCCCGTTGGAAGTACATAACTTGGAGAAATAAGAGACCACTGCATCTTCCATGCCACTTCGGTCTTCACGCCATATCCCATTGTCATCCATTAGACTATACAAACTATTTCGCTTTTGCCTCCTATTTGCTTTCTGATGAAAAAATTTGGTGTTGCAATCACTAAGTTTAACCCAATTATCCTTCAATCTTTGCTTCCAAAATTGCTCCTTTTGCTTAAGCAACCTATTTAACCTACCAATAAGTTCTTTCTTTTGCTCAATCGATTCCTCAGTAAATGGTTGCCCCAATAAACTTGTGAGCTTATCCTTCACTTCCCTAATCTCTCTTGGTCCCGACCTGGCATTTCTACGAGCCTAGTTATTTAATTCATCCTTGTCATTTTAATTTTCTCGGTAACCTGGTACATTGGCGAGCCATCCACAACATGTTCCCACCCATTCCGCACCACCTCAGAACACCCATCCCGCATATTCCAAAATTCATCATATCGAAATTGCTTTTTACCTCGAAACGGATTATATCCCGACCAATTTAGCATAACCGGTACATGATCAGAAGTAGATTTATTCAAATGTTGCATTGTGCACGAAGGAAACATATCTATCCATTCTTGATTACCCAAAGCTCGATCCAATCTCACCTTGATTCGACACCCTCTTGTCATGAACCACGTATATTTATTCCTAGAGAAGCCCAGATCAATGAACCGGCATTGCTCCACAACAGTACGAAAACCCTCCATTTGTCTATCTTGCCGAATATTACCCACTTCCTGCTCATTGGCTTGAAGGATTTCGTTGAAATCACCTATACATAACCAAGGTTAGGACTCATCGTCACATAGAGACTCTAACAACTGCCAGGACTTATAACGATCACTCGTAGTTGGAAAACCATATAATGCAGTAAAACACCAAGAAAACATATCCCCCAGAGCACCAACATCGAAATCGACATGGTTCTGTGAGTAAGACCTTAAACATAAATTTTTTTCCTCCTTCCATAAAATACACAAACCACCGGAGCTACCTCTACTATCAACTGTAAAAATTCAATCAAAATTCAACTTTAAACGTAAACTTTCCATGTGACGAGCATTATTTTGTGTCTCGCACAAGAACACTACAGTGAGATCTTGGCTAGAGATTAGGCTTTGAAGCCCATGAATTGCCCGGAGGTTCCCAAGCCCCCGGCAGTTTCAACTTAAGCAACTCATTGCCCGGAGTTTATATTAGGAAATGATAAACGAAAACTAACTTGGCTATATTTTTATTGGCTAAAGGATTCCTACATTGAATGCAATTTATGAGTTTTAGTATTCTACTTATGGCTTTAGAGTTTCTTGAATATCATTAGTCAGTAGCTAAGATTCTTGAGACAAGATGCTTACAAAGGCTTGAGATTCATGCGCACACTGCTATGCACCACTGCCCTAAGAGCAATTCTAGTGTGTAAGGGCTCCCCATGGCAATAAGCAATTGAATCCCTTCCAGTGAATAGTAACCAAGGTATTAAATATCGGTAATATCGGAAATATCGGTAGTCCAAAAACACGGAAATATCGATGGAAATATCGGGATAATATCGATATCGATAAAAATTATATGGAAACCACGGAAATTGTAAGAAAAACTTGGAAATTTTTATTGAAACTTTGCAGGGTGTTTATTTAGTCAATTATCTATTAGTTTATCACAAAAAATTGGAAGGAAATGCATTACATGATGGATTTAACATTTTCAAGTTCATTATATAGCGAGCTGACAAACATTGTGAGTGTAGAAAATATGTAGTAATTAATGAAAGAAGTTTAAACACACCATAATCATTTATATATAATGAATTAGTACAATATTTTACACTTTATACATTGCATGGTAAGATACATGAGTGACTTAGTACCACATAGAGTTCCTATGAGGTTCAAATTTTTCACTATCTTCATCATCTCTATGTGTAGAGTGAGTGTATTGTGAATAGTAGTTATCAAGGGCACCATCATCTCCAACACCGAGTCTGTATTGGTATCGAGGATTCAAATAATATGCTGTTCAAAGAAACACATGCGCTAATAAGAGAAATAATACTTATGCAACTAAAGAAATGAATTGCAAATTATGACATAATTTATACCTGCTGCATGCAAATCATGGTATAATGTTTTATACCATCGGTCATCAATTATCTTTATGACCCATCTTGCACCAGGTTTTCTTTCCAATTCCTCCTTCACTACACGCATCAACTCATATATTGCCCCCATAGTAGGATACACTTCTGTGTTAACAATCCGTAAAACTTTGTAAAGAGGTTCAAACACTTGGCACACATATTCTAATTGAGTCCAAAAAGCATGATCAAGCACTATACTTTCCACCATACGATCTGCATTTGAGCGGCTCAAATTGTGGTTGGCCCAATCTTCACTAGTGAATAATTGCTTCAACCCTGCTTTCTTCTTAAGTAGGCTGTCTAATGCAATATAGTTGGTGGCGAATCGAGTGGTAGCTGGACGAATAATTTCTCCTTTGCAAAATTCACGCATCTTTGCCAACAACCAACCGTGGTTGTAAATATAATTTGTGATCGTTCTAGCTCTTTTTACAACATGAGCAATATTCTCTCTCTTCCCCATTGCCTCAAACATGAGATCAATACAATGTGCTGCGCATGATGTCCAAAACACATTATGATGCTTCATTAACTTTTTTCCAGCTTTGACAAATGCAGAACCGTTGTCGGTCACGACTTGGACAACATTATGCTCTCCCACCTCCATGATTACATCCCTCAATAACTTGTAAATATACTTGTAGTTCTTTATATGGTCTGAAGCATCAACGGACTTCAAAAAAATTGTCTTTCCCTTGGAGTATACCATGAAGTTTATGATAGACAATCTGGTTGGGCCAGTCCATCCGTCACACATGATTGTGCAACCATTAGTTTCCCACTTTGACCTCAACTTGTTAACATAATCGCCAATGTCTTTATGCTCCATTTCCAAATATTTGTTTCTTACCTCATAGGGAGTGGGAGGTTGGACTCCAACACCGGCCTGTTGACATCCCAATACCATATTTTTGAAATGATGTGATGATGCCTTCTTAGCAGGGACATTTTCATAGATAAAGAACTTGCTAATTAGACGTCCCATTCCCTCCTTCACATTACCTCCCTTGAAATAACTCCAAACACTCTTTTGACGTGCTTTGGATGAGTTATATAAACTTGGGGCTATTGGTGGTGTTGGTTGTGGTTCTCTAACACTTGCTCCCCGTCTCATTTGTGCACCACCACTTGTCCCGGAACCTTGTCCTCTATTAGGAATTTTATGAAGATGTTCTTTTTCCCATGCTGACTGTTTGGAGGCACGTAATGCTTGTTTGAAACTGCGCCGTTCTTCAGGTCCCATGTCATCATCACATTCGTCCTCATCGTCATCATCATCACTGTCAACCGCTTGGCCAATGCCTTCTCCTCGTAGCCCAGCTCGAATATTTTCCATTCCATATGTTTTCTTTTCCTTCTGGTGTTTTTTATTTTTTAATAATGTGGTGATGAATGCCTTCACTTCTGGGGGGACACTATCGCATCGTTGGACATTATGTCCTGGATCTAATCCACTAAGATGGTGCTTAAGTCGTGTCACTCCGCCACTCTTCATTACATGACCACAATATTTGCAAATTGTGCCATGTTTGTTTCCGTCTATTGGGTCTCCATGTTCCCAAGCTGGATCACGTTTAGACATCTTAAACGTACCTGTATTTATTTTGCATGGAAATTAGGCAATTATTTTTTGGCCAAAAAATATAGTAGTGACGGTTATATAAGAGAACCTAAATAATAAAGTTATTCTACAAAAGAATTAAATAGGAAGTAAAGAAAATGATTGTAAGAATTTAAGTAATTATAAAAATAATATGGAATAATAAAACCTAATATTAATGAATAATAACCAGTTTGATAATAAAATCATAATAACATTAAACATATTAAAATTATCATAGGGAATAATTATACAACATTACTTAATTACTTCAAAAAATTAACATATTATTTGGTTCTTAGTTCACATGCACGGGTCCACACAAATTTTTTTTTATAATTAACCTCCTTATATATGTACATTATCTATATATCCAACTTAACTAGTGTTTGTATTATATATTATTACAAATTGTTAAGAATTAATAAAGTGTTCTAGACAAACTTCTTTCTTTTTTAGTGTTTTAAAACCTTTTTCTTTTTTTTTTTTTTGTTTTTTGAGAAAAGTGTTTTAAAACTTTTTAAAATTGTTTCTTCTTTCCTTTTCTTTTCCTTGCCGTTTCTTTTATATTCTTTGAAAATGGAGACTAAAAGGATTGATTATGGACCCTTTTCGTGGGAGGTATGTAGAAATTGTTTAATCAAAATCGATAATCAGGAGCATACGAGCTCCAACAAAGCCATAAACCAAAGTTAGTAAATGTTTTGCCCCTCTTTTGGTGTTGGAAAGTTCATTTACGATAGTGTGAGGATGTGAAAATTAAAGAATCTCATGCATGGGTCCACACAAATTTTTTTGTTGTTGTATAAATTACAATAATATAAATGTAAGTTTGTAAACTTACCTTAAATGTAACAAATCTGGAACTTTCGATGTCGTACGTAGCAGCAGTAAAACCTCGACGATCCTCTGCAGCTTGCCGTATGTGAATAAATGAGAGAGAAAAGGTTCTGGAAAGGCTCTGAAAGGGCTAAGGGAAGAAGAAGAAACAGAAATGTGTAATAGAGGTTTTTCAGTTTTTGAAGGGTCAAAAAATGTGTGATGATCTGATACTCCACCTTTGGGACGCACACGGTTTTGAACTTTTGGCAGTGTTTTTTTTACACGCACACATGGGTTTGACAGTGAGAAACCACTCCACCATACATTTTTGTCTTGTCATTGTTTTTTTCACACACATGCATGCTGACACGTGGCATGGGTAGCTGGAGAATCATGCATGTATATTCACATTTCATATGTGATTTGACGGTTTGGTTCAGTTTCAGTGGGGTTTCTTTGGATTTATTTGCAAAATTATTGGCACACACTCACACAAACCTAACATCTCACAGTCACAGGCACATTATTTTCACATCTTTTCACCTCTGGGTGCAAAATTATTTTCACCTCTTTTCACCTCTGCAACACTCTGCAGTCACATGCACATTATTTTCACCTCTGGGTGCAAAATTATTTTCACCTCTTTTCACCTCTGCAACACTCTGCAGTCACATGCACATTATTTTCACATCTTTTCACCTCTGGGTGCAAAATTATTTTCACCTCTTTTCACCTTTGCAACACTTTGCAACACTCTGCAACACACACACACACACACACACACACACACGATGCAACACGCACACACGCACACGCAACACGCACACACACACACATGCAACACGCACACACGCACACGCAACAAGCACACACGCACACGCACACACGCATACCCACCCAGAGCCTTTCTGGATCCTTCTCTCTCTCCCTCGGTCTCTCCGTCTCCTTATCGCCCTCGGTTTCTCCGTCTCCTTCACACGCACACGCAACCCTTCTCTGCCTCGGTCGCTCCGTCTCCGTCTCTCCCTCGGTCTCTCCGTCTCCTTCTCTCCCTCGGTCCGGTCTCTCCGTAGTCCGTCCATTATGCTGGGTCACCTCACCTCAGTCTCTCTCGAATCTCGAATCTCGATCTCGATCTGGATCCTTCCCTTAGTCTCTCGAACTCGATCATTCTCCAGTTCTCCCTCCATCTCTTCTCTGCAACTCCGCCGAGCACCATCACCACCTCCCCCCAATCTCTTCTCTGTAACTCCGCCGAGCACCATCACCACCTCCCCCCCATCTCTTCTCTACAACTCCGCCACCTCCCCCCCCATCTCTTCTCTGCAACTCCGCCGAGTTGCTTGGGGCCTTTTTACGGTCGACGACGACGAATATTAGCGATAATATCGTTACTATCGCTAATATCGCTAATATCGCGATATTATCGCGATATTTTAAAGATATTTTAATTTTACTCAAAAAAATATCGGCCGGTCAAAAAAACGATATTATCGGCGAAATATCGCCGATAATATTGATTTTTTAGACATTGATAGTAACTATCTTTAATGAACAGTAATTGCCTTTTTCATCTCCACCCCTAAACTGAATAGCTATGGCAATAGGCAATAAAATATCAGTATTATTTATTTTATAAAATAATAAAAAGTAATTTTATTTGTAATTTCGGATAGGATTTTTAATTGGTCTCGTCACACCACATGTCATTATCCGAAAGTACAATTTTTGGTGATAGATTTCGATACAATTTTTAGTGATAGATTTCGATACAATTTTATTCAATTATGTCGCGCCACGTGTTGTTACTTTTTTAGAATCATTGAGGATAGATTTCCAATAAGATTTTTAACCAATCCCGTCTCGCCATGTCACAATCTGTTTAGAATCTTTGAGGATAGATTTTGATAAGATTTTTAACGAATCACGGCGTGCCACGTGGTATTATCTACAACCTAATCCTTTATTTTTTTCTCCATATAACCAACCATCCATCCTAAGAAATCACACAACAAAATCTAAATCTCTCAAAATCTCTATCCTTATTCATAGTTTCTCCTTCCTTCTTACAATGTCTTCTTCAAGGATGTTGTGGGAAATCGATAAGTAAGAGAAAGAATTGTTTAAGCAAGGGGAAGAAATGTTCAATCTCCAGGAGGGAGAAAATGAGATGGAAGAGGAAGAGGAAAATGAGCTTAGAAGGAGAGATGACGAAGCAAGAAGCCAAAAAACCTCACATTCCCATCGAGTCATCTAAGCCGTGGCTGAGATTTCCAGGACCAGGCATTCTGCAAACATTGATAGAAGTAGGCAACGACGAGGTAAGGATTTCTTGGATGATTATTTTGACCATAACAATGCATTCCCTGATGTGTACTTTAGACATCATTTTAGAATGCAACGACATTTGTTCAACAAAATCATGATTGTTGTTTGCAACCATGATTCTTACTTTGTGCAAAAGAAGGATGCTTTTGTTGACATGGGTCCTTCTTGAGCAAAAAAATACTGATGCCTTACGGATGTTTGCATATGCAGCATCTGCATACCAAGTGGATGAGATAGCGAGGATGGGGAAAACAACCATTTTGGAGTCCCTGATGAGGTTTTGCCCCGCAATCGAATCTATCTACACTAAAGAGTACCTCTAAAGACCCACGACCATGGACTTGCAAAGGCTTTTGAAGAAGGGCGAGATGCGAGTTTTTCTTGGCATGATTGGAAGCATCGACTGTATACACTGGACCTGAAAAAACTATCCACGTGCATGGTAATGAGCTTATGGGGACAGAAAAGGAGCCAAAAGTATCATTTTGGAGGCGGTGTCATCATTTGATACATGGATTTGACATTTTTTTTTCGGTGTTCCAGGAGCTCAAAATGACCTCAATGTCCTTGCTCAATCCTAAGTGTTCAATGATGTCCTGCAAGGAAGGGCTCCTCAAGTCACATATACAATTAATGGAACCATACACTTAGGGGCATACTACCAAGCAGACGGCGTCTACCCTATGTGGACATCATTTGTCAAAACAGTGTCACGTCCACGAAATGAAATGGAAAAACACTTCTCAAGATGTCAAGAGGGATGTAGGAAGGATATGGAGAGTTGTTTTGGTATCCTCTTGTTGGGCGATTGTCAAGGGTGCTGCCAGATTGTTTGATTTATAGTTGCTTCGATCCATCATGATGACGTGTATCATTCTTCACAACATGATTATGGAAGATGAGTATGATTATTATGCCATTGATGAATTTGAGCCAGACACGATGAATAATTCCAAAACACATATATATTGTGCTCATGATGCCACCGAAGAACCCGTGCAACACGAGCCATTAGAAAGAGATGGATGTTACAATGAAAGGCTCATTCAACAATATACTTCACTCCAATCCTCATACTATCACAAACCCCGGCAAGTGACTTGATAGAACAATTGTGGTCGTTGAAACAAGCTCAAGAAACTTAAAAACAAGCTTGTGGTGGAAGAAGAATACTCTTAGTTTGTTTGGTGTATTTTTTAAGTTCATTTAGTGTGTTTTTTTTTATTTGGTGTGTTTTCTAAGTTCATTTAGTGTTTTTTTTTTTTTATTTGGTGTGTTTATGTAATTTTATTTGGTGTGTTTATGTTGTTTGAAAAAAGATTCTCTTAGTTTAAATAAAGTACCAAATTAAATAAAGATATTCTTAGTTTAAATAAAGTACTAAATTAAATAAATACGAAATTACATAAAATACTAAATTCAATAAATACAGAGATTACATATAGTATCAAATTAAAGAAATACGAAATTAAAACCCAAAGTGATTGGAAAATTATGGGCTCCGATTATACGACAAATTCCCTAGTCCCTCGTGAATGGAAAATCATCACCTAACCAATTTGTGGTGCTAGGACCATCTCCACTTGCTCCCTCGTCTCTTGCACGCCTCATTCGCACCACGTCCGCTTAATTCCAAAAATATTTAGAATTCGGAGACATTGCATCTACATGCTTGTTCATAATGTCACGATCTTGTTGAGCTCTTCTTTCTTCTTTAAGCATCTCCATTTCTTGCCTAAGTAGCTCTCTTTCTTTCTCATTAGATTGAAATAATCTCTGAGCAGCTGCAACTTTTGCCTCATCTCTAGCCTTATCAGCCTCAAATTTAGCCATTTCCCTCGCCAAAGTCAATTCACCTTGGCGAGCAAGTTCTTCCATATATTTTGCATAATCATTCTTGGAAGAACTCCCTCTTCTCTTTGAAGCCTTCTTACATTGAGGCCTGAGTGGATAGTGGGTCGACCCTGACACTTGTTCAGGGGTCGCTTTCGGCACTTGTTCTGTGTTGCTTTCATGAACATGCTAGTCGTGATCTGGCGTAAAGTGTAGAGCGGTGCTGTTCATGACAACTTCTGGAACGACAAGCACAACTCTGAATTTGGGACAATCTTTGACAATATTTCAACATTCCCACTGGTTGATTGATTTGTTTTTATTTTTGGCATTGTACCAACCTTGTGCTTGAAGTGTCTACATAATGCGGGAGACGAAAAAATTATAATCAAAGTAGCTAATGTAAATTTGGGTATAGTACAAACAAATAAATAATATATTGATACCTGATCTGCGTAATTTTCCCCACTTCGAATATTAGTACTAGATTGTGGCAAGGCATTTCTCCAACGAGTAAATGATTGGCTGAGTATTCTCCAACGACTTGAGAGCGATTGTTCCGTTCTTTTGCCACCAATTTTCTCAAGAAAAAGGGAATGAATATTGCTCCACATTTCTCGCAACTCCATCTCATTACCCTCGGATCATGAGTAACTTCAACTTAACTAGAACACAATGCAACATCTTCAATAAGCGTCAAATTCGTACCTGCATCATTGGCCTTTTTTTTTTTGGAAACAAAAGCATATAGAAACTTTGAGAGAAAGATTGGAATGTGGTTGAAAGTATTTGAGAAAATATGAAAGTGTGGTGTAAGGTGGAAGATAATGATAAGGTATTTATAGAAAAATAAAATAATTTTTTTTTAATTAAATTTTTTTTTTTTTTTGGATTTTTACTATTTTTTAAATTTTTTATTAACTTAATTAATTTGTACCTTTGGATTACACAGAATTTGAAATCCAACCCTCCAGATTGTGACACGGGGCATAATGGTAACATATTAGATTTTTTTTCAAATTTTTAAAGCTGAAAAACTTGGTCCGTTGATCTGGATTTGAAGGGCTTAGATCGTGCCAAATCATCTAGCCGTTGGGGGAGTTTTGAAATTTTTTTTACTGTTGGAAATCGAACGGCCCAGAAAAAAGAGCTGTTGAAATCCAACGACCGAGAGGGTGCCACGTTGCACCCAGCAACGGCTACAGATAGCCTATCTAGCACGGGCCTCATCGCCCGCAAATCTTGTCAGTGACGCACCCCCACGCGTTTGTATTGCATGCGCCTGACGTAAATTTTTTAATAACATGGCTGACGTCCATCCCCCCTCAGGCGCTCGAGCTTTGGATTTGCACCTGAGCTCTCCCTCGGGCTCCCCCTCAGCCCAATAGCCCGAATGGGCTGGAGTTGCTTCGGCTGGCGATTTGGGTTGCTAAAGCAGCCGGTCCCTTTAGCGTTTAATCACGTTGGACTTGCTCTAAGAACTTCCCATTACCCAGTCCTCTAGTTTGTTCATCCATCCATTCGTCATGTCAATGACTACTCACATTGTTGTGGTTTGCGCTTCGATCAACATGAAACAATAATATAGTTTACACCAAAAGCAAAACAAAATGCCAGCTTTCTTTTTTAATACAATTAATTATTGGGTTCTTTAGAAAAAGGCCCTTGAAACTCTTATTTTTCAAACAAAAACCCACCTAATATTAAACATCCAAATGAAACCCAAATTTCAAATAGAGTACCATGTAGACAAATATGTAACCAATTATTATCACATATTTACAACTTATGCCACAAAACCCTAGTTATGTCAATAAATATTATTACATACCCTAATTATGAGTAGCATTTAACCCCATATGGAAATTTTACCTTTCTTGTATGATAAATATTAGGAACTTATGTGTGTGTGTATATATATATATAAATATAAATTTAGCCATGTTCATAAACAATTATGGGCACATTTTTCGTATGGAAAAAAAAAAATCCTTTGTACAATCAGTTATTTTGCATCAAATAATATTGTTTGATAAAAACAACAAAGAACCAATTAATATTCTTTTATGTTGTAGGTAAATTATTTTACCTAGATTATTATATACATTAGGCATTTTTTATTTGTTATTATATATGCGTGTTAAAAATAATTTATCTATATTTATATATAAAATATAAGTAAATAAATTTTGAATCAAATAGCATTTATTTTGTAGGTAAATTAAAATAGTAGTTCCATTATTTTGATAAAGTTAAACAGTGCCTAAATTATTTCGCAAAAATTAAACCAAGACAAAATTATCTCCATTAAAATAAAACAGTAGATACATTATTTTCTTATAAGATTAAACTATAGGTAAATTATATTGCAGGTACATTATGTTTGTAATAAAAAAAAAAGAAATTGAAATTCATAAACAAAAAGTAGTAGATAATTTTTTTATAATCAAATTTCCTTTATTTGTAGGTGAATTATTTTCATGCATTATTATATATATTGGGCACATTTTACTACTAATATATATGTATGCAATAATTTACCTATATTATTATATAAAATATAGATAAATTTACTTTGAATCAAGTAACATTTTTTATTTTATAGGTAAATTATTTTGCATGTATCATTACATATAAATGGCAAATTTATTACTAATACACATGTCCAAATAATTTACCTATATTTTTTAAATATAGGTAAATTATTTTATAGTGCTCTTTCAGATTTTCATTCAGTAAGAAAATGACAAGATTAAATTAAAATTGTCTAATTTTATGAAAATTTGAAAAACAATTACGAAATCTTAAGGAAAGTATTGTTGCAGTCCTATTGGATTAGGAATGTGATTGTGTAAATGCTAGTGTATCGAGGAGTATCTTGTATATTCCCTTTAGTAGTTTAATTCTTATTAGAGATGTAATCCTATTAGGGTAAGGATTCTACCTATCCTACTACTATAAATAAAGGCATAAGGGGGTGATACAACACACACCTCAGAATTACATATCTCTCTTCTCTCTCTGTTGCCGCCGGCCCCTCTCCTTCTCTGTCCTTTATACAGTTCAGTCAAATAGGCGTACAACACGTTATCAGCACGCTCTTGCCAGAAGCTAAGGATCGTAGGAAGAGGCTATTTTCTACAAAATTCAAAGGCTTTCAATTGTTTTCTGCCAATTAGGTTATTCTAAAATAAATTAAGATATTTGAAAAAACGTTGAAGTATGAAAACATTCCCCATGACAAATTAAGATATTTGAAAAAAGGAGTTCATGCCAGCATGGCCTGTTGCCGTTTACTGGGCTTTTGCCTTGTCTCGGCCCACATGCCACAAGCCTTTGGCTTGCTGGGCTTGTCCCTGCGGCCCGTTGATTTGAAACCCAACTTCGTTTGGGGTTTCCTCGCACCACCTGCAAGCCAACTTTGGGCTGGGCTTGCCTCGTGTACTAGTCTCAGCCCATATTGCCAACAGCCTTGCTGCTGGGCCTGTGATCTCTCGGCTCGTGGCCTGCAACCATGTATTAGGCTGCTTCTGCAGCCACCGGAGTCCAATATGCCCTACAGGGCTTTGCCTTACTCACGGCACCCAAGCCCAATGTTATTGGGCTATGGTTTTTCGAATCCAATGCTAATTTTTGGCATTTTAAATAATTTTAACCCGAAAGTTATTATTATTATTTTGCTTCTACAATCGACCCTGTATGGTCCGATCTATTGAATTAATTAAAGTGACCAGTAGTCCATTAATTTGACAATTAATCCAAAATTATTGGCCTAAAGTCCACTTTTTGGCATTAACGATTCAATAAATTATTTCATTTCTATGAACCGTTAACTATCTTTCGTAGTCCCGACGCACTCACACTTGGGTTCCTGAAGCAATCCACAAATTCACTGCACTTTATTGTATATTGTATTCTGTGTTCTTGCAGGTACCCTTATATATGAACTGAACGTTCATAACTAAATCTAACCTGTAGTTTCAAATTTAGTGCCTTTGAACCTGAAGTTTTCATTCAAAACTTACCACATGAAACCCATAGCTTTCATGCTTAAATTAAACCAATACATGTCTATAGAACCCGATTGTTCTATGATATATGTCTATAGCTCTCTATACGACTAAGCCACATTTTGTTGTACCCTCCATTTTAGGGGCATGTTGAACTTGAACAAGCTCGATTTCACAACTTTGGAAGTCTCTGGAAGAAACTACCTGATGTGGGTTCAAGATGTGAAGCTTCATTATACAACAAAGAAGCTTAAAGCTATTATCGAGGAACCAACCAATGATGAACCCGTCAAAGAAGCTTAGAAAGCTACTGCTATGATCTTCATCCGCAGATAAATCCATGATGCACTACAAACTGAGTACCTCATAGAATAGGATCCATGTACCCTCTAGCTTGCTTTGGCAGATCGTTTCGATCACCAGAAAGACATTTACTTGCCTGAAGCAAGACACGACTGGCAGCTTTTACGCTTCCAAGACTTTAAGTCTGTGAATGAATATAACTCTAAAGTTTGTAGAATCCGATCACCATTTAAGTTCTGTAAAGAGGACTTAATCGAACATGATCTCCTGGAAAAGACTTATTCGACCTTCAATGCCACAAATATTATCCTGCAGCAACAATATAAGGCACAAAAGTTCACCAAATTTTTGGATTTGAGATTTGTTCTACTTCTTACTGAAAAGCAGAACCAGCTTTTGATGAAGCTCGACCTACTGGCTCGAATGCCGCGCTTGAAGCGCATGCGACCAATTCAAGCAGCCACAACAGACGGGAACCCCATTGTGGCTGTGGAAATAGGCAGCAAGGCCCACCACGGGCCCAAGGTCCACCGAATAGAGGCCCATCCAAGGGAGGAAATTTGACCCAGAAGTGCCAACCCTTTGCCCCTAAGGCCACAAACTTTAAGAACAAGGGAAAATCTACCATTCAATCAGATTCCACTAAAATGGACATGTGCTACCGTTATGGATCAAAGGATCATTGGTCACGCATATGCCGAGCTACCCCCGAGGCTATTGCAAAGTATAATTCTCGTCGTGAAACTAACTTTGTGCATGTGGAACATCCTGAAGATGCTACTACAACTCTGGAAGTTTCAGATTTTAAGGAGGCATATGCTCCTATGGAAGAATAAAGTTTTATTTTTTTAAGACATGTTAGGGTGTTTTTATACCCCTAGTGGCCGAACCCACTAGAGTGGCCGAACCTCCCTTATATTATAGGATTATGGTTTAAGTTTTGGACAATTTTTCTAAGTCTTTGGAATTATTTGTTTGGTTTTGGTTTGTTTTGAATAATGGATAATTATTTTATGGACATTATTTCTTGAATTGATCAATTGAACAAATGGAATTATTTTATGCATGTGACCGATTCAAGTAATTTATTTCTAGGTATGACTAGTGGGGAAGTTAGTTTTTTGGTTGATAGTGCAACCATGCAAACCATATTGCATGAGAAACACTATTTTACTAACTTCGTACCTAAGAATGCACATCTGACAACCTTCTCTGGCCCATCCAACCTAATAGAAGGATATGGAAGGGCCCGTGCTATGTTGTCCAATGGTACTGAATTAACCATTAAAGAGGCACTCTATTCTCCACGTTTCGGAAGAACGTTGCTGAGTTTTAGAGATATTCGAGATAATCAATATCTTGTTGAAACCACTGAAGAGAATGGTTCTGAATTACTTTGTATCACTTCTTATGAATATGGCCGGAAGCATATTCACGAGAAGCTGGAACATCTCCTGAGTAGGTTGTCATAATAACCATTCGCGCCATTGAGACACACCATGTGGCCGACCCTATGGCTGGGTTCCAGGTAACTCTCCTGCTTTCGCATGATCAAATGGGACACCCCGAACGAGATATGATGCGCCGTATCCTCAAAGTATCTCATGGGCATCACTTGAAATCTTATCCCGACCATCCGCTTTGCAAAGCATGCTCCCTAGGATGTTGAACATTCAACCTTCAATTACAAAGATTAGACCCCTATAAGTTTCTTCAGAGGATTCAAGGGGATATTTGTGGACCTATCCAACCAACATGCAGACCATTTAGATACTTCATGGTGTTGGTTGATGCATCGACGCGATGGTCACATGTTTGCTTATTATCCACACGCAATGTTGCATTTGCGAAACTCCAGGCACAAATTATTAAGCTTAGGGTTCACAACCCTGATTATTTGATCAAGTCGATTCGACTGAATAATGCTGGAGAGTTTACATCACAGACCTTTGACGATTATTGCATGTTTGTTGGGATTGATATTGAACATCCTGTACCCTATGTTCACACCCAACATGGCCTGGCAGAAGCTTTCATAAAGCATCTTCAAACAATAGCTCAGACTTTGGTTATGCGAACCAATTTGTCGGTATCTGCCTAGGGCTATACAATAGTGCATGCAGCTATGTTGGTTTACCTGAGGCCCACCGCTACCCAACCTCATTCACCGTTATAGTTGGTTACTGGATACGAGCCTGACGTTTCTCATTTACGTGTGTTTGGGTGCATAGTTTATGTACCAATAACGCTGCCACTACGTACCAAAATGGGTCCTTAGAGAAAAATAGGAATGTATGTCGGTTATGATTCGCCATCCATTATCCGCTACCCAACCTCTTTACAGCACGTTTTACAGATTGTCACTTTGATGAGATGGTTTTCCCATCGTTAGAGGGAGATAAGATCACTA
Organism: Heteromeles arbutifolia; assembly: GCA_024362995.1. Lineage (NCBI taxonomy): Eukaryota > Viridiplantae > Streptophyta > Magnoliopsida > Rosales > Rosaceae > Heteromeles > Heteromeles arbutifolia. The sequence continues at coordinate 39,019,350 of JANCRC010000001.1, read as the reverse complement.
ATGTTCTTGTAGAATGCCGCGAATTGTCCTGGATTACTCCCACTATGTCTCATTTAGATCCCCGTACCCCTCAGTCTGAAACTGAACTGCGACGTATTCTAGATTTTTAGAGCATCGCTTAAAGCATGCTGGATGCTTTTACTGATCTAGTAAAGGTGACGAGATCACATATACTCGCTGCAAACGCACCTGTAAGGATGGACGTACTTAATGTATGCTGTAACACTGCCTTGGAAGATCGGACAGTCCCCGAGGGTGAGGCGGTCGCACCTCCCACACGGTAAGGCACACTGGCGGCTAGCCAATCACCTGCTTATACCGTGAGGTGTGGCAGACCCTCTGGTTCAAAGGATTCATAACCATGGAAGAGGAAAACGGCACAAACTAGTAACCTTAGTATGAATCCGACCATTGTTTACTCATCCATTCCAATGCATGAGGTTATTCTACATTACGGTGATGTCTTAGATGAGACATACCGACCTCCTCATGAGATTTTGGTCCATTACGCATTATTGGATGAGGTTTGGAATCATAATGAGATGATTGTCGATGATGCATTCGTGCATACCGCTGCTTCCAACATCATGCTTAGCGATGACATTGAACCACTTTACGTTGATGAATGTCGATGTAGAACATATTTGTTAAACTGGAAACAAGCAATCCAGGTCGAACTTGATTCGCTTGCGAAACGTAGGGTGTTTTCAGTTTGATTAAGAGCAGGCATGGAAGTTCTAGAAGGACTTCCATTGACTGGTTCAAATAGTTCTAGACCACGGAACATTCTCTCTATTAGATTGAGAAGATCAGTCTACGGATTGAAACAATCCGAGTGGATGTGGTATAACCGTCTGAGTGAATATTTGACAAGTTAGGGTTATGTGAACAACGAACTATGCCCATGCATGTTCATTAAGAAGTCACATTTCAGATTTACGATCATTGCAGTTTATGTCAACGACATAAACCTCATTTGAACTCCCACAGAGCTTGAGAAAATTGCCGCGCACTTGAAATTGGAATTTGAGATGAAAGATCTTGGGAAAACTCGATATTATCTTGGCCTGGAGATCGAGCATTGTTTGGATGGAATCCTAGTACATCAATTGAACTATACCCATAAGGTGTTGCGACATTTTAATGAGGATAAAGTAAAGCCTTCGAGTACTCCTATGGTCGTTCGGACTCTAGATGCTAAACGAGATCCCTTCTGTCCGAAGGAGGATGAGGAAGAGATTTTAGAGCCTGATGTTCCATACCTAAGTGTAATTGGTGCTTTATTGTACTTGGCACAATGCACTAGACCTGACATCTCCTTCAATGTTAATCTTTTGGCTAGATACATCAACGCGCCTACATGCAGACACTGGAATGGTGTTAAAGAAATTTTCTGCTACCTTAAGTGTACGACGGATTTGGGCTTGTTCTACACCTATGAATCCTTGAGAAGAGCCGCAGCCTTCCTCGGTCCTCAGGTTGATTCCCGCCTTGTTGGTTACGTAGATGCTGGTTATCTGTCTGACCCACATATGGCACGTTCTTAAACGGGTTATGTCTTTACCATTGGAGGCGCCGTTATATCTTAGAGGTCTACCAAGAAAACGCTAGTTGCAACTTCTTCAAACCATGCTGAGATTCTCGCCCTGCGTGAAGCATCGTGAAGTGCTTTTGGTTGAGAGCAATTATGGAACATATTCCAAACACTAGTGGTCTTACTTCCGTCGTTGACCTTCCTACGACGATCTTTGAAGACAATGCAGCATGTATCGAGCATTTAAAGAAGGGATACATCAAGGGAGACAACACCAAGCACATAGCGCCAAAGTTCTTTTATTCTCACCAGCAACAACAACATCAGAACATTGAAGTCGAGCAAATCCATCCCCAGGACAACCTGGCTAATCTTTTTACCAAGTCATTGCGCAAGTCTACTTTTCAAAAGCTCATCTAAGGAATCGGTATGCGTAAATTATCTGAGTTGAATTGCTTGTAGTTCTCTTATTTGGAAGTTATGTCTAACTCAGGGGGAGTATCCTGAAGCATACTCACTTGATCTTAATGTACTTTTTTTCCTACGATTAGAAGCATTTTTCCCACTGGGTTTTCGTTACCTAACGAGGTTTTGATGAGGCACCCATCCTCGGATGATCATACTTCGTTGAGTTCATTACTTTCGTCCTATTTGACGTTTGTTTTAGACATTATGCATACTTCTCACTTTTTTCCTTAGTCTATGGGTTTTCCCCATGCCTTGGGTTTTACTATAGAGAGTTTTTGTGAGTTTTACTACTAATGCATACTTTCTTATATCTGAGACTCGCATTCACCCATTGTGCCGACGACTTCATCAACTGTTCTACCTTATCTGCTGAAGATCTGCTGCGACGTTTTGTTTGAGTATTTACACACTCAAGGGGGAGTGTTGCAGTCCTATTGGATTAGGAATGTGATTGTGTAAATCCTAGTGTATCTAGGAGTTTCTTGTATATTCCCTTTAGTAGTTTAATTCTGATTAGAGTTGTAATCCTATTAGGGTAAGGATTCTATCTATCCTACTACTATAAATAAAGACATAAGGGGGTGATACAACACACATCTCAGAATTACATATCTCTCTTTTCTCTCTGTTGTCGCCGGTCCCTCTCCCTCGTTGTCTTTTATACAGTTTTGTCAAATAGGCCTACAACAAATATAACATTATTTGTTCTTTTTTGCCTTAACATACAATTTGTTATGATATATTAATATGCAATGATTTTAAACATTAATGCATTTTTTTCCATTAATCTCTCCCTTCAAATCTGCACAGAATTAAATGTCTACATTAAAATTGTAATTAGGGGTATTTTAGGAATCTGAAAATGTAAAATGTGTAAAGGCAAACAAAATTAATGAATTTGCTTATGTGGAGCCTAGTAATTGAGTTTTATTCAAATAAAAAGGCTATGTCAGATTTTATGTAAAGAAACTTGAGTTTCATGGACTAAAGTCATATTTTCACTTAATTAATTAAGATCATATTTTCAGTTAATTATTTTATTTCATCAGAAAGTCAGGCTTCGATCAACATGAAACAATAATGTAGTTTACACCAAAAGCAAAACAAAATGGCAGCTTGCTTACTTTAATACAATTAATTATTTATTTCATCAGACAATGAGAAAAACAAATTAGTGTAGAGTTGCCGAGCTCCGTATTGTCATTTCCAGTAACTCCAACCTCCAGAGAATGTTGCGCTGATTTCCAAGTTATTCCATTAATAAACTGTACCTTAATTTGATTGAATCATGCATTCATTCATTTTCTATATATTAATTGGAAACGGTCTGATCATCAGTTTTACAAATAATATACCCCCCCACACACACACATATGTAGATATGTATCTGTCATCATTTTACATAATGTAGGAATATAGTTCTTTTTTGGTCAAATTGTAGGAATATGGTTTAACAAGCTTAAATTCCTATGATATCAAGAGCAGAACAAAGTGGTGTTAAGTCTTATTTTGTTGAATTTTGAGGATAAAATTATTGGTAAGACTTATTATGTAATCACCACAAGAGTTAAGCTCGAAGATGTGGAAAGTGGGAGTGATCATATGTAACTGATGATTTGTTTCATTGTACTTAAACCATGTTGTGCTTGTACCCAAGCCAAGCTCCCACTACCGAGACAGAATTGGATTTTATATGCATAAAACCCTTACAAACCCTTACAAGGAGGATAGATAGTGGAACCCTAGAAAAATGGGTGGGATTTGTTCCCAACTTTCAAAACTCCTTCCAGTTGTGGTGATATGGCTAAATTAAGAAGTTGATCATGGTAACGTCATATCAATTTTCTTTACTCTATCAACTGCGCTAAATCAGCCTAGTGATTTAGGGTTTTTTTTAATTAAAAACCAACTTGTCTTAGGAGTTACGACTACAATGCAATTAAAGACTACTTAAGAGAAACCATGAGGCCAACAAAAAGAGGTGAATTTTCATTCAGTTAATTAGACCATAGCAGACGCAAAAGCTTAGACTAATCATAAGATTTTACATAAAAAAACAATATAGGTTTAGGTTCAGCTTCACCATATATATGTATCTGAAAACCACCAGAATGAAGTAGATGCCTTTGGGGTTAGTTCAAGTCATGATAAGAAAGTTACTTCGTTGAGTTAGGATTATGATAAGTTTAGAGTTCATATGTAAATAAAAGTAAATAGTGAGGAGTGAAGGGATAAGACACATTGCATACCAGTTCTGATATCATATTAGACGACCAATAAAGCTTAAAATACTTAAATTGTTAGGGATATTTGTTATACAATTTTAAAAGTTGAGTATGTAAATTTGTGTACTGAATAATCTTTCCTCTTTGCAGCATGTATGGCATGTAGGACCATATGTTGGTGAAGATAGAAAATTATTGGAGGTAAAACTTTAAATTTGTTCAAATAGAGTTTCAACAGGCCCGAAAGAGGATAAACAGGAAGTTTGTTCTTGTAATTATGTTCATATTTGTTTGTATAAGTCCAAGATCCATAAACCCCACATCATAATTACAAATTAAAAGTCAGTAGAAACAAAAATGATTACAAATTAAATTAATAGAGATCAAGCAGAGAAATGACAAAATTATGTTTCAGTTTTAACTCATTAATAATTATATATAATATAGTGCATTTTTTAATTAGATGAGCAAGTGTAAGTAATTAAATATCTGTTAGATGAACAACGAAGATCAGACAAATACAAAACGAAAAACAAGAAGCTCAAGTTCATAAATGTCTTCTTCTAATTAATTAATCTCACCAATTGGGTTTGCCTCCTGATGATCTGCTGGTTGTTTAAGAAGCAGTACCCGACTGTTGACTCATTGATTCCACCCAATGAAATAATCAGCAGAACCCCTGACTAAGCTAAACAGTGCACCTTAGCATGTTTGATCATTTCATTAATAGCGAACTAAATTAATTCAGAATTACTTTTGAGCTGGCATACAATATGTGACCAGTTGGTCCAAATTATTAAGTCAGCAAAATGTTTGTTCAGTCTGCAGATTTGTAACATCCGAAAAGGTTTTGGTTGGATTGTGCTCTCGGCACAATGTAAGTATTTGACGTAGATGATGGAGTGGACTGAAGATCAAGGGCTCCAGTGTTTGATTTTCATTGATTATAGTGTTTTATTAGGATGTGAAGTTTTAAGGATGTATTTTTATTTTTAACCAAATTCGGGAAATGGTCTCTGAATTATTACTCAGATGTAATTTTGACTTCTGAACTAAAATTCATTCAATTTGATAAAATATGGAGTGTTGGTCCTTCTAATTCAAATCCGTCAAATTTTCCCGTTAAGGTGCTCACATGGCAGGTATAAGAAACCCAAAATCACAATGATAGGGTCAGTGGCAAAGTCAGAAATTGTCAGGTAGGGGCGGAATTTAAAAGAGTAAAAGGTTCCCAAAAAATGTAGACAACCAAATCCTTTTAGATAGTAGACAATATATATCAATACAAACAAATTACAATTGTTGCGAGTAAGGTTTCATGTCATGAAAACGTCTCATAATAGGCTCATTATCAATAAAAGTAAAATACAACACTCTCAATGTAAACAACTGTGCTATCACTCAATTATTGATTTCCTATTTTGTTACGCAGTGATGTTTTTACAATATTAATAGCAAAAAACACTCTCCATCAAAGCGGTTGCTACTAGTAACACCATGTACATGTGAGATGCAAAACCACTTTTACATCTCAATATACATCTCCGAAGATGCAAATTTTAGATTTGCTCCAATGCATAGATGTAAATGAGGAGATAAAAATTTCGATTTGTGAGTGTTCATTCGTTTTTGTGTAGATTTTTTAATTAATTTATTTTTTGTTAACATAACTTTTTTCCTCACAATCCGATCACAAAATTAACTTTTTTCCTCACAATTCGATCAAAACATTTCAAAATTTGGACAATTTTGATTTCATCAGAAGAACCTTGAAGCAAAACTAAAAAAAATTTAATGAGGAAATGTTTTGTGTGAGAATTGAAAGAAAATAAAGTTGGTGGATAGATGAACACAATATTATGCCTAAGTGTAATGGAAATTGTTTTGTTTAAGTAGTATTTTGCACTCCACGTGTACCCTTCTCCTCTTTTTCCCTTGTGGAGCCCACCTTTTGTGATGCAAAATCAGTTGCAAATATGCCTCTATTCATGCCTTTTCCGGTGAGTTGCAAAATTTGCAACTTATACATCACCAAAACCGGAGCAACTTCAGCCAGCAGCAAACAGAATTGCAGGTTTCCGCGCAGGTTAAGAGGAATTAGAGAGGTAGATTCTCGCTCTTAAGGTCAATTTCTAACGACAGTTGGTGCGGCCGCACCTTCTTGGGCCTTTGTGGCTTCGCCACTGAACGGGGTGCCACGTGGATGACAATAAAAATTTACTTTCTTAGTAATTGAAAATTAGAAAGAAAAAAAAAGTTTGGAGAAGACGTTCGGCGGTGAGCGGAGCATCACTGCCCATAATTTCGAGGTCCACGTCTCCGCAGAATAATGAAAACGGTCCATCCTTGGTATAGGGTTTGGGTTGTGGTGGGGGAAACGCCGGAAGGCTGTGGTGCGCAACTGGGAGAGATATGGATTGAGGAGGGAGAAAGATCAGATTAGGGAGTATGGATTCAAGTTCTTTTCGTTTTAGTTTAGTTTAGTTTAGTTTTAGTTTTTGTTGTGAATATTATAAATATATGTGATTGTGTAAATCGTAGTTAGATTCGGTTCTAGATTACCCATTATTCTGGTGATTCTTTCCTATTAGATTTTGTATTACTTGGAGGACAAGTTATTCTTTTCTCATAGTTTACTATACCTAAAGGCACTGCATAGGAAACGCTCAGGTCCGATACACGGAAATGCCTTAACTAAGTCAGCTAAGTGTACTCTCAACAAAACTTTTGTTTAATGTTCACTAAGACAGACACGTGATTCAAACTGGGAAGGAAACCCATTCTTGGTTAACCGTTGCGATTATTAAAATCCTTTGACTTGTACTGGGCAAGGTGAATGAACAAACAAAATCAAAGTCATGCTTAAAGAAAAAAAAAACTTCTTGCAAACACTTAGAACCTTTTGCAATTGTTAGCAATTATTCCTACTCAGCCTGTCAATTGAAACATGTTGGACTGACATTAAGGTATGGATATCATTATGGACAAGATTCGTTACTTTTTCATCCTTAATCCGTTCAATGCATCAAAGCAAGTTTCGGAGCAAGAGATCTTTCATAGATCTAAGACCTGGAGTTGGATAAGGTGGTATTTCGATTATCGCAATGGAAATCTTTATACACACTCAGATTAGCAGATAATTTTTTTCTTCACTGTTATCTGTGGCCAAGCCTTAACCTACAAGCTTATTCGTGTTTGACTCTGTTACTTTTACTCCGAGTTGGTTTCCTTTGGAAAGATTATCGGATTAACCTATACTCCACAAGAAGGAAGGATTGAAGACTTGAGTGAAGTCAACTTAGCAAAATATCTCCTAAGGCATCTAAGTCCTTCCAAGGATGAAGCAAAATAGGCGCATTCCGCCTTGCATCTAGCTTTTTAATTATGCATTCGGAACTTCGACCAGGGGTTTACAATATGGTTTAGAACTCTTAAAGATCAGATCCTTGATAGACAAGCAAGTAAAACTAGCCGGACTTGGTTAGCTCCAAATCGAACAAGCAATTCGAATGAAATTTCGATACTCATTCTAGAGAAGTTATTCTGGGATGGTTCACGTATTTTTCGTTGGCAACTATCCATCTTCAAGTGGGATGCACTCTCAGAAGCACAATTAGGGGCAATTCTGGGACACTGGCACGTGGCACCTCGAGTGACAAGAAGCACCAGAATACCCATAACTCACGACTGTCAGACTAGTCAGATTTCTCAATCAGTTGGACTTAACCTTAGTCTGTAAATTTTATTACTTGTCTCCCAAGTAAGGAAACCCTAGTTCAAGCCAAATTAGGATATCTTAGGGATTAGGCAACATACTCATGACCCTAGGAGGATTGAATATCTTATCCTAGATTCCTTCCTAGATAGTCTCCCGATTTAATGGGGATTACTCTCCCTACAAGAACTCAATGATCATTATGAATACCCTAGCTTAGGTTTTTACCAACAGTGGCTAAGCTACGTGAGGGCAAGGAGTGGCGGCTGCCCCTCCCCTCTTTGGAAAAGACGCCTAAGAGCGCTGGTTCAACCCCTCCACTCTCGTCGAAATTCATGGCACCTGTAAGAATTGGTTTTGGCCGGTGCACTGTCTTGGTCGAATTTGCAGAGGCAGGGCGATAATTTGGTGAGATTTGCAGAGGAATCACGAAGACGGAGGAGAGAGGTTGGAGGGATGAGGTTGGGATTGACAAAATGGCTGGCAAAGGGAAGGGATGAAGAAGATAGGTGTTTGTTTATCAGGGATCCAGATCTTCGCCGGATCATTCACTGCGGATCCATGAGGACCAGTTCATCCTAGCCATTGATTTATATCCTACGGCCAAGGATTAATTTTGTACACTTCTTTTAATTTATTCAATTCTTTCACGCAAAATGGAGTCTTTCTTCTTCTTCCAGATGCATCTTCTTCTTCCCACCCTTGTGGTAAATTGCATTAATTATGATGACTTATGGTATTGTAGATAGGAAAGAGGATGAATATTGATTTCAAACTCAATACATCACCCACTTATTTGGTGATATCACCGACCTCGTCGTCTCTGGCGTCTATTCTGATGACGGAAGACTAAATTTAGGGAAAAACTTGCAGACAAAGAAAAAGATTGGGTAAAAGAGAGCGAGAGTGGGACAAGGCCTCTTAAATCCATCTAATTCTTTTGATACCTCCCCACCAGATTTGTTTTGTGATTGTTGCTCCATTTTTTTTGATCGGGAATGGATAGCTTAAAGAGGAATGAACGAAGAAGATGCAACTGGTAGAAGAAAAAAAGACTTTGTTTTGCGTGAAAGAGTCACATAAATTAAAAAAGTGAAAATTAAACCTAGGCCGTGAGATTTAAATCAAAGGCTAGGATGAATTGGTCCGTGTGGATCTGCAATGAATGATCGGGAAAGGATTTGGATCCAGTTATTAGGATAGCAAGAATTTGGATGTGAGTTTTAAAGACAGGTGTTGGTCAATTATTGGGTCGCCTAAGTTAGTAAAAATTGGGTACTGACACATTACCCAAGTATTATCTTGCTGACCGTTTGTTTACTTTTTTTCTCTCTTAAAATACTGTGATGACCCACCACTTTTCTTCTGGTCTTTATCTTTCTACCCCACTAGTTTGTTTACCCATTTCCCCCCTTTTTTCTCTTCTGACCCCACCTTTTTTTTTGTGGTTTATTAACCCATTTCTCTTTTTTTTTTTCTTTTTTTTTTTTTTTTTGTATGTATTTTTATTTTCTCTTTTAAGACTCCCACTGTATTTATCTTAAACTCTCACATTATTTACAAATATTGTATTACTTTTTTAAAAACAATGTAAATATTGTTTAATGCTTATTTTACGATAATTTAAATCCATCTAGGCTCCTGCCTAGATCTCGCCTAGGCACCTAGCTGCTAGGTCCCAGTTCGCTGTTTGACTAGCGCCTAACATTTTTTAGAATCTAATCCTAGCCAATTTAAGCTTCTTACATTGGCTTTGATATTATTGCTTACAACCGCTTTCTGGGAGATACTGTTTTCTGCTATGAATATTGACTCAAAATTTTGCACTCTCCAACGTGAAAGCAACCGCTTCGATTGAACCTTGCACTCTTTTGAATTTCGCCCCTCCCCTCGGCAAATCCTGGCTTCGTCATTGTTTACCAAGGATCTTTTTTTCTGATCATATTCTCTTGCTACAATATACATATTCTTTCATACACGTCGTTCACATACGCAGGCATGGAGAAACATCTCCTACATCCACGGATATGCGCGAATTTGGTTCCAACATTCTATTCATCAAGGATGGTTCACGATGTTGCACACATCACACCATTCTTTCTTTAGAATTACACTAGTAATTTGGTTCTCCTTCCTGGAGATATGTAAGCAGTTTGATATGGATTCAATCACACCCCCAATCAACCCCATTCCCACTCGCCAGAGTTCATGGGTAATTCTAGATTACCCCTCATTCCGCAAATGTGAACGAATTTAGTTCTAACACATTCCTAAAGCTTCTAGGGCTAAGAGGCATTTATATTTATTATTTATCTTATTATCAGGCAATAAAATTGGAGGTTTTTTTTCATACTTTCTCGTGGATTCCACACAACTCCCCACCCAAATTTATCTCATAACACGCATATCACAATAATTTGATGCATGAGCATATGAAAAGCTATAAAACAAATTTATATTTCCATGAACTCAAAGGCTTACCAAAAGAAAGGGAAACAACTTGTTTGGGCAAAGATTTCTCTAGAGAAGGATCCTCGGACCTCAGCACAGCTCCCCAAGGGATTGGCACTTTGGATGTGTAGTCGGGCTCTTGCTTGTTGATGTGCTATAAGAAGAAGACAAAGTTAGTTCTGAAAGGTGCCTTTGTGGGGCCTTAGATGTAGGCATTGAGGCTCGTAATCAAAACTAACTAAGTGCTAGGCGTGCCACTGCTATCTTAGTATAGCAGATGTAGAACAAGAGTGTTTTTAGTCAATTACTTGTGCCCTAAGTTACTCGGACTTCTTGTTATCAAAGGATTGTCGTGGATGGGTTAAGTTCACATTAAGTTCTTTTTCTTGCCTTGTAAACAAGGACTTTTAGTTCGTAGTCTTGTATGTTCGAATGAAGGGAGTCCAAATCCCCTTAAGTCATTTGTTTGGTTCCAAGTTGGTTTTAAATGGAAGCAAATCCGTAAGTGACTAGATCCAGATACAAATGAGACTCTTAAAGTAGGAAAATAGATGGAAATAACTTGAATACATACTGGAGAATGCATTAAGTAATAGATCTACAAATTTAGGAAACAAACAAAGAGTTTCGGGCAAGATTTCACCTTGTCTGACAAGGTTGAACTTTCTTCCAGTCACTTCTCTTTGAATTAACAGGGGTTTATATGTTAAAAAGGGATAGATGTTAAACAAGTTTACACAAGGGAATCGATACTACGCCACTAAGGGAGATAGTAGAGCTTTATCTAGACAAGAGATAGCTTGTTGTTAAAAATTACTGAATCTGGATTGATTTCAGCTTTTAAATGCAAATCTGGCTTAAGAGTAGAGTTTGTATGTTTGTTTGTTTGATTGGTTAAGTGTCTTTGTCTCTGGGGCCTTTTCTTCCTTTTTTAGGCTAATTAGGCCGACTACTGTGACTTTGCTCTTGCCCGAAAGCATCTGAAGGGTAGTGAGTCATTAGCTTTTTACTTGGAATGCCACTAGAAAGTGTTTTTTGGCTGGTAGTAGGTTAGTCTTCATCACTTGTCCCTTCAGTGGTAAGCATGTGGCTTGCATTTTGGCTAAGAAGGTTTCAATTTACCTCTAGGCTTGATACTAAGCTTCAGACAAGTCCTATTTAATTTGGCACCCTTGGGTTTTCCTTCATCTAAGTCCAATGTTCAAATATTAACCCAAACAGCGCCTCATTTAATCATTGTTGAGTCTACATCCGAAGATGCTAATAATGATTAAATAGCCATCGCACGCCTTTACTCTGGACTTGCACCATTTAAAACAGCCGTTGTGAACTAAACCTTTGCACTAACCCACGAATTCCATCGTTAATTAACTGCTCATTATATAATTCTCACTTAGACCCTTTGGCTAAATACCTTAGCAACTTCAAACCTTCGATTTCCCAGAACTTCCTAGAATTCTCAGAGCCTTTAGACTTTCCAAAAACTTCTCTCGTTCTTTCTCAGTCTTTACTTCTAATTCCAACTTTTTTTCTCATCTTCTCCTCAAAATCATCCAATGGCACCCAAAGTTGCTCGAACTCAATCTTCCTGCGAATTTGGTGAAGGCCTTTCCACCATGTGCCATTTACTTAATGGTCTGCATCGCCCTCGGGTAGGTGTGCACACTGAATTCTTCTTCGAGGAGGGAGAAGTGCATTCTTTGGGACCTGCATGGACTTCTCAGGTTCCTGTAACTGTAAAAAGCAACATACCCAAGGAGAAATGGCTCACTCTCAACCCATTTCAGGCTAAGTCGGCCATTTCGTCTTTTAAATGGTCAAACCACCGTCATGGCTTCCCACTTATGAAGGATGAGGCATGGACACAAGTCTTCAAGCTAAGGGCCTCGGGCAGGGTTGTAGATGTTACCCATAACTGGGCATTGGCTTCTACAGTATCTTCAGAAAGGCGCATTGCGTCCAGCTTCTGTTTTAGGACTTCTATGGCATTGAGGAGTTGCCGAGCAGCTTTAATCGCACCGGTAGATTCCACTTGTGAATATAAAGCTATCTTCCCTTGCACTGATATCCACAAGCCCAGACTTCTTCATGGCTTCTGCTTTCTTGATTACTTCATCATCATAGGTGTATGCTTCGGGATCAACTACCACGACCTTGTTGGTTTTAGGATTAATGTCAAAGACTTTGGTAGGACTTATGGAAGAAGGCTCTGCTATGGAGGCAAAGATTACAAAGGTGTCTTATGAAATTGAGCGGTTGGAGGAGCAACTATCTGTACTTAAGGCTGAACAAGTGACCTTAACCAAGTAGCCTCACCAGAAGATTGAAGAGGTCAAAGAAGTAAATCTTGAAGTTGAAGATGCTGAAGCACAGTTAGCTAATAGTAACATTGCTTTGGAGGAGCTAGGTAGAATATTCACTATCATGCATACATACCATTCTAGGATAGCTGCCCTAGCCAAAGATGTAAAACTATTGAGCTTAATCTTATGTAACTTCAACATTCAATTAAATGAAAATGACTTCTTTAATCTACTCTAGCTTGCATTTCCTCCTTGAAACTTAACTATGATGAGCATATAAGCTGACTTTTGGATCTCTTACAATGTCTAAACTTCTTCAATGTAACAATCACTAACATCCCACAAGGTTGGGTGATATTTCTTAAAAAACTTAGCATTAATTGGATGCCTTTGTAAGCTTCCTTCCAAATCTGCCAAGTAATATCCCCATTTGTCTAGTACTTGGTTGATAACAAAAGGACCTTCCCAAGTAGGGCTCCACTTCCCAAAGCCTCTGACTTGAGCTCCCAAAGGTAGCACTGCTTTCCATACTAAGTCTCATTCCTTGAAGGTTTTCAATTTCACCTTTTTGTTGTATGCTCGGGCAACAGCTCTCTTTCATTCTTGAATTTTATTTAGAGCATCAATTCGAGCTACATATAGATCTTCAACTCCTTGACACATAGCCTGAATATATTCTTCACTATGCAACCCAAATTGGTTTTGAATCCTAACATAACTCACATTTATCTCCATGGGGAGCACGACGTCTTGCCCGAAGGTTAGGGCATAAGGAGTAGTTCTAGTTCCTGCCCTTTTGGAGGTTCTGTAAGCCCACAAAGTGTCTCATAACTTTTCATGCCACTCTTCTGGACTATCTGCCACCATTCTTTTGATAATGTTCACCAAGATCTTGTTGCTGGCCTCTGCTTGACTGTTTGATTGAGGGTAGTAAGGACTAGATTGGATCATCTTTATCTTGAACTTACTTACAAACTCCTCTACTTCCCTTGAAATAAAAGATGGCCCGCAGTCTGTGACAATTGTCTTGGGTACCCCAAATCTGTGTAAGATTTTGGTTTTAATGAACTTCTTAACTGCAGTTGAAGTAATGGTCTTCATAGCTAAAGCTTCGACCCACTTAATGAAGTAATATGTTGCCATGATTATGAATGTATGTCCCTTGCTAGAAGCTGGATAAATTTGCCCGATGAGGTCCATTGCCCATTCTATAAAGGGCCAAGGCTTAACCACAGGGTTCAAGGGTACCGAGGGCACATGTTGGAGAGGTCCATGTCTTTGACATTTTTCACACCCTTGGGCATAAGCTTTGTAGTCTTTCTACATCTCGGGCCAGAAATAGGCATATCTTTTAAGCAACCATCTCATCTTAGTTCCAGCTTGATGTGCCCCACAGATTCCTTCATGTACTTTGGCCATTACCCTCATTGATTCTTCCTGGCCTAAGCACTTTAGCAGAAGTCCATCTGAAGTCTTTCTTAAAATAGCTTTGTTCCACAAATCATACTTAGTTGCTTGTCGTCTATTTTTCTTACTTGTAAGGAAGGATGGATCTTTCAAATATTGAACAATAGGTGTCATCCAATCCTCTATCTCCATTTCCTCAGCCATCACATCTAGGCTGAATCCCCTTTCAAAGATAGAAGGGAGATTTCTTTTCTGAACTTTTATATCCCCTTCAAAATTCCTTTCTTGGATCTATGCTCCAGAAGCCAATTGTGCCATCTCATTGGCAATTACATTTGATTCTCTGGGGATATGGCTGACTGATATTTTAGTGCCCTAATAACTCAATAGTTGTGTAGATGCCAAATAGTAACCTGCCATGGTGATGTGTCTACACTTGTATTCTCCATTTAACTGATTGATCACCAACTCTGAATCACCAAACACCTCAACTTCAGTTGCCCAAACTTTATTAAGATTTCCACGCTAATTATCAATGCCTCAAACTTTGCTCGATTGTTTGTAGTCTCTTGATAATCCATGAGGAATGAATAATAATAGTGAGTACTTCTGGGATCAATGGTGACAATCCCAGCTCCAACACCATTTTGAGTGCAAGAACCATCAAAATACAGTCTCCAATGAGTGATCCAGAGGCTAGTTATTCTTTTTATCTCTTGCTGGATCCATTATTCTTTGCCTGAGAAGGCTTTGCTTGGCGAGATCCACACATTTGCCACTTCTAGAGTTCCTCGGATGTTGATAATCTCCTATTGAGACTCGTGGTGCTCAACCAAGAAGTCTGCAATTGCTTGTCCCTTGATCGCTCTTTGAGGCACATATTGAAAACTGAACTCTGAAAGTGCTAGAATCCACTTTCCGATTCTTCCAATCAGGATTGGTTTTGACAGCATGTACTTGATCACATTTGTCTTGCCGAAGATGTGGATGTGGCAAGGCAATATGTAATGCCTTAGCGTGCAGGCAGTGAAGTATAGAGCCAAACACAACCTCTCTATTGGTGTGTATCTTGTCTCTACCTCAGTAAGGATTCTACTGAGGTAGTATATTGCTTGTTCATTCCCTCATTCATTGTTTTAGGCCAGCAAGCTTCCCATTGACTTTTCAGAGGCAGAAATATAAAGCTTTAACCCTCTGAGGTGGCATGAGCATTGGTGGAGAGGTCAAGTAAGACTTTATGCTGTTGAAAGCCTCTTGATGTCGTGGGCCCCACTCAAACTCTTCTTTGTCTTTCAATCTTAGCAGAGGAGTTATCGGTTGAATGTTGCCCGCCAAGTTAGCAATGAATCTCCTTAAGAAGTTGATTTTTCCTAGCAGCTGATGTGAAAATTAACTTGACACACAAATTAAACCCTCTTTTTATCGATTGTAGCAAAGTATGTAAGTAGGGATCGTTCTAGGCCGGGGATTAGGAGGGATTGCTAAACCACTTGAAAAATGACTCAAAAACTTAAAACAAAGTTAAAACACTAAATTAGACTCAAAGAATGCAAAACTATACTTTAAAACACTAAGACAAACCAAAAGACTCAAAACAGCAAACAAACACTCAAAACTGCCTTAAAAACACAAACTGGCTGTTTTGGACTCTAAACATAATTTTGGACGAAAATAAGTTTTAACTTGACTCAAAACACTCAAAAACACAAACTAAAACAGTTTCTAACTAATATGACTCAACAAAGTAAAGGGGGAATTGGTTTTGACGAATTTGAAAACAAAACATAAACTTTGTAAAACAAAACAGATTGTAAAACGAAATTGGTTAAAGTGAATGGATGGAAGGCTAGCTAAGGGGTTCTTCTCCACACATGTCATACTTGCATACAAAACGATTTCTAATTGCAATTCAATAAACCACGAATTCTCAACACTCCAAGATAATTAGGTCTGCTTAAATTAACTCTCAGATTTCCCTTATGTTAATGAATTGGATGGAAACTGCGCATCACAATCAAATTATTCTTCAAGAGTTCTCTATATGAAAGCGCATACTAGAGATACAACCAAAGATCATTACGTTCAATGGAAATCATAAGTATTGACGAGGCACTTGTAACTATGAAAGCGCATGATACTTATGCCAAGAATTTACTTAACACAATTGAGATCATCAACCTTTACTACTTGTGAATATAAAGTTGTAACGATTAGGTGAAACTTCCTTATATCCTAGCATTAGATTTATGCATGACAATTAAGCGTGCACTCTCAACCAACACACACAAATCAGTTTAATATGAACAGATAAGTAAATTGAATTCACAACTTATGAAACGCAATTAGAGGTAATCAAATCATATAGCAAGCATAAACATGGTTTCGAATTCCCCCCTAGCCAAGGGGAATTTAGTTCCTCATACTCACAGAACAAAGAGTATTAAATTTAAACATTGAAATCAAAGGAAAGAAAACACCTAAAACTTCCAGCAATTCAAACTTGAATGGCATGCACGTCCCAGGGCTCATTCTCCTCCTCTTTGCTACGGCACAAGGTCTTGGGACAGGTTTAGGGGGTTATGAATGGTGTAGAAGGCTGGGTTATTGGCTAGGATGGATGTATGGTGCGGCAGGGAGTGAATTAGGTCAGAAACTATGGAGAATGGTGAAGGATGGGTGCGGCAGAGAGTGGTGGATGATTTCTGGCGTGAATGATGTATATGGAGGTGGTGTGCACGGCAAAGGGTGGAGAAATATATATATATATATAGGCACCAAAAACCCTAGATGAATCAGATTAGGACTTCTAGAAAGCCAAATCCATCCAGAAATAGGTTCAAAACAATCAGATTTCTAATGGGAAAGGGCCTAAGGTGCGGCAGGTTTGGATAAGGAGGGATAAGGCTTCTAGAAAGCCTTGCAAGGCAAGGAAAAAGGATTCTAGAAGGGAAGGAGACGCCAGATTTTCAAGGTTCTAGAAGGAATGTGTTTTGTGGCAGATTTTGGGGCTTCTAGAGGGATTTGGGGCGCCACTTTTATAGGACAAGGGATAAGACTTCTAGAAATCAGGTTTTAAGTCCCCTAAACTGAAGAAAACAGGTTAGGATAAGATTAGGATAAGATTGGATAAGGTAAGGTAAGATAGGATAAGGATTGGATAAGATAAGATAAGGATTGGATAAGATAAGATAAGATAAGGTTGTTTTAGATAATGTTTTGGATAATTCTCCTTCTTTTGAGCTGATTCCTTATCTTCTTTATCTTTGACTTCTTTCTTCCATCTTCTTAGCTGATTTCAAGCCTTTATATCTTCAATTTCGTCCATCAACTTGCCTCCATGCTTGCACTACCCAATCTTGGCCCAAAAATGCTCTAGAATGCTCCAAATTGCTTCTTTTTGCATACTTGCCCTTAGAACCTGAAAATACATCAAACTAGCTTAAAAGACTACTTTAACTAAGGAAAAACAACATAAATGCACAAGAACAAGCTAACTAAGGTGCATGAATATGCTCCTATCAGCAGCCTTTGCAGTTGTACTTTATTGGTGGGAGGAGGTGATTCCACTATTGCCCGAGCCTTGTTCTCGTCAACCTCCACCCCTCTTTGATGAACAAGGAATCCCAAAAAGTTGCCCGATTTACCCCAAAAGCACATTTCTTAGGATTCATTTCTAGGTTATGGATCCTCATTCTTGTTAGGGCTTGTCTGAGATCTAGCAAGTGCTGTTCTTCAGTTTTAGACTTCACCACGATGTCATCAATGTATACTTCCATGCTATGGTCGATTAAGTCATGAAAAATGGCATTCATTGCTCTTTGAAAGGTTGCATTAGCATTTTTGAGCTCGAACGGCATCACTAAGTATTCATATGCTCCAACATGACGTGGGCACCTGAAAGATGTTTTGTGTATATCTTCTTTAGCCATTTTTTTTCTTATTATAACCGGCATTCCGATCCATGAAAGATAGGACTTTGTGTTGGCAACTGCATCTATGGATAAGTCAGCCATGGGCATGGGATATTCATCTTTAGGCATAGCTTCATTAATGTTTCTATAGTCAACACAACATCGAACTGCATTAGTTATAGCCTTCAATACAGGTACAATGTTGGCCAACCACTCGACATATTTGACAGGCCTAAAAAATCCAGCCTTACCAGCCTCTCAATCTCTTCCTTGACTTTTTCTTCAATCTCTTTTGACATCCCCCTTGGTGCTTGCTTCATAGGTTTATATCCCTCCTTAATAGACATTCTGTGTTCTACTAAGGTTGAATCTAAACCTGGCATCTCAGTCTAATGCCAAGCAAAACAGTCTTTAAACTCATGTAGAAGACTGACTATCTTTGCCTGAACTTCAACTTCCAACAGGCCACTGATTTGTATAGGCCTTAGATCTTCCTTAGTCCCCAAATCAATGGTTTCTAAGGGGTCTTGTACCTCTGGTGGTGGCTTGTCAGGCTTTGTACACAAAAATTCGACTAACCCTAGACTTTTGGGTAAGTCTTCTGGCCCATCCAGGTCTTACATACATTCAGCCATCTGGATAGTTGCTTCTAACTCATTTCCAAAAAAACTCTTTTTCATTTTTTTTCTTGTTGCTTAAAGCTTCTTCCTCTTGTTCTTCTGCCAAGTTCTCCTTTTGATGCTTCATTTCTCTTCCATACACCAACAATCTTTTGATTAAGGACCTGACTGCAACTACTTAGTCATTTCTTCTTTGTTTTGACATCACTGGTGTTAGGGAGTTAGGACAATATGGGGCCTATCCTATTCTTCCTTGGTAAGGAATAATCCTTGTTCCAGAAGCTTTTGGGCTGTCACCTTAGTCGGGCGGTCGTTCTTATTAGCTCCTAAGCGCTGGAGAATCCCAATACTAGGATTATAAAGGCTGGCTTCTACCACATTGGCAGTGGGGAGGAATGGCCGTGACTCGGCCTCCACCATCTCCCAAAATCCTGGTTCTATGGCTCATTCCTTGTGGTAAACTGCTACCTGTTGGTGCAGGGTGGAAGGCACAGAGAGACTCTGATGAATCCAATCTGGGCCTAGTAAAGCTCCATAAGTGGAAGTGTTGTCCACCACGAAAAACGCTAACATGATTTGCTTGGAACCCAAGTCAACCTCCAGGGGCAATATCCCATGAGTTTTAGTGATGGCTCCAGAGAAACTGGAAATTATTAGATCCATGGGGATGAGATCATCCTCACTTCTACATAACCTTTTCATCTGCCTATATGGTAACACATTGACCGCAGCTCCTCCATCGGTCAAAACCCTCTTGAAGGGCATTCCCTCCAGATAAGCAGTGACATAAATAGACTTAAGATGGTTGGCTAGGGTCAAACTCGGGCGACTGAAGACCATTATGTCTGAGTACACTCTCTCGAGCTCTGTTTTTGTGAGCTCAGGCAAACCTATTATGCTTGGCTCATCTTTTCCTGCTTCTTCAACACTAACATATGCCATTATAGGCTCTGTTGCCAAGTAATCACCCTCTATTGTGGCAGGTTGATCATGCTTGGGACAAAACATTGCAGATATAACAAATGTCATGTTTACATGGAAGTTGCTAGGTTCAGGTAAGTCTTCCTTATTGCCCCCAATGTGGTCCATAAATTCATCTAACCAGGCCTGTGCTTCTTTTGGCAACATCAGCTCGGGCAACCTTTCTTTCCGAGTTATGCCAAAGTTCTGTGCTTGCACTAGGTTCTCACAGAGAGTATCAACCAACAACGGTGGGGGCATTCCTCTCTTAGGCGAGATAGTTCCAAAACATATTGGCTCCGGGCTCCTGATGTGAAATTAAATTGCACTCAAACTTAAACCCTATCAATGTAGTATATGTAAGTAGGGATCGTTCTAGCCGGGGATTATAAGGGATGCTAATCTACACTAATTAAACTCTAAAACACTAAACTAGACTCTATAGACTCAAAACAATAAAAACACCAAGAAACAATAAAAAAGACTCAATTCTAGACCTAACAATTGGTTTTGACGAAAATAGAACTTAAAAGACTCAAACAACTAAAAGAAAACAGGTTTTGACTCAATAAACAAGACTTAATGAAAAGGGATTTTATTTTGACGAAATTGAAAGTTTAAAACAGAAACTTGTAAAACAAACTCAAAAGACACGAAATTGGTGAAATAGAATGGTGAAAGGCCAGTTAGAGGGTTCCTTCTCCACACATGAAACATATGCATACGAATCACAGTAATTCTTTCGACAAACCATGAATGACAATGCCCTGAATTAATTGTATTGAACTAATTAATTCTCAAATTTCCCTAGATTCATTGAATTGAATGGATAACGCATCACAACCAAATTATTCTTTATAAAGCTCCCTAACTACGAAAAGCATGATAGAGACACGAAACAAAGATCATTAAGCTTTGTGAAAACCATAAGTATTGACAAGGCATTCATAACTATGAAAAGCATGTTACTTTTGCCTAGGATTTACTTAACACAATCGTGACTAGCGACTTTTACTACTCATGAATATAAGTTCATAACCATTAGGTGAAACTCCCTTATATTTTAGCATCAAATTCATGCATGCAAACTAAGTATGCATCCTTAATCAACACATAAGAACAAGTTCTTAATAAAACAGATAAGTAAACCACATCCATGATTCATGAAACAATAACTAGAGGAAATCAATTCATATAAAATATAAGTCCATGGCTTCGAATTCACCTCTAACTAAAACGAGTTTAGTTCCTCATGTTCGCAATTAAACAAAGATAACTTAAATTAAACATTGAAAACAAAGATAGAAAACACCTACAAGCGCTCCAGCAATCCAAGGCTTGAATGGCAGGCACGGCACTAAGTTCTCTCTTTTCCTTCCTTGCACAGCTGCGGCACAATGAGTGTGTGTGCAAACTAAGTATGCATCCTTAATCAACACACAAGAACAAGTTCTTAATAAAACAGATAAGTAAACCACATCCACGATTCATGAAACAATAACTGGTGGAAATCAATTCATATAAAACATAAGTCCATGGCTTCGAATTCACCTCTAACTAAAGCAAGTTTAGTTCCTCATGTTCGCAATTAAACAAAGATAACTTAAATTAAACATTGAAAACAAAGATAGAAAACACCTAGAAACACTCCAGCAATCCAAGGCTTGAATGGCAGGCATGGCACTAAGTTATCTCATCTCCTTCCTTGCATAGCTGTGGCACAATGAGTGTGTGATGGATGGATGTAGGTGAGTTACGGTAGAGGGTGGTGGTTTGAATGGTTTAGCAGATTGGGGTATATATAAGCCTAGGGATTACTTGGCCTACGTTTTCAAGGAAAAGGATTTAGGACTCCAATCCAACAAGGAAAAGGCCTTCTAGAAAGGTTGGGGCGCCAAAAATTTTAGGGCTTCTAGAAAAGAGTGTTGTGGCATGTTTCTAGAAGGAAAAAGCCTTCTAAAAACAGGTTTTAAGTGTCCTAATATGAAAAGGAGTCCCCCTTGCAGCTGGAATTAAGTTAGGATAAGATTAGGATAGGATAAGATAAGATAAGGTAAGATAAAGTTAGTTTGGATAAGATAAGGTTGGATAAGGTTTTGGATAATGTTCCTTCTTTTTAGTGGATTCCTTATCTTCAATGACTTGAATTAATTTCTTCAACTCTTTTGCACATTCCTAGCCTCTCTTGAACTTCAATTTCGTCCATCCACCTTGATCCATGCATGTGATATCCATTCTAAGCCCAAAACTGCTCTAAAATGCTCCAAAATGCATCTTTTTGCCAATTTTGCCAATTGGACCTACAAACACACGAAAATAGCTTAAAACACTATAATAAGTAGAAACTAACTAAGAAAATGCAAGGAAACAAGCTAACAAAGTAGCATAAATATGCTCCTATCAGCTCCATCTTGGTGTTGGTATCATTACCATGTCCTCTTGAGCTCTCCTTAGGATTCTATACTTCCCAGGATGAGGGCTTTGTGGCACATGGCCTCCTTCCCCCTCAGTCTTGCTATGTGCCTTTTCTACCTCCTTTTTGCTTCTCCAGTGAAGTTGATTTCTTCCCCCATGAGGTACTTTCTCAAACTTCACATTTTCAGAGGTTTCTAAGGCAGTGGGGACTTTTAATGAGTTCATGTGGGCTTTGTGCTACCTCTAAACTCTCCTGATCATAAAGGCTCCCATTTCTTTGACAAGCCTCTCATCTTTTCCTACTACGTACCATTTTCGCCCGAGTCGGGCATAATCTTTCTTAACGAATGAGGATATAATGATCTTTGTTATTCCCTTCATTCTGACATCATTGTAACTTGGTTGGTGAGGCCTTACATCCACCTATTTTGGTATTTTGGCTTCTCTGTCCTCCACCTCTTCAGAGGCTTCATAATTTCTGAATACCTCTGATAAGCCATTTGATTGAGAATCTCATCCCAACCTTTGGAAAACATTTCTGTAGGTCTCTTTCTCAACTGCCTGCATGATACTTCTATGGGCTTCTTGTTCCTCTTTCTCATTTCTCCTGATCAATTCCTGATCAATAATAGCTCCTGATGTGGGTACTTCTAACTCACATTCACACTGGCACTCACTACACAAAACCAGTCCTTTAACTATAGCTGCTTTGGGTTTCTCGAACAACTTGGTAGTTCATTCTGTAGGTCTATCAACTTGCCTTCTCTCTGCTTTCACTTCCTAGGTAGCTTTCCCTTTCCCTTTTTCCGCCCAAGTCAAGTTAATCATGTTTATTGGGGCTTCTAGGAAGGGATCCGTGTCAATCATCATATTGGCCTATAGTTTTTCCAACATCAACTTTCCTTTCATTATTAGGTCTTGTATCCAATCCTTGAATTGGACACAGTTGGTTATGGAGTGATTGAAGGTATAGTGTAGCTTGCAATACTTCTTTCCGCGTAGGTCTTCTGGTTTAGGCATCTTTTTGGTGCTGTTGGGCATAATCACTCTTACCCGCACCAACTCTTCATAGATCTTCGAGGCCTTGGTTAAATCAAAAGAATAACTCTGGTATTTAGGGGGCTTCATAGGGACAAATCTACCATTATTCACCACCGCTTTCTAATCCTTGACTGGTTGGACTAACCCCTTCACTGTTAAAGGTTTGAAGGGGGTAGTCATCTCTACTGCACACATGTCCATCCCTTCTATTCCATGGCCATCATTTTGTTATGGCTTAGCTCATTCAAACCCCACTTGGTGAATTGTAGCTTTATTTTTGTAAAAATGAGGAGCCTTAGATAAGTGCTTCACTTGCTGTTCCTCAAGCAATAGCTTTTTGTACTTTGTGGCAGCAATTACCAACTTTTGTAACTCATTGAACTGTACATCACAAAACTTAAAGCCTTCTGAGCAATGGATATGAGTTGGGCATGATTCATAGGGAATTGGCACCTCATTCTTGTTGTTTTGAACCTCATCATGAAGTCTTCTGTAGACTTATATTCGTATTGCTTCACCTCCACTAAATCATTGATAGACAT
The DNA here is from genome assembly GCA_024362995.1 of Heteromeles arbutifolia. Taxonomy (NCBI): domain Eukaryota; kingdom Viridiplantae; phylum Streptophyta; class Magnoliopsida; order Rosales; family Rosaceae; genus Heteromeles; species Heteromeles arbutifolia. The sequence continues at coordinate 38,995,758 of JANCRC010000001.1, read as the reverse complement.
CTTGGGCTCCGTCCTATAAAACTGCTCATGGAAAGCAACCTCCATTTGCCCCTAGTTAGCAATAGAAGTGGGGGGCAACATAGAATACCGTTGAGATGCTAGGCCAACCAATGAGTTCCCAAACAATCTTAACTTATAATTAGGATTGTTTTCAAATGCCACGCAATGATTGGTGAACTTAAAGATGTGATCTCTAGAGGATACAATGCCATCATCCCCACTAAAAGTAGGAAACACGGGCATCTTGAAGTTGAGTGGAAAGGGATTCTGCTCATTAATATACTTCGGGTATGGCTTTTGGTAGGTGATCCTGAATAGCGGGCGAGCTTGGGGTTGAGCATTCTGGGCCACCATCCTTCTTAACTCAGCTAACTCATCTCTAAGTTGCTGATTAGCTGTATTATTGTATGGGGTATGTAGGGCTCCCCATTTCGGGCTGCGATCATTGCCCGATAAGGTTTCCTTCTTTGGGTCAGGCTGTCTCCACTTGGCATCCCCTCCCTTACTGGCCAATGGTGGGGGCCTACAAGGAGGAGGCTTGTCTGCCTTGGTAAGCTCACATTTTCCACTGGATTCTTCGATTAACTGGGGTATCCCATACTTCTTTCTTTCTTGCCCGCTTTGCTCCTACTATCTAGTGGAAATAATAGGGGGTCGAGCAACTCCGCTTATGGGATCTCCTTTAACACTGGCTGACTGGCTCCAGATCATTCCTTGTTTTTTCCTTTATCCTTCTTTTCGTCAAGCAAAGGAAATAGGGGGATAACTGGTTCTTTCTCAAGATTAGCCTCTCTCATCACTTCCCTAGCATAACCATTTTTTGGAGTATAGTACTCCAGATCTAATCTTCTTTGCAAACTCCCTATTAAAGAACAGAGTCTGCTTACTTCTCCTCTGGTTTCCAGAGTGATTTTCTCTATACTTTTCAACACTTGTACCATGGTGGTGTGCAAATCTTCATTTGTCACCTTTCCTCCTGATTTTTTAGATGAAGTTGGGCTCTCTAGAATAGCTGGTCCTTGAAGGGAAGGAAAATCCTCTTGATGATTTGCCATGCTTGATCTTGGTAGACACTGCGGTGTCTTGTATTCTGTGTTCCACTTAAAGGTTTTCTCCTTCCTTCTCTTTCTTGGCATACAAGACTAAATAGGGTCCCACTGGGCGTGCCAAAACTATGTTCGGGCAAAGATTTATCTAAAGAATGATCCTCGGACCTCAGCACAGCTCCCCAAGGGATTGACACTTTGGATGTGTAGTCGAGCTCTTGCTTGTTGATGTGCCACATGAAGAGAACAAAGTTAGTTCTGAAAGGTGCCTTTGTGGGGCCTTAGGTGTAGGCCTTAAAACTCGCAATCAAAACTAACTAAGTGCTAGGCGTGCCACTGCTATCTCAGTATAGCAGATGTAGAACAAGAGTGTTTTTAGTCGATTTGCGCCCCAAGTTACTCGGACTTCTTGTTATCAAAGGATTGTCGTGGATGGGTTACGTCCACATTAAGTTCTTTTTCTTTCCTTATGAACAAGGACTTTTAGTTCATATTCTTGTATGTTCAAATGAAGGGAGTCCAGATCCCCTTAAGTCATTTGATTGGTTCCAAGTTGGTTTTAAATGGAAGCATATCCATTAAAGTGACTAGATCCAGATACAAATGAGACTCTTAATGTAGGAAAACATATGGAAATAACTTGAATACATACTGGAGAATGCATTAAGTAATAGATCTACAAATTTAGGAAACAAACAAAGAGCTTCGGGCAAGATTTCACCTTGTTTGGCAAGGTTAAACTTTCTTGCAGTCACTTCTCTTTCAATTAACAGGGGTTTATATGCGAAAAAGGGATGGATAGTAAACAAGTTTACACAAGGGAATCGATACTACGCCACTAAGAGAGATAGCAGAGCTTTAAACTGGACAAGAGATAGCTTGTCACTAAAAAGGACTGAATCTGGATTGATTTCAGCTTTTGAATGCAAATCTGGCTTGAGAGCAGAGTTTGGATGTTTGTTTGTTTGATTGGTTAAGTGTCCTTGTCTCTGGGGCCTCTTCTTCCTTTTATAGGCCAATTAGCCCGATTGCTGTGACTTTGCTCTTGCCCGAAAGCATCTGAAGGGTAGTGATTCATCAACTCTTTACTTGGAATGCCACTAGAAAGTGTTCTTTGGTTGGTAGTAGGTTAGTCTTCATCACTTGTCCTTTCAGTGGTAAGCACGTGGCTTGCATTTTGGTTGAGAAGGCTTCAATTTGCCTCTGGGCTTGATACTAGGCTCCAGGCAAGTCATCTTTAATTTGGCACCCTTGAGCTTTCCTTCATCTAAGTCCAAAGTTCGAATATTAACCCAAACACAACTAACAAACTTACATTTGTAAATACTCAAAGGTTGACCCAGGATCATTCCTAACCATAAAATTAAGGGTGGTCTTTTGCCCAATAGGGTCCGACCTTGCCACCTCTAGTAGACAATTGAGTGACTCCAAAATTAATGAACATGCTGTGCATCTACTGTACTCCGTGGGTTAAAAAATATATTAATAAGGGAATCTCATTCCAATGGAAGGGACGAAGAATCTACATCACTCTAGTATTTCTAGAGCATACACGATTGCATATTTCTATTGGTTGAATTTTTTAGTTATACAGTGACCGGGTTGACAATAATTCAGATCAAAACCTATATATTATTCCGTATACGTCCATATATTTGTGGCCAATAATAGACTGGTTTGACTTGGACTAATAATATGATAAATGGCTTTTAACCAACTACCCTTGTCACCCTCCCGTGATGCAAACTATAACTAAGATGTTTCTTATACTATGCAGACGAGCAGCTTTTATCAATTTCGTATATTTATTATGGGAGTTTTTATTTGTAGTTATGCAGTTAGTCTATGGTATACTTTAAAGAAGAGAAGTGCTAATTATCTTTAATTTTAACGATATTTTTGTAATGTAATCACGTTTATGCATAACAGTTTATGATAATATAAAAAATTGTCTGCAATGTAAACACAGTTTATTACAGTAATAATGATTCCATTCTATTTCAATAACTATAACCTTCGCTTTCTGTGTTACAACATGGCATTAGAAACTAGAGAGGTGTTGCAACCTTTTGAGAAACCAAAGAGGTTCTAGGGGGATTCCCTTAGAAATGCTTCTGCATGTATTCTTGTCCTAATCGCTGGTGCTAGTTAGCCTGGATTCATGCTGCATATGCCTTCTTTGACTAGATATATGTGAAGTTCCTTGCGTGGTAAAATATGTGGTGGGTTCACGTTCACCTTGATTAGAGCGAGGTTGTTGTGGATCTCTTTAAGAGGTTAGAGGGGTGAATTTTTTAGTGCTGTTGGCTAGATTTGTGAACTTTACGATGTAAAGGTGGAGAAGACTAGTGGATATCTTTCAGCTTTAGTGTTATCTAGGTGAGTTTGGTGCTCTAAATTATAAAAAATGCTACTCTTATTATCTACTTCTATCTTCATTTGTATCACTCTCTAATAGAGATGGAACCCACATGCGTTGGTGAGCCCTACCTCTATTAGAGAGGTGGTACAATTGATGGTACAAATAAGGGTAAGTGTAGCATTACTCCTAAATTATATAAGAGTTTTGGTTGATTTAAGATCAATTGAGTAGTTTTTACATCATAATACTGGATGTGCATTGTTTGAATTTGTTGATTGAATGTTAAATATTGCTTTGGGATCATAAGGTGATTTGAGAGATTTTATCTATTACATGATCTTCCAACATCGAATGCGTTGGTTTCTATGATTTTCCTCCTTTCTGATTCTTGCAACATGTTGTGAATATTATTTTGTATTTTTTTCATATTATTGTTTGTAAGTATCCTCCTCTTTGAATCATATACTTCATCTGATTGCAATCTTTTTTCCCTTGTAGAATTGTTTATATATGCGATCGCGTGAACGATTATCATTGGAACTTTTACCTTCTCAATATTGACTGCCATTTACTCATGTATATATAACTCTTCCAACATACAAAATAAATGAATAAATGAATAAATAAACACCTCAAGAAAGAAAAACTGATGGTTGAACAGTCTCTTTGACCTATCTCTGCCGTCCCCCAGGTGTAAGAGCAGCGGAGTGCCAAAAAATTGCGTGTGCTTCTCTCTGCGAAACATGCCGGCCTTCAGATTATAATAGCATTTGGATCCAATCAAGCGCCTAATTAACGTGTCACTGAAATAATTCATTTAACCCGTAATTTTTTATGCTCATATAGTCTATTATTTCTTTTATCATTGAAAGTAACACACTTGTTTCCTATTTGGTTCTACAACTCCTAGTTCCTTTAATTCTTCTTATTTTGGAATGTAACGTACAGTCCTTATCAAAGGATTGCTGAGCTGACTTTTTCCCTATTGTATATTGTTGACTTTTAGTTCCACTTCATCTACAATAATCCTGGCCGTTGATCAAGTTGACTTTGTTTATTGTGCTACTATCACTTTCATTGGTTGGCCATGATGGATTCGGGATTTGGGACTTGTATGTAGTGAATGAACATTTGGGGGTCTAGTTAGTTAAGAGGTGAATATGGCTTAATAAGTTAAAACTGTTAACCAAGATTGATCTGATGCAGCAAGGAAGATGAATGCAGCAGAAAATGTAGAAACAGAGAGAGAGAAATAATCTTGTTTGTATTGAAAAATATTCACTAACTCTTTGATTACATTTACATTGTAGTATTTATATGTAACTGAGTTAGCTTATAGGCTAAGCTAATTCTTTTAACAAATTCTCAACTGATTGCCTAATCTTATGACACATGTCAAGATAGTAACCCTTAGATTGACTACTCCTTACATCCCCCCTCAAGCTCAGGGACAGTGAAACTAAGTATGAGATTGTCACAATGAGCCTTGAACAAAGGTGCAGACAGACCTTTAGTTAATATATCAGCTAATTGCTCAAGAAAAGAAACAAATTGAACCAACTACACCTGTTTTGCCACCCTTTCCCTCACAAAATGAACATCAATTTCAATATGTTTTGTGCGCTGATGCTGGACAGGATTACATGTAAGAGCAATTGTTGAGAGATTATCACAATATAGGGTAGGTGCACCAGAAAGAGGAACTTGCAGAAACTGCAACAGTTGTTTAATCCAATCGATCTCAGCAGCCGTTGTAGACAGTGCTCGATATTCTGCTTCAGTGGAAGAACAAGAGACAGTGTTTTGTTTCTTGGAAGACCATGAAATAGGGTTTGAGCCAAGAAAAACAACCAACTCGGTAGTGGATCTCCTATCATTCGGATCCCCTGCCCAATCAACATCACTAAATGCTTGTAAATCCAATCCTCCTTTGGTATAATGATGTACACAACCTTTAGTAGCTTTGAGATATCGTAAAATTCGTTTAACAGCCACAAAGTGAGCTTCCATAGGACACTTCATGAACTGACATACCTGATGCACAGCAAATGCAATATCAGGTCGAGTAAACGTGAGGTACTGAAGTGCTCCCACAAGGTTTCTATATAATGGTGGATTATTGTAGGGCTTCCCATCATCCTTTAATAGTCCATTGTAAGGTAAACAAGGACTAGCACACGGTTTAGACATCTCCATTCCATACTTAAGGAGCAAATCACTCACATATTTGTCTTGAGAGAGAAATAAACCATCCTTCTGATGAACAACCTGAATACCAAGGAAGTAGTGCAATGGCCGAACGCTTGAGTAAGAGCATGGATAACATCAGATATTGCTTAAGATGCACTGCCCATGATGATAATGTCATCCACATATAAGAGGAGAATCACAACTGTACCATTCACAGCATTAACAAATAAAGAAGAATCACTATAGGTAGATTGAAAGCCCAAAGATGGCAAGAAACTAGTAAATCTGTCATTCCAAGCTCTTGGGGCTTGCTTGAGACCATAGAGAGACTTGTGTAACTTGCAAACATAGTCATTGTGAGTAGGGTCCAGAAAACCAGGAGGTTGAGCCATATAGACCTGGTTTTGTAACACCCCATGCAAAAAAGCATTTTTCACATCAAGTTGTCTAAGATTCCAATTAAAGTGAGTAGCCAAAGCAAGTACTAACCTCACAATGGTTGGCTTAACCACAAGACTAAATGTCTTTCCGTAGTCTATATCTTCTTCTTGATTGAAGCCTTTTGCAACCAATCGAGCCTTATACCTCCCTATAGAACCATCTGCATTCTTTTTAATCTTGAACACCCACTTGCAGCCGACCAAGTTTCTGTGAGGAGGAAGAGGAACAAGAGACTAGGTTCCTTGATTTTTAAGAGCACTCAATTCATTTTGCATCGTAGCCAACCATACTGGAGATTTTAATGCTGATTTGTATGTTGCAGGTTCAACCTTAGTAAGATCAGTACCATTATGTTCATGAACAGAAGCTAGTAAAGCAACCTTTTTTGAAATGCCACTCTTGGACCGAGTCTGCATAGGGTGAAGATTCAATGGTGGTATAGACAAAACCACTTGAAGTTGTTCTCCCTGAAATTCAGGAACCACAGAGAGTGAATGGGAGGATTGCTGTGCAGTGCCAGTAATGGGTGAAGTTGCAGTAGAAGATTTGGAACTTGAATCACTTGGAGTTGCAGAACGGTGATAATTCAAATCTCCAGGACTGACTTCAGTTGGCATAGGCACATATTCAAGGCTTGGTGTATGAGATAATGAGGGTGATAATGAAGTAGGTATAGAGTTAAACTAGGGTGTAACTATAACGTTATGCTAATTTGGGGTTAACACAGGTGGAGATGTGGATACTATAGGCAGTGAAGTAGATATTTTGGAGCATTGAGAAACCAAAGTGAGATATGGAAATTCTGTCTCATCAAATAGAACATGACGAGATATAAACACTCTCATTTTGTTAACTTCAAAACAAATGTAACCCTTATATTTTGAAGCATACCCTAAGAATATACACTTTGTAGTTCGAAGGTGCAGTTTCGTATAGTTATAAGGTCTAAGCAAAGGATAGCATGAACAACCAAACACTCTAAGGTGATGAATCTCAAGAATGGAGTTAAACAAAGCCTCAAATGGTGATTTATTTTGCAATGTTGAAGAAGGCATTCTATTGATGAGATAGACTGAAGTTTGACAAGCAAATGACCAAAATGAAGGTGGTAATGAGGCAGTTTGTAATAAGGTAATAGATGTCTCTATAATGTGTCTATGTTTCCTCTTTACAAGTCTGTTTTGTTCTGGGGTATGTGGACAAGACATGTGGTGAGTAATGCCTTTGTCCACCAAGAAATTATGGAATGCTTTGCCTATATATTCACCCTCACCATCACTTTGAAACACCTTAACAGAAGCATTAAATTGATTGACAATAAAGTGATAGAAAGAGACAAATGTAGTACCAACTTCACTTTTATTGCAAATTGGGAAAATCCAACAAAGCCTAGCACACTCATCAATGAAAGTGACATAATATTTGAAGCCTTCAACAGAAATACAAGGAGCCGGGCCCCAAACATCACTATGTATTATCTCAAAGGGTTTTACAGATTTGGATGGAGACATTGGAAATGGTAGTTTACTAAATTTTCCTTCTAGACATGTAGAACAAACAATGGGTAAAGAATCAAGGGTATGAACGACATTTGATTTTCTAAGGATCTGAGAGACTATAGGATTAAAGGGATGACCTAGCCTGTGATGCCAAAGTCTTAAGGTAACTTGTTGTCCAAGATATGCAGCAACATAAGCCTTCTGTGCTGAAACTCGATATGGTGGAGAGATGATTGGATATAACCCATTACTGCACTGCCCTTTGTACAAAATCCTCCCTGTGGTTTTGACCTGAATCCAGAAACAAAAGGCATAAAAAATCAACCAACAATTATTATCCAAACATATTCGATGGACAGATAACAGATTCTATGTCAACTTTGGAACATAAAGAACAGATTTTAATTGAAATGATTGTAATGGGGTTTGAAGAGTTGAAGAGCCAATGTGAGAAATGGATAAACCTTCACAATTGGATGTTTGGATAGATTCATGAGATGGATATAGTGTAGCCAGAGAAAGATTGTTCAGATCGGTGGTCATATGATTTGTAGCACCAGTATCAGTAATCCAAACTTGTTGAGGTGGTGTGGAAAGCAATTGGGTTGACATTGGATTTCCAGAAGCATTATTGATATACATTGCAGTCATTGAAGGAGATGATCTTTTCTGAAAACAAAACTCAACACTGTGATTTGAATTCCCACAAATTTGACAACCATTGGACTGAGGTACGTTTCTGAATCTACAAGTAGCAGCAATATGATTGTTCTTTCCACAAATTTGACACCCTTGAGAAGATCTGAATCGACATGTATTAGCCAAATGATTTGTTTTCCCACAGATTTGACAAGGAATTACAGGAAGATTTCCAAACTGTGGAGAAAAACCAAGTATTCCAGAACCAGGATTACCATTGTTGAAGAATGGTTTGGAGGTATTGAACCTGGTATTCGAATTAAATATGCCCTTGTTCTTATTGTTGAAAGCTTTATAGCCAGAGTTGGAGTTATAGGGAGTGCATGGCCTGCCTGATGGCATCTGAGACTGGAAATTTGAAGGTTTCTGAGTAAAACCAGGTGATTGGGCCACTAATGCTTTAAGCATTAGAGTAATATTAAGAGTCTCAATCATGACTTCTTCAGCAAGTAATTGTGATCGAAGATCTTTCAAAGAAATAACAGATTCACGCCCCCTTATCACAGACCTGATTGTATTATACTCAGATGGCAGTTCATTAAGTGTGAGGATCACAATATCATCATCTTCAAAATAGACACCTGCAATAAACAAATAATCCCTAGCTTTTTTAATTCTTTGAAGATACACGTTAATTGAATCCATACCTTTCTTGATAGTTTGCAGCTCTGATTTCATCTGAAATATACTTATCCGAGTAACAATAGAAAACTGTTCTTTGAGTCGAGTCCACAGGTCCTGAGCACTTGTACTTCCAATCGCACAAGAAATGGCTGGTGGAGATAAAGTAGCTGTGATGAGCTGCATTAAAGCTCTATCATGCATCCCCCAAACCAAATATTCATCTGATTCTTTGCGAGCATGAAACTGATCAGATGGTTGCCCAAAAGAAAGCTCGGAATCACCAGAATGTATAGCAAGAAACCTAGATGGACATGGTGTAGAACCATCAACAAACCCCATAATTCCATGACCTTCCAGTAAATGCTGCATTTGGAAATGCCAAGTCAAGTAATTGGTGTCATCTAATTTCATGGTTACAAAGGTTGAAACCGATGAAATTAGGGAAGTAATCAGAGACTGCAATATCTGTAACTGAGTGGCGGTCACCATTGTTGAACGTCAAGGAAAAGATGTACAGAGAACAAAACACAAACAGGTGGTGTGCACAACTGAAATCGAAGAAAACGTTCCCAAGATTAGGGATGAGAAACCCTAAATCAGAAAGAAAGATCCAAAAATCAAAGAACAAGAGTCCAATGCAAGGAGATTGTAGTAACGGAAGCAAAGAATCCAAGATCCAAAAACCGTCAAGTCTTTACGCTTGTACCAGTGAGAAAGCTGATGAAGCGTTAATGCTGATTGATACCATGTTAACCAAGATTGATCTGATGCAGCAAGCAAGATGAATGCAGCAGAAAATGTAGAAACAGAGAGAGAAATAATCTTGTTTGTATTGAAAAATATTCACTAACTCTTTGATTACATTTACATTGTAGTATTTATATGTAACTGAGTTAGCTTACAGGCTAAGCTAATTGTTTTAACAAACTCTCAACTGATTGCCTAATCTTATGACACAAGTCAAGATAGTAACCCTTAGTTTGACGACCCGTCCCTAATTTTCCTTTGTAATTTCTCATCCAAGTATGTGAAATGACTATTATGCCCTTTTGACAGATGACATGGACGTGCTTATTTTATTTTATTATTATTTCTCGCTCCGTAGTTTGAAATTTCACATATTATTCGAGGCTACGTGGATTTTTACCAGTATAGAAATACCTGATATGGATAAATTTCGATTTCCTTTACTGTAGGAAATCCCAAAACCCTATCCAATCTACCCTTTTATTACCTAACCCGTGCATCCCCTATTTCACTCACCAATCCCATCATTTCCCTCCTCTCAGTCACCAACCAGAAAGGCAGAAAAATCAGAAAAAGTGGAACTCTCTCTACTCATTCTCTATCTCTCCCGTATTCTCTCTTCCTCTGCAAACCCTTGAACGACCACCAAAGCTCACAGATCGATCTTGAAAACTATACCATTGTGCTCATCTCATCACCACGAGCACAACCATATCCTTAGAACCCAGAATGGACGAGTTTTCGATGTCGAACTCATGAGGTCCGACTCGACCGAGTTTTAGATTAACGCGTTTTCGATCGAGTTACAAGCTTCTAGGATTTGGGAAGGCTTCTTCGCGACTTCTAGAGACTCATACAACAATTTGGAAGAAGTTTGGAAGTGAAACGATCGAGTTTCAAGAAGTTCACTTTTGGCCGAATATTTCGAGGCTTTTTCTGGCGACTTCTGTCAATTTTTTGGACTCCAAATAGGTATAACGCGATTCTACTCTTCATGAGCTCCAATTCCATATAAAGTACATCAAAAAATGGTTGAGAAATACATGATAATAGTGACTATGAAAATTTTCCAGATTCCGGCAAGTTGCAGACGGTGACGCCGGCGAGGCTCACTGTCACATCCCGGCCCGGGGCCAGCCACCTCCCGGGCTCAACTACACCGTAGCACGATATTGTCCGCTTTGGGCCTTCCCCACGCCCTCACGGTTTTGTTTATGGGAACTCACACGAGAACTTCCCAATGGGTCACCCATCTTAGGGGTGCTCTCGCACGCTACTCGCTTAACTTTGAAGTTCCGATGGAACCCGAAGCCAGTGAGTTCCTAAAAGGCCTTGTGCTAGGAAGATGTGGGAATATACATATAAGGATCACTCCTCTGGGTGATGTGGGATGCTACAATTCACCCCCTTTAAAGGGCCCAACGTCTTCGTCGGTACACACGCGGCCAGGATTAGGCTCTGATACCAATTGTCACATCCCGGCCCGGGTGCAGCCACCTCCCGAGCTCGACTCCACCGTAGCACGATATTGTCCGCTTTGGGCCTTCCACATGCCCTCACGGTTTTGTTTATGGGAACTCACACGAGAACTTCCCAATGGGTCACCCATCCTAGGGGTGCTCTCACATGCTACTCGCTTAACTTCGGAGTTCCGATGGAACCCGAAGCCAGTGAAATGTGATATGATATGCCATGCAAAGTATATATCTATTTTATTCATGCATTAGTAGTTGCATATTGTAATATGCCACATCGCCCAGGGGAGTGATCCTTAAATGTATATTCCCATCCCTACCTAGCACGAGGCCTTTTGGGAGCTCACTGGCTTCGGGTTCTGTAGGAACTTCGAAGTTAAGCGAGAAGAGGGCTAGAGCACTCCCAGGATGGGTGACCCACTGGGAAGTTGCTCGTGAGTTCCCAGAAACAAAATCGTGAGGGCGTGGTCGAAGCCCAAAACGGACAATATCGTGCTACAGTGGTGGAGCGGGCTCGAGAAGTGATCCACTCCGGGCCGGGATGTGACAATTGGTATCAGAGCCAATCCCTGGCCAGAAGTGTGCCAACGAGGACGTAGGGTCCCTAAGAGGGGTGGATTGTAACATCCCACATCGCCCAGGGGAGTGATCCTTAAATGTATATTCCCATCCCTACCTAGCACGAGGCCTTTTGGGAGCTCACTGGCTTCGGGTTCTGTAGGAACTTCGAAGTTAAGCGAGAAGAGGGCTAGAGCACTCCCATGATGGGTGACCCACTGGGAAGTTGCTCGTGAGTTCCCAGAAACAAAATCGTGAGGGCGTGGTCGAAGCCCAAAGCGGACAATATCGTGCTACAGTGGTGGAGCGGGCCCGAGAAGTGATCCACTCCGGGCCGGGATGTGACAATTGGTATCAGAGCCAATCCCTGGCCGGAAGTGTGCCAACGAGGACGTAGGGTCCCTAAGAGGGGTGGATTGTAACATCCCACATCGCCCAGGGGAGTGATCCTTAAATGTATATTCCTATCCCTACCTAGCACGAGGCCTTTTGGGAGCTCACTGGCTTCGGGTTCCGTAGGAACTCCGAAGTTAAGCGAGAATGGGGCCAGAGCACTCCTAGGATGGGTGACCCACTGGGAAGTTGCTCGTGAGTTCCCAGAAACAAAACCATAAGGGCATGGTCAGGGCCCAAAGCTGACAATATCATGCTACGGTGGTAGAGCGGGCCCGAGAAGTGATCCACTCCGGGCCGGGATGTGACAATTGGTATCAGAGCCAATCCCTGGCCGGAAGTGTGCCAACGAGGACGTCGGGTCCCTAAGAGGGGTGGATTGTAACATCCCACATCGCCCAGGGGAGTGATCCTTAAATGTATATTCTCATCCCTACCTAGCACGAGGCCTTTTGGGAGCTCACTGGCTTCGGGTTCCGTAGGAACTCCGAAGTTAAGCGAGAATGGGGCCAGAGCACTCCCAGGATGGGTGACCCACTGGGAAGTTGCTCGTGAGTTCCCAGAAACAAAACCGTAAGGGCGTGGTCAGGGCCCAAAGCGGACAATATCGTGCTACAGTGGTGGAGCGGGCCTGGGAAATGAACCACCCCGGGCCTGGATGTGACACTCACCGGAGAAGGCAATGGAATATTCTGTCAGAGTTGACGGAATATTCCTGACGGCATCAGGTAACGCCGTTAACTTCCGTTAGCTTTTAACTGAATATTTCGAAGAATATTCCTTACGAAGTCAGGCTAACTGACGGCACTGGCCTACGTGTAGGGGCGCGTCTGGCAGTGCCTATGACGGCGCGTAGGGGCGCGTGCGACGTCAAAAATTAATTCTAAAAATATGGGGATGTTTGTGACGTCGAGTAGGTCACGTTGGTATATTTAAATCCTAGGTTTGAGCAAACTATAGGGGTTTTATTTAGGCTTCCATATGTATGCTTTAATTAATTCTATTTTAGTTATATCACATATAGGGGAAACGTATCCCGAGGATTTACGAGGCCAAGCTAGGCTCGGGAGCTACAACCCAGCGATGTACTTGTGAGTGGGCAGTTTATTTTTTTATATCTATACGTATTTATAGTTTCCAGAGTGCATAAATACTTCACTTTACGTATATATTGCTAAGTTGTTGATAACTGTGATATAATTGCGATAAATGTTGTTATATGGTTGGGATGTTACTATCATGACATTTATACATAGTTATACATGCTCATCTTGCAGCACCCTGGTGTTAGTACTCCTGCCCAGAGCCAGGACTAGCCTTCACGTGTATGTTCACATCCGCACCGTTCGCTCGTCTTGGATCCAAGTTAGGTGCTAGCCTGTCGGGTAGATTGCATTAGGCAATCCGACTTGTATGTGACTCGTGCCTTTTGCACCAGCTTCACATGATTGTAGTACTAGAGCGCATTTATTTCACCAGCCTGTCGAGTAAAATTGCTTTAGGCAGTTCCGACTTGTGTGATAGCATAGATGGATGAGTACTTAGTTATAATTGATTATCACATTATTATATTATTGTGGCATCGACATATCATAACTTGGCATATTTTCTGATTATATTGCTGCTATATGATTGTTTACATACTTGCTTAGTATGTTTTTAAAAGGAAACTATACTTGTTTTACGGCGATGGGTTAGTACATTCTAAAATAAAGGTTTTCTTATAAGCATCGTTTTGCTGACCCATTCAACTTTGTTTTTCGCCCCTCCAGGACCTAGATAGTTGTACTCTTTGTGGCACTCGAGGAATTCCGGCAGTTTTGACATTCTCTTCTGTACTAGACGTATGAACTTATCACCGTGTGTAATAAATGTACTTTAGTTGCTTGACTACTCCTCAGCAGTCGTTTTGTCTTTATTGCTCTGAATAACTATAGTGGGTCACTCCCACGTTTGTGCACTCTATCACTATCTTTTAATTGAATTAGTTCTAGTTTGTTTTAAATTTACGCACTTTTTACATCACTTACCCCTATGGTTACGTCACTTCACAATGATGGCCAGCATGCTTCGACCTTCCTGGGTCAGTGTGTGTCACTTAGATTGACTACTCCTTACAAAAACAATAACTGAGGTAAAATATTAAGTTATATATCGGTGAATTCATAATTTTTAAATCCTTGTTGGACTTAATTATGGTACATACATTTACATAATACATTCATCATCTAACGTTTAGATATGGTCAGATATATGTAAAATCACAAAAGTTGTTAGTATATTCGCTTGAAAGAGTAAATTTTAGTTGATATATTTTAAATAACAAGGAAGAAATACGAAAAATGCTAGATCACTAAAAAACACCATTTCCAGACGAAAGAATTTCGTTGAGTCAAATAAGGTTTCGTCGCCCATAGTTTTGCCCCACGGAACTTTGTCGCACCAAAATCATAGCACGAACTTTTTCCTGACAAATATCTAAAATTTGTCTGGCAAACAGTATTTTCACGATAATGGGCTCGTTTGGAATTGCTTTTAAAATGACTTAAAGCGGTTTCGTTGAACATATTTTTTTGAACCAATTTTTAGTAAAATACAAGTACACCCTGAAAAAACACTTGAAGTGCTTTTGGAACCCAAAAATATTTTCTCTAAAAGCGCTTCCAAATGAGTCCGATTTTACCGACGACAGTTGTTTAGAGCACAGTGCGTTGACCAACTTAGCCAGCCATAGCTAGCTTGCCCAATGATCATATTTCGTTCGTCCTTGGTGTATGTATGGAAATAGATAAAAAAATTGTTTGCTCAGCAAAAGTTTTGGCGGACAAGTAATATAAAGAGAAAAAAATGGATCATTTTGGTTCTGCTCTCTAATCAACCTAATTGTTAGACTGAAATCATATTTGTTTAAATATTTTGATCGAGGTCCTTAGCCTTATTTAAGAGATTTAACTCATGCATTTAATGTCCCACACATTATGAAATTAAACAAATTCAAATAATATTTGTAATTATAATAAATACTTAAAATCAATTTTAGAGTAATATTGCTCTTCACAAAAATTATAGCAAAAAAATAATGTACCCACATAATTATGAACATATTTTAAAAAATAACTATTGATATATTTTAAAACATAAAATAAATACATATAATTAGCATGGGTACATTTAGCAAAATTAAAAATGGATACAAATAAATTAAAAAATATGGGTACTGACACATCCCGACCCCAAATGTCCACCAGGACTCCGGATCAAGCTATGCTGGCCGACTTCTGGAAGGTGATGAAGACATAAAGTGTATTGATGTGTAAAATGTGTATAAACTTAAACCTAAAAGTGCCTAAATATAAGAGTGCACTGTGAGCGGGAATGAACCCATTTCACACGTGATGTCAGAGCATAAGTACAGTACAATAAAAGAGGGTGAGAATTATACCATCGAAGGTACTCATCTATACCAAGATTTGCCAATAATCCTCGTCGGTAAGAAAGCTCAGCTTCTAAAACCTGGAGGGGCAAAAAACAAAGGTGAGTGGGCCTAAAAACAAAGCTTTGTAAAAACCTTTTCAAAAACATAATAACCACTCACCGTAAAACAAGTATAGTAAGAAAATATTTACCGTAGCCTGCAATATCTCAAGAATTCAATATGGCACAATATCTCATAAATAAGCGCATGACGTCCATAATCACATAATCTCGCATAAGCAAACATATCATATTGAGTGCTCATCGACATATGCTGACACACGAGTCCATGCAGATATATTCTGGCATAAACAGGACTGGGTGTAACAATGATATACGCTCTAGTACTACAATCACGTGAAGACTGGCGCTATGCGCAGCACATACGAGTCCTAATTTCCTATAGCAATCTAGGACATGATTGGCACCTACAATGGATCCAAAGTGAGCGTACGGTGCGATGTGCACATACACGTGAAAGATTGGCCCTGGCCCAGGTAAGTACTAACACCGGTGCAGCAACGATGAGCATATAACATAAATATAGTCGTGCCACAGTAATTCGATAAGTCACATCGACATAATAGTAATAAATAAAATATTAATCATGGCTGTAATTAAAACCTCATAAAGTACGCATACCTGTGCATCTCGTAGGATTTATGATAATTTCGTAATTTTCCGTTGTTTCACTAATTCTTATAAGCATTAGTCTAATCTAGGCATGCGTAGGAAATTCTTTTTCAAATGTATAAATGCAAACTAAATAAATATATAATATTTAAAAGCAAAGACCCACTTACAGATCATGTTGTTGGGTCGAACCCGCCTCACGGGCATCGAAGATCCTTGCGATGTGTTTCACCCAGAAACGAAATCATTTACGTAAATATAGCGTATTAACGTAATTACACTTTTTTGTACAAAGTACAACTAATAAAGGACTATTTTAAAACGGTTGAATTTTGAAAAATGGAGGACGGATTTAGGTCCTACACGTCGAGAAACCTAAGGAGGGACCTCGGGTTCCTTCACACGCCACCACAAGGTGGCTGCACTAGCAGCCACGCGCTGGCATCTCACGAGCCTCACGTGCCGTCACCACGTACTCCTCACGCTCCGCGAGTACATCAATACTCGCTTTCCTAGCGAAGGCTTGCGTTTTGCAGGTTTTTGGTTCGACTTCCAGAGCTCGTAACGGGCTCATTTCTCTACCAAAATCAATGATACAAAAACCAACGTGAAGCTATAAGTGTAGGGAATAGGTCTATACCCATTGAAAGCCCAATCGTGGTCGGTGTAGGCCAGAAATTTGTCTGAAAATGGTTGGATGGCCACGGTTCCTAGTTTTCCAGAAATCTGAAAAAAAACTTCATTTCGTCATTTCAGTCATCAAACCCTACCAAGACAAGTGTAAGACCTTAAGATCTTCCACAAACATCAAAAAGAAAGGGAAAGAGAGTGTTCCCGAGGCCTACGTTGGTCAAAATCGACGAGGGCCCGCCGGAGAACACAATAGTGATGGCCACTGCATAGTGCGAGTTCTAGATGTGGATTAGGTGATGTGGTCTACGTTCCTGGTTCTAAGGATAGGTAAAAGTCGAAGAATGGGTGTGTCCGTTGTGACTAAGGTGGCGAGTCATGGTGGTGCTCGGCCTCTCGGTAAACAAAGAACGGTAAAGATAGTCAAGATGATTGGGTTTAAGAGAGTTTGGGATGGGGAGCAACTCGTGGCTGTCGTTGGTGTTAGTTCCGTGATATGGGATCTCGCCATAGTGGCAAATGGTGGTGTTTTGGTTGGTCTCTGCAAAAATAGAGAAATGAGAGAGAAAGGGGGAAGTGAAATACGACAGAGAAAGGAAGAGATAGTCCTAATGAGAGAGAGAGAGAGAGAGAGAGAGAGAGAAAGAAAGAAAGAGAAAGAGAAAGAGTTTGAAAAAAATAAGAAAAATAACTGAGAAAGTGGGAAGGAAAGACACAGGGACAAGAGGGATAGAAGACCCATGTGGGTGGGTCCCATCATGCAGAAAAATCCTATAAAATTATTAAAATAATATAGGGTATTTATCTAGAATTATAGATTTATCAAAATGCCCTTCGACCTTGTAAGTCCGTAAAATCTCCTTCGTAATTCCAAATTCGATTCCGCTCGCGCCTACGCGTTCGTAATGATGAACACTATGAGGATACTCTAAAAGAATGTTTCATACGTCTCACAATACGCTGGTCAATGAGAGTCAACATCCTCGCCTCAAAGGGCATTTTCGTCAAATCACTCTTTTAAAATTAATAAAATGGTAAAATTAGGGGCGGGTTGTCACATGTACAAATACAAATAAGAGTTTAAAACATATGGGCACAAAAAGAAATTAATATATGGGTACAAATTAAAATTGAAAAGAAAATTGGTACAAATTAAAGAAAAAGGTTGTAAATTAAAAATGGGTACAAACTAAAAATAAAAATATATGATAAAAATTTTAGACATGGATATAAATATAACAATGGTAACATTTCTAACATTAAATAAATATATTTAGAAATAAAAAATATTTTATTATTGAAATAATTAATGATGTTTATTAAAATCTAAGGATCTTGATCAAAAATTGAAAATGAATAAGGTTTTAAACAATGGAGTAGGAAAAAAAAGGGATGGGAACCTAATTTTTCAAAAAAAAAAAAAACATGCTCGACGAATATATTCATTGGGCAACCGTTTATAACTTAAAAAATATATAATTAATTAGCATTAATTATTTTAATTTGTTAGTTATATTTAATTAACATTAATTATATTAATCTTAAAAGATATCACAACGTAAATTTTTTTAATTGAATTATATTAAAATTGAAATGTTCGTACAATTATATTAAAGTTGAAAAAAATATTACTCTTAGTTGCACATTGTCTCTTGTCCATGTCAAACTGCTCAAGTCTAGAAGACACCGCCTCCAAAATTACAAGCTCTGAAAATTATAATGAATAATTCCTAGAAAAATTTAATATATCTAATAGTTTATAAAAATTTATAATATTTCTAAAATTTCCTAAATTTTTAATATATCTAATATTTCTAATATTTTCTAATAATTGTAAACTTCTCTAATATTTACTACAATTTTTTATTACATCTAATATTCATAAAATTTTCTAATTATTGTGAAAATACTAAAATTATAATATTTCATAAATGAAAAGAAAAATAAAACGTGGCCCCGTGTCGCTCTTCATGGTTGAACACCGTGGCTAGACCACCAGTACCACCTGTGCAAGCCGCTAGTGTAGTCTTCGCTGCAGTCCAGGACCAGCAGCCCTATGGTGCAGCCCAAGCCGTCAAAGCAGCCTATGTTGCAGAATTAAGCCAAGCCCAGGTGACAGGACCTAACTTGTAGGAAGCCTATCATATGGAGAGAGGCCAGAAAGCCTAGGCGTAAGCTATAACTACCTTTGCAACATAAGACCAGGCCCAAGCCCAACGGGCCCAACCCTTCCAAGCCTAAGCTCGTGTCATCATAGCGCATGCAGTAGTTGCTGAGGCCCAAGAGACGCACAACCTAGCCCACAGGGTAGAAGGGCCCCAATCAACCCAGAGGACATCAAGCGCCTGCAGCCCTTAGGCACGCGGGCCATGCGGACCCAGATGCACCCCTAGTGCCCGACTTAAGCATGCGCCCGTGCTCCTAATTATGCCTTAAACACCTAGGACGATTCTCAAATCGGTTCAACCGAATCGTCTTAGCAGACTATCAGACCAACAACTAAACCAGGGTTATTTTCGCCCTATTTTTCTATAGGTTTGACCTATCCATGCTCGGATAATGCACCCAGAGTCCTTTACACTGCCACCGCTCATGGAGATGCGTACTAACCGAGCTCTTCCACTACAAATAACAATTAACCCTTGTCTCCACATGTTGTAAATTTGATGAGTGCCCTCGCCCAATAGACGACCTTGGTGAGCCAGCATTTGGAGCACATCGAGACGCATCAAACTTTCGATGAGGTATCCTAAAGCACGACTAGGGCATATGACGATTTTCTTTCTAGCAACGTCCCAGCAAGCAGGTGGTCAACTAGCCACGAGTGAAGGATTATGGCAGTGTACATTTCCAACACTTAGAGACTACCGATGAGGAGTTCTAGATGGACATAGCCAACATGAGCACATAAGAAATTGAGCAGACAGGCCCTCCTTGAACATTCAACAGGCCACATTTCACCATCTTTAAGAGAGATTAAGATCCAGAGAGGCACATGAAGCACTACAACGATGCACTTATGTGAAAGTTTTTTGCCACAATTATGTAAGGTGAGGGCAAGACTGATTTGGAATCTTACCGCTGCGGTCAATCTGGAGCTTCAGTTAACTTTCCTTGGTGAAAACCAATGAATATTCATCCTACCGCTTGATTAAGAAGAAGTTTAACCATCTGTTCAACATCAGTAAGGACCCAAATAAGATGCTTCACAACTATGTGAAGGCGTTCAAGATAAAGAAGGCTCGAATGCGATGAGGTAATAGCTAATCCAACATTAAAAAAGAGACTCCTAGTAGACCACCATCCGTTCAGAGAATTGATCATGGGAAAGGCCTTGACCATCACAAACTCATTTGCTTTGATCGAAAAGCAAGCACTTTGGGACGAATAACGATGAGCCCAAAAGGCACTTGAGTAACCTCAAAATGACTTAGAGGCAGCTTAGAAAAAGGTAGACGAGAAGCAAGCCAACAATAAAAATAAGCGATAAGCCAAAAGTAGGGACCGTTCTCAGATGGAAGGAGGTTCGACGCCCATGATGCAAACATAAAATTTTCAGTCCCAATCAATCAGATTTTTGGCGACCTCGAGAACAAATCATGGTTCAAGTTGCTACAATCTTCAAAGGGAGACACTTCCAAGCTGGACCATTTAAAGCACTGCACAATCCACCGAGGCCTAAGCCACACTACAAATAGCTGCTTCAAGTGGAATGAGTACCTCAAAAACCTGGTGAAGGAAGACAGGTGTGACAAATACCTAGATAAGCCAGTATCGCAGCACAGCCCTGGTGAGACAAATAAGAAAATGCAGAGCCACTTGCCATGATCATCTACATTAACTACATCATCGTCGGGTCCCGACCACGAACAGCTCCAAGAAGAGAAAGATCCAGCAGATGAGATCGGTCTTCCAGGTTTAAACTGTAGATGTTGTACATGAACCATCGGCTTCTCGGAGCAAGATGCCAAAAGAGTAAACTTCCTCTATGATAATGCCCCGGTGATCTCTGTCCAATTAGCCCATGCCATGGTTAATATAATGATGGTGTCCAATTGACCCAAGACTTAAACACGAGGCTCTACGTCCCAATCAACCAGATCGTCTGCGACTTCAAGAATGAATCTTGGTTCAAGTTGGCTCCACTTTCAAAATGAGACACCACCAAGCTGGACCACTCGAAGCAATGTGCATTCCATCGAGGCCCATGTCACATTACTTGCTTTAAGTGGAATGAGTACTTTGAAAAATGGTGAAGGAAGACATGGGTGACAAATACCTAGACAAGCCAGCAGCGCAACCTAAGCGAGACGCAGAAGAAAATGCAGAATCACCTGCCAAGATCATCTGAATTAATAACATCTTCGCCGAGTCCAAGCATTTAGGGGCCTCCAACAGTTCCAAGAAAAAGAAGATCCAGCAGGCGGAATCAGTTTTCCAAGTTCAAGCCATAGATGTTGTACCTGAACCAATCATTAGCTTCTTAGAGCAAGACGCCAATGAAATAAACTTTCCCAATGATGGTGCCTTAGTGATCTTTGTCCAACTGGCCTATGCCGTGGTCGACAAAGTGATAGTGTTCAACCGGCCCAAGAGATAAATTCGAAGTTCTCAGTCCTGTTTAATTAGATCCTTCATGACCTCCAAAGTGAATCATGTTTAAGTTGCAAAATGCAAAGAGAGACCTATCTAAGTTGAACCACTCGGAGAATTGCGCATTCCCTCAAGAACTAGGCCACATTACATATAGCTACTTCAAGTTGAAGAAGTACCTCAAAAAACTGGTAAAAGATGACATGTGTGACAAATACCTAGACAAGCAAGCAGTGTAGCCCAGGCGAAACATATAAGAAAATGCAGAACCACCTGCCAAGGTTATCTGAATAAACATCTTTATCGGGTCCAAGCACTTGGGGGCCACCAACAGGTCTAAGAATAGGAAGATCCAGCAAGCAAGATTGGTCTTCTAGGTTCAAGTCGTAGATGGTGTATCATCTGCTTCTCGGAGCAGGACGCCAAAGAAGTAAATTTCCCCCATGATGACGCTTGGTGATTGTTGTCTAATTGACCTATGCCATGGTCGACAGAGTGATAGTGTCCAACTGGCCCAAGATGTAAACACGAAGTTCTCAATCTCGATCATCCAAATCTTCTACGACCTCAAGAACAAATCATAGTTCAAGTTGCCGCCACCTTTAAAGGAAGACACCTCTAAACTAGACCACTCGAAGCACTGCGCTTCCACTAAGGCCCAGGCTACACTAAAAGTAGTTGCTTTAAGTGGAATAAGTACCTCAAAAAGCTACTGAAGAAAGACAAGTATGACAAATATCTAGACAAGCCAGCAACGCAGCCCAGGCGAGACGCATAAGAAAATGCAGAACCACATGCCAAGGTTATCTAAATCAACGACATGTTCGTTAGGCCCAAGCATTTAGGGGCCACCAGCAGTTTCAAGAAGAGGAAGATCTTACGGGCGAGATCGATTTTCCAAGTTCAAGCCATAGATGTTGTACCTGAACCAATCATTAGCTTGTTAGAGTAGGATGCCAAACGAGTAGACTTTCCCTATGACGACACCCTAGTGATCTCTGTCCAACTAGCCCATGTCATGTCTACAGAGTGATGGTATCCAACTAGCCCAAGATGTAAACACGAAGTTCTCAGTCCTAATCAACCAGATCCTCTGCGACCTCAAAAACGAATCATGGTTCAAGCTGCCCCCATCTTTAAAGCAAGACCCCTCCAAGCTGAACCACTTGAAGCACTGCGCATTCCACCGAGGTGCATGCCATACTAAAAATAGCTGTTTCAAGTGGAAGGAGTACCTCGAAAAGATGGTGAAGGAAGATAGGTGTGACAAATACCTAGACAAGCTAGTAGCACAGGTCAGGCGAAACGCAAAAGAAAATGTAAAACCACATGCTAAGGTCATCTGAATCAACAATATCATTGTTGGGTCTAAGCACTTAGGAGCCACCAACAGTTCTAAGAATAGGAAGATCCAGTAGACGAGATCGGTCTTCTAGGTTTAAGTCGTAGATGTTTTACCTGAACTAATCATCAACTTCTCAGAACAGGATGCCCAATGAGTAGATTTCCTCCATGACGGCGCCATGGTGATCTCTGTCTAACTAGCCCATACCATGGTCGACAGAGTGGTGGTGGATAACAACAGCTCATTCAACATTCTTTAGTTGTCAGTGATTCAGAGGATAATTGGAAAACATAATCAGAAGCTGACTCAAACTTATCAGCTTATTTCTTGACCTTTGGAGAAGACAAGTCGATGACGAGCTTTTCAGCAGTGGCAAAACTGCCACGAGTAGCAGAAGAAGTCTTTGGTTTTTTCTCAACAGATGACTCATGAGCAGGTGGCGAAGACCTCTTCTTTCCCTCTCACTAGCAACAGGCTCAACAGTAGTGATCAGACGGGCAAGCTCTTCATCCTTGATCTTCTTGATTTCTTCTTTCGGGGGAAGTCTCCTGGCAAAGAGGACTGAGCAACCAAACCTACTCGCGATACTTAACAAGAATGCCCAAGGTGTGATAGGAGCATATTTATGCGATTTTGTTATCTTATTTCTTTGCATTTACTTAGTTAATTTCCATTTATTATAGTGATTTAAGTTATTTTCGTATTATTGTAGGTCCAGTTGGTAAAGATGACAAAAAATGGTCAAATTGAGCAATTAGGAGCAGTTTTGAACTTCGATTGGATAGCATGCGTGGATAGCTTATGGGATGGACGTTTTTGGTGTTTAAATAGTGCTAGATATGTGCTAAAATCTAGAGGCATCAAAGTTGAGGCTTGGAAGACAAGGAATTAGACAAGAAAGAGCAACCTTTTCTTATCCTATCTTAACCAATCTCACTTTATCTTATCTCCAGCTGCAAAGAGGAATCCTTATCACATTCCACCACTTCCTATCTGATTCTAGGAGTCCCAAAATAATTCAAATAACCTAATCCTTTTCCTCCTAGGATTCAAATGTGACTTTACCCTATATATACACATTATTGCCGCAAATAAGAAATGAGAGAGGGCCGCAACCTGCAATCATCCATTGAAGTCGCTGGAGCTTTATGGGTTCTTTCTATCTTTGTTTTAAGTTTCAATGTTTATTTTAGATTGTTTTTTTAGTTATGACGAACATGTGTAGCTAAGTTTCTTTTTAGCTAGAGGTGAATTCGAAGCCATGATCACATGTTTTATATAAATTGATTACATCCAATTATTGTTTCATAAAACATGAATGCGATTTACTTATCTGCTTTATAGAGAACTTATACTTGCATGTTTATTAAGGGTGCACACTTAGTTTGCATGCAAGGATTTGATGTTAGAATAAAGGGAATTTCACCTAATCGTTATGCACTTATATTTGTAAGTAGTAAAAGTCACTAATCATGATTGAGTTAAGTAAATCCTTGGCAGGAGTATCATGCTTTTCATAGTTACGAATGCTTTGTCGATGCTTATGATTTTCACATAACTTAATGATCTTTGAGATGTATCTCTATCATGCTTTTCCTAGTTAGGGAACTTGATAAGAATAATTTAATTGCATCATTGAGTCCAATTCAATGAACCTAGGAAAATCTAAGAGTTAATTTGTGCAAATTTGGGGCATTGTCATTCATGGTTTATAGAAATAATAACTGGAAATCGATTTGTATGCATATGTTTCATGTGTGGAGAACGATCCTCTAACTAGCCTTTCACCTATATCTCATACAAGACCTAATTCGTTTGCTGCAATTTACTTATTCTTGTTAAAATTCATCCAAAAATCCTCCTTAGTTCTTATTTTGTGTTAGTCTAGCTTAGTTTTCAATTTTTAAGTTTAATTTGTGTTGATTAGCATCCCTCCTAAGCCCCAGCCTAGAACGATCCCTATTTGCTCATACTACAAGCATCTAAATTATAGGGTTTAATTCGTGTGCTAGTTTTTACCACATCAAATTTCGACGCCGTTGCCGAAGATTAGTAAAATTGCTAATCTTCCCCTTTGTTTTAGTTCGTGTTTCTCTTGTGTTTATGATTTTGTTTTGTTTTTTTTTTCTTTGTTTTAGGTACTAGCTTATGACTTGAAGTTCTCAACCTGTTCGTGAGCATATATTGGAGTTTGACTACGATTTTGAACGAACTTTAAGAAGGAAGAGGAAGCAGCCAGAAGTCAATCCACCTAGTTCTAGCTCCGAATCTGAATTTGAGGAAGAGGAAGAAGAACAAGACATGGATGTTGACAATCGAACAATCAAGGAGCTCTCAGCCTCAGGATTGGACAATGTTGTTCCTCTTTGCATCCAATACCCTAAGGCAGTTCAAGGCAAAACCGATGAGTTTAAACAGAAGTCTAGTTTACTGCATCATATTCCCAAATACCATGGGCTGTCCATGGAAGATCTGAACCAGCATCTTAAGGAATTTGAAGTAGTATGTTCGAGCATGACACCAATTAATGTGGATGGGAATATTTTGACGATGAAAGCCTTTACATTCTCTCTTTTGGAAAAGGCTAAAGATTAGCTCTTTGAATTAGTACCTGGAACCGTCACCTCTTGGGAAAGTATGAAGAAAGCATTCTTAGAGAAATTCTTCCCAACTTCAAGAATCATTGTTTTGAGGAAGAGAATAAGTGGAATTCAACAAGGGCCAGGAGAATCCTTTCCAGCGTATTATGAGCGTTTCAAGACTTTAGTTGCATCTTGTCCACAACATCAAATGAAAGAGGAGCTCTTAATTCAATATTTCTATGAATGATTACTTCCCCTTGAGAGACAAATGCTTAATGCATCAGCTGAAGGTTCTTTGGTTGACAAAACACGAAGGAGTTGGACAAAGAGAACCTACACGGTAGAATCAAGTTAATGAGGTAAGTGCTATTTCAGAACTTCAATCTTAAATGGCTAATATCTATATTCTTCTATCATAGGTTGTTGAAGGATCCAAAGTGCAAAGTGCAGCTGCTTGTGGAGTGTGCTTTATGCAAGGACACCCTACTAATCAATGTCCTCAATTAATAGAGAATGGGGGATGGGAAAGTGCCAATGCCATAGGTTATCAAGGCCAAAATCAACCAAGGAATGACCCGTTTTCCAACACTTACAATCCGGGCTGGAGAGATCATCCAAATATGAAGTGGAGGGAAACTCAACAAACTCAACAACTAGGCGGATATAGACAGCCACCTCCTGGGCTCTATCAAAGGCCATTTGCACCACCACAACCTCACCCACCATCTTCTCAACCAAATTCAGGTTCGTCAATGGATAATGATAAAATTCTTCAAGCACTAATTTTCTTGACTCAGGGTTTACAAAATCAAGCCAAAGAGATGGGCAAAATGAAGAATCAAATGGGGCAGATGGCATAATTCATAGGAAATTTAGAGAACAAGGCAAACTTCCTAGTTCAACCATTGTCAATCCAAATGAAGATTTTGAAACCGCTAAAGCTATCACTTTGAGAAGTGGTAAAGAGATTGGAACCAACCCAAAAGCATCCAAACAAAGCCAAAAAGAGGATGAAAAACTGCTGCCCGAAGAAGAAGAGGAGGACAAAACCACGGCAAGGGAAAAACAAACCTTGCCCCAGCCTCCTAAGGCCCTTATGCCACCTAATTTAGGTAAAGTTGGTTCAAATTCAAGTCTTTCTAACCATATTCCCTTAAATGTACCTTTTCCTCGCAGGTTTATGCAATAAAAAAAAGAAGAGAGTGAAAAAGACATCTTTGAAACCTTCAGAAAAGTACAAGTTAATATCCCGCTTCTTGATGCAATAAAGCAAGTTTCGAAGTATGCTAAGTTTTTGAAGAAGCTTTGTATAACAAAGAAACGGATTCTGGATAAAGAGGTGGTACATGTAAGTGAAAATGTCTCTGCAGTTTTGCAAAGAAAGCTGCCACTTAAATGCAAAGATCTAGGTAGTTTCACTATCCCTTGTGTTATTGGTAATACAAGGTTTGAACATGCTATGTTAGATTTAGGTGCTTCCATTAATGTCATGCAATATTCCGTTTATGCATCTATGAATCTAGGAGAGCTTAAAAATGATGGTGTTATTATTCAATTAGCTGATCGTTCTAATGCATATCCGAAAGGAGTTTTGCAAGATGTTTTGGTGTAGGTAAACCATTTGATCTTTCCAGCAGATTTTTATGTGCTTGAGATGGAGGATTCAACCCACTCTACAACATTGCCAATCTTACTTGGAAGACCTTTCATGAAAACAGCCCAAACCAGGATTGATGTGTCCAATGGAGCATTAACTATGGAGTTTGATGGCGATGTGATTAATTTTAATGTATCTGAATTTGTTAAGTATCCTAATAATGTTCATTCTTGTTTTGCCATTAATGTGATTGAAAACCTGGGGCATGAACATTCAGCACCTATCAAGAAGGATGTACTTAGAACCACCATTAAAAAGGGAATTGAAGTGGATCACACGAGACAAGCCACTGCCCTCAAAGCACCCAAGGCTGAGAGCATCACCTCTGAAATTGTTAACAGTGCTGCTATTTTTTAGTCTTCATCGCAGTACATCGGTGAGCCACCTATTCCAATTCCAATTCTCATTTCAACTAATAGGTTGTTACCTTCTTTGGTTCAGGTGCATAATCGAATCCAAGCTGGTGGGAGAGTTTACATTGACTTTAGGAAGCTCAACGTCATAATCAGGAAGGATCACTATCCCCTTCCATTCATAAATCCAATGCATGGAAGTTTTGAGGAGCATGTCGTGGACGATGTACCCTTCCATGCCGCTAGTCCTAGTGAGGATTAAATGGAGGTATCGTCTGGCTGGAAGAGGTTGAAGCAAGCGTTTCTTGGGAGGCAACCCATGTGTTCAAATCAAGAGACAAAGGAATATACAGCTCATGCAACCAGATTTGCTCTCTCTTACCCTTCTCTTTATTGTTTTTACTTCACCATGATAATCTTGTTACCTAGTTGTCTTTTTTTGCATTTTTTGTTTGAGTCTAATTTTGAAACATTGAGGACAATGTTTGGTTTAAGTGTGGGGGGGTAAACAGAATGCTTTTTATGACTTATCTTTGAATTTCACCACTTGTCACTACTAATGTTGTTGTTCAATGTTTTAAAGTGTTTTATTGTGTGTCATAAAAACAAAATTTGAAAAAAAATCGAAAAAGTTTGAGAAAATACCAAAAAAGAGTCCTTTTTGTTGTTTGTTTGTCTTAGGGTAACTTCCAACACAATGATGAGGATTTGGTTTTTAATTGCATGACTGTTAAAGAAAGCTACAAACATGGGTGGAAGTTGATATGCTCTTTGGTTAATACTTAGTTCGAGTTGTCATTTACGAATTCACATGTAATCACAAAGAAAAAATCAGTTTTTGTAACATGCTTGAAGGAAGAAACTCAAACTAACGCTACAACCCTGTGAGACTTGAGCCTATTCTTTGTTTGGAGAGTTAATAATCTGTGATATTCTTGTTTTCTAAAGTCGTTGCATGATCTCATTATTTCTTTGCTTGGTTGCTACTTAGAATGCATTTTCATCATTTTAGTTCCAAATACTAGAACTCATGCCTGTTTCATTCAAAGCATAAAATTGATTGCATAACAAATAACAAGATGAAGTTGTTTAGCTACCACCAGAGCCAAAAAGCCTTATCCCTTATATATGTATTGTAGGTTTAACCCCTTTTTGAGCCTTATTTAGCCTATTTTCTTTGTTAGCTGCATTATCCCTACCTAGCCTAGTATAGGAGTATCCATACCCTTGTTCTTAAAGAATAGTGGAGCATGACTTGTTGGGAATTCCTTTTGATCTACGATTTGCAGAAAAACAAGTATGGGGGAAGGATTTGTTCTTTTGAATTTGGTGAAGTAGTGTTTATGTTTTATGTTTCGGGAAAAAAAAGAAGATAAAAGATAAAGAAAAAGAAGGAAAAAAGTTGAAAAGAAGTACGAATGAGTTCATAAGTGTTAATTGTTGAAGAAGGGTCCAAAAATGTGAATCTGACCCTAAAGTTGTATGAATCTCTCCATTGTGTTTATAGTTGGGTGCTGCAATCAAAAGTTGAATTTTAAGTGTTGATGTCATTACTTTGCTTACCATCACTTTAAGAACCTTTGTTTATCCTTAACCTTTCTTTGTTAGCCAATGCCTTAGCCCCATTACAACCCTTAGACTTTTATGTTGATTGTTATGTGTTTCAATATGTGGAGTTTGAAATTGGTACGAGCATATGGAATCCCTAGTTCTCGCTTCTAAGTAGGGATTTTTAACATGTCATGTTTCATTGGAAATCCCTGAGGCAATTGTTGGAAGGCTTAGGTTTGTTTTGTTTTCTTTGTGTTTTGCTCGGGGACTAGCAAAAGCTAAGTGTGGGGGAATTTGATAGGAGCATATTTATGATATTTTGTTATCTTATTTCTCTGCATTTACTTAGTTAATTTCCATTTATTGTAGTGATTTAAGTTATTTTCGTATTATTGTAGGTCCAGTTGGTAAAGATGACAATAAATGGTCAAATTGAGCAATTTGGAGCATTTTTGGACTTGGATTGGATAGCATGCGTGGATAGCTTATGGGATGGACGTTTTTGGTGTTTAAATGGTGCTAGATATGTGCTAAAATCTGGAGGAATTAAAGTTGTGGCTTGGAAGACAAGGAATTAGACAAGAAAGAGCAACCTTGTCTTATCCAATCTTAAATCTTACCTTATCTTATCTCCAGCTGCAAAGAGGAATCCTTATCACATTCCACCACTTCTTATCTGATTCTAGGAGTCCAAAAATAATTCAAATAACCTAATCCTTTTCCTCCGGAGATTCAGCTATGCCTTTACCCTATATATACACATTATTGCCGCAAATAAGAGAGGAGAGAGGGCCACAACCTGCAATAATACATTGAAGTCGCTGGAGTTTTCTGGGTTCTTACTATCTTTGTTTTAAGTTTCAATGTTTATTTTAGATTGTTTTTTTAGTTATGACGAACATGTGTAGCTAAGTTTCTTTTTAGCTAGAGGTGAATTTGAAGCCATGATCATATGTTTTATATAAATTGATTACATCCAATTATTGTTTCATAAAACATGAATGTGATTTACTTATATGCCTTATAGAGAACTTATTCTTGTATGTTTGTTAAGGGTGCACACTTAATTTGCATGCAGGGATTTGATGCTAGAATATAAGGGAATTTCACCTAATCATTATGAAATTATATTTGTAAGTAGTAAAAGTCGCTAGTCATGATTGAGTTAAGTAAATCCTTGGCAGGAGTATCAAGCTTTTCATAGTTACGAATGCTTTGTCAATGCTTATGATTTTCATAGAACTTAATGATCTTTGAGATGTATCTCTATCACGCTTTTCATAGTTAGGGAACTTGATAAGAATAATTTAATTGCGTCGCTGAGTCCAATTCAATGAACCTAGGAAAATCTAAGAGTTAATTTGTGCAGTTCACAGTTAATTTGGGGAATTGTCATTCATGGTTTATAGAAATAATAACTGGAAATCGATTTGTATGCATAGGTTTCATGTGTGGAGAACGATCCTCTAGCTAGCCTTTCATCTATATCTCGTACAAGACCTAATTCGTTTGCTGCAATTTACTTATTCTTGTTAAAATTCATCCAAAAATCCTCCTCAGTTCTTATTTTGTGTTAGTCTAGCTTAGTTTTCAGTTTTTAAGTTTAATTTGTTGATTAGCATCCTTCCTAATCCTCGGCCTAGAACGATCCTTATTTGCTCATACTACAATCGTCTAAATTATAGGGTTTAATTAGTGTACTAGTTTTTACCACATCAATGTGAAATGCACTTTCTTCATGTTTGGCACAGTCTTGGAGTTGAGCCGAATTTCTAATTTGCATAAGGAAAAGAAGACGTTCAATAATTTGAAGTCAAGAGCAGCTCAATAGAAATTCCAAGTAGGCCAAGAACGAAGCAATTCACTTACCATCAATAAAAGCAGTCGGGATGCATAGCTTTGGTGAGGAGTTGGATTCTCACTCTCTACTAACCTCTAGAGTGTCCTTGGCCCAATCATTATCACCTTTGCTTGAGGGTCGAAAAGCCTATGGCAAAAATCCCAGCTACCCTACCCCATCAGTGCGGCCAATATTGAAGAAATACCATAACTCATTGATAGTTAAGTCCAGGTAGAAGAATTTGCTTGGATTCGAGAATCCCACCATCATGTGAACTATATTCGGGAAGCATTGAGCAAGAACACGCCTTATTGAGCATATCACATCTTGAAAGAAGCGCGACAAGGGAAATGTCCCAACATGAAAGAGTACGGATAGAACTTGATAGCTTTCTTACCCGGCTTAGGAACCCCAATACACGGCTTATGGATGCTTTCTTCCTTCACCCGCTTCACACGGACTTTGGGCAGGATTGCTTGCTTGTACGTCTCAAGGAAGTCTTGGAATAGCTTTTCGAAACCTATTTTGGTGTGAGCAACCTCAAAGTAGTCGACTTTACTAGAAGATTCACCCTAACGGTACTTGGGCGGAGAATATTCGTCACTCTTATGGCTGGACAAAGGCATATTGGAGGAATCCTACACAAAACACACGAAAGATACTCAGAAGACGGCTTGAAGAAGAGAAGAAATTAAAAAAAAAACAAGACAAACCGCGTGAACACAACGCCCTAGTGTAGGCCCTACAGCCCAAGATAGATGGCGAGTCTCAACGACCTGTTTCAATAGCAGGCCTAGTCCATTCAGCACCCTAGCACCTCCTCTTTCATCCCTAACATATAGACTTGGCTCGTGGCGGTTCACCCATCAACACATTTCTAGATGAAGCCTAGCGCACATAGCTAACACAATGCATCAAGCCAGCCTGCACCTTTCCCTTATCTTTCAGCCCAGTCAAACAAAGGCTCGCCATAGCCTCTATCTCCCTCTCTTATGTGGAGCCGGCAAGATCTAGTCCGTTGGATCCAACAGCTAGGCCGGCCCAACGTACCAGGCAAGCACAACTAGTGCCTCTCTAGCCTGCTGCGGGCGGAGCCCCAACTCGCGCCACCAACACCTCAGCCCCAACCGAGCCAATTCTCAACCAAGGCATCGTGGCTCCCAACCACCCCATCCACATCCTTGGCATCACACCGAGCTATTTTAGCAGCCATGGCTCCAACCCAGCTATAAAATATATATATATATGTATATGTATGTAAAAAGAAGAGGAAGACGATCAACTCTTCGTAGGGGAAGCAAAGAAGAAGGTTTAGGGAGTGGGTACAATTTCCTCTGGTTTTCTCTCTTTCTTGTTGGGAAAATAATTGTTCCCTGGGTTTATTTAATCTTCTACTTAAGGTGGACTTAAATAAATTCTAGAGGTAGTTGGTTTTCCTTTCCTAGAAGACGCTAACTTCAAGTCAAACCCCAAAATTTAAAGCAAATCAAGGAACAACTTTTGCTCGCCTACTCAACTTCGGATTTCTACACCTTTTTCCCTTTCCTGCGTGCAACATAGCAGACGTAGGGGAATTTGTGGAACAAAAAAATAAACCAAAAAATCATGGAGCTAAAACGTGGATTCTTACCAGCAAAAGACAAGAATGCCCTTATTAAATTGGCGATGCCCACATTTAATCCACGTGCAGTTTAACATCCTGGGAAGCCTAAGCAGCTGATTACAATCTCATCAAGCTCTCCTACCTGTGATAAGGAGAAAAGTCAAAGGTACTAAAGATATGATTAATTACTAAATCCAATTAGGGATTCCACAAGATAATTTCAAGATATTATTTATTAAATATTATATTAGGATAATTCTTTTCTCATCCATCCTATGAATGACACACCTTGTCTGATGTTAACAAATGTCAGGGCAAAACACTACACATGCGACCGACCCTAGCTCTAGAAATACCCTTTCTCTCACTTTTCAGAGAAATTGACTTAGGCATCGGAGATCCATTGGCCAAAACCCCCACTCGTGGGTGTGCGTGGCTTTGGTTGTTAATCAAACTTATTTATTTGTTTTGTAGGTACAATTTTGTGAAAACTGTAGACTACGAAAATTTGCTACCCCACAGTACCTTTGGTGTAAAATTTTCTAGGGCAACTCTAATCTTATTTTTTTATTGTATGGAACAAAATATCTTCATAATGATGTGACGCAAATGAAAAAAAAAATACAGTCTATCTAAAATTTGACCAAATTTGTGGGCTATTGCATGAATCGAAACACTATTAGTTTGGCGTATATATTGGCTGACCTATTATGTTGTGAAACTCTAACATTTAAACAAGAATTTACATAATGAATGGCTCAAATTCACATACTAACATCTAATACTAACCTTGCTCATTTGGAAATTGCAATCGCTAAGTAATTGTGATGTTATGTATCGCATCAGTTGGTAACTTAGTATTATAATTTTTTTTTATACAACGTTATATTAATAGTGATGCTATTCACACATCCCATTTTAACTTCCACATATGTCCTGTTAAAAACTGTCATTTGATCTTCAATTTAATTGATTCGACAGCCAAAAATTAAGAGTGTATGGAATATATAAAGATGTGTGCGGATAGCACCACCCTATATTTATACTAAAGATGAAGGAATAAATTAGTATCGAACTTGTCATTCAGGAGATTCAAACTTAACAACCTTTCATCTACAACTATATAAAAAGATCGTAGTATTAAGTGATTAGATTATAAAGTTAAAGATAATACATAATTGGTGCCAGGACTACTCTTGCGTAATAAGAAACAAAGTGACAGCCTACATGGTTCCAATCATTAACCAACCATATGTTTCTCTAACCTACAGCTAGAAGGTCCGCATGGGGTGGTGAAGCCCTTGGTGTTATCTCTAACCCATTCACAAAGACATTCTCCGTGTAAAGTTAGTAATTGAAAGTGAAAGAAAGCGAACTTAGTGGGTCAGACAATCAAGATTTGAGCGATTCAAACAAAACACATCTCCCTCTCTCTCTCACTGTTACGATTCAAACCCATCGCTTTCGCATAAAAATAGTTTGAAGTAAGTTGAGCTTGAGCCGGTCGAGCCGGCAAGAGTGACGTGACAAGGATGCTGATGTGGTGATTTTGCATGGCAGTCAAACAATCAGAGGAAGCTTTTGAACCCTTTGCAACAGCTGAATCGTAAGTGACACAAACAAAGGTTGTGTTTTATGGAGCTTTCGTCCAAAAGCCCTTTTCGCAACGGAGCTTTCAGTTTGATGATTTCTACGCGAATGCAAGTGGTCGCTCTCCTGCGTTACACTTCAGGGATTGCTTGCTTAATTTGCTGTGGAGGACTTGTTTTTTCTCATATTTCCACTTGTTGCCACTGCGCTTTTCTTATTTTTAACACTTCCCCATCACTTGGTTATACGGTTTAGTGATAATTCTCTTCACTTGTAAGTGAGAGGTCTTAAGTTTGAATATTATGGATGGCGAATTCAATACCAATTTATATTTTCATTCCTTAGTGTAAATATATTGTTGTATAAAAAACATTCCTCCAACTCTTGATGGATGCTTAATAATTATTGTCGGGGTTTTTGAACATTAGTCCTTGTAAAAGATTAAAATTATAAGAAAAAACCTGGTGCTATATTACATATTCAATTTACTCCCTCGAAGTGTACTTTTATGAAAATTTACATTCAATTTTTGTTATTTAATGTGTATTTTTATTTAATCTCTCCACATTAAATTTTAATTTTATTAATATGCACATATTTAGTTTTTTAATTATAAATGAATGTAAATGAGAAAATATTAAAAGAAATTTGTGATACAAGAATATATAAATACATAAGTGTACATAAATGATTGTGCCGAAATATATAAAATTGACTTTTTTGTACCGAAATATTTGTACCTACATGATTGTACCGAAATATATTATAATGAACCTAAATGTATTATATTGAATTAATGTACCTAAATGTCAATACCGAAATGTATGTACCGAAATGTACGTACCGAAATGTATGTACCCAAATGTACGTACCCAAATGTCAATACCGAAATGTATGTACCTAAATGTCAATACCGAAATGTATGTACCAAAATGTACGTACCTAAATGTATGTACCGAAATATAATAAATTGAATTAATGTACCTAAAAGTCAATACTCAAATGTGTGTACCAAAATGTACGTAACGAAATGCATTATATTGAATCAATGTAACTATATATTTGTACCGATGGAAATACCGAAATATTCAAATGTATTAATGTACCTAAATGAAGAACATACAAAATTGTTATCGGAATATATATTATAAAAAAATTAGTTCCCTAAATGTAGACATTAAAATATATTATGATGAATGAAATAAAAATTAAATTTAAATGTAATTAATACATTAAAATAAAAATAAAAAGATAAATAAAACATCAAAATATAACTAATAAATGATATGATTAAATGTACTAGGGACTAAAATTGGATTTAATCTTACACAAGATTATAGTCTAAAACTCATCTTTTTTAAGAATTAAAATGAAGTTTTCTAATTATTGTATTCTCACAGTGCATAAGCAAGCGAGTTTACTTACTTAATACATGTGGCATGCAAATATTTTTTTGCTTTTATCAATCGGTTTGAATTTACAAAATCTCTTTCAATTTCAATATTGAAAAGAGAAACAACTAAACTAATAGGTAACTGATGCAAATAAAATTCTTTTAGAGGTTTTACACAAATTCTTGATAACATCACACTGTAAAGAAAAACACTTCAAACTCAAATCTCAATACTTTGTACCATCATAGGATTTCACAATTAAAAATTAATTAAAAATAACAAGCAGATGTATAAAAGTGATATTTTTTTTTTCAATTGAGCTGATGACATGTTTTCTATAAGAACTTAGAATTATTTGCGGGTTTTTTCCTTTCTAATTTACTATTCACACACACACAGATATATATATATATATATATATATATATATATATATATCTGTGTGTGTATGTATATATGAGATTTACCTTACCGGCTCCAGGTCTGCTGTCCCGGACTCTATGTCTCATTTGTGTCTCGTTTTTAATTTTTTTGACATGTGTCCCTTCCTTGACGCCAACATCTAACACTGTTAAGTTTTAATAAAACTAATTAATAAATAAATAAAAATTAAAAACCCAGGCATGGAGAGAGCCATTCGGCTTCTCCGCCTCGCCATTGCAAACCCAACACGACAAACCCAGCAAAGAGAAAAGTAGAAAAATTCGAAAATCAAGCTGAAGAAGACGACGATGGGTAATGGGTTGGTGAATAAAGAGACCGGTGAGATCGTCGGCCGGAACCCACGTGTTTCTGCAATTGGGAGCTAAACGGCCGGTGCTCTTATTTTGTTAGTTTGCTTTTTTTCCAGATCTGATCAAATCAAGAGAGAGATGCACCTGGGAGGAAAAGGGTACAATGACTTCTAAATCACCGTCCAACAGAAAAATTCTCAGCAGAGAGAGATGCATCTCACCAGTGAAAAGTTTAACTGCAAAAATTATGGGTATCTAGAGTTTTGGGGTGGGTCTCGGGAGATTTCTTATTTCTTTGATTTTTTTATAATTTATTTTATAAAAAGTAACAATGTTTTGTGGAGTTAAATTGTAAAACACATGTCATCAAACGAAACAAAGAGACACCAAGAAGACATGGATTCCGGGACAGCAAACCCACAGCGTACCTTACCACCCTTTGCACTTCGCTATTCCATGAAAATAATGAAAAAATGAAAAAATTGGTCGTGAGGTTTTTTCTCATGGAAAAAACGTGGAGTATCGCACGTATATGTTTATGTACTGGAAACACATGTTTAAGTCTTCTTTTTTTTGGTAAAGTCACATGTTTAAGTCTTAAATACATCCAATCCCGCAGAAAAGGATCAAAATATATATGTTTTATTTAAGTGGATACTGTTCTCGTTTTCTCGAATTTTGAGGAACAATAGTCTCGTTTTCTTATATACTCTAGTTAGCCACACTTTATTGACCAAAAATGGATACTGTTCTAGACTCTTTTACACGTTTTTGGTATGCTTGTTATGTATCATAAAACTTAACATTTTTATTTAAGCAAAAATTAAACTGATAAACGTTTCTTTTACTTGGCAGAATAGCTAATGCAGAATATGAGAGATGGACGATGAGGGTAAATTGAAAAAAAGAAATTCATTGAGAGTAGTCGAACTATTAAGGATGTGTTTGGATGTGGAATTTTGTCTAAGTGATGAAGTAATAAACTATAAAACGATATTAGAAATGCACTATATGATCATTACAAAGGCACTTATGAGGAATTTATTAATGACTCATTTAATGTAGTTATTTAACAATCCCTCTCACATGTTTTTTGTTATTTTCATGAAGTGCATTTCTAATCCTCTCTAACTAACATTGTGTCGTTGGAATTTGAAAGTCCGTAGCCGAAACATAGCCAAAAAAATAGTGGTATTTAAATGAGGTAGAAAATAATTTTTTTTTAAACATTTCGACCTTAAACATCATTAGCAGATTACCTTTAATACTTTCAATTATTTTATTTTATTTTTTATAAAAGCAATATGTCATTAGTTAAACTTTAAATATAGACGATATTATCTACACTTAGGGTGAAGAAAGCAGGCTATACTTTAATCATACATCTAGATGTTTACAGATATCAAAGACATCAACAACGAAAGTAATAAACCCAAAATACAAAATCTACCAGCACCACCAATAAAGCTAAACTAAAAAACTAAGCTCATAAAACCCACAATAACCCGAACCCCAAAGTAACCTATAACTCTAAACCTTGGCTGCCACATGAATTGAAGCCAGGCCTTAGATGTAACGGCCCGTTCCGGAATAATTTATCGATGGTGTGAAAAGGCGATTCTACCCTTGAGCGTTGGTTGTGTGTTTGTGTTTTGGGTTAAGAAATTGGGCCAATTATTCTATTTCCTAAATGATTGGACCCAATTGGAACTAAAGGACTTAAGATTTTGTTGGTTTTTGATTGGTGACCCAACTAGGACCACACACATCCACCTCACCCTCTCCCGTGTACCTTTTCTCTCCTCCCTCTCCCTCGACTTTTCCTGCAACATCCGTACAAGCGTACAGACCACACTTAAACCTCCCCATCTCTACACAGATCGACCTTGAAATTTCTTCCATTGTGTTCATCTGGACTTGGTGAGTTCATCTACACCAGTTTTGAGGCTTGGAACCCTCAGAAACCTGGAAACCCGAGAGACCCATTTTGGTGCACTATTCATGTGCACATAAAAATTGAAAGGTTCAAAGGATTTGGAGCTTGCAACAAGGTTAAGGACACTCTCATGATGCTCAGAGTACCATTTTCATGAAGTTTGGACGTCGGGAAGCCCATGTTTGATGAGTTGCAGGTTTAGCCGGATTATCGAGGGATTTTCTGGCAAGTTCCTGTCGGTTTTAGGACTTTTGAAAGGTAAGATCTTGTTCTACTAGTCGAGAGCTTCAATTTGATACAAATTTCACGGAATTTGGTTGAGTATGGACTGAGATATTAAGGTTTGTAGTTTTTCCAGTTTCCGGCGACGGCGACGGCACCGGAGGAGCACTGGAGAAGAAAAGGGAATATTTCGTCAAGTTGATGGAATATTCTTAACGGAACCTAACGGCGGCAGGTTAGTTTTAACAGAATATACTTGATTTAGGACGGAATATTCCTGACGGCGTTAACTGACGCCGTCAGTGTGACTGTCACGTGGCCGCGCGTGGGGGCGCGTAGGTCCGTGCACTCGTCGACGCGTGAGACGTCGAAAAATTATTTTAAAAATATGGGGATGATCCTGAGGTTGTGTAGGTCACTGTGGTATATTCATATACCCAATTTGAGCAATATATGAGAAGTTATTAGCTAAAGTTGGTTATGTGCTATTAAATAACGTTATTTCAGTTATTTCTCGTATAGGCGAGGCCTATACGAAGGACGAGGGCCATCAATCGAGGCTCGGGGGTTATGATCCTTCGATATATCAGTGAGTGGGCTTTTGTTTTCCGTATATACCTATATAAATGAGATTTTTCCCAGAAAATCAATTTAAGTGAAACGTGATATGAAATGTGATATGATATGCCATGCAAAGTATATATCTATGTTATTCATGTATTAGTAGTTGCATAATAGTAATTGGTGTTGTGGACGCACAGGTAAGTATCAGGTGAGGTGTAGAATGATTAAAATGAAATGATATGATATGATGATTATGTGAGATGTATTGAAAGCTCATAAACCTGCACCTCGGTGTTAGTGCTCCCGCCTAGAGTTAGGGGCATAGCTTCACATGATCGTTCACCTCCCGCACCACACGCTCACCTTGGATCCAAGATAGGTCCATAGCCTGTCGTATAGACCACTTTCATTGGGTTCGACTTGTAGGTGACCCGCGATTAGTGCATAGCCTTCATGTGATTGTAGCACTTGATCGTATTCATTTATACACCTAGCCTGTCGGTCAGACCACATGAGGTGGTACCGACTTGTGTGCAGGATATGATTTGATATGATGAGATTGATTATGAGCTATAGTTCAGCCGAGCTGATCACTCGGTGAACATATTGTTATCTATGATGATTTTTATTTCAGCTGATATAGTTATGTGATTTGATGAGATATATTTGGCATGGCATATACCTTGCATATCACTACTTTTGGCAGGATTTTGAGTTATGAGTTGAGATGAGTATATATGTATATATGCTATTTTTCTGGGAAATTATACAGGTTTTACGGCGAAGGGTTAGAACCTTTGAAAAGAGAAAAGGTTTTGAAAAGATTTGTTTTTACCCACTCACGCGTTTTGTTTTTCGCCCCTCCAGGTTCTAGGTAGCAGTGCTTTGGTGGCCACGAGGGATCCAACAGTGTTCTAACAGAATTCACAAAAGTAGGATTCACCTTCGGGTGATATAAATTAGTAATTGTCCTTGACTGCAACTAGACGTTCTTGTTGCTCTGAATGTGTATTTATATTTACCTTCTTAGCTTCCGCACTGTGCACATGGTTACGTCACTTTCACGTGACGGCCATCACGTCTTCCTTGGAACGGGGTGTGTCACTAGAACTCGTCACATAATGCCATATACAATCTGTGAAACAATTGACGGATCTATCGAATTGCGTGTAAAATATAAAACCATTTGAGGTTCATGTGAAGTAATACTAATAAGTCTGCATACTCCTACCTATATATTTGGATAATTTCTTATATTTGATATTTTATCTTTACTCAAAAATATATTAAAATTCTTTGACGTATTATGTTATGTTACCTATATATGTGTCAAATGATGTAAAAAATAAAAATAAAAAAAAATAAAAAATCATACAAATAGAAAGAGGATCAGTCAACATTGCAAAAGGAAAAGTGATCACTGGGTATACCTCTCAATACGCAATCTTCTCAACTTAAAGAAAGCATTAGTTTGGAATTTTTTTTGCTTGAATTTTCAAAATATGATGAATTTTGAGGACTTAAATATGTGAAAAATAAAAGAAACAAAGTATTTTACCCATTAAATCAAATTTTATCTTTAGTACACCAAATTCTTGCAGAAACACATAACAAATTCGCTCATCAAACTTATAATTTAATACTATAATTAATTCTACTTGCTCATTCACTTTCACTAACATTAATAGCAAAAAAATATCGATGCCAATTAACTCGAACGTTTACTGTGTCCATTTGAAACTGCAATTTGAACTTAAAACAATTAAACAAACTATCTCTAATTAGTTGCTTAAACTGAATTATTAATTAGTATTGTCACTGATATTTTAAATAAAAAATGGTGCTTTGAGGTTTGAAGTTAAACGCATAAACAAATGAAAATAAAATAACCCATAAATATAAAAAAGATAACCCCAATGCCAATTATTTTAATTAATTAATTAAACTAATTAAATAGGTGGTTTGATTTGATTTGATTTTTTTATTTTTGTAAACTAATTGGCTTAGGTTTGAAAAAAGTAATGCTAGGAAAACAAAATTTGAAAATCAGATTATATGTCACCAAAAAAAAAATTGAGCCCGTTTATTGCGTGAGTAAAAATCCAAAGGTAATTGTAGGAAGACTAAATTTGTAAACTAAATGACATGAAAGTCGATGATTTGATTATTACTTAAATATTGATTACTCTGCTTATTTTTTATTGGACGACAAATCATATGGTTTATAAATTTAATCTATAAATTTAGTTTCTCTTGTCCCTACAATTTTAGTCCTAACATTACAAGTTTGGAAATATGTTAAAACTTAGGGGCAGCAGTGTAAAGTGAATTAAATATATTTAACTAATTATGTCTGATTAAGTCCCGCGGTGTATAAAACCAACCTCAACCTTGGGCAGGATGATCATGATGAGCCCATCAATTAGTCGATATTGATATCTTAAGCATTAGCTGAGCTCAACTCCAAACTGTCTCTTGTTCCACATCCTTTTTCTCCTCCGATCCCTCTATATTATCTACCACCACTTCTCCACCAAAACAAAAACCTATTAACCCA
Organism: Heteromeles arbutifolia; assembly: GCA_024362995.1. Lineage (NCBI taxonomy): Eukaryota > Viridiplantae > Streptophyta > Magnoliopsida > Rosales > Rosaceae > Heteromeles > Heteromeles arbutifolia. The sequence continues at coordinate 38,954,467 of JANCRC010000001.1, read as the reverse complement.
TTAACCTAACTGCATGACTCAGTTGCTGTTGAGCTCAGCTATGGCTATTGCCATTGATGGGCATGACCTCGATCTCGATTTATCCGGCTGCAGCACCACCACCACAAGCACCAACACCGTTTCCACCGACCACTGGTACGACTGGTCTCCGGTGGTGGACTGGGACGCTCTGGAGCCGACGGACCAGCTCACGGGCGAAGACTTTCACGGGCTCATTGAGTCGATGATGGAAGACCAAGACGGCAGCGCTGAGCTGAACTTGTCGTCGGCCCAGAACGAGCATCTAGAATTAGAAGCGTCTAATGACACAACGTCGTCGGCAGAAATGACGACGTTAACGGACGAAGATGGCAGCGCTAACGGTGAGGACTCGAAGGGGTTGAGGCTTGTCCATCTGTTGATGGCAGCGGCGGAGGCGCTGACCGGCGCAAACAAGAGCCGAGATTTGGCTCGGGTGATATTGTTTCGGCTCAAGGAGTTGGTCTCTCCAACTGACGGTTCTAACATGGAGAGGTTGGCGGCGTATTTTACCGAGGCCCTCCAGGGTTTGCTAGAAGGCGCCGGGGGTTTGCATGGTAAGCAATTGATTGGGAATGGGGCCCACCGCGTTCACGGCCACCATCCGACTGACGACGTGATCTCTGCGTTTCAACTGCTCCAGGACATGTCGCCTTATGTTAAGTTTGGGCACTTCACAGCCAATCAGGCGATTTTAGAGGCCGTGGCCCACGATAGGCGGGTCCACGTTGTGGATTATGACATCATGGAAGGGATCCAATGGGCATCCTTGATGCAGGCCTTGGTATCCCGGAAGGAAGGCCCACCTACCCCACATCTCAGGATCACGGCCTTGTCGAGGGGTGGCAGCGGGAAGCGGTCGATCGGGACTGTTCAAGAGACCGGTCGTCGTTTGACCGCATTTGCAGGGTCGATTGGTCAGCCATTTTCTTTTCACCAATGTAGATTGGATTCTGATGAGACGTTTCGACCATCCGCTTTGAAATTAGTTAAAGGAGAGGCCTTGGTGATCAATTGTATGCTAAACCTCCCACATTTTAATTACCGTTCTCAAGATTCAATTGCTTCGTTTATATCTGGATCCAAGATCCTTAACCCGAGACTAGTCACTTTAGTTGAGGAAGAAGTGCGGCCAGTAGGGGATGAAGGCTTCGTGGCCCGCTTCATGGATTCACTGTATCATTATTCGGCAGTATACGACTCTCTCGAGGCTGGCTTTCCAATGCAAAGCCGAGCTCGAGCCCTAGTGGAGAGAGTGTTCTTGGGCCCTCAAATAGCCGGATCATTGGCTCGTATCTACCGCACCCATGAGGAAGTGGGTTGTTCTTGGTGGGAGTGGTTGGGCGCAGTAGGGTTTAAGCCATTGCCAATAAGCTTTGCCAATCATTGTCAAGCGAAACTTTTGTTGGGTTTATTTAATGATGGTTATAGGGCTGAGGAGGTGGCCAATCATAGGCTGGTTTTAGGTTGGAAGTCTCGTTGCTTACTCTCAGCCTCCATTTGGACGTCACCCTCAGAATCTGATGTTATCAGTTAGCTCCTTCAAGTTTTTTATTTTCCTTTCAGCCCCTTTTTCTCACTTACAAATTATCTTTTTCCAATTTAGCTAAACTGCCAGCAAAATTTAGAACCAAATGGTGGTCAAATTATTGTAACAAAACAAAATTTTGGGATTTCATTTCAGGCCAATGCAGTTGAGAGCTCTTTTAAGTGTGTCTACCTTGTTGTGTTTGGGACTTTTAAAGCTTTAAGATAAAAAAAGGATTTGGTTCTCTTGAGAATAATGGGAAGGATGCAATATTTTGTGAATATATGTAAATGGCAGTTTTTCAAGCCCAAATTATCAAGGAGGTAGACAGGAACATACATGTTAATGTTGTACATATAATATTAATAATATGAGAATTTATTTTCGTACACATTTTTCTTCTTATGCATATATCTTTTTACTTTGTCCGTCAATGCACATATATCATTTTCATATCGATTAAGATGCTCTGATAAAAATGAATTATTCACGCACATAAACAATTAGGTGCGTTAGCATCTGAAAAATATACTAAAAATCCTTGTCTTTTAATTGGTTTTGTTTGAACGACTAGTAATAAACATTCCCACAGGTCTTACAAATAAGCTAGTAAAATGTTCCTCTTCACATTCTACCACTGCATGGATTAATATTCTATTTCATTCTAGTCAGTTTTTTTCTTTTACTTTTGAAGTCAATAGTCCCTTGTACTTTCGCGTTCACATTAGAACCAGAGCTGTCCCCTCTACATTTTTTAAAACAAAAATTCATTTTACAGCTGGCCTTTAGCTCACAAAAAGAAATTTACTTTAGCAAAAACAGCTTAAGAACCAAGGAAATATGGGTTAGTCTTTTGGTTATCTCTCTCTCTTTCTCTCACTCTCTCACTCTCCAGCTTAAGCCTTAAGAACCAATGAAATATTAGGGGTGCAAACGGTTTTGTGTGGTTTAGGGTAAAACCAAAACCAAAATTTAATTTGGTTCCATTCGGTGCAGTTTTGAGGTAGAATCAAAATGGAGCCAAACCATTTGGTTTTGGTTCAGTTCGGTTTCAAACGGTTTTGGTTTCAGTTTGTACCTCACTTGTACCAAGTCACTACTTTGGTTTTGGTTTCATGCAATTCAACAAAAAAAAATTTAGTGTTTCAAGTCACTACTGTGAAATTTTGAACTGTTCAACCCTTTCCCGCTTACTTTCCTTTTGGACACTTAGTCTTCGAAGGTTTAGGAAACCTTTAAGCTTGTGAACGGGCTTGAGAAGGCACTCAAGCTTGATAATGCAATACTTGGGAAGACCTTGAACTTTGTGAAAGTGAAACCGATGAATGAGAAGCAATTGAACCTTGTGAAAGAGAAGCTTGAGATAGACTTGGAGCTAGTTGTTGGTGTTGTGGATTTTGTTAGAGAGGCGATGCTTGAATTCGAATTGATCAACTTTACACAATACAAAGAAATAAACAATATAAATTACATTAGTTGTTATGAACTTTAAAAAGTCTATAAATATTTTATATTATGCGGTTTTTGGTTTGGTTTCAAACTGAAATAGTTTCAAAACTGTAAAAATCGAACCGTTTAGTGCGATTCGGTTCGGTGCGTATTTTGGTTTCGGTTTTTGGTTCCAAGTGTCCACCCTTATGAAATAAGTTAGTTTTTGGTTATATATATCTCTCTCTCTCAAAAAGTTACCTTTAAATCGAACAACATTTTTGTATTGTGTTGATATTCACCCATAACATCCTAAATTAACAGGATAATATGATGCTGACATTGTAAACCAACTTGTGTTACAGTAACAACAATGTCATTCTATGTTAGTAATAATAGCGTCCTTATTCTTATGTGACCTTGGACTATAAACTTTGATGATTTTAGTGTAACTTTAAATTTCTTGTAATTCAAACGTTATATGTTAAATCATTAGACATTAAGATAGGAAACCCAAAAGTGAATAACAATAATGAGTCATTTCATGATATTCATGAATAAAAACTAATGTCTATATACTATAACACGACGCTCATGGCATAACAATCAACTTTGGTAGTAAAATAACTAATATTATTCTTTAACCTCATAATTATTATGTAATACTAGATATTAAACTTTAACGATGGTAATGTAACTTTATTAAAATAAAGAATACCAATACTCTGTTTTTTTTGTTAAAAGTAGTAAGGTACCGTAGAATTCTGCACATAACATATCAAAAAAGAGAAAACCATTCACTACTACGGTCTGGTGGTATTTGTCTTCACTTGGAAGTGAGAGGTCTTAGGTTCGAATCTCGTGGATGGCGAATTCGATACCAAATTAGGCTGCTCATTGTGTGGCTTAGCTAAACTATCTCTTCTCTTAATGTAAAAATATCGATATACTAAAAAAAAAAAAAAAATCTAAAAAGCAATAGTGAGCCTTCAAACTTCAGATGGCTATTTTTTTTTTTTTCTAAAGTTAATTTATCAAGTGAAAGTTTTATTCGTAACGCAAAGGAGTTCAAACGTTAAACAATTGCAAATAAAACTGATTTTTGGACCTACATGGAACCCAATAATTTAACCCTAGATTATTGACTGATACAAATAGAATTAATGGGTGTTGGTAGTTGGGATATATCCATCTCCTCCATGTGTTACCCATCCCTACTTATGGGACAATATCGTAGGCAAAGCAGATTATTCTCGGAATATGAATTTAAACAAGCACTAAATTTGGATTTTCAATACACCCGTGTACGTACATGACAAAATAGCCTGAGATGCTCGGTGTTCCCATCCAAAGCACCACCATATTTTATACACAGACATGTTGTAGGACGTCACCAGAAATTGTGGTCCCAGGCAATTGCTCAGAACCTTCGAACAATGCAGCGCCCACTCTTTCATAGATCAATGGTAATTGGGGTTTTTTAATTACACCAGATGTATTAATTATTTTCGTCAATAGTTCGTAAACTTTAGATAACAACAATTTAAAGTACATAGCTCTCTGCCCAGAAAGAAGTCTTTTCAACTGCAATAAAAAAGGATGGAATTAGGTCATCGGATTGGCGCTTATGTGGTGCTAGTTGAAGACTCTCCGACGCCAGTTAAATCTTGTTAATGAAATGAAACAATAGTTTTTTTTAGGAGGGTTGTGCATGTGAGTATCTTTCAAATCACAATGACAAAGTGCATAGTACTAAAGTAGGGGTAAAAGTTGTATTACATCTTAATACTTGTGTACATGTGTTTGGGCTCAAAATAACGCTTTGGGCCAAGCCTAGAGTTATTCTCATACCAGAAAGGGATACTGGGAATATTCTGTCATGGGCCGAGCCCAGTGGAGTTCGACCAAATCCTATTAGGAGATCGTTTGGCCTGGATAAGGGTGAAGTGGTCGAATCCTAGTGCAATGAGGATTCTTCAAAAGTTAGGGATACTTTGAATCAGAAAAGATGTTGGGGATTAAGGGATGAATTTGAGTGATAAAAGAGCTTGGTTCAGAGTCCTATAGGGGTTAGGATTGGTCAAGACCTAATCAGATTGGCTTGAGGAGTTCTAGTCTGAGTGAAAGTCTACCTAGGCCATAGAGGAAATCACTACTATAAATAGACAAGGGGGTGCATCATTCAAGGCTCTGCAATTCAACACACAACTGCCCTGCGCAAACCTTTTAAGCACCTTGAGATTTTTATTTTCTTTTTCCCCGCCAACACATCTTCAGTTTGGATAAACAGCACTAGAGCCGTAGAATCAGCAGACCGAGGAGCACCTTCAGTTTGGATAAATAGCACTGCTTCGAGACCGACTAATTATTTACCCAAGTCTTGGTCAACAAGGATTTCCGAGTCCTCGGCGAAGTAAGGTGTTACCAGGTTACTACATTCGGCACACTGAAAGTCGAGTTTATTTTATTATTGGATATTCACAAGTACATTTTAGAGTTTGGCATTTACGGCCGTACCACATTTACAATCAAGACAATTACCTCTTTTGGGTATTTGTGTCCGTATAGTCTGGTACCAGTTCGATGTACTTATATTCTCACAAATATAATTACTGAGGCCAAACCTGACGCTGACGATTCATGAACTTCGAAGAAAGTAGCAGCCTCGTCTTCAGGCTCTAGAACCCAAAGGCCGAGACGAGTTCCTTCCTCGGCCACAATCGCAAGACGCAGAAGTTAACAGCGCACCCAACGCTACATCAACATTCATTTTACTCCTAGGCCAAGTTCGGCCGACGAGTTGGCACGCCTCGCATTCAACCGAATGATGTAGTTAGCTTATTAATTACTCGGCTTGTGTGCCATGTAGGCTAAGTAGTTTTTAGGGTCAACATTTTGGCACGCCCAGTGGACCCGGTGCTAAAAGCTACGAAGTTCATGACCATTGAAACACGGTCAATAAAAAACAACAACTATGGGCAAGTCGACTACCAGTTTAACACCTATAGTTCAGAGTCCATTACAAAGTAATGCGTCGTAGGCGCAGGATCCTCCTATTGCCATGACACTTGAAGCCACAGGTACGGTGCGTCGAGAAAAGGAAATTAATCTCAGCGGTTAGAGTCATGATGCCATAGTCCTCACCCAGACTAGCAAGATGGCAAAAGATGGTTTTATTGAAGGTCTACCAGAGGAGTACTACGACGACAATGAGATTTTTGGTCCACCATCTAAATCTTTCCTCCGACGACGATTGGCAGAACAATCTTGGCAGTTTGAACAACTGTTTGGCCTCAGAAATGAAAAGCGTACTTGAAGAAGTACGTAATAATAGTGCTTCGAATAATAAGTTACTCGAAATTCTAGTTAACAAAGCTCACGAGAACAAGCCAGCCAATCAACCCAGGCAGCGTTTTATAAGAATGTTCATTTGGAAGAAGAAAGGCTGCCGCAAATACCAGCCGAGATAGAACTTACTCAGCCTAGGATAATCGATCTCAAGAAAATATATTGTGAACCAACCACCAGTTCGGCTGAATTCGGCCGAAGAACAGAAGCAACACCAGTGGATATGGTTGAAGTCCGGAAGATGATCGATTCGGTTTTGAAAAAGAGGCCAAAATTCTCAAAATTTATTCATCCATATCCAGCCTTTGTAGAAAGGTTTGAATATCCTCGAGGATTCAACATCCCAGCTTCCAGTCTCTTTGCTGGGGAATCGTCGTTGTCCTTATTAGAACATATGGCCAAATTCACTGCCCAATGTGGAGATGTCAACAGTGATTTTCATAAACTACAACTGCTGAGTTTCTCGTTGACGGGCACAGCGTTTGCATGGTACATTAACATTCCACTAAACTTTATACAAAACTAGGATGAGCTAGTTGAAAAATTCCACTAAAAATTTTATTGATCAAGGATGGAAGTGTCAGTCTCATTTTTAACTAGGATGGCCCAGTCATCTAATGAGTCACCGATGGAATTCCTTACCAGGTTCAAATTAGCCAGGAATTGGTGCCAAGTACCCTTTCTCGAGGAAATTCTTGGGGGCAAACTTTCGAGATATGTATAAGTTAGCTCAACATGTCGAGCAATATGATTATTTGCTCAAAGAAGAAAGCATCTCCAAAACTCCAACCCGTGGGACAATCTATAAAAACCTAATGGTAGGATATGCATCAGCCAAGAGTGACGAGTCCCAATATGTCAGCATAAACGCAGTCGAGATAGTGATTGATAGACCTTATGTATGCAAGGCACTGGCTTATGCTAGTTCCAAAGATGTCAAAACGCATTCGGTCTATGTTGAAGCAACCGTCAATACATCAAAAGTATATACCTTTGACATCACCAAGGCTGATGCTATCTTTGACCAACTACAACTTGCAAAGATCATCAAGCTTCGACTAGGGCATAACATTCCTAAGGCCGAAGATTTAAAAAGGAACACATATTGCAAGTATCACAGCTCAAACAAACACATGACTAACAACTACATCGTGTTCCGTGACGCTACTAAAAGATGGATCGATAATGGGAAACTAAAGTTCCCATAAAAGACACAGATGATGGTCGATGCTGATCATTTCCCTTCAACAATAATAGGCATAGTGGACTCCCATTTGTCGAAGGATAAGAAAAAAGGAAAAGTTGAGTACATCCCAGCCTATTACGTCCCAAAGCAAAATCCTTGACCATGCCTGAAAATCAATTTTTCAACCGAGAACGACCCTCCTAGTTTTTTCTCTAATCCAATATATACCGAGCTGGTGTCTGACTCCGTTTTCGATGAGTTTGAGAGCCCGATAGTCTTGTGTAGCAGGTGCCAGTCAGAAGTCATCATAGCCGAGTCAAAATAACAGAAACCTTCAGCTGAACCTGCATCTAAAATTCCAGTGAAATCTCAACCAGTGCTCGGCTCGAGACAACGTCAGCCAAAGGTTTTTGATAGACTCGGTCCTCAACAACAGAATTATCAATCGCCTTCAGTTAGACAACAACTTGATTTCGACGGGTCATTTTATGATGAGGATTGCTATGTACATAACTCTCGTGTCGCCAGCAGAGGATGGACTACATAGCCCGTCGATGAGCAGCTCAGGAAGTGTCAGTCATGGAATAGTAGCCTAAAGAAACGGTAAAAAATGAGGATAATCGACAACCTTCGACATTCATGAATGAGTTGCTTTAAGGGAAGAAGGTCATTGATCGTAATTTTGAAACTGAAATAAAAGAATCTAAGAAACGCATCAAACTTCTTCTTTAGCCTGGAGAAATGAAAGCTCACATTGAGCATTTTAGGAAGGAGGCCGAGAGCAAACTCCCTCCACTACCACCACAGGAACCATTGATTAAAGTTAGACGGAATCGCCATTTGTCGTTTTTGGACAAGGCTCTAGAATACATGCGGGAATTTCATTAGAAGAATTTGGCAAATGACCTGTATGTTCTTCTAAAGGCATGTTAGGATTCTCTCGACTTAGCTTTGATCAGCCCCGACGCTGAACTAATTATCCAGAAATGGTCAGATTTGGGAATGAAAGCCAGTTACAACATATTCGCGAAGCCAGTGTTCTCGGCTTCGATGTTGACCTATACGGTGATCTAGATCCTGTAAATCTCTCATTCTTTTGAGTTAATCTGCAATATTTACGGCATCATTTTGAGGTTTTTTTCGGTCGTATCCTTGTTTGGCCTCATGGCCGACGAGATAGAGCAAGTTAAAAGGTTGGACGCTTACTTGGATACACGAGATGCTTGTGTCACGTATCAGGAGTGGGTTCACAAGGCTTTGCAAACACATAATTAAGTCCTAGTAACAATGGAACTAGTTGCCAAAGCCGACGATGAAACAGCCACACCAGGTACCCTAGGTATGCACCTTTTGCCTTTAGTAAAAGATGATGTTGATGAGGTGACCAATGACCAAGATACTTTACCAGAATATCCAGAAGACGAGGATTGCGACCCAATAGGCCCCTCAGTCCTCGACAACATGGAAATTACCATGGTCCACCTCATATCTGCAGAATTCCAACCAACCACATCCCAACCAAGCTTTTCGGATGGTGATGTGGTTGTTGAAGAAACAACGCCAGTCGAGTTCGTGACTATCGAAGAGGCCGAACTGATTAGCAAATAAGACAAGCTCAAAGCAGCCATAGCTGAGCTCTTTCCTTGTTCCTCGACCGTCAACCTCCTCCACTTGAAGCCATTGTATGTGACGGCCCATATCGAGGGATATCCAATATCGAAAGTTTTCGTTGATTGTGGAGCAACGATCAATATCATGCCTGTTTCCATCATGAAATCTTTGCACCATTCCAAAGACGAGCTCATTTCATCTGGCGTAACTATGAGCAGTCAAGATCGCAGGTTGAAACCACATGACCGTGTTTTTTATAGTTGACTCCAAGACCAAGAACAATGTGTTTCTCAATCGTGACTGGATCGACTAGACTGGCTGTACCCCTTCTTCACTATACCAGGTCCTTATTTTTTGGGACGGCAAATCAGTCATAGTTCATTTGGCCGATAATTAACCGTTCAAGGCTAACATGATTCAAGCCCGTTATTACGATGACCAAGTCGGCTACATCACTTTACAACACTTTAACAAAGAAGGCAGACCGGCCAGAATCTCTATCCAGAAAGCTATTGAGGTTGACATTAAGACCATCCAGCAAGATTTGGCGAGACTCGAATTGGTTAACTTAGCCTACTGTCCTGACGATTGATGGAACAAGACGGGGATGAACGAAAGGCCACAATTTCATTTATAATGGAACGACTGCTGGCCCACTCATATACCATTTCCAAGGAGCCAGATTCTGGCGTGAACTTAGTGGAGTTCCTCACCAAAGGGGATAACAACCCCGAGCTGTCATTCGACAAAATTAAAGCTGCACCGGCCGAGGTTGAAGATAATCAGCCTGAAGTCAAAGATCTTTTAGAAAAGATAAATGTTGGGACGGCCGATGAATCTCAGCCTTTATTTATTAGTGCTTTGTTGCCTTAGCCTATGAAAGGCGAACTTTGTAAATTAATTGAGGAATTTAAAGATTGTTTTGCTTGAAGCTACCATGAGATGCCTGGCCTTGATCGAACATTGGTTGAACATGAGCTGTGCATCAAACTAAGTTGTAAACCTTTTCGCCAACCCCCACGTCGATTCTCGATCGAAGTTCAGCTCGGAATAAAAGACGAACTTGTTCGACTTTTGAAAGCTGACTTTATTCGGACAACTCGATACGTTGAATGGTTGGCGAATATTGTCCCAATCTTAAAAAAAAGAGGTGCCTTGCACATCTGCATCGATTTTTGTAATCTAAATCTGGCAATACCCAATGCTGATTTTAGATTTATTAATCGACGCTATGGCAAACCATGAAATCTTATCTTTCATGGACGGCCATGCTGGCTACAATCAAATTTTTATCGCTAACGCCGACATCCATAAAATTGCATTTCGATGCCCCGGGGCACTAGGGACTTACGAATGGGTCATCATGCCTTTCGAACTTAAGAATGTGGGTGCCACATACCAACGTGAATGAATACCATTTTCCATGACCTGATTGGCAAAATTGTTGAAGTATACATCGACGATGTCGTAGGCAAGTCCAAATGCCGCCGAACACATTTAAAGGATCTTTGGCAGACTTTTATTCACATGGGCCATCATAAACTCAAAATGAACCCCGCTAAATGTGCCTTTGGCGTATATATAGATAACTTCTCAGGTTTCCTTATGCATCATCAAGGCATCAAGGTAGATAGAAACAAGGCTCGTGCGATAATTGATCAAAAGTAGTTACAATCCTTGCTCGGCAAGATCAATTTCCTTCATCGATTTATTTCCAACTCAGTAAGAAAAATGAAGGCTTTTTCCATGCTCCTCAAATTCAAGGATTCTGACCAATTCAAATGGCCAGAAGAACATCGGGACGCCTTTACACAAATCAAGGTCTGCCTCACTAACCCTCATGTTCTTACACCACCTCAACACGGCAAACCACTTAAGTTATATATCTTGGCTGCCGAAGAATCTATTGGTTGTCTTCTTGCACAAGATTATGACACCGGCATGGAACATGCCATTTTTTACCTTAACGTGAATCTTAACTCGGCTAAGATAAATTATTCGGCCGTCGAGAAGTTTTGCTTGACTTTATTCTTTGCGGCATCTAAACTTAGGCATTACATGTTCCTTCCGTTACTCAGGTCATTGCCCAAACGGATGCTATTTGATATATGCTCACTCGGTCGATAATCAAAGTTCGAATTAGGAAATGGACAATGGCATTATCTAAATTTAGTTTGCAGTACGTACCTCAAAAAGTCGTTAAGGGTCAGGCTTTAGCCAATTTTTAAGCACAACATCTTTCTTCATCAGGTTTTGGGGGGCAATGACGTCGCGATTGGCATGGTATTGAGGCGTGATAATTTTTGGACGATGTATTTCGACGGCTCTAGTACTGCAACCTCGGTCAGTGTCAGCATTGTCATCCAGTCACCTAACCATTACAGATGGTATTTTTCTCTCAAGTTAGATTTCAATTATACCAACAATCAGGCCAGGTATGAAGCCCTTGTCATCAGCCTCAACATTCTTCACGGCTTGAAGGTAGCCTGCGTACTCATCCTCGGTGATTCAGAACTTGTGATTAACCAGCTCAATAGGACTTTCCGTTGCATGAGTTATACTCTGGCACCATATCATACGGTTGTTAGTTATTTAGCCGAATCATTTGCAGGCATCACATTCAAACATATCTCTCGAATTCAGAATACCGATGCAAATGAATTAGCTCAAATAGCTTTCAGAGCACAACTCCTTGGGGGTGAGGTAGGTCGGGTTATACCAATTGATCAACCCTCATACCTGGCCTTGGTTAATCAACAAGCTCTCAAACTGGACAGCGTAATCAGAACATGGGTTATGTCTTTGCCTTCATTACTCAAACGTCAGGCTCCTATAGACATCTGTGTGGTTGAAACATTACCAGACGATTGGAGAAAATCGATTATACGGTACCTTGATGACCCTAGTGGAAAGCACGACCGCAAAACAAGGGTACATGCTACAAATTATATAATATATCAAAATGAGATGTACCAAAATGGAAAGGATGGTCTTTTGTTATTGTGTCTTGCCAGAAGAAGCCGCTCAAGCCAATACGGAGTTGCATGAAGAAATATGCGGTGCTCATCAATCTGGTCGCAAAATGCGTTGGTTGCTCCGCCGACACGGATATGTCTGGCTGAGTATTTTAAAAGATTGCATAGAGTATGCACAGAGTTGCTTACAATGCCAAATCCATTGACCTATCTAGAGAGTCATGGCCGAATTGCTTCACTCTGTCACCAAACCATGGCTTTTAAGAGGGTGGGCCATAGACATAATTGGGCAATAAGCCAATTGAAGACCCATCGTTTTAGACGAATCAAAGTTAAAGTTCTCTGGCCTTAGGATAGCAAAATAGACCTGCAACCAAAGTTGAAAAACCTAGAGTTGGCCGTTTTGGTACTGGTTGATTTTCCCAACAGTTGCTTTGGTCAAGCATTGTGTAAGGTTGGCAAGAATGGCAGGGCTAAGGGCCAGAGTGTGACCACTGGTAAGGGATTCGGCAACTGGCATATTCTCGACAAGGCATTTGTTTGACTTAGTACAAAAGATGAATTTGTTGTACCAGTAGAACAAGAAGGCCTCGTGTTCTCCATTTCTGAATTATTCGTTTTCTCAGCCAGTGAAGTGATTGATGAGAGTGCTTTAATTGAAGAAGTTTTTGTGCAGTTTGTTCACTTCATCTTTTGATACTTCCTCTCGGTTATCCTTTTTTTCAGGACTTCGAGAGTGCGCTTGTCGAAGATAGTTTTCAAATCCAAGTCAAACTGATACCAGGAGAGAGTGGTATCAACTGGAAGACCGGATGATGAGGTGCCAAGGATAACCATTATGTCTAGAACGATTAGACCAATGGTGTGTAGGGGAAACACTATGGTGTTGATGGTCGAGCACCAGAAACTTAAGGTAGCCATCAGAAGTTCTTAGTCCATGTTAACCTCGATGGTCGAGATTTTAATGGCGTCAAAAATGCCAACTGACTTCTAGTCGTTGCCGAAGTAGGGTCTCATTCAGCTAACCCAAGCAGCCCAGGCTGTAAGGATCGAAAGCCAGGCTCCCTAAGGTTTGGTCAATTCTCATTTCGACCAATCATACCCTTGGAATAAAGAACTCAGGCAGTGGTTCTTTAGCATTTCAGTGATGACCTATGAAACGTTGTCTTTAAACAAATGACTCAAGATATGGTGAGAGGCGACTAAATCTTCTTTAAATCAGAGGGTTTTGATGGCATTTTGATTGATGAAATCATGACATTTGCCGCATTCTTCAGCAAGCTTGGTGATGAAGGTATTGACAGCCATTAAAGCAAGAGTTTGGAGGTTTTTTGTCTGGGTTTCAAAGGTTGGTCTTTTCTGGGTTTCGAAAGCTCAAAGCAAAATGGCAAGAGTTCTGAGAATTTTGGAGGGGTAAAGTTGGAATGAGGCCGAAAGTGATATTTATAGACAACTGGATAAGAAGATCGATGGTTTCAAATTTTAAAGTTAAGGGGTAAATCTGGTCGAAATATTTTGCAATCATTACAAAAATTTAAAAATCCAGGCGAAGAGGCCAAAAAACACGCGAATCGGGGTTGCACGATTGTGTGCGGCGGTGAACTTTAGGGCATGATCGTTAAGAAGAAACGTTTCTACGTCTACACGTCTCGGGCATGAGGTGTGTGTGTTGACGAACCTAGACATTCGTGACGAGAAGAAGCCACGTGTCAAACCTTTGCCATTATTAAGGACTGGCATATAGTGGAAGATCGTGCGTGATAAGTATATCTGAGTGGATATGAATATTCATTTTTGCAAGAATCTTTTGATCGACCATAAGGTGTAGGTCGAGGGTTTATTTCTTGGTTAATAATAGATCATTTCTTCAAGGCTAAAGTTCAACCAGACAATGTAGGCCGAAGACCTCAGAAGCGAGGGGGCAATGTTTGGGCCCAAAATAACGCTTTGGGCCAAGCCTAGAGTTATTCCTGGTCCAGAAATGGATATTGGGAATATTCTGTCTGGTGGGCCGAGCCCAATGGAGTTTGGCCAAATCCTATCAAGAGATGGTTTGGCCTGGATAAGGGTGAAGTGGTCGAATCCTAGTGCAATAAGGATTCTTCAGAAGCTAGGGATGTTTTGAATCAAAAAAGATGTTGGGGATTGAGGGATGAATCTGAGTGATAAAAGAGCTTGGTTCAGAGTCCTATAGAGGTTAGGATTGGTTGAGACCTAATTAGATTGGGTTGGGCAGTTGTAGTCCGAGTGAAAGTCTACCTAGGACATAGAGGAAATCACTACTATAAATAAACAAGAGGGTGCATCATTCAAGGCTCTTCAATTCAACACACAATTGCCCAACGCAAATCTCTCAAACACCTTGAGATTTTATTTTCTTTTTCCCCGCCAACACATCTTCAGTTTGGATAAACAGCACAGTAGAGGCAACTAGCAACATCTTCAGTTTGGATAAACAGCACTGCTTCGGGACCGATTGGTTATTTACCCAAGTCTCGATCAACAAGGATTTTCGAGTCCTTGTTGGTAGAGGTCATCTCATCAGCCTTCTTGGTAAAGTGAGGTGTTTCCAAGTTACTACATTCGGCACATTGAAAGCCGACTTTATTTTATGATTGGATATTCACAAGTACATTTTATAGTTTGGCATTTTGACGGCCGAACCACATTTACAATCAAGACATTTATCTCTTTTGAGTATTTGTATTTGTACATTCTGGTACCAGTTCGGTGTACTTATATTCTCACAAATACAATTACTGAGGCCAAACCCGGCGCCGACGATTTGTGAACTTCGAAGAAACTAGTAGCCTTGTCTTTAGGCTCTAGAACCCAAAGGCCGAGACGAGTTCCTTCCTCAACAGCAATTGCAAGACGCAGAAAGCAGCGCGCCCAACGCCACATCAACATTCATTTTACTCCCCGGCCGACTAGTTGGCACGCCCCGTATTCAACCGAATGACATAGGTAGCTTATTAATTACTCGACATGCGTGCCACGTAGGCTAAGTAGTTTTTAGGGTCAACAAAATATTACTTATTATCTTTGATTTCTGTTAAGTGTTATTGCTAAATTCTCAAATTATAACACATGAATTTAGAATTTAGCATTCAAGATTATACACATGGTAAGATTATGTGAGCGAATTGTAACACCATATGGGCTTGCATTATCGAAAATTTTCTTTTTTTTCACTAGGTGTGTTTAGAGCTTAATTATCTATAATTTGTTATCAAAGTTCTAATTCTAGAAAGTTGTGTGGATAATCAAGCTTATAATATCCACCTAGTGAAGGATATATTAGCTTCATATATACCCTATGAAATTTCCCATCATCTACATTTGGGAGGCTCCAACACTTCTAAATTCGTAACCAATACAATGAGGTAGATTGCATGAGAGTTTTAGTAAGAAATGCTAGGGTTGTACTTTGTAGGGAGCGTACGAGGGTTTAGTTACTGTAGATATAGGGTTTATTTTATAGTTTTTATATATGTTTTATGTTGTAATGTTGCAAAGTCTACCTCAAATTTACTTATGATGTTAGTGTTAAAAATCAAATGATGGATTCAAATAAGCGTCAATGAAATGTTCCTTAGGGCTACCTTTCCTCTTGTCAAAGAATACAAGGTTAGGAGTCTCGTATCCTTTAGGATACAGCATGTGGAGAAGTTGATTGGGTATGGTAGCTCAGGAACATACTTCTAGCCTTCCAAGCTCCCGTGCAACTTCTTTTCCAGTATGGCAATAACATCCTCTTGAGTGACAAAGGATGACATCTTTTCAGAACCTTTGCCTGCAACGGTAGCTGAATCTTCCTGAGAAATCTTTTCTCTTGGCGGTGCAGTCTTTGTCACTGGCTTTCTCGCTTGGCTTTAGGGTTGAGTTTTTCAACTCATTCACAGATGCATCAATTTCTTTTTGGGCTTCACCCAAAGCATGGATGGCTGCGATGATGTCGGGTATGGCATATTCGTTTGAGACTCGTCGAGTTGGTAAACAGCCTCGCCTAGCTGTGAGGCGTCGCCGCTCCTGGTAGCATTTTTTCGGATCTTGAAGTCATTGAATCAAGGTGCGACCTGGTCCCCAACAGAGTTGCCAATTTACGTTGAGGGACTGTTAAGTTGAGGTGGACTTGGGCTTTGAGAACGTCCTATTGTCTCCCTTGGTTCGATTTAGTACCAAATCCTATGATATCTTGAAAGAGTTAGATTGTCTTATGAAATATCTTAGTTAGACCAACGACTCGAAGATAGCATGATTTAGGCAAATAATGACTTGATCAAGAGAAGCGTGGTGTGGAAGCTAGAAGTTCATTAGTTTAGCATGTTGAGAGAGAGTTAACATGGTTCCATGATGCTCTCTGTTGGATAATCTGGGTTTCCCTGGGTGGCAACAAGGTTTACAACGGCCAGCATTTTTAGTGGAACGCTTTGGGAAATAGTAAGGTTGCATAGATGATGATACTTAAGGCTTAAATGATGTTTCTGGGCTAATGGAGCTCTCTGGGTTTACTTCCTGGGTGATGCCCCTTGGTTTTGTTTCTCTTTGCGTTCTCTATCTATCCTTCCTTGCTCAAAATGGTTTCTCCCTACTTATGTAAGTAAAGGGTTTTCCTCTAGGCTTCAAAGGAATCTCCCTTTGTGGCTTGGTCTTCCCCTTCCTTTCTCTCTAGCCCTTATACTATTTCCCTTTTGGTGTAAGATAGCTGCATTGTTGAAGCCTGCATTCTGCTTCTTCCCGAGGCGCTGCTTTCCAGGGCTGGCCTTCCACATACACTACTTCTGGTAGCGCGCCTCATGGCTTTCGTACATTGGTTGTCTGTGCAAGATGAGAAGGGAAAGTTAGCATTAAATGCCTAATTTGCTGGGTTTAGTATACATTTAATGCAGGAATCTGGTTTGGTCTAAACTAAGAAGATTGGCTTGTTAGGGAAAAAGGCAAACTAGGCTAGTTCCCTCTCAAACTTACCCACATAGAATACAAAGGTTATAGGCTTGGACTTTTGGGCTCCCAAGTAACCCAAAGTCTTCCACGATCTTGACTCAAAGTAGGCCTAATGAACTTCTGTAACCATCCACACCACAATTCACTTGACAAGCCCCCGACATTTGTCTTAAGTTTAGCAAGAATAGTGACTAGCTTGATAAATAAGCATGGCATGATCCGGTTTAATAACCGTAGCATAGCATGTCCGTAAATATATTTCTTCCCCAATCCCACACCTTTGCATGTATTTGGGCTTGAATAGAGGGTTGCATGACAATTGGGCTTCGAGGCTTGGTTAGGCTTGCGTGTGACATTTTTGGGCCTCAACAATTTGTTCCATAGCCTCCATCCTCTCCTGAGCTATTGGGCAACAATCTCCTTGCAGTCTTAGCATATGGGCTCAACCTTAGGTGAGTGTTGAGATTCTTTAGTGGGTTCTTCTTCATTGGAGCCCTTTTGATCTTTCTTCAAAGTAAAGCTCTTTGATCGGCCTGGTGACAGACTAAACCTCATCAGAGTTGATGATCCTGATCAAGTCAGTCTTATAGTATCCTTAGGAAAATTTACATGCCAGGGGTGAGGGCTTGTCTCCTCCAAAGAATTGTACTTCTTTTGCCTTATATATGGGACTTTGATAATAAACATGTCATCACATGTTTTATGAGAATTATAACATTATTGAAATCGTTGATCATGCTAGAATCAAGTGCTTCAAACACTTCATATATAAAATGTAACTATTCAATTCAAACCAGACGTAGAGGACTTGCAGCTCCCAAGTATCGCCTTGTTTCCAGTATTATTGTCTTCACAATCTTACTTTGGACGGACCGCCTTCTTTTCCATTTTCTTTTGCATCTTCGTCTTCTTCATTAGTGGAATGTTCACTAGATGAGAAAATTATGACGTGATTTAGCAAATATGCATAACTGATAATGTGGTCGTGGTCAACAGCTTTAATTCCTTTTTTGAAAAAAATTAAAAAAAAAAAATATTATTACTTAAGGAATGAGTAGGGTTCAAAATTATTACAATAATTCAGAAAAGGGAAAAGTTCAAAAGTATTACAATAATTCAGGAGAGAAGAGTTTCGAACCCAGGATGCATGACATAAATACAATGCCTTATCTACTAGGATGTTGGACCACACGTAAAAACTAAAAACAAAACATAAATCAAAGCAAAATAGTAAAAGAAAAACATGCTAAAACTAGAATCAAAACATAAATCACAGCACACAAGTGTAATGTACCCCGATCAAGAAGAGAAGATATTTACCCGTAGAGAGTTTCAAAAGTATACTTCGTTAGATACCCATTCCTTATCTTTAATGAAGACCACCGCTGGCTGGAAAAAAAAGTGCACATTATCAGGAAAGTAATTTTCCCTACTCAGATAAACGCAGAAAATAAATCGATCGTTTCAAAGTTATTTAATTAGCCGCCTTTAACTATTAATTAGTCAGGATATATATGGTAAAAAGACAAACCATTTATTTGTTTTTAATTATACTACTGTTCTAAGGGCGGGCACTTACCACAGCACGGACATTGAACCATTTCATTGCGTAATTAGAGTCTTCCTATAGGTAGAATAAACCAACGTCAGGACTATCATTTTTTAGGCATAACCAGAAATAATATCAAGTACAGATGCATATATAGCTAATGCAAATACATTTGTTTCATCAGGTACAGAAATAAGCCATCCTTAAGCAAGGAACACGTAAATCAGCTAAGCGCCCATCAAACAAATGACGATTGGTGAATGAAAATGCAAATATAGGTTAGTTGATCATGGTCAATGACAACATTTGGTCTCCGGGCCGGTTTATCTCAATTAATGAAGACAGATAACTTATAAAGATAAATGAGGTAAAAGTTCATATTAGCCATTTTCCTAAAGGTGCACAATTCAAAGCCAAACATACAACTTTAATAGAGGGGGAGGCAAGGAGGGCAAGGCCAGGCCCGGTCTTACAACGGCTCCGCCTCTGCTTAAGAACCATAAGAAGATAACTATACAGACAGCTGTTTAGTTTTTCTAATCTTAAACTTAGAAATGGGATCCAACACTTAACAATGAGGCATGCATATCTAACGAATGGGAAACCCGAGGAGGCCAACGGGTTTAAAATTCCCCTTTTCATGTATATATATACACCATACCCATGCATATCAATGTAACATGTTCTGAAAACATGTACTTACCAAACATGAGAATGATCTCAATCCTCTATTCGGCAAACAAAATATGGGCTCAAACTTTTTAAAAGGATAAGAAAAAGAACGAAACAAGTTAACAAAAGACCAAGTTGCAAAATGGCGCACCTTAGAAGCATCTATCTTATATCCTTTGACATTTGGGCGTCATTCAATCAACTCTTGAAGGACTTGATGCATGATGGAGCCTGTACAGAAGAATTAAATTAATACCCAACCATTAATTTTAAGGAGGAAGGTATTTAAATTTGAAATTTGATTGATAAAAAATAAATTCTTTGGAACTTACAAATACGCGAAGCATGAGAGGGGGCAGGTGCAGTGAAGAAGAAAACTAGTGACATATCTTTTGAGCCTAAGTGAATGATATATTTGCGTCAATGAATTGGGAAAGGGAAAAAAAATAAAAACAAAATTAAGAACTTTATGAGACTATAAACGCACCCTATAAGTCAATGAATTGCGTCAATGATATATTTGCATCAATGAAGAAAACTAGTCACTATTCTTATCTAGCTTAGTCCAAGCCAAGCCAGTCTAGCTTAGTCCAAGAAGCTAGTCCAGTCCGAAATAGTACGGTACAACAAACGCACCCTATAAGTCCTAAGTCGCATAATCAGAAAGTAAACATTTACAACCGTACACCGAAGTTTGAACATTGCCCTTCGAAATTGGAGCTCTAAGTTAAGGCTATTAAATCTTGAGCGACCTGAACCAGAATGTCCTGAGGGTGAGGAGAGGCTCCGGTGCTGCTGCAGCAGAAGATAAACATTTGGGGAGCGGAGGGAATTGGAGAATGGTTTGGTTTGTGTAGATGGTGTAATTGGGTTTGAAGCTAGGGTTAGGGTTTTCAGAGTATGGTGTTGGATACAATTAGAATTGGGAAGCAAATTCCGTACCAAAACCCCTAAATTCCTCGCCATTTCCTTTTCCAGTTTCACTTCTCTCTCTCTCTGCGTATAGCAAGTTTAACTGAACCAACCCAGCTAAGCCGAACGAAACAGTTTTGGTCGAGTTAAGTTTAGTTCTTGGGTTTGCCACTTACCGAACCAAACTGGTTACACTTACATGACTTGAGTTGGTCTACTTTTCAAAATTTGTAGTTTGCTAAAATACTGCTCGATGTTTACTAAGTATCTAAAACGTATAAAACAACGAGTAATATTTGACCAATCCATAAATTTTTGAACGTCAGGTGAACGATCCAAACCGTTTAGCTCTCGCAATCCACCAAAATATGAAACTTCAAAAAAAATAATGACCAAAAAACCTTAATGACGATGACCAAACCAAGGTGTAAACGTAAACGACAATCTGATGGTTACTATTGGCTGCAACGGATTCTGCATTATGGGTACATGGTTTGTACTTCCGTCCTTCATTAAAGTTGTATCCCTTGTCTGTGTGAGTGTTGCTATTATTTTTCACATTTTTTCCATTTATGAAAAATTATTTCATTTTTTACAAGTTTATGACCAATCTAGTGAAAACACTATTCACCACCGTTTCGATCGTTCCAAAATTCCACATCACCATATGACCATGACCATCACGTAGAGGATGTGATCCAGAGCGTCTCCATAATTTTTTGGATTTTAACATTTTTATTTTATTTTTTATCAATTTTTATTCATAAAAATTCAATATTCCAAGGGAATTTTCATGTGGCATTATCTAACCACGCTGCATGGATAATTCATGCGGTAGTTGCGGCCGAAGGAAAAGCGGTTTTTTTAGGGGAGAAATGTTTATGAAGATGATAAATCTCTGCCGCCCATATGGTAAATCTGGTGGTGGAGGGGAGTTTTTACTTCAGTCTTTGGTGTTGGCTTAAACATCAAATCATACCTTACTATGTCTCCAAATCAGGTGGTTTCTTCTTGGGGCTTTCTTTTCTAGGGTTTTGTGTCATAACATGTCATAAACTATCATCCCATGTATAATAAAGTTACAATTGCAGATTTAACACCCACATTAGCAGATGAAGGGTTGGGAATAACTATAGGGACCTTTGCTCTTGGCATGCAAAGTATTGTTGAGGAGGTTATGCCCTCTATGTGTCACGGTTGGGCAACCACTATTAAATATGGATGCCTTTCATTTCCCCCAGGCGCCTTGGGGGTGCAATGTTTGCATGCACAAATGACTTCATTATGCACAGATAATTGCTATATTGGTCATCATTATTTGGATGTTGGTTATGTTGTGCACCCCACCTTAATCCTCTATTTAAGTGTGGTGGTGTTAAGTTTGCATGCCATAATCTCTTTGCTATCTCATCATTCAAACTCCCAAACTGAAAATTGCCTCTTAGTCTTTCACTTTTCCAATGGTTTCTAACTTACGAGTTCCTAGAACTTCCTCATACCGTACAAGATCAATCTCCTTACCCGATTTTCCTTTATGGGCAAACCTATTCCCGATCCTTAACCGTGGTCAACCCCCAATTATCGAGGAAAAAGACAATTGTAAGTTCACATTGGAGAGGGGTGTCACAAGGGTTGACACCAACAAGGTCTCCACCATGAACGTGACCCATATGAAGTCTAGTGTTGATGGGCAAAGCGTTCGGCAAATCCAAGAACGAAGAGTTCTCCACAGGGAACTCGCTCTGTGTTGGAAATGATATGTTAAACACACCTTCTTTGTGGACTACTTCAGCAGTAAGTGATTTACGGTGGAGTTCACTGACGAGGACGAAGTTGATTATGTCATCAAAGACCATCATTGGTATGTCAAACAATAGATTTTCCACTTCAAAATGTGGACATAGCACTTCAGGGAATCATACCAGATAACATACTAGAGGGTGTGGGTTCAAATCCCTAGGATACCAATGCAGTTTAGGGATCGAGAAACCATGACGACCATCACTTAACCGATTAAGAGCCTTGTAAGGATGGATGATGGGTTTATTAATTCCTTTCATGCAATCGTCATTAGGGTTTTAATAGAAATTGACGTTCGTCTGCCACTCAAGCAAGTACTAGTCCTGAATAGGGATGATGAGTTGTCAACTTTTATGAGTTATGAAAAGCTATTTGATGTATGCTTCTATTGTGGGAGAAGGGCAATTGAGAAATATGGATGTGATATGGAAGAGCTAGAAGTAAGTTGGTTCCTCGTGAATAAGATGTTTGAGGATGAGCCGATGTGCTACCACCGGGTGTTAAGGATGACTGTATTACATTGGTAGACTTAGAAGATGATCTCATACTTTGCTTCCCATAACTAGCAAGTACCAAGGAAGTTGGTCTAGGGGATGAGTCAAGAGTGGGTTCGAAGGGGGAGGGACCGGGAGAGGATGATTGTGTTGGTTGCGGTTTGTTCGACAAAAAGAAAAAGAGATGCGATGGCTGAAGGTGCAGGGAGTAGCAAGATGGTCAGTGACAACAACTGATGACGGAGTTGAACATTTTACAAGTGCATATGGTTTAATTTCATGTTTTAATTTATGTTGTCGTACTTTATGGTTTAATTTCATGTTTAAGACGTTTTAATTTATGTTTCATGTTTTAAGTAGTAGCTGTATTTTGCATTTCATAGGTTCTTTAATATCTCTTAGCTTTTCTAAAATTTCGTTTGAATGTGGGAATTTAACGATCGAGGCTCAAACTCATTAGCCTTACTTATTATATTTGCTTTTTTCATCGTTATATGTCCTTATTTAGTCGTAGAAAGTATTTGTGAGGGAGGCTTTCATAATCCTCATTGGTTGAACATGTTAACGAAATAAATGTCACTTACGCATTAATCGTAGCGATAACTGGAAATGTCACTTACGCATTAATATATCATAACTTGTCACATACGTTCATTCATTATACAAGTACCAATCTAGAAAGATATTAAGAAATAAGGATTGGTATCATAAACTATCACAAACGTTCATTCAGCATAATAGTTGATTTCATAAATTCTCATAAACATTCATCCAACATATAAAATTACGAGGGGTGCCACTTATGTTGTAACACCCCAACCCCCCTAATTATCTTGTAATGCCATATTTTCCCTAAAGCTTATTTGAAATTTCATTTTGGTCCCTTAATTTTTGATTATCGGGACCCTTCATCCAGATCCCCAAACTCTATCTAGCTGCCACGTGTCAGCACCCTAACAATCCTCTTTCTCTCTTCCTTCTGTCCCCTACCCCGAGTCTCTCTCTGTCACTCTCTCTTCTCTTTCTCTCCTTTTCTTCTTTACCCGTGAGCTCTCTCTCCCTTTCTCTGCAACTCTCTCCTTCCTTCCTCAAGCAGCATCGCACACTCACACACTAGGACAACAAAAACACCATCACCATCACCTCTGTGATCTCAGAAACGAAGAAAGAACATCCAAAACCCTTCCCTCTCTTTCGGCCGATACTGTTCATCGTTTTCCCCGACGAGTTTCGTGTTATTCCGACATTGGTAAGCCTCTAGAAACCTTTGGGTTATGTTTTAGGGTTAGATCGAAGCTTGTTTTAAGTGGTGTATACGTTTGAATCGCAGAAAATGGCTCGGAGTAGCTTTTCCAAATTTTCCGGCGAGCACCGCCTCTTTCGAGGCAATTTCCGGCCAAACCACGGCGATTTGGCCAGCGTTCAAGGTATCAATCTCTTCCTCTCGCTTAGTACTACAACTTTCCTTTTTGTTTCACCCAATTTCATCGAGTATTGAAGAAGTTATATCCATTTGAATCTTACCCAGTTTCCGGCGACGTTCGAGGCTTTCGAGGCGTTTTCCGGCCAAACCACGACGAGTTAGATGTCTTGTGAGGTACCATTCTCTTCGCCTCTTCGATAACTACAACTTTCATTTTTGAATCACTTGATTTCGTTGAGTATTGACAAAGTTATGGCCGTTTAAAGTTGTGTGGTTTTCCGGTCGAATTCCGGCCTTCTTCTTCATGGGTCCGGCGACCCACATTCCAGACCAGGCCTTTGGGCCTTTCTGCCGAGCCCAACCCAAACCCATTTTCTTTTATTTTGTTTTAATTTGAATTGTTTAATTATAAAGGCCCTTGGGCCATATCTGTTAGGGCTCTAAGCCCAAATCCGAAACCCATTAACCCTAAATCTAAGCCCAAGAACCCAAGCCCAACCCGGATCCAAACCCGTGACCCGTTTGACCTGGTTCGACCCGGACCTTGACCCGTTGACCAGGTTTGACCGTTGACCCGTCAACGTTGACTTTGACTGGTCAACGTTGACCGTTGACCGTTGACTTTGACTTTTGGGGTTGACTTTTTGGGTTTTTGTCCGAGACTTCTCCTAGGCTAATTTCGACGTTTTGGACCCGTTTCTGAAGTCCGTTTTCCCAAATTAAGTCGTTTGAGTAGAGTTTGACTAAATGTACCTCTTTATGTGCTTAGGGGCAATTGTTGTGGCGTTACCTTCTTCGCTAGTTTGCGTGGCTCTTCAGCGGCGGAGTATCTGTGAGTGGACCCCTTCAAAAATGCATGTTTTATAGTAGAAATGCATACATGGAAAGCATGATTTGATGAATATGTTATATGAAATGCTTTACGAGATATCGTGCCTATTAAGGCTATTTTAAATTATTACTATTTTTCCTATAACCCGTATTCTTATAGAATATCTGATGGATGACGATATGATATTTAGAATACGTTTCGAGCACCTCTTTATAGTATAGATGATTGATGACTTTATACTATGAAGATGCCTTTCAAATGTACGTATGTTTAATGGTTTTGTACTTACCTAGTGGTCCTTACCGTTACGGGACGTAGGGATAGTTTTCCGGTCCGTCCCGGGCGAAGAATTTGGTGTTGGCATAGGGCCTGTAGGGTGTTTCCTCTGGCATTTAAGACCAGGGATGGGGAGCCGGCATGGGGCTTGGGGGTTATTTCCTCTGACTGTCTGCTCAGAGATGGGGAGCCGGCATGGGGCCTGGAGAGTTATATTGGACATTCACTAGAGATTATTATATAAAAGTTATGATTTGAGACAGCGCACGGCATGCTAGGTTTCGGAAAACCTATGTTTATCATGATATATATGTGTTTTCATAAAACCTGGGGGTTAGTACGTTGATAACTGTTTTACTATATGTATATCAAATTGGTCCACTCATGTTTGTTTTGCGCCCCCTTCAGGACTTAGAATCGAGGCATACAATCCTGGCATCAAGGCATTTCTGCATCGGCATCTTCGAGTCCTCTCGGTGTAGGACCTATTCCTTTGTTCATTCAATTTTATATTAATTCTTTTAGTGTTCTAGATTAGATGTGTGCTCTGAACACGGTCCTTAAATGCATACTCTTTATTTTATATTTATAAGTCTTATTTATTCCTTATTCTCAACATTTGCATTCAATAAATGGCTTTCGTCACCTTTCGGGTGTCGGCCAGCACGTTTCTATCCTGGTATTCGGGGAATATCGGGATCGGGGCGTGTCATATGTCATCCAAAACAAGTAACGAGTCCTCACACAGTTGCCCAACACATTAAATTCATCTCTCAAAATTACAAACGCGTGAACTAATGGAAAAGATCTCCAACAAAATATATCAACAATAAAATAGTTGTTTTGGGACTAACATTGTTCATCATATTATCTCCCTACACTAGCACTACACTAAAATTCTTAATTTTAATTCACTCTACACTTTGTGAACCCCGTGCAACATGTCAATTGCCATCCTTAGTCAGAATGCAGGGATGTTAGACGGCGTAATTACATCCAAACGAAGGCCAGCGAACAACAACTCAATCACTTTTCAGGTGAAAATACTGCAATTCTCCTTGTGCAATACAACAATTCAACAAGTTCAGAAACAATTAAATAATTTAATTAAACTGAGTATCAAATAAGTGAAATTTCAAATAATTCGTTCTCTTGTTGTAGGGACCTTGTACTTACGTAGATCGGCCAAGGTCTTTTCTTCATATCCCTTGACAAGTTAAGGAGGACATCCGTCAGGATGTAAGTGATGGGAGCCAATTTTGAGCCTCTTGCCATGTGTGGGTGACCGTCTTCATTAAGTTATACGTAGATATTGTGTCATCATTAAGATTCATCTCTACCAGCACCCAATGGTGATCAAGGTTGAGAGGCATGTACACCCTATCCACATCATCCACCCATGATGCACCAAACTCTATCCTCTTCCTCGTCACAGTTCTGTACAGTACCGACTCATACTGTTTGGACACAACCCTTTTTGGCCTCTACTTTTCAATTCAGCATTTCTCTCATCATAGCTTCTTGACCATAAGACTATCCACAAGTGTAAAATATATCAAAAAACATGTACAACACTTCATCAAAACGAAAACAAACTCAACATCACAATTGCCAAACTTTTCAATATTAGGAGAAATTAAGTGGGATACATTACCAGAAACCAATCTGTTGTGTTGGTGGTCACCACTTTTCGAATCTTCCACACCTCGTCCTCATGCTTCCACAGGACATAGAGCTATAAGGGAATGTGTTGCAATATACAAAATTTAATTCAATTGTCACACCAACGCAATCACAACATATTTATATCACTCCATAACACATAGGGTTTAATCACTTAAATCTGTTGGCAGCCAACCTTCCTGGTCTCAAAGCTGCCTCTAGAAATTGGTGTTTCCAACTGTCATGAACTCCAATTGGGCAACCAAACTTAAAATGTAAACAAAAAATTGTTAGCCTTATCATTGTATTCATTTTATCAATTCTTTTGAAGCATACATAAAATCGTAACGTTAGTGAGTAACTTACTTCTTCTCCTTTTGCTTCAAATTTTTGAAGTGATAGAAATATTGCATCACCTCAACCACACATTTTGCATCCACGGCTTTATTTCACGCTCCGATTCCATATTAAGTTCTAATCTGACATTAGGACATGATAGATATCTTAACTATAAAGTCTAAAATAATATACTTAAAATGTTAAAACAAAAACATAAATAAATAAATAAATTTATTTATATACAAACATATCGAAAACAGAGTTGTATTTCAGTATTCTACATTAACGATACAACTTCAAAACTACTCAAAATAGAGTACGAATAATCTTTTATTCAACAAAAAACAAATAAAAGAAAAAGGTTTTAAAACAATCCAAACTACCTCATTATTTGATATGAACAAACTTCACATCTCAAAAAAAAGTAAACATCCAGTTCTTTGGTTCATTACCTGCAAAATTTAGTTAGGGTGAGCCTACAAGCACAGTAGGAACCTATACCTTTATGTAATATAAGAGTAAATTATTATAATTTGAATCCAAACAAAACAAAAACAAAAGCCCTAGAATATTAAGATGTAGTATGCTATAACACCACATTTACCATGGCTGATTGACCACGGACATAAGAAATCCGTTATAAAAAGTCCAATTTAATCACAGATGTTTGAAAGTCGTGGTAAATAAATTAGTTTAACAACGGACGTAGAGTGGCCCGTGGTTGAAGGTGTTAAAGCAACAAAGTGTGTTTAAAGCTTGTTGTAGTTTGCCTAAATATTATCCGTGGTTACAAAAAAATTGACAACAGCACCTTTTTAAATCTACCCCTTACTGTAAGTGTATCGTTATAATTTTATTTTTTTTTAAATTTTTTTAATCAACCAGCATAATAATACACACTCAAATTCCAGATCTCAGTGAAATCTATTTACCGTTTTCATATCAGACGCGGCCAACCACCAGGTCTCACCCACTATGCTTATGTCAATGATTACTCGAACCCAAGCTACTCATTTCTTCACCTTGCTAACATACACTATTTGAACCCTAATTTTTTTTTCTATTTCTTTGGGCATGACAGGTATTCCTAATCTAGAGGATGTTCGTCTTCGTCTCCAACTAGAGACCACGAGATCTCACCGATCTATATCCGGTGGATATCAGAGGCGGTGGCTGCTTTGGTACAATCGCTGTTATCCGTCGAAATGGGAATCGATCTCTGAGATCGATTAAGTTCTGGGTGGTGAATCTCCACCATTGATGAAATTGTGATTCTTTCTTTCTATGTTATAACTTCTACAGGTGTGTGCTATGTATATTTCTCTGATTTTGATTTCTCAAATCTCGATTGTTTATTAGATTTTGCTTTCAATCTGATTCCAATTGAGTTCAATTTTGAACTTGAATTTATATTCGATTTTGATTTACATATGTCCTAATTTTCCGAAAGGTATTTCTTCTTTGATTTTGATTTCAAGTTCTCCATTTTGGTGATTTTGATTTCATGTTTTAAAATCGAAAGATTAGGGATCGCGGATTGGACTAGGGTTTCAAAACCAAAGAGATGGAGTTGGATTTATGGCTATGGTTTCAAAACCAGAGAGATGGAGTTGGTTTCAAAACTAGAAAGATGGAGTTGGATTTAGGGATCGGGGATTAAGCTAGCACTCTTCTCCACAGATAGTTTTTAACTTTTTATATGTTTAAGTTTTTTTAATATAAATTTTGAGTGATGTTTCATTCTTACGCCGTGGTTTTCTTTGCCTTGCAGTTTCCAGTTTCTATTTGCACAAAGAACTTGCAGACAGGGCAAGAATTTGAAATTAATTTTTGGGCTAATTAATGACTTAGTTCATAACATTGGTTTGGTTACTACTGTTTATGGTTTATTAAAAAAAAAAAGGTCTTTGTTTATGGTATTGGTTTGGTTAATCTTGTATAGTATATATTTGCAGAAATATATGTAGTGTCTAAGGGATGCACGAGTAGAAAGGTTTAGAGGCAAAAACTGTATATGAAATGCTAGTTTTAGAGGTAGAGCGGTTGAGAGGATTATCTAGAAACTTGATATTTGATGATTGTAAGTTAAGTTTTGTATTTACTCCATTCATTGTATATGCAATGCTAATTTTGCACTACATGCTCTTGTTAGAGTTAGGTCTGTATATCTGTTCGATTATTTACTAGTTAATTTTTGGCTTGTTGTGTGGACTGTTGGAGATTCGTATATCTGTACAAGTCTTTACTAGTTAACTTTTGACTTTTTGCGAAAAAAAAAAAAAAAAACTTTTGCCTTCAAATTTTGTATATCTTTTCACTTTTCTTGATTAAGACCAAGTGTTTATTTCCGCCTATAGCAGTTGTTGACCCTAAAAACTACAAATCCTACGTGGCGTGCATGTTGAGTAACTAATAAGCTAACTATGTCCTTCGGTTATGTGCAGAGCATGCCAACTCATAGGCCGAGCTCTGCTAGGGAGTAAAATATGTTAATGCTACGTTCCTGACTTCTTGATCCTGCGATTGCTACCGAGGAAGGAACACATCTCGACCTTTGGGTTCTAAAGCTTAAAGACAAGGCTTCTAGTTCTGTGAAGTTCACAAATCGTCAGCATCAGGTTCGGTCATGGTGATTATATTCGTAAGAGTATAAGCACGTCGAACTGGCACCAGGTTATATGGACACAAGTACTCGAAAGAGATGTATATCTTGATAGTAAATGTAGTTCAGCCGTCAGAATGCCGAACTCTGAAACTCACTTCCAAATATCCAATCATAAAACAACTCGGCGTTCAATGTGTCAAGCCTAGTAACCTGTAACACCTCACTTCGCCGAGAAGGCTGATGTGATGACCTCTACCAACAAGAACTCGAAGTTCCCTGTTGATGGAGACTTGGATAAATAATCAATCAGTTTTGAAGCAGTGCTGTTTATCCAAATTGAAGGTGCTCATTGATCGGCTGATTTTACGGTTCTGGTGCTGTTTATCCAAACTGAAAATGTCGCCAGTTGCCTTTACAGTGCTGTTTATCCAAACTGAAGATGTGTTGGCAGAAGAAAGGGGAGAAGGATAAAATCTCAAAGGTTGTTGAGAAGCTTTGCGCAAGGCAATTTGTGTGTTGATTTGGATGAGGTTTTGAATTATGCATTCCCCTCTCTATTTATAGCAAATACCCCCTCATGGCAAAAAACAAGGCCGAGCAGAGCTTCTCGACGACTGAATAATTTATCTCAGGTGAGTTGAGATCTCGGTGTTGTTGTCTTGCGCAAGAAGACAGCCGATAGATTCCTCGGCCGTCGAGATATACAACTTGAGAGGTTTGTTGCGTTGAAGAGGCACAAGGACGGGTGGGGTCGTGAGGGAGACCTTGATTTTTGTGAAAGCTTCTTGATGCTCGTCGTGCCATTCGAATTTGTCAGAATCCTTGAGTCTCAAAAGTATGGAGAAAGCTTTCATTTTTCCCGTCGCATTAGCGATGAAGCAGTAGAGAAAATTAATCTTGTCGAGTAATGACTGTTGTTACTTCTTGGTCGTCGGTGGTGGAGCATCGATAATTGTTCGAGCCTTATTTTCATTCACTTCAATGCCACGATGATGCATAAGGAAACCCAAGAAGTTACCGGTCGATACGCTGAAGGCGCACTTAACAGGGTTCATTTTGAGATTGTGTTGGTGCATACGAAGGAAAACTTGCCGAAGATCATCTAAATACGTTCGGCGACACTTCGATTTGACCACCACATCGTCGATATACACCTCTATGATCGTACCAATCAGGTCATGAAAGATGGCATTCATAGCACGTTGGTATGTGGCATCAACATTTTTAGGCCGAATGGCATGACTACCCATTCGTAGGTCTCGAATGGCATCGACCTCGGTAATGAAGATCTGGTTGTGGCCTGCATGGCCGTCCATGAAGGATAACATCTCGTGGTTTGCTACAATGTCAATTAGTAAGTCTGAAATCGGCATTGGGTATTCATCTTTAGGGGTTGCCAGATTTAAATTACGAAAATCGATGCAAATACGTATAGCACAACTCTTCTTTAAAATTGAGATGATATTCGCCAACCATTTGACGTATCCGGCTGTCCGAATAAACCCGACTTTTAAAAGTTGAACGAGTTCATCTTTTATGTCAAGTTGTACTTCGGTCGAGAATCGTCGCGAAGGGTTGGTAAAAAGGCTTATAGCCAGTTTTGATGTGTAATTCGTGCTCGGTGAGTGTTCGATTTAGACTAGGCATCCCATGGTAACTTTAAGCAAAACAATCATTAAATTCTTTGAGTAATTTACAGAGTTCTGTTTTCATGGGTTGGAGTCACAAGGTACTAATAAATAAAGGTTAAGGGTCATCGGTCGTTCTAACGTTTATTTCCTCTAATAGGACATTAACGTAAGGCCGACTGTCTTCGAGCTCAGCCAGGTCAGCTTGGACTTTGTCAAGTGACAGGACTGGACTGTTGTCTCATTCGGCAAGGAACTCGACTAAGTTCACGCTAGAATTCGGTTGCTTAGAAATGGCATACCAGTGGGCCAACAGTCGTTCCATGGTGGATGAAACTGCGGCCCGACGTCGATTCTGTTTGATATCAAACATCAGGATCAGCAATTAGGTCAGCCAACCTGAGTCTCGTCGAATCCTGGTGAACAGTCTCGGCGCTAACCTCGATGACTTTTTGAACTAAGATCCAAGTTGGTCGTCCTTCCTCGTTGAAACCTTGCAAGGTGATGTAGCCGACGTGACCATCATAATAACGAGCCTGAATCATATTGGTTGATTGTCGGCCAGATGAATCACGACCAATTTGCTATCCTGGAAGATAAAGACTTGGTATAATGATGACGGGATACAGCTCGTTTGGTGGATCAAATCACGGCCTAGCAAGGCATTATACTCGGTCTTTGAATCGATTATGAAAAATGCGGTCATGTGATTGTGACCCGCGATATTTACCTCTAAAGGAAGCACTCCCTTGGTCTGGGACTTGTCACCAACAAAGCTGCTCACGGTTACCCCTGATGAAATGAGTTTGTCGTTGGAGCGTCGTAATGCCTTCATGATGGAAACGGGCATGATGTTAACTGTTGCCCCACAGTCAACGAAAATTTTGGAGACTAGGTATCCTTCAATATGAGCCGTAACATACAACGACTTTAAATGTTGAAGATTAACTGAAGAAGAGCGGGGGAACCGTTCGGCAAGAGCTGGCTTAAGTTTATCTTCTTTATTTACTTGCTCGGCCTTCTCGGTGGCAACAGAGTCGACTTGGGTTGCTTATTCAGCAACCACGTCACCATCCAGGAAATTTGGTTGGGATGCGGTTGGCTAAAACTCAGTAGGTAAAACGTGGACCATGCTGATTTCCATATTTTTGAGGACCAAAGGGCTCATCGGGTCATGATCTTCGTCTTGTGGATTTTCGGGCGAGGTATCATGTTCTTTAGTATTCTCTGCTTGATCATCTTCTGCTTCGGCGAGCAATTATTCCTGTGGTACGTTCACTGGACCTGTTTCATTCTGAATGTCAACCTCGAGCTTGCTCGACATTGGGACTTGGTTCTACTCTTGTGAAGCCTTACGAGTCAACTTTTGATAGGCGATGCGGGCGTCCCTTGTGTCTAGGAAAGCATCTAGACGTGTTACGCGCTCCTTTTCATCGGTCGTAAGGCCGAAAAGGGACGCAGCTTAAAAAACTTCAAAATGGTATCGCAGATATTGGAGGTCCTTGAGAGAGAAATGAGGCTCCGCGGTATCCATATTAGTATATAGTTCAACCTCGAAGCTGAGAACTCGAGCCTCACGTATATGCTGGAACCTGGCTTTCATCCCCGGATCTGTTGTCTTCTGGATGATTTGTTCGGCATCAGGGCAAGTTAGTGCCAGGTCAAGAGCTTTTTGGCATGCTTTTGGTAGGCCGTATTGGTCATTAACGGAATGCTTCTTATGAAACTTTCGCATGTATTCCAAAGCTTCGCCGAGAAATGGTGGGTGAAGATTTCATCGAACTTTAATTAATGGCTTTTATGGGGGTAATGGGGGAAGTTTGCTTTCTGCTTCCTTCTTGAAGTGCTCGAAACGAGCTTTCATCTCCCCAGGTCGAATGAGGAGTTTGATGCGTTTCTCATATTCTTTAATTATGGTTTCAAGGTCGCGATTGGTCACCTTATTTCCTTGAAGCAACTCGACCATGATTGCCGGAGGTTGTTGGTCATCTTCGCTACCCGCTGTTTCTTTTGGTTGCCATTTGGTAGTCGAGGTAACCTTGGCTGCTCGTCGGTGAGCCATACAGTCTATTCGCTGGCGCTGGTGTTTTTGCAATTTAGACAATTTGGTATATACGTCGGTATAAGAGTTATAGCTATAGCAACGTTTGTTGCATGGCTCAGATGGCTTGAAAGTTCTCTGGTTCACGGATGAACTCGAACTGCTAAAGTTGGGCACATAATAATCCTCATTATAAAATGGTGTGTTGAAATCAAGTCGTCGTCTGGCTGAAGGCGGCCCATCATTCCGTTTTTTGAAGGTCGAGTCTATCAAAAACTTTCTGCCGTTGGCCTGCGCTGAGCACCTTTTGATGTGTCGTTGCAGCCGTGGGTGGCTGTTGTGGTATTGTAGCCCGAAGTGGCTTCTCATTCGACTCGATTAAGATAATGTTTGCTTTGCATCCACTACACAAAACCATCGGCCCTTCCGTTTCCTTTACGCTGGAGTCCGTCATGGACTCGATGATAGTCTGTCTTGAAAAGTCTTTGGGCGGCTCATTTGAAAACAAATCAATCTTCAATCGTGGCCGAGAGTTCTACTTTGGGATGAATTGCATTGGAATGAACTCGGCCTTCCCTTTTCCTTTTTTTTTTTTGGGTAGATAAGCATCTACCATGCTCACTGTCACCCAAAGGAAAGGATCGACGTCAACTATCATTTATTTTTCAGGAAACTTAAGCTTGCCATTATCCATCCAGCTTTGAATGGCATCGTGAAATACGACACAATTGTTTGTCTTATGTTTGTTCGAGTTGTGATATTTGCAATAAGTTTTTCCTTTTAAGTCTTCGGCCTTGGGAATATTGTGCCCTGGCCGAAACTTGACAATTTTCGCTAGCAGTAACTGGTCGAAGATGGCTTCGGTCTTGGTGATATCGAAGGTGTAGACCTTTGATGTTTTAACGGCAATTTCAATAGGGGCGAGCAGGTTTTGACGTCTTTGGAGCTAACGTGAGCCAACGCTTTGCATACATATGGTTTGTCAATTACAATGTCGGCGACATCTATGTTGGCGTATTAGGACTCTTCCCCATCAACCGATGCATAACTGACCGTAGGGTTCTTATAAATCGTTCCTTGGGATGGGGATTTCGAGACTTTTTCCTCTCGAAGCAAATAGTTATATTGCTCGATGTGTTGGGCCAGTTCATACATATCTCGGAAGTTTGCCCCCAAAAATTTCTTTTTGTACTCCATATCCAGGCTGTTTAGAGCGAGTTTAACGTACCCGACTTCAAGGAGAGGTACTTGGCACCAGTTTTCGGCCGACTTAAACCTCGTAAGGTATTCCATTGGTGATTCATCAGAGGCTTGAGCTATCCTGGCTAAGGAAGATACTGACACGTTCATCATTGGCCGATATAATTGCTCATGAAACTTCTCGACTAGTTCATCCCAACTTTGGATAAAGTTGGGTGGGAAGTTGATATACACGCGAAGGCTGAGCCGGTCAACGAGAAGTTGAACAATCGTAGCTTATGAAAATCGCTGTTAACGTACCCACATTGAGCCGTGAATCGAGCCACGTGCTCTAACGATGATAAGGATAATTCTCCAGCAAAAAGGATGAAGTCCGAGATCCTGAAGCCTTTAGGGTACTCGAACTTTTCTACAAAGGTAGGATATGGGTGAATGAATTTTGGAAACTTCGGCTTTTTTTTAAATGCCGAATCAATTGTTCTCTGAACTTCAACCATATCAACAGATGCTGTTTTTGCCCTTTGGTCGAATCCGTCCGATCTGCTAGTTGATCTGTCGCTTTTTTCTAAGTCAATCGTTTTAAGCCGAGCAGATCCTATCTTGGCCTGTATCGTTGGTAGCAGATTGTTCTTAAGTGGAGATTGTTGGGAACGATCAGCGGGTCCACCTTCGTGGGCTTTATTAACCAATAATTTGAGCAACTTGGTATGTATAGCACTATTATTGTGCGTCTCTTCGAGTATGCTTTTTATCTCTCGGCTAAACATTTACTCAAATCGCCGAGATTGCTATTCAAGTCGTCGTCGAAAAAATGACCTAGTTGGTGGATTAGAAGGCTCACCACTAGCTTCGTCACAATCCTTTACTAATCCTTCGACAACAATGCTTTTTGTCGCTTTGGTGGGGACTTCTGCATCACGAGTTTGGCCGCCAATATTAACTTCCTTTTCTCGGCGTGTTGCATTTGTGGCTTCAGATGTCACAGCAACAGAAGGATTTTGTGCCTGTGGCAAGCCATCTTCTCCTGGGTTTTGGACTGTTGGTGGCAATTAGTCGTTGACTTTCCCATGACTATTTTCTTTTTTATTGACCGTGTCTCAATGGTCATGAACTTCGTAGCTTTAGCATTGGGTTCCACCGGGCGTGCCAAAATGTTGACCCTAAAAACTACCAAGCCTACGTGGCGCGCAGACCAAGTAACTAATGAGCTAACTACGTCATTCGGTTATGTGCGGGCATCTGTCGGCCTAGCTGGGTCAGGGAGTAAAATATGTTGATGCTACGTTGAGCGCGTTGTTAACTTCTTGATCCTGCTATTATGACCGAGGAAGGAACACGTCTCGGCCTTTGGGTTCTAGAGCCTGAAGACAAGGTTGCTAGTGCTGTGAAGTTCATAAATCATCGGCACCGGGTTTGGTCATGGTGATTATATTTGTAAGAGTATAAGCACGCCAAATTGGCATCAGGCTATATGGACACAAGTACTCGAAAGAGATGTATGTCTTGATAGTAAATGTAGTTCGGCCATCGGAAGGCCAAACTCTGAAACTCACTTGCGAATATCCAATCATAAAATAACTTGACGTTCAATGTGCTGAGCCTAGTAACCTGTAACACCTCACTTCGTTGAGAATGCTAATGAGATGACCTCTACCAACAAGAACTTGAAAGTCCCTGTTAACCGAGACTTGGATAAATAACCAGTCGGTCTCAAAGCAGTGTTTATCCAAACTGAATGTGCTCTTTGATCGGCTGATTCTACGGCTCTAGTGTTGTTTATCCAAACTAAAGATGTCGCCGGTTGCTTTCACAGTGCTGTTTATCCAAACTGAAGATGTGTTGGTGAAAGAAATGGGAGAAGGATAAAATCTCAAGGGTTGTTGAGAAGCTTTGCGCATGGTAATTTGTGTGTTGATTTGGAGAGGGTTTTGAATGATGCACTCCCTTCTATATTTATAGTAGCAAATACCCCCTCATGGCCAAGCTAGAACCGTACTCGGATTAGAACGCCTCAACCCAATCTGATTAGGTCTCGACCAATCCTAACTCCAATAGGACTTTGAACCAGATTCATACCTTGGTTCTCAGCATCCTCAGCCTTAGCCTTAAGACTCCTTGTTGCATTAGGTTTCGACTACCTCACCTTTATTTAACCAATCCTCCTTGCAGTAGGACTCAACCGACCCTGGCTAGACGGCCCATGATGACTAGACGGCCCATGATAGAACTTTAAATGGTCATTAGGCCGAGAGTTACTAAACTCGGCCCAAACCATCATTTTAGGCCCAAACAGCATTACAACATTTTCTTTCTTTTGATCTATATGCTTATGTCCTTGTAGATAGAGAGAGGCAACAATTGTAATATTTGAATTTTGAATCTGTGATTTTTTATGTAATCATTATATTGTAGTAATTATACAATTTGTATTTAAATATTTTATATATATAATATTTATTGAATAATTTTTTTTATTTTTTATTTTTGGGAATTGTTTTATAACGAGCATTGGTTGTGGTCAATTTGGAATCTGCAACGACTATAGTGCACGTGGTGTTAGATTCCAATCTACCACATGCATAGTCCGTAATTACATCACATTAGACAACGACCATAGCCCATGGTCGAAACTGTGACTTTATCACATCCAAATTACTAACAGGCACATTGTCCGTGGTGGATTACAATCTACCATAGGCATCAATTGTGGTAGATGAGCTTTTTTCTTCTAGTTATGGATGCAATGCAAGATACTTCATCTATTCTCATGAGTTCAAACAATTAAACACTTAGAATTAGCACATCCCATACCATAATATCCCAAGTGAAAATTATTTGAAATTTGCCCAAACCCAAACCGTTCCTAAATTTCCCTTTTTGCTAGTCATCTTGCCAAAACTTTTTTTCTCTAGTCCCGAATTGCCCTAAAGAACTTGTGCACTGTGGTTGACATGAGAACCTCGTACCTGCCAAGAGTTGGCTCAACTACATGAAACCTAACCACTACCCAAAACTCCAAAGCTCTTCTCTTCTCGAGAATTCATACTGTTGGAGTTTTTGAGTAGAAATATCATCCTAACTCATGGTCCCACATTGGTCACCATCAAAACGTTCCTTCACTTTATAAGACTTTGTCCTTATTACAAAGTGATTAGAGTGATGGACCATGGAGAGCAAACTTGGGCTCAACCTTGTGTTTAGGCTTTGAGGTGTGATAATTAACTAATAATTAATATATATTTAATAGGAAAGGGATCCTCTTCGGACCCTTCCACATAATCCACCAAGTCCGGGGATCCGGACCATTGAAATTTGATCCAATAGCTACAAACAGGGGCCCACTTTAAAAGTTACAATAACTTTAGCCGTTGGATCAAATTTCAATGGTTCGAATCCCCGAACTTGGTGGATTAGGAGGAAAGGATCCGGAGAGAATCATTTTCCTATTTAATATATAATTAATTATCAAAAGATGGGCCTTGGGCTCCAATAATTAATTTGTTAAATTAATTTTAAATTTAATTAATCTTTTTATTTTTTAACAGACTCATCTTTTCAAATAAAGTCGAAGAGCGTTTGAGAACGTATGAAAAGTATAAGGAAAAGATGGAGCAACACACCCTTTACGTTGAACAGTCGTCTCCCAAAAACATGTATGTTGCGAACATGCATATGATTACTATAAATACATGCATCTGCATACCATTCATCTCATTGAAAATCATCAACTCATACATACAAAACATACTGAGAGTACCACAAAGATATTTGCCAGAAGTCTAATTTTCTGATGCTGGAATCTCGACTTAGATCGTTGAATCTTGGTGAAGCAGACGTCAATCGAAATACAAGCACAGAGTAGGGACGAAATTCTGTTTCAAGGACATGGCGATACGTAAGCCTCGATCTTCAGTTTTTCTGTTTAATCTTAATTTCGTTTTGTTTATACTCTGCCAAAATATTTATTTGCATTTATTGTTTATGAACGTATATAAATTTATCATTGATTGTTGATATTTATCATCCCTTATCAGTATATGAACAACTATCTTTCGAGTGCGCAATCCTAGCATTCAATGGTTATTCTTGAATAATCTCATTTTTCAATTATTTAACCATTTCATTTTACTAAGTTCAATGTTAGTAGATTAGTCCTTCTCAATGACAAACAGAAACAATGTTAATCAAACGACAGTGGACTAAATGGGTCTAGGGTTCCTGCGAAGCTCTTCGGGGGCCTCCTTTGCCGCCGCCATCAAATCGATGGCTTTTGGGGATTTTCTGCTATGATTCCCCTTGATAATTTAACAGCTAGGATATATTCTGATAATTTAGTGTCTAAGATTCCAATAGGAGCGATGACTAGTTTTTTTTGCTGAACAAGCGATGACTAGTTTAGCTAATTGGTGTAGGAGGTTTTGGGTGATAATTAATTTGGTCATTTTGATAGATAGGGTGTGCAATTGGTCCAGGGGTAAGCCTAATTGCTAAATATTTCTGCAATGTCCTCGACATAGGCAAAGGGATAATTGGTGGGTAAAGTGTAAATTAGGGTCTACTAAGATTAATAGGAAGCTAAGTGAGGTGAGAGAAAGAAGGCTTTGGAAGAGTAATTGCTTTGTTTCTGGTCCGACGTACGACTGGTATAATGATGGTTATGTGTGTTTTTATGTTTGCCTTGATTGGTGGTTCTTAATTGCTTGTTTAATTGGTGTTGGGATCCTCCAGACATGCTCTATTTAAGAAACCTTGGGTTCTCTGGTGGTTGTTTGAAGCTCAGAAGAACAAGGAGCAAGGCAAGAGTGTATGGCAAGGCCTGACCTTGATCCGGATTGGAGGAAAGCAGGGAAATTGGTGGAGCATGGCCAGGGAGTAAGCACTGTGAGTTGTAGCTCCTCTAGAGTTATAACATCTGTCTCTAATCTTTTTAATTTTAGACAAAATGATGAAAGATGGATAGATATCTCTAGTAGCAATTCTATTGACTCCATGTTTAATGATGATGAGTTCTTTATTTTTTCATGTGACAATAATCTTGCTTCTGATTATAGGAGTGTTAATTTTGATTTCTTTGATGTTATGAATGATCTTGCTTTAAACCTGGATGTTGTTATGTGAAACGTGAGATGTGAGGAGGTTGAGACTGGGTAGAACACTAGCAATATGGTTGTTACTTTGCTTGCTGTAGAGGTTGGCTCTACGAGTGCAAGACCTAAAATAGGAATGATGATTCCAATGAAAAGAGTCCGTGACAATGATGTTGCTGAAGCTAGACCCAGGGCTGGTGCCCCTCGTGCCATTGTTGGGATGCTGAGTCCGAGAAAGAGAGTCCGAGAGGAGATTGCAATTAAGGAGGGGTCTAGTTATCTTAAAGAATTAGATTGATGAAGTGTATTGCGTGAAACTATATGGATGTTAAGAGGTAGTAATCTCCTAATAATTTTGATTTTATATGTAGTTTAGCTAAATTGGACCTTTTTTGCATGATGGAGATTAGGGTGGTTGTTCATAAGGTCCCTAGAAACTTTTATTCCAACTACTTCGACAATATTTTTTGTTGTGATCCAATTGGCAGATCTGGGGGCCTCTGCTTATGTTGGAATTCTACCAAAGTTTTTGTTAATATAATTTCTTCCTCTCCGAGATATATCCATTGTTCTATAAAGGATTTAGTTACTAATTTGGAGCAAGTAGTTACTTTCATTTATGCCTTTCCCCAAAAACATATGCAGTGTGACCTATGGGAGGAGGTCCTCAAGTTAAATCCAATTCATAGTCCTTGGTGCATAATTGAAGAATTTAACAATATTATTGACCTTTTGGAGAAAGTCAGAGGTAATCAAACCCATACCACGGACATGAACCATTTTATCAATTTTCTTAATCGTGGCAATTTTTTGTCTTTAAATGCGTCTGGAGTTCCTTTTACTTGGACTAATTGTCATACAAATCATACGATTGTTTTTTAGAGATTGGACAGGGTGGTGGCTAACCCCTTATGGTTAAATATGTTCCTGGATTATCATTTGCATAACTATCCTATTTTTGGCTCTGATCATAGTCCTATTTTATTATCTTTAACAATTACTTCTCGTTTAAATTTGAGGCTATGTGGCTTAATCATCCTCAGTTTAAAACGTTTGTGCAAAATTCTTGGTATTGTGACCCTAATAATAATCCTAAAGATAAATTCAGAGTGTGTGTTGGTAAGTTTAAATTTCTTATTTATAAATGGAACAAGGACACTTTTGGCAATTTAAAGGAGAAAAACAAAGAATTGTTAAATGAAATTGATGAACTTCAGAAGCAAATTATGAGTAACAACTCTGTTGATTTGATGAAGGAAAAATCTCTTCGAAATGAATTGAATCATGTGTTATTTTATGAAGAAATTATGTGGACCCAAAGAGCTAAAGCTAATTGGTTGCAACTTGGGGATAAGAATACTAAATTCTTTCAAACTGTAGCTACTATTCGTAAGAAAAGGAATAAAATTACAAAAATCAAAGATGAGAATGGTTTTCGGCGGTCCGTTGGTCAGGGCCTTGAACAGATTTTTGTGTATTATTTTAAAAAGCGTTTTTCTTGTGATAGACCTCTCTCGGGTGCTGACCTAAGTAATTTAGCAGATTTCATTCAACCTTGTATTTCCATTCATCATAATGAAAGTTTGTTATCCCTTGTTACAGATGAGGAAATTTGGGATGTTGTGAGTAGTATTGGAGCTCTCAAAGCCCCGGGTCCTAATGGTTTGAGTGTAGCTTTTTTTCATGGTTGCTAGGAC
Source organism: Heteromeles arbutifolia (assembly GCA_024362995.1). Classification (NCBI taxonomy): domain Eukaryota; kingdom Viridiplantae; phylum Streptophyta; class Magnoliopsida; order Rosales; family Rosaceae; genus Heteromeles; species Heteromeles arbutifolia. The sequence continues at coordinate 38,913,209 of JANCRC010000001.1, read as the reverse complement.
CAAATTAGGGACACTATTTCCTATTTGGTCAAAGATTTTTTTTTCTTCTTCAGAATGGATCCAGCTTAAGGCTTATAAATCATACTAACATCGTTTTAGTTCCTAAAATAGATAATCTAGAAATCGTTAGTAACTATAGGCCTATTAGTTTGTGTAATATTAGTTATAAAATTATCACAAAGATCATCAGTAAGCGACTAAGACCTCTATTAGATCTTTGCATCTTGCAAAATCAAGGTGCTTTAGCTCTGGAAAGAGTCATTCAGGATAATATTCTTATTGCTCATGAAATGTTTGCAGGTTTCAATAGGATGAAAGGAAGAACTAGAGCTATGGGCGTCAAGTTGGATCTGGAAAAGGCACATGATTACTTAAACGGGGATTACATTCGGGATGTTCTTCTTAGATTTGGGTTTGATAGTCGTTGGGTTGCGTTGGTTATGGAATGTATTACTTCTCCTTCCTTTTCTGTGCTTATAAATGGGCGACCTCATGGTTATTTTTATCTGAAGCGGGGAATTAGACAAGGGGACCCCTTGTACCCTTACATCTTTATCATTTGTAAGGAACCTTTAATTAGACACCTCAACACCCTAACAAATAATCTAAAGTCACATATTGGTATTTTGTCCTCACCTAGAGGATTTAAAATCTCAAATCTAGTGTTTATTGATGATTGTCTCCTGTTTGCTAAAGCCACGCCAAGGGGTGTGAGAAATATTCTTCAAATCCTTAATATGTTTTCTATAGCGGCGGGTCAACAAATAAATTTTCATAAGTCATCCTTGTATTTTTCCAAGAATACTACTTCTCCAATTAGAATTGATATTGTTAATATATTGCAAATTCAACATAAAACTACGATTGGTAAGTATCTAGGTATCCACAATATTATTTTCTGGAAAGACCAAGTTAATGGAAATGAGTTGCTTAAGAGGGTCAAGCAAAAATTAACTAGTTGGAAAGCAAGCACTCTTTCGAGAGTGGGGAAGCTTACTTTAATTAACTCTAATCTAACGGGTATGCACAATCATGTTATGTCTTGTTTTAAGTGTCCTAACAAGATTGTCAATAAGCTTAGTAAAGAGTGTAGGGACTTTTTATGGGGTAGGGACAAGAAAATCTTTCCATTGGCTTAGGATTCGGTATGTACTCCTAAGAAAGTGGGCAGTCTGGGAGTTAGAAGACTGGATCATTTTAATAATGCTTGTCTTGCAAAATTGGGTTGGAAGGTGATGACTAAGGAGGATAATTGGTGGGTGAAGTTAGTAAAAAATAAGTATCTTCGAAAGGAAAATTTTCTGGATAATAAAATTAGGCAAAATCATTCTTTTGCTTGGAAAGGTATCTTGAAAAGTAGGGATGTTATTCTTAAGGGTATAAGATGGAGATTGGGTAATGGTGAGGACATTTTGTTCTGGTACCACAATTGGGTTTTTCCTTACCCGTTGTTCCATCTCTTACCCAATATTGACAATCAAAATATTAATTGGGACTTGAAAGTTAGTGACTTTATTGATAATGTTTGTTGGGATACGAGAAAGCTTTCGCAAGTAGTTAGTAATGAAATTGTAAGGAAAATATGTAATATTACAATTCCCTTGCAAGATTCCAAAGATGTCCTAGTTTGGTGGCCAAATACAAAAATGGTAAGTTCTCTGTTAAATTGGCTACTTGGATTCAGAAAGGGACGTTGACTCAATCTACAAAGCATAAGTTAATTAATAAGATGTGGAAACTCAATATTCCTCCTAAAGTTAAGATGTTTGTGTGGTTGTTCATTCGTGATAGACTTCAAGCTAGGAAAAGATTAAGTCATATTGTGATTAATTGTGATAAGATGTGTCCTTTTTGTAATTCCGTAGACAAGGACCAAATGCATTTATTCTTTAATTGCGGTGTCACTAAATAGATTTGGGACTTGTGTTCAATTAAGCCGAGCAATTTCACTAATGCTAGCTTCAACTCAGTAGTAGACTGGCTGAATTCTTTAAAGCATGTTGATAAAGAAGTTCCTAGTGATTTAAGCTTGTGTTTGCTCCTTTGTTGGCCAATTTGGAATGACCGTAATAATATGGTGTTCAGAAATGTTATGCCCATCCCGGCCCGATCTATAGTATTGGTTATATCTATGGGTGAACGATATCTTAAAGCCAATTGTAAAGGTTTGAGAAGGAATTCTGATGATACTTCCATGATTATTAAATGGCATCCTCTGGATCAGAGTTATGTTAAGCTAAATTTTGACGTGGCTGGGGACAAGGCGGTGGCAGGATTTGTCTTAAGGAATCATAATGGGCAACTTATTGCAGGTGGAGCTTTAAATCTTAACGGTGCCACTATTTCAGAATTGGAGGCTAGGGCTCTCAAATAGGGCCTTGTTTTTGCACAAAGAAAAGGCTATACAAAAATTATGGTTGAAGGCAACTTTAAGTTGGTCATTCAGTCAATGTTGGACAGGGGTGGGACGACATGGAATATGGTTTCTATTGTTGAAGATATCAAATGGACGTGACCAAATTTGCTTGCATTGATTGGAAACATATTTTTAGAGTGGCTAACTTTATGGTGGATGCTTTAGCTCGCCAAGGCCTTCTTGTTAGTGATTGTCATATTTTAGATCATTGTATACCTTCAATTGCTCTTCATGCTCTTTAGTTTGATTATGTAGGGAACGGTTGTGCTCGGGGATTTTCCCTTTAATATATTTTTTCTTGTTTAAAAAAATGATAAATAGATTTCCGATTTCATTTTTCATATGGCAGCGAGAAAATAATTCTAACGGATAACACAAAGCAGTTCGGGAATTAAATAATCTCATGAAATCGAAATTGTACTACTAATTCATAAGGAGCACAACAATAACAGACCTTCTAGTTTAGAACAAAACTCAGCTGATTTTCATTGTATATATATGTTGGATTCTTATATATAATAATCTAATTCAGTTATGTAGGTTAAGGATATTAGATATTGGTACGTAATAATGACTAGAGTATGGAAGATGATATGATTATGTTAGATATTGGTATGTAATAATGACTAGAAACAAGTATGGAAGATGATACGATTTTTACTAACACTGCTTAATAATATCTCTTAATCAAAAAAAAAAAAGGTGTTGCAGTCATATTTAGAATAAGAATGTGATTGTGTAAATCCTAGTAAATCTAGGAATATCTTTTATATTCCTATTAGGAGTTGATTACCTATTAAGAGTTGTAATCCTAAAAGGGTAAGGATTTTACCTATCCTACTACTATAAATAAAGGCACAATGGGATGATACAACACACACCTCACAATTAAATCTCTCTCTTCTCTCTCTCACTACCGCCGGCCTCCCCCTCTCTATTCCCTTAGAATAGCTTAGTTAAATAGGCCTACAACACGTTATCAGCACGCTCTTGCCAGAAGCTGAGGAACTGACGGATCGTAGAAGGAGGTTATCTTCTACAAAACTCAAAGGCTATTATTTGTTTTCTGCCAATCAGGTACGCTTAAAATAAAGGAAGATATTTGAAATAACCATGAAGCATGAAAACATTCCCCATGATGCATGAACCCTTATGTTTATATTTTCCTTCCGATATATATATATGTTTCATGCATTACGCAATTAAATTGCTATGTGGAATAGTGAGTCAAAGCATATAAATAAATTATAAGCATATTAGGGTTTTTTTAAACCCTAGAGAAGTAGAAAAAAAAAAAGGGAATTGTGCGGCACAGCCGCCGCACCACCACTGTGGCTCCTCCTAACCACCACCGCTGGCCTGAAGCTCAGCCGCTGGAGCACGTCATGGCACGGTGTCGTTTTGGCACCTTGGACCTCACGATAGCAGCCTTTGGCTGCGCCAACCCAAACCCTAGGCCTTCGGCCTACTTAGCTTCATAGGGCCTGAAGTCCTTTAGCCCACCCAAGAAAACCTGCAGCCTTTTCTTGGCCCGTTATCCCGAGTCCCTGGCCCAACTCCAATAGCCCAAAGTTGTTGGGCTTCATTTTTCCGATGACAGGCCGGCCTACAGCAGCCCATCTTTCACTGGGCTTTACCCTAGTCTTCGGCCAGCTCACCCGCAGCTTTTGCTGCTGGGCTTGACCTGCTCCAAACCCAAAACCCAGCTTTGGGTGGGCTTCCCCATACCAACCCAAAGGCCAGCCAAACCTGCAGGGCCCTTCTCCCACATTATTTTGCTTCCACAATCGATCCTATTTGGTCCCAATCTATTGAATTAATTAAAAGTGACCTATAGTCCATTAATCTGATAATGAATCCAAAATTATTGACCTGAAGATCACTTTTGGACATTAACGATTCAATAATTTATTTTTATACTTTGAATTGTTGACATACTTTCGTAGTCCCGAAGCTCTCACACTTGAGTTCCTAAAGCAACTTAAATCCATTATACTTAAATCAGCATATTGCATTATGTGTTTCTTGGAGGAACCTCTCCTTTATGAACTAATCGTTCATAAAACTAAATTGAACTTCTTGTTTCATATTTAGTGCCTTTGAAACCTGAAGTTTTCATTCAAAACTTACCACATGAACCCTGTAGCTTTCATGCATAAATTAAATCAATACATGTCTATAAAACCCGAATGTTCTACGATATATGTTTATGGATTACCATATGACTAATCACGTTTTTGTTGTACCCTCTGTTTTAGGGACATATCGAACTTGAACAAGCTCGATTTCACCGCTATGGTAGTATCTAGAAGAAATTACCTGAAGTGGGTTCAAGACATGAAGCTTCATCTTACTGCAAAGGGCATTAAAGGCACCTACTGATGACAAACTTATCGACGAAGCTCAGAAAGCTAATGCGATGATCTTCATTCGAAGACACATCCATGATGCACTGCAGACCGAGTACCTCGCTGAGGAGGACCCACACACCCTCTGGCTTGCTCTGGCCGACCGTTTTGATCACTAGAAAGATGTCTACTTGCTTGAAACAAGACACGACTGGCAGCATCTTCGCCTCCAGGACTTTAAGTCCATGAATGAATACAACTCTGAAGTTTATAGAATCTGATCACTTCTGAAATTATGTAAAGTGGAACTTACCGAATCAAATCTCCTGGAGAAGACCTATTCGACCTTCCATGCCACCAATATTGTCCTGCATCAACAATACAGGGCACACAAGTTCACCAAATTTTCGGATTTGATCTCAATTTTACTTCTCACTGAAAGCAAAACCAGCTTTTGATGAAGAATCATCAAGCTCGACCGACTGTCTCGAACATCGCGGGGCATGAAACAAATTCTAGCAGCCACAAACGGCGTAAGAATCGTCGTGGCCATGGCAATGGGCGGCAAGCCCAACCATGGGCCCAAGGTCAACAGAATTAAGGCCTACTCAAGGGAGGAAATGTGACCCAACAACACCAACCTCTTGCCCCTAAGGCCCCAAACTTCAAGAACAAGGGAAAAGCTCTCGTTCAATCGGCTTCCACTGAAATAGACATGTGCTACCATTGTGGATTAAAGGATCATTGGTCACGCATATGCCGAGCTACCCTCGAGGTCATTGCCAAGTATCATTCCCATCGTGAGTCTAACTTTGCACATGTGGATCATCCGAAAGATGCTATTACATCTATGGAGATATCAGATTTTCAGGAGGCATCAGCTCCTATGGACGAATAAATTTTAGATATGTTTTAGGGTGTTTTACCCCTAGTGGTCGAACCCACTAGAAGTGGCTGGACCCTCCCCTTTATTTTTCTAGGTTTATGGTTTAATTTTGAACAATTTTTCTAAGTATTTGGAATAATTTGTTTGGTTTGGAACTATGGATTGTTATGTTATGGATATTATTTTCTTGAATTGATTACTTGAATGAATGGAATTATATTTATGCATGTGACCAATTCAATCAATTTATTTCTAGGTATATGTCAAGTGGGGAAGTTAGTTGTCTGGCTAATAGTGCTACCACGCACACTGTATTGCGTGAGCAACGCTATTTTACTAACTTTGTACCTAAGAAAGCACCTCTGACAACTCTCTCAGGCCTATCCAACCAGATTGAAGGATACAAAAAGGCTCGTATCATGTTGTCTAATAGTACCATTTTAACCATTAAAGAGGCCCTCTATTCTCCACATTTCGGAAGAATGTTGCTGAGTTTTAGAGATATTCGAGATAATCAATACCATATTGAAACCACTGAAGATAATGGTTTTGAATTTCTTTGTATCACTTCGTACGAATATGGCTAAAAGCGTATTCACGAGAAGTTGGAACATCTCCCGAGTGGATTGTACATCACAACCATTCGCCGCATAGAAGCCCACCATGTGGCCGACCCTATGCCTGAGTTCCAGAGCACTTTGTTGGTTTGGCATGACTGTTTGGGACATCCCAGACGTGACATGATGCGCCGTATCCTCAAATCATCACATGGGCATCAGTTACCTCCCTACATTAGAGTCCTACCATGCAAAGCGTGTTCTTTAGGGAAGTTGAATACTTAACCCTCGATTACAAAGATTATTCACAACCCTCCTAAGTTTCTTCGGATGATTCAATGGGATATTTGTGGACCTATCCGACCAACATTCAAACCATTTAGATACGTTATGGTGTTGATTGATGCATTGACACGATGGTCACATGTTTGCCTGTTGTCCACACGCAACGCTGCATTTGTGAAACTCCTAGCATAAATTATTAAGCTAAGGGTTCACCACCCTGATTATCTGATTAAGTCGATTCGACTAGATAATGCTGGAGAGTTTACGTCACAGACTTTTGATGATTATTGCATGTCAGTAGGGATTGAAGTGGAACATCATGTACGTCATGTTCACACCCAAAACGGCATGGTAGAAGCTTTCATAAGGCGCCTTCAATTATAGCTCGAACTTTGGTTATGAGAACCAAACTTCCGGTATCTGCTTGGGGCTATGCAATATTGCATGCAGTTATGCTGGTCTGCTTAAGGCCCACCGATACCCAACCACATTCACCGTTATAATTGGTTACTGGATACGAGCCTAACGTCTCATATTTTCGTGTTTGGGTGCGCAGTTTATGTGCCAATAGCGTCGCCACTACATACCAAAATGGGTCCTCAGAGAAAAATGGGAATCTATGCTGATTATGATTCGCCATCAATTGTTCGCTATTTCGAACCCTTGAAAAGAGATCTCTTTACCGTACGTTTTATGGATTGTCACTTTGATGAGACAGTCTTCATGTCATTAAGGGGAGATAAGCATGCTAACATTCCTGGATAATGCCGCGAATTGTCATGGTATGCTCCCACTATGTCTCATTTAGATCCCGGCACTGCTTAGTCTGAAACTGAGGTGCGCTGAATTATAGATATTCAGAGCGTTGCTCAAAGCATGCTAGATGTTTTTAATGATCTAGCTAAGGTGACAAGATCACATATACCCGCTGCAAATTCACCTGTAAGGATAAATGTACCTTGCGTACGTCACAATCCCACCTGGGAAGGCCGGACAGTTCCCGAATGTGGGAAGGCCGCACCCTCCACGCGGCCCGATACATTAGCAGCTAGCCAATCATCTGCTCCGACCCTGAAGCGTGGCAGACCCCTTGGTTCAAAGGATTCAAAAACCTCGGAAGAGGAAATTGGCACCAATTAGTGACCCTACTTTGAATCCAACCATCGTTCACTCATATGTTCCAATGCATGAGGTTATTCTAGATAATGGCGATGTCTTAGATGAGACAAACCAGCCTCCCGAGAATCGTGAGATTTCGGTCCATTACGTAATATTGTATGAGGTTTAGAATTGGAATGAGATGATCATCGATGATGCATTTGCGTACACAGTAGCTACTGACATCATGCTTAGCGATGACATTAAACCACATTCCGTTGATGAATGCCAACGTAGAACAGATCGGTCAAACTGGAAACAAGCAATCCAGGTTGAACTCGATTCGCTAACGAAACGTAAGTTGTTTGGACCTATTATTCCTACACCACCACGCGTGAAGCCCGTTGGCTACAAGATAAGGAAGCATAATGAGAAAAATGAAATAGTGTGATACAAAGCATACCTCTAACACAAGGCTTCTCTCAGGGTCATGGGATTGATTACGAAGAGATGTATTCCCCCGTAATATAAGTCATAACGTTCCGCTACCTAATCAGTTTGGTAGTTTCTAAAAAACTGAATTTGCAGATTATAGACGTGGTAACCGCGTATCTCTATAGGGATCTAGATACGGAAATATACATGAAAGTTCCAGAAGGACTTCCATTGACAGGTTCAAATAGTTCTAAACCACGGAACACTCTCTCTATTAGATTGAGGAGGTCACTCTACGGATTGAAACAATCCGGGCGGATGTGGTATAACCGTCTGAGTGAATATTTTACAAGTCAGGGTCATGTGAACAACGAATTATGCCCATGCGTGTTCATAAAGAAGTCACATTCCGAATTTACGATCGTTGCTGTTTATGTAAACGACATGAACCTCATTCGAACTTTCGCAGAGCTTAAGGAAATTGCAGCGCACTTGAAATCGAAATTTGAGATGAAAGATCTTGGGAAAACTTGATATTGTCTGGGCCTGGAGATCGAGCATTGTTCAGATAGAATCCTAGTACATCAATCGAACTACACCCAAAAGGTGTTGCGACATTTTCATGAGGATAAAGCGAAGCCTTCGAGTACATCTTTGGTCGTTTGGACTTTAGATGCTAAACGAGATCCCTTCTGTCCAAAGGAGGATGAGGAAGAGATTTTGAAACCTGAAGTTCCCTACCTAAGTGCAATTGGGGCTTTATTGTACTTGGCTCAATACACTAGACTTGACATCTCATTCGCTATTAATTTGTTGGCAAGATACAGCAATGCGCCCACACGAATGCACTGGAATGGTGTTAAAGACATTTTTCTCTACCTCAAGGGTACGACAGATTTGGGCTTGTTCTATACCTGTGAATCTTGGAGTGTTGCTGCCCCCTTGGTTCTCGGATTGATTCTCGCCTTGTTGGTTACGCAGATGCTGGATATCTATCTAACCCACATAAGGCACGTTCTCAAGCGGGCAATGTCTTTACCGTTGGAGACACCGCTATATCTTGGAGGTCGACCAAGCAAACGCTAGTTGTGACTTCTTCGAACCATGCAGAGATTCTCGCCCTGCATGAAGCATCGCGTGAGTGCTTTTGGCTGAGAGCAGTTATGGAACATATTCGAAGCACTAGTGGTCTTACTTCCATCGTTGACCTTCCTACGACGATATGATTATGTTAGACACCAATATCTAACATGATATGATTATGTTAGATATTGGTATGTAATAACGACTAGAAACAAGTATGGAAGATGATATGATTTTTACTAACATTTAATAATCTCTTAATCAAAAAAAAAAAAAAAAAAAAAGATGTGTTGCAATCATATTTAGAATAGGAATGTGATTGTGTAAATCCTAGTGAATCTAGGAATATCTCTTATATTCCTATTAGGAGTTGATTACCTATTAAGAGTTGGAATCCTAAAAGGGTAAGGATTTTACATATCCTACCACTACAAATAAAGACACAATGGGATGATACAACACACACCTCACAATTAAATCTCTCTCTTCTCTCTCTCACTATCGCCGGCCTCCCTCTCTCTATTCCCTAAGAATAGTTCAGTTAAATAGGCCTACAACAAGATAGTCTATATAAAATGAAGATCACAAGTGAAGAAACGAAAATATAAATTATCACTACTTGTGCCATCAAGTTTATTTATTATGGACTAATATACAAACTTTATATAAAATGTATCAGAGTATAAGTCCAACAATATTGGTTTAAAAATTTGGATGTACAATTCTGTTTGATTTTACTCCTCATTCTTTATTCTTGAATTCATTTTATTTTATCACAAGTACTAATATAAAATAGCACAATAAACTTACATAATAGATAATCTAACAGAAATGAATTCATAAATTATGTACAAATATATAGATAGAAGGCTTCCCAGAACCCCTTACCTGGTTCACTGAAACTAGCTTCTCTGAAAGCTTTGTCGACTCCTATCTCGAACTCGAGTCTAACTCCGAACACCATCAAACAAATCAACTAAAATCATATTGCAACCTTATAATTTATAAGTACCCAAAAAGAAGAAATAAAATATACACTTAAAGCTTTAGACATACAAAAATAGAGTTGCGAGTTCTTCTCAAAACCCCCAGGAACTAAAATTAGGGAAAAACTAAAATTAGGTTTTTATCCGTTGCTATTTATAGGAAGGAAAGAAATCATTATCACCTAAGCCTAGACCCTCCAGCTATACCTAATAGGTTGGATGGGATTACTCAGCTAATTATAGAGGATGAATGAGCAGGTTAAAATCCAAATTGGAAGACACTTAGCTAGTGGTGGAATTTTTTCCCCCGAACTGTCCAGAAATTTGACCGAAAAATTCCCGAACCGAATTTCCCGAAAAATTCGGTACCCGAAACCTAACCCGTCCCGAAAGTTTCGGTTTGGGATTCGGCCACAACTTTGAAAGCGTTCAATAATCCCGAACCGAACCGAATATTATATATATATATATATATATATTTTATTTTTAATTAGAAATTACTTGAACCGTTGGATTTGTTAAGATCTATCTAATCCTACCGTCTATTGAGTTAGGTCATTTGTTAGGTTAGGTCTCTCAGACTCTCTCTGAGTCGCTCTCGGTCACTCTCTCAGTCTCTGTCTCTCTCTCTCACAGTCTCACCTCACTCACACTCTCACTCACTCACAGTCCCGCCACTCCACTCCTCCGTCGAATCCACGCCGCTCCTCATCCTCCATTGACTCACACCGCTCCTCCATCAACTCAGGTAGACGCAGGAAGGAAGACTCAAATCCGACACCAATCAAGTCCCAAAATCCAGGTTAGGGTTTCTGATTTTCACTGGGGTTTTGTTCTTTAGTGTTTAGGGTCAAATTTCAAGTTGATTAACTTGATTTCTGAGTAAGTATTTTGTCGAATGTGTGAGGGTTTGAGGACTATGGGTTTCAAATTAGGGTGGGTAAGTGCAGGACCTGCATGCAGGATATGGTTCTATGTGTTTCGAATTAGGGTTTGAGGATTGTGGGTTTCGAATTAGGGTGGGTCCAAATGATACGGTATTGAGTGTTTTTATCCCAATTCTATGTTGTTGTTGTTCTGTCTGTGACTCTGTTTAAATATCTACCACTTTTAGAGTATTTGATTTCTTTGATTATGGCAACCCTTTGTTGTTTGCATGTTGAAATATGGCCTCAAATTTTGTGGGTTAACGAATTTGTGCATTTATTTTTTCACATTTGAAATGTAGTTTATGCGATTGAAGATTGACGCATTAGATTGAGATTGAAATGTAGTTTTATTGCAATACAAGTTACTTTGTTCAAAACATGTTTAGAGAAGTTGGGTTTTGTAAGTATGAAGAGAAACTGTTCAATTTTTGGGTTTTTGTAGAGAAACCGTTGTCATTCTTGAGTAATTTGCAAAGAAACTGTTCTGATTGTTGAGTTTTTGTATTCATTAGTTTCAAACTTGCTTAAAGAATTTGATTGTTTATTCCATTTTGCCATGCCAAACAAAATATCTGAGGCGGTGAATAACATTTTAACTTTACTTCTTTTAGATTTTATTCTCATTTTGAGTTCTAGATGCTAGAAGGTGTGAATGGCTTCCACATAATTGTGCGAATTGTTTGGCTGTCTAAATAATTAAATTGATGATGTTCTCTTACTGATTGTGTAGGTATTATTTTCACAACAACGATTACCTTGAGATTTGCCGTTGCTACAAGGCGATATACGATATTCCTTCTGTTAAAGAGAATCCAGCTCAGTGGATATCGGTAAAGCTCTCTCACACACACAACACACACACATATTTTAGGAATATAATTGAGTTTCTCTGATACTTTTGTTCTTTGTCATACAATGGACCACTCTTTGGAATACATACAAGGATGAGTTTGAGTGTGATACTTAATTTTGGCAATTTGTTTTTGTATTCAGGTCAGATTTTCAAGGATTGTTTACCTCTTCCCGAAAGTTCTTTTAAACCAGCTATCAGAGACAACTTACAGGTTTGTTGAAGGTGCATGCTTTAATCTCATTTGGACTTTTTTACTGGTATTCAATTAACTTGATTATATTATGAGATAAATATGTGTTTGACTTTGATATATATGTGTTTATGGATCAATTTATGGACTGTGTGCACTCTGTCAGTGTATGGATTAGTTTATGGTTGTGATATATATGTGCAATTTGTCAATATATGTGATATATATAATTATGTGTTTATGGATCAGTTTATGGACTGTGTGCACTCTGTCAGTTTATGGATCAGTTTATGGTTGTGATATATATGTGCAATCTATCAATATATGTGATATATATGTGCAATATGTCAATATATGTGATTCACTTTCTAAAAGGAACTTTAAGACTTGGAGATGGGTAAGTGAAGTATTTGATGATTTGATGTTTTTATTTTCTTAGTTTTATAATTTATGCATTCACTTTCTAAATATATATTGTGTTTTATTGTTTTTATCGTTTTAGAGTTGCCTAATATGGGAGGTGAGGAGAATCCCACACAAAGTGAAATGCCACCTCCTCCACCACCTCAAGTTCAACGCCGCCCATCACTACCTCCGCGAACCCATTTCAAGAGCATCTACACCAACACAAAGGAGGGTTCAATTATTAACAAGAGGAAGGGGTCCACCATCAACGCCAATGGCAACGGGTCATTCATCAACAAGGGGAAGGGGCCGAAGGGGCTAAAGGGAATGAACTTACTTAAGCTTCATTTTGGTTGCATGCACTTTCTTGCTTATAATCTATGTTTTGCTTTTGGTTTGTAACTTAATCTAAATTCATTCGGAAGTTTGGTTTGTAAAACTAACTTATTTCATTTTGGTTGCATGCACTTTTAATTAACTAGTTTGGTAGACAATTGTGAACTGAAGCTTAACTTGTTAGTTGTTGCTTTCTTGGTATGAAAATTGAAACTGAAAACTGAAAAATGTGGGCTGTGCGGGCAGGGCAGTGGGCTGCTAGCCTACAATTGTTGACCTTTTTTCTTAAAATTGTAAAAAGTTTTAAAAGTCCAACATTTTGGGCTTCAAGGCCTAATCCCGAAGTGTCCTGAAAATCCCGAAACACTTTCGGAAATCCCGAATTTCGGGAAATGAATAGTTTCGGTTTGGTTTCGGAATATAAAATCTCATCCCGAAATGTTTTGGTTTGGGATTCAGGTTAGGTGTTTCGGTTAGGGATCCCGACTCGAACCAGCCCTACACTTAGCTATAGACTTCCACCTCCTGCTTTATATCTCTAATCATCCAATAAGAAAACATCTTCCACCGCTTAACTCTCTCTAAAATAAATTTTTTGATAAGGATAAGAATTTGAAAATTCCTGAGAAGGCTTGATGTTATGTCTGTTCGTTTCCATCGTATGGGTTCACTAAAAAAAAAATATATATATATATATATTATTAGGGACCCCTAGAACCATATCCCAAACCATAATTAAATAAAGTTCACGGTTTTTCCCCATATCCATTAAATACCCGAATTTTCATTCCCAAATCCGCTCCATTCAATCGTTTATCCACAGACATCGGGTTTAACGATTTGAATTGTCATCCCTACTGCCACAAAAGTTTCATAACTTTACATCTACTGTGAGCAGAGCTTCATTACTTAAGCAATTTCAATTCCCACCATAAATTAACAATAATTCATATACAAAAATCAATCCATACTCAAAACTACAACTTTATCAAAACAACACACAATGCCCCAGCCTCTACACAACCCATCAACATAGCTTCATAAGTTCACAACGCATAAAAAAAATTCACATATATCGACTAATTCCACCTAATTACATCAATGAACATGCATAATTAACCTTACACCTAACTTAATTTATACTGCTTAACAGAAATAACAAAATTAAATTCTAGGGTTCCATTTTCAAAACTCACTAAATTTAAAGTTCACTGGGGGAATCAAATATGACGATGGTTATCGCAAAAGAAGTTTGAACCAGCTCGAACAAAGCGAAAAGCACGTCCTTTTTGGAACCCACTGCAAAGCCTCCAACCAAAATCCCCTAATTTTCTTCACTGCTGTTTGGAATTTATGTGAGGACGGACAACACAAGCACAGACCAACTATAACTGGGTTTGGAACAGGTAGCAAATTTTCGAACTGGAATGATGTTTTCACGGCAACGAGGTTTGAGCAAATGCGAGAAAGGGAGTGTTTTTGGTGGATGACAAGACTTACTTAAGACGGTAAGTATTGATGTCGGGGGGAGCATAGTTTAAATCCTAAGAAATTTTGAATTCATGTCAAGTATCATTTTAATTAAGTGACAGGTCATTTATGACCCGGTTTCATCCTAAGCTCATTATGATGGAATCGTTTTCAACTGTTCAATTTTCGTCCAACAGACCACATTCTGTCCACACACGTGCAAAGTGCTATTTGCACGTTGAAAATTGCGATTTAGTTATTAATTAGCAACATGATCCATGCATTAAAAAATTGCGATTTAGTTATTAACTAGCAAGTGTATCCCACGCATTGCTACGGGATTTGAAACATTTTTGAAGATGTAGAAAATCTCGAAAAGTATATGTGCCATTACAGTGGCAACTTTTTTGTTACCTTCTACTTCAAGTCTGATATAAGTTCAGGAGTGTTAGCGGATGAACAAAGCACACCCATTGCCGGCGACCAAAGCTTGCAACAACAAGCTGGAACAGGATGAGGCCTCTTCCTTCATTTGGGCCGAGTAGCAGACTGAATCACCAACAGCAAGCCAAGCCACAAACTTGGGTGATCTGGAAAACCCTTTCCCAAAATTGGTCCATGCAAAAAGGCGCTCCAAATCAAATGCAAACCCCCACAAAGAGGGCAGCACGGCGTCGCACTTGCGATAAAAATGCAGATGGCTAAAGAATTAACATGAGTATGAAACTCACCATTGGACCTCTAGCAATCACATAACTTTGCACAAAACACTCGGGTAACTTACACTAAAGGCTACCAGTATTACACAAAAGAGACAAAAATAGAAGAATAATTCAATACCTCTGAATCTCAGATGGGAGGCCAGTAGATTCAAATGAAATGAATGGTGGAGGCACATTGTCACCCTAGCAAAAGATGTAAATCAGATGACTCTGTGAGCAAATAAAAAATTGATATCAGACATCCAGAGTACAGAACATCATTCAGGACAAAGTTGAGTTTGAAGTTCTTTGAACATCATTCAGAACAAATTCTCATCTTACCTTCACTTAGGACAA
Source organism: Heteromeles arbutifolia (assembly GCA_024362995.1). Lineage (NCBI taxonomy): Eukaryota > Viridiplantae > Streptophyta > Magnoliopsida > Rosales > Rosaceae > Heteromeles > Heteromeles arbutifolia. The sequence goes on along the minus strand of JANCRC010000001.1, from coordinate 38,897,874 downwards.
AGAATTTACAAAATTAAAGTTGGGTTTTGCATATTCTCTATTGGGTATCGAAAGTCATGGGGTAAGCTTGGAAATAACCAAACCAACATCCAATTTAGTACACATCTAAGAAAAACATAAGTAAGAAATAAAACAATGAAAGATCATAAAAGGTTCAACAATACTAAACTAAATTACAGTTGGATTTAAAGATGCATACTCAAGCAGCTCCTTATTGCTTTCAAATATGGCCAAGTCTTCTTCCTTGAGACTCAAGGATACTTCTATGCCATCTCTGTCTCGTGTATCCATCAACACAATTAGATTCTTGCACTTTGTACCCGGAGTCATCCATGGTGGCTTTCCCCATCCAAAATCGGGTTCATAGAAAGGAAACCTACATCAACTGCTACAGCTACAAGTTTCTACATCATTCCTTATCATGAGATTCCAATAATCCTTGAAAAATTCCCATACATTGTCCCCACCGATACCAATACCATATTTTATTTTAAATTCCCTTAAATATTCTAATACATTGATATGTACAAATTTTCACAAAATTAATGTAAAAATTACCTTTTACTGGAGACCACAACCTCAAAAACCGCTACTAAACCCAGAAATTTAATCACAAAGAATTCTGCAAAACCTAACAAAATTTACTAAACTAACATAAAACCAAACCCAGAAATATAAAGGCACAATTCTACAAACCCACCAATTTAATGAAGAATTCTCCAAACCCCAGAACCCTCTGCCAAATGAAATGGTCAAAGCATGGAAAGTAGACTCGAGAAATCCAATCGTCAAAAGCCATCGGAGGAAAGGTTGAAATATAGCTATAAAAACATCCAACCAAGTAAAGTAATTCACTTGGTTATTAAACGTAAAATTCTACAAAATCACAAAAAACTTGCTAAAATTCAATTATATTAAATCACAAATTTGAAGCTAATTTTGACATGCAAAAGGTCTAAAAGGTACCTGAGGTAATGAGGTATTGTTTGACATCTTCTCTTTCTTCAACTCTTTGCATATACTACAGTAATTAAAAAAATAACCCAATTACGTTATATTAATCTGTAAATACAATTACAGGTCCACCAGAAAATTATATAACTCAAAATTAAAAAACATCAAGATGAATTTAAGCAATGTAGGAACTATAAATGGTTAGTCTTCAACAAGGATCACAAACAATTTATCTTACATATAACATTACAAGAGTTGGCATTGAAAAGAGATCGACCATACCTGAGAACCCATCTGTCCAGCAACACCAACTGAAAGACCTAGTGCAGGCTGTGTTTACGGGTAACACATAAGAATTCTTCTACTCACTCAAGACCTTATGTTCCAATGGTGACAGAACCCTGATTACAGAACGTGTTCTTTGTGAGCAAGGGATCCTTTATTATATCGAACTGAACTTCAACTTCCATCTATCATGATGATTGGATAGCAACTGTTATGAACTGCAGCAATCAGTTTCTTTCGAGGTGGAGCAATGCAGGCATCCTTATCATGTCCCATATCCCTTAATTCTAGGAGATCAGTTATTGACATGGCCATGACTCCTAATTGGTTTAAACCCACGTTTAGGTATCCTTATCATGATATGTGTAGGTTCAAAACCTAACATTCTCCCACTTTTGAACTTCCACTTATCATGTTCCTTGTCCAACGTATTAAACCAATCCCTTATGTGATCACTCAAGTCATGTCAACCATACAACAACTCATATCTGCCATGAATAGTTTCAAAAGTTGAACCCCAGAAAATTAGTACTTCATAATTTGTACTAACACTCTGAAATCACATCCCCCAAAACTACTCATGCATGATATTAACAGAGCAAACAAACATATTTAACATGTCTATTATTTACACTCCCACTGATCAAACCAAACATCATTGTCAAGCCTTTGTTTAGCTCCAATGATAAGCCTTTTACAATAACCAGCTCATTAAACCTCGGTTTGATTAGTAATTCATCATTTCAAACACTGCGTATATATATGAAACAACATCAAATATGATACAATCATATTCAATCCTTTATCAAACTCCAATGAGTTTGCCTAATGCTTCCAACCAAGCCTCAATTCTGCCTTATGCAGATAAACTAGTCATTGAGTGAATAACCATGACATGCAATTTTATGTAACATCTTTGGGCAAGAGACATAAAATATCAGTTATGCAATCTTAATCATGCATCCTTATTTGCATAGCTATTTCACAAAAATTTCAAGTTACAACTCAAATCATGTCTTTGGACAAGGGAACAAAGTTGACTTAAAACTTTTATAAAATACTACACAGTTCAAGCCATTCACTATTTCTTTCTTTTGAAAGATTGGTCTTATGCAATGAACTGTCACTTACAAAATTCAATTAAGAATCCCTTGAACAAAATTTCCTAATAATTCCCACTTTGGTGAAGACTTATTCAAACATTTGTTCAAGTATAGAGATTATTAGTGTTGAAAACCTGCATAAAACTTTAGCATTTCAATTTGATTGTAGAAATCATCCAAATGTTAAATGGAAAACCAATTTTCTACACATGTAAAATCTAATTATAGATTATTTTCACATGTATCAGGTTCAACCTTGCAACCTACCAGCCATATTCAAGTTCAACATAAATTTACTAAGCTATAATCTACACCAATGGCTATTGCCAATACATATTTAGATATCAAGAAACTGATTTCAATCATATACCAGATTTCAATCAGATATCAATCATCGTTTGTGAAACTGAAACAACCATGACTACCAATTCTAGAATGATAAAAGCGCAATGCTTACATTGTTTTAATCTCCAAACCATATATTATTTTTCCTACTGTGAATAAAACTTTGGCAGCAACATATGGCATTAGATCAATTAATCATGCTATAGAAAAACCGTAGCAATCATCATACGAATTTTATACATGCATAAAACATTAGGATTTCTTATCACAATAAACAAATAGCACATGTTCATAGCCGAGGTATTCACTGAAGAAGACATGGAAAAATTGTTGAAATGCATGCTTATAACATACCTTTAGTTAAAACTATAAGCAACCATTCATTCTTTATTGTACACCCACCATTACAGGATCTTTTCATGCAATTATATCAAGTATATGGCAGCACACATGCAGCAGCACCATCTGCTGTCTTCTGACAGCACGCATGGGAAAGACTTGTGTAACACACATGGGAAAGAAGTCTGAAGGTTACACTTTAACAGTAACCACATGAAAATACTTCTGACAGCACACATGGGAAAGATTGAAAGCATTAGAGTGATACCCCAGCATCTCATTTAGCTCGCATAACACAACAGCGGCACAATCTCAAAACGTGAAGATTCCCAGTCCTTAAATCTATCCTGATATGCCAGTTGAAATCATCTGGAAAACTGTAAGGACTATCTTAAGAAGACATGGAAAACTTGAAACAATCATTAGTGATTGTTAAATGCATGTTTATATCACACCTTTGGGCAATAGATATAAATTGCCATTGACCTTCATTGTATAGCCATCATTCAATGATCTTATCATGCAATTATTACAAGTCTTTGGACAAGAATATAGCCTGATCTACATGATGCCATACACTGATTAAAACTACCAACAATTTATACATCCCCTTCTTTGGAAAAGAATGTGAACATTTCTTGAGTTTTAAACCACAAACATTCTTCCTTTACTGTAATCGAACAATGTTCTTAATTGTTCTAAACATTTACTGCAAACCAAACTGTTAGTATAGTAGCAGAAAAGATAAAAATCAAAGTGATATAGTTCCAACAATATACGGATCATTATATTGATCACAACAGAAATAGATGAAAACTGCATTCTCACTGCAGCAAAACACGTTGCATATGCAGATCATAAAGCCACTTCATCTTCCATTTTTAAATAAATGGGATATAATCATACTAATAAACTAATGAAAAACATCATTTGATTAGTCATGTCCCAGAGCATGCACTTAATCTGTTGTTTAACGAGGAAACTTTACTAGAAGAATCACAGCAGCAAATAGCACACACACTGCAGTATAATTTTACCAAGATACATTCTCGCAATGTTCATTTACACAGCATCAACCAGTGCAAGAAAATAGTTTAGTTTCAACTTTACTTGCATGCACCCAAGGAGATCAAGGAAGAAAATTGAAATAAAAAATGCATGCTTATGAAGAGAAAAATTTACGAGCATCCAACATAGCACAAAAACAAACCACTCAAAATTTTCCTTCTTTGTAGAATTTGCCTAATTATGTGTGTTTTCAACCAAGATGAACGCCACATGCAGGTTCTCTAAGCAGAGATTGGGTTTCACAAGTTTGGTGACCTAATCATCTTTTTACTTGTACTTGCATATATAAACAATCAAGAAACATTACAGGAACTCGTAATTAGGAATTAGGCAACAAGATATTGAGGCAACCATGAACCAAGAAATCAAAATAGTCATAAATAAATGCCTCAAAATAATAAATGAAACCATCATTAACCAAGGTAGCCATGAAGTAGGGAATTAGATGTTGTCATGAATCAAGGCAACAATCATTGATGCTAACATTAGGGGCTAGGTTGAGGCAATTTTCTTCCCCGCACAACAAATATTCCCAGTAAATGATATAGGTATAAATGTTAAGATAATTAAGTTTGAACCCAAGTAGACTAACCTTGCTCTGATACCAAATGTATGAACTATAAATGGTTAGTCTTCAACAAGGATCACAAACAATTTATCTTACATATAACATTACAAGAGTTGGCATTAAAAAGAGATCGACCATACTTGAGAACCCATCTGTCCAGCAACACCAACTGAAAGACCTAGTGCAGGCTGTGTTTACTAGTAACACATAAGAATTCTTCTGCTCACTCAAGACCTTATGTTCCAATGGTGATAGAACCCTGATTACAGAACGTGTTCTTTGTGAGCAGGGAATCCTTTATTATATTGAACTGAACTTCAACTTCCATCTATCATGATGATTGGATAGCAACTGTTATGAACTGCAGCAATCAATTTCTTTCGACGTGGAGCAATGCAGGCATCCTTATCACATCCCATATCCCTTAATTCTAGTAGATCAGTTATTCACATGGCCATGACTCCTAATTGGTTAAACCCACGTTTAGGTATCCTTATCATGATATGTGTAAGTTCAAAACCTAACAAGCAAAACCTAGATCAAATTATAAGAGGGTTTATCAAAAATAATAATTTAATCAGAAATTAACACTAAAAATAAATAAACAAAAAAAAAATTGAAATTTCTTCGTTTCTTTTTACCTTTAAGTTCCTGAGAGTGCTGGAAAGCTCTCGCTTCGCCATATTAGCTTTATGGGCTTTTACTCTGGAATCTAATTGAGAACTGAAGGCCCTACGGGAGTAGAAGAGAAAGCAACCTCTGGCAAAAGAGAAAGCAGTGAAGGTTTTAAATCACTTGGATTCAAACCATTATGCAGCTGACGACAAACAACATACTGTTTGAGTCAATTCCTAATTGGCATTAAGAGCAAGCAAATGCTTATGTGACATGTTCTTGAATAATTGAAATCACTCCTAAGTAAAGGTCGAAGAGATTGGATTAGTGTTTAGGAATTGAGGGTTAAGGAATCTAGCCGGAAACTGGCATTTTCAAAGAAATTTTTCCATAAACGTATTAGCTTTTGCAGGAAAAACTGGACAACAACTTACCTCTGATTCACCTTAAACCGCAACGAATCGAGGCATGCAACGGGTGAGTTTGGTTCCTGAGACGAAGGTTAAGCGACTAGTTGTTACAGCAAGGTCCGATCGCCAGTGTTCGGCCGGAAACAGCTCGCTGGATTTTGGGCACCAACTTAATAATTGAAAACGGCTGAGAATTTCTAGAAATAGATTTGAGGGTTAGATTGAATGTGAGAGAGGGTTTTTTTATTAGTTGGTTTTTTGGTTTGTAGTCGCCAGAAACTACAAACTCGTCGCCGACCACAGTGATGAGTCGTGGAGTGAACAGCGAGAGGGACGGGCGAGAAAGGTGTAAAAGAGAAGGGAAAAAAATCTAGTGTTTATTTATTTTCTCAGACAGTGGCATAGATGCAATAACAAAAATTAAGCAGGGGCAAAATCGTCAGTGTACTGTGTTATGAACAGTGAGTCAGTGTGTTTTCAGTTTTGGTATAGATTGAATTAGCAACATGATCCATGCGTACCCAGTAAAATTCACAATGGCCACTAACTTATATTTTTTGGTTTGGGCCACACTTGGAAACCATTCCCACTAAAACTTAAAAATTCTCCTTCACAAAAAATAGTGGTCCAGATAAAGCCTGCTAAACTGATCCCAAGTCCAACTCCGATTCTTCAGTTGCCCTTCGTTGTCATTGAGGCATTTTGTCATGCAGATTCAATGCACCTGGCCATCCCATGAAATGCGCCTCAGCCCTTCCACATTCCTCAACTTTTCCAAGAATTTTTGTGCAGACTTTAACTTTATCAGGACCAGAAGCGTATCCTGCACTCCTTGCCCTTCTTTCTCCGCCGCCATGTCCACCGTTCCCACCCAAAACGATGTCGTTCCGGGTCAATCGGAGTCGACCCAGAAGACCCAGCAGCCTTTACAGGTATTACCCAACTTGTCATCGTTCCAATTTCATGGCGGATTGTTTAAGTATGTGGCTTGAATCGAATTGGGTGTTTGGGGATTTTTGTTATTTGGGAACTTACGCATGTAAAAACCTTCATTTTTGTTATTTGGGTTATGATTGATTATGCAGGTAAAGTTGGGATCTTTGATTACAGTTTATTTTAACTTGTAGAATGATCCTTAAGCTTTTTCCGCTGTACTGCAAATTATAAGAATTGACTGCAATCCATCTTAATCCTGCTGAAGCAAGATCATAATTATAATTAACAATGTAATTAGATGATGTACTTGTACCATTAAATATAGGTTTGTCATTGGATAATGGGATTATTAGATGCACAAGTTTAGTGCCATAAAGTCCAAAGGTTCATATTTTAACATCAAGTGAAGGAGTTGCTTGTTCTGCCAACTGCAAAACAAAACCATAAAACTTACGATTGAGAATTACAGGATGACTACTAGTGATCCCTAATTAGAGTTTTAGGGAAGTCAATGCTGGGTTTTCCAGTTATGTTTTAGTACAAGATGACTATCCTTTTATCTCTTTTTTCGTTCCTTTTTTCCCGCTTTATGTACTTCACTTTCATGTATACAGACTTAAGCCTTGCATTGTACAGTTTATTCATTTGTTCTTTTTCTATCTCTATGTCAGTGCGTGCTTGCATCCAAAAGCTTTTGGCATACTTGTAATGCTAATTTATTTTTACTGGGGGTCAGAGGTGACAATGTCATGGGATGGTGATATCCAATTGAGATGAAATATAGGCGGTGGTCATGACTTATACCATGTGAATTTTGATGAGGCTTGTGCATAAAGTATTGGGTTATGATTGAACTACATTTGTAAATGCTGCTTCCCTGAATTGCTCTGCAGTTGCAGAGTTGAAGTCTTCCTCATGTATGTGCATTTTTTTTTGTCAGGTGGCAAAGCGCTTGGAAAAGTTCAAGACAACTATCTTCACTCAAATGAGTAATCTCGCAATTAAACATGGAGCAATTAACCTTGGGCAAGGCTTCCCCAACTTTGATGGTCCAGAGTTTGTAAAGGAAGCAGCAATTCAGGCTGTTAAAGATGGGAAGAATCAATATGCTCGCGGATATGGGGTTCCAGACCTTAACAATGCCATAGCTGAGCGATTCAAGAAGGATACGGGACTCGTTGTGGATCCTGATAAAGAAATAACTGTCACCTCTGGGTGCACAGAGGCAATTGCGGCAACTATGCTGGGGTTGATAAATCCTGGTGACGAGGTTATCCTCTTTGCTCCTTTCTATGATTCATATGAAGCTACTCTATCCATGGCTGGTGCTAAAGTAAAAGGTATCACATTACATCCTCCGGATTTTGCTGTTCCCATTGATGAGCTCAAGTCCACAATCTCGAAGAATACTCGTGCAATTGTTCTAAATTCTCCACATAACCCTACTGGAAAAATGTTCACTCGAGGGGAACTCGATGCGATTGCATCACTCTGCATTGAAAATGATGTGTTGGTATTCAGTGATGAAGTTTATGATAAGTTGGCTTTTGAAATGGATCACATTTCACCCGCCTCTCTTCCTGGAATGTACGAGCGTACAGTAACCATGAATTCCTTGGGGAAAACATTCTCCTTGACCGGGTGGAAGATCGGTTGGGCTGTAGCTCCGCCACACCTGTCATGGGGAGTTCGGCAGGCACACTCTTTTCTCACATTTGCTACCTCCACTCCAATGCAATGGGCAGCTGCAACTGCTCTCAGAGCTCCAGACTCCTACTATGTGGAGCTGAAAAGAGATTACCAGGCAAAGAAGGCGATTTTGGTCGAGGGATTGAAATCTGTCGGTTTCAAAGTGTATCCATCAAGCGGTACCTACTTTGTGGTTGTTGATCACACTCCTTTTGGACTGGAAAATGATGTTGCCTTTTGTGAGTATCTGATCAAGGAAGTTGGAGTGGTGGCAATCCCCACCAGTGTATTTTACTTAAACCCGGAAGATGGAAAGAATCTAGTAAGATTTACCTTCTGCAAAGACGAAGGAACTCTTAGGGCTGCCGTTGACAGGATGAAGGAGAAGTTGAGAAGATAATTCGAATGGTCGGTTAGAATAAATGGAACTCAAACTTGTAATAAACATCTGAATGTAAGGGATCTTATTCCTGTGCCCTGCAGTTTGAAGCCATAGTTTTTAGACCTCTGTTAAATAAGATTATTTAGCTAATTAGCTGTGTGGAATTTTATGTTTTTGTTGAAACAAACAAAATCAGCAAAACAAGTAATGAACGGCACGGAGCCCAATTTTGTTGAAATCATGTTCATTTACTTAATAATTCAAAGAAAAGACAACAGCATGTTTCAAATTGTCAAAGCAAGCTATTTGAAGTCTAATTTCAAAGGATGAAATGGTAGCAATGGTACTTAATTTTAAAGGAAAACTAATGAAAATAGTTTGAAAACTTTGAGTTTTAACGATAAGGACAAAATAAAGGGTAACGTGAGTAGTACCAGGATTGATTTTTTAGTGTAAAAATGTGGTTTTTCGTTAAAATAAACAGTACCGGGAGCTTTTCGTTAAAGTTCCCATTTAATTTTAATTCAATTAGAGTAATGGTCTTTTAACTAAAAATTTGTGACCATTGATGTCTTAACTCATTAAAACATGTAGCTATGATCATTTTCGTCAATTCTATTAAAAATTCAGTTAAAATGAGTTACGTGCCACACACATGAGGTTGAATCAAGGGAAAGGTTCTAAAAATCGCTAGGCGCTAGTCGGGCGGCGAGCTGGGCCCTAGCGCCTAGGCGGACTAGGCGGATTTAAGTAAACCAATCATATTTCGTGTAAATAAGTGTCTGCTTATACTTGAAATATATATAATTTCATCATAAACTACAAAATGGAACGCATATATATTATGAAGTACTGGAACATAATGAAAACATGTAAAATAAGGATATAATGTGTGTTCATTTAAGTATGCAACAAGTCTCTTACAATTTATTGGAAAAAAAAACAAAATGCAAAATGAAAGTTATCTATTTTCTGTCTAAGTGAGTTGCGACCTAGGTGAGTGTTTAGGCAGGTCTAGGCGGTCTAGTAGGGTGCCTAGGTGGTCTAGGCGGTGCCTTAGCAGGTCTAGGCGGCCTTAGCATTAATCAAGGCGGTGGCCAGCCGCCTAGCGCCTAGGCGGGGCCTAGGCGACGCTAGGCGAGGATTTTTAGAACAGTGATCAAGGGGCAAATATTAAAAATCAAATGAGAAAATTGTAGCAATGGCCATCTTCTTCAATTCTTCAATTCATCGGATCTGGTGGCTGAAAGCTAAGAGTTCATAAGAAGTAAAAATGGGTGTGTGAATAGCACCACCCTTGAAATTAGAGTAAATTGTAGTAATGGTCCCTTAACTTTAACTCAATTGGAGCAATGATTCATCAACTAAAAATTCATTACCATTGGTCCGTCAACTCATAAAAACGTGCAACTATGGTCCCGCAACTAAAAATCCATTACCATTGGTTCTCAACTTTAATCCAACTGGAGAATGGTCTCTCAACTTTAACCTAATTAGAGCAATGATCCCTCACCTTTAACCCAATTGTAGCAATGGTCCTTCCAACATAATTCATTTTGACAAAATTCTGACGAGATTGACGAAAAAGACTAACTACACGTTTTGATGAGTTGAGGGACCTCAATTGTAGCAATGGTCCTTCCAACATAACTTGTTTTGACAAAATTCTGACAAAGTTGACGAAAATGACCATAGCTACACATTTTGATGAGTTGAAAGACCAATGGTAATGAATTTTTAGTTAAGGGACCATTGTTCCAATTTAATAAAGTTGATAGACTATTACTACAATTTACTCTTGAAATTAATACCTAAGTGATTAATGGGCAACTCCAATTAACTCAAAAAACCAAATAGATGAACCCAAAATTCCGAACTGCGTCCGGTTTGATCCCAATATGGGTTGAAGGGAAAAAAGATATGTGTTTATCTATATATAAAGCGAGCGGGCTGATGAATAGTGGACGACAAAATTTTGGGGTCACGCCATTCGACAAAAATATTAGGATAGAATTGCCCCTCAACCAAAAAAATCCAAAAGCAGCCCAATATAATATATCAAATAATGCAAGGGTAATTTGGTCATCTTAAAATATAATATAAATATAAGTAGAAAGAGCGAAAAAAATAAAAAAAATGAAACGATAAGTGAAAGTTGATGGTGCCCAAGTGAAGGGCAAAGAAAAATATAATAAAAAATAAGGAAAATGATTAATATTATATTTAAAATATCTTAATAGGCGCGTAGTGCATGTGATAAATTAGTAAAGTTTTTTTAAAAAAAAATAAAAGATTAGTACCTTACAATATGTTAGCAATAATGTGATTTAATCAGTTGTTTATTAAATATTATTTTCTTTATAAAAAAGGTCTTTCGCACGCGAATAATAATGTGATTAAATTAATTGTCAAATGATTGTTTTTTTTAACAAACGATATTATCTACACTAAGGGAGAGAGAGTGGGCTTAGCCTCATAATGGACTAGCAATAATGTAATTATTTTCTCTATTCTTAATGTAAATTCTATAGAAACCAATTTTACTATGTCAATTCAGCTGCTTTAATTGGTTTATGAGGGGTTTCTTCTAGCATGATCTAAAATTATTCATTTACTTCAAATATTTAACTTTCCTTTTGTCAATTTATGCATATAAATACATTTAAAACGTGTAAGTTCTGCACGCGCGTGAGCGCGTGCGTGAAGGCTAGTAGAATATATTAAGTCATTCATATACTTATAATACTCATAAAAATATCTTGTTTTTCCATGTTCCAACTTTTCACATTGTTGTTCAGTATTTCACTCTTCTTCTTTCTTCTACCAAAAGGAAGATGCTTTTGTAGCATCTGGTTTATTCACATATTCGTAGTCCTTTTGAATATCATATGATTAAAATTGAAAACTCAGACAACATATTGATATCAAATTAGGTTGTATCACTAGGTCATTTCGTTTGTGTTGTCCACTTGTTAGGCTTGAAAATTCACCACACATGAGAGGGCGTATTGAGAGTATTAATCCCGCTTTATAGAAATAAGGGGTCTTGCATATACTTATAAGAAATAAGGTTACTCCTCATATTACTAATTAGTTTTATAGTCAAACATCAACTTTCTTCACAACTATAAACACAACTTTTGATTTAGTTATGATCAATAGTTACAATTGTTTATCAAACAATCTTTTAACTATATAGTATATATGAGCAAGTGATAATCTTCGCTCATATGCATTGTATGTAGTCTTCTTTGTACTTGGGAAAAGATTTCGAGTGTGATTGTAACACCGTGGCCGTTACCCCATATTCCCGTATACTAGACAGAAGAAGAAGAAGAAAAGTCTATTTATTCGGTCATTATATATATCTAGGGTACATAATAGTACAGTACTATCTTGACAAACAGTGCCGGATGAACCAAAGTCTAGCTCCTGAACTACATGCAGCTAATCAATTGACCAACTGCACAGGATAGTTCTGGATTTCTTCCGACTCTCTGAAGCTTGTGAGTTTTGTTGCTATGTATAATGTCTGAGAGTTGAGGGTTTTAGGAAATCCATATGATGCACATGCAGTTGCAGCAGTACTGGTTATAGGGGAACCTAACCCCTAATTATGCAGCTATATATATACACACGCACATGTATAATTAGGTTTTGGAATGCAGCCAAGTAATCAGCTTCAGGTATGTGTTCGGAAGATGGAGTCATGGAGGTGTATAATTGCTAAATGTGTGTCAAATGGGACGCACAGGTGAATCCCTTTTTTATTTTGTTGGAGCACATGTGATCACCCCCATCTTCCATTTTGAGACGGTGGTGATAGAAGAATCAAGGCCAGTCCAAGCCCATTAATTAATAAGTGATCAAAATTACTAATCTACTTTTTTAACAATTTAATTTTGGGAACTTTAACGAAAAGTTCCCGGTACTGTTCACTTTAACGAAAAACCATATTTTTACACTAAAAAGTTAATTCTGGTACTATTCACTTTAGGGGTAGGCAAGGGCACGGGCCGGGCCGGGCCCAAAATTGAAGGAACTGGACCAGACCTGTTTGTAAATAAAACGGGACGGGACGGGGCGGGTTTTGGATTTTTCAAAATGGGATCCAGACTTAGCCCCGGCCCTTTTGAAATGGGCTGGTTCCTACAGGTCCCCGTGGGTTCAAATCTTCACTTACGCCTTTACTCCTCATCGCCTCCCTGCCATCGGCGCGACTCCTTCGGCACACCATCCACAGCAGAAACGAGCAGATTACGACCACCACGAACCCACCCACGCTCCATGCGATTATCTTAATCAGTTTTTCATAACTGCTTCACAAGGGATTAACCAATATAATTCAGAGACTAAAAGTGGAAGGTTCAGATTTCAGAACTGCTTCGCAAAAGATCATATAATTCTATGGGGACCACATCATATATACTGAACCTCGATCCTCCATCCATCAGACTACAACTATGATCTATATATGAAACCAGACAGTAAAAAGTAACTTACTGATCGACGATGGAAACCCGATTGTCTGGTGGGACTGATCGACGGTGGAATGGGATCGGTGAACCTATTTCCTGCAAGTACAGGACGTAGAGGCAGCGGAGCTCGAGCAGCGACATTGGGATTTCGTCGAAGATTTTGTTTCTAGCGAGGACAACGACTTTGAGGCGGTGGAGGTCGGATATGGAAGTTGTCATTTAGGAAGAGGGATTTGAGGCTGAAGACGCCGACATTAAGGGATTTGAGGTTGAAGACGCCGACATTAAGGGATTGAGGGTTCATGGGATTTGAGGGATTTGGGGAAAAAGACGACATTGGGGAAAATGCTGGAGAAGTTGTTGTCGTTTAGGAAGGGAGATCTAAGGTTGAAAAGGCCGGACTCAGAGCTAAGCATGGAAACGGTTCGGGCCGGGCCCCCGTTTCTCCGGATTTTAGAACATGCCCCGCCTGCTAATTCCATGGAACCGCCCCGCCCCACCCCATTTGGTGTTTATAATTTTTGGACCCGCCCCGAACCGCGAATCCAGGACCAGTTTGTCCACCCCGAATTCACTTTATCCTTTATTTTGTTCTTATCGTTAAAACTCAAAGTTTTCAAGCCCTTTTCATTAGTTTTCCTTTTAATTTTACCATAATCAGGCTATTAGAGAGTGTTAGAACCTAACTCATTGCAACCTTAAACTTCAATCATCCGAATTCTTTCTTTTTGAGGCCTTTTTCGAAGATCAATGTTGATTCATGATATGAGAAGTGCTTCTCTACTAAATCACCTAAAGTGATTTTCCAAATGATTTAGGGCTCGTTTGGATATGCTTTAAAAATGACTGAAAACGCTTTTAGAAGAAAAAAAAAATTGGCTTCCAAAAGCACTTTAAGTGCTTTCTGCAAGAAGCACCAGTTATGTGCTTCTTTCAAGAAGCACTTTAAGTGCTTTTTTTAAGGATTTACTTGCATATTTACTAAAGATTGGTTCTAAATATATTTTGACCAAAAGCGCTTTCAGTCATTTCAAAAGCACATCCAAACAAGCTCTTATAGAGATACATATCTCATGTGCTTTTCTAAAACGAATCCTTAATCAAATAAATAAATATGGTTACCAATTGTCGTGACGTTTTGGGATGTTTTGGAAACATATATAACCCATATATGACATGACCAAAAGAAAAGAAAAGAAAATTCTTAGATTTTTTTTTTGTCAGATAATATAATTCATACATGAAACCTTAAAAAATGGAATGTTGGGATTAAAAAAAAAAAAAAAAAAAGTGGGTCTTATAGTTGAGAGGTTTTTCAGTGTGCTACAAAAAAAGGGTGATATATCATGCATCAAAATATAAATAGAGGAATACTTGAAAAATAAAATTTATCTCCACTTATATAATGAAATGTGGTTTACCATTCCATTTCCATATTCCGAGCACACTCAAATTTTATTCATTATAATTGTATCCCTCAAAGGAAGGGATTTGAATAGAAAGGTCCCTACTAATACCAGTGAAACGTATGAACAAACGCATATAGTGTGAAAGATCCCAAACCAAATCATGGTTTGTGTATGCAATTAGTGCGGATAGAGCGAAAACATTATCGTTTCTAAGTTACAAAGTATTTATTAAATTAATTAATTGGCTTTAAATATAGCAAGTAATATGTACATATGGCTTATTAAGTATCCACTTGTTCTTCCACTACACCTTACCAAAAGTAAATTGACAATACGTCACACATAATTATATAATTCATGTGAGATTACATCGTAACCGTACATGCAATTAGCATGACGCCATTTACAGTTGATTAGATGAGTTTTCTCGATGTTATTACCTTTTGTGTGTTGTTTGTGGTGCAGGTTAGCCTACAAATTTTGAAAAAAAGGAAAACCTAATTTTCTATTTCACTTGTCACTTGGTAGAAAAAGGAACAATAAAAACGTTCAGCCGTGCATGCGGCTATAAAATTTGAAATTGTGCTTGAAAATATGACAAGATATGGGAAATTATTGTTAAGGCAGGGATTTAGGTCAAATTCTCGACGCCATGTTTTATTTGTTGTCCGGTTCATGCAATATGTGACGAGTCATTCTTCTATCTGTCAAGTTCGTTACGTCGGTTACGCATATGATCGAAATTCACTACTCATTAAGTTTCATGCATACTTATGCAAAAATGCGACACATGTCATAGTAAACATGACGATTTTCGCCGGCATCATTTTTTCTCTCTTTCCAATTGGCTAATTTCGACCTTTTTTCTTATTTTATTATTTCCTCATTGATTTGGTTAATATTCTTATGGCAATTTGCTGGCTGATACGAGGCACTTACCTACTCGACCTTCGACTATGGGTCCTCGGCTTAGCCACGGTTTCGAAATATAAACATCTCTGTGAATATCCTTAACTAACTTTGATATGTGATGTCTTAGTTGTTTTACAGATTGTAGGTCTTAATTACCCCATCTTTACTTCTCTATATAAAAATAGTAAGAGAGTAACTATCACGTCAAAAGAAAAGTTTCGTGTAATTTTTAAGAACAAAAAATGTTTCACGCACAATGGCTTCATTGGATATGCCTTGAAATGATCGTTGAACATGTACAAATACTCCTCAATCACCCATGTCAGGTAAATTGCCTTTGTTCTCGTTCTTTAGCCGATTACACATTGTATTATTGGTGATATTTTTTGCATTATGCATGAAAGATGGCAAATAATTAGATACTGTTTAGCAAATTTTACCAAAAAATATAGGAGGGTGGTCCCCACTTGCATGGTTAAATATAAAATATTTTGCTATTTTTCCCATGGGAGCATTTTGCTATAGATTAACTAATATAATTTAAAAGAAAAAATCTCTTCAGCCTAGTTTAACGTCGTGGAACTGCGTAACAGGTGAACATTGCTCGGAAGGACGGTAACGTGGAGGTGGCACGTGCCGTCCTGCACATTAAAGTGAAAAGGAGCCGAAGCCGAATCTAAGATCCGACGACCACATCTTTCCCGTCAAGACCGGGGCTATCCCAATCCCATCCAACGGCTCAGACCTCGTCATCAAGATCCACCGTCTGATGAGAATCTGACGGTGTCGATTAAAACTCACTCCCTCTCTCTCCCCAACGCTGCATCAATAAAATCAAAAGGCTCGAAGCCGGTCCAGTTCTCCTGACAAAAATTCCAGACTCACACACACAGACACGAACACACACACACTCTCTCTCTCTCTCTCTCTCTCTCTCTCTCTCTCTCTCTCCCCCCTTGGTTTTGAATCTTCAGGAGAGTTGGTTGTTTTTCAGTTGGTGCTAAATTGCGCCGGCGGTAAGTTAACGTGCGCCGTGGGTGTTTTGCGCTTGAGATGTCGCCGGAGTGCTCGATAATACCAGCGACGTTGGTTATAAGAATCTCGCGGTACAGGAAGTCGGTTTAGTACACAGAAAAACAAGTGAAAAAGTTTCGATCATCGGACGGTTGGGGTTGAATCAATCGATCAGTTGGTTTTCTAAATGGACGGTCAGAAAAGCCACGCGAAGCTCACGAGGACCCAGTCGTCGCTGCTGCGGTCGTCGCCGACGATTCGATCCTCCATTCACAGCCTCAACTCCGTCACGGAGGAGGACGTCTTTGCCGCCAACGAAAACCACCACTACGACGAAGAAGAGCAGAAACCCAAGAATTACAATCCCGTACCGACCCACCAGAAATCCGGGTCGACCCGGATCAACCACCAGCACCTGGCGATGGCAGCCGTCACACTCTTCACCCTCTTCAGCTTCTCCGGCTTCTTCTTCTTCTTCTACCTCCGCCGCGAAGAAATACCCACCTCCGAAAAGCTCCTCCTGGCGCTGGTCTTCGTCGCCTTCACGCTTTTCTTGGCGAACAAGAACAAGGGTCTGATCAACCGTAGCGTCTCCGTCCTCAAGCATTCCTGGGACGAGAATGCAAAGCGGTGCTGCTTCCACCGGTTCTACAAGACCAACGGAGGCGCGAAGCCGGTCCAGTGGTTCATCGGGTCGGACCCGAACCCGAACAAGACCCGGAAGGAGAAGAAGATCGTAAGGGAAGGGGTCGAATTCTATAGCAATGGGGATTTCTACGAGGGGGAATTTCACAAGGGGGAGTGCAATGGCAGTGGGGTCTACAATTACTTGGTGAACGGCAGATACGAGGGGGATTGGATCGACGGCCGATACGACGGCTACGGGATTGAGGGCTGGGCGAGAGGGAGCAGATACAAGGGGCAATACAGGCAGGGACTGAGACATGGTTATGGGGTTTACAGATTCTCGGCGGGAGATTCGTATGCAGGGGAGTGGTGCAATGGGCAGAGCCACGGCGTCGGAGTGCAGACTTGCTCCGATGGCAGCTGCTATGTTGGTGAATTCAAGTATGGCGCCAAGCACGGCCTGGGTTGCTACCATTTCAGGTCAGTGATTCGGTTCTTGGTTTTGAAAATTTTCGGGTCTTCGCCATTGTTTTTTATTTCAAATCTTTTGATATTAGTTGGGTTTTGGGTTACCAAATTTGGGTTGTTTTCCTTTTTACTGCTAGTGCAGTAAAGATTCAATCTTTTTGTTCAACTTTCGAATTGGATTTTGTTTGTTGGTTTAAATTTGAATTTGATAGATGTTAGGTTTTACCGTAGTTGAACTGTTCATGGTGAATGAAACAGTGAAATCTGGTTGTTGTTGTGTGGTTGGTTGTCTGTGGGTATCTAAGTGTTAATACATCTGACCAAATCTCTGTTTTGTTCTTTTACATTTTATGGTCAAGAATTTGATTTTGTAGACCACCTTTGTGAGATTTGTTTCCTTAATTGTGCATTTATGAGTAAATTCTTCTTTCAACTCACTTGAGCTAGTTGAATTTTCTTGCTGCGATGCAATTCGATTGACGAATGGTTCTGTTTGCAGAAATGGAGATAAATATGCCGGTGAATATTTCGGAGACAAAATGCATGGATTCGGCATCTACCACTTTGCGAATGGTCATTGTTATGAGGGGTCATGGCACGAAGGCCGGAAGCTAGGCTATGGCGTTTACACTTTTCGAAATGGCGATGCAAGATGTGGTATATGGGATGGTGGCACCCTTAAGCACCCTCTTCTGCCGCTAACTGATGCAGTTGTTCGAGCAGTTCAGGTATTTTATAGTCTCATTCAAACTAGTACGCAAACATATTACACTTCCATGGTTAGCATATACTCAATTTATTCGTCGCTCATTCTTTTGTTGGTATTGAAATTGCAGGCTGCTGGGAAAGCAGTGGAGAATGCTGTGAACCTTCCGCGAGTGGACGAACAAGTGAACAAGGCAGTCATGGCCGCGAACAGAGCCGCCACTGCTGCCAGAGTTGCTGCTGTCAAAGCCGTTCAAAACAGAATGGACGGAAAATTTTGTGATACGAGTGTCTAAAAGACGCCATCTTTTCTTTTGGTAGTGTAAATTTTCACTAATTTTAAGTGCTTTCGACAATGTCAACCCGGCGAGCAAAAGCTGATCGGAGGTTGAGTGAGAGAGAGAGTGTGAGTGAGAGCATGTTTTCGAGGCTTGGATCATCACACTGTAACTTGTACATACATCATGTATATGAAATGGAAGATGAAATTTCAGACGAGTTTTTGCACTTTCCCCTTTACGTTACATTATTGTAGGGTTATTCTTCTGCATCACGTTACATTATTGCGTTGTCGCAATCATGAGACCAAATGTTCGATCCCAGTCTGTCAACCTCCTCATGCTCATCAACTTATCGTTAATGTCAGGGCCTTTTAAAAGTAGACCAATTGGTACCACAAAATCCTATCTTTAATTTCAGTTACATTAGACGAATGGGAACGTTCTAGGACTAGCTCACTGCTCTGCATCTTGACAACGTTTTTCGGGGCTCGAGAAAGGATTCGTCTCCTACATTTTTATTGAGCGATAATAATTTGTAAATACTAATTAGTTCCTGATTTTGTGAAACTTTTTCTTCGTTAATAAAAGAAAACATAAGTAGCTTTCACTTCTAACTCAACTTTTTCGAACCTTAGTTCAAAATACCAATTATTATGTTGAATCATCGGATATATTATATTGGAACTTTCAATAGTTCAGATTGACAATTTAATATCGAAAATAACTAATTAACAGCCTAAATTGACAATCTTCCATGGTCTTTTCAATTTGTAGATGAGTTTGTCCTTGCTGAACCTTTTCCGTACATGGACCTTCCGACCAATTCATTGCCACGCCCATTTGCCAGAAAATGTCAAAGATGAGTAGTAACGTGAGAAGATGGGGAGTATTCCACTATGCATAATGCCACTGTGCCACCACAACGCTCCCACCCACATGTGCTCGAATGTGACTATTACTTGACACCCATATGAAAGTCTCTCATCTTAAAGCTCTTTTAAATGAAAAAAATCCTCCCCCGATCTAGCAATGGTTTGCTCACCGATTAGGTTTTGTGTTTTTTTTTTCTATGCTTCTTTTTTGGTGTGGTGAGAGTAGGAGTGGGCACTTGAAACCAGAATTCGAAATCGAAATTAAATAGAACTGTACCAAAGAGTTTGTTTTTTGTGATTTTGAAACGATTTCGGTTTAAAATTGAATCGCAAATTGAAGAAACAGTTTGGTCTCAATTCTTAGCATCTGGAACCGAACTGAAATCAAACCGCATTGCAGAATATATAAAAAATATTTAATTTAATACCCAATTTGGTGTTGGGGTGTAATTGGTTACTCTTGTAGGCTTTTTAAAGTCTATAACAACTAATGTACGTAATTTTTATTGGTTATGATTTTGTATTGTGTAGAGTTGGCCAATTCAAATTCAAGCATCGCCTTTATTACTCTTAATCCACAACCACAAGAAGTTCCAATACAATGTCAAGCTTTTAATTCACAAGGTTCAGTGACTTCTCATCCATCACTTTCACTCTCACAAGATCCGAGGTCTTTCCAAGTCTTGCATTCTCAAGCTCAAATGCCTCCTAAACCCTTGGAGAGTAAGTGTTCAAAAAGAAAGAGACCAAGAATGGATTGAACGATTTAAAGTAGTGACTTGAAACAACAAAATTGTTTTGTTGAATTGCATAACCATTTATTTTATTTTTTTCGGGTTGTACTAATGTCATAAGGTATTTTAACGTTGAACTTTGAGTTTGTTTGAATGTTGAATACTTGTATTAATACCAATTTTTTAATGGGCCTACAAGTGAGACACAAACTGAAACTAAAACCGTTTGAAATCGAATCGAACCAAAACCGAATGGTTTGGCTCCATTTCAGTTCTTACTCCAGAATTGCACTGAACCAAACTGTACCCACCCATAGAAGAGAGGCCTCCTGGTTTTATTCAGAACACTTTATGCATTTTCTAATTGAGCATATCTTTAAAATGAAACTACTTTGTTCATTACTTTAGAAAAGTCATTTTCTCTTGCATGTAAATCAAAGTTTTACATGTGTATTTAAATTTTATTTATGTTAATTACAACGACTAGAAATTACTTGTTGCATACCAAGAACCAAACAATACTACTTGTATAAAGTTAGGAGAGCGTTTCCGTACTCCCCTCTTCATCTTTAGCACTGTTGTCCTTAATTATGTTTGTTAATTTTCCTTATTTATTCAATCAAATGACTAGAATAAAATAAAGGAGTTCAAAAATCATTGCTTAAAGTTATAAGTGTTTGAATACATGTGATATTGTCTACACTAAAGGATGAAGAAGAGTGCTCAAAATCAATCAAGAGTTAATATTAGTTGATTATCCAACACACATTTTAATTATTAATCTAGTGCTAAGCAGCCATGTGCAGTCCTCATCCAGTAGGATAATATTTAGGAGGATTACAGTATTATTTATACAAAATTAGGACATCATGTGGGGGTGGTGGGTGGGGGAGGAGGGTTCTTGTCTCGGCGCTCAATTCTTTCAACTTTTCATGCTTGCTGGATCCACAATCTCTGTTGCATCCCAATATAGAATGAACCAAAAAAAAAACCAGAAGAACTTTCTCTCCATCCTTTGATTTTATTTTATTGTTGTTTTTTTGTTAACAAACAATATATCCGTACCATGGGAGTGGGGGACTAAGCTAAGCCTCATAATAAACTAGCAATAATGTGATTCAACTTTGCCTTTAGCGAGAATCGAATCTAAACCCTCTCACTTACAAGTGAAGAAGAATACAAACTTATAAATTTTAAGTCCGGTTTCTTTGGACTGTATCGTAAAAAAAATTATAATCACCTATCGTTTAATATTACCAAAACGGTAGATGAAAAAGTAAAATAACAAAAGCTGAATGATCCCCTCCCCAGATTCAAATATCTTTCTAGGGTAATATGGTATGTGTCTTTTCTTTGCTTTCGTTATCTTAGTTCACAAGGTTAATAATATTAATACTCCTCCCCAGATTCAAATATCTTTCTAGGTTAATTTTGCTGACAACTCCCACATGCATGTCGGAAAGGCACCGTTTGCTAACATTTTTAGGGTTTTAAATTTTTATAATCTTTGACCAATCTTTTTACGTTGTTTAGGTTAAAAAAATGAAAAACCCAGCTGCTACTCTGGTTTCATTAATGGTGGGGATTTGGGGAAGAGATGATAGAGGTAGAGTTTTTTTTCGGGAAAATGATAAAGGTAGAGCTAATAAGAGAGTTTGTACTTACTTAATTATCATTAATTTGTTGTTTATATATGTCTTGGAGTAGGTTATGTCCCTACCACCACAATATTAATATTAGCAATTTGGTCCACATTGAATGATTAAATTTGCTAATTTTCTTCTCTTGGTTTCCTTGGGGGGGGGGTGCTCAATTTCTGACCCACTGTTGGAAGAGATTGAAATATTATATGCATATATATATTATTATCTCTAGGTTTTTGTTCTTTCTTAATTTGAACCACTAAAATCTAGACTTCTAGTTTCCAGTCAAATTTTCTTTGGAGGAATCCCAATGAATTTTTTTATTTTTTTTTTTTGTTCAAGACTGAAGTACTGCCTGTGTAGTGGAGGGGTTCGAACCCATAAACATCTCATAGAAAATAAGTGAAACTTCTCAAAATTTTGAATGCATCATCTAACCATCACTTGAAAGCAATAGTTCATCTACCATGGTATATGCCCGCTTGGTAGATTGTTATTCACTATACAGACGTTGTGCCCGTTAAATTGAGTAATAATGAACAGATTTGGACGTAATTAAGTTGGTTAAAGTTAAAACTTAACAATGTGCTACATTTTTTTTATTTAAGTTCAATCTCACTTTCAGCTGTTTATAATGGATTAGAATATCGTTTTGTCAAAAAATAGTAATAGTGGATAAAAATTAACTTAAATCAATTAGTTTTTCTATACTATTATCTCTAGCTCATTTGTTGACCTTGAAAGTTTAAATAGTAAAGATGCATGTGGATCCATTGTTAATCTCTCTATTATATTATAAATATAATCTTTTTTAATCTAATAAGGCATAGGTCAAGTATCTTAAATTGTGTTCTAACAAAAGGGTTATATAATGCTCAGATCTCCTTCTATAATAATTGGCTTTTAAAATGCTAGATTAATTGGAAAAGCTATAGAGGAAAGAAAAAAAGAAATTAGAAAGGAGAGGGACCTTTAAGCATGGAGTAGTAGAGTACGACGTTCATGGCAATATTACTTCCTCTAGAAATCTGTATATATAAAATTTGAAGCATTCGGTAATTTTCCAGCAGATTTCGTATTTAAAAAATGGACAAGATATGAGAGGCATGTCTGGTTCATGCATTGATTATCCATTATCACACTGAGCATTCCTCAGTGTCCATGTCCCCCTCAATGCTATGATTTCTTTATTTGATCAAATTTTTTTAAATGTTAGAATAATGTTCATGAAATGAAAAAAAAATAAAAAATCTGATAAATATTACCAACATGTTACAGCTAGCAACTGAGCTAGCAACTGAGTTTTATATAAGTATTATCAACATGTTACAGTACAATATTACAATTATGCTAACCTTGTTTTTCTCTTTTTCTTTTTGGTTTTTAATAAAAGAGTGAGAGTCTAACTCTTCAATTAAAGTGAGCGTGATTGAGAAGAAAATATATTGTTAGAACTCTAAACTTTCAGGCATTATGACACACCCCGACCTGTAAATCAGGGCGTGTTGGCCATCACTACGTGATGTAACCATAACGCAATGCGGAAGCAATAAGATAAGAGAATTATGAATGACTAAAAGCCGAATACTAGCAGTACCATCCAAATGACATGCTAGCGAGAATTTAAGTGTGAAATACACACAATCAGAGCATAAGATTCTAAATGCAGTCAAGTAGGACAATTACTAAATTACAACACCCGAGGGTGAGTCCTACATGTGTGAAGTCTGTCAGAACAGCCGTGGGAATCCTCGTGAGCCATCAAGCACTCCTAACTATAACCTGGAGGGGCGTAAAACAAAGTTGAGTGGGTCAGTAAAACAAAAACTTTCAAAACATTTCCTTTATCAACATATATAACCCCTCACTATAAAACCTGTATACTTTCCCAGAAAATAGCATATAATATATGTATCTCAACATATTCTCAAATCATACTTCAAAATCAATCATATGAAAGTATGCCATGCCATATGCATCAAAACATAATGAAGCTACGCAAATATATCAGGTAGAATAATAAATCAGCCGGAGACCCTGCAGTGGTCCTGTACGGCTAATCATATAGCTCAATACCTATCCCTACACACGAGTCGGAACCACAAAAGTGGTCTGTACGACAGGACTTGGTGTAATAATACGCTCTAGTGCAATTCTCATCAAACAGCTGTGCGACGTATCGCAGGTCACCTACGAGTCGGAACCACAAAAGTGGTCTGTACGACAGAACTTACACCTACTTGGATCCAAGGGAGCGTGCGGTGCGGGAGGTGAATATCAACATAAGCACTAACACTGGTGGTGCAGGTTATGAGCTCTCAACACAAATCACATCATCGACACAATATAACTCACCTGATACTTACCTGTGCGTCCACCGCACCATTTCATACATATGCATCATATATCCATTCATCTATTTCATATCAATTCTATGCATGGCATTTTAAAACATACTTTCAATTAAATTCGATTTATGGGAAAATCAGTAAGTATATAGGTATATAATGAAAACAACTGCCCACTCACTGGTATGTCGAAGGGTCGTAACCCCTGTGACGCCTTTGATTGTGCTCGTCCTCGGGATAGGTCTCACCTATATGCGAAACAACTATAATAACGTTATTTAGAGCACATAACCAACAATCCAAAATAACTTCTCATACGATGCTCAATTGGGGTGTTTGAATATACCAACGTGACCTACACAACCTCACAAACATCCCCATATTTTTAAAATTATTTTTGGACTTGCCACGCGCCCCCATGCGCCAGGAATGGCATGGACCCACGCGCCCCCACGCGCGGTCACGTGCCAAGCATGCGGACGAAATTTCAAACGGCGTCAGGAATATTCCGTGGAATATTCCGTCAACTTCTAACGGCAGCCGTTAAACTTAACTAACAGCGTCAGGAATATTCCGTCCAAACTGACGGAATATTCCGCCTTCTTCTTCGGCGACTCGCCGGCCGCCGGTGACTTCGCCGGTTTCTGGGTAATTTTCCAACTATGGTTTCTCACTCATTTTTCAACCATTTTTCATGAAATTGGTACCAAAATGAAGCTCTATGCATGTAGAACACATCTAAACAAGTTTCAAGGCTTGTAAACCACTAGATTTTACCTGAGAAAGCTCGATAGCTCGGCAAACTTTAAAAACCTTTGATCTCGGTCCTCCGACGTCCAAACTCTACCAACGAAGTACCCCGAGGCTCGTGGAGACCTCCTTAAGCTCACTGTGAGCTTGAAATTCCCTGAAATGCAAGGTTTTACGTGTGCATGAATAGTGCACATTTTTGGGGTTAGGGTTTCTCGCCTAATTCGAGGGTTACAAGTTCCAAAATTGGTACCAAAATACTCAGAAGGTTGTAAGGATCAAGAACCTTACCTTTTGGATGTCGATCTATGAAGAATTGGACGAGTTCCAACTTCGCCCGTACGTGCACAGTGCACGGGAAGGTGAAAAACCGAGAGGGGAGAGAGAGAGAGTCCATGGCAGAGTGAGAGAGAGAGAGGGAGGGTTAGGTTTGGGTGTGTGGTCCTCTACAATCCTAACCACACAAAAAAAATAAAACACAATAAGTTCCAATTATTTTTCCAAAACTTAGGAATATCATATAATAACCAAATATAAATGTCACACACCTTAGCAACCTTTAGGGCAATCCCGTCATTTCACGTCCTCGATAAAATAATTCCGGGACGGGCTGTGACACGTTAAGATAAAATTTTAAAAATCAAAGCGAAATAAAACCAGTTGAAATGCAAAGTCATCAAACGATGTACTGTTACGGTTTTAAATTATTGTTCAAAACCAACCCTCTTTATGGAGGGTCTCACTCGAATCTTGCTTTTGAGTCCGAGCTTTTTTCAAGAGCTACCCACATACCTGCCATATGAACCGTGACCGTTAAATATATTATGTAAATCTTATAACTAAGATTTGTGATATGAAATTCGAAATATAAATAAGATTTGTGTACATAAATTGTATAGCCGGCACTATTAATTCCTATGTTATCAACATGTATATAGTTATATATCTTGGGAAGTTCATAGTGCCACGTTCAAATTAAGAACCCTAGCTCTTAAGTCCCCAACTGCATTTTCCAAAACAATGCACAAGCCATGTACATGTACTTATACATTAAGCAATAGAAGACAAAAGTTTATCTATCATGGTGGATGCCCGTAGTACATCGAAATCTACCACGGACGTTTGTCCGTAAGAATCTGAACGTTGTAAAAAAAATGCATGTTTTCTACCACGGGCTTGTATTGTGATCAATGTTTTAAAAGGTGAAGATGTGGGCGAGGCGTTTGACGGATAGCCCCGCCTAGGCGAAAGTCTTGAGGCGTGAGGTATGAGGCGAAATCTCCCGGGCCCTAATTTTTTTCATATATATATATATATTGAAATTGGTACCAGGTGGAATACCTTACAATAAAAACTTAGAAGCAACCGTACTAACTAGTCAGATGAACTAGTCAACTGGGTACAAGTTGTTAGATATCCACAAGCATATAAACCAAGTAAATTGATATTGCTAAAGCAAGACAAATGATCTCCAATTATTGTTTTAGACATTGATAGGAGCATATTTATGCAACTTAGTTAGCTTGTTTCTTTGCATTTACTTAGTTAGTTTCGGTTTATTAGAGTGTTTTAAGCTATTTTCGTGTGTTTGTAGGTTCAAATGACAAAGTTGGCAAGAAAGTGCAATTTGGAGCATTTTAGAGCAGTTTTGGACTTGGAATGGATAGCACATGCATGAAGCAAGATGGATGGATGTTTTTGAAGTTCAAGAGAGGCTAGGAATGTGCTTAACATCTGGGGAAATTAATTCAAGATTTGGAAGATAAGGAATCAGCTAAAAAGAAGGAAACATTATCCAAACTACCTTATCTTATCCAAACCTTATCTAATCCTATCTTATCCAAACTAATCTTATCCTATCCTAAGCTTATTTCACCTTAATTCCAGCTGCAAGGGGGAGTTATTTTCAGATTAAGACACCTACAAACCTAGTTCAAGAGGCCCTATCCTTTCTCCTAAAAGAATGCTGCACCTTATTCCCTTCTAGAAGCCTAGAAATCTGCCGCACCCTCTCTTTATCCTCCTTGGTTTCTGCCATGTAATTGACCTTTTTCCTTGTGGATTTGGAGTGCTAAATCCTTCTCCAAGACAACTTGTGTGCCACATCTAGCCCTATAAATACACATAGTGCCGCATAATTTGAAGAACACACACAAGAGCCTACATTCAGAGAAAAATACACTTTGTGCCGCAGCTTTGCAAGGAAGGAAGGAGAAGAAGAAGCTTGGAACCGTGCTTGCCATTCAAGACCGTTGGATTGTTGGAGCGTTTCCAGGTGTATTCTATCTTTTGTTTTCAATGTTTAATTTTAATTGTCTTTGTTTAATTTCAAGCATGAGGAACTAATTTTGTTTTAGCTAAAAAGAAGGAAACATTATCCAAACTACCTTATGTTATCCAAACTAATCTTATCCTATCCTAATCCTATTTCACCTTAATTCCAGCTGCAAGGGGGAGTTATTTTCAGATTAGGACACCTACAAATCTGGTTCTAGAAGCCCTATCCCTTCCCCTAAAAGAGTGTCGCACCTTATTCCCTTCTAGAAGCCTAGAAATCTGCCGCACCCTCTCCTTATCCTCCTTGGTTTCTGCCATGTAATTGACCTTTTTCCTTGTGGATTTGGAGTGCTAAATCCTTCTCCAAGACAACTTGTGTGCCGCATCTAGCCTTATAAATACACCATAGTGCCGCATAATTTGAAGAACACACACAAGAGCCTACATTCAGAGAAAAATACACTTTGTGCCGCAGCTTTGCAAGGAAGGAAGGAGAAGAAGAAGCTTGGAACCGTGCTTGCCATTCAAGACCGTTGGATTGTTGGAGCGTTTCCAGGTGTATTCTATCTTTTGTTTTCAATGTTTAATTTTAATTGTCTTTGTTTAATTTCAAGCATGAGGAACTAATTTTGTTTTAGATAGAGGTGAATTCAAAGCCATGAACATATATGTGATATGAATTGATTACATCCAGTTATTATTTCATAAATCGTGAATGCAATTTACTTAACTGTTTGATTGAGAACTTATTGTTGTATGTTGATTAAGGAGGCCTACTTAGTTTGCATGCATGAATTTGATGCTAAAATATAAGGGAGTTTCACCTAATAGTTACAAGCTTATATTTACAAGTAGTGGAGGTTGCTAGTCACGATTGCGTTAAGTAAATTCCTGGCAAGAGTATCATGTTGTTCATAGTTACGAATGTCATGTCAATGCTTATGATTTTCATAGAACTTAATGATCTTTGATATGTATCTCTATCATGCTGTTCATATAGGGAACTTGATAAGAATAATTTGGTTGCGTCGCTGAGTCCAATTCAATGAATTTAGGAAAATCTGATGGTTAATTAGTGTTGTTCACGGTTAACTTGGGGCATTGTCATTCATGGTTTATAGGAATAATAATTGGAAATCGATTTGTGTTGCATATGTGTTATGTGTGGAGATGAAACTTCTAGCTAGCCTTTCACCCCTTAAATCACCTTAATTTCGTACCCTTAGTTTGTTTTTACAAAGTTGTTTGTTTAAGTTTTAAATTTGTCAAAACAAAACCCCCTTTAGTATTTCGTGTCAATTTACTTCAATTTTCGTTAAAAACATTCTCTAGTTTCTGTTTCGAGTCAATTTAACTTAGTTTGTGTGTTTTGGGTTAATTTAGCTTATTTTGAGTAGTTTAAGTCTAGTTTTCTGTTTTTGAGTCTAGTTTAGTGATTCAAAGTTTAATTTGTGTAGATTAGCATCCCTCCTAATCCCCGGCCTAGAACGATCCCTACTTACACATACTACAACTAGAAAAAAGAGGGTTTAAGTTTGTGTGCTATTTTATATCACATCAAATTTTTGGCGCCGTTGCCGGGGATTTGCAAAAGTGCTAATCCCCCTTTGTTTGTTTTTCATGTCTTTTGCTTTGTGTCCTGATTTTGTTTTGTTTTCTTTGTTTTAGGTACTAGTTTATGACTCGAAGTTCTCAAACTGTTTGTGCACATATCTTGGAGTTTGACGACAATTTTGAACAAACTTTGAGAAGGAAGAAGAAGCAGCCAGAACCTAATCCACCTAGTTCTAGCTCTGAATCCGAGTTTGAAGAAAAGGAAGAGGAAGAGGAAGAACAAGCCATGGCTATGGATAATCGAACAATCAAGGAACTTTCAACCTCATGATTGGACAATGCTGGGCCCCTATGTATTCAATATCCTAGGGCGGCTCAAGGCAAGACCGATGAGTTCGAATTGAAGTCTAGTCTGCTGCACCACATTCCCAAATACCATAGGCTGTCCATGGAAGATCCAAACAAGCATTTGAAGAATTCGAAGTAGTATGTTCGAGCATGACCCCAATCAACGTGAATGGGAACATTCTGAAGATGAAAGCCTTTCTATTCTCTCTTTTGGAAAAGGCTAAGGATTGGCTTTTTGAATTAGCACTTGGAACTGTCACTTCTTGGGAATGCATGAAGAGAACGTTCTTAGAGAAATTCTTCCCAACTTCGAGAGTTATTCTTTTGAGAAAGAGGATTAGTGGAATTCAACAAGGCCAAGGAAATTTTTTCCAGCGTATGATGAGCGTTTCAAGACTCTTGTTGCATCGTGCCCTCAACATCAAATGAAAGAAGAGCTTCTAATTCAATATTTCTACAAAGGACTTCTTCCAATTGAGAGACAAATGCTAGATGCCTCGGCAGTTGGTGCTTTGGTTGATAAAACACCAGTTGATGCAAAGATCTTAATTGCAAATCGAGCCTTGAATGCACAACAATACGAAGGAGTTGGACAAAGAGACCCCCCACGGCAACACCAAGTTAATGAGGTAGGTTCAATGGCTGAAATTCAATCTCAATTGGCTAATCTCACTGTTCTTGTGTCACAGATTGCTGAAGGATCCAAAGTGCAAGGAACAAGTACTTGTGGCGTGTGATTCATGCAAGGACACCCTTCTGATCAATGCCCTCAATTGATAGAGAATAAGGGATGGGAAAGTGCCAACGCCATTGGGTATCAAGGCTATAATCAGCCAAAGTTTGATCCATACTCCAACACTTACAATCCGGGCTGGAAAGATCACCCAAATATGAAGTGGGGGAGAACATCAACAACCTCAACAACAAGGCGGATTTAGACAGCCACCTCCCGGGATATTTCAAAGGCCATTTGCACCAACACAACCTCAATAACAATCTGCCCAAACAAATTCAGGTTTGTCAATGGATAATGATAAAATTCTTCAAGTACTAACTTCTTTGACTTAGGGTCTACAAAATCAAGCCAAAGAGATGGGCGAAATGAAGAAGCAATTTGGGCAGATGGCAGAATTCATGGGACAGTTTAGTGAACAAGGCAAACTACCTAGTTCAACCATTGTAAATCCAAATGGAGGATTTGAAACCGCCAATGTAATCATGTTAAGAAGTGGCAATGAGGTTGGAACCGACCCCCAAACGTCCAAACCAAGCCAAGAGGAGGATGAAAAATTGCTACAACAAGAAGTCAAGCCCACGACAATGGTAGAACAACCCTTGCCGCAACCTCCTAAAGCTTCTAAGCCATCCAATACAAGTAAGGTTGTTCCAAATTCAACTCATTCTAACGTTATTCCACCAAATGTGCCTTTCCATGGCAGGTTTATGCAATCTAGGAACAAAGAGAATGAAAAAGACATTCTAGAGACCTTCAGGAAAGTGCAAGTCAATATCCCGCTCCTTGATGCGATAAAGCAAATTCCGAAGTATGCTAAGTTTTTGAAGAAGCTTTGTACAACAAAGAAACGAATTCGGGAGAAATAGGTGGTACATGTAAGTGAAAATGTCTCTGCAATGTTGCAAAGAAAGCTGCCACCTAAATGCAAAGATCCAGGTAGTTTCACTATCCCTTGTGTAATTGGTAATACAAGGTTTGAGCATGCTATGCTAGATTTAGGTGGTTCCATTAATGTCATGCCATATTCTGTTTATGCATCTATGAATCTAGGAGAGCTTAAAAATGATGGAGTTATTATCCAATTAGCCGATCGTTCTAATGCATATCCGAAAGGAGTTTTGGAAGATGTTTTGGTGCAGGTTAACCATTTGATCTTTCCAGCCGATTTCTATGTGCTTGAGATGGAAGATTCAGCCCACTCTCCACCATTGCCAATCTTACTTGGACGATCTTTCATGAAAACAACCCAAACAAAGATTGATGTGGCCAAGGGAGCATTAACGATGGAGTTTGGTGGCGATATGATTAAATTCAATGTTTCTGAATTTGTTAAGAATCCTAATGATGTTCATTCTTGTTGTGCCATAGATGTGATTAAAAATTTAGGGCAAGAACGTTCAGCAGCACCCATCAAGAAGGATGTATCTAGAACCACCATCGAAGAGGAAATTAGAGTGGAGCACAAGAAACATGCCAATACCCTCAAAATACCCAATCTAGCCGAGAGCACCCCTAGTGAATTTGTTGACAGTGCTGCTACTTTTGAGCCTTCATTGCAGTACATCGGTGAGCCACCTATTCCAAATCCAATTCCCATTTCAATTAATAGGACTTTTGGAAACGTAATGCCAAAATCAGGAAGGATCACTATCCCTTGCCGTTCATAGATCCAATGCATGAGTATTTCAAGGAGCATGTTGTGGAGGAATTACCCCTCCATGCCTTGGACCCTAATGGAGCTTAAGAGAAGGTATCGTTCGGCTGGAAGACGTTAAAGCAAGTGCTTCTTGGGAGGCAACCCATGCGTTTAAATAAAGAAGACCTAGGAATCTTCGGCTCCAAAACCAGATTTGCGTTCCTTAACCCTACTCTTTATTGCTTTTACTTTGCCATAATTGTCATGTTTGTTAGTTGTGTTGTTTGATTGTTTGCGTGTGAGTCTATGTTTGAAACATTGAGGACAATGTTTGGTTTAAGTGTGTGGGGGGAAGGGGGGTAAATAGATGCTTTTCATGACGTATTTTTGAAATTCACCACCTAATGTTTTTATTCACTATTTTAAAAAGTGTTTTCGTGTCATAAAACAAAAAGAAAGAGAAAAAAAAAACGAAAAAGTTTTGAAAAACCCAAAAAGAGTCGTGTTGTTTGTTTGTTTGTGTCTTAGGGTACCTTCCAACACAATGATGAGGATTTGGTTTTTAATTGCATAACTATTAAAGAAAATTACAAACATAGATGGAAGTTTGATATGCTCTTTGGTTAATACTTAGTTGTAGTTGTCATTTACAAATTCACATGTAATCACAAAGGAAAAAAAATAGTTTTTGTAACATGCTTGAAGGAAGAAACTCAAACTAACGCTACAACCCTGAGAAACTTGAGCCTATACTTTATTTGGAGAGTTATTAATCTATGATGTTTTTGTTTTCTAAAGCCGTTGCATGATCTCATTATTTCTTTGCTTGGTTGCTACTTAGAATGCGTTTTCATCATTATAGATCCAAATACTAGAACTCATACCTGTTTCGTTCAAAGCATAAAATTGATTGCATAACAAATAACAAGATGAAGTTGTTTAGTTAAAACCAGAGCCAAAAAGCCTTACCCTTTGCATTTGTATTGTAGGTTTAACCCTTTTGAGCCTTATTTAGCCTATTTTTCTTTGTTAGCTTGCATTATCCCTACGTAGCCTAGTATAGGACTATCCTTACCCTTGTTCTTAAAGGATAGTGAAGCATGACTTAGAGGGAATTCCTTTTGATCGACATTATGCAGAAAAAAAAAGCGTGGGGGAAGGTTTTTCGTTAGAAATATGTATAGTTATACGTTTGGGTGCCAAAGAAAGAAGGAAACGGCCACGTGAAAAAGAAAGAAAAAAAATAAATAAATAATAAATAATAAAAAGTTGAGAAAAGAAAGGAAAAGAGTTGAGAAATAAGTGAGAATGAACTCAAAAGTATTGGTTGTTGAAGAAAGGGTCCAAAAGTTTGAATCTGGCCCTAAGTGTTGTATGAATCTCCCATTTGTGTCTAAAGTTGGGTGCTGCAATCAAAAGTTGAATTCTAAGTGTTGATTTCATTGCCTTGCTTACTATCACTTTAAGAACCATTGTTTATCCTTAACCTTTCTTTGTTAGCCAATACCTTAGCCTTGTTACAACCCTTAGACTTCTATCTTGATTGTTATGTGTTTCAATATGTGGAGTTTGGAATTGGTACGAGCATATGGGATCCCTGGTTCTCGCTTCTAAGTAGTGGCATTCCGTTCATGAGATCATATACATGTTTATGTTAATAATTTCAGAAAGTGCCTTCTTTGTTATAACATATGTGAGTGCTAGTCTACATGTTTACATCAATCTTCTCACATATACCTAGTGTAGGGAGTGTAGTCAGAAAATCTGTGTGAAAATAGAGAGTATATCTGGTGAGGACTTGAGGGATTCTCTAAGGCATGTTACTACATTCAAAATGTTTTAATTGATTAAATGCTAGCTAGTGAGTGGTGACTGGGATTAAGTATGAGCTTGCGGGTAGGGATGGCCAAAATCTATGTAAGTAATGATTTTTAACATGTCATGTGTCATTGGAAATCCCTGAGGCGAACGTTGGAAGGTTTAGGTTATGTTTTGTTTTCTTTGTTTTGCTCGAGGACTAGCAAAAGTTAGGACACCTACAAACCTGGTTCTAGAAGCCCTATCCCTTCTCCTAAAAGAGTGCCGCACCTTATTCCCTTCTAGAAGCCTAGAAATCTGTCGCACCCTCTCCTTATCCTCCTTGGTTTCTACCATGTAATTGACCTTTTTCCTGGTGGATTATCCTTCTCCAAGATAACTTGCGTGCTGCATCTAGCCCTATAAATACACCATAATGCCACATAATTTGAAGAACGCACACAAGAGCCTACATTCAGAGAAAAATACACTTTGTGCCGCAGCTTTGCAAGGAAGGAAGGAGAAGAAGAAGCTTGGAACCGTGCTTGCCATTCAAGACCATTAGATTGTTGGAGCGTTTCCAGGTGTATTCTATCTTTTTTTTTCAATGTTTAATTTTAATTGTCTTTGTTTAATTTCAAGCATGAGGAACTAATTTTGTTTTAGCTAGAGGTGAATTCAAAGCCATGAACATATATGTGATATGAATTGATTACATCCAGTTATTATTTCATAAATCGTGAATGCAATTTACTTAACTGTTTGATTGAGAACTTATTGTTGTATGTTGATTAAGGAGGCCTACATAGTTTGCATGCATGAATTTGATGCTAGAATATAAGGGAGTCTCACCTAATAGTTACAAACTTATATTTACAAGTAGTGGAGGTTGCTAGTCACGATCGCGTTAAGTAAATTTCTAGCAGGAGTATCATGTTGTTCATAGTTACGAATGTCATGTCAATGCTTATGATTTTCATAGAACTTAATGATCTTTGATATGTATCTCTATCATGTTGTTTGTATAGGGAACTTGATAAGAATAATTTGGTTGCGTCGCTGAGTCCAATTCAATGAATTTAGGAAAATCTGATGTTTAATTAGTGCTGTTCACGGTTAACTTGGGGCATTGTCATTCATGGTTTATAGGAATAATAACTGGAAATCGATTTGTGTTGCATATGTGTCATGTGTGGAGATGAATCCTCTAGCTAGCCTTTCACCTCTTAAATCACCTTAATTTCGTACCCTTAGTTTGTTTTTACAAAGTTTGATTGTTTAAGTTTTAAATTCGTCAAAACAAACCCCCCTTTAGTATTTCATGTCAATTTACTTCAATTTTCGTTAAAAACATTCTCTAGTTTCTATTTCGAGTCAATTTAACTTAGTGTGTGTGTTTTGAGTCAGTTTAGCTTATTTTGAGTAGTTTAAGTCTAGTTTTCTGTCTTTGAGTCTAGTTTAGTGATTTAGAGTTTAATTTGTGTAGATTAGCATCCCTCCTAATCTCAGGCCTAGAAGGATCCCTACTTACACATACTACAACTATAAAAAAGAGGGTTTAAGTTTGGGTGCTATTTTATATCACATCAGACTTTGTTTTTTTAGCTAAGTTTACTTAGTTAACGAAGTGTCAATACTAGCACACCCTACAAGTTTCAGTGTCAATACTAGCATACCCTACAAGTTTATCTCTAACAATGATTATTTGGACATAAAGGTAACTTTGCAAAGTGTTGAACACAAGGAAGTTTTTGGCCTGAAAAACCCACCTCTGCGTTAAAAAACTAGGGACTCTCCATTGAGTCCAATCCATTAGTGTAAACAAGGTTCATACAAAGGCCATGCAAGCTCATTTCTTAGATCCATATCTATGGAGCAGCTTTACCTTTGTGCAACCTTGCCTTACACGAGACAGACTCCTTCGGTCTTCACGAAGTGGTAGCTCCTCTTGAGCACATCACCTTGTGGCACCGAGATCAACACGATCAATAAAATGATATGATGTTATGATGTGCTCATGAAATTAGGATTCAACGACTAGTCAGGTTCTTTAGTCAAACAGTCGAAGAAGAACCTAACTTGAATCCAAATGCTTAGTCTAAGAAACATATGTAACTTTGAAGATTAGACTAAGAACTTAATCAAAACCATGAATACAATGCAACCCTAATATGCAGTGATTGGGTATTTGTGCATGAGATGGTTTTGTGGCTAGGGTTTTGGTTTGGAAGCTTAATAGGTAGCTCTCGGCTAAATGCACTTTTTTTCTTGAAAATGTGAAAATCCTAATCAAAGAACAAATGAGACCTTAGAAACCCTTTTAATGGAAGCTAGATGTTTCTGACTAGAGGGACAAGGAGACACGTGTCACAAGCCAAAGAGACCTTTCCAGATCAAGGGTGAGAGATCCACGCACGGGAAAATATGTCAGTTGGCCCATGTGGGCTTTCTTAATTTGCTTGCCAGACAGTTGGAAAACAGACGAAAATTCTGACTAGACAACTAACTAGACAAAAGGAAACTGGAAAAATATGTTTGACATGCATATGCAAATGTATGATACAAACCCTTTTGTAGTGAAGATGGCTGGTGCTTTGACAGGATTAATCCCCAATAGTAATTCCATATTAGTATTGCACCCTAACTCTAAGCTATGAGCATGTGTGGTAGCAATTACAAGATTTGATAAGGGAAGCCAAACAATAAACCTAGGACTTAACAATCTCCCTATTTGGCTTTCCTTGAAAAAATAACCCCAAACCTATAACTAATTCACACATCCCCCACACTCAGAAATGATGCAGTGACAAGAGAAGAACAAGTAAAAACTCCTGCAGCAAACATATATTTCTTGGCGAAAGAGATTAAAATAACATAGTATGCTCAAATGATACCAACATGTGTATATTCCAAAACACAATTTAAAAGGATGCATTTAAATTGGTTGATATTTTTCTCCCCTATTTTGTCATGGTAAGACAAAGGAAGAAAGTGATAAACAAATAAGCACAAACATTGATAAGGAATAACACATAAAAGACAATGCAATTTGAAACACCTAAAGCACTTAAATAAGTACAATTCTCGGTACCAAATAAATCAGATGTTTAGCAATTTAAACTCAAAAGCCACAAGATTTAAGAGAAGATCAAAAGAGTAGCAAGATTAATTACAACAGAAACCAAAAGAAAGTGGGGTAACAACTTTAACAAACATTGTTCACAAGTTAACAAAACGAACTTCCTTATAAACTTAGAACTCCTCTAACTGCAATGAGTCATCTGAGCCATCAGGAGTTCCATCAGTAATAACATCTTCAACAGGGGCATCTCCAATGCGAGTTCCATTACCAAAACCTTCTGCATCTTCATCTTCATCAGAGGAATATGTGAACCTGATGTGTTTGCCCTTCGAGGTAGGAGAGAAATGCTAGTGGACATTTATGGACACTCCATTTCCTTTAGCAGCCATCTTAGTAGCAACGATATTAGAATGGGCGAAGAAAGCAGCGGTGTGATAGGATACAGATGAAGGATTCACATAGCGATGAGGAATAAGCTTTGGAGGTCGCAGAGAAGGCTTGGGGACAAATGAATGAGGATTCAGAGAGTTTTGACTCAGAGATGGTGAAGAGAATGAGTTACTGACAAGTGGTGAAGACGTTGATTGACTAACCAAGGACTTAAAATCAACAAATTGTTTCCTAAGAGAGTTGATCTTAGACTCAATATATGCTATTTTCCTTTCCTGGGAAACATTTGGTGGTGGGATAGGACTAGGCTCACCTTGAGCAACAACACTCATGACATTGCTTAAGCCCATCAGATTTTTATCAAGATCTTTAGTGTTTCTAAGACACTTATCACTTCGACGCTTTTTTACTCCAGCACGCCCACAAAGCTGAGTGATCAGACAAGGATGAACTGTAGAACCTCTCTGGTAGATTCCAGAGTGTTTCGACTTATACAAAATGGACTTAAAGATTAAAAACCCGAAAGGAACATCACAACTAGTCAACATAACGAACAACACTTTGGCAGACTCTAAGGTAGGATTACTATTGTTGGAAGACCCTTAAGACATTTCTACGCATAAAATCTAACCAACTCCTATAAAAGGGTTTAAGACAAGACTTGGACACTTAACCTTTAACCAATGGAATGGATGAGTCAACATAAGCCTCACGACCGTAGGCTTTCATGTCATACTGACAAGTAGCTAAGTTATAGCTTGGTAAAACAGAGGCAAAAGAAGAGTTAAGCTCTAGAACCGTGCAAATGACGGACGGGTCAAAGGGTACTAAAGTACCACGAACATATACAGCTTCACCAGAATCAGGAAAATTGGACGGAATATTAGAATAAAATTCTTGAGCCATGGTCAGATTGAAGTTGGGAGGATGACAGTTTACCCTATGAAGCTTGTACTTTTCGATGAGGTCATCATATCGAATAACATCAGTCACTTGGAGATCATCCCATACAATTCGTCATTCAGGCACGACCTTTCGAGCAGCCACTGTAGAAAAGAAGTTCTCGGCTTAAGTGGACAAGAAAATGGAACTTGTTCATTAGTTTCACCTTCTGAGGAATTTCTAGCAGTTTGAGATCAAGTAAAGTGACGAGTGGGCTGAGCACGGGCAGAAGCAGAGTTTCTGGCCATTGTAAGGAACTTTTTTGGCGAGGAGGATTAATAGTTTGAGAAGGGAGTGAAATGGCTCTCAAAGAAAACGACAAAAAATGAAGGAAGGTAAAAACCTAGAAGGGTAATAGAAGGTTAAAACCTATAACACTGTAAAGAAATCTAAGCCCTAAGATGAAGAACCAATGGATGAGATGCACCAGTTAAACGTTGAAAAGACAAACATACCCTTAATAAACCTCACCTTTTTTATTAGACCATGTGACTAGTCAGAATGTTGAAAATAATTCCAACCAATCTAGTTAAGTGTAATAGAATGTAACCAAGGGAGACTACAACATAAACAACAAGAGTAAAAACCCACTACAGTTACAAACCTAGTACCATTTGAGCTACAACCAACTAGGAAATTCACAGAGAAAATCCAAGTTCAAACATTCAATAACCAAGCTTCTAGGACAAATTTAACTTTTATTTTCTGACAAAGTAAGTACATTCGAAAAGAAACATGCAATGTGATACTTCAAGAACAGATATTTAGAGTCACAGAAGTGGCACAACATAGATTAATACTCATTCATACCACATCCATGATGTGTCCAGGTAAGGAGAAATGCATTGTTGATAGCCATTGAAAACTAAGTTACACGCAACTAAGCAAAGATTTAATTCAAAAGCTAATCAAACTTTTAATAACCATTAAGATTAAGATACAACCCTCACAACATAAATTGATCCAATATCTAGACACAAAATTACTAACAATGAAAAACCAAGTCCAATAGAACTTTTAAGTTGGCAACTGAGATACGGTGTACATGACCAATGATAGGACTGGTGAGAATTGCAGTTTGACAATCTAAGACACATTTTGACTTCCTTGAGACAGGGAGAGAGGAAATGAATGAACATGACATTGCATGAGACAATAATTTTGAGAATTTTGGAATTTTCTTTTCTCCTCCTTTTTTTTTAATTATTTGAGAACTTTGCTTATGAAAGAAGTAATTGAAGCTCAGATGAATGATTTTACTTTTGAGAGGATCTGAGCACAATGAAGGACAAACTCGGTGGTGTTTTGCACTAAAAAGACACTTAGCCCAATTTATAGAGAAGAATTGTCACTACACCTCAATCAAGACCAAAGTAAGTCTAACCCTCAAATCAACAAGTGTTTTTGTCAAATGAGAAAGAATTTTCACAAGCTATTAGCCATAACAAGGAGAACCTTTGACATCACAGAGAATGAATTAATCAAGGCTAATCTACAAAATGCCAACAAGTGAGACAGTTAAGAAATGCACAAAGTGACACATAGACTTAACTAATGAGCTGATTGACAAGACATACAAAGAACAGGAAAAGAAATATGCAAAAGAATAACAACATGGAAGCAAGGTTACATAACCTTTTCAGTCAAAAGCACACAAGTCAATAAACCATCGAAGTCTTTTGTGTCTTCAATTTTCCAAAAGACTTATAACAAAAACTTTTATTTGCAGAAACCTACCAAGAGCAAGATATTTGATCCCAAGATACTTAGAAGATAAATAATTGACAATGATCATCCAAACATCTAATGCACAACCTTGATAAGGATACACATCATAAATCAAGTTGAGGCTATCAATCAAAAGAACAACCCACATTGTAAAGATGAAATCAAACAAGGTATATGGAAAGTTTGCATTCACAGAAGAGATAGAAGCATACCTTGGTGTTGTAATACCTCTAGCAGTCAATATGAAAGGCATCTCACCATGAATCCACAATGGAGATTGAATGAACAGAATTTCATTCTCTCGATAATTGTCCTTAACAATATCAAAGTGATACCTTCTTGTGTGAGATATAATATGATGCCTTCCCAAAATGCAAGGTTCACACAAGTAACATTCAATGATGAAGACTTGTAATTGTTCATATTGGACCATTTTTTTTAGAAGAGTTAGTGTTCCAACTTAAACAATCATCAAACCCAAAGGCAACAATTGAATAACAATTTTCCTTGAATCTTGGAACCACCAATATGTTCTTCCCATGTTCATCAACAATTCTGCAACTTGCCTTAGAAAAACATATTTCATTGGCCACTGTGTCACAGAGTTGACCAATATTAAGAAGACTGGTTGACAACCTAGTCATATAGTAAACATCTTCAAGCTTAGGAAGTCCAGGAATTTCCACCACTCATTTTCCAACAATCTCGGCCTTGTCTCCTCCACTAAACTCAATCTACCACTTTTAAATGATATAAGTGACCTGAAAACATCTTTGTCACTAGTCATGTGATGAGAACAACTACTGTCAAGGTGCCAGATGTCTGGCCTAGATGATGATGCTGAACTTTAAGCAATCAAACACTTCCCAAATCCATGTTGAAAACCACTTGAACTTGACTTGACATTTCTTGAGCTTGAAAAATTAACAATATTGGAGATTCTGCTGACCTCTAAGGTTAAATGCTTCACTTGTTCCTTTAGATCCCTTTTCTTTTCTAGATGTAGTTTTCTACACCTAAGTCTAATATGGCCAAGATCACCACAATGATGACATTTGAGAACAAGTCTAGACCCTGAAGTCGAGTCAACCAAAGGAGATATAACAGATAATTCTTTAGAAGCATGCAAGTTCAAACCCATGGAACTTAACTGCTTTCATCACAAGTAACCATATCATCACCTTTAAACTGATTTCTTGTAGTGAATTCTTTTTTTGATGAGTTAGCACCCATAGATAGACAGTTTAACTTGCAAGTAGCCTAATTCAATTCAGAAGTCAGCTTCAAATTAGCTTCCCGATCCAGTTCATTGTTTTCTAGCAACAAATGAATTTGTTGAAGCCGACTTTTGTGCGATATCATTAAACTCTGAACATGATCTTCAAGAAAGGTAATTAAGTCATCATTTTCATCATCATTACTATGAAACACAAATCTCATCAAACAGTAATTTATATAAGCTTGACAACTCCTGAGATGAAGACACATTGGTATCATCCAACAACACATCTTTTTCACTGGAAGATGCTCCATCAACATATGCAATGAATGCAACAATCTCTTCTTCATTATCTGATGACTTGTCTGATGACAAAAATCTTGATATCATTGTCACTCCAAGTTCCACCACATGCATTGCAAGGACCAGAAACTTTTGATGGATTTTTGTCTTTCTTTCTAAGGAATCACTAGATTTTTCACCAGAGAAAGGTTTCCCACGATTGTTTGATGACCACCTCATACCACTTGACATCCTTTTTTTTTTTTTTTTGAGACCTCTTCTGAATTGCTTGACAAATAGGGCAAGATCATCATCTGAGAACAAATCACAAGAGTTACTTGTAAAGTTGTTATCAACACTCTGAAGAGCGACATCATTTCCCTTTTTGGTGACACCCTCATCCATATCAAGCTCCATCTCATAAGTAATGAGTTTCCCAACTAACTTTCCGAGTTTAATCTCATTTAAATCTTGAAAATCTTGGATGGCAACCTTCTTTGCTTGGAATCTTTTGGGCAAAGATCTCAAGATCTTTTGAACAATTGTCGTTTCACAGATTGGTTTCCCTAATCCCAAGGCTTCATTCGTCAACATTTTAACCTTTTCATAGAAGGCAGAGAAGATTTCGGACTCGAGCATTCTTAGATCTTCAAACTTTGAGAGCGTAATTAAAGCTTCAAATCCCTCACTTGTTTGTCACCTTCATGAAGGATTCAAAGTTTACCTCAAGCTTGCTCCATAGTTGTACAGTAGAGAATATGAGTAAACGGAGTTGGTGATATGGCAGATACAATGGCATTTTGTGCCTTCCTGTTTGCCATGATAGATGTCACTTCACCAGTAGTCCAATACCTTTTAGGTTTGATCACCAACTCCTCATCAACAACTCTGGAATGAGCTCTCCACTCAAGAGTAAGATAATCAACAAGGAAATCCTATGCCTCAAGGAATATTTGAAACTTCTCACTCCACGCTGCATAGTTCACGCCATCAAAGAATGGAGGAGAGTTACACGATCCAACAACACAATGACGATTCATGATGTGAGACCAATACCAGTAAAATCCCAGAGATTACTCTATATATGTCTAGAGCAAGGCTCTTATGTTGGTACCAGATGGAATGCCCTACAATAAAAACTTATAAGCAACTGTACCAACTAGTAAAATGAGTACAGGTTGATAGATATCCACAAGCATATAAACCAAGTAAACTGATATTGCTAAAGCAAGATAAATGATCTCCAGTTATTGTTTTAGCCTTTGTTCTTGAGTTAAGTTTACTTAGTTAAAGAAGTG
This sequence comes from Heteromeles arbutifolia, assembly GCA_024362995.1. NCBI lineage: Eukaryota > Viridiplantae > Streptophyta > Magnoliopsida > Rosales > Rosaceae > Heteromeles > Heteromeles arbutifolia. Next base: position 38,855,650 of record JANCRC010000001.1, on the reverse strand, counting down.
TCAATACTAGCACACCCTACCAAGTTTATCTCTAACAATGATTATTTTGGACATAAAGGTAATTTTGCAAAATGTTGAACACAAGGAAGTTTTTGGCGGGAAAAAACCCACCTCTGGGTTAAAAAATCGGGGACTCAACTGAGTCCAATCCACTAGTGTAAACAAGGTTCATACAAAAAGCACACAAGCTGAATTCCTAGATCCCTACCTATGGAGCAACTTTACCTCTGTGCAACCTTGCCTTACACAAGGTGGACTTCGTCGGTCTTCATGAAGTGGCAACTTCTCTTGAGCTCATCACCTTGTGGCACCGAGATTAACACGATCAATAAAATGATATGATGTTATGATGTGCTCATGAAATGAAATGAGGATTCAACAACTAGTCAGGTTCTCTAGTCAAACAGTTGAAGTATAACCTAACTTGAATCCAAATGCTTAGTTTAAGAAAGATAAGAAACTTTGAAGATTAGGGTAAGAACTTAATCAAAACCATGAATACAATGCAACCCTAATATGAAGTGGTTGGGTGTTTATGCATGAGATGGTTTTGTGGCTAGGGTTTCAATTTGGAAGGTTAAGAGGTAGCTCTAGGCTAAATGCACTCTTTTCTTGAAAATGTGAAAATCCTAACCAAAGAACAAGTGAGACCTTGGAAACCCTTTTAATGGAAGATGGATGTTTCAGACTAGAGGGACAAGGAGACACGTGTCACAAGCCAAAGAGACCTTCCTAAATCAAAGGTGAGAGATCCACGCACGAGAAAAGGTGTCAGTTGGCCCATGTGGGCTTTCTTAATTTGCGTGCCAAACAATTGGAAAATAGACAAAAATTCTAACTAGACAACAACACTAGACAAAAGGAAACTGGAAAAATAAGTTTGACATACATATGCAAATGTATGACACAAACCCTTTTGTAGTGAAGATGGCTGGTGCTTTGACAGGACCAATCCCAAGTAGTAATTCCAGATTAGCATTGCACTCTAACTCTAAGCTATGAGCATGTGTGGTAGCAATTACAAGATTTGACAAGGGAAGCCAAACAATAAACCTAGGACTTAATATATATATATATATATATATATATATATATATATATATATAGGCATGGACTTAAGATATATACATATATACATATATATACATATTTATATACACGCACACACATACATGAGAGTTTCAGGTAATATTTGGGTGTGATAGGTAGTGTTAAAAAAGAGAATAAGGATGAATATAACGACTTTAAAAAAAATGTACTTGTAAACACAAATTTTCCTGAAACGAACGAAACAAGAACACGTGTACAAAATAATATTTTGTATTAATTTTTGGGTTACAATCTCTTTTACAATTTGGTCCTCTGATTCTATCTTCGTAAGATGAAGATTTGTGGGTTGTGTTGTTGATCCAAAGGCCGTCGAGGCTTGATCTTGGATGAACGGTTGGAAGTTTCTTCAAGGGCCTTCGGGGCTTGATCTTGAAGGTTGATGAACGATGAACACTTTCTTCAAGGGCCGTCGGGGGGCTTGATCTTGAAGGGGGATTTCACGAAGAACGAAGAGAGCTTTCTTGATCCTTCGGGATTTGCTCAAGAGCTTTTAGAATTTCAAAGCTTCAAGGTTTTGGTATGATGTGAATTGGTGTCTTTGGCCTTGATGGAGAAACCTATTTATAGGCTTTGAGAATGAATTACCACCACAAATTTTCTTGGTGAAGTAAGTGGAGGTTGTAGGTGAAATGGGTGGAGGTTGTTAGTGAATTGAGTGGAGGTTGTAGGTGAATTAAGTGGATGGTGTAGGCAAGGTTCTAAAAGTCGGTAGGCACTAGTTGGGTGGCGGGCTGGGGCCTAGCGCCTAGATGGCTAGGCGGGGCCTAGGCGGACTAGGCGGATTTAAGTAAATCTATCATATTTCGTGTAAATAAGTGTCTGCTTATACTTGAAATATATATAATTTCATTATAAACTACAAAATAGAATGCATATATATTATGAAGTATTGGAACATAATGAAAACATGTGAAATAAGGATATGCTGTGTGTTCATTTAAGTATGCAACAAGTCTTTTACAATTTATTGGAAAAAAAAATGCACAATGAAAGTTATCTATTTTCTGTCTAAGTGAGTTGCGACCTAGGCGGGTGTTTAGGCGGGTCTAGGCAGGCTAGGCGGGTGCCTAAGCAGTATAGGTGGTGCCTCGGCAGTCTAGGCGGTGCCTTAGCAGGCCTAGGCATTAATCAGGGCGGTGGCCAGCAGCCTAGGGCCTAGGCGGCACTAGGCGGGGATTTTTAGAACAGTGGGTGTAGGTAAAATAAATGTGTGATGTAGGTGAAATGTTATAATTTTAATGCAATTGTCAATATTTATTTCATCGAAATTTCAATGTCTACAGTAACACTAAAATAATAATACAAATAAAAAGATGTTTTTTTTTTTTCTACAAGCAATCATGAGAATATTCAGGAAAATAATAAAAACAAAGGTGCATTTTTGCTCACTGACACTAACTATAGGGTATGCTCACCACCCCTTCCAATGTTTCATGTGTAATCCACACCAACTCTAGTTAAGCATAATTTTTCTAATTTTTTTTCTGCTCTAATTAATAGGAGAGAATCCTACTTTTACCCAATCGACGCCACATGCACCTAGGCATGACTCGAGAAGCCTAGGCAAGTATTTTTTTCGACTCCTATAAAACAAAGGTGAAAAAGCTACAACCTCGCCTCCAAGGCCGCCTAGACGAGCCCCGAGGCAAGTCTTTTAGAACACTGATCGTGATAGAAATGAAATGCACGCTGTTGTGGATTTGTGGGACCACAGGTGAAGCCTATTGTAAAATATCTTATAATCATGGGCACTATCCGTTTTTAATTGTGTTTATGAGCACACGTGTTTGCCGTTGTAGACATACATATACATATACATACATATACATATACATATATATACATATACATATATATATATATATATATATATATATATATCAAATCGTTTTAGGCCATATTCATAAGTTATGCTACGGGGCCAATATATTTTATTTACACAAAGTCGAACACTTTGGCTCATTAACTCCTAAACCTATTCCAGGGTCTTATCCTAAGGCTTGGATGACTAACTCACTTCACTCCGCACCTGTTCGAAACCTCGAACTCATTTTCTCTAAAGTGTGTTTGCCACGTAAACAATCAGACCTGAAAATATCTCATCTCGTTAAATGTTGATGAGCGCGTCATCCAACAGGCTGATGTCACATAGCAATCGTGCAAAAAACCATATTACATAGCTGAAGGCCACCAACTTGGAATCACATTCCTTGTTAGCGTCAAATGACCAATCTACCCCTGCTCTAGCTTAGCAATAAGGTCAAGGTTGCACATTCTCTACTGCTTATAAATAGGACCAAAGGCCTTCAAGCTCAATACCTTCATCAAAATCAATCTCTACGTATATACAAAACCCAAGTGATTCTTCAATCAACCTAACTGATTTCAACACAACCCAAATTGCTCTTCAGCAAAACCTCTAGCCCTCCAGCTACAATCTCAAAGCCTTCCTTCGAAGTGAACACTGGCTATGATCCCTGAGATCTAAAACTCTTCCAGCTCTGCCACCTCGTGGTGTGATTTGGTTGACGTGCAATTTCAAACACCTTGATCATCTCTATGAGGTAATGTTTCCTTTTTAGTCCAGCTTGATACCAGTGACCTCGGTGGACTCCTCTAGCATTATCTTGTCCTAACATGGCATGCTAGAGTATACTGCTTTCTTTACATTTTCAAGTTTATTTACTTTTCAAGCCATGTTGACTAGCTTATCAGCCTAGAACCACTTTTGTACACGTTTGTAATCTTGATTTCATCATGAAATGATTACATCCAGTTTCTTGCCTTTGCTTTCATTTTTACTTTCATTTTCAGGTATTATTTAGGTGTACTCTTATTTTTCACTGGATTTCAAGTCCTCGTTCACTCGAGGCATAAAAAACAACTTAACCGAACTAGCATCGCATGCAGTGCACAATCACTTGGTTAAGAAGTCAGGTGTATATGCAAACACAACATAACTCTACCCTTATTCTATCTATTGGCAACCTTTAATAGTGGCACACCTATCTCTCTTTCTCTTAAGACATCTTGTCGCATTAAAATCGAAAACAACACTCGAAGCAAATACGTTTTTATTCTAATCAAGAGCCGTCCGAGTTTTTGACACAAACATAAAGGTTTCTCCATTGTTGTTTGACTCCAAATGCATCAAACCATGATGTAACTTTGTATCTTCTTTTTGTAAAAGGACATTTCTATAATGGAGTTGACAGCCAAGTGCTTTTTGATTCCACAATTGGCTTAAGTTGCTCTCAGTCACAACTCTCAATTATAATGGAGAAAATTTCCACAGATGGAATGCACTTGCTTTCTTGAACTACAAAAGTATATAATGTTTACAAGGAATTGAATTTTGGATTTGCACAAAAGATGGAAGGGATCACTTTACGAATCTGTTTCGTGATGAGCTTTATTTGTCCATTTTAAGCACTTTGATTTTGAGCACCACTGAGAAAAAAGTCCTTTTTTCTGTTGTCAAATTTAATTTTCCATTTCAAATCTTGAATGGCAGTTGATGATCTTAAAGCATTGGGAACTTGGGATCATGTGGTGCAAAAAGAAACATGCCATTCCGATAAGGAAAACACAAATTAATTTCATAAATGGGAAACTCTAGTTAGCTTTTGGCTTGTTTTGTAACTTTGTTGCCAAATTAATCAAAAGGTATAATTGTTGCCTATTTACAAAAGCTTATACTATTACCTTTTCTTTAAATTAGTGGTGCTCACTGTCTATTTTATATTTCATAGGGGACTTCCTAATATGCTTCGAGCATTTTATACACCGCGATGTTTAGTCGGTAGATTCTTAATTAAAAATCTAATTATCTAACAATCTAAAACAGTAATCGATATGATACATTGGAGTATAATACAATGTTTGTGTATTTTTATAATACAATGTTTGTGTATTTTTCTTTTACTCCATTGACCAAATATTGAATTACACTATTTGTGAGATCCCACATCGTCCAGGAGAGTGGATCCTGTGAGCCTTATATGTATATGCTCATCTCTACCTAGTGCGAGGCCTTTTGGGAGCTCACTGGTTTCGGGTTCCATCGGAACTCCGAAGTTAAGCGAGTAACGCACGAGAGCACTCCCATGATAGGTGATCCACCGAGAAGTTTTCGTGTGAGTTCCCAGAAACAAAACCGTGAGGGCGCGATTGGAGCCCAAAACGGATAATATCGTGCTACGGTGGAGTTGTGCCCGGAATGTGGTAAGGGCCCGGGTCGAGATGTGACACTATTATGCCTGTGACCTAAATTTTCGACAATAACTTTGTTCTTAACCAAGCAAAAGTACACTTGTCCTTACACACCAAAATAGAGGAAAAATATAAAAATAATTTCGAAACAGTCAAACAAAGTTGGGATGAACTTATCAAACCATGACCTAGTTTGTGATCATCGGACCAAAAATTAAAGAAAAGAAGAAGAAAAAGACCTAGTTCTGGTATTTAGGAGATCTTCGATCGGGTCTCCTGACCGTTGATTTCAAAACTTGCTAGCGGTCCCGTGCAAACAGCTGAAGAAAAATGACTTTATCTGACTTATGATTTAATAAAATTAAAAAAAAAAAAAAAAGAAAGTTGCCAAATGTGACGGTATGAACTGCACTTGTTCCTTGGCAATTAGGGAAGTAGTTGAGAGAGGTTTAGCCACCTAATTCCTGTCCTCTTTATTGACTTAGTGCCTATGTTATTGTTTTTCTTTAATTGGGTCCTAGTTTTTAAGTTCCTTTTGACTTGGGTCATTATCAAACGCAAAAGGTCCAAGTCAAAAAATCACAACTTTGAGTAGATTATAAACGTACACGTTAATAAGATACGACACACACAAATTTATTTATAGAATGCGATAATTTTTTTTTTTAGTACATCGATATTTTTACACTAAAGGGAATAGGAGTTCGATTCACTAAAAGGAAGAGGAGTTCGGCTAAGTCACACAATGGACAGCTTAATTTGGTATCGAATTCGCCATCCACGAGATTCGAACCTAAAACCTTTCACTTCCAAATGTAGAGGAATACTAGATCGCAGTACTGAATGGCTATAGAATGCTATAATTAGTTCTATATAATCTGATAACAATTTAGTTCTACAGAATATGGTGAAATTTTGTAAAATGACAAATTCTATAATTTAAGTTTTACAGAGTAGATTAATAATAATAATTTTAACCGATATGGTTAGCAATCTAATATGGCGCTAACCACGTCTAGTCTAGTACAATATTTTTCATTAATTTGAACCATGCTATGCATATTATTTAAATGTTATTGTGTAAATCTTAGATAGTTTTGGTTTCCCAATTATCTATTATTCTAGTGATTCTTTTTCAAAAGTGTTGTACTTACTTGAAGGACAAGTTAATCATATTCTCGTGGTTTACTATAAATACAGGCACTGGCATAAGAAAATAAACACAATCCCTAGCATTTTACAATTTCTCCTTTCTCTCATTGTTGCCGCACCCTTTATCTCCCTCAGGCAAAATAGACCACAACACGTTACAACACGCTCTTACATTGTGCTACGGAATCTGAAGGGGAATTTCTGTTACAAACGAGTCACCAATATCGCCACGTAATTCAGGTTCTTCTAAAACAAGATCTTAATTGTCAATATTTTTTCATCCTTGATTGCATAAACCTTCACCATAATGGATGCACCCAACTTTGTGCTTTTGGAATTATATTTTATGCATAAATTGTGTTTGCAGTCTATTTGAATTTTTTTTTTATATTTTGTGATTTGATATTGTGAAGAAAAAAAAGGAAAGAATTTAGGGTTTTTAAAAAAAATAAATAAATAGAACAAAAACCCAGCAAGTAACGACTTCGAGCCGCGTCGTCAAGTAACCCGAGTTGAGTCGAGTATGAAGCTTTGCTGCTCCCCAGAACCCAAAACACGACACCGTTTTGGCGTCATCTCTATACCTGTCCTTGCAACTAAAACTTCATTTGGAATGATCGATTGGTGCATCCTGGACGTGGTGTGATGCACCGCATCCTCAAGTTACACATGGGCATCCCCTAACCGAAAGATTAGGCTACATCCTAGTGATTTCTTATGCAAAGCTTGTTAATTTGGTAAGTTCAACGGATTCTCCAACCTTTCTTCAAAGGATTTAGGGGCACATTTGTGGACCAATTCAACCTCATTGTGGACCATTTAGATACTTTATGGTATTGGTTGATGCTTCTACACGTTGGTCACACGTGTGTCTTCTATCCACAAGAAACGATGCATTCTCCAAACACCTAACTTAAATTATTAAGCTAAGGGCTCACCACCATGATGATCTGATCCAGTCAATTTCAGCTAGATAATACTAAAGAATTCACATCGAAAACCTTTGATGACTATTGCATGTCGGTTGGGATTGAAGTTGAACATCATGTACCCCATGCTCATACCAAGAACGGCTTAACATAGTTCATTAAGCGTTTCCAATTAATCGCTCGGACTTTGGTCATGCGTACCAAACTTCCAATTTCTGGTTGGGGCCATGCAATACTTCACGTAGCGGTGCTGGTCCACCTGAGGCCCGTCACCACCCAGCCTTATTCTATTGTTTAGTTAGTAACTAAATACGAGCTTGACATCTCGCATCCACTCGTTTTTTTTTTTGTGTGTCGTCTATGTGCCAATTACGCTGCCCTTACGTACGAAAATGAGTCCTCAAAGAAGGATGAGAATCTATGTCAGATATGATTCTTCTTCAATCATTTGTTACTTATAACTTTTGAAAGATGATTTCTTTATCGCTCGCTCGTTTCACGGATCGTCACTTTTATGAGACAAACTTCCTGTCGTTAAAGGGAAATGAGGACGTCGCCGTTCCAGAAGAACGATGCGAATAATCGTGGACGACTTCCATCATGTCTCATTAGGATCCCGCACCACACAGTTTAAAACTGAAGTGTAAAGAATCCTAGATCTTCATATCATTGCTCAAAACGTGCTGGATGCATTTACGGATCTAGCAAAAGCGATGGGATCATATATATCAGCTACAAATGTTCCTACAAAGATCGACTTACCGTATGAACGTCAAACCCGTATCCCAGAAAGATGGGACGCCATAAACGTGTTAAGCAAATTGCCCCACTTCGATGGACATGCCCAACACCCTGCAGCTAGTTAATCATATGCTCCTATCCAGAAGCGTGGTAGACCAGTTGGTTGAAAGGATTCACAACTTCTAAAGACAAAATCCATGGCACAGGCTAGTGAAACTAGCGTGAATCCGACCATATAAGAGGCGAATCCACCTCCCAAAAATCAAGAGATTTCGGTCCACTATGCTAGCTTGGATGATATTTGGGTAATGAATGAGATAATCGACAATGTATTTGCCTATGCATTAGTTACTGAAATCATGCAGAGTGATGACATTAAACACCATTTTGTTGATGAATGTCGATGATGAACAGATTGGGCCTGTAGTTCCTACACTGCCACATGTGAAGTCCACTGGATACAGGTGAGTTTTCGTAAGAAAGCGTAATGAGAAGAATCATATAGTAAGGCTTTCCTTGTCACTTAAGGCTTTTCTCAATGCCCTAGAATTGACTATGACAAAACTTATAAACAGTCATGGATGTGATAACGTTTCCATACATTATCAATTTGGTAGTTTCAAAAAACTGAACATGCAATTATAGACGTGGTAATTGCATATCTTTATAAGGATCTTGATATGGAAATCTATATGAAGGTTTCAGAAGGAATTTGATTAACTAGATCAAATAGTTCTAGACCACGGAACACCCTCTCGATTAGATTAAAGCGTTCTTCTAAGGGTTGAAGCAATGCAGACGAATATGGTATAATCGTTTAAGTGAGTATTTGACTAGTCAGGGATATGTGAACAACGAACTACGCCCTTGCGTGTCCATCAAGAAGTCACATTCCAGATTTGTGAGTTTTGCAATATATGTCGATGACATGAACCTCACCAGGACTCCAAAAGAGCTTGAGAGAATCACTATTCACTTGAAGTTGGAATTTGAGATGAATGATGTAGGGAAAACTTCATATTGTCCCTGCTTGGAGATCGAGCATCATTCAAATGGTATTCTTTTACATTAGTCGAAACTACACCCAAAAGGTGTTACGTCATTTTAATAAGGATAAAGTGAAGCCTTCGAGTACTCATATGGTCGTCTGAACGCTAGATGGAAAACGAGATCCTTTCTGTCCTAAAGATGATGATGAAGAGATCTTAGAACCAGAAGTTCCTTACCTTAGTGCAATTGGCTCATTATTGTACTTATCTCAGTGCACTACACCTGACATCTTCTTTGCTGTGAATCGTATAATGAGATACAGCAATGAACCTACACGCGGGCACTGGGCAGGTGTTAAAAAATCTTCTGATACCTTAAAGGTACGACGAATTTGGGTTTGTTCTATCCCTACGAATCCTCAAATGGAGTCACCACCCCCATCGATTCTCGGGTTGATTATCGCCTTATTGGTTATACTGACGCATGGTACTTGTTTGACCCGCACAAAGCACGTTCTCAAACGGGCTACGTCTTTACTGTTAGAGACACCAAAATATCTTAAAGGTCGACCAAATAAACCTTAGTTGCGACTTCTTTGAACCATGCTGAGATACTCGCCCTACATGAAGCCATTTAAGATTGCTTTTGGTTGAAAGCGGTTATGGAATATATTCGAAGCACTTACAGACTTTCTTCCAGCGGTGACGTCCCTACAACTATCTATGAAGATAACACAACATGTATCGAGCAGCTTAAGAAGGGATATATCTAAACAGAGGAGTATCCCGAAATACACTCACTTGACCTTAATGTACTATTTTCCCTATGATTAGGAGCATTGTCCCCTTTGGGTTTTTGCTACCTTACTAGGTTTTAACGAGGCACCTATCATGGGCTGGTTATACCTTGTGTACATTCCGAAGGCGTTTAAATTGTCTTTGCATCCAACTCGCCTTTTTCCTTGGATGGGTTTTTGTCCCATATTGGGTTTACTATAGTTGGGTTTTGTGAGACTTATTTGCATATGCAAGTTCCGTTTGTTTGAGACTAATGTATTCCTAGTTCAGTGCTGACGAGTCTACTTCCTCAACTTTACCGAACCTGATGTTGCATCTACTTGAGTATTTACACACTTAAGGGGGAGTTTTATGAATATTATCTAAATGTGATTGTGTAAATTCTAGATAGATTTGGTTTCTAGATTATCTATTATTCTAGTGATTATTTCCCTATAGGATTGTACTTACTTGGAGGACAAGTTAATCATCTCCTCTTTTACTATAAACAAAGACACTAGCATAGGCATAGGGAGAATCACACAATCCCTAAGCAAAGTACAATTTCTACTTTCTATCTCCGCTGCTGCACCTTCTTTGTCCCTCATATAAAATAGGCCACAACAAATCAATTATTTTCGAAGTTATTATTGAAAAATCATGCATGCAAAAAATTCGTTGAAATGGAAGTCTCTTGATTATGATATATTAAGCGAACATAGTTTGTCGATAAATAATGAAATGTGCATAATAATAATTAAAGGGCAAACGAATTTTCAATATGAGTGAACTAGAATAGTAAATGTATGAAAAACAAAAACAAAATGAGTAGTTCGGATTATAAGATTACTCGTGGAACGGACTCATACGAGAGTGATCGTCATGTTAAATTAATATCTAATTAGCGCTTGTGCTCTCCAATTATATGTAATGAAAAAAATTATATTGTTCTCTATCACCATCTTATATATTATTTACCTCTAGTTAATTACATATTGAAATTATCATGCATGGGTACTACCGTAAAAGGGAGTTTTACGTACGCCATTACATCACTTAGAGTATATATGTATATATATATATATATATGTATGTATATATGTATGTATGTATGTATATATATATGTATGTATGTATGTATGTATATGTATGTATATCAACATGATTTTTATTTAATATTTGAATTTTGAAGCATCAAAGTTCATTTTCGAATTAATTACTTCAGCTACATGATTGACTGAAAGGGCACCCTAGTTAGTTGGTTGCTGGTGATGTACCTGCCGTCACACTTTAATAAAATCATGGTGGAAAATTCTGCGCTTAAGTTCAAAATATACCGAGAGTTATTGTACCAAAAATATGTATATAATTAATGAAACACACTTAGAAAATTGATTTAAAATGTTTGATGACCATGAACTTTTCTTTTGTCAAAGATTAGGTTTGCATTATTCAAATGCATTATTCAAATACATTTTTTTTAAGATAATTTAGCCAAAGGTCAATAAAAACTTTACTATTTAGTCATATATCAATGACATGTTTTTGTTTTGAACTTAATCAATGACATATTTTTATTAATTAGGCATAGGTCAATGATGAATGCCACATAAACTTTTAAGTCATTATATGTAGTTAAAATTTGACTCTTTTATCCTTCTTTCTTTCTCTCTATGAATCCAACATGGCCTCCTCGACCTCAACAAAGTCCACCAATATCCCAGTACTAAAATCGAGACCCCAGGTTACGAATTCGAACTCAAACTTTTACCTCCATATTTTTTTGCGAGGCTTCGTGATTTTCCGACTAGGCAAGGGTTGGGAACTCATGAACTTCTTCCTTTTTATGGTTCTAATCTTATGCCAGAGTTTGAATGTGAAAATCCTTTTGATTTGGTGAAGGTTAAACGAAAATCAACTCAGAGAAAATTTTCCCAGTTTCCGGTGAAGGACCGGCGAGGTTGCAAGTATTTTCCAGCCAACTTCGGCAACGGCTCAACCTCAATTAGGTATATTTCTATTCATTACCTCTTGAGCTTTATTTTGGCTTTTGAATCTTTGAATTTGGTTGAGAAATGAACCCGTTATGGCTATTTGAAGTTTTCCGGCCACCTCCCTTGCGATTCCGATCTTCTTCTTCGTTGGTTTTCTATATGAATTCACAGAACAAGAAATAGACACTGTGTTGCAGTGTCTGAATCCACAAACCTATTTGAATCTCAATGCACAATCACATGACAGGAAACAGACACTGCAACGAAGTGTCTGAATTCACAGAACAAGAAACAGACACTGCGTTGCAGTGTCTAAATCCACCAACCTATTTGAATCTCAATGCACAATCATAGAACTGGAATTAGACACTGCAACGAAGTGTCTGAATCCACATAACCGAAAACAGACACTGCATTGCAGTGTCTGAATCCACAAACATATTTGAATCCGAATGCACAATCACATAACAGGAAATAGACACTGCAATGAAGTGTCTGAATCCAGAAACAATTGAATCTAAATGCATAATCACAGAACAGGAAACAGACAATGCGTTGCAATGTCCGAAAAATTGGAGGTTGAAGATGGTGGAAGGCAGGGAGGTTGAAGTCTGAAGGTGGTGGGAGGCATGATTTACAATGAAGGAGATGGAAAGGTTTTTTGTTTTAAATAGTAATGGCATCATTTGTAATTTTAATTTGATTGAGGTGTTTTAATGTATCTTAAAGTCTCATTGACCTATTTACAATTCCAATAAACTTGATTGACATATTGTTAATATCATAACTTTTAATTGATTTTATACAAAATCACCTTTTTTTTTTAAATGGTCACGCACAAACATGTATGATGAATTAAGTTCTTTTCTTTTTCAATCAGTAGGAAAAAAAAGAAAAAGAAAAAGGTATATCTAAATTATTGTCGACCATTCCTCAACATTTTCATTTTTTTTTATGAAAAGGGGGAGGTAGAAACCACGGTTATCAACCCTTGTCAGGTCTGGAGAGATTATGGAGAATTTCACCATACCCGTGTATTTTCATTGAAACAATTAAACAAGTAGAGGAAATAAATATTAGTATAGTAAATTGGTATTCTATCCCATTTCATAAGCGAGAAGTTTAAAGTTCCACTTCAATAAATGATAAATTTGATATCAAATTATTATAACTAGTATGTTATAAGATTCAGTTTTAATTTTTACCTCTTAACCTCTTAAATGTAAATATACTGTTGTATAAAAAAATTTTGAACTAAGGGCAATGATACATGCACAAGATCATGAGTTAATTAGTTATATAAAAGAAAGTGAAGGTTTGAAGAGGGAGTCAGTCATGATGGTGCAACTTTATAATCTGACCTCAAATCACTAATTATAACATTGTTTTCTTCAATTGAAATCTTCCTTGGTTTCATAATTGTAGTCACTTTTATCTCGTGGATGTGATCAATGACTTGTAAGTGTTAATTTTCCACCGAATAATGTGTTAATTTTCCACCGAATAATGTGATCATTAAAAAAATTTTGGTCGATAGGGTTGAGTTATCATTTCATATCTCATTTTTGGGCCGGTGATTCAAACAATCTGCAGGCATGGCTCATTTTTTAAATTAAGTCTTAAGTTTCGTTTTTAAGTTAAGCCCTATGATATGGCCCATACAATTAAAACAAGGAGGTTTTTTCGTATACTTAAGCTTCGTTTTTAGATACCCATCAATTTTATTTAAAAGAAAAAGACTCTTATATCCTTTTTATAACAATTTAAACTCATATCAAAAGCTTTTAAGATCTACTACATTGGCCCGTGAAGGTGTGTAGACGGTCACTCCATAACTATAACGTATCGATCTTTACGAGTGAGTAGTATGTATATAAAATTATCACAATGGACTTAGTGATTTTTAAGGAAAAATATTATTTTCTTGAGTAATGCTCCAATTAATTGTATTTAACCTTTTTAATTCTCTTAAGTAAAACACAATTATCAATAAAAAATGCATCATTTAGGTTCCGGTCCCTAATCAACCTAATTGTTAGACTGAGACCTTGTTTGTTTAAATATTTTGATCGAGGTCCTTAACATCATTTAAGAGATTTAACTCATGCATTTATGCATTTAATGTCCCACAAATTATGAAATTTAAACAAATTCTAATAATATTTTAAAATATAATAAATACTTAAAAATAAATATTAGAGTAACATTGTTTGTAACATCCCACATCGCCCAGGGGAGTGATCCTTAAATGTATATTCTCATCCCTACCTAGCACGAGGCCTTTTGGGAGCTCACTGGCTTCGGGTTCCGTAGGAACTCCGAAGTTAAGCGAGAAGGGGGCCAGAGCACTTCCAGGATGGGTGACCCACTGGGAAGTTGCTCGTGAGTTCCCAGAAACAAAACCGTGAGGGATTGGTAAGCCCAAAGCGGACAATATCGTGCTACGGTGGTGGAGCGGGCCGGGGAAGTGATCCGCGCCGGGCCGGGATGTGACAAATTGGTATCAGAGCCAATCCCTGACCGGAAGTGTGTCGACGAGGACGTCGGGCCCCTAAGGGGGTGGATTGTAACATCCCACATCGCCCAGGGGAGTGATCCTTAAATGTATATTCTCATCCCTACCTAGCACGAGGCCTTTGGGAGCTCACTGGCTTCGGGTTCCGTAGGAACTCCGAAGTTAAGCGAGCCAATCCCTGGCCGGAAGTGTGCTGACGAGGACGTCGGGCCCCTAAGGGGGTGGATTGTAACATCCCACATCGCCCAGGGGAGTGATCCTTAAATGTATATTCTCATCCCTACCTAGCACGAGGCCTTTTGGGAGCTCACTGGCTTCGGGTTCCGTAGGAACTCCGAAGTTAAGCGAGAAGGGGGCCAGAGCACTCCCTGGATGGGTGACCCACTGGGAAGTTGCTCGTGAGTTCCCAAAAACAAAATCGTGAAGGAATGGTAAACACTGGCTTCGGGTTCCGTAGGAACTCCGAAGTTAGGCGAGAAGGGGGCCAGAGCACTCCCAGGATGGGTGACCTACTGGGAAGTTGCTCGTGAGTTCCCAGAAACAAAATCATGAGGGAATGGTAAGCCCAAAGCGGACAATATCGTGCTACGATGGTGGAGCGGGCCCGGGAAGTGATCCACCCCGGACCGGGATGTGACAAATTGTAACAACCCGTCCCGGAGATTTGGTACGATGGATGTGAAATGACGAAAATGCCCTCGGGCGTTAATTAAGGTACGTGTGTGAATCTAAGTTTGGGAGTGTTTGGACCACACACACACACACATTCACACTCTTTCTCTTTCTCACTCCCACACTATCTCTCTATCTCTCAGACTTTTTCTCTCTCTCTCTCTCCCCCTCTCGGTGTTGTACGAACACAACCAAATCCTCCAAGAACTTAGCAGATTGAGGACGCAAAGACCACCATTGTGTTCATCTCGTCCCTGCGAACACATTGGTACCCATTTCAGGTAAGGATACCTTCGAAAACCCGAGTTCTCTTAAGCTCCGATTTGGGTACTATTCATGCTCACGTAAAATGTTGTGTTTTTGGAGATTCTAAGTTCATAGGAAGCTTATGGAGGTCCTTACGAAGCTCAGAGTGCTTCGTTGGAAGAATTTGGACGTCGGAATCGCGAGATCGGGGAGTTTCATTTTGGCCGGAATTATCAAGGCTTTTTCCAACGAATCCCCGGCGAGTTGGGGGTCGAGTAAGGTATGGTTGTGTTCATCTTTGTGAGATCTTCATTTTGGTATAAAGTACGTAGAAAATGGTGCAAAACTGAATGAGAAACCATAGTTGGAAATTTTTCCAGAAATCGGCGACTCGTCGAAGAAGACAGGGAATATTCCGTCAATCTTGACGGAATATGTTGACGCCGTCAGTCATCTTTAACTGTTACCGTTGGGTTTTAACGGAATATTCCTAACGGCCTTAACTGATGCCGTCAGTGTGCTTATCACGTGGCCGTGCGCGGAGGCGCGTCTGGCCGTGCTTTGGCCGGCACGTGGGTGGTCGGAAAATATTTCTAAAAATATGGGGATGTTCATGAAGTTGTGTAGATCACAGTGGTATATTCATATACCCAATTTGAGCAGTGTATGAGAAGTTATTTCTAAGGTTTCAATTATGTGCATTAATTAACGTTATTTCAGTTACTTTTCATATAGGCGAGACCTATCCGGAGGACGAGCATAGCCAGGCTAGCATGGGGGTTCCGACCCGGCTACTTATCAGTGAGTGGGCTTTTGTTTTCCGTATATACCTATATAAATGAGATTTTTTCCCAGAAAATCAGTTTAAGTGAAATGTGATATGAAATATGATATGAAATGCCATGCAGAGTATCTATTTATTTTATTAAGCATTATTGATTGTATATATTAATGTTGGTGCTGCGAACGCACAAGTAAGTGACAGGTAAATTTATATTCTAGTTATGATGAGAATGAATGATGTGATGTGATATGATTAGAGCTCATAAACTTGCACACTGATATTAGTGCTCTCGCCCAGAGTTAGGGGCTCAGTCCTTCACGTGATGTTCACCTCCCGCACCGTATGCTCGCCTTGGATCCAAATTAGGTGCTCAATCCTGTCGAATAGACCACTATAGGTGGGTTCGACTCGTAGGTGACCCGCGATTTATCGCACAGTCTTCACGTGATCGTAGCACTAGAGCATATTAGTTTATATTCAGTGATGTTGTGCAGACCACTAGAGGTGGTAGTGATGTGTGTGCAGGATATATATATGTGATATGTTTGAGATGATTATGAGCTATATGATATGATGAGATTGCTATGAGCTATATACAGCCGAGGGCTGAGATGATATCCAGTATTCAATCACATTCACAAAGTTATGTTTTGGCATTCAGTTATGATACTTTGGCATGGCATATATTCATTCATATATACATATTTTCCAGCAGGATTTTGAGATTTATATATATGAGTATATACTTTATTTCTGGGAAATTATACAGGTTTTACGGCGAGGGGTTATAACTTTTGAGAAAAGAAAGGTTTTTGAAAAGATTTGTTTCTGACCCACTCAACTTTGTTTTTCGCCCCTCCAGGTATTAGGTAGTGTTCGTTGGTGGCATACGAGGAGCTCATTGGACGTTCTGACATAATTCACTTATGTAGGACCACTTTCGGGTGTTATCTCATTTTAGTACTTCTGCTTGACTGCACGTAGACTTTTATGCTCTGTATTAGTGGAATTCACATTTCTTTTACACTAGTATTGCTAGTGTTTCGGTTTTATTTGATCCGTAAATTCTATCCTTTATCGCTTCTGCACTGTGCACATGGTTACGTCACTCTCACGTGACGGCCAGCACGCCCCACTTTCGGGTCGGAGTGTGTCATTGTTCTTCACAAAATTATAGAAGGAAAATAATGTACCCATATAATTATTTACATATTTTTTAAAAATGAGACTTTGGATTTGGTCCCTAACCACTAACATTCTTTGACTAAATTCTTAATAGTATTCAATTTTTTATCAAAGTCCATTGACTTTGTACACCTCATTATTGCTATTAATATGTATTTTCATATGTTTGATATTAATTACTTGACATGTTATGGGATTTAAAATCCCATATTATATGGCATATAAATTAAAACAATTACAATAAAATAGAAAATACTCAAAAATTTTGATTGAATAAAAAGATAAAAATAGGTAACAATATACCTTTGAAATAATATATGTCAAACAAATGTGCCCATAGTGTTCGAAAAAATTGAAAAAGGGTACATTTTATTATAAACATGTACACATTCTTATAAAAAAAATAAATAGATTTTACATTAAAAATGGTACCTTTACGAAGAACAAAAAAATTGGTACATTTTACATATAACAAAGTGGTACATTTATAAAGAAAAATGGGTACATTATAAATGAATTATGAGTATAAATAAAAATTTAAAAATTATGGGCACAAAATGAAATTAATATGTGTGTACAAATTAAAATTAAAAAGAAAATTGGTACAAATTAAAAAAGGGTTGCCAATTAAAAACGGTACAAATAAAAAATAGAAATATATGAAACAAAGTTTAACCATAAATATAAATGTACCAAATGTAATATTTCGAACACTAATTGAATATATTTCAAAAATAAATTTTAATTATGTTGATATATAAATAATTTATAACTGAAATAATGATGTTCATTAAAACTTTGGGACCTTGATCAAAAATTAAAAAGAAATAAGGTTTTAATCAATGCAATAAAAGAAAGAGGGATGAGAACCTAATTTATCCTTTTAAAAATGACTATTGATATATTTTAAAACATAAAATAAATACATATTGACACACCCCGTCCCGAAGGAGGGCGTGCTGGCCGTCACGTGAGAGTGACGTAACCATTTGCACAGTTCGGATTGTGACGGCCAGCACGCCCTGATTCTCGGGTCGGGGTGTGTCACATATAATTAGCGTGGGTACATTTAGCAAAATTAAAAATGGGTACAAATATAAATAAAACTTTAAAGAATATGGCACAAAAAGACAGTAATATATGGGTACAAATTAAAAATGAAAAGCAAATTGATACAAATTTAAAAAGGGTTGCAAATTAAAAATGGGTACAAACTAAAAATATAAATATAAAAAATTTAGCCATAAATATAAATATATCAAATGTAACATTTCTAACAGTAAATGAACATATTTAGAAATAAAAAATATTTTATTATTGAAATATTAATGACGTTTATTAATACTTAAGGATTTTGATCAAAAATTAACAAAAAAAATTTAATCAATAGAATAGCAAATAGAGAGATGAGAATCTAATTTATCCTAAAAAAAAATTATAGAATGCTAGCAGCCGCAACGACGCAACTTATCAACCCAACCAACCACCATCCACACCCCTTGTTCCGCCATCGGCATCACCGGCGACTCCCAAGGACATCAACCTTCTCCTCCCTGCCGCAACACTCTTCTCTCTCGACAAATCATCAACCTCTAAACCCTGGTTTTATTCTTTCCATCGTAACCCAATCATCTTTTCCATCAAAAAAATTCCCAAACGTAAAAAAACCCAATTTCGATTCATCAAAACCTTTTACTTTTCTTTTCCTGAGAAACTCAGAGCCCAAAAGTCGAATTTCTTTGTACTGTGAGATAAAGAAAGATAAAAAGAAAGAGAATAGAATAAAGGGAAACAAAAAGAGGCGAGAAAATTATGTGAAAGCCTTAATAAATTAATACAAGAAAACTGGGTGTTCAAAGAAAATGAAAAATGGGTGTTCAGAGAAAATAACTTCACTAAAAAAAAAAATATATATATATATATATATATATGTTTGAAAGTTTAGTAAATTATTTTGGATGTTCAAAGAAATATGTGATAGTAAATTGAGTATTAAAAACAAGAGTGTTCAAGGACAAAAATAATCAATGTAGTTCCTGAAATTGAGTGTCTCAAATGAATGTGGTTCTTTCATCACAATTCCGTTAAAAATTCTGTTATTTGCTGATGTGTCACATAACCGGATCCCACAAATTTAATTAAATATTACTATGAGAATATAAAAATATTTAAATAATAGAAAACAAGTTTTAGTTTTATATAATTTAAAATTTAAAAATGAAAAAGAAAAAAGAAGAGGAAGATTAACAATTCTTCTTCTTCTCCTCCCACCCGAGCAATCACTACAGCCCCACCCCGTCCCGTCGCACATGTAACTATAGTGGACAATTTCCTTGTAGGTACTAGTGTGATCGAGCTGGAACAGGGTCAGGGTTTGGTCAGGCTAGGTCAAGTCCACGTCTTGGAGCGATTTGGCAATGGATTTCAGGAAGGCGACGAGGAGGTGCGAATCGTCATCGTTTTATGAGTCGAAGTCTGAAATGAGCTACAGTAAAAGAAGTCATTCTTATATTGCGATAAGATTCTGCTTGTTCATCAAATGATTGGCCAATCTAACAAGCAAAGCTCTCTGCAGATCTTCGAGTTAAGAAAACATAAAGAAAAAGAGAGAACGAGGAAGGAAATGTAAACTTTTATATGTGGAACTAAAGTATAATCAACCTAATATTTAGACTACGTGTAGTGTAAAGGATTGGAGTGATTACACTGATACAAACTAATAAGAACACATAACACACACTTGTTGAGTTCGCCATAGAGATCAAGAAGCAATGAACAATGTAATCATGATGACACTAGGGTTTGCAGTAGCAGGTTTACTACAAAAACTTGTAGCACATGAAGGCTGTGTTCTTCTCTTCTCTGGGACTCGAGTATGTTCTACAAACGATGGGGGAATGTATCAAAATGAACTGGTGGCCGAGAAGAGAGACCATGCAGCAGCTTTTGTTGCACAAAGCCATAACTGCTCCATCCATCGTGGGTGCAGTTATGCCACGTTGAGTAGAGTTTGTAACCTACTCATCCTCTTAATTTTGTGTGGTAGTTACTTCCCTCTTAAGTGTTTTATCATGTTTAAAACACATATTACAAGTCCATAAATAATTTAAGTCCATTAGATTTTCATAACATATACAATAACATGGTTTTGTTACAACTCACATTATTTGGAAAAACCTTACATTCTCCCACATGAGTGTAACCAAAACCATATACAAATTATGTTAAGAAAACATGGTGATCACTGACTTATAGACACGAATTTCACAATGACTTGAACATCTAATTACCAACTTATCAGTTGAACTTAAGAAAACAATATACAATCATTGCATAAGTACTCTAGAATTACAAACTAATCGAAGTTAGCATTGATATGGTGAATCAAGAAACTTTAGTAGGGAGCTTCAATGGCACCAGCTATCCTCCCACATATGATTGGTCTCCTTTAATACATTTCTGTATCAATTAGTAGTTCTGCATTACCAAATATTTCATAAGTATCATGAAACAACAAAATATGCATACTGTATGAGATGTTTGCAACTATACTAAACACAATTACTTCATAATTATGAATTCATTACTATGTGTAAAGTACCATACCTTACTCCCACATTTAAACATGATCAAGATATGCCTGCAAACCTATGCTCGTGACATGTCTCTAAAAAGCTATGACATGTAGAGCCTTTGTCAAAGGGTTTGCAATCATGTTGTAAATGCCAAGATGCTCAATCTTGATCACTTTCTCCCTAACTTTATCTTTTACCTTTAAATACTTGATATCCATTAACCTTGAAGCCTCTGACTTCTTGTTATTCTTGGCAAAAAAGACTGCTGATGCATTTTCACAGTATATCTTCAAAGGTTTTTCAATGTTCTTCACAACTTGCATTTCATGAGTCAAGTTTCTCAACCAGTTACTTTGTTTCATTGCTTCAAAACAACCAATGTATTCTGATTCCATTGTTGAGACAACTCGTGTAGTTTGCTTCTTGCTTCTCCATGAGATTGCACCTCCACACATGATAAATGCATAACCACTAGTTGACATTTTGTCATCCACGCAGCCTCCTAAATCAGCATCAGTGTAATACACCACTTCCAAATTCTCTACATGATGGAATCCTAACACATACTCTCGAGTTTTCTTCAAATATCTCAGGACTTTCTTACCTGCATTTCAACGCGCCACACCAGGATTCGATTGAAACCTTCTAAGTGCACTCAATGCAAAAGCCAAATCTGGCCTAGTGCATACCTGTGCATACATTACACTGCCTACAAGTGAGGCATAGGGTTTGTTCTTCATGTCTTTTGCTTCAAAGTCTGTCACTGGATATTGTGCCAAGGAGAGTTTATCACCCTTAGTTATAGGGACATCTCCACTACTACAATTGGACATATTGAACCTCTTAAGTACTTTATCAATGTAGTTCTTTTGTGAAAGACCTATGGTCCCGTTGGATCGATTTCTCACGATCTCTAATAGACTTTGACTTCGAGTGGAACTAGTTTTCTTGGTTGATGCAGTGGTTTTTCCTTTAAAACACTCAATGCAAGTTTCAAAATCATCAAAATTTAAATTATGCAGTACTCTCATTTTCATTAATCTCAGCATTCTTTCCTTTGAGATGTGTCCTAATCTTCGATGCCATAACATGGAAAAGTCATTATTAGTGACTAATCTCTTAGGAGCTAATGTTTCCACGTTGAGACATTCATGAAAATAAGTACATTGCAGCTGCCAAAGATCTTCATTGAGTGATGCATAACCAAGCAAATTGTCAAACTGATTTTTGAAAAAAAAACGAATACAATTGTCATCACCAATGAAAGAAAAACCATCCCTTACAAACTTTGAAGCTGAAAGTAAGTTCCTTCGCATGGAAGGTACATAAAGGACATTATTCAACACTAAAACATAACTAGAAGAAAGTTTAAACATGACTTGACCAATTGACTCGATAGTGACTTTGTTTCCATTTCCAACATAGACATTGTATTACTCCTTACTTTGGTCCTTTAGGTTTTGAAATCCCTGCAATGAATTAGTGATATGCACAAAACAACCAGTGTCAAACCACCATGAATGTTGAGGAATAAAAACCATGTTTGATTAAGACATTTATGACTTCAATACTTTTCTTAATAAGCCATGATTTAAATCCAGCACAATCCTTTCTCAAATGCTCAGTAGAACCACAGAAATGACATTTTTTAAGGTTAGTTTTTTTTTAAATTTAAGACCAGTGCTAGTGAAGGCAAGATCAGTCTTAACAGGTATAGCAGAATTGGAAGCTTGTTTCTTGGAACAAGAACCTGATTTAGTTGCAACTTTGCCAATCTTGAGTGTTGCAGATTTGCTTGTCCCAAAAACTTTCCCCTTGCATTTCCCATACTGCACCAGATTCAGTCTCAAGCTTACTTTCTTCATTCTCTCCTCCTCTTGACAGCAAGTGGAAATCAATTCATTGATATTCCATGTTTCCTTCTGAGTATTATAACTCACCTTGATCTGTTCATAATCATTAGGCCGAGAGTACAAGGCCAAATGAGCAAGGAATTGATCTGCAATGGCTACATCCATTGCATTGAGCTTGTTGGACAGATTGACAAGTTTAAGTAGATGCTATCGAATGCTTCCCACACCATCAAACTTAGCATTGATCAATTCGGAGAGATATGCCCCAGTTTCAGCTTTATCAGATCTTTTGTACTTTTCTTCAATCTTGGCCATGTATTGCTTTGCTAAGTCACAACTTTGAGTGCCATCTCTGATGTGTTCTTCCATGGAATTTTACATGATCAATAAGGACATTTGGTTAGCCCTTTCCCACTTGGAAAAATGTTCTTTCTCAGCAACTGTACTGGAGGTTGTTAATGCTAGTGGCTGAGTTTGAGCGAATGCAATGCTGAATTCTAGCATACCAAGATGCATTTCAATCTGTTGTTTCCAGGTCTTAAAATTGTTGCCATTTAACTTCTCAATGTTCATAAGATTGAGCATGTTAAAACCTGCCATTAGGGTATGTAAAGATTCATTAAGTTGTAACTAATGAATGAAAACTAAAATTCAATGTCACTCAAAAACTATGGATACAATCACACTTTTGAGCAAGAGATTGTCCATATAATCAAAAGTATGAATCTTATACATCTACATAGCCAAGTATAAACACCAAAATACATATAAAGTATTTCTTTGGAAAATGTTTTACTTGTTATTGCTTATAAATTGCGTACTGTTCTTCTTTATTGAAACTCATGAAATCAAAACAGTAGTCTTGTCACTTTGGTGATCTCTAATAAGTATTTCATGCAATCACTGAACAATACCATTATTTCTCTTAATAATACGACAGTGTGTTGCCATAAAAATGCACAGCAAGTATGATTATATATTTGATAGTCATGAAAGTCCCAAAACAAATAAAATTGAACACAGCACGATGAAAATGTGTTTATATCATAATCAAAACTTAAACCAGATGCTATCATCAAATTATGCAGCGGAAAAGAATTGCAGTAGTAAACATATGATTACAAACGAGTCCAAAATTAATGTTGAGTGGCTCTGATAGCACATGTAAACCTTTATATGTGGAACTGAAGTATAATCAACCTAATATTTGGACTACGTGTAGTGTAAAGGATTGGAGTGATTACACTGATACAAACTAATGAGAACACATAACACTTGCTGAGTTCGCCATAGAGATCAGGAAGCAAGGAACAATGTAATCACAATGAAACTAGGGTTTGCAGTAGCAGGTTTACTGCAAAAACTTGTAGCACATGAAGGCTGTGTTCTTCTATTCTCTGGGACTCGAGTATGTTCTACAAACGATGAGGGAATGTATCAAAATGAGCTGGTGTCCGGTAAGAGAGACCATGCAGCAGCTTTTGTCGCACAAAGCCATAACTGCTCCATCCATCATGGATGCAGTTATGCCCCGTTGAGTAGAGTTTGTAACCTACTCATCCTCTTGAGTTTGTGTGGTAGTTACTTCCCTCTTAAAGTGTTTTATCATGTTTAAAACACATATTACAAGTCCATAAATAATATAAGTCCATTAGATTTTCATAACATATACAATAACATGGTTTTGTTACAACTCACATCATTTGGAAAAACGTTACAGGAAAAACAGTCTTGGAAAACTTGGGATTCCATAAGCCCAATCCCATACTAGCGAACGACTCAAAACCGAGCCAAGTTGAAGCCGCACAATTCAACTCGATCAGAAATTATGGAAAATTAAATAAATAAATAATATTTTTCCATTTCAGTCGAATCCAGCACGAACAACAAGCCAGAAAGCTACAAGCTTGAAGCTTGAATCCCAATTTATTCATTTACTTAATCTTCTTTTTCTTTTCTCTTTTTCTTTTTTAAATTTTTATTTATATAAAACTAAAAACTTGTTTTCTATTATTTAAATATTTTCTATTCACATAGTAATATTTAATTAGATTTGTGGAATCTAATTATATGTCACATCAGCACATAACATAATTTTTAACAGAATTGTGACAGAATGATTACATTGATTTGAGACATCTAATTTCATGGACTACATTGATATTGTTCATTTTCGAAATTGTTCATTTTCTTAATCATTATCTTCTAAGAATCATTTATGTAATCAATCAAATCAAAAATTGTTTACTCATTTATATGTATCAAACAAATCAAAAGTTTTAATTATTCGAAAGTTTTAGTATCAACTAACAACTTTGTGATAAATTGTCTATTTATTTTATACATATAAATTGACTTAACAATATCAAAGTTAATTGATTTCTTACATAGATGATATTTGAACAATGATTAAGAAAAAAAAACTGTCCTAATTATAAAATATGTAAAAAAAAAAAAAGGGAGTTTTAATGAAAAATGCTTCTCTAAATATTTTTTTTCTTAACCAAAAGCACTCCAATAACTTTATTTAATAAAAAAGGCACAAGTTACATAGGTACAAAGTTTTTATGTTGGATTTTGAACCTCTTTTCATTAGTTTCCTTAAATATACGTTAACGGCAAACGAATGAACAAGGTAGCGCAGCCATAGGGTGGATGCAATGTTTCTCCATTAAGAATATACTCTCGGACTACGAAACCTCATATGTTTCATTGCATGTTACCCAATAGCTCACTCATCCCTTTCTTTGTCAAAACGAAATGGTGTGAAACCCTACAAACCCACAAAGGAAACTTTAGATACAAACCAGAATGCAGAAATAGAAAGAAAGAGGATTGCTTCGTGTACCCCAAAAGCCATTCTTTATTTTCTCTTCCATCATTTCTCCATCATAGTCTTTCGTAATAAAACCCTAAACATGGATCAGAATCGTCAATATTTTTCAAGCTCCCAAAACTAAACATGTCATCGAGTCCAACTCGTTCGAGAGACATTAACATTGACGATGGCACCACACCACCGTACCAGCCCTACTGGTGCTACCACTGCAATCGGATGGTGCGGATTGCCTCCAACAGCCCATCAGAGATAGTCTGCCCTCGTTGTTTCGGGCAGTTTCTCTCTGAGTTTGACATGTCGATTAGGCCTAGACTGCTCGTAGACTACACCAGTTTCGATCCATCCCCGGAAGCTCGTCTGCTCGAAGCACTTTCCCTCATGTTCGACCCATTCATGAGACCTTTTAACCGTGAATTATTTGACCCAGAGACCGATCCCGGAGGACGACGCAACCTTGAGCATGAGGGCGGGGGAACAGGTATAGGTACGTGCTCTTGAATTTTGAGAGTTAATTTATAGTTGTTCTTACATTATAGATATATATTTCTATCGATGTTATGAATGCCAACCAAATAAAGCCAATGCCAACAAATTCAATGGTAATCATTAATTATGAAAATCTTGCTCCATCAATAAATTTTTTTGACGGCTTAAAGTTTTTCCTTCTTAGGAACATATTTGGCCCAACGAGAGTCATTCCTTCTTGCTGACAAATTAAATTTTGACACATGTGCATAAAGTTCTTTTGTTTTATTGTTTGAATGAAATATTTTGTTATGTGTCAAAGTATGATTAATAATTATGTTTCGGCTCCTAACGTTTAAGAAACTAAACAGTCCATATGAATTTGCAATACTTTTATCTGATATTTGATACATTGCTTTGGAACAGAACCTGAAGTTCGAGATTTGTGGACAAACAGGAGACGGCGGAGGCGGCGCAACCGTAGCTTTGATGGTGGAGAAAACTGGGAACTAGAACCCGAACCCCGTACACGAAACCATCCCAGGACTTGGATTATTGTCCGGCCCGTCGATGATCCTTCTAATCCGGCGGGACCCACTTCCCAACCACCTGAAAACCCAATAATACCTGTTCCACGTGGAGTCGATCTAGGAAACTACTTTTTCGGGCCAGGCCTTCAAGGACTGATTGAGGAATTAACTCAAAACGACAGGCCTGGCCCGCCTCCAGTACCCGAATCCGCAATCAACGCAATACCAACCGTTGAAATAAGCGAGGCCCATTTGATCAACGACTCTTGCTGCCCAGTTTGCATGGAGGAGTTTAAGGTTGGTGGAGAGGCGAGGGAGTTGCCATGCAATCACATATACCACAGTGGTTGTATTATTCCGTGGCTGAGGCTTCACAACTCTTGCCCGGTCTGCCGGGTCGAGATTCCGGTATCTGGTGGTCGATTGGACGAGTCGGAGGGCTCGAATAGTGGCGGAGAGAGGCGTGGAAGGCGGAGTCGGTTGGGATCAGTGTGGCCATTTCGAGCAAGGTATCGTCGAGTCGAGCCACAAGGTGGTAATGCTACTTCTACCTCTGGAGTTGGTTAGTGTTAAATTATTACTTGTCTTATTTCATAAATTAAAAAAAGATTATGAAGTTATGAATTTTATACATAATTGTGATAACAGTGATTGATTTGTACTCCATATATTTTTAGTTTAAAGCATTGTACCTCCTCCCACTACAAAAATTAATAATACTATTGCAACTTCAATTTCTTCGAGTTAATAACTATTTCGTTTAGTGACATTCATCTCGTACTCTGTTCATCCAACGACGTCGAGAACTATTTCGTTTAGTAATAACTTTGTATTTTGATGCAGGTGATCCATGGTGGGGTTCTTGCACTATCCTTTAGCCCTTCATATGGCTGTTAATTACGCCAGACACCATTACATTGGCTTTTATTCCTCTGCATCCCTACTATCATACGCTCATTTCTATCTCTAAGGTAAGCAGGAAATTATCACACAAAGCTTGATCAAAATTTGGTTTAAAGCTGTTTGTGTTTTAACCGTAATGACACATTCTGCAGCAGCAATATGTTCCTTCAGATCACAATCGGCACTCAACACCGCAGCAAAACCTTAAACCTTCCACCAAAATACTGTTTCTAATGTTCCGATACTATTTGTTGGATACTGTTGTGAATGTCTTGTGCTTATGTAAATACTTGTATGAATAAAAACACTTATT
The DNA here is from genome assembly GCA_024362995.1 of Heteromeles arbutifolia. Lineage (NCBI taxonomy): Eukaryota > Viridiplantae > Streptophyta > Magnoliopsida > Rosales > Rosaceae > Heteromeles > Heteromeles arbutifolia. Next base: position 38,827,866 of record JANCRC010000001.1, on the reverse strand, counting down.
CATAAATTCATGTCATAATCCTACAGATAAGCCGTTCTGTAATCGGAAGACAACAGAGTGATGTGCCGAAGTAATGTCAATTGCGCTCGCCAGATTTTGTTACCAGCATTCATATATCGTAAACACGAAAATAAGCATAAACGAAAACATTAATTTTAGAAAGGAAGCATCTCATAATGGTTAAATGGTCACGTACCTGTTCTATCAAATGTAGAAAAGAGTTTTCAAAATATAGCAGAGCATACAATTGATACAAACTTGGAACAATTTGACTCTGCACTCTCTTGCAACGAAGAAGGGGAGAAAGAACTCAAACGCTCATCAGTACGTACGGTGTGGATGATGGTGCTTGCCAGCAGAAAACCCTTCGGTATATGCGGTGGATTTAAATATCATCTGCAATAAGAATGGTCTTGTGATTAGGGATTCGAACAATTGTTTCAAAATCTTATGAGAACTGGATGTACACTAATGAGTAATGACAGTAAAGAACATACGAACTAATAGCTCTTTAATAACTGGATAATAAATGCTTCATGATAAAACGTTCAAACAGAAATGTAAAGGGTAAAATGCGGTTTAACCCCCTTAACTATTACCCCAGTTGAAATTGACTCCCTGAACTATTTTTTTGGTAAATTGACCCCCTTAACTATTTAAAATCAGCCAATTAACCCCTTGCCGTTAGATTCTGTTCATCATTCCATCAAATTCAAGGGCAAATTAGTCATTTCATCATCAATTCTTACTTGTTAATGATAACCAACAATAAAATTATGACATGGAGACACAAAATAATGTGTAAAACATATAGCATAATAAGAAAACATAAAAAAATCGAACGTTTACATAGGACCATTTCCCATTGTCATTACATATTATTTTGTGTCCATATGTCATAATTTTATTGGCGGTTATAGTTAACAAGTACGAATTAATGATGGAAAGACTAATTTGCCCTCAATTTAACGAAATAGTGGATGGAATTTACCGACAAGAAGTTATATGGCTAATTTCAAACAGTTCAGGGTTAATTTACCAAAAAAGTAGTTCAGGGGGTCACTTTTAACTGGGGTAATAGTTCAAGGGGTCAAATAGCAGTTTACCCAAATGTAAAACACTTACAAGGGTTCTCTCAAAATCTTCTCGAAGTCGACTTCTGATGTTATCTGATACCTTAGTTCCCAATTGTCCTTCATGTTTCTTAATAGTCTCCTCAGTGATCTGTATAACTTGACTTCATGAGCCGACTAAACTAATGTTAAAGTTGAAACTGGAGATAACCGTTGTATTGTACTAACCTCTGAAAGCAATAGAGAAGATGTTCTATCGAGTAAATCTTCAACCAAACTTCCAACATCTGTTACGGTCTTTGACACATTCACACCATTGACCCGTTTGTCCTTAGTATTTTTTGCACTACTGGATGGCTTAGAAGAGACTGCATCACGAAAGAATATTTTCTTGGTTAACAAGAATAAAAAATGGGAAGGCCCTTTTTAACACATCGACAATCCCCAAACAAGAATGCTAATCTCTCTCTAAAAAATTAATCATAAACGAGCTAGTTAAATGTAGAAAGTACCATAACATCATGGCAACTTATGCGGACGAAAATTACTCATCACCGAACTATATTAGGAAAATTTATCGTGGAATCAACTCTCATTTTATTTCTATATATCTGCACTGAGTTCACTTTCACATGATAGTACCTGTACTTGCTGTTGATTTGTTAGCCACAGAAATTTGAATTTCTACATGACCTTTTGAGGAAGTTGCTGGTTGTGGAGGGTCTGGCAACACTGTGGAACCAGACGGAACAAAGCATGCAAGATCAGGTGGTTGATCCTTTCCAACCGATGGGTTAGCCTGCATGAGACAAATAATGTTTGACAAAATGATCTAGTGTTCCTTACTTTGGTTGACAAACATAATTCTCATTACCTCCAAGTCAACATATGCGGGGTCTCTCCCAATTGATTTTAGAAACTTGTCAAGATCATGGGTATTAATTGCTGGAAACAGAAAATATTGACATGGATCACGGGTAAACTCATTGAGAACAATAACATACAAAATATGTATAGTGATTGCAGAACACAATTTTTAACTAAGATGCGGAGGGAAATGAGTATAAACTAAGTCAATAAAAGATGCCAGAAAATTGAAAAATCTTGACGAACAACACAGCTTTTTTGAGTAAGACACTAAAATCTTGACACAACATATAATGATAGCAATGTAAATTCTTTTCGAGGATGAAAATCATAAATCAAGTTGAATTTGTTCAGTTGCAGACAAGATAATACAAACAAAACAAAATCCATTACAGAGAATCTAAAGGCTCATGTCAGGCAGGCACAAACACGCACGCATAACACTTTAAGATCACATCCAATTATTTAGCATTGTTCTCAAATATATTGAAATATAAAAATGTTAGTCCACATCTTTTAAGAGTTTTAGAAAATTGAAATTCTCTAGACGAGAAAGCGACGGGTAATATTCTTTTATCTTGATTCTTTTACATCATTCGCAACATTTTCCAATCCCTTACACTAACACTGCTAAAATATCAATGCATGTCCAACTCAAGAGCCTTATTATTCGTCGTGCTTTCGTACTAACAATGTTCAACAACTTAGTAACAAGATGTCTGATCTTATTATTCCAGGAACTCTCAACAACTGATGCCTGATTAAACACACTAATCCACAGAAACACAAGTGTGCATGCATACAATACAGATGCACACCTGCATAGTCTTTGTTGACAAAACATCACTAAACTGAGTAACATTGATTCTGTATACTGTGTTACCAAAATTCCATAGCTCTAGAATTATTGGCACAACCATGCTTCTGAAGACATTATTGTTCAACCAAGTTAAATAATACGATAAGAAAAGCAGATTTACAATTGAAAGTGGTGATCCTTTACCTAGACTATTCCAAACCTATCCCAAATGACAACAATTCCTCAAGGTAATTGCGAGCATTTAACTTGTAACATTATGCTCATGCTATACCCACGAGAACACACACTCTAGATAAGACTATTCAGATTAACAGTCAGGTTTTAGGTTTATAAAAATGACGAATCCACAACTAAACTATTAAGTAACATAAAACTTCAGGAGAATTTGCCTGTTTGGTATTCTACTTGAATCCAACTTTTTAAATTCAAAAACAATTTTCAAGTTTTAGGTCTTAAAAACTTGTTTGGTAGGACTATTTTCAAAAACTAAACTCAAGACTAACTCAAAAATATAGTCTATTCTCTAAAAACACAAAAAGTGAGTTTTTAGAGTTTTTAAACTTAAACTCACTCCTTTCTTTTCCCTCCCTCCTCCCCTCTCACTCCAAAGCTCTCTCTCTTTTATTCTCTCTCTCCCCCTTCTCTTTTTTTTACCTTTTTCGTCTCTCCTCCAACCCGCTCTCTTCATTCTCTCGGTTCTTTCTCTCACTCCTCTTCCTCTCTATCTCCTCTGATCCTCTCACTTCTTTCTCTTTCCTCCAATCATCTCTTACTTTCTTTCCTCCTCTCTCCTCTTTCTCTCTCGACCCACTTCTTTTTTTATCTCTCTGTCCAGTTTAAGTTGTAAGATTTAAAAATTTTAAATCGCATACCAAACAAGTTTTTGAGTCTTAAAGAAAATTGTTTTCAAGAAAAATTCTTAAGAAATGTTTTAAAAAATTATAAAAAATTTCAATTAGGATACCAAACAAGCCCTTAAGTACACAGAGAATTTTCAACAGAAGAGATAAATATATCATTTCCTACCAATGAAACCCTTATCACTTACAGATCGACATGTCATTCGACAATGGGTGGAAGAAGCACCGCTCCTGACTTTTAAATTTTTGATCTAACAACAGAGAGACATGGCTTCACAAAAAGAAAAGAAGGCAGAATAAGCATAAGAGAATTCACAGAAGAAAAATACATATGAAAGGAAACGGATTGCAGTATCAAAATGTACAGGCTAAATAGCATGAATTCTGGTGAAAATATAATTGTTTCCACCACCTAAAAAGGATGGTGACAATTTATTTTTCCGTAACATCAAAATGGTCAGAACTATTCAGTCAGTTGTTGATCAAATGTGAAAAACATAGGGTAAACAGCATCAATCACATGATAAGGAGTAACTGATTTAAATCATTTCAAAAGGTAAGTAAAGTAATTAAGTTCGAGGGCATGAGTAACAACTTATAACACATGATTAGAAAATTAAGAAAACCAATTATTTATTTGAATATATTAACTAAATGAAAGAGAGTACCGTGCAGATTCATTCACCAGGGAAAAAGGAGTAACACATCCCAGAGGCACCTTGCAACAAGAAACATAATCAGAAGGGAATCACATATACAACAATTTTTTAAATAGCATAATCTCTTTTGTGTTTTTTATAAACATATGAAATAGGGTAAATTACATTTTACCCCCTCAGGTTTGGGGTCGATTTCAATTCCTTACAACATCTTTAAAACATTTCAATTTCATACATTTACTTATCATTTTATTTCAATTTCATACATCTGTTAGAAAATTTGTTAAGCAAACTGTTAAGTGATGGCGTGTCTAATAAGGGGTCCCCATTTGTGCTGACATGGCTGCCACATTTATGCCATGGGGCTAAACACTTCATAAAAAACTTAAAATATTAAAATAATTAATTAAAAAAAGCAAAAGAAAACAAAAAAGCCAAAACCCAGTTCGTCTTCCCCACCCGCAACCCCCAAACAACCCTCCCTCCCTTCTCTCTCCACGGCTGACACCCCCGCAACCCCCCATGCCATCACGAACCTGACCGACGAGATCTGGGCGATCGTCTTGCGGTTCGACGAGATCTGGGTCTCCTCGTAGACACGTGGAGTGCTCAAGATCTTCTTGGAGAATGTGATCTGTGATGCTGTGACCTACATTGAGCACACCAAGAGGAAGACAGTGACCGCGATGGACGGGGAAGATGGGTGGGGATATCAGACGGGGAAGGTGGACAGAGAAGATGGTTTGGACGGAGAAGGGAGAAAGGGTGATGGGTGTGTAGGAGGGGGAAGGGGAAGAGCGCCATAGGAGAGAGGTGGAGATGGAGGAAGAGAGGGAGGAGTTGCAGAGAGGTGAGGGGGAAGGAAGGGGATCTGGGTGTGCATATGGGTTTTTTTTTTTTTTTCAATAGAGTAAATTATTATAATATTTTAAATGCATAAAAAATTATTTTTTTTCCACATGGCACAAATTTGGCAGGCACGTCAGCATAAATGTGGCAACCACATCAGCTCTTAACGGATCAATGGATGAAAAATGTAACGGATGTATTATATTGAAATAAAATAGTACTTGAGGTATGAAAATGAAACGTTTTGAAGATGTTGTATGAGGTTGCAATAGATCTCAAACCTGAGGTGGTAAAGTGTAATTTTGAAATATAGTCCAATAATTTTGAAAGTATCAGGTAAAATGCCAAAAGATTATCAGTAATCAAAGAATTAACATCGTATCTAATTAGATTGAATTGACAGTTTACGGAGTATTAGCATATGCCAACCTGAAGTATTTCTCCAAGTGCTTCTTCAGGAGCCATTCTCAAGCCACCTTTTCCCAAACCAAGCCTCACAGATAGAACTGCTCAGCTTTCAAGTTGTCGATAAAACTCATAAGTATTCATACAAAGCCACTAGCTTGTGACGTTTCTAAATGCTAATACATAACAGAGTGACCAGAATTAGGAATGCATGCATACCTTTCAGATCTACTTTAGTATCTGCCAAAGCGGAAACAATGTAGAACCTACTTTTCTTGTCCTGCATTTATAAAAGAAAAAGCAACTATAGATGCTGAGCTACATGGTGAAAAATGGGAAAAGATAAAAAGAAGGCAGAATTTAGTATTATGCAATGTGAATGCTGTTTCCCAAACCGCCGGAATACGATACCTTCAAGAATAAATTTTTACTTAGTCCACCTCCCAGATGCCCAACATATTTGGCCTGATGAAAAAAAATCATATTCTTGCTTCAGAACATGCATTTAATCGACAAAAAAAGATAGAACATAACTTGTTCCCATATTCTTTTATCTTCTTTTACCTGGGCTTCAACTGTCAGAACAACAGGATGTTCATGGTGGGAAAAATCGACTTGTAGCTCCTAATAAAGCCAACAGCATAGGTTAGTTTCAGGAAATTAAAGAGATGCAGCAGTAAAATTCGAAAACCAAGGCAATACTCAGCAATGCACGTACATTCTAGGTTTGGAAATTTTCTTCAATAAATTAGAAAAAACACCCTTAGTATAAGTTTTATACAAAAACACATAAAAGCTCAACTGGATAGGGAAAAAAAATACCCTGAGCAATCCACTTGTCGTGTTCTAATTGATTCTTAGTTCGAAATTCCTTCGGTGCCCTTTTCCCGTAAATCAGTAGAATACTTTTCTAAGGCATTGGGTTTGAAGTGTTTTTTGGTTAAGTGTAATGTCGCCGAGGGTTTATATGCGAAATGCGGTAAAATAACTTTTTAGTTCACAAGCTAAAGCAAATGCACATCAATATATAAGCCCCAGAATAGTTGCTGCACCAAGAATTACGAAAGACCTTCAATCAACAACATGTATATATAGATACCACTCCAAGCTATAGATTTGTTATGATGGTTAAAGAAAGGCATGAATTGTAATAACAACTTTCAATATTCATCGCAAACAAAGAATACCCAGATCACATAAAACATAAAGAATCGAAATTTCACTAGAATTTTGAATTCTGACACAAATCAAAGAAAACCCAGATCAAATTTAATAGCAAGCAACTGTTCAGAGAGAGAGAAGGTGAAACCTTTAAGAGGGCAAGCAACTGTTCCTTGGAGAGACCCATGAGTGTTTCAGTACTGGTTTTGCAGAGGCAGAGGCAGAGGCAGAGGCAGAGGCAATATTGAAAGAGTGGGGGCAGATAGAAGACGGCGATGAGACGCAGAACCGGATTGTGTGCTTCAATTTGGAGGCTTTCTTCTCGCTTTCGGAACCCGAGAAAGTAATTTGGTGCTCTTCTACTCGGCCGTCGAGATTTTCTAATCAAATGGGTTCCAGAGTTGGATCAGATTTTAGGCCTCATAAATAAGTGATGGGCTTTTCTCTAATACCACGTTTACTAACTCGTAATCGGAATCGGTCGGAATGGGAATAAGGAATCCGATTCTGATTACAGATTATACATGTGATTACTAAAATTGAAAGGAATCAAAAGTGCATGGGGCCCACACAAAAAATGGAATCCAATTCTTGAAATTGGAGGATTTGGATTCCCAACATATATAAGGTATTTAGATTCCGGATTGCCCAAGCAATCGAAATGATAATTTTTTTCCCTTTATGCCCTCACTTACTTTCATTATTTCCAAGATTATCCTTTTAATCCTAGACTTAAAATGCTCCTAATAATTTCTTTTCATGTCCTTCTAGCTCATTAAGCATAATTCTATCTCATTCACATTATGCACAAAATTTAGATATTAAAGTCAATACTTAAATTTATAAAAAAAAAATCAACCAAATCATTTTAGTATGTCTATGAAATAAAAAAGCAATTTAATTTTTTCTTACCATCATATACTATATCAAATTTTATTAAAAAAAAGTATATAAAATATTTGATTTGAGACAAGGGCATTTTAGTAATCATACTGGTTTATATTCCGATTCTGCTGAATTAGTAAACAGCTTTATGGAATTGTTTTCCGATTCCAGACAGTTTTAGTAAACAACTTCAACATGAATCTGATTCTGATTCCACCTCATTTCAATTTCTCCTCAATCTAGTTCCTCCTCAATTCAATTCATCTCAATTTGATTACGGATTAGTAAACGCACTATAAAAGAAATGATATCATCTATTTGGAAAACAAAGCCCACAGAGGCTGAGTCAAACTCGGCCCATTGGTGATTGGGAGTGAGTGAGATTCATAGAAAAATGATTTTCGTGAACTCGTTTATTTTTTTTTGTATATTTTTGTTTATTTAGGTCATTTCTTCTTTTTTGACTTATTCAATTTAAAGGATAAAAATTAAACCCAGCAAACAAGTATCCAATGACTGTATGTACCCATTTATTTTAATACAGCTATAGTAAGTTGAATTACACAATATCAATATTAATACCATTTATCTAGAAGCGTGCATGTACCACCACGTTTACCACCATCATATATAACACATTGGAAACCCATAAAAAACCCAATGGTTTAATTTTCACGGTATACCATGTTAGAAATTATATATTATAATTAATATTATAATATTTAATTTTTATATGAATGAAAAATAAGAGTCGTGTCATAGTTGAATTCAAATTCATGAGTTGTGTCTGTTCGTTGGAACTTTAGGCAACAGTCACAATGTTTCAAAAAGGGTGGTTTGAGTTCTATATAAACTCAAACATCCCACATATCCAATAAATCGAAGGGAAGAGTTTTCTCCAATGTCTTAGTAAAAATCCGAGTCGTGTCTTGAGAGTACGAAATATATGAAGTTCGCCAAAGTCCGAAGATTGAAGTGCTTTGACTTCGGATTATAGATTGTTGAATCCTGGGAGATGGACGCCTATCGAACTACAAACACAAGAGTAGGGGCGAAATTCTATCTTTAGGACATTGCATTTATGCAAGCCTCAATCTCCGAGTTTGTCAGTATTTCTAACTTTATCTCTAGTTGTTTATATTAATCTCATATACAATTGATGTTGTGAATTTCTTTATGATTATTATGATTGGAATTATATTGTTATTTAACATACCAAATATAACTAGGAGCGTGCAGATAAATTAGATGCGTGAAAATTACTTCCCTAACTAAATCATATCACTTTTCTTATATTGTGGTTGGATGGAATACTATGTTGGTAAAATTTATATTTTCAAGCTCATGTATTTTGTAATACAATATGACTCAAAGCTGTTGATCAATCGAAACACAAAATGTATGATTACACATTTGAATGTCAAAATGTAAGTGGTAACATGTCCACTCATGCTACAATTCTTTCCTTTTAGTCCTTCCAACTTTGGAGTAACATGTATATTGATCTCTTTTGTGATAAAATTGGAGAAGAAAAAAATCTCGCTACTAAAGGTAGAGTAAGTTCTAGTGTAGATCACCTACTCCACCTCCGGTAACAAGTCCTTCTTCACCAACTCTGCTTATCCTCGAATTACAAGTAATGACTTTCTATAAACTTAGGGATAGGAAATGGCGCATTAGGTGTCTTCTTTGGGCTGTGTATATGGTTTCAATTGTCGAAAACCCTCAAAGCATTGTCTTCTACATCGGACAACATCCTCTTTCAGTCTACTGTGTGCACTTTCTTGCTTAAAACTCAGTTTACATTTTGATATTTTTTAAGGGACGATCAAAGTGTTCGATATATAAATTGTCTCAAGGCCGCTAAAGTAGGTAGATGGTGGTGTTATACGCTCCCACCAAAAAAATTCATGAATTCGCAATTAGGTTAAGCTCGAAAAGCTACTTACTCAACTTTGATTCATAATACGAATATTTACTCGGATTATAAAATTCTTAGAGTGCTAAGAATACCTCTCAATGTTTTAACGCATATCTCTAATAATTTTGTGTCATAAATCTTAACAGTGTGTAACATGATTCAAATGGTAAGCATACGAGATCAGAGGCCAAACTTCAGTTTAAACACGACTCAAATGGTAATAAAATCAAGACTTCAACAAAACCCCTGGGATTGATTCTCGAAATCTAAATAATAGATGATAGGATTTTTACCACCCGTAAAAATAGGGATAAAAACACTTAAAAATACTTGCAAGAAAACAAGGTAATTATAGTATAAACTGCTCAAGCAATGTCGTTTTCCACAGAAATTGAATGAATAATTTGTGTTTAAAGCCAACTCTTAGTTAATTATTTAAAACAAAGTTTGGAAAATGTTGATTTTAGAATTTAGTATAATAAAAACGAATTTAAATAAAAACAATTAAATAAATCAACTAGAAAACAATTTAAAGAGACACTAGGTTCCGCCGTCACCTTAACAATCCTACGTAAGTCTTCCACTTACTTATGGATACCCATGCATATTTCGAAAGTTAGGTTTTCCTAATATATGTCCTACTTGGAACCTTTAACATAGAATTTATATCTAACATGCAACACATCCTGACGTTCAGATCAAATATGAACATGAAAGACTCATTAAGTTTTACGAAAACCGTTTGAAAAACCATGCAACCCTTAAGACGTGGTGTTCATCGTAAGTGAAATTACAATTATTAACCACAAGAAGCCAGCGCCAATTTCAGGGAACCTTCCGACCAAAACTGCATCAAATTACTTTTCTAAATATCTTAATGGTCGCGAATCACTAAGACAATTAGATAGTTTAAAACGGTGATTAATAATTCAAAACATGCATGCATAATATCATAAGTAAATTGAAAATAAACCACATATTCTTGCTAAGGCTCAAGGCTTCGTCCTAGCAAAAGAAACTAGTTACGAACAATCATAAAACAAAATATTATTGAGAATAAGGATAGAAAGCACCTAGAAAATAAACTTGAATTGTCAATCCAAAATAGTGCGTGCGTTCTCCTCATTCCCCCTTCCTTTTTTCTAACCCTAATGGCTAAATATCTTTATTTATACTACTACAAAATAAAACCCTAAAAGGTCTTCTAAAAACTAGGAAACGCAATAGAATAAGATAACTAAGAAATACATTCCTATTCTAACTTTGAGAAATCTGCCTAGCCACAAATCAGCCACGTTTCTGGATCTTTAGCGCTCAAAAAAAGCTCAAAACAGCTAGAATTTAAGCTTGAGATGTCCTGAACATAATTGTAGAAGGCGTCAAACCCAAAAGACATCATCTTGGATGCCAAAAAGCCCAAATAAACCCAAATGCGCAATAAATGGGAAGGTTTGAACGCAATCTAACCGTGCTTTGCGCGACAAACATCTGCTATTCATTGCGCAAAGTCATCTTACCCGCCGAACATAGCATCGCGCAATATATTTAGCGACGAATGGAATGATTGTAATTATAAAGTGACAAGTGGAGGTGACACGTGGATTTTTGGACAAAAATGACAAGATTACCCTTGAGGCACACCGGGATTTCTACGCACAAGCAGCAAACAATCATCCCTCAATCAAGGTCAAAAGTGGTCAAAATAGGTAATTATTCAAAACCTATTTCATCCATCCTTATAAAATCATCCCCACAAGGTAACTCCTAAACTATTTGTTTCAAATTATATTAATTGGCTAATTAATTAATTAATTACTCAATTAATTTATTAATTAGCTAATTAATTGTGAACTACACCCAAAAAACCACTAAAGTGGCCAGTTCCTATCTCTCCCAAAGGGGCCGGCCACACTCTATATATACCACCCCATTTTTCTCCAAAAACCTAAGTTCAACACTCTTGTAAAATTCTCCAAATTCTCTAAACACTTTTCCCTCAAATTCTAACTTTGGCATCAGAGGTTCTTCGGCCAAAGCCCCCCCTCCCCCAAAATTCATCGTGCTTTCATTGAGAGTCTTGATCAAACGCTTGTAGAAGACTCTCGCATTCAAGGTTTTTCGTTTTCTTGTTCATTTGTAGATTTTTCATACGTTCTTATTCTTGAAATTTTTTCTAAAAATTCTTTGATAAAATTTAAAAGAAAAGTACAATGGCAAAAGATTCGGAAATCTCAACGAACGAAAATTCCAACGTTCAAGGATTAGGACCACGACGATGTACAAGGCTCAACACAACAATGAGTGGAGCGGCACCACCCCAACGGGGCACCTCCATGGCAACCACCACGGCAGCCACCCTCAGTAAGGCTCACGACACCACAACCACGGCCCAAGCCGTGCCATTCAAACCCGCATGGGCCCAAGCCCAAGGCGAGACGGCCCGAGCCACTCAAGCTAGCCGTGAGCCCAACGCGTTACTAAGCCGAGCCCTAGCCTCGCACCCACGTGAGCCACACGCCGAGCAGCCCACTCCCATGGCTCAGCTTGCTCATGCGGCCCAGCCTGTTCCCGTGGCCTTCCAAGCAGCCCAAGATTGGTTCAATCATCCCGGCTTCAAATTTTTGGGCCTACGATCGAACTGGGGCATTTTCACCATATTTCTCAGCGGATTTGACATTTCCAACTCAAATCTCGCGTCCGGAGCCTACTACACTTCAATTGCTCAAGGAGACGCATTCTTTCCTAGCTCTTCCAATCCGAATGGCGAACAACACTTGTCTCGACAAGTCATAGAGTTAACAAGCGCCCTTGCATAACAGACGACCTTGGTGAATCAGCTCTTGCAGCGCACCGAAATCCAACGTGCCCCGGACGAGGTGTCTCGAAGTAGGACAAGGGCAAACGAGGAACCTCTCCAGCGGCATTCTGGCAAGCAGCCACTCGACCAGCCACGAATCGAGCGTTCGGGCAGTATACACTCCCGATTAGGCCCCCAAGATAGTGTATTCTCTCGTCTTAGCATGCGAAGGAGCGTGCACTCTCAACTAAGCCCGCGGACGAGCATACACTCACAGTTGGGGCCACACTCCGATAATCAACATGAGTAGCCTTCTAGGTAAAGCGTTCATTCGCGGTTAGGCCTGCAAGGAGCATTCTCCACATCACATTAGAGTAGGCAGCACAATGGATGAAGAGAAACAGTCACTCAATCCGGCTTAAGTTCAACCGGCAGCCTGCGAATAATTCATTCGGCTTAAGTTCAACCGCTGCCATGGCATAGACGAGCCGAGCACATAGAAAAACAACCTAGACCAGTAGGTCAAGACTGGGGGCAGCCAAGAGCTCCGCTAACCCAACAAAGGCAAATTCAAGAAGAGGTAGAGAGGCTCTTAAACTAGCAATTGTGTGATTTCTAACGTAACGAAATGGCCAATGAAGAACTACGACGAGACATGACCAACATGAGCAGGTCACCCTTCATGGACGAGATCGAGCAGGCAGAGCATCCATGCAAGTTTAGCATGCCACATTTCACATCATTCAAATGAGATGGAGATCCGAAGAGGCACTTGAAGCATTACCGAAGCACAATGGTCCTTTACTGTAACAACAATGCCCTTATGTGCAAGATATTCACCACCACTTTGCAAGGCGAGGCGCAAAATTGGTTTCACACCCTATCGCCACGATCCATCCGGAGTTATGACAATCTTTCTTTGGTTTTTACCAAAGAAAACTCATCTTACCGCTCGATCAAGAAAAAGTCTGACCACTTGTTTAATGTGAAGAAGAACCTAAATGAGTCGCTCCGCGACTACTTGAAGAAGTTCAAAGCAGAAAAGGCAAAGATAATCGGATGCGACGACTCAATAGCAAATGCAGCCTTCCAAAAATAACTCCCAACAGACCACCCATTGTTCGGAAAGTTGATCATGAAAGAAGATCTAACCCTGGCAGACTCTTTCGCTTTAGTAGAGAAGCATGCACTTTGGGATGAGGCTCGGTAAGCAGACAAGGCGCTCGAGCAGCGTCAAAAAGAGTCGGCAAAAGAAGGAGGACGGGAAGCAGTCCGAAAAAGCAGCAGGAGGCCAAGCGTAGGGACCGATCCATGACCAAGGAAGGCCCGATGACCAAGAACTACTCTAAGTTCTCGATCCCAATCCACCAAATCCTTCGCAACATCAAGAATGAGCCATGGTTCAAGCTGCCGAAACAATCAAATGGAGATACTTCCAAGTTGGATCACACCAAATATTGCGCATTCCACTAAGGACCCGGTCACACAACCGACGATTGTTACACTTGGGAGAACTACCTGGAGAAGGTCGTGAAAGAAGACAAGATCGATAGATACTTGGACAAGCCAGCTGTGCAGCCTAGAAATAACACAGACGACGACGAAGAGCCACTAACCAAGACAATTCGAATCAATGGCATCTTCGCCAAATCCGAGCACTTGGGGGCCATCAACAACTCAAAAAAGAGAAAGATCCAGCTGGCTCTACTAGTCTCACAGGTCCAAGCAGTCGACACCCAACCTGGACCCATCATTGGCTTCACCGAGCAAGATACAGAAGGCGTCGATTTCCTACACGATGACGCACTCGTAGTATCTGTCCAACTAGCTCATGCTATAGTCAACAGAATGATAGTTGACAACGGAAGTGCGGTCAACCTACTTCAACTCTCAGTAATTCAGATGATGGGCCTAGAAAGCACAATCATACGCCGAGCGGAGGTACTTACCGAATTCAACAGACACACCTCGACTGCCATCGGCCACATCACACTTGACGTGAAAACACCGCCAGTTGTCTCAAAGCAGACGTTCACGATCGTAGACGACCCATCTCCCTACAATGGTTGATCAAGCTGGATGCCGTCATTTCTGTCAAGTATCAAAAAATTTAATTTCACATCCCGAGAAGAGGAGTTGGAGAAATCAAGTCTGACAAGGCCACATCTCGACGATGCACTGTGCAAGTATTGAAGGAATCAAAGAAGAATACCCTTACCCCTGTAAAGGCTATTGAGGTCCGAAAGGACGAAGAAGCTACCAAATAGCAATTACAGCAAGCGGATCAAGAAAATAGTGCCCAAGTAGATGAGATAAGATGGAAACCCGAAGACAAATTGAGGGTTTACGTTGACTACACCAACCTCAACAAAGCATGCCTAAAAGATCCTTATCCGCTTCCCTGAATTGATCTATTGGTAGATTCAACTTCTGGGAACCAGCTACTTAGCTTCTTGGACGCATACTTCGGCTACAACCAAATAGCCATGTATGAGCCCGACAAGGAGAAAACCATATTCGTGATCGAGCGAGGCACCTACTGCTACAAGGTCATGCCTTTTGGCCTCAAGAACGCGGGAGCCACTTACCAAAGGTTAGTTAACACGATGTTCAAGAAACAAATTGGAGTAACCATATAGGTCTATGTCGACGACATCATGGTGAAGGGCAAGCAGCGGTCAGACCACATCGGCAATCTGGCATAAATTTTCAACATCTTTAGAAAGTATGAAATGAAGCTCAATCCCACCAAATGCACATTTAGAGTATCTTCAGGTAGATTCTTAGGGTACCTAGTAACCTAACGAGGAATCAAAGCACATCCCAAGAAAATTCGAGCGATCCTAGAAATGAAATCTCCAACCACCTTGAAGGAGATCCAAAACTTGACCGGACGAGCAACCGCCCTCAACCACTTTCTTTCGTTGTCCACCGATAGATGCAAGCCCTTTTTCAAGGCCATCAAGAGGGCACAACGAGACAAATGGGATGAAGAGTGCAAAAGAGCTTTCCAAGACCTGAAGAAGTACCTCACATCAACTTCTTTACTATCCAAGTCGGAAGCAGCGGAGGACTTACACATCTACTTGGCAGTCTCAGAAGTAGCAGTGAGCTCTGCCCTTATACGAGAAGAGTTGGGGGCCCAACTGTCGGTATTCTACGCTTCTAAAGCTCTTCTCGATGTGAAAACTAGATACCCGAAGATCAAAAAATTAATTTTGGCGCTAGTTGTTGCGGCTCGGAAACTTAGACCATCCTTTCAAGCTCATATAGTCATCGTCATGACTCAATATCCTCTACGATTAATCCTACATGGTCCGGAACTTGGCCAATACGATCTAGTTTTCCGACCTCACATGGCGATAAAGGCCCAAGTACTTCATAGCAGAATTCACGCCTATCTTAGGCAACGCAACATAGCGACCCAACGACACCTCGGAAACAGCCGAGCACTCCCTCGCCACGCCTTCTCCACTGGATGGATACTTCTGGCATTTGCATGTCGACGACGCATCCAACTACAAAAGCTCGGGAACAGGTATGATCCTTGTCACCCTACACAGTTCGATGTTTGAACAAGCGATCACTCTAGGTTTCAAGGCATCCAACGATAAGGTAGAGTACGAGGCCCTACTAGCAGGCCTCCAAATGGTAAAAGACTTGGTTGTGAAAAAGCTAGCAATTCATTCTGATTCCCAACTAATCACCAGCCAAATTACTGGGGAGTACATGGCAAAACATCCTAAGATGACACAATACCTAGAGAAGGTGCGCAAGCAACTTAAGGCACTTCAGACTTATACTCTTACTCAAGTTCTGCGGGTAAACAACGATCACGCAGATGCATTAGCCGGCCTCGGCTCTACCCTCGACCACCAACTCAAACGCTCTACCCTGGTGGAGTATCTAGACAAGCCAAGCATAGAGGCGGAGCCGACAGTCGAAGTGTCATAGGTTAGTATAACTCCTAACTGGAAAAGTTCTATTATAGACTACCTGGTCAATGACACACTCCCCACGGAAAGATTGGAGTCTAGAAAACTCCAAATAAAGGCAGTACGCCATTACATGTGGAATGGCATTCTCATTCGAATATCCTACACCCGACCACATCTTCGCTGCCTAGCATTTCCTGATGACCACGAAGGTGTTTGTGGAAATCATTTTGGAGGCCGATCTTTAGCACAGAAGGCTCTTAACGCAGGCTACTACTAGTCTACCATGCACCAAGATGCTAAGGAGTTAGTACAAAAGTGTGACCGTTGCCAACGCTACAAGCTGGTACCAGCACTGCCTGCCAACGAACTACATTCGCAGACGAGCCCTTGGTCGTTCGTGCAGTGGGCAATCGACCTGGTAGGACCAATGCAGCCCGCTACTGAGGGAAGAGGCATGATGATTATGGCAACCGATTACTTCACCAAATGGGTAGAAGCAGAGCCCATAACAACCACGACTCAGACGGACATAGAGCGCTTCATCTAGAGGAACATCATTTACCGATTCTGCATCCCTCAATTCATCGTCACCGACAACGGCTCGTAATTCGTGGGCAAAGATTTGGCGAAGTTCTTCCAAAAGTATGGCACCAAGTAGCACATGTCCATGCCAAGATATCCTCAAGGCAATGGGCAGGCAAAAACATCCAACAAGATGATCCTCGACTGCCTCAAGAAATCCCTCACTGACAAAAAGGGAAAATGACCAGACGAACTCCTCAGATGTCTATGGGCATATCGCACCACCAAAAGACAACTAACCAGTGAGACTCCTTTCTTTTTGGCATTTGGTTCTGAAGCAATCATTCCTCTCAACATTATCGTGCCAAGTATCAGCACTCTACTGCCAAGCATTGAGTATAATAGTAAGGAGATGGCCATAAGCTTAGATCTGGCAGATGAGAAGCACGAACAAACCATCACCTGTATCACATCCTACCAGCAGCAGCTCCTTTCCAGCTACAACAAAAGGGCCAAGATCCAGCAGTTCCAACCCGGAGATCTAGTCCTAAGAAAAGCCTTTATCACTGTCCACAGAGAAGGCTCCAAAAAGATGGATCCCATATGGGAAGGTTAATACAAGATCAGCAAAGTAAGCGGCAATGGTAATTACACCCTCGCCACCATAAACGACAAAGAGATAGAAAAGCAGTGGACCACCTACAATTTGAGGAAGTACCATGTGTGACCTCCCGCTACATCAAAGCATGAAGAACTCAAGCATCTCAACGGGCACCACCTCATAAGTTAAGGATTATCTAGTTATTATGCAGTCTCTACTTTACAGCTAAGTTTTCGTTCGTTTTACTCATTTTTCAATAAGGAATTCAGAAGTAATTTACAACTTGGCTCGAGTACATGTCTACAACAACTGCTCACTTCTGCACTTCAAAAGAAGATTGTGACCTTCTTAGGGACTCATCGTAAAAATTGCACCCCCGGATGGACCAACCATGCTCTCCAGTGTGAGAGGGTAAACCAATTCCCCAACACCCATATGGGTCTGCTCTCCAAAATGGGAAGATAAACTCTACACTTCGAATATCCACACGTGGATAAGCCAGGTTGCCCTAGTATAACTAGATGCATGATGGTTTGCACCGAGATTCCTGGAAGTAGCCACAATTGTCTTTTTCAAAGCTTAGCTAACTGAAGGGTTTTGGGTCTCTTGGCCTAATCCGCGAGGAACAGAGCCCTAGAAACAGAGGGGGCACATAACGCAGTACGCCCTATGGATGGCTGCCCTAGAACGCTAAAGCTATTACCGAGTGCACTAAGGTAGCCTACGATTTTCGGAAGACTGCCTACGGCTTGCCCTTCAAGCATTAAAACCACACTAGACTTATACAACCACACATTCTTATGAAAGGTTAGACAAGCTAACGTGCATATACGAAGCTTTATCCATTGCCAACGTGCTACGTAGTCGATAAGCTTCACCTCTGCCAAGAGCGGAACGACCTACACCAAGTCCTAAAGTGTTGTGATACTTGCTATGCAAACTACAGAATTTGATAGAGCCAAGGTTAACAGACTAGTGGTGACGTGGACTTGTCTGCTTCTGTAAGTAAGGCGTCTGGCTGCATAGGCTACACGAGCCTGTCTGCTTATAGAAAAGTAGCACGCCTACCGCTGGTCTATAAAGTCTAAAGGTTAGGGCATGAACAAAAGAAGCGAAAATGGAGAAAAGCAAAGGAAACAAGTTTATTAAATTTTCTAACAAAATTGATAAACAGCTAGCAAAGACCGAATGAGTTCAAGCAAAAGCAACAAGGAAAATAAAGAAAATCTTAAAGGTTACCTAGAAGTCTACTCTTCAGTAGCTTGGACATCCCACAACTACTCGGTCGCCATACCTTCAGCAGCCGCGACGCTCTCAGCAGCAGCATCATCCGGCACTTCACCCCTGGCTACTCCAGCTTGGGTACCGACATCTCCGACTACTTCACCAATAGAAGACTCAAAAGTAAAGACGAGCAAGTCTTCCAGAGAAATAGAGAGTGACTCGAAGTCTTTACCAGAAAACTCAAAGTCAGACGGCCACCTAAAAAGATAGTCTACATAGCCCAGCTTGTAGAAATCAGCTTAACTCTGAGCAAGCGAAGCCTCGAACCTAGATTTCTCACCCTTTAATTGCTCATTCTCCTCGATCAGACAAGAACTAACCCGCTGCAACTCCTCCACTTCTTTCTTCAGACTGTCGTTGATCTTCAAAAAACCTTCGAGTTCCAACACTTGAGGCTCAAGCCTATCAATGACCTTTTTGAAATGGATCACCTGGTTGTAAGCAACGATAAGTTTTTCATCCTTTGTGTAAGCAGCGGAGCGGAGCTTAGAGATGGCACACTCAAGGTCTTGAATCTGAGGTATGTAACACCCGATCTCATTCTCTGCACTTTCCTACTTTACTTGGATCGCATCAAGCCTAGTCTTCAAATCCATGACCTCTTGGCGAGCAGTCTCAAGCTGCAGAGAAGTGGGGGGGCAGAAATATTAGACCCCTTCAAAGCAGCAAGATCACATTCCAACTTCTTGACTTTTTCGGCTGAGGAGTAAAGTTCGGCTACCACAGTTCTTGCCACCTCCTTGGCAGCCTTGGTATCCTCTTGATCAAGGAACATTGACTCGGCTTCCAGAATCATCGTTTTCTACATCATGGCCAACAGAGCAGTCATCCTATACTCTGTTGTATGCTTCGCGAATGAACTTAAGCCAACAACCCTTTTGACGCCATCGATAAATTTGGCACACATCCATGTCCTTGAGCATATTTGGTCTCAAAATAGCACAAATCTCAGCATCTTCCCCGGAAACAGACTTGGTGGATTTTTCACAGCCACCCACATGAGCAGTCTTCTTCTTAACATCAGACGAGTCGATCTCAGCAACAGAGGGAACGAGTTTTGGTGTCATTTTAGCAGGCGAAGGCACCTTGTCACTCTTCATAGTAGCAAGCATCTCCAAATGTGAACCAGACTTAGCCCTAGACGGAAGTTTTCGCATAAATTTCGGCACTAGAGGTGCGGAGGAACTTCTACGTTGAGCAATCCAATCAGTAATCGAACTAGCCAACTTTGGAACGGTAGACATTACCAGCACAGATCTAGCAGCTTCATCCTTCTCACCTTTGGGAAAAGTCAAGTCAATCACAAGCTTGGGGGCAGCCGGCGAACCCTCTTGGGCAATGAAAGAAGTCTTCGGCTTTTGCTCAGCAAGTGTCTCTTGAGTAGGTGGGGAAGGTTTCTTTTTCCTACCTTTATTTGCAACAGGCTCTACCATAGTTGTGGGGCCAAAAATAATCAAGAGACGACACGTAGATTTTTCGGTGAAAATGACAAAATTACCCTCGAGGCACATCAGATTTCCTAAGCACGAGCAGTGGACAATCATCCATCAATCAAGTCAAAAGTGCCCAAAATAGGTAACAAATTCAAAATTATTTCATCCATCCTCATCCTATATTCTCCACAACGTAATTATTCCATAATCTCCAAAACATTCCTTACAAATTATGATTAATTGGTAATTAATGGATTTATTACCTAATTAATCCATTAATTACCAATTAAATCACCAATTACACTTAAAAAATACCTAAGAGGCCGGCCACCCTCTCTCCCAAGGGGACCGGCCATGCTCTATATATTCAACCTCATCTTCTCTAAAAAACTAAGTTGAACACTCTTGCAAAATTCTCCAAATTCTTCAAACATTTTTCTCTCAAAATTCTAACTTTGGCATCGGAGGTTCTTTGGCCAAAGCCCCCCCCCCCCCAATTCATCGTGGGTGTATGAGGCTCTTGGCCTTGACCTAAGATGTTATTTGTTTTGTAGGTGCAATTTTGTCCAAGAACAAGGAGGAAGAAATTTGCATCCACAAATTGGTGTTTTCATTAAAAGTTGAGTCCCACACTTGTAGAAGACTCTCTCATCCAAGCTTTTCTATTTTCTTGTCCATTTGTAGATTTTTCGTACGTTTTTATTTTTAGAATTTTTTATTTGCAAAAATTCTTGATAAAACGTAAAAGAGAAGTACAATGGCTAGAAATTTAGAAAATTCAACAAGTGAAAATTCCCATATTCAAGAGATGGGACCGCGGTGATCCACGAGGCTAAATGTGATGATAAGTGGAGTGGCACCACCAATACGAGGCTCTACCGTGGTAACCACCACGGCAACCACCCGGGACGAGGTCCATGGCACTACTACCACAGCCCGAGCTGTGCCACCAAAGCAAACCCAAGCCGTGCCATCCAAAGCTCACGGCACCAAGGCCACGGCCCAAGCTATGTCACTCCACGCCTAACACGTTGCCAAGCCGAGCCCAAACCTCGCACCCGTTTGTATTACACGTCGAGCAGCCCACTTCCGTGGCCCAACCTGCTCCTGCCGAGCAACCCACTCTTGTTGCCCAGCCTGCTCTCGTGGCCCAACCTGCTCTCGCCGAACAGCCCACCCTCGCGACCCAACCTGTTCCCGTCGAGCAACCCACTCTCGTGGCCCAGCCTGCTCTCACTGAGCAGCCCACTCTCGTAGCCCAACCTACCCTTGTCGAGCAACCCACTCCCGTGGCCCAGCCTGCTCCCGTCGAGCAACCCACTATCATGGCCCAACATGCTATCGCCGAGCAACCCACTTTTGCAGCCCAGCCTGCTCTCACCGAGCAGCCCATTCCCGTGGCCTAGCCTGCTTCCGCGGCTCATCGTGCTCCCGTGGCCTTCCAAGCAACCTAAATTAACCCAAGACTATCTCTACCATCTGGACCAACCATCGAGCCGGGGGCATTTTCACCACATTTCTCCTCGGATTTGACATTTGCCAATTCAAATCTCTCGCCCGGAGCCTACCACACTTCTACTGCTAAATAAGGCACATTCTTTCCAAGCTCTTCCAATCCAAATGGTGAACAACACTTGTCTCGACAAGTCATATAGTTGACAAGCACCCTTGCACAATAGATAACCTTGGTGAATTAACTATTGCAACGCATCGAGATCTAACGTGCCCCGGACGAGGTGTCCTGAGGTAGGACAAGGGCAGACAAACGTCTCTATCAGCATCCCGGCAAGCAACTACTTGACCAGTCATGAACCAAGTGTTCTAACAGAGTACACTCCTGACTAGGCCATCGAGATAGCGTATACTCCCATTTTAGCGCATGGGGGAGCGTGTACTCTCAGTTAAACCCACGGACAAACATACACTAACGGTTGGGGCCACACTTCGATAATCAACATGAGTAACCTTCCAGGCGAAGTGTTCATTCGCGGCAAGGCCCCCAAGGAGCATCATCCACCTCACATCGGAATAGGCAGCAAAACGGATGGAGATAAGCAGTCACTCAATCTGGCTCGAGTTAAACCAGCAGTCTGCGAGTTACCTGCTCGCCTGCTAAGAACATACCACAGCCATCGCAGCCGTGACATAGACGAGCCGAACACATGGAAGAACAGCCTAGACCAGCAGGTCACGACCGGGGGTAGTCGAGAACTCTGCCACCTCCAACAAAGGCAAATTCAGGAAGAAGTAAAAAGGTTCCTGACCGAGCGATTACGCAATTTCCCGCGCAACAAAGCTATTGACAAGATGCTCCGATGAGACATGACCAACATCAGCGAGTCATCTTTCAATGGTAAGATCGAGCTGATGGGACTACCCCACATAGATTGCCAGATATAAAGATTACTTCTATTCTGACAAACACAGCAGCTCAGCCAAAAATAATCAACAGACGACACATGAATTTTTGGGTAAAAATGACAAAATTACCCTCGAGGCACACCGGATTTCCTACGCGCGAGCAGTGGACAATCATCGGTCAATCAAGTCAAAAGTGCCCAAAATAGGTAACAAATTCAAAATTATTTCATCCATCCTCATCCTATATTCTCCATAAGGTAATTATTCCATAACCTCCAAAACATTCCTTACAAATTATGGTTAATTGGCTAATTAATGGATTTATTACCTAATTAATCCATTAATTGCCAATTAAATCACCAATTACACTCAAAAAATACCTAAGAGGTCGACTACCCTTTCTCCCAAGGGAACCAACCATGCTCTATATATTCAACCTCATCTTCTCTAAAAAGCTAAGTTGAACACTCTTGCAAAATTCTCCAAATTCTTCAAACACTTTTCTCTCAAAATTCTAACTTTGGCATCAGGAGGTTCTTCGGCCAAAGCCCCCCCATTCATCGTGGGCGCATAAGGCTCTTGGCCTTAACCTAAGGTGTTATTTGTTTTGTAGGTGCAATTTTGTCCAAAAACAAGGAGGAAGAAATTTGAATCTACAATAGTGATAGGACGAGCCAATGCCTTAGCCTTGATTTGCTTTATCTTCTCTCTCAGAGGCAGCCCACCTTCTCCCTATGAAGAGGACTACGCATCCAGCACCACTCACGGTACTCGGAGGGGATACCCAAAGCGATATGCATTTTCTTCATGTTCGGAGAAGTCTTAGAAGTTGAGCCTAACTCTGAATTTACAAAAGCAGCAGGAGGCAATCAGAAAATTATAGAGCAGCTTAGCACAAATACAAAGCAGCCAAGAAGTTAAGCAGCCTACTTACCAGATATGAAAATCATTGGAACACACAACTCGGGGGAAGAATCAGACTTCCACTATCCACTTATCTCCAAAGTTTCCTTAGCCCAGTCATGATCTCCCTTGCTCGAATGATCGAAGAGCCTATGGCGCGACCGCAGTTGCCCAACTCCCTCGATGTGGCCAATGTCAAAAAAGTACCAAAATTTGTTGACGGTTAGATCCAAGTCAAAGAATTGGCTATTGAGGAATCCCACCATCACACGGACCGCATTCGGAGAACATTGAGTGGGGGCACACTTTATAGAGCAAAGTACTTCCTGGAATAAGCGAGGCATGGGAAAAGTAAATCGCAACACAAAGTAGGAAGGGTGGAACTTGATGGCCCTTTAAGCCCCACCACATGGCTCACGGCTACTGCCATCCTTAGCACGCTTCACATGCACTCCCGACGGAATACCATGCATGTACACCTCAAGGAAGTCTCTAAACAAGTTATTAGAGCTAATTTTGAAGTAAGTAGCCTTGAAGTAGCCAACCTTGCTCAAAAAGACCCACATTAGCGATACAATGGCGGCACCCCATCATCATTCTTATGGCTCGAGGAAGACATGCTAGAAGAAATTATACAAAGATGCAAGGAAGATTCGTTAAACAGCTGCTAAAAAAAAAAAAAAAAAAAAAAAAAAAAGCCTTCGGCCTAGTCAAGCGAGATAAACCCAATGGCCCACCACCTTTTATCTCTCATCTCATACATGGGCCCGAACCCTGTATAAAAAAAATAAAAAAAAAGGTATTAGGCCTCACAGTCCATGCGCAAAGGCCCAGACCGCAGCACCAGCCAGCCGCACGCCAAGCCCACACCGCCAACCCTCGACCCGAGCCGAGCCACCATCACGCCAAAGTCACGGTAGCCACTGTGCCGTGGTTTTTCAGCCACTTTTTCATGACTCCTCAACCCCCGTCGAGCCAAAATTCAAGCCCCAAAACTCCCAAAAAATTAAGAAGACAAGAAAATTAACTTTTTCTTACCTTGAAATGGGGTTAAGATGAAGCAAGCAACGAAAGACGATCCTTTGCACGGGCAAGATGTAGAAGATTGCTAGAGGAGGGGGAACAAATATCCTCTAAGCTTTCTCTTTCTTGTAGGAAAAATAAATCGCTCTCCAAAGTTGATTTAATAATCCACTTAAGGTGGACTTAAATAGGCTTTGAGAGAAATTTATTTCCTTTTCCTAGAAGGATCTAATTTCCAATTAAATAGGGAACATCAAATAGGAAACAATCTTATGTTTCCTAAAGCAAGAAAAATCTCTACACCTACTGGCCTTTCCTGCGAACAGCCCAACAGGTGTGGGGACATTTGTGGAGTAAAAAATAATCAAGAAAAATATGGAGGTGACATGTGGATTTTTTGACAAAAATGACAAGATTACCCTTGAGGCACACCAGGATTTCTACGCGCAAGCAGCGGACAATCATCCCTCAATCAAGGTCAAAAGTGGTCAAAATAGGTAATTATTCAAAACCTATTTCATCCATTCTTATCAAATCCTCCCCACAAGGTAACTCCCAAACTATTTCTTTCAAATTATATTAATTGGCTAATTAATTGATTTAATACTCAATTAATTTATTAATTAGCTAATTAATTGTGAATTACACCCAAAAAAACCACTAAAGTGGCCGGTTCCCATCTCTCCCAAAGGGGCCGGCCACACTCTATAAATACCACCCCATTTTTCTCCAAAAACCTAAGTTCAACACTCTTGGAAAATTCTTGAAATTCTAACTTTGGCATCGGAGGTTCTTCGGCCAAAGCCCCCCCATTCATCATAGGTGTGTGAGGCTCCTAGCCTTGACCAAAGGTGTTAATTGTTTTGTAGGTGCAATTTTGTCCAAGAAGAAGAAGGCGGAAATTTGCATCCACACCCATGGCTATAGCAATCGCATGTGCGAACTCAAAATGTTGCCTCAAATCATTCAGGTTGGCGGTGGACACGCTCTAATCCTTATTTTTATCCTCCATCTATTCTTGAAGAATAAGGACAACATAAGCGCATATTTATAGGAAGGTTAGGGCCTTTGCGCGACGAAGGCTCTGTCGCGCAAACATCTGTATTAAATGTGGTATTGATTCCTCTTATTCACCTGCAGTGAATGGTTTAATTGAAAACTGACAGGAACTTTCACGACAAACCCTTGGTCACGCAAATATCCCCTTTTCGTCGCACAAGTTTTTCATGCCAAAAAAAATTACCCCACGTTTTCTTGCTGACTTTACGCGACAACAACAAATATTCGTCGCGTGAAGTATTATTGCGCTACGAACAATTTCGTCATGCAAATTTTTTTATTTTTTCCCTATCCTGTCCATTTTGCACGACGAAACATTTTTTCTGTCGCACAAGTACATCTTTTGCGACGAAACATTGTTCATCGAGCAAAATATCGTCGCGCAAGTTGTTTTTTCTACTACTGCAACTAGAAAACAATTTAAAGAGACAATAAGGTTCCGCCGTCACCTTAACAATTCTACGTAAGTCTTTCACTTACTTATGAATTACCCATGCATATTTCGAAGGTTAGGTTTTCCTAATATATGTCCTACTTGGAACCTCCAACATAGAACGTATATCTAACATGCAACCCGTCCGGACGTTCGGATCAAATATGAACATGAAAGACTCATTAAGTTTCATGAAAACCCTTTGAAAAACCATGCACCCTTTAAGACGTGGTGTTCATCCTAAGTGAAATTACAATTATTAACCACAAGAAGCTAGCGCCAATTTAAGGGAACCTTCCGACCAAAACTACATCAAATTACTTTTCTAAATATCTTAATGGTCGCAAATCACTAAGACAATTAGATAGTTTAAAACGGTGATTAATAATTCAAAACATGCATGCATATCATAAGTAAATTGAAAATAAACTACAGATTCTTGCTAAGGCTCAAGGCTTCGCCCTAGCAAAAGAAACTAGCTACGAACAATCATAAAACAAAATATTATTGAGAATAAGGATAGAAAACACCTCGAAAATAAACTTGAATCGTCAATCCAAAATAGTGTGTGCGTTCTCCTCCTTCCCCCTTCTTTTTTTTTTCTACCCCTAATGGCTAAATATCTTTATTTATACTACTACAAAATAAAACCCTAAAAGGTCTTCTAAAAACTAGGAAACACAATACAATAAGATAACTAGGAAATACATTCCTATTCTAACTTTGAGAAATCTGCCCAGCCACAAATCAGCTATGTTCTGGATCTTCAGGGCTCCAAACCAAGCCCAAAACAGCTAGAATTAAAGCTTGAGATGTCCCGAACATAATTGTAGAAGGCCTTGAACCCAAAAGACATCATCTTGGACGCTAAAAAGCCCAAATAAACACAAAACCTCACTTTGACAGCACTGCACGCTGCTCTTTTATTTCATCACCATAAAGAAACCGCTGGGTAGAAAATTATGAAACTTTGATACGAACAAGTTAAGAGACACATGAACATCCTCCAATTTGAATCACTCCAAAATTCGTCCGTTTCATCATGTTTTGCTCCAGAGGAAGTCGAATGTCCTACATTGAAAATATAATTCAAAGTATCAAAATTCACACAAAATAACCAATAAATTAATACTAAGATAAGAGTAAAATATATAGTATAATATCGACTCATCAATAGACTCATAAAATAAAATAAAATAAATAGATAGAGAAACAAACCCTGGAATTAATCAATTATCAATCTTTCTTGATTTCTCCTCTAATGAGGCCAATCCGAAATCATTGAATGTTGGATCTGATCTGACCCCCATGAGGCCACACATTAAGCATCATAATCATTTTAATTAAGAAAAAAATTACCATAATCATTTTAATTACGAAAACACAAAGAATACTCTGTCATTTCATTTGAGAAAAACTTCAGCATGACCTAACTTGTATCTAAATCGTACTGAGTGAAAACATATATAGCCATTGGAAACTTGACGAGTATTCAACTTTTATTATGCGAAATTTTTCGGAGCTGATTAAAAATCGACCAAAAACATCTTAAGCAAAGAAAAACGGGAGTAATACAAGTTGAACCAATATAAACAAACACAAGAATCTCTCATGCAATGTTCATAATATCATATGCCACTTTAACTATTCAATACCTATTTCTTTCTTTCGTCTTTACAGACAATGATAGTACCAATTTTTAATTGTTATAAAAGAAAGAAGACAACTTTTCTTTGGATTATAATGAACAGGGCCGGCCTTGAGAATGTGGGGGCCCTAGGCGAGCCTTTGAGGTGGGGCCTTAAAGTTATATGGCATTCGACTCTTTGTACATTGATATGTATAAAAAAAAATTCGCCAAATTACATATTTCTATGATAAATATCATTAAAATTAACGTCAAAATAAAAAAGATATACAAACTTTACTTAAATATTACATCTTTCACATTTTAGATGCAAATGTACTAAGTGTTTGCAGTCAATAGTCTAAGATTGAGAGTGAAGAGCAATAAAACTTGATGATCAAGAGAGTAAAAAACAATAAACTTGATTGATGAATATAATAAATTCAACAAGACAAATTGGTTCTTTTATGTTCTTTCTAAAATCAATATCACAATGAGGAATCAAATATTAGAATAATCTAGTTGAATAATAAATTATTGAAAAACAAAATTTAAATTCAAAATTTTAGTTACCTTACAATATTCAATACCATGTGATAGTTGATTTAAACATTCAATAGA
The DNA here is from genome assembly GCA_024362995.1 of Heteromeles arbutifolia. Classification (NCBI taxonomy): domain Eukaryota; kingdom Viridiplantae; phylum Streptophyta; class Magnoliopsida; order Rosales; family Rosaceae; genus Heteromeles; species Heteromeles arbutifolia. The sequence goes on along the minus strand of JANCRC010000001.1, from coordinate 38,799,764 downwards.
AATAAAAAACTGGAAAATTGAAAAAAAAAATGATTGCAAAGGGAGTTCGGTTTTATAACTTTTCATGTTGAAGAAGAACCCAAACTTTGTATCTGAACCTTTTTATGATTTTTTTTTTGGTTTTTTATGATTTGTTTTTGGAGGTTTCTTTCAAAAGCAAAAGGAAAAAATGCATTTGGAGGTTACTTACAAAAGAAAAAAGTTGCATTTGGAGGGCACGGTGGTTCGAACTGCCCGCCCCCAAAGAAAAAAGAAGAGGACCAATCCCACGGCACTAACAACTCATTTGCGCTAGTTCTTAACATTTTATATATTTATATGTTATACACAGGATGTATAAAAAATTTTGGGGCCTCCGAAACTTGGGGGCCCTAGGCGACCGCCTTCCCCGGCTACCCTCAGGGCCGGCCCTGATAATGAACAAATATGGCATATACACTACTAGAAATTTGGCTATAAGCCACCCTTTTCATTGGTGGCTATTGTCAAGTGTTGCCACTCACATTGGTGGCAAACCTCTATGGCCACCAAGCACCCACTAAACTAGAGAGTGTGGCCTATATAGAGGACTCTATTGTAACAATGGCTACCAATATTGCATTGGTGCCTTTCTTGAAGTGCCACCCTAATTCACATCGGTGGAAAAGTTGCAAAATAATATTTTAAAAAAGGATGCCTTGTGTGGGCACCCAAATTGGAGTATCATATTTCTTTTTCTATTTTTGGTGAGAAAACAAATTGTTATATCATTAAAATATAAGAATACAACTACTATAAATTTGCATAACTGATATTTTATAGAATTTTGTACAAATGTTGGAACCAAACTTTAAAAAGTCTTCGAACCCTTTGTTTCCAAGAGCTTAATCATCTCAATAACTTGAATCTGATCATCAGCTGTAGCCTGCACCCAAAATCAAACCCACAAATTTCATAAGAATAACGTTAACTCAAGTCCAACTGAAAGTGATTAGAGTTGAGGACAACACTGAGATATGATCATATAAATACCTACGAAAAGTAGATTTTCAAGGGGTTTGTAGTCATAATTTACGATACAAAAATCTCCACAAATTCACTGAACCCTTCTGCAACTTCAACTAAGAACATATTAAATTGACAAGTTCATGAATATGCAGACCACCTTCAACCTTGAAACAACAAATGATCTCCCAATCAGCGTGGGTATTCAAGAATAAGATAAAGAAAGCATAGATACTATATTTATGACCAATGGGTAGAGGACAAGATACAACAAAGCATTTACATATGAATGAGGGAGAACAGAAATGAGAATGGAATATCAGTGAAGAGCGTGTGCATACTCACACATATAAATGCATTAACATTTTCTCTTTTTTCAGAAACTCAAAAAACCAGGAAATTCCAATACAAGAGATCACCAACTAATGATCAAGGCAGCTACAAAACATAAAACAAAAAAGTGAGTTCTAATTGAATTCATTTACATATACCCTACACCATTAAGACTTAGTAATAAATTTATATTCCTGTATTCCATAAAGAAAAGAAACTCGTTGTATAGAACAATTATAGGTACATAATGATTTGATAAGATAACACTTAAAACTGTGCAAGACCTTGCTATTGCACCAGCATGGTAAGAAAGTGTAAATTATTTTAATCAGGTACATACCAATCGGTTGTGAATTTTTTGACTGCGGGTTGTTGAAATACCAGCCACAACAATCTTAACATCAACCTCCTCCTACAAGGAAATGAAGTTAAACTTAAAACAGAACACTCTGGGAACACATGTAACCTAAAAAATGTTATGCGTTATACTTGTGCTTCCAAGCATATATTATATATGACTTGTCCTGGATGTTCTTCTTATATTAAGGAAACCATGATTATTGTTCCGTATACCTTAAGCTCTGATAGTAGCATAGATACAGCCTGATAAGAAGGGTCTTCTGTGCTTTCCACGATAAACATAAACTCTAAGGGACCACCATAGAGAGAAGTGACATGTTTTCGTTAATTAAACAAAATAGTTCAGACCATATTGGAAGGAATCCTTGGATACAGATTCAACCTATTAAATCAGTTAGCAGAAGGATTTTGAACACTTCACCAGATAAGACATCCCTACAGCGCAAATACATAAATGTAGACATGCCCACCAAAAGAAAATATAGTTTAACTATGTTAATCTAAGATCACAAAGATATTGAGTTTCCAAGTCTCAGACCCAATAAAAAATAAAAACTGCCGCCATAAATCAAATGTTGGGACTCAAACTTTGAAAAGTGTTTGAACACTTTGTTTCCAAATAGCTTAATCATGTCAATAACTTGAATCTGATCATTTGCTGCACCCAAAGTGAAATCCACAAAATTCATAAGAATAATGTTAACTCAACTTCAACTATTAAAGCAATTACAGTTGAGGACATGTATCACTGAGATATGATCAAATAAATACCTGGGAAATGTAGTATTTCAAAAGGTTTGCAGTCATAATATTAGCCATGAAGACTCTCACGTTGCTGCTACTATTTGGCCTGGCTGGTTAGGCTTCTAGCTCTGTTTGTTGTACTTTGGTCTAATCATCAACTTGAAAAACCAAAATATCAAAATCAGATAACTTAATAGGAAAGATATAGCTCCCACACAAATAACTACATTAATATTTTCTCTTTTTTTCAGAAACTCAAAAAACCAGGAAATTCCAATACAAGAGTTTAGGATAGAAACATACAGTGCTTCCGAGAAGGAAAGCAGCCCATGTGCACCTAAAGTGGCTCCAATTGAATCAACAACAAAGCCAACAGGTCGCCCAAAAAGATAACCACCACCGAGCTGAACCATTAAAATGAGGAATCACATGCAAACTTGCAATTAAATAAAAATACAAAATTTCGTTTTTGAAAATCTTTCCTCTCTGTTTTGCCCTAGACCATGAATTGATATTGCAGAATATAACAGTAAAAGAAAACTATAAGTGAAGTATGCAAAGCATATGCTAGATCATTAGTCCACAAAAATTAAAGTGCAGTAACAACAATTGATAAGGCATCGGACAAATGCTTACAGTAAGTACTGAATGTTATATCTTTAACACTTGCAGGATTAGACTAAATGTAAAACATATATATAAAGACACTTCATACACAAGAAAGTCACTTAATACACAAGTAGCTGTACAACTAGCAAATGCTTACAATAAGTACTGAATATAACAGCATTAGACTAAATGTAAGTGGTATTAGGATCCCATCTTAAGCAAAAAATTTGCTCCGGCCAAAAGACAGTCCATTTCATCTGCCTTGTCAAGAGAAATCTCAAGCTTTTCTTTAAAATGATCTGCGTACTTGAATGCCCCACCACCTGTGGCCTGCTCACCATTGTCACGAGTCAATAAATTAGCTTGTATACATGCCAGAAAACAGTGATACAATGGCCAAACCAAACAGTTGGTTTTTACCTTAATAACGCACTTCGCGCTCCCAAAAGCTCCGTGTTGTTGGGAGCCTGAAATCATCTACAACCATAAGCAATGACCCAAAAACAGAAAATGATAACTACAGCTACTGAACAAGCAGCTATATTCAGGGCATATATGATCTTCTTTCGTATTTCATTTTCGGATTTAAATCTTCTGAAACTACAAAAATTTTGCAGTCGAAAAAATGGGTACTAATTACTTAAGCTGAAGTAGTTCATTTACCAATTAAAATGGTAGTTTGAACTTTCAATCCAAGATTTCAACATCAACACTTGATTTGATCTTTTATTTTGGAAAAGAACTTACACTGGAGGACAGCCCACGAGTTGAGGATCATCTTTGTCTCTTGGGTCGAGGTCCAATTCCGGCAAGCTTGGCCGTAAATTGGCCGGAAAACCCTCGGTTACCATTTCTTAGATCTGAAATTCAAAAAATCCGGCTTCGATTTTGATGAAACTAACTTGGGAGTTGGAAAGAGGACGAGAAGAGGATTTTGGAGGTACAAGTTGACGGTCATTGGTGTTCTCATCGCCATCATTTGTCTTCGACTCCCGTTGTCGGTGCTATTGCGTGAAGAGAAGAGGAAGAAGAGAGATAGAATGAAGCGAATGAGGTGTTGGACATTTGAAGGGGAGAGAGAGGATTTAGCTTTTTACACAAAAGCAACACACCAATCTCAGCTTAAAAGACACCAAAAATAAAAGGACACCAATCATTGGTGGCTCAATGTTGAAGGCCACTGATATCAGCGGCATCCCACTGTAAAGCCACCAAAATATAGTAAAAGTAGCAGCTTTATATTTATGGCCACCAATTGCAAAGGATGTGCAAAAAATGGTGTGCAATGGCTATAATTCTAGTAGTGATATATACACATACATTTCCAAAGAATAGAATCTTGCAGAACATACTACAAAAAAATTTGCTGCATGATGCCAAACAACGAACCTCGTAATATCAACAAGATTAGGTAAAAAATAATAGTAGGAACATGGAAATTTGGGATTAATATTTGAAGCTTTGTAATGAGAAATCACATGTTGTGTCGTGGAATGTAGTTTTAGAAACTTGTCATTTAGTTTCATAAATAGATTTATAAAGGGTGGGTACAAATATAATGCACTGTACTCGCTTTAGTTCTGAGGGCCAAATATCCGAAGGCAAAAGGGGTCCTCAATCAATCTCATGAAGTGATGAGTCACTCCTCCTAACTTATGAAATCACATATTTCGAAATTGGCATGGCCCAGACCCCATAGAGAAAATTGTCAAGAGACCAAATACATTGTAAAGGAAAAAGAGAGAATAAGACCCCATGCTCTCACCCACTGCCCTTTGAGGACACATCATGTTAGTCTTTTGCTAAAAACACTTGACCACATTCAAAATTTTATCAAATTGTTTCAAATTTGTCGATTCAATCTGTATAGAATCTGGTTTGACACTTCCTTCTGACGGTATATCATCTTTTTTAAGGTAAAAGTGACTTATGCAATTGTTTTTTTCTGCTATGTTACGGTGACAAAACAGTTTGATTAAAAGATGTTATGTGTTTAAGTTTGATGAAGTTTTATGCATGTTTTCAATATGTTTTATCTTTTGGTTGGACTATTTCACACTCGGAATAATCACAGCCTTACAAAGTTTATATTGTTGTAGTGTTAATCCAACTATAATTTCTAACCAAAAGTCATTAGATCAATAGTAGTTCGATAATATTAGAATGTCTGATAAGAAAACTGCAATCAGTACATTTTTTCACACCGTCTGATTTGATCATGTGGCTATAAAACTATTTAATTTTCAAATAATGAAAATCTATCTCCTCCATCGAATAACCCGTGCATAACTACCTCCATCCCGGAGACGCCGTTATCCTCCTTCACGTCCGTCCACCATCGTCCTCTACGACGTGGACCTCCGAGGCCAGACCTTCTGCAATGTTTGTAGATATTGATTTGGTGCAGAAGAAAGAAATAAACAGAAGGGGGAGAGAGAGAGATTTTGACGAAGGTGGGAAGCGAGGTCGCCACCGCGGGATGACGGGGTTTGGCGCAGTGGCGAGCCTATGTGGTTTCTTTATCTTTTTAAATTTTTATTTTTTTGAAGTTTATAGTAGATCGACACGTGGGACAGTCCACCCACGCGTTGAAAAGATTTTTCATTGTGGTTAGAACATGTCCCGATGATAATACAATTAATGAAAAATTTGAAAGTAAAAATTCAAACCAATTACATTATTATACTTAGTATACAGATATTCCTGACATATTGAAAAAATTTTCTCCACGCGTTTGGCACAAGTCAGGAAGGAAAGTGACAGTTGGCATAAAATAATGACTGGTAACCTAAACTCCCTTTTATTTCAAAATTATATTAAATACAATAAAAAAAATTGATAATTTGAACGAATGTAGCTTCAAGTGTAAAACACTGTTTATCATGCGACTAGATGCTTTTAAGGCCAGGGGACATTGGGTCTAATACAAGTCTTTGTGTTCTCTAATCACAGTGATTTCCCCTAGGAAGAAAATTTAAATGTTCTTTTGTTTTAAATAAGAGTACAAAATTGTTGCTTGAGATGAAAACAAATTCAGATGGTTTCAAGTTTCGACAACCCTCTCCTGCTCTTGTTCTTTAATTTGTTCCAACTGAGATAGGCATCTCTGACTCCATAGCACAATAAGACGAGGCATAACATGTGCCATAGCTGAAATTGGAAATTAAAATTAAAATTTCCCACTCCTTATTCAACTAAAATGTATGTAAGACCATTGACAAGAATTTCCTTAATAATAATAACAATAATAGTATTACACACTTAATTTTGATTAAAAAATGCATACTAAATACAAATATATATATATATATATATATATATATCTATATTAGAAAGCGATGTGAGGTAGAGTCCAAAAAAAGGTCTCACATCTGATCTCCCCTTTGGAATTTCTAATTCACCTATCTCACTCACTCATAGAATGTAAATGATTTGTGTCACTGTCAGTAAAATCTTCAAGCAATGGCTTCGAAGATCATGAATGAATATATGAATGATTGGGATTAAAAAGAATATAATAATTTTCATCATCGTCGATCAGCAGAAGCTCCACAAGCGAATGTCACTTTCCTCATATAAGTCATACATCATATGTGGATGTGGATCCAAGGCGCCATCGAACATTTGGTCAAAGTTGTTCCATGAATCCATGCTAAACATTGGTAATTGATCGTTTGATTGATCATAGTAAGTGGGATAGTAGGACCCCCCAAACGAACCCATCAGCGATGACATGTCATCGTCGACGAGGTTACTGGACGGTGAGGACGACATCGAGGGAGACGAGACCAGAGACGGAGACGAGACCAAAGATGAGGAAGAAGTAGATTGAGGAGGGGCCGACGGTGGTAAGGCAATGTCTGCGGTGGTGGTAGCGGCATTATTATCAAGAACAAAACTATTGGCAGCGGCTGCAGCCACTCTTTGGATGGATTTGGGGGACATGACTGTCATTTCTTGGGGGATAAAATGTGAGGACGCAGTGGTGGGGAAGTTGAGGTTGGCTGAGGAGCCCTTGAGGCACAGTAGGGCAGCATCATAGGCTCTCGCTGCAGCCTCAGCTGTAGAATATGAGCCTAACCATATTCTTGTCTTTTGGTTTGGAGCCCTAATCTCTGAAACCCAAGAGCCCCAGCTCCTCATCCTCACTCCCTTAAACTTCTTCTTCTTGCATGCTGAGGAAGAAGAAGAAGAAGATGTCGATGTCGATGTCGTTTTCGATGATGTCATCTCTGAAGGCAGCTGAAGAATCCTCTGCTCCGTCTTCACCATTGTTACGATGGAATACAGTGCTTTGATTTGTTGAGAAAAAGATGAAGTTGAAGGTGATTGGTTGTGTTTGTGTTTCCCTTCTCTCAAAGGTAGCTAGCTGCTTCGTTAGTTTCTTGTGCAAAGTGAATGAATGAATGCGACGAAATAGAAATGTTTGCTGCTATTTTTATAGATGTTGAGCAAGAGGATCTCCCTCTCTCCCTCTGGTAAAAAAAGGAAAACAGTACGGCTCTAAAGTTAATTAATATTATTGAAAATGGATGACAGATATTTTCAAGTTAATATTGTATCCATGAAGTTACTTTCCTGTCCTTTTACGGTCAAAGTAGGGTTTGGAGCTTCATATGGCCAAAAATTCACAAATTTAATAAACAAGGACTAGTTTTCCAACTTTCGGCAAACTTTAAGAAAGAATACTCAAAAAATCAAAGTTTACGACATTTTAAATAAATCAAAAGACATAAAGCAAGTTTGTTAGGGTTTCAATTTACATTAGGAAATTAATCACTTCTACATTTTATTTTTCTTCTCCCATACACATTTGTGTTTATTTCTAATGTATAATAAATCAACAGACATAAATAAATAAGAATTTGCAAAAAACAAAAACAAAAACAAAAAGTGTGTCCAAATCATTTTCTAGAAAATTAAGGTTCATCATAAAATTAATTAATAATATAAAGAGTAGTCTAATTACTTATAAGCACGACACACCCCAACCCGAAAGTGGGGCGTGCTGGCCGTCACGTGAGAGTCACGTAACCATGTGCACAGTGTGGAAGCAATAAAGAATAGAATTTACGGATCAATTAAAACCGAAACACTAGCAATACTAGTGTAAAAGAAGTGTGAATTCCACTAATACAGAGCATAAAAGTCTACGTGTAGTCAAGCAGAAGTACTAAAATAGAGATAACACCCGAAGGTGGTCCTACATAAGTGAATTCTGTTAGAAAGTCTGATGAGCTCCTCGTATGCCACCAACGAACACTACTTAATACCTGGAGGGGCGAAAAACAAAGTTGAGTGGGCCAGAAAGAAATCTTTTCAAAACCTTTTTTTTCTCAAAAGTTATAACCTTTCGCCGTAAAACCTGTATAATTTCTCAGAAATAAAGTTTATACTCATATATATAATTCTCAAAATCCTGCTAGAAAATATGCATATATGAATGAATGTATGCCATGCCAAAGTATCATAACTGAATGCCAAATCATAACTCTGTGAATGTGATTGAATACTAAATATCATGTCAGCCTTCGGCTGTATATAGCTCATAACAATCTCATCATATCATATAGCTCATAATCATCTCAATCATATCATATATATCCTGCACACACATCAATACCACCTCTAGTGGTCTGCACAACATCACTGAATATAAACTAATATGCTCTAGTGCTACGATCACGTGAAGACTGTGTGATAAATCACGGGTCACCTACGAGTCGAACCCACCTATGGTGGTCTATTCGACAGGACTGAGCACCTAACTTGGATCCAAGGCGAGCATGTGGTGCGGAAGGTGAACATCACGTGAAGGACTGAGCCGCTATCTCTGGGCGGGAACACTAATATCAGTGTGCAGGTTTATGAGCTCTAATCATATCACATCACATCACATCACATCATTCATTCTCATCATAACTAGAATATAAACTTACCTGTCACTTAACTGTGCGTCCGCAGCACCAACATTAATATATGCAATCAATAACACATAATAAAATAAATAAATACTCTGCATGACATTTCATATCATATTTCATATCACATTTCACTTAAACTGATTTTCTGGGAAAAATCTCATTTATATAGGTATATACGAAAGACAAAAGCCCACTCACTGATAAGTAGTCGGGTCGTAACCCGCGTGCCTAGCCTGGCTACGCTCGTCCTCCAGATAGGTCTCGCCTATATGAGAAGTAACTGAAATAACGTCAATTAACGCACATAATCGAAACCTTAGAAATAACTTCTCATACACTGCTCAAATTGGGTATATGAATATACCACCGTGATCTACACAACCTCACGAACATCCCCATATTTTTAGAAAAATTTTCCAACCACCCACGCGCCGCCACGCGCCGGCCAAGGCACAGCTAGATGCGCCTCCACTCGCGGCCATGTGATTTGCACACTGACGGCGTTAGTTAACGCCGTCGGGAATATTCTGTTAAAACCCAATGGTAACAGTTAAAGATGACTGATGGCATCAGCATATTCCGTCAAGACTGACAGAATATTCCCTGTCTTCTCCGGCGACTGTTCGCTGGTTTCTGGAAAAATTTCCAACTATGGTTTCTCCTTAAATTTTGCACCATTTTCTACGAAATTTTCACCAAAATGCCACAAATCACGAGATGAAGAAGGTTATACCTCTTTGGAGCTTCAAATCTTTCGAAATCTCGTCGGGAAATTTCTACCAAAACCGGCCACTTTCAAACCTGTGATTTCGACGTCAAAATTGAGCCAACGAAGCACTCCGAGCTTCGTGGGGACCTCCTAGAGCTCGCTGTAAGCTTGGATCGTCCTAAAACACGACCATTCAAGAGTTCATGAATAGTGCTCAACTCGGAGCTCGAGTTTTCAACGTGAAAACGAATAGGTTCATACCTGAAATGGGTACGAATGTGTTCGTATGGACGAGATGAACATAATGGTGGTCTTCACATCCTCGATCTGTTAAGTTTGAAGGGTCTTGGGGATTGTCCGTACGAATAGCGGTGAGAGAGAGAGAGTCTGTGAGATAGAGAGAGAGTACGGGAGAGAAGAGAGAGAGTGTATGTGTGGGTTTGTGTGTGTGGTCCAAAAGCCACCAATCAAATACCAAGTTTTGTTCAAATTGGGTCCAATTATTTAGGACTTGATATAATTGGCCCAATTTCTTAACTCGAAACACAAACACTCACCCAACGCTCAAGGGCATTTTCGTCTTTTCACACCTTCGAGAGTAATTTTCCAGGACGGGCTGTTACAAAGCATCTGTTAGGTCTCTCTTCCAATAAATGTGCGATTCATTCTCAACACGTCTCCTTACGGGTGAGGAATTTTTGGAGGCCAACACATGAACAACCAAACGGAGCAACATGAAACATGTGTGGCCATTTAGCTTCACTAAAAATCAATTGATAATATAAAGAATAGCTCAATTACTTATAAGCACATACATGATTCATTCTGCATTAATATGAGATTCATTCTTAACTTTTTTCTTAAGGTCAGTCGATGTAAATTTTATAATGATATACGTTGGGTTAAAATTGAAAAATAAAGAAAGATACATTTACAGTTTTAAAGATGCTGGCAGTTGCATAAAAGTAGAAGCAAGGGCAATCTACTAAAGTGTAAAAGTCTTCTTTTACTTGTCAACGAATATTGCAAACTTGGGATCCATATGCTCAAATCAGAAATCAGCATGGAAGGTTTTATTAATTAGTAAAGTAAAATCACTGTTTCTAGGTTTACCAAAAAATACAAATTATAAAAATCACTGTTTCTAGAGAGTTTTGACTTGGACAAGAAGTCACTGCTCCTTTCCCTAGTTGACACCCAGCAAATAAGGCTTAATTAACAAAAAATTACTCAGAAAATGAAACGAAGGCAAGGGGTTATTTGACATCCGTGTTAATTACCTAGCATATTATGTTAATCTCCAATATCTAAATCATATATGTTATCGGCATCATCATATCCTTGTTGGAAAATACTATGTTTATCATATTTCTTATACCAAATTTGTATTATCTTTCTAATAAAAATAAAACTAATGTGCGTTAGTGGATCCTATTTTTATTGAAAATGTAGTACAAATATGGTAAAAATGTGGTAAGTGTTTGTTACTCATCTTTATTAGAGAGGTAAATAAAATGTAGGTGATGCAACAATGTATGAGTAGAGATCAGAGAGAGACTCTTTAGAGGCAATTTCCAGGATATATATATATATATATATATATATACTTTTTTAATGTCTGAGACCAAAGAAAAAGGAAAGAATAAGAAATTGTGCATATAAATACATATTATATATGTTGTTTGAAAAATAAGTTAACACAACACTCAAGAACGTACGCGCAGTCTGCAGTAAGCCACTGCGTTTGCATAGGTAATATACACAGCTGTATATTGCTGTCTCGCAAAGTCCTAGCTAAAACCGCGTCTCATCATCCTTTCTCCTTCTCATGCAAAAATATGAAATTCTAGTCTCTCTCTCCCTCTCACTTTCTCTCACTAGAAATAAGTACAAAGTGGAATTTTTTTTAATAGTTTAAGGACTCAACTGTTTGATGGGAAATTTGGTTGCTTACGCCTGCATGTCTTGACTTGCTCTGTCCGTTTTGTTCGATGCCCTAAATTTTGAGTTATTCGATCGATGTGGGAGGAGGGATGGATTCTCTAGGGTACGGCCGCAGACCAAAACATATATAGAATCAACTGCTATACTTTTTTACTTTGGGCGGATTAAAAGAAGCCAGCATGCAAACACATGCACAGAGTAGTAGCGGGGGATGTGGCAGCCAACGCACGCTAATTTGGGAGAAATTTTTCATTATGTTCGGAATAAAAATAATACATCAAGTGTTATTATATAAGTAGTGAGAAGTTTTATTTTTTAAGTTATTAAATTTTTAATATAAATATCTCACTACTTATATAACAATACGTTATATACTATTTTGTATTCCAAACACAATGAAAAATCTGTTTTATTTTGGAGACAAAGTTGGAGTTGGATTGGATGACCTCAGTTTTCACTTTCAACTTTTTAAAGCTGCATGCTTTGAAAGGGCCAAGACCAAGAAGGAAAGGGGATTTGCCCCTTTGACAAGTCAGTACATCCTGCAGAGTGACTTTTTTTATTTAACTTTCCGAAGAAGGATTCGCTTCCCTCCTCTTTCTATTAATTTTCATCTCTTCATTTCACACTCTATTTTATCTTTCTTTTTCTATAAAAAATTAATATAAAATGTTAACGTAACTTAACCGTGACCGTTCAAATAAGAGGAGAGGAAAGAAGAGGAAAAAAGAGAGGAGAGAGAATCCTTCTTAACTTCCCAGTAAAAGTTGCCGGCATTGTAAGGTCATGACCACCAATGCCTTCTAAATTTGAAACGTTGTTTTACTTAGGTATGATTATGTTATGTTTGTTGGACTTTTGATAGAGAAAATTTTGGGTGAGAAACGATATGTGACATGCCGGAGTGTTGTCATAGAAACTTAATTCTTGAATGGTAATTTTTCAAACTTTCTGTATACGTGACAGATATTTTGTGTGAACTTGTAACATCACTTGCATGTCGATGTGATATGGTCAAAACTCTAAATTTAATTGGTAAATCTTCAAGACACATGTGTTATAGTTTGTCTAGACTTGAAACATGACGTGACATGTTGAAAAATATGAATGATAAACATTTTAGTACACATGCTATAGTTTATGTGATATGTAACATCATGTGGTACCACACATGTTCACATAGCATGGTTGAAACCCTAAATCTGAATGGCAATTGTTTCAGTACACATGCTACAATTTGTGTGAATTTGTAGCATCATATGGTACATGTTGGGCGGGGCATCATTGAATCCCTAAATTTAAATCTTAGGTATTTCAATACGCTTGTTATAGTATGTGTGACTTTGTAACAACACGTAATACATATTGGTGTGGAATATGTGTGAATTTGTAACAACACGTGATACATATTGACCTCGCATGGCTGAATCGTGTAACATCATGTGATACATGTTGAAGTGGCATAGATGAATCCGTAAATATCAATGGTAAATCGTTCAGTACCTGTGCTATAATTTGTGTGGATTTGTAAAATCATGTGGTAATTATCTACTGATATGGCTGAAACCCCAAGTCTGAATGGTAAATATTTCAACATACGTGTTATAGTAGGTGTAAATATGTAAATCGCGTGGTACATGCTCGAGTCGCAAGGTTGAATCCCCAAATCTGAATGGAAATCTTTCATTACAATGCTATAATTTGTGTAGATTTGTATCACCATGCTGTAAATGCCTACGTGACATGGTTGAAACTCCAAGTCAAAATGGTAAACATTTCAACACATGCTATAGTTTGTGTGAATTTGTAAAATCAAGTGGTACATGTTGACGTGTCATGGATGAAATGTTAAATCTAAATAGTAAATCTTTCAGTGCATGTGCTATAGTTTGTATGAATCTATAACACCAAGCGATACATATTGACGTGACATTATTAAAATCCTTAAATTTAAATAGTAAATCTTTTGATACACGTACAATTTGTGTGAACTCATAACACCACATGGCACAATCACGTATATAATAACGTTTTTAAACTGTGATCACGCATTGAAATAAGAATATGGACATTCCAGAACGTTTCCGCCATGTACAAAATGATGGAAGGTCAAAACATAGTATTGTAATGGAAAAATCTGCAGTCTAAATCAGGCTGCAACTAGTCTAATTAGATGAGGGTGCTATCAACTCGCCATGTAACCATTAACGATATGTAAAGTTGGTTACGAGACTTTTGAGAACAGGGTTTTTTGAACTTTTCAAATAACCACCCTGCCCATGTGATCTGCTTGAACAACGCGTGTATATATATACATCTCATCTTCTCATTTGCGGAAAGCAGAAAGTTATTGATTGCCAATTTATTCTTCTGAAACTATTTTAATCCGGATTCCCTTCATATTTGTTTTATAAAAATAATCAGAGCTAGGGCTTTGTTGAGCAGAGAATTGGTTTCTCCAACGATAATGCATGTGTGTGAAAAGAATACTGTCGTCAATCCGTACGAGAGTCATCTCCCTCCTCCCTCCTCCCTCCTCCCTCCTTCCTCCTTCCTAACTTCCTACCTTCCTACCTTCCTTCCCCTTTTGAGTCCTACACACACTTAACATTAAAGGCATCTCCTTTTCTTAAACGGAGTAGCATTTTATTCATCGGTTTTTTATAATATATATATATATATATATATATATATATATATTATTTGGATCACATGCTATTAGGTGTGACTGACAGTATGATTCTCCATGAATAATGTGACAATTTTTAATGACCACTTTCACATGCCAATCCTACATTTGCTATCTCATCTTTCTTTATTTTCTATTAATTTGTCAGAAATCCTGGAAAAACGAAACAAGATTTGTTCTTTCTTGGAAATTATGAAGGCATTTTCGTTTTTATAATAATTGGTTAATTTGGATGAGTTATATTCCACATTGTTAAGTAAATGTCAAAGGTAATTTTATATTTTACATGTGTTATGAGTGCTTCGAGCTGGCAAGAACATAATATCAAAAACGAGCTTTCACATTAATTATTTTTACTTATATATGGGTTTCGAACTCTATATCTCTAGTCTATTTCTTACTCATCACCTTACCTACCTACCCCGAGGCCCGAGCACTGAACTAACCCCTCTGTTAGGTTACTTGAAAATGAAGATGATTTTTTCAGGGCGTTTTACTTTTGGAACAGCGGAACTGGTAACAAGAGCTAAAAGGGTCTCTTGCTAAGAAGCTGCCAATATAGATGGGAAAGCAGGACTAATATCAATTTTGTTGGTCTGGATGTGAGTTGTATTCAAGATTCATCATCATAGGACGATGTGATGACTTCAAAATAAGCATGCAGATAATAAAATAGATGACTGTTATAAATATGTAAAAGTTAGAGAGATAACCTTTACTGGTGATAGGAGTGAAGCAGGTGTAAAAGATCACACTAAACTATAGCACAAGAGGATGACAAATAAAAGAGGGAGGAATAGATACTGAAGTTATTAATCTTTCCTTTCTTCTCTGTATTCTCTCTATATATTGTAACTGCAGTCTGAGCGCTCTATTTATAGAGTGGCTCAATACAAACAGGTTCTTACAATTTGAAATTTGCATCGCATGTTTTGAAAACAATCCTTTTGTTTCCAAAGTCTATTTCAATTTGCAAGGGCATTGACAATGTGTGTGTGGGCATTCATAACAATGC
Source organism: Heteromeles arbutifolia (assembly GCA_024362995.1). NCBI lineage: Eukaryota > Viridiplantae > Streptophyta > Magnoliopsida > Rosales > Rosaceae > Heteromeles > Heteromeles arbutifolia. The sequence goes on along the minus strand of JANCRC010000001.1, from coordinate 38,784,453 downwards.
CAATGTTTTCAACACTCCCCCTTGGATGCCCACATATCAACATCAGTTGCCTCATTAAAATCATGCTTGGAAAAATCCAGTGGGAAAAAACCATAGCAAAGGAAAAAGAGTACAACTTTTCATGGATTGTTGATATAGTGTTAAATATGCTTATGTTGCCTCGTTAAAACCTTGATAGGAAAAACCCAGTGGGAAAAATCCTAATCGAAGGAAAAAGAGTACAACAGGCATGTATCATGAATGCTTCCCCCTGATATATATCTCCTCCTGATTCTGCATTCTCCAAATTTAGCTGTTTGATAAGTCGACGTAATCCAATACTTTGCACTAACTTCTGAAACGTGCATTTTGGTAAAGATTTGGTGAACAAATCTGCCAGATTTTCATTAGAACGGATTTGTCTGACTTCAATAACTTTAGCCTTCTGAAGCTCATGTGCACTGAAAAATTTGGAGATATGTGTTTAGTTTTATTGCCCTTGATGAACCCTTCCTTCATTTGAGCAACACATGCTGCATTATCTTCATGAATGACAGTTGGATTGTCTGTCTTCGAAGTTAGTACATTGTGCTAAATACAACAAAGCACCTATTGCACTCAGATATGGTACTTCTGGACCAAGGACCATTTCATCATCTTCTTTTGGACGGAGTGAATCTTTCTTAATGTCCAAAGAACGAACGACCATTCGCGTGCTTAGTGGATAAGCCTTGTCCATGCCAAATCGCTTAAGGATTTTTTCAATATAAGCTGATTGGTGGACTAAAATTCCATTAGCACAATGCTCGATCTGCAGGCCGAGACAATATTTTGTTTTCCCAAGGTCTTTCATTTCAAATTCACTTTTTAGATATTCAGCAGTTTTCTTGAGCTCTTCAGGAGTTCCAACTAGGTTCATATCATCGACATATACTGCCACTATAGCAAATCCATAGTTGGATTTCTCAATGAACACACAAGGGCAAATGACATTGTTGATATACCCTTCTTTGATCAAATACTCACTGAGACGATTATACCACATTTGTCCAGATTGCTTCAGCCCATACAATGATCGCCTTAATTTGACGGAGAGCATACCTCGTGGTTTGTTAGTTGTTTCAGGCAACTTAAGTCCTTTTGGGACTTTCATGTATATGTCAGCATCTAATTCTCCATATAGATACGCAATGATGACATCCATAAGTCGCATGGCAAGTTTTTCTGAAACCACTAAACTTATTAAGTAATGGAACGTAATTGCGTCCATTATAGGATAGTATGTCTCCTCATAATCAATTCCAGGTCTTTGCAAAAAACCTTGTGCAACGAGTCGTGCTTTATATCTTGCAATCTCGTTTTTCTCATTGCGTTTCCTTGTGAATACCCATTTGTAACCCACGGGGTTTACACAAGGCGGGGTTTGGACTATTGCTCCAAAAACGTTTCGCCTTTCCAAGAAATTTAATTCTGCCTGGATTGCATCTTTCCACTTAGGCCAATCATGTCTCTGTTTGCATTCATCAACAGAGCGGGGCTCAATATCGTCACTTAATATAATTTCAGTGGCTACTACGAATGCGAACATGTCATCGATAATTATTTCATTTCGATCCCATAATTCATTAGAATAAGCATAATTTATGGAGATTTCTTTGCTTTCATGTACCTCTGCTTCTTTAGGGACAATTTCATTTTCTGAAAGTACAGAATCATGAATTGTGGATTTGTCATTCATTTTCTCTTCTTGAATGATTTCATTTGGATTCAGTTGTGCCATTGTCTTTCTCTTTCGAAGGGCTAAATCTTTTGAACCTGGGGGTCTACCACGCTTCAGGCGTGCACCAGATGAATTATTCGCTGCCACTTTATTTTGTCCAACAGGGACATCAATTCTTGCAGGTGCATTTGCAGCTGGGATATGTGATTTTGTTACTTTCATAACATCATTAAATGCATCTAGCATTTGATTGGCAATACTTTGAAGATGAACAATCCTTTTTACTTCATTTTCACATTGAATGCTTTGAGGATCAAAATGAGACAAGGTGGGAACAACCCATGTCAGCTCTTTACGTTATTCTGGAACTGTCTTTTCTCCCCCTAACGATGGGAAGACTGTTTCATCAAAGTGATAATCAGCAAAACGAGCTGTAAACATATCACCTGTCAAGGGTTCCAAATATCTAATGATAGATGATGAATCAAAACCCACATAAATTCCCAGTCTACGCTGAGGTCCTATTTTAGTGCGTTGCGGCGGCGCAATAGGCACATAAACACCACAACCAAAAACTCGTAAATGTGAAATGTTTGGCTGATGTCCAAACATGAGTTGTACTGAGGAGTATTGGTGGTTGGCTATAGGTCTCAATCGAACCAATGATGCAGCATGTAAGATGGCATGTCCCTATACAGAGGCTGGCAATTTTGTTTTCATGAGCAGAGTGCGAGCTATTAACTGAAGCCGCTTAATCAATGTTTCTGCTAAACCATTTTGAGTATGGACATGTGGAACAGGGTGTTCAACATCAATGCCCAATGTCATGTAGTAATCATCAGAAGTTTGAGACATAAATTCACCAACGTTATCAAGTCGGATTGACTTAATGGGGTAATCTGGGAACTGTGCTCGTAATTTAATTATTTGAGCAAGAAGTCTCGCAAAAGCTACATTCCGAGTAGACAAGAGACAAACATGTGACCATCGGGTAGATGCATCAACCAAAACCATAAAATATCGAAATGGTCCACATGATAGTTGAATAGGCCCACAAATATCCCATTGAATTCTTTGCAGAAATGATGGGGATTCAGCATCAACCTTTAGTTGTGATGGTCTAGTTACCAACTTCCCTTGAGAACAAGCCTTGCAAGGGTTATCATTTGAGATAACAATGTGTCTGCTCAATAATAGATGTCCATTAGAGTTGGTAATGATCCTACGCATCATGGTAGATCCTGGATGACCCAGACGGTCATGCCAAAACATGTAAATTTTTGAATCAAAGAACTTCTGGTTCATGACAGTATGTGATTCAATTGTCTTTATGTGTGTATAATACAATCCACTCGACAAACCATGCAACTTCTCCAATATGCGCTTCTGGGTATCATTGGAGGTAATGTATAGATACTCCACATTTTCTGCACTTTTCGTTTCAATGTGGTATCCATTTAAACGCATGTCTTTGAAACTCAACAAATTTTGAGTAGATCGAGTAGCGTACAACGCATTCTGTATGGACAACATTGTTCCATTTGGTAACATAATATGGGCTTTCCCTGAGCCTTCAATTACATCTGAAGGTCCTGATATTGTTGTTACCCTTACTTTTGTAAGCATCAATCTTGAGAAATACTTTCGATCTCGAAGTATTGTATGCGTAGTTGCGCAGTCTGCAAGACAAATATCTTTGTCATTTCTCATGTTTTGAGAATGACCATAGTTTTTATCCATGCTCTCTGAGTAAAGGAATCAGAGTTAAAAGCAAGTTATGACGGGAAATTTACATGCCACTTTTATTGAATCTGAAATGCTAGTTTTAAACTACAAGTTCAGCATAATAAAAGTACATCAAACATAAACAATTCAGTCAAACCGGTATACTTCATTTCCCCTTTCCACAACAAAGTCTGAAACATCTAGGTGGGTTGTGTTCAACTGCCCTGATAAGTCACACACTGGATCAGGTATATCCATTGGTTTAGCCTGGTCAAGAAAATTGGTCTCGACACCCTTCTTCTTGAGGGAGTCTTGATACAGATCCACCAGATGTTTTGGGGTACGACAGGTACGCGCCCAATGCCCATTGCCACCACACCTATGGCAGGCTCCTTCAGAGTTCCTGGGAGCATTGTTCATATAAGTTTTACCTTTGTGGCGATTCACATTTTTGAAGCTTGGGCCTGAATTATGCCTTGGAACCTGGTTGTGAAACTAACCACCATGGTTCTTGCCTTTCCTGTTCCATCGACCTCGCTTGTGGCCACGTCCTCGTTTATGATTATCGCCACCAGATGATGTGGCGTTCAATTTGAGGGAAGCAGCATTCACCTCTGGGAATGGTGCAGATCCAGTAGGTCGGGATTGATGATTTTTCATCAGGAGCTCATTGTTTTATTCAGCTACCAAGAACACAGATATCAGCTGGTTGTATTCAGTGAAGCTTCGCACTCTATACTGCTGCTCCAAGAGCACGTTAAAGGTATGAAATGTGCTGGAAGTCTTTTCCAGCATATCTTCCTCAGTAATAGTATCCCCACAGAGCTTCATCTGAGAGGTAATTTTGAACAACGCAGAATTGTACTCTGCCACTGACTTGAAATCCTGGATCCTTAGGTGAGTCTACTCACAGCGAGCTCTTGGAAGAATCACCGTTGTCTAGTGATTGTATCTGTTTCTCAAAGCCTTCCAGAGAACTAATAGATCTTCAACCGTTAAGTACTCGCTCTTTAGTCCCTCATCAAGATGGCGACGAATAAAGATCATGGCCTTCGTCCGATCTTGAGAGGATGAGTTGTTCTCTTCCCTGATGGTATCTCCAAGATTCCTTGCTTCTAGATGGATCTTGGTATCCAGTACCCAGGTAAGGTAATTCTTCCCAGTAATGTCTAAGGCAGTAAAATCAAGCTTCGCCAAGTTCACCATTTTCTTTTCTGAAAGAAAATGAGATGTGTAAGAACTTGCGATAATATGTATTCCTGGAGGAATATAGTGTTAAAACTTCTGGTTCTTACAAATTTTTCATTTTGATCTTCAGGCCAAAATGATAAGCACTCGAAACTTCTGGCTCGAGATTTTCAAGGTGAATGAGGAGGGCGATTGTACCGCACCATTCTCATTGAAATAATGTAACATAGAATGGGTGATTATTCTGCACCACTTAAGTAGTAGGAAAATTTAAATACGCAGAGCAGAGTGGGCAATTACACCGCACCACCTAAAATTGCAATGAAATTAAACAGCAGGCAAATTTAAATATGCAGGGTAGGGTGGGCGATTATATCGCTCCACCTAAAATTTGCAGTAAAATTAGATTTGCAGTCCAAGATAGGCAATGATACCTCATCATCTTGGATCACAGTAAGATTAAATTTGCAATTCAAGATGGGCGATTGTACTGCACCATCTTGGATTACAGTAAAATTAACATAAATAAATACTGGGTTAGTAATCAAGATCTACACCAAGCAAGAAATCAAAGATATATGTAACTGTTAGGTTGAGAACTAGAAGCAGGCATGGAGCAAACAGTTCGTCGCGAGGGTATATCTCGCAGTTGAGGTAGAGGAAGAAGATGAACAATAAAAACCTTAGAGGAAACATTTTTTTTTTTCGTTCGGCGAAGAGAAATGAGAGAATGATTAGATTTTAAAGAGTCGTGCTGATAACGTGTTATAAATATGTAAAAGTTAGAGAGATAACCTTTACTAGTGACAGGAGTGAAGCAGGTGTAAAAGATCACACTAAACTATAGCACAAGAGGATGACAAATAAAAGAGGGAGGAATAGATACTGAAGTTATTAATCTTTCCTTTCTTCTCTGTATTCTCTCTATATATTTTAACTGCAGTCTGAGCGCTCTATTTATAGAGTGGCTCAATACAAACAGGTTCTTACAGTTTGAAATTTACATTGCATGTTTTGAAAAACAATCCTTTTGTTTCCAAAGTCTATTTCAATTTGCAAGGGCATTGACAATGTGTGTGTGGGCATTCATAACAATGCCAATGTTTTCAACAATGACTTCATTGTTCCTACTTCATTGTTTAATTTGGTTGTAAGTAAAAAGCATTTAGGTTTGACTTTTATTGACAATGAATTCACTATACCAAATCATCCACTTCTTACTGTAGACTAATAGAAGAAATACGCTGAATATTTTGTTACTTTATTACTCCTTTAAGGTTTACAATAGATGACCGTATATGCCTTATTCTTCAAGGAATGTAATTACAAGGATACGGAAACTAGATACAAGAGATTACAATCAATTACAAATCTTAATCCTACCTAAAACATGACTCCTAGAATATTTACAAATAAAGACTCAAATCAAAACTCCCCCTAAAGTTGGTGCATAGATATCATACATGACCAACTTAATAATTGAGTCTTGAAAAACTTTACTAGATACTCCATGAGTAAAAACATTAGTCAGCTGGTCCTCCTAATTCATAAACGGTTTAGATACAATCTTCCTTTCAAGACTTTCCTTGACAAAATGTCTATTAACTTCCACATGCTTTGTTCAATCATGTTGTACCGGATTATTTGTTATCTTCCTTGCATATCCTGTCACAATATAGCCTCATGTGGGCCAAAACTAAGACATCTCAAAAGTTTACGTAACCAAAGGAGTTCACATAGTTTGTGTGTTATACCTCTAAATTAGCTTCGGCAAACGACCTTGACACCACTTTTTGCTTCTTACTATGCCACGTAACTAAATTACCTCCAACAAATGTAAAATACCAAGATGTAGACTATCTGTTAGTAACATTGCCAGCCTAACCTGCATTTGTAAACCCCTCAAACTTAAAATGCCCATGTTTCCATAAAGTATTCCCTTAATATGTGCAAACTTCAGATATGACAAAATTCACATTACCACCGCAATGTGATCTTCAATGGATGAGTGCATAAACTAACTTACAACATTCACAACATATAAAATATAAGGATGAGTATGAGATAAATTAATTAATCTCTCTACAAGTCTTTGATATCTACCCCTATCAATAAGAACCTGATCTAGGTAAATACCCAAATGATGTTTTTCAACCATATAGGAGTATCCACAAGTTTATACCCTAACATACCAGTCTCTTTCAACAATTCAACACATATTTTCATTACGATAAGAAAATACCTTTAGGTGTACGGGCGACCTCAACCCCTAGGAAGTACTTCAACTCTCCCAAATCTTCCATCTCAAATTCAGATGCAAGATTTACCTTAAACTTCTGGATTTCGTTTGAACCATCCCTTGTAATAATCATATCATCCACATAAATAATTAAAGCAGTCAATTTGCCATGCCTACGGTTAAAGTGTGGTCTGAATGACTCTGGCAATACCTATATTTCTTCATTGTTTGAGTAATGTCAAACCAAGCACGGGGTGATTTCTTAAGTATATTGAGACTTACGCAATATGTACACTCTTGTATTACTACTCGTACCATAACATGGTAGAAAGATCCTATACACTTCCTCTTCTAAGTTCCCAAGAAGGAACATATTCTTTATATCAAATTGTTTAAGAGGCCAATCTATATTTGCAAATAAGGAAATCAAAACACGCACCGTATTTATCTTTGCTACTGGAGAAAAGGTTTTTTGGTAATCTACGCCATACATTTGAGTGTACCTTTAGCTACTAACCTTACTTTGTACCTATCCACTAATCCACCAGCCTTGTACTTGATTGTAAATACCCAACGATAACCAACATGTTTCGTCCTTTTTGGTAACTGCATTATCTCCCAATCCACTTAGGGCCTCGTAGGGTTTCTTCTATCTGAGTTGGAATTTTGATTGATTCTGTATGATTTACCATTGCCCTCCGCTATTGTTCACCAGATACATAATTAGCAATTGGATACTTGACCTTCTATTCCGAAGAAAACCTATAAGGCGGCACAACACCATTTTGTATTGCTAACAATTTATAAGTACTCACACCAATATTATGATTAATTGTTATATCATTTAAGATACTTACCTCTTGGATATTCAGATGAGATAGAACGGGCACTACATGATCAGGAAGATAAATAAGGCGCTATAGACATATTGGGCAATTCGACACATTCTTGCTGAACTAGGCGGTACGATTCGGTGAACCCTTGTCGAACAAGGCTGGATTGTTCGGTGGGAGCTTGGTGAACTAGGCTGGATTGTTCAGTGGGTGCTTGCTGAACTAGGCAGTTCTGTTTGGTGGACTTCTGCCGAACGAGGTTGGATTGTTCAATGGGTGTCTGCTGAACTAGGCAATTCTGTTTGATGGACTCTTGCCAAACTAGGCTACTGGGTTAAGTAAGATCTTGTCGAACCATTAGGCGGCTGTTGTAGATTTCCATAACTTCCATTTCTCCACTGAAATATATTCCAACTAACTTAGATCACCAACATCACTGATCTCCCATGGTGATTTGAATTGGATACAGTCTATATGCTTTGCCCCTTCTTTAAGTTAAGTTGAATGTCTTGCTGCACCTTCCTAAGTAGATGAAGTATAAAAATATTCAGACTCCGGGAAAAATCACATCCATGGTTACAAACATGCGTTGACTAGCATGATGATAATATTTGAATCCCTTCTAATGTGTGGAAAAATCTAAGAAAGACACAACGGAGTCCACATGGATTAAGCTTACTACGATGAACCTTCTGGATTTGACCATATACCACACACAACTATAAATACGAGGTTACAAAGAATTTGTAGAAACCAATGGAACATGTTGAGTAAATTCTTGAAATGGGTTCGATAATTCAAGACTCGAGAAGGCATACGGTTTAAAACATAAACTGCATATACAACTACTTCAAGCCATAAGTAGAATAGATGCACCAATAATCAAAGCACGAGTTATCTCTAGGATATGACAATTCGTCCTTTCTGCCACCCTATTTTGTTGTGCGGTATGCAGACAAGTAGTTTTATGAACAATCCCACGATCTTGTAGAAATCGGGATAACTCAAAATTTATATGCTCTTCACCATTGTTAGAACTCAAAACTTTAATATTAGAGGAATATTGAGTTCTAACCATTTGATGAAACAGACGAAACACATCACAAACCTTACTTTTATTTTTCAACACATACAACAATGTGATATGGATGCTATCATCCACGAAAATAACAAAACACTTAATTCCCAAAGTAGTACTAACAAGGGAAGGCCCCCATATATCAGAATGTACTAGCTCAAACCGAAAAGACTTTCTATTCATACTTGAAGAGAATGAAGCACGATGACTTTTGGATAAAATACACGTTTCACACTTCAATTTGAAGTTATTAATATCATTGAACAAACTAGGTAACATATGCTCCAAATAACACAAACGATGCATACCTCAAACGATAATGTGATAACAATACCTAATGTAGATTACTATTACGCGACACACGTGCAAATTAGCTATTCTAGGAATCACATCTTCCGTATAATATAACCCTTCTCTCTTAGTGCGACGCCCAATAATATCATTTGTCAGAATATCCTGAAGCAAGCAAAATAAAGGATAATTTAGTACAACATAATCTAATTGTTTAGTGACTTGTGGTACAAACAATAAGTGATGAGATCAATGACAAAATCAATAGACAATTAAGGGGAGAAAGGGTGTAAAACACATTGTTCCCGCTCCATCAATAGGAGCAATAATACTATTAGTAGTCGTCACACTCTTATATGAGAACATGTAATAGATTGAAATAAGGTTTTATCATATTTCATATGATATGTTGCATCAGAATTCAAAATCCAACCTGTATTTGCCATTGTAATAACACAAGAGATAGTAATACACGACAATCACACTAATACACGGTAACTGCAGCAAGCTTCATAGCAGAACTTGTAGATACTGCAGCAAAACCAATACAATAACACGACAAACAAACAAAAAGAACAAAGCAATATGCTGCAATTTCCAGGTAGCAATAAGAAAAATAACACACAAGAACAGCAAGAAAAACCCATACGACACAACTCTTACACGAGCAAATTACAACAACTACAAACCACAATTATTAGCTGCAACTGTTACAGAAACGCACAACAAGAAGAGACAACACACATAACTAAAAACAACCCCACAATTGCAAAAGCGCATCAATTGTAGAAGCCACACAGATACCCACTCGTAGCAGCAAGATTGTTCTGGGCTTGATTACAGCCGCATGAGCACGGTTTGGTGTTTAGGGTTTTGAACTAAACCTAGGTCTGATACCAAGAAGAAATACGATGAATATTTCATTACTTTATTACTCCTACTCACATTGGACCTAGTGCCCAGGTGGTTTGGCCAATAGTGGGTCAAGAAATATTGAATGGTGATGTAGGCGGGGGTTTCCGAGGAATACAAATAACCTTTGGTTTTTTTTTCCAGATTTGGCGAGCATCTGGAATAACTAGTGAATTTAAATTTTTTATGTGTAAGAAGTCATTCATACTGCCACTTAATATTACGATCTAGTGATATTCCTCTTCACTTGTAAGTGAGAGGTCTTAGGTTTGATTCTATGCTAGCTTATTGTAAGGCTAAGCTCACACCCTCCTTTTAATTTAGATAATATCGTTTGTTTAAAAAAAAAAAAAAAAAGGTCATTCATACGTGTTTATAAATCACATGGACACTTAAACAGTAATAACTCAATTAAATCATAAAATGAAAAGTTTATTAACGCTAATTGCAAATAAAGAAACATGGATCCTTTCAAGTAAGGAAACACGTAAGTCGTTTCTTTTTGTTGTGCAAATGATTCAACTACCAACCACAATATATGAATGACGATTCATTGCTCCATCTTCCCTTATCTCTCTCTATAAACAATATATTTTTAAATCATTATAAGTATTATCTGAAGAACTCAAATCCTCACTCTCTCTTAACTGGCATACGCCGTACTCTTTCCGTACCTTTCATATCAGTGAAAGGGACATATCTAATAATGAAATCCGCGTTAAAAGATGTAGGTCGAGCTCTGAGGAGGCAGGGACCACTTTGGTTGATGCCAAAGTGTCATATGACCAAAATAGTTAAGGATCCCAATATGTTGGTTTTGATATATTGACGTTGCCAGAGATTGATTGATCAATACGAGCTCTGGTTGTAAGTGGTTGAGGCTCTTTGGCCGGGGAGGAGCTTTGCTATAGCAACCCTTTTTCTCTATGCGAATAAGATTGACAAACTTCTAATTTTTTTGGATCACTGGTTTAGAGAACGAGAGACTACTATCTAATTCATTGATTATGTTATATGTTATTTGTGTCATTTGAATATACGATCTTGATTCACAATTTGATTCTCGACAACATAAGTTAGAAGAAGACAATAATAAACTATTATAACATATAAAAAGGGAAGGGGATAGGGTAAGGAAGAGGGATGAGCATATACGAAAGTGCAGTGAAGGTTTTCAAAGATGAGAGTGTTGGATAACGAAGAGGCCAGATCCAAGTGATGTGTACTTAAAATCTAAATATATGAAGAATCAAATCCCATATTTTGGTATCGACTTGAAAGTTCGAGGAAAAGGTTCATGGCATCAAGATTCAATCAAAAACCATACCATCCACACCCCCTTCCTCCGTCGGGAGAGGGGGGAGCTTCTCTCTATCGATAATACTAAAATGATTAAATTTGAAGAAAAAATATGCAAACTAAATGATGTTTCATCAATAAAAATAAACATATTTATCAACATTTAAGTAATAAATCAATCATTATTTTCTATGTTCTTTAATTTTTAAAATTTTATATATAAATTTAATCTCCTAACGTTAGTCTATATATATATATATATATATATATTTATAAAATTATCTTTGGATTACGTAAAATGTATAAAAGTTTGGTGGCTGTGTTTTGTGGGCACCAAAATTAATTATAGTCCTCTGAGTGACAAAACATGTTGACTTATAATCATATTACAGCTAGCAGCTATAACGTTGATGAGCTATGCATAATAATGCATGCACAGCTTCAAGTAGTGACTTTTAGCATGTCATATACCTACTATATCTATCTATGATCTATCCCAATCCCATAGATGTAGACATGAGAGGCTTTTTAAACCTGAAGTATTACATGTACCTGCCATTCCTGTTTCAACCCCAATGGTCCATATAACGCGTCATTCGCATTTGTATCCTACACTCATCGAACGGTTTGTATAGCGTGATACGTTCAGGCGCGCATGTAGATCCTATGCTCATTCAATTGCAAAGCCACTAAGAGATTAGGATAGTCCTAGGCCTCTTATATATGCTTGAAACTCCCTTATTCCCATCAGTTTTTATATCTTTTATAAATTTCTACTCTGAAATTTGAGTCAGACAAAGCGGGTTGTAATCTTTCTCTCTATCTTAGACTATAGATTAATCTATGGTGTATAATATTTCTGCGTCATTTTGTTTGTTCTCCTGTTTGTAAATAATATTTTATGTAGAATGAATCTATATAATGCTTTGGTGTATATTAGAAATTAAAGAATGAAGATTTATATTCTACAAAAGGCATCCGTGACGTAAAATCCTCACTCCATCAGTGTGCTCATCAACGATTTTTGATACCATGATGCACCCGCATGCAAATGAACTGAGGCTTGAAGAGCTCCCTACCCTAGTCCATAATGTGACGTTTTGGAGCGTTGGAGCTATAAAACGACCACAAACAACCATCAATATAGCTTAAGTGGTGAAGTGCATTTATTCATACATCCGAAGCGATCTTATATTCAATTATCCTCAGCTCTCTCAGAATCATTTGTATAAAAACTTAACTGAACTACAGACACGCAAGTAAAAAACATAGTTAAGGAATCAATATAGTAAGCACAAAGAAACCAAGTGCATGGCTTGACAAAAACGACTTTTCTCTCGACTTTTATTTAGTTTATCATCTTCTAATCATTGTATAATCTCAAGAGTAAAAGGGATGATCCGGTCAAAAGTCTAATGTTTAATTACCCTTAAATTAGTGATATTTCGGTTTAACTTGCAACAAGTGATTATAATTAACGATTAAGAGAGATCTTGAACAATTCAATTCACCGTTTTATGACATGAGGCATGACATGCACATAGCTTAATTAAGGATTAACTATGTTAACCAACGTCATCTGCTACCATTTGCATATATAATCCAAGTCCAGTCCTAATTATATTATACATGCAGACTTGATAGCAGTATGCGTACCAATAAACGCCAAAACCGTATCCTAATGTAATACATAAGCTCTGAAGTGGACTAAAAAATAAACATACCATTGAACACAAAATAAACATACCATACTCCACTATAACATAAGCAGTAATGGAATGTTTACTTACTTCGGAAGAAGAAGTTATGAATCGTAGAAGTCAGAATATGTTAAAGAAGCAATAAGTATGAGATCTACTACCTCTCGTTATCTAATTTCTAACTCTTTACGGATTGTATTGTATAACCCAAATACACGTTGATCCCATGTTGTAGTATACACATGAGAAGTCATGTATCAAAATAACTCTATGAAAAAAGAACAGGGATAAGAAATAGAGGCAGAGTCGTAGCTGTAGTTAATGGAAGGACAAAGAGTAGCATTAAGAAGAATAAAATAAAGGATTAAGTAACTAAAATCTACTAATCTTTTAGTGCCATTTTAAATTGGTCTCAATTTTTTTAAACATTCAAACAAGTACCTAACGTATTGAAAATGTCACACCCTTGAAGCCCTAATTAAATTTAAGTTAAATTAACTAGGGCTTACTTTGTCTCCAAAATCAATAGAAGGTCATGGAAGCATGACCTCCACCAACTAACAATCACCACCACCCCCATCAGGTGATCACCTCCAAACCCAATGCAGAATCTCCGACTCCACCCTACAACTCAAGCCGCCAATATTGAGAAGAAGGTTATGCATGTTGCTGAAATGGTATGGACTGCCTGATGCGGCCACCACCATCTTCATGGCCCATAAGAAGATCTGGAAGCTTTATGAGCCGAGAATCAATGAATGAAAAAATCACATGAGTATAAACAAGCTCCTTGAAACCCTATATAAATGCTTAACCCTCTTCTTTGTTAGGAGATTACCCTCATGATGTAATTACAATTTGGGTCCACTTTCGATTAAATTCGATACTCGTTTGATCATTAGATTCTATGTTATATAATCTATGTTTGAAATTTAGATTTTGAGGCAACTAATATTAATATTGACCAAGATATTATACCAATTGGTGGGTTTTGAATATAAAGGTTGGGATGGGATTTCGATGGTCGTATGTTAAGATTGGAGGTGGCAGGTGCCAAGGTCTAAAATATCGCTGATATCGGAAATATCGCTGATATCGGAAATATTGGTAGTCCAAAAACATGGAAATTTCGATGGAAATATCAGGATATTATCGATATCGATAAAAATTGAATAAAAACCACGGAAATTGTAAGATAAACTTTGAAATTTTTATTGAAACTTTGCAGGATGTTTATTTAGTCAATTATCTATTAGTTTATCACAAAAAATTGGAAGGAAATGCATTGCATGATGGATTTAACTGATTTAAGTTGATTATATAGCGAGCTGGCAAACGTTGTGAGTGTAGAAAATATGTAGTAATTAATGAAAGAAGTTTAAACACACCATAATCATTTATATATAATGCAAATTTTCAAAGTATAATTCGTGAAATAATGTCTAATTGACGATAAATAGAAAAGACTCTAATATGGAATTAACCTTCACCTTGTCCATTTGTTCTAACACTTAAAATAAATTATGGATATTAACTTAAAAACGAAAAGTTTTAACTTGACACAAAAATTAAAAACCTAAAATTTCTTATTTCCCACTCTCAAACTTAAATCACACATTGTCCTCAAGGTGTGGAAAATAAATAAAGAAAAAGAAAATAAACTGTAAATAAAAAGAACCTAAACTCAAATAAATATACTAAACTAAATAAAAACAGGAAAAGAACACAAAAAAAAAAAACTAAAAGGAACTGAACTAACAGAAAAACAAAACAAAAAAAAAAAAAAAAAAAAAAAACAACATAAACAAAAAGAGTGAACCTGGGGGTCAAATGCAGAAAAAGGACGAACAAAAGGTTCTAAGCCTTTCACGTGTGGAATGCTGATGGGCCATTACTGATAGCAAATGCTGATGGGCCACGAGAAAAGAAAAAGAAAGGGCAGGCCGACATATTGCAGCCTACTTGCTGCACACGCATGCCACACACGTGCACAACCCTAGTTGTGGTTTGGATATGAATTCACATCTGCATCCCTCTGCCTCGAGCCCAGAGCCGAGCCAACGACTTTTTGCATCAACCCCCGAGCCCAAAACAGCTCTTGATGTCCTTTCCATTTTTTTTATTGTTTTGTAGAAACCAAAATTGTACAGCCTTTTAGAAAAAGGAGAAAGGCTCTCTACCTCTCATCGAACCATCATTTCAAACCATACCGTGAAGAAGTCCCCATAACAAGTCCCCATGTCTATTGCTCATTCAAACCTTCAACCACTCTGTCTCTCTCTAAAATAATAGAGAGGTTCTCAACCTTCTCTCTTTGTAATCTCCGAAAATGCTTTTATCTCTCAAACCTCAAGCTAGTGCCCTTTATCACACCCCACCGTGACCTCCACCACAGTGGCGCACACTCCAGCGAGCACCATCACCACCTGTGGACCGTTCCTCCTCCCTTTCTCACCTAAGGGGAGACGCAGATCTTGATGGGTCTGAGCGTTTAAGCGTGGATCGCTCATTTTGATGGGTCTGAGCATCTGAGCGTGGATTGCAGAGAGAGGTGCAGATCTTGGCAACTGCGACGACGGAGCCTCGGCTGCAGTTGCGACGCCGACGACGGAGCCTTGGCGATATTATCAATATTATCGATAATATCGCGATATTGTCGATATTTTGACGATAATTAAGTGTATTAGTGTAAAAATATCTCCCTCTCAAAAAAACGATATTATCGGTGATATTTCGTCGATAATATCGATATTTCAGACCTTGGCAAGGGCTTCATATTCCCCTCTTCATTTTTGTTTTTTGTTTTTTGTTTTTATTTTTTCATTTTCATATCTTTTTTGAAGTTATTTTTTTATTGTTTTAGCGTCCATGTAAGCTAAAAAGTGGGACTCGTTGTTGCCACATGTACAGTTAACAGACATATTAACAAGACTTAACGGATGTGACATTTTCAATAAGTTGGGTACTTTTTTAAAATGTCTAAAGAAGTTGATACGAATTTAGAATGACACCAAAAAGTTGAAAGATTTTAAGTACTTAATCCTAAAATATAAAAAGAGAGACGTAGAGAATGGAAAGCATCTTGTCAGAGCATACTGAAATAGGAGCTGGAGGAGGAACACGAGTAGAAGCTCTTGTTCGTTCACTTGTTAGCTAGTCTTTCCTGGCAAGTCACTGAGCCTTATTTTCGTCTTTGAACTCAAGCCTTCCTTTCAGTTCGCAATTTTCTTTTTTTGTTCATTTGTCACATAACACACATTCTAGGTAAGTTAATGTCATTATAGCAATTACAAGGAATTCAGGAGAGAACACTGTCATTAACAGATTACACAGTCGATTAACACATATTTCAATAACGATCACACATTTTACGGATCAACAATCGTTGGATGATTCAATACAAATCAACAATCGTCGGATGATTCAATACAAATCAATCAACCAATGTCTAGATTTGTTCGTAGAACTAAGCATATGTGTTCCATTTTAAGGTGATAAGTGCCATCTATTAATTTGTGAACTCTAATTCTATTATATACAATATTCCAAGGAACGTACAATAATGTCATTACAGCCAATGTACTAAATATCGATATTATCGGCGATATTTCGTCGATAATATCGTTTTTTTTAGAGGGCGATATTTTCACACTTATCCACTTAATTATCGTCAATATATCGATATTTTCGTCGATATTACCGCAATAATATCAGAGACAATATTTTTAGCATTTTAATGCATTATTTGGGCAATATATCGCGATATTATCGATAATATCGCGAGATGAAACCCAAAAATACATTATAATTCATCATGATTCAAGTGAAAAATCCGCATATATATATCAATGAAATTCAAGTAAAAGATCAATTTAAATAAATAAGAAGCAAGCATTGGTTGATGCATATATTATCAAGCCAAGGAAATCCCTAGGTTTCCATAAGACTGTAGATTAAACAAAATCGACGCCAATAGTCTAAAACGACATGTAACAATACCCGAAACGACAATTCAACATAAGCAAAGCATGAGACCTAGGTGTTGGTAGCCCTGGTGTAGATCTGCTGGCTGGCGTGAGCAGAGACCATCCTGATCAAGCCTCTGGCCATCAACTCCCTGATGGGCCCTCCTTGCCAGCAAGCCGTTGATCCTGAGACGGTCGGAGAGAATGGACGGTGTGATGAGCTTGTCGTAGGTTCCATGGTCGAAGAGCACCATGTTGTTCACCTTCTCCTTCTGCTTTCCCTTGCTCCACTTCTTTTTCTTCTGCTTGCCTTCGTCGAACTTTGCCAGCTTCGACGACGACGGCGGTGCCTTGTCCTTCTTCGGCGCCTGAAATATCAAAAATGAAAGATTGTCAGAGACATTAACGCAAACGGATGGTGGGCAATCTGGAAGATGATTGGATACAGAGGTACTATGGGATTGGATTACAGCGACGGGGAAAGGGAGGAGAGAGGAGGGTTCGGATTACAGCGGCTGGGGAAAAGGAGAGACTGAATGAGGAAGCGATGTGAGTAGGGATTTTATGACCTAGGGTCACTGGCGGATCCAATAAGGGACCAAGGTGGTCCCAGGACCACCCCAAACCTTGGATAAATGGCTATAAAGACCTTCAAGGACCACCCAAATCTGGGCAGTGGGAGAAGAACAGCAGCCATGGTTGCTGCATTTTGTGCAAAACAGGAGGAGGAAGAAGAAAGCTAATTTTATTCTTAAATGACTTGGCCAGAATGACGTTGTTTTGAGCCAAGTCATTAAAAAAAATTGTCTGCTTGCCTCCTTTTCCTCACGCATCCCAAGCCAGCCGCACCCATCAGCATCAACTATAAATTTTTTGTAAGTTTAATTTACTGTTAAGTTCTTACTTTTTAGTGTTAGTTGATTTGTTATGATTTTTAGTTTTAGTTTTTATTTTTTTATTTTAAACAACACTAATTAAAAACAAAGGGGCCGAACTTGATGCTTAGAGTTTTTCATATCTATTTTAGGATTTTTTTCTTAGGATTGTTGAACAGCATCAACCTTATTTATTGTTAATTTCTTAGAATTTTTGCATATCTATTTTAGTGTTAGTTCATACATATTTATTGTTGATTCGTTAGGATTTTCTGATATTATTTGAATTGTGTTATAGGTTTTTTTGTTGTTGAAGATTGGCTTTAGTTTTACCGGTTGCAACTGCTCCAGTGGAGAGAGCATTTTCTGCCATGAATATCATTAACAGTCCACTCCGCAACAAAATGGGGGATTAATGGTTAAATGATAGTTTAGTTGTTTACATTGAGAAAGATGTTTTTTCTTGTATTGACAATGAAACTATCATGACACGTTTTCAAAGTATGAAATCCCATTGACAAATTTAATATTTCTAGCTTGTTTGGCATAAAGATTATGAATGAAAAGTTGTAGTTTGCCATTTATTTGTTAATCGCTATTTTCGTCTTTTTTTTTTTTTTTTGTAGCTTTTATATTAGGACCATCCTATGTTAAAATCCTGGATCCGCCACTGCCTAGGGTTTCAGTGGGTTGTATCCTGCCGACGTCGTTTTGATCTGTGTTGTGGGCTGGTGAGGTCTCCTTGATTGAGTGACAGCCCATTTCTGAATGTTCAACATATTTAGGCCCAGAACTGTAACTTTCTTTTTTTTAGTACATTGTTCATTAATTACTACATATTTTCTACACACACAATGTTTGCCAGCTCGCTATATAATCAACTTAAATCAGTTAAATCCATCATGCAATGCATTTCCTTCCAATTTTTTGTAATAAACTAATAGATAATTGACTAAATAAACATCCTGCAAAGTTTCAATAAAAATTTCCAAGTTTTTCTTACAATTTCCTTGGTTTTTATTCAATTTTTCTCGATATCGATAATATCCCGATATTTCCATCGAAATTTCCGTGTTTTTGGACTACCGATATTTCCGATATCATCGATATGTTGGACCTTGATTACAGCAATACATATGCAAAGAAGGTCCAGTGCCAACTAAAATGGCAGCTCCTGGACTTTTATTCGGTGTCCGCAATTTATAAAGCTTACTATAAAGGTCGTAAATCTGTTAAAAATCATCACTTAACCTTTCAGACGGCCCCAAGTATAAATCCACCTTCGCGTCCCCCCGAGTGCAAAACGCCCGGAATGGTGCAGCACTGCCACCATGTCAAGTCTAGCATATGATAATTGTCCTTTCCATTTGACACTGAGAGTGGCTATTGAGATGTTTGCTCAAAGGAACTCAAAGCACTGATTAGAGATTCGTACACCTTTATGCCTTTCAAGAATATGGTATCCTTTAGGTGCTGCGAAAAAAAAGAGACGTTGGAGTCAGGAAAAGATATTCATGATAAGTTCATGCTAAAGAGATTGGTCAAAACATCGAACCTCATTATGGTCATGAAGTAAGACAGGAGTATTCGTCATTGGGGAGAAACCAAGCGTAGGAATGCCCTGCTGCCTCATGAATCGTGCGTCAGTAGTTGATGTCAAAATTTCAGGCTTCGCAAGTTTCCCTCCAGCTGATTTGATAGCTTGTTTGAAAACAGACCACCATGGATTGGAATCATCGGTTGCTGTTGCTAAAGGGCGGCCCATAAAATCTCTAGTTGGTCCATGCTCAAGTAGCTGCCATGCCATAAAAAGGAATAAATGAGATATTTCCCACTTTTACTCCCACTCGTTGCAGACGGCATGCAGAGGAAATGAAGAGTACATACAGATTAAAGTAAACAATGACAGCATAATGGTCACCAACAATATATTTGAAAACAAAACCTTGTATTTTGGGTTCTAACAAACTTATATGTAATGAATTCATGAGATCTAATCAAATAAGATGGCAAAAACCACACTTGCAGAAAGACAAATGCTTGCTTATTATGGCCATTCACCAGCCATACCATGATCGATCAAGCTAGCCACAAAGAGAGTGTAAAATTGGTATCGAATGCACAAGCTACAATAAGTTTTGTAGTACTTGTTCTGCATCCAAAACAAAATTAAGCACCTTTCGTAATTTGACATCTAACTTTAATTCCAATTCGCAAGTGAAAAACCTGAGACATGCTTGTTCACTATGACTAAAGATGACCACAAGTGATGAACTGCTTGAATTTCATAGTCAAAATATGGTTTAAAATGGCCAGCATAAAAGATAAATAATCCAATACATTCTATAACTTCTATCTATCCAATACCACGAAACTGAGAGGCATACACGTAGATAAATGCTATTACCATTACAAACTAATTGCTTGCATGCGGGGTTCCTCCTCTAATCTGATTCACACAAAACTACAAGATACGTACTTTCAGTAAACTTGTTTAACTATACGCAGGGTGTAATAATCAAAATCAACAACGGAATAAGAAATCAGCTCATCTACAGTATACCTATAAAACTAACACATTCGGTTACACAAAAAGTCTCCAATCCTATAAAATTTCACATTATACTAAATCAATTAAGAAACTGAAAATCCATGCACAAAATCAGAGGACACAAGGGCTCACTTGGTAAGTCAAATTCCTTGACGCCGGCGCCCATTCCTCAGCAATCCTCTTCCTAAGAAGCTCCGGGTCTGCAGTAGGCGGGATTCGTATATTAAACCCTGCTTCCGCCTCTGAAGGTTGCATATTCATCACAAACCCCTACACAGACAATCAAACAAGCACCTTGTCATCGTCAAAACACCAAAACACCCATTAATTACACACACATTCCAACCACAATCAGCAGATTCAGTAATTCAAACTCAC
This sequence comes from Heteromeles arbutifolia, assembly GCA_024362995.1. Classification (NCBI taxonomy): domain Eukaryota; kingdom Viridiplantae; phylum Streptophyta; class Magnoliopsida; order Rosales; family Rosaceae; genus Heteromeles; species Heteromeles arbutifolia. The sequence continues at coordinate 38,763,720 of JANCRC010000001.1, read as the reverse complement.
ATCGCCGGAAGCAATCCCAGACTTCAAATAAACAGGATTAACTGAAATAACCTCCGAAATCGCCGCATTGCCGGCTTTAACCTCGTCGAATTGGGCCTCCCTGAACCGAGTCATAACCTCCACGCTCTTCATCAAATTCTCCATCGCTCCGTTATCGTACAATCTCGAACTGTGTCCTGGCGTCCCCTGCGCCTTCACGATCAAATTCCACGGCGTCCGATCGGCGTAGAAAACCCTAAACTCGTCGCCGGGATTAGCCTGGCCTTCGTCCAACATAAACCCCACATTCAAATCCTGAAATTGCTTGGAGGCGGCGAACTTAGCGGCGCCGTCAAGGCCGCCGATCTCCTCGTCGGGGACGAGGGACACGTGGACCGTGCGGATAGGGGTGAAATTGGCGGCCTTGAGGTTGCGGATGGCCTCGAGGTACTGGATGGCGATGCACTTGTCGTCCTGGGCGCCGCGGGCGAAGATGAGGCCCTCCGGGGTGCGGTGGGCGGAGAAGGGAGGGTGGGTCCACTTGTCGGGCTCGGCGGGGACGGAGTCTAGGTGGGAGTTGAGGAGGAGGGAGGGGAGAGAGAGGTGGGACCCTGGCCAGGTGAGGAGGAGGAGGGGCTTGGATTTGGACTGGGTGAAATGGAGGGTCTGGATTTGGAGGTTTAGGGTTTGGGCGATGGCGGTGAGGAAGGCGACGGGGGCGGCGTATTTTGGGTTGGGGTGGGCGGTGTTGATTCGGAGGTAGTTTTGGAAGCGGCCAACGGGGGTGTCGTTTTGGCGGTCGGAGTGGGCCCCGGTTGCGGCGAGTAGGTGGAGGAGGAATCTGAGGAGGAGAGGGTTGGACATGGTGGCGAATGTGGCGGCTGTAACAGTTTGTACTTGCAGTTCAGTCAACTCTCACTTTCAGCGGAAGGCTAAAATATCGTTGATATCGAAAATATCGGTAGTCTAAAAATACGGAAATTTCGATCGAAATATCGGGATATTATCGATATAAATAAAAATTGAATAAAAACCACGGAAATTGTAAGATAAACTTGGAAATTTTTATTGAAACTTTGCAAGATGTTTATTTAATCAATTATCTACTAGTTTATCACAAAAAATTGGAAGTAAATGCATTGCATGATGGATTTATTGATTATATAGCGAGCTGACAAACATTTTGAGTATATGTGAGTATAGAAAATATGTAGTAATTAATGAAAGAAGTTTAAACACACCATAATCATTTATATATAATGCAAATTTTCAAAGTATAATTCGTGAATTAATGTTTAATTAACGATAAATAGAAAAGACTCTAATATGGAATTAACCTTCACCTTGTCCATTTGTTATAACGTTTAAAATAAACTATGGATATTAACTTAAAAACGAAAATTTTTAACTTGACACAAAAATTAAAAACCTAAAATTTCTTATTTCCCACCCTCAAACTTAAATCATACATTGTCCTCAAGGTGTGGAAAATAAATAAAGAAAAAGAAAATAAACTGTAAATAAAAAGAACCTAAACTCAAATAAATATACTAAACTAAATAAAAACAGGAAAAAAAAACAAAAAAAAAAAACTAAAAGGAACTGAACTAACAGAAAAATGAAAGAAAAAACAAAAAACAAAATAAACAAAAAGAGTGAACCTGGGGGTCGAACGCAGAAAAAGGACGAACAAAAGGTTCTAAGCCTTTCACGTGTGGAATGCTGATGGGCCATTATTGATGGCAAATGCTGATGGGCTGCGAGAAAAGAAAAAGAAAGGGCAGGCCGACATACTGCAGCCTACTTGCTGAACACGCATGCCACACACGTGCATAACCTTAGTTGTGGTTTGGATATGAATTCACATGGGATGCTCTGCATCCCTCTGCCTTGAGCCCAGAGCCGAGCCAACGGCTCTTTGCATCAAACCCCGAGCCCAAAACAGCTCATGATGTCCTTTCCATTTTTTTTTATTGTTTTGTAGAAACCAAAACTGTACAGCCTTTTAGAAAAAGGAGAAAGGCTCTCTACCTCTCATCGAACCATCATTTCAAACCATACCGTGAAGAAGTCCCCATAACAAGTCCCCATGTCTATTGCTCATTCAAACCTTCAACCACTATGTCTCTCTCTAAAATAATAGAGAGGTTCTCAGCCTTCTCTTTTTGTAATCTCTGAAAATGATCTTATCTCTCCAACCTTAAGCCCAGTGCCCTTTATCACACCCCACCGTGACCTCCACCACCTGTGGACCATTCCTCATCCCTTTCTCACCTCCCGGCGAGCACTATCAGGCAAGGGGAGGCGCATATCTTGATGCGTCTGAGCGTCTGAGCGTGGATCGCTCATTTTGATGGGTCTGAGCATCTGAGCGTGGATTGTAGAGAGAGGCGCAGATCTTGGCAGCTGCGACGACGGAGCCTCGACTACAGTTGCGACGCCGACGACGGAGCTTTGTCGATATTATCAATATTATCGATAATATCGCGATATTATGACGATAATTAAGTGTATTAGTGTAAAAATATCACCATCTCAAAAAAACGATATTATAAACGATATTTCGCAGATAATATCGATATTTTAGACCTTACTTTCAGCTCACTGCCATACTTCAATTCGGTTTGGGCTGTGTCTATGGTCCAATTACAAATTTTTTTTTTTTTTAAGAACAGATTATTAGGTTCAATTACAATTTTTTTTTCCTGTTATTTTCCTACGAGACTCTCTGGTTTGTTAGAGATATGCTTTGAAAATCAATCTTGAGAACAAACATTTCAGTCTAAATCTGAGACCTTCTTTATACAATCATAATGTCCTAAAGGTTTCTGGTAATAGGATTGTCAAAGGGACGTTGACAAACCGGATGGACCAGTATGTACTATGTCTGCTTAAATGAGAATGATGAAAAAGTCTTAAGCCATTCGTGTAGGGACACTATGACAAGTATGTAGGTGCTTGTTAAGGGAATGAGCCCACTAATACAATCAAATGAGACTTGCATGGAGGTCTACTCACATGTCAAGCAAGTAACTTTACTGGTTGGAATAATGTAAGTAGTCATTTGACCAGAGACATCATAGTTGTCTTGGAGATACGTTGCTGATCATTTGACAATGAAACGTGATCACGTCTCACCTTAGATGTGCTATATGCATTGTTGGGGTCAGAGAATTATTCTCAGAGGCATGTGAAAGTTCAATTCCTCATTATGCAAGGATGAAGACTCTAAGATGCGATTCAGAAATCTTCAGCCGAAGTATCAAGCGTAATGAAGGAGGCATTCCTATACAACTCAATTGAATCATATAAGTTAGTATAATCATATTAGAGGTTGGACATAAATTATCCATAAACTGGTATATGATTGAGAGTATTGAATTGGAGAATGATTGATTTACATTGTAATTCCAATTGAATAAGTTCTCCAATTGAATTCTACATTAGCTTGGGTAGCCATGATATATGGTTAGATGTCACTCGTGCCTTGCGAGTCATTCTTGATGGTTAAATAAGTAATCATCAAAGAAGAAGGATAATTAAAAGTAAGTTTTAGTTTATTAAGGAAGCATTTGTTGCACAGGACTATCTCGGACTGGACTAGCTTCAGAGCCTAAGCTGGACTAACGTAGTGAAGTGTTTAGTGCAGTATCAGAGGCTTGTGAGTCATTCTTGAAACAAAATACTACTTTTTAATCCCTAAAAAACTACACTCAGCTCCCCTCGAGGTCTAATCCTTAAACTTGACCATATAATCCTTAATTTGATAAGATAATCCCTATTTTCTTCAAAGTTACAACCAATCACCACACACGAAATTCAAGGAAAAATTTAAGGACAAAAAGGAAAATATCTGCAAATAATTGAGAAGTATATTTCATGGAACTTCAAGGAATTTTTTTTGCAGAAATTGAAGTGTTAGGACTCAAACCCAAGGGAAGAGCCCAACCCAAAAGACTAGCCTGATAGGTGGGAGTACCCCTTGCACTTAAGAACCACTACATAATTTCTTGTGTAGCCGATGTGGGATCATAACATTACACCACCCTTCGGGGGACCCGACACCCACGACGGTAATCACGTCGCCCAGTCCCTTGTCACCAAGACCCTTGGAGCCTATACTCCCAAGGCGGTAATCACAAGGGGCACGTCACGTCACCAAGACCTGCAGTGTTGATAGGAGCATATTTATGCGACTTAGTTAGCTTGTTCTTGTGCTTTTACGTTGTTAGTTCTTAGTTATTTAGTCTTTTAAGCCAAATTCGTGTGTTTTCAGGTTCTAAGGACAAAGTATGCAAAAAGAAGCAATTTGGAGCATTCTAGAGCATTTTTGAGCCAAGATTGGGTAGTGCAAGCATGGAGGCAAGTTGTTGGACGAGTTTGAAGACAAAAAGGCTTGAAATCAGCCTCAAAACACACTTTCTAGAAGTCCTATCCTTTGTCCTACAAAAGTGGCGGCCCAAATCCTTCTAGAAACCCCAAAATCTGCCACAAAACACATTCCTTCTAGAACCCTAAAAATCTGGCGCCTCCTTCCCTTCTAGAATCCTTTTTCCTTGCCTTGCAAGGCATTCCCTTGCCCTTATCCTATTGTGCCGCACCTCTCAGGCCCTTTCCCTCTTGGATTCTGATTGTTAGGCCTTTTTCCTTGTGGATTTGGGTTCTACAAATCATTTTCAAAAATTAATTGGACCACAATTCCTTTTCCAAATTAAATGCCGCACCCTAGGCCTTTATTCCTTAATTTCTGTTAAGCCCAAGTACAAATCTGATTTCTCTAGGGTTTTGAGGTGCCTATATATACATGTTTTAGGGTTTTGCCGCAGAAACCAACCATTCATCACAGAAATCTTTTGCCGCAACCCACATCCATCCTAAATCCATCTCTGACCCTTTCATACATCCATACACACCCTTGAACCCTTGTGCCGCAGCTAGTTGGGGAAGAAGAAGGACCTTGGCGCTTTATGCTTGCAGATTGGAGCGTTTTAGGTGTACTTCGTTCTTGTTTTCAAAGTTTAATTCGTTATTACTTTCTGAACTTGCTGTAATCATGAGTGGCTAAGCTCCTAATTAGTTAGGGTGAAGTTTGAAGCCATGAACATGCTTGAGATATGAATTGATTTCTGCCAATTGTGATTTGATAAGTTGTGATTGCAATTCAATTATCTGTTTTATTCATAACTGATCTGTGTATGTTTATTAAGGATGGATACTTAGTTTTCATGCATGAATCAGATGCTAGAATATAAATGCGTTTCACCTAATCGTTACAAGTTTATATTCCTGAGTAGTGAAGGTTGATTGTCACAATCGCGTTAATTGAATTCTTGGCAAGCGTATCGTGCATTCATAGTTACAATTGCCTCGTCAACACTTATGATTTTCATGAAACGTAATGATCTCTGATTGTATCTCTATTATGCATTCATGTAGAGGACTCTTGGAGAATGATTTGAGTTGTCGCATGCATTCATCCAATTCAATGAGTTAAGGAAAATCTGAGGGTTAATTTGTGCATCACGGTTAATCTGGGGTGTTGAGCATCATAGTTTATTGAAAAGCAATTGGAAATCGATTCGTATACAAGTGTGTCATGTGTGGAGAACGGACCTCTAACTAATCCATCCATCATCTTATTTCCTAAATTCGTTTTACAGTCTGTTTAGTTTTACAATTTGTTTGTTTGATTCAATTTCGCCAGAACCAAAACCCCCATTTACTTTCTTGTTTCAAAGTGTCTAAAATCTGTTTTGTTTGTGTTTTAGAGTGTTTTGAGTCAAGTCAAAACCTTATTTTCGTCCAAAGTAGTGTTTAGAGTCTAAAACTGCCCAGATTGTGTTTTTAGGCAGTTTTGAGTGTTTTTAGCTTGTTTTGAGTCTTTTGAGTTTGTTTTGAGTCCCTTGAGTCTTTCCAAACGATTTTAAATTTGTTTTTGTATTTTAAGTCAGTTTAGAGGTTTTAGCAAGCCCTCCTAATCCCCGGTTTAGAACGATCCTTACTTGTATTTATACTACGATTTGACAACAAGAGGGTTTAATTTGAGTGCTTAACTTTTATCACATCAAATTTTGGCGCCGTTGCCGGGGATTAGCAGCTTTGCTAATCCCTTGGTTCTTTTCTTTTCGTTTAGTTTGTTTTTATTTTTGTTTCTGACTTGTTCTGTTTTCTTGTTTTCAGGTACTAGTGTATGACTCGAAGTTCCCAACCTGTTCGTGAGCACATCTTGGACTTTGACGACGATTTTGAGCGAACTTTGAGAAGGAAAAGAAAGAATCCAGAACCTGATCTACTTAGTTCTAGTTCTAATTCTGAAACTGAAGTTGAATTTAAAGAGGATTCGGAAGAGGAGCAAGACATGGCTGCAGATAATCTAACGATCAAAGAACTTTCAGCCTCGGGATTGGACAATGCAACGCCTCTATGCATCCAATATCCTAGGGCAGCTCCAGATAAGACCGCCGAGTTTGAATTGAAGTCAAGCTTGTTACATCATATTCCAAAGTACCATGGGCTATCCATGGAGGATCCTAACAAGCACTTGAAGGAGTTTGAAGTAGTTTGTTCGAGCATAACCCCGGTGAATGTCGATGGCAGCATCCTCAAGATGAAAGCTTTTCCATTCTCTCTAATGGATAAAGCTAAAGATTGGTTGTATGAACTAGCACCTGGGACGGTTACATCTTGGGAAAGTATGAAACGAGCATTCTTGGAGAAATTTTTCCCAACTTCAAGAGTCATTCTCTTGAGGAAACGGATTAGTGGCATCCAACAAAATCAAGGTGAGTCATTCCCAGCTTATTATGAACATTTTAAAACTCTTGTTGCTTTATGTCCACAGCACCAAATGAAGGAGGAGCTGCTCATTCAATACTTCTACGAAGGACTCCTCCCCATTGAATGCCAAATGTTAGATGCTTCGGCAGGTGGTGCATTGGTTGACAAGACCCCGATGGCTGCCAAGACTTTGATTGCAAACCGAGCCCTCAATGCACAACAATATGAAGGTGTTGGACAGAGAGAGAACCCACGGCAGCAACATGTCAATGAGGTAAGTGTAATTTCTGAAATTCAATCACAATTAGCTAATCTTACCTCTCTTGTGTCTCAGGTTGTAATTGGGTCCAAAACACAAGAAAATCAGGTTTGCACTGTGTGCTCCATCCAAGGGCATCTATCTGAGAATTGCCCTCAGTTGATCGAGAATGGTGGATGGGAATCTGCCAATGCTATTGGATTCCAAGGCCAAAATCAAACCAAATACGATCCATACTCGAATACATACAACCCCGGATGGAGAGATCACCCTAATATGAAGTGGAGAGAGCCCTAACAACCTGCACAACAAGGGGGATTTTGGCAAAACCCCCCTGGGTTCCCACGGCCATACCAACAAAATCAACCACTTCCGGCCCAACCTAGAACAGGTACGTTCATGGATAATGATCAACTTGTTCAATTATTAACTAATGTGGCGCAGGGCTTGCAAAATCAAGCCAAGGAAGTGGAAGATTTGAAGAAACAAGTGGGACTGATGGCTGAATTCATGGGGAAATTCATAGAGAACAAGGTAAGCTACCTAGTGCAACAAATGTGAATCCGAATGGAGGATTCGAATCTGCCCAAGCCATCATCTTGCGTAGTGGAAAAGAAGTTGGAACTGAGCCCAACACTCCCAAATCTGCCCAGAAAGAAGATGAAAAGTTGCAAAACGAAGAAGGGAGCATTAGCACACCCACGGCAAGGGTGAAACAACCCATGCCGCAGGCCCCTATCCTTCCTAACTCGGCCAAACAAGGTAAATTGGTTTCAAATTCACTTAATACTAATCTGACCAATGTTCCTTTTTCCTAGTAGGTTCATGCAATCGAAGAAGGATGAGAATGAGAAGGACATTCTTGAAACATTCCGGAAAGTGCAAGTGAACATACCACTCCTTGATGCAATTAAACAAGTCCCGAAATATGCCAAATTTCTCAAGGAGCTGTGCACAACCAAGAAAAGAATGTCGAACAAAGAGGTAGTTAAGGTAAGTGAAAATGTTTCAGCCGTATTGCAACGTAAACTGCCCCCTAAATGCAAAGACCCCGGTAGTTTTACGATTCCTTGTGTAATTGGCACTAATCGGTTTGAACATGCAATGCTTGACTTAGGTGCATCTATAAATGTCATGCCTTATTCCATTTATGCATCTATGAATTTGGGTGAATTGAAAAAGGATGGTGTGATTATACAATTGGCTGATCGTTCTAACGCATACCCAAAAGGTGTTTTGGAAGATGTTTTAGTGCAGGTGAACCATTTGATCTTCCCGGCTGATTTTTACGTTCTAGACATGGAAGATTCAGCCTATTCCACATCTTTGCCGATTCTCCTTGGTAGGTCATGAAGACAGCCCGCACAAAGATAGATGTATTCAAGGGAACCTTGACGATGGAATTCAATGGGGAAGTTATTGATTTTAGTATGTCTGAAACTATGAAATACCCCAGTGATGATCACTCTTGTTTTTCTATTGATGTTATTGATTCTTTGGCGCAGGAGTATCTTGAGGAATTGAACGAGGATGCCCTTGAAATAGTCATTACGAGGGGAATAGAACTCAAAAACCAAGAAATTGGAGCAATGCAAACACACGGCCAGATTGGAGAGTCCTTTGTCGTGCTCTTTAATGAAGAAGTTGCAGAGGTTATGGCTGCCCTTGAGTCATTACCACAACAATATGGTAAGGTCCCGCTCTCAATTTCAAGTTCAGTTTCTACTAAGATTTTACCTTCTGTTATTCAGGCACCCACTCTTGAACTTAAGCCATTGCCGGACCATTTAAAGTATGTGTTTTTGGGAAATGACAAGACATTGCCCGTCATTGTTTCTTCAAGTCTCACGGCACATGAGGAAGAAAAGCTTGTGAGGGTGCTACGAGAGCACAAAACGGCCATAGGGTGGACTTTGGCCGACATTAGGGGAATTAGCCCCACCACTTGCATGCATCGCATACTTCTTGAGGAGGGGACTAAACCATCTATAGAGGCTCAACGCCGTCTCAACCCTCCAATGATGGAAGTCGTGAAAAAGGAAATAATCAAGCTCTTAGATTGTGGAGTGATCTATCCTATTTCCGATAGCCATTGGGTTTCACCAATTCAAGTAGTTCCCAAGAAGTCTAGAGTTACAGTTGTCAAGAATGCAGAGAATGAGTTGGTGCCTACATGAATTTAAACTGGATGGCGAGTTTGTATTGATTATAGGAAGCTAAACGCCACAACAAGGAAAAATCATTTTCCTTTGCCATTCATCGACCAAATGCTTGAAAGGTTAGCCGGTCATGCTTTTTATTGTTTTCTTGATGGATATTCTGGATATAACCAAATTGTGATAGCCCCAGACGATCAAGAGAAGACCACATTCACATGTCCCTTTGGAACTTTTGCTTATCGTCACATGCCATTCGGCCTATGCAACGCACCTGCCACTTTCCAAAGGTGTATGGTAAGTATTTTCTCTGATTTTGTTGAGAAGATAATTGAGGTATTTATGGATGATTTCAGTGTATTTGGGGACTCTTTCGATAATTGTTTGGATAATCTGACCTTGATCTTGAAAAGATGTGTTGAAATTAATCTTGTTTTGAATTGGGAAAAATGTCATTTTATGGTCAAACAAGTTATAGTTTTAGGCCATATCATTTCTGAAAAAGGAATTGAAGTAGATAAATCAAAGATAGACCTTGTACGTCACTTACCCTCTCCTACTTCGGTTAGAGAGGTTCGTTCTTTTCTTGGCCATGCAAGGTTTTATAGGCGCTTCATCAAGGATTTTTCCAAGATTTCCAACCCCCTTTGCCGATTGCTCCAAAAAGATGTGCCCTTCAAGTTTGATGAGGAGTGTGAATCGGCATTCAAGCAACTCAAGGAGAAGCTCACTTCGGCCCCTATCATTGTTCCTCCAGATTGGAGCCGTCATTTTGAGCTTATGTGCGATGCATCCGATTATGCATTAGGAGCTGTTTTGGGGCAAAGAGAAGACAAGCAGCCGCATGTCATATATTACGCATCTTGGACGCTCAATGATGCCGAATTGAACTACTCCACAACGGAAAAAGAACTCCTAGCTGTTGTCTTTGCTTTAGATAAATTTCGTTCTTATTTAATTGGCACTAAAGTGATTGTTTATACTGATCATGCAGCTTTGAAGTACTTACTAACGAAGAAGGAAGCAAAACCTAGGCTTATTCATTAGATGCTTCTTCTTCAAGAGTTCGACATCGAAATCCAAGACAAGAAGGGAAGGGAGAATGTGGTGGCTGACCACTTGAGCTGAATGGTCCATGAAGAGCATGAGCATGCCGTGCCTATCCCAGAAACCTTCCTCGATGAACAGCTGCTGTCCATTAAGGTAAGTGAACCTTGGTTTGCTGATTTGGTGAATTACTTAGTGTCTAAACAAGTTCCAAGCACTCTCACCAAGCACCAAGGTGGAAAACTTCGAAAAGATGCACGATTCTATGTTTGGGATGATCCGTATTTGTGGAAGTATTGCTCTGATCAGATTTTGTGTAGATGTGTGCATGATTGTGAATTTCATTCAATTCTAAGATTTTGTCATACTTATGCTTGTGGTGGACATTTTGGTACCCAAAGAACGGCATTAAAAGTTCTTGAATGTGGATTTTATTGGCCCACTTTGTTTAAAGATGCTAGAACTTTTTGCTTAACCTGTGATTGTTGCCAAAGAATGGGAAATATAGGTGCCAAAGACCAAATGTCGCAGCAACCCCTATCCTTTGTTGAAATTTTCGACGTTTGGGGTATTGATTTTATGGGTCCTTTCCCTCCATCTTATGGTTTCACTTATATCTTGCTAGCAGTTGATTATGTTTCAAAATGGGTGGAAGCAAAAGCCACCCATACTAACGATTCTAAGGTTGTTGCAGATTTTGTGAAAACTAACATTTTTGCTAGGTTTGGAATGCCTAGAGTTCTCATCAGTGATGGAGGCTCCCATTTTTGTAATCGAACCATTGAAGCTTTGCTTAAGAAGTACAACATTACACATAAGGTTTCAACACCTTATCATCCTCAAACCAATGGGCAAGCCGAGGTTTCGAATAGGGAGATCAAGCAAATACTAGAGAAAACCGTGGGGCCAACAAGGAGGGACTGGAGCTTGCCCTTGGATGATGCACGTGGGCTTATCATACGGCCGACAAAACTCCCTTGGGCATGTCACCTTTTGGGCTCATCTATAGCAAGCCATGCCATTTGCCCGTCGAGTTAAAGCATAAAGCACATTGGGCTGTGAAGACATTCAACTTGGATATAGATGCCGTAGGGGTGCATAGAAAGCTCCAATTGAATGAACTCGAGGAGATTAGGCACGAGGCTTATGAGAATTCCCGAATTTACAAGGACAAGACCAAGGCGTATCATGACAAGATGCTTCGTACAAAGACATTCTCTAAGGGGCAGAAAGTGCTCCTCTTTGATTCTCGCCTTCGGTTATTCCCCGGTAAGTTACGTTCTAAGTGGATTGGACCCTTTGTTGTTACTAATGTTTTTCCTCATGGTGCAGTCCAAGTCCAAAGCTTGAAAACCGGACATGAGTTCAAGGTGAATGGGCATCGTTTGAAGCCCTATTACGACCTGTTTGACGAGCACGTGGTGGAGGACCTATCCCTCCATGCCGTGGGCTCCAAGGAAGCTTGAAAGATGGTATTCGTCTAGCTGCAAGACGTTAAAGCAAGCGCTTCGCGGGAGGCAACCCATGCCAATGAAGAATACCTAGAATCGGCTCTACATCCAGATTTGCTTCCTTTCACCCTTTTTCCTTGCTGCCTTTATCTTTCTATGTTTATGTGTTGCTTGTTTGATTGTTTTTATGTTAGTTTATGTTTGAAATATTGAGGACAATGTTGGGGTTAAGTGTTGGGGGGGTACACAAGTTGTTTTTGCATGATTTTCGTGGGATTTTATCACCTATCACTTCAAATGTTGTTTTCAGTGTTTTTAAGTGTTTTTAAGCTGTTTTGGAGTCTTTTTGTGTGTGTTGACATAAAAATCCGAAAATTTCATAAAAAGAGTTATTTTTGTGTGTTTGTTTGTGTCTTAGGGTACATTCCAACACAATGATGAGGATTCGGTTTTTAATTGCATGACTATTAAGGAAAGTTATTAACATGGATGGATGTTTGAATTGCTCTCTGGTTTATGCTTGATTATGGTTATAGTTCATGAATTCATGTTTAATCAAAAAGGAAAAGGAAATCAGTTTTTGTAACATGCTTGAAGGAAGAATCTCATACTAACTCTACAACCTTGAGAGACTTGAGCCTAAATGTTCTTTGGAGAGTTAAAAATCTGTGCATTTATTGTTTTCTAAGGTCGTTGCATGGTCTCATCATTCTTTGCTTGGTTGCTACTTAGAAGGCGTTTCATCATTTAGTTCCAAATACTAGAACTCATACCCGTTTCATTCAAAGCATGATATTGAAGTGCATAACACATAAACAAGATGAAGTTGTGTAGTGAACCAGTGCCAAAAAGCCTTATCCCTATGCATTAAGTTTTGTAGGATTACCCCCGTTGAGCCTTGTTTAGCCATTTTCTTTGTTTACCCACATGTTCCCTACCTAGACTAGATTAAAACCATCCTTACCCTTGCTCTTAAGGCATAGTGAAGCATGACCTATAGTGAATTCCCTTCGTTCATTATTAGGTAGCAAACAAGTGTGGGGGAAGGGATTTTTGTGTGTGGGTGTGTGCCAAAGTATCAAAAGAGGCACGGGTAGAAAAAGAAAAAAAAGAAAAAAGAAAAAAAAAGGAATGAAAAGAAGAAAATTCGTGAGAAAAAGAAAAGTATGTGAAAAGGTGTGAGAAGAGTTGAAAAAAAAAGTGAGAATAAGCTCACAAGTGTTGGTTGTTGAAGAAAGGGTCCAAAAAGTTGAATTTGGCCCTAAGAATGTGTGATCTTCCCTTTATGTATTAAAGTTTGTGGCTGCGTTTTCAAAGGGAGTTGTAAGTGTCATATTCATTACTTTGCTCGCTATTGCTTTAAGAACGTTTGTTTTCCTTACCTTTCTTTGTTAGCCAATACCCCTAGCCCCGTTACAACCCTATACTTCTATCTTGAGTGTTGTGTGTTTCAATATGTGGAGTTTGGGATTGGTATGAGCATATGGTGTCTCTGGTTCTCGCATCTAAGTAGTAGCATCCCATTCATGAGATCATATTTAAACATGCTTAATAACTCCAGAAATTGCTTTCTCTGTTATAAACATATGTGAGTGTTCATTTTCATGTTTACATCAATCTTCTCACATATACCTAGTACAGGGAGTGTAGTTACAAAATCTGAGTGAAAGTAAGAGTGTACCTAGTGAGGAATTGAGTGAATTCTCTAAGGCATGTTACTACATTCAAAACATTGTTTTAATTGGTTAAATGCGAGCTAATGAATGGTGACTGTGATTAAGTATGTACTAAAGTGTGGGGATGACAAAAATCTATGGTTATGATGATCTTGAATATGTCATGTATGTTGGAAATCCCTGAGGTGAACGTTGGAAGGTCTAGTTTGTTTGGTGTTTGTTTTGTTTGTTTTGTTTTGTTTTGCTCGAGGACTAGCAAAAGCTAAGTGTGGGGAAATTTGATAGGAGCATATTTATGCGACTTAGTTAGCTTGTTCTTGTGCTTTTACGTTGTTAGTTCTTAGTTATTTAGTCTTTTAAGCCAAATTCGTGTGTTTTCAGGTTCTAAGGACAAAGTATGCAAAAAGAAGCAATTTGGAGCATTCTAGAGCATTTTTGAGCCAAGATTGGGTAGTGCAAGCATGGAGGCAAGTTGTTGGATGAGTTTGAAGACAAAAAGGCTTGAAATCAGCCTCAAAACACACTTTCTAGAAGTCCTATCCTTTGTCCTACAAAAGTGGCAGCCCAAATCCTTCTAGAAACCTCAAAATCTGCCACAAAACACATTTCTTCTAGAACCCTAAAAATTTGGCACCTCCTTCCCTTCTAGAATCCTTTTTCCTTGCCTTGCAAGGCATTCCCTTGCCCTTATCCTATTGTGCCGCACCTCTCAGGCCCTTTCCCTCTTGGATTCTGATTGTTAGGCCATTTTCCTTGTGGATTTGGGTTCTACAAATCTTTTTCAGAAATTAATTGGACCACAATTCCTTTTCCAAATTAAATGTCGCACCCGAGGCCTTTATTCCTTAATTTCTGTTAAGCCCAAGTACAAATCTGATTTCTCTAGGGTTTTGAGGTGCCTATATATACATGTTTTAGGGTTTTGCCGCAGAAACCAACCATTCATCACAGAAATCTTTTGCCGCAACCCACATCCATCCTAAATCCATCTTTGACCCTTTCATACATCCATACACACCCTTGAACCCTTGTGCCGCAGCTAGTTGGGGAAGAAGAAGGACCTTGGCCCATCATGCTTGCAGATTGGAGCGTTTTAGGTGTACTTCATTCTTGTTTTCAATGTTTAATTCGTTATTACTTTCTGAACTTGCTGTAATCATGAGTGGCTAAGCCCTTAATTAGTTAGGGGGAAGTTTGAAGCCATGAACATGCTTGAGATATGAATTGATTTCTGCCAATTGTGATTTGATAAGTTGTGATTGCAATTCAATTATCTGTTTTATTCATAACTGATATGTGTATGTTTATTAAGGATGGATACTTAGTTTTCATGCATGAATCAGATGCTAGAATATAAATGAGTTTCACCTAATCGTTACAAGTTTATATTCCTGAGTAGTGAAGGTTGATTGTCACAATCGCGTTAATTTAATTCTTGGCAAGCGTATCATGCATTCATAGTTACAATTGCCTCGTCAACACTTATGATTTTCATGAAACGTAATGATCTCTAATTGTATCTGTATTATGCATTCATGTAGAGGACTCTTGGAGAATGATTTGAGTTGTCGCATGCATTAATCCAATTCAATGAGTTAAGGAAAATCTGAGGGTTAATTTGTGCATCACGGTTAATCTGGGGTGTTGAGCATCATAGTTTATTGAAAAGCAATTGGAAATCGATTCGTATACAAGTGTGTCATGTGTGGAGAACGGACCTCTAACTAATCCATCCATCATCTTATTTCCTAAATTCGTTTTACAATCTGTTTAGTTTTACAATTTGTTTGTTTGATTCAATTTCGTCAGAACCAAAACCCCCACTTACTTTCTTGTTTCAAAGTGTCTAAAATATGTTTTGTTTGTGTTTTAGAGTGTTTTGAGTCAAGTCAAAACCTTATTTTCGTCCAAAGTAGTGTTTAGAGTCTAAAACTGCCCAGATTGTGTTTTTAGGCAGTTTTGAGTGTTTTTAGCTTGTTTTGAGTCTTTTGAGTTTGTTTTGAGTCCCTTGAGTCTTTCCAAACGATTTTAACTTTGTTTTTATATTTTAAGTCAGTTTAGAGGTTTTAGCAAGCCCTCATAATCCCCGGTTTAGAACGATCCCTACTTGCATTTATACTACGATTTGACAACAAGATGGTTTAATTTGAGTGCTTAACTTTTATCACATCAAGCGTCAGGCACCTAGGCTCTGATACCAATGTTAGGACTCAAGCCCAAGGGAATAGCCCAACCCAAAAGACTAGCCTGATAGGTAGGAGGATCCCTTGCACTTAAGAACCACTACACAATTTCTTGTGTAACCGATGTTGGATCATAACATTACACCACCCTTCGGATGACCCGACGCCCACAGCAGTAATCATGTCGCCTAGTCCTTCGTCACCAAGACCCTTAGAGCCCATACTCCTAAGGCAATAATCACGAGGCGGCACGTCACGTCACCAAGACCCGCAACGTCAGGCACCTAGGCTCTGATACCAATGTTAGGACTCAAGCCCAAGGGAAGAGCCCAACCTAAAAGACTACCCTGATAAGTGGGAGGACCCCTTGCACTTAAGAACTACTACACAATTTCTTGTGTAGCTGATGTGGGATCATAACATGAAGGAACTATTTTTTACAGGAAATTCAAGAAACGTTTTTGCAAGAATTCAAGGGAGGAAAAATCCTGCAAAAAAAAAGGGATGTTAATTTCACGGAAAATACTTGTAAAAAATAAAAGGAATCTAAGGGAAAATACCTCTAATTGGAGAGAGCATTCAGCCTTTAACGTAGCTGCTGAAACATTCCAATTGGAGAGAGCTTTCCAAGTCCATGGATTCAATTGGAGATGCAAGTATGTGAAGCGGCAGAACCAGCCTACATCGATGCCTGACGAGCTGACTGGCGACGAGTCGGGGTTTGTGGAATTTGGGAAGTGAGAGACGGCGATGGCTTAGATTTCTTGGATTTTTTGGATTCGTTTCAGTCAAACCCAATATTACAGACTTGGAGATCTTCTAAGATGGAAAAGAGGGAGAATGAGAGAGGGAAAGCAAGTTGTCATTTGAAGACTCATGCTTGGGGCGAAGCGACGCGAAGAACAGAAACGGAACTATGAATCCCCTCATTTTTTGTGGCTCTTGCTAAGCCCACCTAGTGAAGGATTTAGTCGGCATGAG
Source organism: Heteromeles arbutifolia (assembly GCA_024362995.1). Lineage (NCBI taxonomy): Eukaryota > Viridiplantae > Streptophyta > Magnoliopsida > Rosales > Rosaceae > Heteromeles > Heteromeles arbutifolia. The sequence continues at coordinate 38,747,211 of JANCRC010000001.1, read as the reverse complement.
TCCGGCTTAATCCCATTAAACACAATCCTAATTTGCACCAAACACATGACTACTAATTCTAGCTAAGTAGTCTAGTCCAGTGAAACTTAAGGTGGCTAAATAAATGCGCCTTAAGTTCATCTCCACCCTTAGGTTAAAACTTAAAATTATTAACCTAGAAAATTTAGGTTTGAACCCAGAAACAACTTTTCTCCTTCAACCCTTATAGGTTAAATTTTTAGCGCTAGATTTTATAGAATGAATTTAGGATAATTTTTTTTTCTTAAAGTAACTTAAAAAAAAAATTTATGTAGACTATCCTATTTTAATTTTATGAACATTTTAATCTAAAAATATTTAAATTCCAATAAATATTGAAAAATCACTAAACCGACTACATGAAACTCATGAAACATTATGAAAGAATATGAACACATAAAATAATTTTTTTATAATTACCTTAGTCGTTGAATTTAAATTTGGACCGTTAGATCTTTTTTTTTTACTGTTGGATTTGATCATATTTGATGTTAGCCGTTGGATTTAATGAATTTATAAATATAAAACTAAAAAAAGTATACATATATGGTGGGCCAACCCCAATAACTCGACACTAACCCGGGGGAATCCTGGGCTAAATTTGTCCCAGAAATGAGTTCTAGGTTAAAACTCATTTTGCCGCAAGGGTTTGGAGCAAGTTGAGATAAGTTTAGTACCTAAAATTTGAGTTTTACTCCAAGAGTTGGAATAAGTCTAAGTGATTGTATAAGTGCTAATCAATTGGATTGATACCAATCACCTCACTACCTCACTAATTGGAACCTAAAAAACTATACATCGATACACTCATGTGGTGAGATAGCTAAAGAATGATGGAATTAATTAAATAGATTGATAAGTGTTATGATTAATTAGAAAGTCTAAATATATTATAGAAGCAATGAAACATTGCATTTGGGCTTAAAAGAAGCTTGGGTTCCTTTAGGCCCCATCGAGCCCAAATGTATTGAATTTTTATTTCAAGCATGAGATGACTTGAAATGAGAAAAGCCAAGCCAAACCAAACATTAGAGAGGTCAGCCATAAGGGTGAGTAAAAGAGAGAGGGAAGTCAATCATTTGCAAAACTTATCGTAGCTTACTCATTTATTTGCAAATTGCTTTTGTAGTTTTTATGCGGATTTTTCGTTGTTGTTTAATTCTTCTTTTGTTTGAGTAATACATACATATATATATATATATATGTGTGTGTGTGTGTGTGTGTGTGTGTGAATATGCAGGTACCCCCATCATAGTTTATTCATTTCATATATACAATGGATATTGTCGATGCAAATTTCCGCCGTCTTTAGTCTTGACGAAAATGCACCTGCAAAACAATCAACACCTTTGATCAAAGACCTAAGCCTCATGCGCCCACGAGGTGGGGGAGGGAGGGGGGTTAGGTCAACTGATCTCCGATGCCTAAGTTAGTTTCTCTGAGAGAGTAAAGTGTTTAAGGCTTTTTAGGGTTGCAAAAGATCTGAAAATTTGGTAGAATATGAGGTATTTATAGGGTTAGGGTCGGCCATATAGTGTTTAATTGTGAGATATAATCTAAATATTTCCAAGATATTAATTAGGAAATAATATCTTGAGATAATGGTGTAATTATCCTAATTTATTTAAATTAGGATTACTTACTTGATTGGAGTCAATCTTCAATTAGGAATGTATTAAATATAGGATTTGGGTAATTAATCCTTATCTTCAATTCCTTGCCAAGGGCAGGTGAGCTGTGGGCAGTCATATTCAGCTGCTGAGACCTCTAGGGGTGTGAGTTGCGCGTGGGAGCATCTGAGAAACCTGCCAATTTATTGAGAGCAATCTTGTCTTTCTTGAATAAAAGTCCACGTGTCGCCTCTAGAATTTTTGGGATTATTTTAGGCTCCACAAATGCCCCCACACCTACTATGCTGCACGCATGAAAAGGATAGTAGGTGTAGGAATCCCAAACTGCTTAGGCTTGTAGAATTGTTTCCCAGTTTGAACTTGATCTTCTCTCTTGATTTGGAGATAGACTTCTTCTAGGAAAGGGAAAATAATTATTCCCAATACCAATTTAATTCTGTTTTAAGCAGGTGATTAAATAAATTTGGAACAATTATTATCTCAACAAGAAAGAGTAGCCAGACAAAATTTTTATTCCCCCTCCTCTAGCATTCTTTTTTTCTTGCCCTTGCAAAGAGTCGTCTCTTGTTGTTGTTCTTCTCCTTCGTCCTGCACCAAGGTAAGAAAAATTTGAATTTTCTTTTTCTTGAATTTTTGGGAGTCTTGGGACTTGAAAAATTGGCTTGCCGGGGGCCGAGGTGGTGAGAGGCATGTGGCAGGGAGGCCACGGTGCAACAGGTGCGTGAGGGCCCTGGGTTGGGCAAGCCATAAGGCTCTAGCCCCTCTGAATGAGCTCAGTTCTAGCCAAGCTTGGTGGTGTAAACTCGGGTTTGCAATGGCATGCGAGAGGAAGTAAGGGAGGTTGGGCCGAGAGGCCTTGGGGTTTGTTTGGAATGCTTGACGCGTGAGGAAGGAGAAAAGGTGGAGGTGCTGGCCTCCCCTTTCGCTCGGAATGAGCGGCTTAAGCTGTTTTGGGATTTTCTTGAGGCGTACAAGCATGCGATTCCGTCTGGGGTTTGTGTCAAGCGGGTGAAAGATGATAGCGGCCATGAACTATGTGTCAAAGGTGCCTCTGCTGGGAAGAGAGCTATCAAATTCCATTCGTACTACTTTTTCCTAGGAATTACTTTTCCCATGCCGCTTATTTTCCAGGAGGTAATCTGCTTCATGAAATGCACGTTTGCTCAGTGCTCCCTAAATGTAGTTCGTGCGATGGTGGAATTCTCAAACTTGAGCATGTTCTTTGATCTTGGCTTGACCATAAATGAGTTATGGTACTTCTTTGAGATCAGCCATAAAGAAGGTGTGGGGCAGTTGAGATCTCGTCATAAGATGCTCGATGCTTTTAGCACATGTAACCATGAGTGGGCGAGGGATACCTTGGAGGTGAGGGGAGAATGAGAGTTTGACTCTTCTACTGAGCTGCGTGTCCTGACTACCTTTATCAGTGGTAAGTGAACTACTTCATTCTTGTCCTGCTTGATTTTTTGTTAAGTTACTCCATGACTTCAATTTATTGATCGTCTTTCTTATTTTGCGTAGATTCAGAATTTGGCTCAACTCCAAGGACTTTGGTAGATATGAAGAAAGCGCACATCGCCTTGGGCATTCGTGCTGAGTACCGTGAGTGGCACTGGCTGCTCAACCCTCTTCGTCAAGAGAAATATGGCTTGCCTCCGAAGGAAGAGATAAAGCGGATAAAAGACAAGGCGTTGGCTCGCTTGTTTGCTGCTGTAGAGTCTACTAATGAAGGTGGAAATAAGAGATCTTCCTCACCTGCTTGGGAGTCTTCAACTGAGAAGAAGCCAATGATTTTTTCTGCTGCATGTGGGAGCTCGTTTGTTGCCGAAAAGCTTGTTATTGATCTAACTTCCCCCAAGAGGGTGAAGAAGACTGTTGAGCCTGAGCCTGTGAAACCTGCTGCTCCGAAGGTGATCACATCCATTGCTGAGAGACTTGCCCAGCGGAAGGGTTCGGTGATGCCTTCGGTGTTCGGGTTTGTGTCGAAGCCTCCGTAAGGAGCTAAGTTTGGATCCGCTTCTGAAAGGCTCGCCACTATGAGGAACGGTAAGGTGGATTCTGCTGCTAAGATGGCGTCTGGGCCTTTCCCCCCTTTTGCCGTGACTGACTCGTATACTGAGAAAGGGAAATTTGCTCGTACGGGCAGTTGTGAAAAATCCACCGAGTCTGAGGTTGGAGAGTTTCTTGAGGTTTGTGCGCTGCTAAAGGCTAACTTACTTGAGGATGTCGATGCATGTGCCAAGTTTATTGACAGTGTTGGGAAATGTATCATCGGCTCAGACTCTTTTTCGAAGCGTCCTGCCTACTCGAGGAAGTCTTCCTTATAATGCATATGACTTTGATCATGGCAGCTGAGTCTATACATGTTGATCAAGATGCTGTCAAGTGTGCTAAGAAGGCCGAAGTGGCGTTGGTGGCTCAACTTCGCTTGACTGCTGAAAATATCGAAAAACTCGAATCTGAACTCGCCGTTTTGAAGGGGTCTGATGTCTTTGCCCCCACTTCTTTGCAGCTGGAGATCGCTCATTAGGAGGTCACCCATTTGAATGCTAGGCTTAATGCGACTCAGGCGATGTTGAAAGCTGCAGAGAATGAAGTTGGTCATGTTTCTCCGGTGGTTGAGGACCTTAAACGTGTCAATTTAGAGCTACGATCTGCTTACTTTTCTAAGGACGAGGAGATTATCTTTATGCATGCTGAAGTGTCTCATCTCATGGAGGTTGCCAATAAGCTTGAGTATAAGAAGGTGGATCTGCAAGGTGCCTTGTCTGCTAGCAAGAACCTGAAAAAGGAACTGGATGAGCTACAGGGTGCTCACACTGGGCTTGTTGAGGAGAATGAGCAGTTGAAGAATGAAAAAGCTGGTCACGAAGTGGCGCTTGCTTTTTGTTAGGCCGATTTCTACAAGCTTGGAGACTTTTTCCAAGCCGTCAGATTATAAGTTTTTCGAGAAAGACTTCGAGACTTTTTCCATTTCTCCAGTTGATCTGCTTGATTTCTCGTTTGAGGTTGCCTTTGGTAGAGCAGCTGAGGGTCAGGCAGTCCAGGTAGGGGCGGCTGAGGATGAGCTGATGGAAACTTTAGCTGTTGGGAATGGCACGACTATTGAAGGCGTGGTAGTCGAGGAATTAGTGGTTGCGCAAGCTGCTAAGGAGTAGTCTTTTTGCTTAGACTTATGAGTTTTCTCTTTTTCCTTTTTGTTCTGCTTTGCTTGAACTTTGTTGGCCTTCGAGCCGGTTTATCAATTTGCTAGAAATTCAATAAACAGTTTTCCTTGTTTTTGCTTCATCTTTCTATTTCGCCATGTCTTTTGTGAAACTTTACCGTAGGACGGGCAGCTGGGTGAGCTGCTTCAATGAAGCAGTTGATCCCACATCGTCACTTAGGTTTTAGTTTCGGGTTCAGGGCTTCGGGAGCCTTGCCTGCTGGAGGCGACTTGCAAACCTTCACTGTAGGACGTGCAGTTGAGTTGGCTACTTCGATGGAGCAGTTGACTTGCGTAGTCACTTTAGGCTTCAGTTTTGGCTTTGATGCTCATAGAGCTTTATCTGCAAGAGGAAAAATGTGAGATTTCTAACTTATAGAGCCGGCGGCTGAACTCATGCTCCTGCATGAAGCAGATGAGTTTGTGTAGCTACTATAGTTGTGAATCTCGGCTTCAAATGGCTTGATAAACCTTTAGCCCTCATGGGGCATATTTACGAAATGTTTAACCTATAGAGCCGGCGGCCGGACTCGTGCTTCTTGTGGGAAGCAGAGGAGTTTGCATAGCCTCTATGGTTGTACTTCGGCTTTTGTGTGGCTTCTTGAGCCTTGGCCCTTCCGGGACGTGCTGCGAAGTGTTTAACTTATAGAGTCATCGGCCATACTCATGATTCTCGTAGGGAACAGAGGAGGTCTATGTATCAATTATAGTTATACCTTGGCTTTTGTGCGTTTTCTTGAGCCTTGGCTTTCCCGGGACGTGTTGCGAAATGTTTAATTTATAGTGTCGTTGGCCGGACTCATGCCTCCCATAGGAAGCAGAGGAGGTTCGTGTATCCACTATAGTCGTACCTCGACTTTGTTCCAACAAAACTTAAACCGTAGACCGTCGATCGGAAGCGCTGCTTGTAAGCAAGTAAGTAAGTCTGCGTAGTCATAGTAGGTGTAAGTTTCAGCTTACGGATTGCCTTGGGTTTTTAGCAGTTGGGTTGTCGGCCTTGAGCCTTACTTACAGAAGCAGACGACCCGTGTAACCACTTCAGGCGTCATTCCTGGCTCTCGGAGGCATTTTAGGCGTGAGTTGTATGTGAAATTGCGCCTAAGATGCCATATCCTTCCTAGTCGTAGCTTTGATTCTGCAGGTTGCTTAACTAGTATTTCAACACTTTAAAATCAGGCCAATTTATAAAGATTTGCACGTAAAGGACGGACCATCTTGTCACACAAATTCTTTCATGGGCAAGGGTCCTACATTTAACGTCTCTTCCTGTTATAGACACATGATCCCGTATAATTGAATCATTCAGTTGGCTAAATCTATCCTAGGGGAATGACTATTGTGGCCAATTCTAGGAGTCGTCCGGCCTAGGTAGTCGATGCATTCAGGGCTAACTGAGCAGTCATACAACCCATCCACGTTTGGATATTTCGAAGTAGCTTACCCACTCGCATTGGAGAGCAGACCCTAGATGGGTGTCGGGGAATTAGTTTACCCTCTCACGCTGGAGTGCTTACCCAGATGGGTGTCGAGGAATTAGTTTACTTTCTTGCGCTAGAGAGCTTACCAGATGGGTGTCTGGGAATTAGTTTACCTTCTCGCACTGGAGAGCTTACGCCATGTCCGCGGGGCAGCGGTCGTCTTCTGCTTGTCACAGGGTTGGTCAGTTTGTTCATGCATATGGCCCTGGCTTGTGAATAATTCCTTCAATCTTCATTGAAAATAAAGGCTTTTATTAACTTTCTCGTCGGCAGTAATGGCATAACAACTGATAATTCTCAGCATGCGAGGTATTATTTGTCGAGCTGCTTGAGTCTTCGAACTTCTTCGTCTTGAACGAGGTCCAAGGAATGGTGAGACGTCACATATAGTACTTTCTCAAGTTGTAGGCATTCCACTATTTGTTGCTCATAGTGGTGAGGGTGTAGCTGCCCCTTCCGCATACTCAGCTGATTTTGTACGGACCTTCTTAAATAAGAGCCATCTTTTTAGAGCCTTCCCGTCGGGCGATAATGAAGGCTTTTCTGAGGACTAAGTCTTTTGCCTGGAACTGCCAGATTTTTGCCCTTTTGCTGTAGCTGGAGAGGAGCTGCTGCTGATAGGCCGCAATGCGGGTGATAACCTTCTCACACTCTTCCTCTACCAGGTCTAAATTGGTGGCCATCTCTTTTTTGTTTTGCTTGAAGTTCGGCAGTACAATGCTGATGCTTGGCATCACAACGTTGGGAGGAATAATACCTCAGAACTATACACCAAGGAGAATGGAGTTTCACCGGTTGCTCATCTTTTAGTGGTACGATATGCCCATAGAGCACCAGGGATCTCATCTAGCCACTTGCCCTTCTTGTCGGAGAAGGTTTTCTTAAGGCAATCGAGGATGGTCTTGTTAGACGCCTCGGCCTGCCCGTTGCCCTGCGAGTATCGGGGCGCGGACATGTGCTGCTTGATGCCATATTTTTCGAGGAACCTCTCCAAGTTTTTGCCCATGAACTACGAACCTTTATCGATGACGATGGAGTTTGGCATACCAAAACAGCAGATGATGTTCTTCCATACGAAGCGCTCTATGTCCGTTTGGGTAGTTGTTAGCATGGGTTCGGCTTCGACCCATTTTGTGAAATAGTTGGTCGCTACGATTATCATGCCTCTGCCTCCAGTAGCAGGCGACATGGTCCTCCCAGGTCAATTGCCCACTGCATGAATGGCCAAGGGCTCATATGTGGGTAGAGTTTACTGGCAGGTAGTGCAGGCACGGGCTTGAAGCGTTGGCAGCTGTCGCACCTTTGTACATACTCCTTGGTGTCTTGATGCATAGTTGGCCAGTAATAACCAGTGTTAATAGCTGTTTGCGCTAGGTAGCTGCCTCCAGAGTGGCTTCCAAAGATGCCTTTGTGGATTGAGCTAAGAATCTTCAGGTCATCGGGAGGCGATAGACAGCGGAGATGCGGTCCTGAAAAGGATCTTCGAACGAGCATGTCGTTCCACATGTAGTAGCATACTGCCTTCATCTGAAGCTTTATGGACTCCAGTATGTATGTGGGAAGTGTTTCATTGACTATGTAGTCGATGATGCGATCTTGCCAACTCAGGGTTGTGCTGATCTGCGCCACCTCGACTGCTGGTTCCTTATCTATGCTTAGCTTTTCCAAGTACTCGACTGGGATGGAGCGCCTGAGTTGATGGTTTAGCACGGAGCCTAGGCTTGCTAGTGCGTGTGCATTTTCTGCTCTTGGAACCTGAGTGAATGTGTACGCCTGGAACGTCGCTAGTTGCTCCCGTACATTCTCGATGTATCGGGCCATCCTTGTATGCTTTGCTGCGTACTCCCCTAAGGTTTGGTTGGTGATTAGTTGGGAATCAAAATAGATCGTGAGCTTTTTCACCACTAGGTCTTTCGCTAATCGAAGACCTGTTAGTAGGGTTTTATACTCTGCTTTCTTGTTTGACGCCTTGACGCTTAGAGTGATTGCCTGCTCGAGCATTGAGCCATCCAGAGTAATGAGAACTAGGCCTGCCCCCGATCCTTGGTAGTTGGATGATCCATCGACTTGCAAACGCCAAAAATGTCCATTAGGAGGGATTGGCATGGCTATGGTGTGTTCGGCTGCCTCCAAGGAGCTTTCGGTCTGTGTTGCTGCATCCTTCAGGCTTGGGGTGAATTCTGCTATGAAATCCACCAACGTTTAGGCTTTTATCACCGTGCGGGGTTAGTATACTAAGCTGTATTGGCCTAGTTCTAACGCCCACTTCATCACTTGTTGGGAAGCATCTGGACTATGCAAAACTGATTATAGTGGGTACTGGGTCATGATGATGACCGGATGCCCTTGAATGTAGGGTTTGAGCTTCCAAGCTGCAACAACTAGCGCCAAAATTAGTTTTTCAATCTTCAGGTACCTGGTTTCCGCATCGAGGAGAGCTTTGGATGTGTAGAATATAGGCAGTTGGGCCCTCAGCTCTTCTCGTATGAGGGCAGAGCTTACTGCTACTTCTGATACTGCCAGATAGATGTATAGGTTCTTCGCTGCTTTCAGCTTGGATAGTAGTGAAGGTCATGTCAGGTATTGCTTCAGGTTCTGAAATTCTTTCTCGCGCTCATCGTCCCACTTGTCATTCTGCGCATTTTTATTGCCTTAAAGAAAGGCTTGCATTGGTCGGTGGATCGCGAGAGGAAACGATTAAGTACGATTGCTCGTCCGGTCAGACTTTGGATCTCTTTTAGAGTCGTGGGCCGTTTCATGTCCAGGATCGCTCGGATCTACCTTGGATAAGCCTCGATTCCTCGTTGGGTTACAAGGTACCCTAAGAATCGGCCTGAAGAGATGCCAAAAGTGCACTTGGCTGGGTTGAGCTTCATGTTGTATTCTCGGAGAATGGCAAAAGTTTCTGCCAAGTTACGAATGTGGTCTGACCCCTGCTTACCTTTCACCATGATGTCGTCGATGTAGACTTCCATGGTGACTCCAATCTACTTTTTGAACATCGTGTTTACAAGTCGTTGGTGGGTTGCCCTTGCGTTCTTGAGGCCGAAGGGCATAACCTTGTAGCAGTATGTACCTCCCTCGATCACGAATACGGTCTTCTCTTTATCTGTCATGTGTATAGCAATCTGATTGTAGCCTGAGTATGCGTCCAAGAAGCTGAGCAGCTAGTTCCCGGATGTTGAGTCAACGAGCAGGTCGATTCGGGAAACCGGGTAGTTATCTTTAGGGAAAACCGAGTGTCTCGATTTTCCCTAAGGAAAGCCGTAAGCTCTTCTTTCTTTGCTGGGCTTAGACGTGAGCCGATTCTAGCCATCTTTTCTGGCTAGTGGAGGTCAATAATGATGTCTTCGAGGTCCTCTTGGGGTTTCCATCCTAATTCATTTTCCAGGGCATTGTCGACCATGAAGCCATCTTCTTGACTTGCCTGCTGTAATTGCTATTTGGCGGATGTAGAGTCGTCTTTCTGCACTTCAGCTGCTACTGTTGGGGTGAAACACTTCTTCTTTGATTCATTCAGAACTTGTACAATGCATTTTCTGGACATGGCATGGTCGCTTTTGATCTCTCCGACTGTTCTTCCCGAGATGCAAAATCAGATTTTCTGATAATCGATCGAGGTCACAACTCCAATCTTCACTAGCCAGGGTTGGCCCAATATCCCGTTGTGGGGAGATGGGTCACTGACGATCATGAAGGTCTACGATAAGATAATCAGTAGGCTGGTTATGTTGAGTGTGATAGTGCCAATGGTGGTTAAGGTAAGTCTGTTGAATCCGGTCAAGACCTCTAGTTTGCGTTGGATCGTGCTTTCCAGGCCCATATTTTGGGTGACTGATAATTGTAGGAGGTTGACTGAGCTACTGTTATCCACCATAATTCTGTCAACAATGGCATGGGCCAGTTGTACAGAAATTACCAAGGCGTCGTCGTGAAGAAAATCCACTCCCTTAGCGTCCTGCTTGGTGAAGTCGACGATTAGTCCAGGTACAACGTCTATGGCTTGAACCTGATAGACTGATCTCGCCTGCTGAATCTTTCTCTTATTGGAGTTATTGGTGGCCCTGAAATGTCGGATTCAGTAAAGATTATGTTGATTCGGATTGTCTTGACTGGGGGTTTGGCTTCTGTATTTGCTTCTCGCCTTGGCCGGGCAGCTGGTTTGTTGACATATTGGTCGCACTTACCTTCCTTCACGAGCTGCTCGAGGTACGTTTTCCACATAGTGCAATCGTTGGTTGCGTGCCCGGAGCCTCTATGGAATGTGCAGTACTTTGTCTGGTCATTTTTGTGGGTGTCCCTCTTTATGAGTAGCGGTAGGTTAAACCACGGTTTATCCTTGAGGTTGCGAAGAATCTGGCTGATCGGGAATGAGAACTTGGTGTATGTGTTGGGCGCTGCACCTCCACTTGCTGGGGACCGATCCCTCCGTTTGTTTCTTGGCTTGCTTTTGATGTTGAGCGGTTTATCGCTCGCCTTCTTCTGAGTCAGTTCTGTGGCTCTGCACAGTTGCTGGTAACGCTTTTCCTCATCCCAGAGGGAATTCTTTTCTGCCAAAGCATAAAAGTTTGCCAGGGATAGGTTCTCGCCCGTAATTAATTCTCGAAAAAGTGGGTGGTCTGTTAGGAGTCCCTTTCGGAAAGCTGAGCATGCGATGCTGTCATCGCATCCGACAATCGTTGCATTTTTCACCTTGAATCTCTTGACGTAAGTGCGGAGTGACTCTTTCGAGTCATTTTTCATGTTGAAGAGCTGGTCAGACTTTTTTTTATTGAACGATAAGACAAATATTCCTTAGTGAAAACCAAGGAAAGTTTGCTGAAGCTCCGGATTGAACGTGGCGGCAAGGTGTGGAACCAGTCTTGCGCCTCACCTTGGAGCGTCGTGGCAAAGATCTTGCATATGAAAGCGTCATCATTGGTGTAGAGTATCATAGCACTTCGGTAGTGCATTAAGTGCTTGTCCGGATCTTTATTTCCCTTGAATAAGGTGAAATGTGATGGGCTGAACTTCCGCGGTGGCTCTGTCTACTCGATCTCGTCTGAAATTAGTGACTTGCTCAGGTTGGCCACGTCTCTATGGAGGGCATCGTCGGTAGTGTCAATGCCCTCGAATCTGGGCAGTTGTTCTGCTATGAGCCTTTGTACTTCCTCCTGGATTTACGCTTGGTGGGGGCAGCGGAGCCTCCAACTGTCCCCGGTGTTGTCCTACTGGTCCATGCTACTCTTCAACTTGTCTTATTCGTCTGTGCCGCTGTTGCGGTGCACGTGGTTCGCCTTATGCTGCCTGCCCGTCGCTTTGGGTAGGGGCTGCCAGTGGAACTTGAGCTGGACTGTTCACGTGCTCTTCTCTGGACATCATGTGGCTGCCTGCCTCGTTGCCTCATATGAGGATCTCTTTGTGGGCCTAGCCTTGTGTGGACAATTCTCTCGAAATTTCTTGAGTGCTCGTCGAAGTGTGGACCTAACCTCAAATGCACATTGACTCGTGAGCCTAGTTGGGGATGAACGATTCTCTGTGCATTTAGGCAGGAGAAGACGTTTCCCTGAGGGCCCAAACGAGAGTACACACTACTTGAACGCACGGTTCGTGGCAGGCTGATTGGCTCTTTGCCGGGACATCGCTGGAATGAGTCACATTCTTCTGCCCTTGTCCTGCTTTGGGACACCTCATCTGAGGTGCGCTGCATCTCGATGAGCTCAAGGAGTTGGTTCACCAAGGTGGTCTGCTATGCGAGGGCGTTCGTCAAATTGGCGACCTGCTGGGACATGTGGTGTTCGCCATTTGGATTGGAAGAGCTTGGAAAATGGGCGTTTCCATGTGTGGTGTAAGTATAGTGGATTGCAGGTATAAAGCTTGGGCCCAAAGCGAGCATTCATCTAGAAAAGTGGGGTGAAAGTAAACCTGAGTCGATCGCGAGACCTGTGGTCGAAATCTGGATCACTGGAGTTGGCCTTGGAATGGATTGGGTCATGGGTCGGGTTGTCGGAACAGGTCGCTGGTCGCGTTGGACAGGCATCTGCTCGCCTTGGGCCTGCATGGCCGTTGGGCTACCACATCTTGGCCTGTTGGCTGGGTAGCTTGGGCTTGGGCCCGTTGAGCTGTCTGTTTGGCAGCAGCTGCTGCGTTCTGGGCTCGGGTTTGGGCTTGCTGTGTAGCAAGGCCAACTGTCGTAGTGGGCTGAGCTTCATGCCTTAGGCCTGCTGTGGCAGTTGCCAAGTTTTGGATCTCCTGTCTGTGGGCTTGGAAATGGACCTGGGCTTCTGCCTAAGGTTTGGAGGGATGCAGCGCTGCAATACAGTGGCGGTGGAATTTGTGTCGTGGCCTGGTGGCCTTACCGTGACTGCTTGGTCATGGTGGTGATGGTTATGGCGCTGCTCCGCTGCGGTGGAGCTCCTCATGCCGTCGCGTTGATCTTTGAGGACCTCCGTCGTGGGGCTATGTCCTCGTCTCCACTCTCTGGTCTAAATCATTGCACGTACGGGGTTCCGTTTGTCGTAGTTTCTAAATTTCCTACCATTGTATCCTTTCTCCAGGGATTGATCAAGAAACTTTTCTAAGAAAAATTAATTGATACGATGTGTGAGAAATTCAATGTAACAGAAAATTCAAGAAACTAATGCGAGATGCTTCTTCGAGTATTTTGAATCAGCTCTTAATGAAAGAACTAATTTGTCGATGCAAATTTCCGCCGTCTTTAGTCTTGACGAAAATGCACCTGCAAAACAATCAACACCTTTGATCAAAGATTTAAGCCTCACGCGCCCGCGAGGTGGGGGGGTTAGGTCAACAGGTCTCCGATGCCTAAGTTAGTTTCTCTGATAGAGTAAAATGTTTAAGGCTTTTTAGGGTTGCAAAAGCTTTTAAAATTTGGTAGAATATGGGGTATTAATAGGGTTAGGGTCGGCCATATAGTGTTTAATGGTGAGATATTCTCTAAATATTCCCAAGATATTAATTAGGAAATAATATCTTGAGATAATGGTGTAATTATCCTAATTTATTTAAATTAGGATTACTTACTTGATTGGAGTCAATCCTCAATTAGGAATGTATTAAAGATAGGATTTGGGTAATTAATCCTTATCTTTAATTCCTTGCCAAGGGCAGGTGAGCTGTGGGTAGTCGTATTTAGCTACTGAGACATCCAGGGATGTGAGCTGCGCATGTGAGCATTTGAGAAGCCTGCCCATTTATTAAGGGCAATCTTGTCTTTCTTGAATAAAAGTCCACGTGTCACCTCTAGAATTTTTGGGATTATTTTAGGCTCCACAGATGTCATATTGAAGTTATGAATTTGGAGGAAAAGAGTTGCACATGCCAGCAATTTGATCTTGACTAACTACCTTGCTCATATTCTTGTGTTGGATGTAGACACCAACAAATTTCCTGTTATCCTATGTGTTCTCATTATTATACTACAAACTCTTTGGTCATTGCGTATGCAGAAGCTATATGGCTAGTTGGTGATGATGTGCGTAAAAGAAATGTCCTACCACCAATTATACGAAGAAGATATGGTAGGCCCAAAGAAAAGAGGTTAACGTGGAGAATAAAAATCAACTAGGAAGTGTTTAAAATGTGATTCAAATGTCCATAATTAAAAAACTTGTAGGAATCCCGTTCAACTTCATTCTATTTTGTAGAACTCTTTTAAATTTGGAGTGTAATGAATAATTTTTTTTCTCATTTTATTGTCCACTCTTGTAGTTCGCTTTGACACACGCTGACCCAGAATGTCCACTAGGACTCCGAATCGAGCTGTGCTGGCTGACACCTGGAATGTGACAAAGCCATAAAGTGTGATGATGTGGAAAAAATGTGAATAAATTTAAACCTCAGAGTGCCTAAAAACCAGAGTGCGCTGAGAATGAACCCACTTCACACGTGACGTTAGAGCATAAGTAAGTACATTAGAGTGGATTGAGAGTCATACCATCAAAAGAAACTAAGATTTGCCACGAATCCTCGTCAATAAGAAAGCTCAGCTAATAAAACCCGGAGGCTGAAAACAAAACAAGGGTGAATGGCCTTGGAAATAAAATTTTTAATAGAAACCTTCTAAAACGTTATAACCCCTCGCTGCAACACCTGTATAGTTTCTAGAAAATCATATCACATATCCATTTGAAATAAAAAATATATCAACAGTAATTCCATAAATATACCACGACACAGCATCTCATTAGCAATATAAATAATCATGTAGTCAATAATCTATATTAGCACGCAAGTTGGAGTCACCTAATGTGACCTGTACAACTGCACCCATATCTCATCAATCAATGCTAGCACATAAGTTGGAGTCACCTATAGTGACATCAATCAGTGCTAACACATAGGTCGGAGTCACCTATAGTGACTTGTACGACTTGTCCATATCTCATCAATCAATGCTAAATCGGAGTCACCTATAGTGACCTGTACGACTTACCCATATCTCATTAATCAATGCTAGCACATAAGTTGGAGTCACCTATAGTGACCCGTACGATTTCTCCATATCTCATCAATCAATGCTAGCACATAAGTCGGAGTCACCTATAGTGACCTGTACAACTTATCCATATCTCATCAATCAATGCTAGCACATAAGTCGGAGTCACCTATTATTGCAACCTGTACGACAATGTCGGAGTTGCCTATTATTGCAACCTGTTTAATGACATAATAACTCACCTAAACTTACCTGGGCCTGTGTAGAATCATTTGGCATAACCATTTAACGTCCTAAATTCTTAATCGGAACTAACCCGATGATAGGCCAAAATAAAATCATGGCTATTCTCTACGCTGTTAACCATCATAAACTTCTTTCCTTAAAGAAATCAAGTACCATGTTAAATTCGGGTTGTTTTATGGCTGCATCTAACTGTTTGGTTAGACTGCCTACGTACCCTCAAATGGGATCAAGCCATTCATAGTTCAACATAGTACGTCAAAGCATTCACAGTAATTAGGTGTAGGTAATAAGCATAAATCAATTTTAAAACATTTGTGGAATTATCAATCACATAAATATATATACGATAAAAGGAAAAGACCCACTCACCTGAGGTCCACGCTACAACTCATTAGCACGAATATCGAGATATCACGAACCATCGTCGCCTAGGACAATTATCAAATCACGTCTCAGAGTTTTTATCGATAGAACACGTAACTTACATAAATCATATCCCCAAGGACGTTCTAGAATGATTTGTAACTCATTTACTAAAAGCCAATCGTCGGTGAAAGGTCGACGGTAGGGTCCACAACCCTAAGTAATTCGATCCTGGTTCGTACCTTGGATTTCCGATCCGTAACTTCCAAAGATCCACATTATTCTTCTAGAACAACATCCTAAAGTTTTGGAACGATCCAACTGTCGGATCTTCGCCAATTGCTAAAATTAAGTGGAAGTCAACACTTTATTTTATGAACTAACAAATTCAATTCGGAAAGATCCGTACGTCGGATTCCTGATCCGTCAGTTCCTAATATCCTTAAATATTACATACTATAAAGTACTAGGGTTTGGTGATGATCTAACGGTCGGATCGTCAATTCATGCAAGGACTCCATGACCGCCAACTAGGTGGTCAACTACGAAACTACATTAGAACATTGTAATTTCACTAAACGGTTGTCAAATATGGAATTGGGACTTCAAAATTAGCCTAAGATGGTCAAGTGGGGTCTCGGCCCACGCACCTCCGCGTATGGTGGCTGGCCGCGGTGGGTCGTCGGAAAATTCCACTATTTCTAAAAATTCTCAAATTTCACAAAAATGAAGATCTCAAAGAGAGGAACAACTTTCATAACTGCCACGAAGTCCAAAAATGGACGAAAGATGGTCAATTTTGCCCACAAAGCCGGTGGGTGCCTAAAACTTCCCGGCGTCTATTCGTCGTTTACGGTGGTCCAACGGGGTCAAGGTTGGTTGGGATTTGCTCCTGAGATGATGGGCTACAAAGCCCAAGTGGTGGGATCGGCCATCGCTTTTCCGATTTGCCGAAAAATTGAAAAGGGTGGCCGGAGCACCGTGAGAACCATCAACTTTCGTGGCCTCAAACCACCTCATACAGTGGTTAATAAAGGTGGTTCTTGGTTGGGTTTTGTAGAAGGAAATGAGAGCTTCAAGATGGAGGCGGTGGCGTCGAAAATTTCCACCGGAGTTGGCCGAAATCGGCCTTGGAAAATGGGATGTTGCGGTGGGTGGTGCATAAGAGAGCTAGGAGTTTCTCCTCTTTTATTTTTTTTTCTTTTTTGATTTCTGATTGGTTGCTGCCCTCTCTCTCTTCTAATTCGTCATTTCTTTTCTCCCCTTGTCTGATTGGTCCTTAATCCCTTGCTAAAGGCTGATTGGTCCTTATCCCACAAGGTGGAATTTAATTTATTTAACCAAATTTTAACTAACCAAATTCAAACGTTCGTAACTATACCGTTACAATCCGGACTCGTAAACGGTTTTCGCCTATGCGTTCATACCAATGAGTACTATGAGGATACACTAAAAGAACAAGTCATATGTTCCTATAGACGATGGTCAACGGAAGTTAAAGTCCTTGCCTTTAGGGCATTTTTGCAAATTCACGTTTTGAAAATTTATAAAAACGTAAAATGGGTTGACACACCCCGACCGAGTTCGAGGTGTGTTAGCCGTCATGTGAGCGTGACGTAACCATAAGCACAGTGCGGAAGCAAGATTAATAAGGGAAATACGAACAAATTAAAACCGAGCAACTAGCAATCCTAGTTAAGAAAGCATGCTGGTGCGAGAATAAGTGTTAATTACACAACCAGAGCTTAACTTGCCTAAGTGCAATGAAGAATAAAAGTACCAATTAAACAACACCCGAAGGTGGTCCTACATGAAGGATGTCTGTCAGAACCTCCGTTGAATCCTCGTAAGCCACCAACAAACGCTACCTAATACCTGGAGGGGCGTAAAACAAAAACCTGAGACAAAGGTTTTCTAAAATCATACGATATCAAAAACGCTATCCCCTCGCTGGAAAACCTGTATACTTTCCCAGAAAAATAGGATACATATATATATATATATATGTATATAAATATATTTCAAAACCATGCTCAATGTATCCAAAACCACATAAATATATGTATGCCATGCTCAATGCCTCATAATATCACAATTGTAAGCCAGGTGATGCAATTCAATATAACTCATATACTAGCCGAAGTCACCTGACGTGATGTATACGGCGAAATCTAGAGCTCATTTCAATCATTTCTCAATCTCGTATCTCATCACATAATTCATGACGTATATACGTCACATATCTCATCATATCTCATCATGTATATACATATCTGCACACGAGTCGGAACCACCTCACGTGGTCTGACCGACAGGATTGGGTATAATATAATAATACGCTCTAGTGCTATGATCACGTGAAGATCGTGCGATAAATCGCGGGTCACCTACGAGTCGAACCCACTGAAAGTGGTCTATACGACAGGACTGTGCACCTAACTTGGATCCAAGATGAGCGTGTGGTGCGGGATGTGAACATCACGTGAAGGACTATGCCCCTAACTCTAGGCGGGAACACTAATACCGGGGTGCAGATTAATGAGCTCAATATGCATCACAACATTACCATTCATCTCATAACTATTACCAACATGATATACTCACCTGTAGCTTACCTGGCCTCAACAGCACCATGCAATAATATGCATAATTATGGTAATGCATATGCTAATATATAATACGAGCATGACATGGCATTTCAAATCACATTTCCTTTAAAACATGTTTTCTGGGAAAAACGTCAAGTATATATATATACTGAAAACAAAAGCCCACTCACTGGTATGTCGTTGGATCGTAAACCCCCGTGCCTAACCTGGTTACGCTCGTCCTCCGGATAAGTCTCGCTCATATGAGAAACAACTATATAGGCGTTATTCTAAAGCACATAAACAAAACTAGGTAAAACTTCTCATACAATGCTCAAATTGGGTATATGATTATACTACCATGATCTACACAACCTCACGAACATCTCCATATTTTTAGAAAATTTTTTTGACCACCCACGCCCCGCCACGCGCCGGCCAAGGCACGGCCAGACGCGCCCCTACACCCGACCACGTGCCATGCATACTGACGGCGTCAGTTAACGTCGTCAGGAATATTCTAGGGAATATTCCGTCAAATCCCAACGGTAACAGTTAAAACTAACTGACGGCGTCAGAATATTTTGTCAGACTTGACGGAATATTTCGTCGTCTTCAACCTCTGGACTCCGGCGACCGTCGCCGTCGCTGAAAAACTGGGAAATCTTTAGAACGCTATATCTCGGCCATTTTTGCACCATTTTTCACGATCTTATACCAAAATGAAGTACATGAATCATAGAACAAGTTTATACCTCTTTCAAGCCTAAAAAACCACGGGATCTCACCAGGAAATGTCGAGAAAAATCGGGTAAGTTTCGATTTCACGACTCCGACGTCCAAACTCTTCCAACGAGGTACTCCGTGTCTCTAGAGGACCTCCCAAAGCACCCTGTGAGCTTAGAATTTCCAAAAACATAACATATTACGATTGCATGAATAGTGACCAAATCGGAGCATGGGTTTTTCACGTGAAATCAAAGGTTTCCTTACTTGAAATTGGTGCCAAATCATTCGTATGAACCCCATGAACACAATGGTGATCTCAAAACCTTCGATCTGTGAAGTTTGGGGAGGTTTTGGTTGTGTTCCGTACGAAAATGGAAGAGAGAAAGAGTGTGTCTACGAGAGAGAAAGAGAGAGAGAGAGTACGAGACTGAGATAGAGAGAGAGAGAGAGAGAGAAGTGATGTGTGTGTGGTCCAAATGTAACCAATTACACAAACACACACCCATCACTCAAGGGTATTTACGTTAATTCACAACGTCGATAAATATTTTCCGGAACGGACTATCATAATCTACCCACCCTATAAAAATTTAGTCCCGAAATTTCCAACAACAAGTACAACCACTAATATCCATAAAACAAGCGTGGATACATCTCTCTCATCCGATCTTCAGTCTCCCAAGTAGCCTTTTCCAGTGAGTGGTTCGTCCACAAAACTTTCACCAAACGTACTGTCTTGTTCCTGAGCACCTTATCTTTCCAATCCAGTATCGTCACTGGTTCCTCATAGTAAGTCAAATCTGGGTTAATTTCCAATGGTTGAGGAGGTATCACATGTGAAGGATCTGCAACATAATGACGAAGCATCGAAACATGAAGCACATTATGTACCTTAGACAGTTCAGAAGGCAACTTAAGCCTATAAACAACTTCACCAACTCGTTCGATGATCTTGTAAGGTCCGATGTACCTAGGGCTCAGCTTACCCTTCTTCCCGAGCCTTACTACTCCTTTCCATGGTGATAGCTTCAGAAATACCCAGTCCTCAACTCGATACACCCTGTCAGTGGCATGTCTGTCTGCTAAGCTTTTATGGCAATCGTGGGCCGCTTTCAGGTTAAACTTAATTACTTGAACATTCTGAGTAGTCTCCTCCACAATCTCAGGGCCCACTAGCACTCTCTCGCCAACCTCTGACCAACACAAAGGTGTACGACAAGATCTGCCATAAAGCGCCTCAAATGGTGCCATAGCAATACTCGAATGAAAGCTGTTGTTGTAGGCGAATTCCATTAAATCCAACTTTGCATGCCAATCATCACCAAACTGAAGCACATAAGATCTTAGCATGTCCTCCAAGGTTTGAATCGTCCTCTCAGATTGACCATTTGTTTGAGGATGATATGCTGTACTATATAGTAATCTCGTACCAAGAGCCTCCTGAAAAGCTATCCAAAACTTAGAAGTAAACCTAGGGTCTCGATTTGAAATAATACTCATAGGAACTCCATGGTACTTCACAATTTTTGTGATGAACAATTCAGCTAACTTGTTCAGAGAATACTTTTGCCTTACTGGAATGAAGTGCGCTGATTTGGTAAGCCGATCTACAACCACCCAAATGCCATCATAATCGTTCCGTGTACGAGGAAACTTGTACACAAAATCCATAGTAATATTTTCCCATTTCCACTGTGGAACGGGAAGTGGCTGCATCAATCCAAACGGCTTATTCCTTTTAGCTTTAACCTGCTGACAAACTGCACACTTACGGACACTCTGCAATTTCCCTTTTCATACCTGGCCAATAATAAAATGGCCTAATGGTATGATACATTTTAGTTCCTCCTGGATGCATGGCATATGCTGAAATGTGTTCCTCATCAAGAATTGCCTTCTTTAACTCCTCATTATTTGGCACGTACATCCTATTCTCTTGCATAAGCATGTCATCCGTCTCTCTAACTCTGAGATCTTTCTTTTTCCCTTGATTCCTCAAATGAATTAGCTCTTGAATCTCTTCATTATTCATCTGAGTCTCGAGTATACGATTAATCAGAATAGGCCTAACTTGGAAACTAGCAAGCAAGGCTTCTTCTCGTTCTGCCACAGCTTCTTCTTGTTCTTCCAATTCCAATTTCACTCCAGTAGAGCTCAAATCTGCAAGAAGAGGAACACGAGAAGCATACAAAACACTGATCCGACCTTGGGATTTCCTACTCAAAGCATTAGCTGCAACTTAACACGACCAGGGTGATACTCAATTGTGCAATCATAATCACTAAGTAACTCTAACCACCTTCGCTGCCTAAGATTAAGCTCTTTCTGGGTGAAAAGGTACTGAAGACTCTTGTGATCTGTAAATATCTTACACTTTTCACCATAAAGATAATGTCTCCAGATCTTCAAAACAAAGATGATAGCTGTTAACTCTAAATCATGAGTAGGGTAGTTCATCTCATGAGACTTCAACTGCCTTGAAGCATATGCAATTACTCTACCATGTTGCATCAGAACACAACCCAGACCATTCAAAGAAGCATCGCTATAAATATCAAAGTTACCACTATCATCAGGAAGTGCCAAAACCGGAGCATGAGTGAGACAATGCTTAAGCTGCTGAAAACTCTGCTCACAATTCCCATCCCACTCAAATTTAACTTCCTTCCTAGTCAACCTTGTAAATGGTAAAGCACTAGCTGAAAAGTCCTTAACAAACCGTCGATAGTAGCCTGCTAAGCCAAGGAAACTCCGTACCTCGATGATGGTTCTTGGCTGCTCCCAATTCTCTACAGCTGCTACCTTCTGAGGGTCTACCAAAATACCTTGAGCTGAAATTACATGTCCCAAGAATGCCACTTCATTTAACCAAAACTGGCACTTGCTAAGTTTAGCATACAGCTAATGTTCCCTCAATTTCTTCAACATTAGAGTGAGATGTCGAACATGATCTGATTTCGTCTTAGAATACACCAGAATGTCATCAATAAAGACAATGACAAATCTATCCAAGTATTGCTGAAATACCTTATTCATCAAACCCATGAAAGCTGCTGGTGCATTAGTTAATCCAAATGGCATCACACAAAACTTATAGTGACCATAACGAGTTTTGAATGCCATCTTAAGGACATCTTCACTCTTAATCTTCAACTGATAGTATCCCAACCTTAAGTCAATCATTGAGAACACACAGGCACCTCTGAGTTCATCAAATAGATCGTCTATACGTGGCAATGGATAACGGTTTTTAATCGTTACCCGATTAAGTTGCCTATAATTAATACACAACCTTAAGGTACCGTCTTTCTTCCGAACAAATAACGCTGGGGCTCCCCAAGGTGACGAACTAGGCTAAATGAAACCTTTATCAACCAACTCTTGTAACTGAATCTTCAATTCTCTTAACTTCGCAGGAGCCATTCTATATGGAGTTAAGGAAATAGGATCCGTACCTGGAAGTAAATCAATGGTGAACTCCACATCTCTGTATGGCGGTAATACAGGTAAATTATCAGGAAAGACGTCTGGAAAATGTCTAATTACCTTTACATTCTCCACACTAATAAGAGCAACATCGTTCAATACTATGTGAGCCAAGTACCCTTGATAACCTTTCGTTAACAACTTTTTGGCTCTTACAGCTGAAATAATACCATGCCTCAATCCATTAGGCTCACCAAAGAATGTAACCTCAGGTCATCCAGGACGATAGAAGGTCACTGATTTCCTGTAACAGTCAATCTTGGCACGATTGTAATGTAACCAATATGTGCCTAAAATCACATCAAAATCCACCATGTCTAAAGGAGTAAGGTTAACTAGCATAACCACATCCTCCACTAATACGGGACAACCTAGGTAATCATAATCTATATAACACTTCTCCCCTCTAGGCATTGTAAACTTTAACTCATAACCAATGGGTGTAGATTGAGGTTGAGTCAACTGAGCAAATGTATGAGAAATCACAGAATGCGTAGCACCATAATTAATCAACACTTTAGCATGATAACCAAGAATATTTAACGTACCCATGATTAAGTCAGGATTGTTCTGAGCATCCTGAAGAAAATGTTATGGATACGTCCTTGGGTCTGCTGCCTTCCTCCTCGACCTCTGCTGGCATAAACACCTCTACCCTGCGAACTACGTCCCTAACCGGACTGATTGCGCTGCCTTGACGATCCATCACTACTAGCAGCAAGATCCACCTGCTGAGGTTGCACTCCAGATTGCCACTGCGATCCACCAGCTGAAAACTGCTGACCATAACCACTTTGCTGATAAGGCATATAACCCCCTAAAAACTGGCCATAACTACCTTGCTGATATGGGGCCTCTGCTGATTATGAGGGCAATACTTAGACAAATGTCCCATTTGTCCACATGTATAGCATCCGTTGCTACCTCGACGACACTTTCCAAAATGTCGATTATTGCATCTACGGCACAAAGGAGCACTAGCACCACCTGAATCTCTTTGCCTCTGAAATCTCGGGCCTCTAGTAAATCTACCTCCTCGCATTTGGCCTGTGGCACTAAAACCTCCACTGGAAGAACTCGAGCTTGTGCCACTTTTCTTATAACTCTGAGTCTGACGAGGTCCCTGAAATGAATGTCCTTTACCTTTATCATCCTTTCTCTGACTCTTATCCTTTTCTTCCTATTCCTCACTATCACTGGGCAACTTCTCTGAGTCTTCAACCCTCAACAAAATCTCATAGAACTCCTGGTAGGTATTACAGTAAGTAGTAGTCGCTATAGTACATCATTCTTTTTTAGTACCCAAAATAAAACGGCGTAACATCTCAATCGGATTATCAACAACCTCTGGATGATAACGAGACAAGTCAGTGAACTTCCTGTAATACTCATTTGCTGACATCTTCCCCTGTTTCAGACTGGTAAACTCTTGCTTCTTACTGTCAATGTAGGCTGGAGGAATAAATCTTTTCATAAATAAACTCTTGAAAACTTCCTAATCAGCTGCTTCCTCTTAAGTTAACGCTCGAGCCTCCAGTTCCCACCAAGATGCAGGTTCCTTACCTAAGAACCAAGTAGTCGTCTCAACCCATCTATCAGGAAGAAGATTCCCCTGACTTTGCATTACCCGGAAGATCTTCTCCACATGATTAAACCATTTCTTTGCGCCTTCAGGCTCTTCATTTTCCATAAAATATACAACTTCAAATTGTATATAGCCTCAAGAGAAGTCCTTTGAGCAGGACGTAACACAGATTGTATAGCATTGGCTATAGCTTCCCCTAACTGAGAAATATCGAGGAAACTAGATTCAGCTGAAGGACGTGGCTTTCTACGAGGCGGCACAGTTTTGACAGAAGACACCATAAACAATTAGGGAATTCACAAGATATGCATGACTGCAACCTAGAGCTCTGATACCAAACAGACACACCCCGACCGAGATCGAGGCGTGCTGGCCGTCACGTGAGCGTGACGTAACCATAAGCACAATGCAGAAGCAAGATTAATAAAGGAAATACGAACAAATTAAAACCGAGCAACTAGCAATCCTATTTAAGAGAGCATGCTAGTGCGAGAATAAGTGTGAATTACACAACCAGAGCTTAACTAGCCTAAGTGCAGTCAAGCATAAAAGTACTACTTAAACAACACCCGAAGGTGGTCCTACATGAAGGATGTTTGTCAAAACCTCCGTTGAATCCTCGTAAGCCACCAACAAACGCTACCTAATACCCGGAGAGGCACAAAACAAAAACATGAGTAGGCAAAAACAAAGGTTTTCTAGAATCATATGATATCAAAAGCGTTATCCCCTCGCTGGAAAACCTGTATACTTTCCCAGAAAAATAGGATACATATATATATATATATATGTATATAAATATATTTCAAAACCATGCTCAATGTATCCAAAACCACATAAATATATGTATGCCACACTCAATGCCTCATAATATCACAATTGTAAGCCAGGTGATGCAATTCAATATAACTCATATACTAGCCGAAGTCACCTAAGGTGATCTATACGGCGAAATCTAGAGCTCATTTCAATCATATCTCAATCTTATATCTCATCACATAATTCATCATGTATATACGTCACATATCTCATCATATCTCATCATGTATATACATATCTGCACACGAGTCAGAATCACCTCACGTGGTCTGACTGACATGACTGGGTATAATATAATAATACGCTCTAGTGCTACGATCACATGAAGACTGTGCGATAAATCGCGGGTCACTTATGAGTCGAACCCATTGAAAGTGGTCTATATGACAGGACTGTGCACCTAACTTGGATCCAAGGTGAGCGTGTGGTGTGGGATGTGAACATCACGTGAAGGGCTATGGCCCTAACTCTAGGCGGGAGCACTGATACTGGGGTGCAGATTAATGAGCTCAATATGCATCACAACATCACCATTCATCTCATAACTATTACCAGGATGATATACTCACCTGTAGCTTACCTGGCCTCCACAGCACCATGCAACAATATGTATAATTATGGTAATGCATATGCTAATATATAATACGAGCATGACATGACATTTCAAATCACATTTCCTTTAAAACACGTTTTCTGGGAAAACGTCAAGTGTGTGTATATATATATATATATATATATATATATATATATATATATATATATATATATATACTGAAAACAAAAGCCCACTCATTGGTATGTCGTTAGGTCGTAACCCCCGTGCCTAGCCTGGTTACGCTCGTCCTCCGGATAAGTCTCGCCTATATGAGAAACAACTGTATAAGCGTTATTCTAAAGCACATAAACAAAACTAGGTAATAACTTCTCATACAATGCTCAAATTGGGTATATGAATATACCACCATGATCTAAACAACCTCACGAACATCCCCATATTTTTAGAAAAATTTTCCGACCACCCACGCGCCGGCCAAGGCACGGCCAGACGCGCCCCCACGCGCGGCCACGTGCCATGGACACTGACGGTGTCAGTTAACACCGTCAGGAATATTCTGGGGAATATTCCGTCAAATCCCAACGGTAACAGTTAAAACTAACTGACGGCGTCAGAATATTCCGTCAGACATGACGAAATATTTCGTCAGACTTGACGAAATATTTCGTCGTCTTCAACCTCTGGACTCCGGCGACTGTCGCCGTCGCCGGAAAACTGGGAAATCTTTAAAACGCTATATCTCGACCATTTTTGCACCATTTTTCACGATCTTTATACCAAAATGAAGTACATGAAGCATAGAACAAGTTTATACCTCTTTCAAGTCTCAAAAACCACGGAATCTCACAAGGAAAGTTCGAGAAAAACCAGCCAAGTTTCGATCTCATGATTCCGACGTCCAAACTCTTCCAAAGAGGTACTCCGTGTCTCTAGAGGACCTTCCAATGCACCCTGTGAGCTTAGAATTTCCAAAAACACAACATATTACGATTGCATGAATAGTGACCAAACCGAAGCTAGGGTTTTTCACGTGAAATCAAAGGTTTCCTTACCTGAAACTGGTGCCAAATGATTCGTACGAACCCCATGAACACAATGGTGATCTCAAAACCTTCGATCTATGAAGTTTGGGGATGTTTTGGTTGTGTTCCGTACGAAAATGGAAGAGAGAGAGAGTGTCTGCGAGAGAGAGAGTACGGGACTGAGAGAGAGAGAGAAGTGATGTGTGTGTGGTCCAAATGTAACCAATTACACAAACACACACCCATCACTCAAGGGTATTTACATCAATTCACAACGTTGATAAATATTTTTCGGAACGGGCTGTCACATGGGTTGTCACAACTTGCTCCTATATGAATATAGTATGTTGCTTCTAATGTTTTGTGGTATGTTGGCCTTCTAGTGTCATAACAGATTAAATTTCTTTATGTTAATTCCTAGCAGGATAATAACAAGAGATTTGACCAAGTAGGATGTTAATACCCCTTTCTTTGATTATTTAAGAATAAATGAAATTGAGAGAAACCAATGGTCTTCGTTTGACAAAGAAAAGAAAAATATCGGTGAGAGCAACACTTGATTATAGTACAAGAATCTTTTAATCAATAATCGGTTATTCGTATAATTTGAAGGTATTTCTATCTATTTAATTGATAATCTAGATAAAATTGAAATTTTATTTTTTAAGTGATATTTTAGCTATTATTTATAAATTCTGAATTTGACAGACAACCATTCATTTTTTTTAACAAAATTTAAGCAAGCAACTGAAAAATAACACATTCATCCACCCAATATGGTAAGCAAACAGAGTATGTACTCGATACCAATTTATTATATTCTATATAAATATTTGGTATAGATTGTCACAACGAGTTCTTTTGTCGATTTGAACAGAACTTATATTATTACAGCATACTTTTGAAGTAGTTCACATTTTTCTACGACCACTAAAAGTCCTATAAAACTATTTGTATATGTAACTTACAGTTAAAATTGCTCCTAATTTTTTAAACCCTAAATTTATTTTTTGTATTTCTGTTGACCTTGACAAGAATACAATGAGATCAAAATTAAAATTGAAAATCCCACTTACAATTGCGTGGATTCCAATGGAGGCAGCTGATTTGTCATAAAAATAACAATTTTTTTTTTAGACTAAATTACACAAAACTATTTTAACTATGGATCGAATCACAATTTTATACTTCATGTTTTAAACATTGCAATGTCATATCTCAACTTATGAATTCGTTGCAATGTCATATCTCCGTTAAATTTTTTGTCAATTTGGCTGTTAAATGATAACGTGGCAGGAGTGGGGTCCACTTATTTCCCACGTTATCATTTAACAGCCAAATTATTAAAATTAATATAAATTATTAATTTTTATTCATAAATAAATAAATAAATTATTAATTAGTTAAATTTGTATTCTAGTTGGTGAAGGAGTGGGCTCGACTCTTGTCACGTCATCATTTACCAGTCAAATTGACATAAAACTTAATGGAGATATGACATTGTAACAAATTTATAAGTTGAGGTATGAAATTGCAATGTTTAAAACATGAAGTATGAGATTGTGGTTCGACATATAATTCAGGTAGATTTTTGCATGGGCTAGGCCGATTCGCTGAATTAGCCAGAACAAGGTCCGGCCCCAAAAAATTTGCAGCCTTCGGTGCAGAAAACCAGAGAATTGGGCCTGTCCCATTTTGCTAAGAATTTGTAAGCATGGCCATTGCAGCAGTGGCGACGGCGACAATGGCACTGGCAGCAAGGCCAGCCTCGAATTTGCTCCTAACACCACACAGGGCGAGGTGGGTCTTCACCCCTTTTGCCGTTTCGTCTTCTTCTTCTTCTTCAAAGCCTTCACGAGCACTCATTCTCTACTCGAAGTCCGGATGCTGTTTGTGCGATGGCCTCAAAGAAAAACTTCAGGCCGCTTTCTTACTTTCCGGCCCTGATTCCCTCCACGACGTCGATTTGCAGGTAAACCCAGCAAGTTCTTTTTTTTTTTTTTTTCTCTAATAACATTTATAATCTCAAGCTTTTGGTTTTCTCTGGTTTCAATGGAGTTTGCTGTGTTGGGTTTTGCTCAGGTGAGGGATATTACGAGCAATCCAGAGTGGGAAAGAGCTTACCAGTATGAGATACCAGTTTTGGCCAGAGTGTTATCTGATGGCACTGAGGTTAGTTTCTTCCATTTAGTTTGTTGGGTTGGCTTTAATTTCAAGATTAATTTGTGCAATGTGTTGGTTTTGCATTGGAAAAGCTGACAAATACAGTAATTTATTTGTTCTACTAAGTGAGTTGGAACTTAAACTTTATTATTGTTCGAACAGAATCCCGGGAATTTTCCAAGTTGAGGAACGCCACTTAAGTAAAAGAAACATTGAAGCTAAAACATTGAACTTGATCATGACCAGAGACCTTTTTTTTGTGTGTGTAAAGGATGCATTAAATCTATGCAAAACAGGCATATGAAGCCGTTGTACTGAGTTTATGTGCGCTTTCCGGGGTTTTTAGAACAAACGAAGAAACTGAAATCACACAAGCACTCAAAACTTGATCACAAGTTTTGAATTTACATAGTACATACCACATGTCCATAGTCCAATATAGTAATGTGTTGCCTCACCAAATATCACAAGCAACGCAAATACGGGAAGCTATCCTGGCCGGATCCAAGCCTAGACTGGACCTTAAGCGACTGTCCTTTGGTTTTCACATACCTATGGCTGATTTGGTTTCAGCGATCCCAACAGAGTTTAGCTTGGGCCGTACAAGGGTTGAGGTACCTGTTAAGCCTGATAGGCTGATCCATATCATAATATGAGGCCTACTTCCAAAGTAGACTACTTTCCTTCTGTACATATTTTATTATTTGAATTTCTTGTCTTAATATCATTGTTCAATTAATCTTATTTTATTTAGTAATATAAAGTGTCTAATAAACAAATATGTTTTGATAATGCTCCCTTTTATCAAATTACTGTATCCTTTATGTTGCATTTGCTTTCATAGTAGTTTTCCATTGACCTGGCGCAATTAGTGAAAGGTTTGATGCCCAACATGACACCAAAGACAGATTTAATATCTTGCTATTGACACTGAATGGTTGAATCAATTCTTTGTTGATGAAGCTATTCTTCGGATGGGCTCTAGAATGCAGTCATTTGAGAAACAATTAAGATGGCATTCAAATAAGATGATTTTAATGTCTGTATGTTGGGTTTGAATGTCTATGATTTGATGAATCTCATAAATTCTTCTATCCTGATGATTAAAATTTTTCGGAATCATATGGCTGAAAGGAATGGACATCCCATGAAACTTTTTGTAAAGTTATCAAGTGGACCATTTCATATGGTAGTCCGTTGTGTCATGGATTGTGAGCTAACCCTATTTGGTTAAATGCGTAGCTGAGTGATTGGTAATGTAATTTGTAAATGCTAACTAGGATTTGTTGTCTTTTTTTTTTTTTTTTTTTTTGTTTTGTAACTTTGGTCTAATGAACTTGTTTGCACAAAAACTGCTTTCAATACCAGCTGATTGATTAGAAGCTGAAGTGGTGAAACCAATTAATCTTCGTTAGGATTGATTAAAATTGGCTTAGGATTCGTTGCACATGCAACAATCATATAATGTGTTCCATTACCCTTTGATAATTTTCTTACTTTTGAGTCGATGTGTACACACCCTTATCTTTTTCATATTTTTTGTAGTTGGTGCTCCCAGAGTACATACTACCTTTTCTAATCAATTTCTAAAGGGATAGTTTTCAAATATCATTCTTCGTTTTTGCTTTCTTGCTTTTCTTTTTTCCCGCTGCTGTGAACTATCTTGTGACACATTTGATTCTTACTCTAGATGCCTACCGATGGATGCAGATTCTCTTTGCTATCGGCTGTCTCAAATATTTTTTTTTGCCATCTGTTTGTCGTAAGATCCATGATCAATTTTTTTCAGTAATAGCCATCTGATTAGTATTCACTTTTTTCCCTGTGCTGTTGTGCATGATTGCGATGATATGGCTTTAGTTGTTAGTCTCTTTTCAAGATATATATATTTTTTGCTTCGAGTATCAAGCAATTACTTTGCTTTAGATAGTGCATTGACTATCAAATCAACATCCAACTCAATAATAGATGGAATTGCCTCTATGAGGTGGCCTATCTTGCTTGAATCATCTCAAGTTTACTACCCCGTTTGTTTCCTTTTAGCATGGCTAAGATATTTTGTAGATAGTGCTAGACTTACTACTTGCGCTTGTTTCCTCACTCTACCATTCGATTAGCATGTTAACATTATTTTAACGAAACAATCTAGAATTTTTTGTTATCGCAGATCACATTTGTAGTTTCATCTGACGAAAATATTATTTTCCTGTTCAGGAAACTCTACCCAGATTATCTCCTCGCCTTGGAGTGGAGCTGGTTCAGAAGAAAATAGTTGCTGCTTTCAAACATTAGCGGGTTTGGGAGCCCCTTTGTAAAAGTGAAGTTATTTTTCATTGGAATGTACATCTTTGATCCTTTATAACTCGCTTGAACTTTGTATCAACGTTGAGTAAATGATCAGAAAATGTTTTTTTGACTCTCCTTTCCTGATTCCTTTTGTTATCTTTACATTTCTTTCATCAGTGAAAAATGCAATTCAATTCCATCACTGCAAATGCAAAGATAGGCATTTTCCCCCTTTCTTTGTCCTTCCTTTGTCAATAATTGGTCTCTGGGGGTTTGTGGAAGGAGACTTTAGACTAATCACAATCCAAAGCAATGTGATATTTCTAAAAAACAATATATTAAAAAAAGAAGCATTTCATGTGTTTTGTTTTTCGTGTTCGTGTTGCGTTGTATGAAGTTATCTTGGATTTAAACCCGATCCATTACCTGAACATGTTAAGATATATGAATCTGTTAGCATAATTATCATTTCATGTCACTGTTGTGTTAAAACGTGTTTCACGAATAAACACTAACTTGACCCTTTACAAAACCACTGTTCTAAAAATCCCCGCCTAGCGCCGCCTAGGCCCTAGGCTGCTGGCCACCGCCCTGATTAATGCCTAGGCCTGCTGAGGCACCGCCTAGACTACTTAGGCAGCGGCCTAGCCCGCCTAGACCCGCCTAAACACCCGCCTAGGTCGCAACTCACTTAGACAGAAAATAGATAACTTTTATTGTGCATTTTTTTTTCCAATAAATTGTAAAAGACGTTGCATACTTAAATGAACACACAGTATATCCTCATTTCACATGTTTTCATTATGTTCCAATACTTCATAATATATATGCATTCTATTTTGTAGTTTATAATGAAATTATATACATTTCAAGTATAAACAGACACTTATTTACACGAAATATGATAGATTTACTTAAATCCGCCTAGTCCGCCTAGGCGCCTGCCTAGCCACCTAGGCGCTAGGCCGCAGCCCGCCGCCCGACTAGCGCCTAGCGACTTTTAGAACCTTGTACAAAACACATGCTTATTGTGTGAATGCGTTATAGATATGCTAAGATACGACTCAACTTGAGCTCGTAAATTTTTTTGAAGAATCATGGCGCCATGCTATCGTGTCGTATATAATTTTTATTCATATGTGTATCAGTGCAAAAGTGGTCCATCACCTATAATAGAGTGTCTACACGTTTTGAAAATTGTATGATTTTTAACCAAGCACACCATTTTTAAGCAATTTGCACTAGTCTTTCTTTGGCTTTTGTTGAAGCAGATGGCTCTGTAGTTGTTAGTTCCAAAAAAACATAGCAATTGCAGGTTCCTGCCTTACGTGCCCCATTTTGCATTGCAAATTTGCAATTTTAAAGAAAGATTTCCCAACTTTTAAGCATTATTGAAGCAATAAACTACAATTCATGTAAAGTTTTTTCCCACTTTAATTAGTCTAGCTCTCTTGCTTTCTCCTAAGAAGAAGCCAGATTTCCATCACTTTAATTTCCTTTACTTGATCTTCCAGTTTCAATATATATGGATATTTTTTATAGCGCATTACAAGGTGAAATCATCCTCATTTTCCAATGAAAATGATGTTTTTAATTTTTTTTAGAAAAAGATAGGATAATTCAGACTAAATTCATCTAAATTACGAAAATTTGATTAATTTTACTTGATCTTCCATTTTCAAAATATATATGGATATCTTTTTATAAGGCATTACAAAGTGAAATCATCCTCACTTTTCAATGAAAATGATGTTTTTTATTTATTTACTTTTTCTAGAAAAAGATAAGATAATTCAGACTAAATTCATCTAAATTACTAAAATTCAAGATTCAACTGAAGTACATAAAGGTAATCACTATTGTTCTAACCAACTTAGCTAAACTCAAATTTGCAAAATGAAGTTCAATGGATATATACCACCCAAATAATTTGACATAAATTTTTTTGTAAAGAAAGTATTATACTAATACATGATATTTTATTTAAAAAAAACTTATTAAAGAAGCTAATAAAAGATGGATCTTATTTTTGTCAATTTGCTACAAGGAGTGAGAAGGAAAATCCTAGAGGGAACAATCATTGATAATGTATTCCACAATGATATAGTTATCAACTCAACTTTACTAGTAGCACTTGAAAAAGAAAGTGAAAAGGAAGGAGGATTATACCTAAAAGCACTAGGGGTTGGACATTTTGCAGAACTCAAGAAGGCCGATGAAGTTTCAAATGACACAACATCGAAAAGTACTGATTCTTTGACCAAGTACTTTTCATCCCTAATCCTAATGCATGCTTTCTAGCTTCTAAATATCTTTTAAGCTTGTTTCTGCTGCTTTAATTTCCCCTTCTTATTTTAAAAGGAGGTAGCAAGTCTGGGCCTATTAGACCACAACAAGAAGAAATATTATAGTCATGTACGAATTATATTCCTTTTCATATGATTAATGTTTAAAATATTGATATAGATGAAAATTGATATGCAAATATCGGCTATCTTTGTTGAAAATTTGAAATGGATGGGTATATCAACTCATACAGATTTAGTCGAAATTAGAGAAAAATTTCTCAAAAAAAAAAAAGAAAATCAAAAGTTCGAAATCTGGAATGGCTTCTGACAAAATTTAGGTGGTGAATCAATATTCATTGATTTTCCTATATATAGAGTGAAGTTTGCATTTCACCTCCCTTTCTATATCGATCCTTGATTTTTCGGATATTTCGAAGGAAATACCAACAATTTCATGGATATTGTAAGCTGTATATGATGAGTCAACCCTCTTTTATTAAGCGTAGACGTGAGTTATATCAATTGGTTAAAACAATGTGTCCTTCCTTTATTGTCAAGTTTGAATCATTCTCTAATAAATTGGAGTAGTTTAGAATATAAGATTCTCCCTCAATAATGGAAATCTGCCTAGGAAGAAAGATATATCCTTTATTTTATGGTAACCTGCCTAAACAAATACATCCATGCAAACCTTTGCTTGACATTCAGACGAGCACTGCCAAACATTACTATCAAAAGGATCAAAATGGATTTCTCCTTGCAAATTTATCACATTGATCATAATTCAGAAGGGACCAGGGAATGTCATAGGCAATGATATATACATGTATATGCATGATTTTGCTCAGGAATGTGTTTTGCTCATGTAATCGAAGGGACCAGTGAGAACAACAACAAAACAAGTGGTAGACATAATGTAGTTGGTAAATTTATACTTCTCCAATGAAATTAAAGGTTCCAGATTCATACCCCATCTTAGCCGAATCTCATATTTGATGGGAGAGAAAAAAACATCGCAATTACTGAATGTTTTTGTGGTTCCCCAAACATGGCAAACCAGCAGTCTTTTTTTTTTTTTTTTTTTCAATTTAGTTTAATTTGAGCAATATAAACCATATTTTTTTATGACCGTACAAGTTTTGCATCAATAGTGTTCCCCCCTGCTTCGATCATCTCTGCTACTAGTTTTCCTGTCCAAATCTGCCCCTTCCTTGATAGCATGAACGTGACACACTCACTCACTTGCTGGAACAGTACATTGCTGGCAATCATGTTCTCTTGTCTTAATGTATGATTCAATTTCAAATTAGTAAATTTGTGTATGACCAAGTTGGCTCAAACAGTATATATGTTCTTTCCTCTGAACCTAAGCTCGGATACTTCTCTCCTAGTTTAGATTGTACTAGCATACGCTTACACACTTTGTGTGTGAACATTTTTATCTTTGTTTTAAAATAGGAATGAGAGAGGGAGAGTGAGAGTGGGAAGAGAGATTTTTATTTTTTATTTTATAATATTAGATATATTCTAAAATCACTTGTGGATGAAGCTTCAATAAAAAACACCAAAATTTGGTTTTGTGAAATTACATTATTGCCCATCAATTTTTTCTGTGATAAAAGACTGCATAATATTTTCACCCTCTTTTGGTTGACAAAAAAGGTTTTAGTAATAGTTAGAATATCTCCCTCCCCTAGTTTTGATTGGTGAGTTTTAAACATAATATAAGATGATATGTCTCACTATAATGTTACTTTAAAAAGAAATTTACGATTATTAGGAAGAAAAGAGAGAGTTCGAAAGTATTACAATAATTTAGAGGAGAAAAATTCAAACA
This sequence comes from Heteromeles arbutifolia, assembly GCA_024362995.1. Lineage (NCBI taxonomy): Eukaryota > Viridiplantae > Streptophyta > Magnoliopsida > Rosales > Rosaceae > Heteromeles > Heteromeles arbutifolia. The sequence goes on along the minus strand of JANCRC010000001.1, from coordinate 38,712,474 downwards.
GGGAATGTATAAATAGAAACCAGATGCAAAAGCATTATGTGTCCTCATCATGCATGCTGAATGTGTAGCATTATGCATATGCACGGAAATTATGATCTATGGCTCTTTTCACGGCCACTAATAATTGGAAACCTTATAACAAAAGTTAGGTGCATCTATACATCATCTTAATTATTCATGTTATCCAAAACAACGTTTACGTTCATCACATATATCTTGCTTAGCCCACATTTTTAGCAAAACCAAGTTACATCACACATTTTTAGTTTGCTCAAAATTTTCAATGAATGTTTACGATGAGATCGACTCCTTTCTGCTTGGCTGGCTAATAACTATTTCCAGTGGACTTCTCTTCACAATGCATTATATCAAAAATCACATTCTCAAAACTAGTATATGACGTAGGTAAACAAAGACTATTTAATCAACCTTTTTTTGTTAATTATAAACAAATAGTTAAGGACTCATTTGAACATGCTTCTAAAATAACTGAAAATGATTTTGGTGAAAATATTTTTAAAACCAATCTTTAGTAAAATTCAAGTGGATCATATCCTTGTAAGAAGCACATATCTGATGATTCTTCCAAAAAGCAATTAAAGTGCTTTTGGAATCAAAAATCAATTTTACCAAAAGCGCTTTCAGTAATTTTAAAAGCACTTCCAAATTAGCCATAAATTCTTCAGAGACGTGACTTACTATATATTTGCCTTCTTTTCTGTACGTATCTGAGTCTAAGTACCTAGCTAATCAGTTTACTTGAGCCCGTTTTGCAAATCCTTTTTTTTAATTTTTTTTAAGTTTTTAGTTTTTGTTTACATTTTTTTGAAGAAATGAAAACTTGTTTGGTATTTGTTTTGAGTTTCCAAAAAAAATTGAAAACCAAAAAAATGAAAGCTACTTTTTTGAGTTATTAAAATTTGGTTTCATTTTGATTGAAAACTGAAAACAGTAAGCAATTATCAAATAAGTTTTTCTGTTTTCACAAAAAGGGAAAACTAATGAACTAAACAAGTTTTCAGTTTTTAAAAGTAGTTACCAGAGTAAGTGGTGAATTGTCTTAATAGTTAAGTTCAACTTTGCTTTATAATTTATTAGTGATTTAGGTGGTCATGTATGATGCATAAAATTGGACAAGTAGTACTCCTAATTTATTGTTTATATCCAATCTATGTGATATTAGAGGTGATAATCTGACTGGATCGGCTGCTCCAACTTTTATACGTTCTCATGGCATTAAGCGATATGTTGTCGTCGTCTATCGCAGTGCTACTGTAGCACTTTTCCTCGCTCCTTTTGATTTGGTTCTTGAGAGCTTACTAGTTAAAAGCCTAAAACTACCATAAGATCAATTAATTAAGGAAAACTCAAATGTGACTGGTCCGCGGAAAAACTGGAAAACTCGCCAGAAATTGGGTAAACTTTAAACGTTCATAACTTCTTCAATAATCAACGAAATCGAGTGATTTAAAAACGAAAATCATACTTATCGCCAAGATGAAGAGAATGGTATCTTTCTTGATGGCTAAATCGCCGTAGTTTGGCCATAAAACGGCTCGAAATTGGCTAACTCAAAATGGTTATCCAATTTCGAGCCATTTTTCGGCCAAAACACAGTGAATTAGCAATCAATAAAGGTACCATTCTCTTTGTCTCGTCGAGAAGTATGATTTTCATTTTTGAATCACTCAATTTCGTTGAGTATTGAAGAAGTTATGAACGTTTAAAGTTTACCCAGTTTCCGGCAAGTTTTCCAGTTTTTCCGCGGACTAGTCACATTTGAGGCTATTTTCCGGCCATCTCCGGCAAACATTGGGCTTCCAAATAGGTATAATCTTGTTCTACACTTTCATATCTTCATTTTGATATATATGGGTCGAATTTTCTTAAGAAACGATTGAGTTAGGAAGCTTTGAAAATTGCCCAAAGAGTTTTTAACGAAAGGACCATTTGTGATGTGTTTGATCAATCTCAGGGACCATTTGTATTGATTTTCAATGTCAGGGACCAAAATGATGTGTTTGATCAATGTCAGGGACCATTTGTGATAAAAACCCTTTTTTGAATATGCACACGATATGCACACATCATGCACAACATCGGACATAAACAGAATTTTTTTTACACCTTCAAATGACTTAATTGCCCTCGTATATGAATGAGTTATTTCCTCAAATTATGTGTTTTTTTTCTCTCTCTCTCTCTCTCTCTCTCTCTCTCTCTCTCTCTCTTACTTTCTCCCTTATGCTCTCTCTCTCCCGTTCTCACTGTGCATGCACAGTGCCCAGTCTTCCCGACCAACACTGTCCAAAATGAGGCCACCACCAATTTCATCTCGTCCTCACGAGTCCAAAACACCTACCTTGTCACGAATCTCATCCCTAATCGTTAGGATCGAAACTCAAGCATGCCGCAAGTTTTCCGGCAACATGGCAAACAATCGAGGCTCGAGACCACCACCACTGGACTTGCATCGAGGGTGGGAACAAAGCCCAGTCATTAACTGCTAGTGCACATATGGTGCCTACTGGGAACAAAGCCCCCCCTCTCTCTCTCTCTCTCTTTCTCTCTCCATGAGCCTCCTAGGTAGGAGGGGTCAACACCACAAAAACAAGAAAACCCATTTGTCATTGACCAAAAATAAGAAAAAAAATTTGTTGTTTGCTCTCTTCCTTCCAATATTTGCAGATTAGGGGGATTAAAGAAGTGAGCTTTTTCATATTTGGGAAAGGGGAGAATAAACCTAGAAGTTGTATGAAGTAATAGTGAAACAAGATTTAATCAATTTCTCCCTCTTCTATATCATGGGATTCCCTACCTTGTTTGAATGTTGTGATGATGTTTACTAAAAATTGGCAAAAATTGGTGTTTTATTGGATGAATTTTTCAGGATATGCTCACTGTATGTACACGACATGCATATGATATGCTCATAGATTTGAGCCAACCTAAAAACTTAGAGCTCACAGCTCTCTTCGAAATCAGAAAAATGACGTCATCACCTATGATGTCACCACCATATACACCACATGCACATCATATGTGCATGACATGCACATATAAATGACATACACATGATATGCACAGAACTGGAGATCGAGCAACGAGTTGCTTTTTGCATTAATAAGAAATTTTAACGGCAACCTATTGGTATAGTGGATACAAATAAAACATAAGTGTTACGTATATAAGGTTACAGTGGCAGTTTGAAAAGTCTTGTTATGTATATCAACCACCGCTTAACCGGTTCACATGTAAAACATGATACTCGTTGTCGTTATTTCATGAACACACATGACCCTTAACATCCTCTAAACTTTTTCTTAATTTTGTTTTTCGCAAATGCCAACTAGGTTGTGGTCATACTCGCTAAATTCCGGGGCCTAACATATGTGCATCATAACTACTAGATAATCCCGCTTCTCATATTAAGTTGTAGCCATGCACACTATATGCACACTATATGTACATTATGGAAAAATTTTCATAAATTTCTACAATTGGACACTTGAACCAGAAATTGTTCCATCCTAGTTTTGTGCACGTCAAGAAGTAAAGTTTATTCCACAACCAATAGGCCCCAATATCACAAACCTTAATTTAACTTCTAAGTATTAATTCATCTTACAAACAATCACTTTATTCCATAAATCATTGATGTAGAAGCTTGGAACTAAACATTCTACCTTACTATGCCTGCCGAAGCTTCAATTGCCAGAAAAAATGAAATTTTCCAAAACAGAAAATATGGTACAAAACCCAGCTCACTCCTCTTACCTCTCTCTCCCATCCCTTTGTTCGAAATCAGAGGTATGAGGTCAAGCTAAAACCCAGCTTACTCTTCTCACCTCTATTTAGACTTCCCTCTCTTCGAAATCTGAGCTCAACCCAGAAACCCAGAGCTCACAGAGCTCTTTCCACATCCCTCTCTTCTAAATGAGAAAAGTTATGCAATGGGCTTATGATTTTTAGTATTTATATGTGAGTATTTTAGTAATTTCGATTTTGTGTATGATGTGCATGGCTTGTGCATAACCGGTTTGTCCAATTTTTGTTCCAAAATTAAAAAAAAAAGTCCTATTTCTGTCTATTTCCCGTTAATTAATCAGATGTAAGTACCTTTAAATAATGAATTATTCCCTTTAACTAATTTTTATTTGTTTTGCAGGAAAACGAGGCCAAAAATGACAAGTTGTACCTTTTTGCACATTATGGTGCTGGGATTTCTAGAGTAAAGATACTCTCTGTCTCACTAACATGCATATACTACGTACATAGATGACTAATAAATATTAGCCCTATGATTGAGCATTAAGTGAATTAAACCTTTGTCACATATGTAAATATAGTGCAAATATATTTATTTAAAAACATTTGTGGACAAAAACAAGCACTTGATTGTGCAGGCAAGTCGTTGATCAGGAGTTTACATACTTGGGAATGAAATACACATCGGCCTCATTGGCATCTACCATCATGGATGCGTTCCGTATGTCACCTTTTTAGTCGCAGTTATTTTTAGGTAAGAATCAATTAATCAAAGAGGTAGAATATTTCTCTCCAACGAAATGGTCTTCGAGCTTAGAACTTCATAACTATAGTCTTAATCCATTCCAAGGTCATAGTATGACAAAAGAAGTATACGTCCCTTCCATTCCCTTCCAGCTGTAGCTAGCTAGCATGAAAATCCATTTGCATGCATAAATAAATAAATAAATAAATAAATAATAATAACATTTATAAAACTGAAACATATATGTACACAGGTCGAAACTGAAAATCAAAGAGGTGCGCGGTCAAGCCGAGGTGATCATATAAGAACCCTAGTAACTTTGGCTGGCTCTTTGCTTATGACACTGTACAAAGGCCCTGTCATGACCTCCTATATACGGTCACACAAAACCAGCAGCCACCATGAAAGTAGCAGCACCGCTACAACCTCCAACCAACACTGGATAGCCGAGACACTCTTTATCCTCCTAGGTTGTGTCTGGTCCTGTTTCTACGTATTGCAAGTAAGTGTTAATTGAATTATGTTGCATGCATGCATGTCATTTTGAATATTATGATTATATATATGATTTGGTTGGAAAATATTACAATTGAAGTTTAACTAACTTATATATTAATTATCCAGTCTAGTTATAACAGTGAAGAAATACCCAGCAAACATCTCTTTCTTGCTTGATATGCTTGGTGGGAGCGTTGCAAGGCTCAGCTGTAGCATTTACTGTAGGGCGTCGCCCTAGCGAGTGGGCGGTTGGTTGCGATTCGGCTCCTAGGGCTCTACGCGGTAATTAGTACCAAACAACTTAATACCAATACGTCCCTAACAAGAATTCACATTTTAATGTTTTTATTTTTATTTTTAAGAAACGATATTACCTACACTAAAGGGGTGGGGGAGTGGACTAGGCCTCACAATGAGCTAGTAATAATGTGGTTCAATTCGTCATTGTTACAATAGTCAACGATTTCCTACCAAATTCGATTGTCTGATATCCATGAATCAAGGAAGAAATTTACTTACCTATTGTATATTTGATTTGATAGCTCAATTAGAGGAGTGATTGTTTCATTGGTTGTAAATATAAACCCCTGTATAATTTTCTTTTCAATATACAAAAGATATAATTACACACTATCATCTTTCTTTAGATGGTATCAGAGCCATTGTGTTGTGTGGTGCGAGTGTGCCGACGAGGACGTCGAGCCCTTAAGGGGGGTGAATTGTAATATCCCACATCGACCAACGGAGAGGGGGTGATGTGCCTTATATATACATGCCCACCTCCATATAGCACGAGGCCTTTTGGGAATTCACTGGCTTCGAATTCCATCGGAACTATGAAGTTAAGCAAGATTGGGCGAGAGCATTCCTAGGATGGGTGATCCACTGGGAAGTGCTCATGAGTTCCTAGAAACAAAACCGTGAGGGCATGGCCCAAAGCGGACAATATCGTGTTACGGCGGAGTCGGTTTGGGATGTGACAGAATGGTATAAGAGCAAACTTTTCTTCTTTTTTTTTGTTGTTTTTTTGGGCGATGGCAGATACCCAAAGCCCACCAATGACTCCAGCGAGTCAAAGACTAAGCGATCACAAATCTTCCAGTGATCCCTCTAGTCCTTCTTTTGTTCATCATTCCTATCACCCAGGGATGATACCTTTTGCCCTCACCAGTGAGCAGTTTCAACAGCTTTTGGCCATGATGGGAGCCAAAATCCCGACTGAATCCCAAGCTAATGCAGCAGTAGGTGGGATTCGTCATCATACTCAAGAATGGATCATTGATAGTGGTGCTACAGATCACATCACTACCATTCCACTCTCACAATCAGTTCCAAACAAGTCTTTTCCACAAGTAAAATTACCAACTGGTGAAAGGGTTTCGATTAGTAATATTGGCAATTTTAATTTTGATTCCAAGCTTTCCTTAACTAACGTTTTACGGATTGCTTCCTTCTTAGTTAATCTCATTTCCGTTAGTAGATTAACTAAATCACTTTATTGTTCCATAACCTTTTTCCCTGATTTTTGTATCCTACAGGACTTGGAGATGAGAACGCTGATTGGATGGGGTAAACAACGCAATGGACTTTACTACCTTACCAACCCCACAACTCCTCCACCCACATGTCCTCGTGCTTTTTCTGTCTTTTGGCATCAACGCCTTGGACATCCATCTCCTTAAAGACTCCAGTTGTTAGCTAAGTAATCTTCAGAGGTTAATTTCCATCTCAATAAATCTTGTGATGTTTGTCCATTGGCTAAGCAAACAAGAATGCCTTTTCCTTGTAGTAATATCAGTAGTACGCATAGCTTTGAACTCATTCATTGTGACATTTGGGGGCCACACAAAATTGCATCTTATACCGGTGCTCATTACTTCTTGACTATTGTTGATGATTACTCTCACGCTACTTGAGCATACCTCATGAAAAATAAATCAGAAACTCCATTTTTATTACTTTCCTTTTTTGCTTATGTTCAAACACAATTTCACCACAAAGTTCAAAAAATTTGTACTGATAATGGGAGTGAGTTCTTGTCATTACATGATTTTTTTCGAGAGAATGGGGTGGTTTTTCAACGTTCATGCACTTACACTCCACAACAAAATGGAGTTGTAGAGAGAAAACATTGACATATTTTACAAGCAGCTAGAGCGCTTCGCTTTCAAAGCCAAGTACCTCTATGTTTTTGGGGGGATTGTGTTCTTACTGCTGTTTACCTTATTAATAGGTTGCCCACTCCTCTTTTGTCTAATCAAACACCATACGAGAAACTTTTCCATCACCCACCTTCATATCAACACTTACGCACCTTTGGTTTTTGAGTTTATGCCACCAATGTTCATCCCTCACAAAAATTGGATATGAGAACTCATAGATGTGTGTTTCTCTGTTATCCTTTCGGACAAAAGGCATATAAATTATACGATCTTACCACTAAGCAAATTTTCACTAGTCGAGATGTCGTATTCCATGAATCCATATTTCCCTTTATCACCAATTCTAATGAACCCACCAACATCACCCCTGATGGTCCACCTATTCCTATTGCAGCACCAGATATTCCCATTGCAGCACCATATATTCCCATTGCATCTAGTCAGCTCGTTCTTGTCCCTGTACCTTTGCCTGTCACAACTTCATCCTCGCCTTCTGAAATTGACAATCATAACTACCTTTCCGCTGTTGCTCCTGCAGTTGAGCAGCCTATTGATTCTCCTACGGTTGAGCCCATTCCTTCACCTACATCACATCCACCTTTGCGACAATCCACCAGAACAAAACAGCCACTTGCTTATCTTTAAGATTATGTTTGCTTGGCTGTTGCGTTACCCTATCCACAAGCTTCATCGTTGTCTTCAACAGGTCCTTCTTTAGGAACTCGACACCCACTATGTAATTATATTTCTTATCATAATCTCTCTTTATCATATCAATCTTTTATTGCCAATATTACTCGTTCTGTTGAACCTAATACTTATGCAGAAGTTACTAAATACCCCAAATGGCAGGAGGCCATGGCCGCTGAACTTCGAGCTTTGGAAGCCAACCATACTTGGACTCTTACTTCTCTACCTTCCGGCAAGGAGCCTATTAAATGCAAATGGGTGTACAAAATATAGCACCGTTCCAATGGCACTATCGAGCGCTACAAAGCCCGTTTAGTGGCCAAAGGTTACACCCAGCTTAAAGGGATCGACTACCACGACACCTTTTTCCCCACTGCGAAGTTGGTCACATTTCGATGCCTTTTAGCCCTCGCTGCTTCAAAAAATTGGTCCCTTCATCAGTTGGACGTGAATAATGCTTTTCTCCACGACAATCTTCGTGAGCAAATTTATATGGTGCCATCTCCTGGTCTCAAGTGACAGGGGGAACACATGGTGTGTCGCTTGAATAAGTCTTTGTACGGCCTAAAGCAAGCATCTCGGCAATGGTTCTGCAAGTTTTTTGAGGCTATTCGGGCTGCCAAGTGTACTCAATCCAAGTCAGATTATTCCTTCTTCATAAAGAAAATTGGTAAATCATTCATGGCTCTTCTCATTTATGTCGATGACATTTTGATTACTGGTAATGATCCGATTGCTCTCAAGAAACTCAAATCTTTCTTGAATTCACGTTTCTGCGTTAAAGATTTAGGTGATTTAAAATATTTCTTGGGAATAGAAATTGCCCGCTCCAAAAAGGGTATTTTTATTTCCTAGCGAAAATATTTGTTAGACATTCTTAAAGATGTTGGTGTGTTGGGTGCAAGACCAGCTAGATTTCTCATGGAGTAGAATTTGAAGTTATTACCAGATGAGGGTGATTTGCTTCATGATCCTTCAAAGTATCAACGATTGGTAGGTAGACTAATTTATCTCACCATCACTAGGCCTGGCATCACATTTTCTGTGTACACTTTGAGTTGATTTATGCAACAACCACGCAAGCCCCATTATGATGCAGCTTTACGTGTTCTTCGATATCTAAAGAGTACCCCAGGCCAAGGAATTTTATTCTCTTCACAGTTCTTTACAGTTGAATAATTATTGTGACTCCGATTGGGCAGGTTGTCCAATAACTCGAAGATCTACAATGGGGTATTGTATTTTTCTTGGGAATTCATTGATATCATGGAAGAGTAAAAAGCAGAAAACTGTTTCATTGTCTTTCGCAGAAGCCGAATACGACTCCATGGCCGCTATTTGCTGTTTTGGTTACAAAGCCTTTTTCGATATTTACATGTAGGTGACATGGGTCCAGCAGTGTTATATTATGATAATCAAGCAGCCCTACATATTGCAGCTGACCCATTGTTTCATGAAAGGGCATGCACTACTACAAAAGTACCCATTAGTGAATGTAAGAAATGATTAAAACTACTTACATCCCTCAAGTAGAGCTCCGCAAATCACTCGTAGAGTTCTCTAGAAATTTTAAGTTTGTTTGAATGTACAATAGGGGATATATAATGAGATAGAAGGTTACAAGCAACCCTACCTTGGCAAATCCTACTAACCCAGTAAACTCTAAAGCTGTCACTCCTTAAATCAAGGGAGTGCAGCAAGTAGCTAGCATACAACTATCAACAAGTAATCTAGATGTCAATCTTCTTCATATTAAGGGATTAGACTTAATAGAGAATCCCATGGAAAAAGGAAACATAAAATCTGGTAGCATCAGTCACCCCATATCGTCTAATATCTATATGCAGCATCAGTCACCCCATATGTATGCAACATCAGTTATGCAGCATCAGTCATATGCAACATCAATCACCCCATATCGTCTAATAATCAATCAGTATGCAACATTAGTCAACCCATATGTATGCAGCATCAGTCACCCCATATGTATGCAACATCAGTCATATGCAGCATCAGTTATGCAACATCAGTCACCCCATATGTATGCAACATAAATTTTTCATTATGATTCAAGGAAAAAAGAGTGTTCATATGACATGAGGATGAAAGGTGGGAAAAGGTGAATATGATAGTTTGAGATGATGGATTAAGAGCCGCAGAGTGGACTCCATATAGCACCTTACGATTGCGCTCTCATCTAACTATACTCTAATGCACATTTATCTTTGTACATATATGAAATTTTTATACTTTCATGATTTTCAGGATTGAAGGTGCTCAAGGTCGAGATTACTTAAGTACAAGACCAAAGCTCCAAGTTGGTATGTTGTCTTTAATGCTTGCAATTTATAATGACATATTATTAATGCTACCGCTAGCCAAATAATCATTGCATTTGAATAGTAATGATGAATACGAAGTATTGTGCATGTATATGCTGAAATAAGCATGGTGGTTTTTCTGTTGGATTATTGCAAATTTAGTATCTAGCATGGTGATTTTTGTATGATTTCTCTATTTTCTAGTACGTTTTTTTTAGCATCTAGTTGTTGTTGAGTTGGGATATGTGAATTTTTCAATTGAGCTTCTTGACGTTTTTGGTTGTTATATTATATTCATATATATATATATATATATATATATATTTTTTTTTTCCTATTATGGCAACCTATTGAAATATGTCAGAGTATGCAGCTCAATACTAGAATTGAAGTGATCTGATTTCATGGATCGACAATGGATTTGTAGTCGAGATAGCCTTAGTTCCGAATATATAAAAGGGATTAAGTCATTTATTGACATTGCTTGTCACCATGTGAACGAGAATAATCAAATACCATGTCCTTGTAGAGTTTGCCATAACACATTTTTTCACTTAGTTGAAGATGTTCATCTCCATTTGTTGAATTTCGGTATGGATATGAATTATGATAGATGGATATATCATGGGGAGCATATCCAACAAGTGTAAGGAGAATCTTCAGTATCTACGAACAATGAGCCAACTAGTAACTCTAATGTCAACATGTTTAATATGATTGAGGATGTCTTTGAAGGAATAGATGATGATGATGAAGATACAATGGGGAACCAAGATTCCATGTGGGGTGGTGATATGACCAATGCGTGGACATATGTTGATACGTATGAGATGTTGCTTGGTGAAACTCAAAAGGAACTATACCTTGGATGTAAGCAATATACAATTTTGACATACGTCGTGGAGTTGATTCACACCAAAGTTGACAACCACATGACAAACAAGGCAATTGATAAGATGTTAGCACTGATGAAGAAGATGTGTCCCCAGCTTAACAATGTTCCTAACTCATTTCGTGAGTGCAAGAAGATATTGAAAGTTCTAGGATTGGGGTGTGAAGATATACATGCTAACTACTATAATTATGCACTATTTTATAAAGAACACGAAAAGAATGATAGATGTCAAGTCTGTAATGAGCCAAGGTATAAAAATAGTCATTATGAGTAGTGGAAGAAAGTTCCAAGAAAAGTGTTGCGATACTTTCCACTTATGCCAAGGCTACAGAGGTTGTTCATATCGAGACATATGAGCGAAGACATAAGGTGGCACAAGGAGAAAAGAATCAATGATGGGAACACAATGAGGCATCTAGCAAACTCGAGTGCTTGGAAAGAATTTGACCAAATGTACCCTAATTTTGCTCGAGACCCACAAAATGTCCGATTAGACCTTGCAAGTGATGGGTTTACTCCTTATTCAGATATAAGTAAGCCGTATAGTATGTGGCCAGTTGTTGTATTTCCATATAATTTGGCCCCATGGAATTGCATGAAAAAACCTTTTTAATTTCTAACCTTATTAATTCTTGGACCAAAAGGGGGCAAATTAAATGTACTCCCAATCACCTGGAAATGAGATTGATGTTTATTTGCGTCCATTGGTTGATGAGCTTAAGGAACTATGGCAAAATGGTGTTCTAACCCATGATAAGATGACTGGGAGTACATTTAATTTGCGTGCAGCTGTTATGTCGAACACCATTAATGACTTCCTGGCTTACCATGGGGGCAAATTATGGGTTGGAACACCATTTTCCCATAGTTCCTTAAGCTCATCAACCAATGGATGCAAATAAACATCAATCTCATTTCCAGGTGACTGGGAGTACATTTAATTTGCGTGCAGCTGTTATGTGGACCATTAACGACTTCTCGGCTTATGGAAATTTATCAGGTTGGAGCACTCATGGTAAGTTGGCATGTCCAGTGTGCAATGAGGATGGATCTTACACTAAGTTGAGAGACAAGTATTGTCATATTGGGCACCGTCGTTACTTACTTGTGAATCACTCATGTCGCAAAAATTCTCAACTCTTTAATGGTCGCCGAGAGATGAGATATCATCCCAGAGAATTCTCAGGTGATGACATACTTGATCAACTTGATTCCCTTTTACCTCGTACACTTGGCAAGCATCGTACTAATAAAGATAAGAAGAGGAAGCGGAATGCCAAAGAATTAAATTGGACAAGGAAGAGTATTTTTTTCGAGTTGGAATACTGGTCCAAATTGAAGATTCGGCATAATCTTGATGTTATGCATATTGAGAAGAATATATTTGACTGTTTGATTGGGACATTGCTGAATACGGGGAAGTCGAAGGATACCTTTAAGGCATAGATGGATTTACAAGACATGAATATTAGAGAGAGTTTGCATTTGAAACTAAATGCATGTAACACATTGGATAAGCCTTTGGCTCAGTATGTATTTAAGCCATATGAGAGTAAAAATTTCTTGCATTGGTTGAAATCAATTAAATTTCCAGATGGTTATGCAGCAAATATATCACATAAAGTGAATGTGGACGAAGGAAGTATATTTGGTTTGAAGAGCCATGATTGTCATGTGTTGATGGAACGTGTACTTCCTGTGGGAATTCGAAAATATTTGAAAAAGCATATATATGGTCCAATTGTTGAGTTTTCTAGTTTTTTTTTTCCAACAAATATGTACAAAGACTCTGACTGTTACTGATCTTGACAAGTTGGAAGAAGACATTGTCCTCATATTGTGCAAACTAGAAAAAATTTTCCCACTTGCATTCTTCGTTCCCATGGTTCACTTAGCAGTACACTTACCACGAGAAGAAAAATTGACAGGACCAGTCAGATATCGATGGATGTATCCTGTAGAAAGGTAAATGGCCATGATGTTTCTGTTAGTTACATAATTTTTTTATTTCTACGTACTAACAATTGTTCATTTATCTAGATTGTTGGGTTCATACAAGAAATTTGTTCGTAACAAAGCTTGTCCTAAAGGCTCTATTGTGGAAGCACACTTGGCATACGAGTCTTCAACTTTTTGCTCAATGTATTTATATGAAGTTGAGATTGAATTACCCGACCAGAAAGAAACGACGATGGTAGTAATCCCAATGCGCTCATTTCAGTGTTTGCTCAAAAAGCACGTCCATTTGGTGCTCATGTAATGGTTCAACCTTCAAGGGAAGATATAAAAGTGGCTTATTGGTATAACTTAGATAATTGCGACGAAATATAAGACTTCAGAAAGTATGTGATAGTAATAGTTGAACATTTATTTAAATAACTATAATTCCACAACTTTCACTTACATTTTATTTATTTATGCAGTGAGCATAACGAGATTTTGGAAAGAGATAGTCATGCTAATGTACAACAAAGACATAGACAGTTGTTTCCGGAATGGTTTAGGTAGCGGGTCACGTCATTGTATTATCAAGAGCCTAGATTGGTTAGTGAAGAGATTTTTTCATTAGCCCCAGGTCCAGATCAACGTATTGTCCAATACACCGGTTGTATTGTCAACGTCATTCGATATTTGGTCAGACATGTTGATCAAAACCGTACAACACAGAACAGTGGGGTTATGACGCCGAGGTCGCATAATGGTGAAACATGTAATTTTTATGGCATCTTAGTTAATGTCATTAAAGTACAATTTATTAGAGGTTTTAAGGTGATTCTTTTCAAATGTCATTGGTACAATACAGATACAAGAGGTAAAAAAGTTATACGGGATTATCATCTTACATCAGTGAATGTAAATAATCATTGGTACGATGGTGATCCGTATGTGTTAGCTAAACAAGCACATCTAGTAGTTTATATTGATGACTTAAAATTGGGTCATCCATGGAAAGTTGTGCAAAAGATACAACATAGACACATTTGGGATGTTCCTGAGAAAGATGATGATGAGGAGGAGGAGGACAATGCCACTGACGAAGACGATGATGAGTATGTAGATGAAATTGAAAATTCTACAAGGTGGGTCCATAATGACGATGAAGTTGATATATCATTATGTAGAGATGATGTTGATCCTGAATCTTTTGATATTAACAACGAGAAGGTTCGAAGAATGCTAGGGCTACAGAGGGATGAGGAGGAGGATGAACAAAATGACGAGGAAGATGAGAAGGGGAAGGATGATGAGGAGGAGAATGTTGGAACCAATGTTACTAATGATGATTACAATTGATGACTATGGTGAGATCTATGCATTATAAATTAATGTTTATTATCCTACAATAGTAAATATATTTGCCTGTCATTTTATGAATAGTCACTATGCTTATAATGGTTTGTGTTTGTATAAATAATATTTTGGTTGTGTTATATACTTTTATGTTTCATATTTAGATGACAACTTCTACACAACGAGGAAAGAGGGTGAAGCAGGTGAGGGATCCCTTACCTTCTCCTCCAAATGATGCATTTGCATCGCAACCACCACCTCCTCCGCCACCTCCTCCTCCACCACCACCACCTTCACCACCACCTGCACCTCCGCGAGGAAAGAGGGTGAAGCGTGTAAGGGATCCCTTACCTCCTCCTCCAAATGATGCACTTGCACCTCATCCACCACATCCTCCACCAACACCTCTTCCATCACCACCTGCACCTTCGTCAACAAACACTAACCCAGGTAAGAAAGGTAGTTACAATTATTTACTTTTTCCTTATTAACGTAGTTTTAAACAACACATTACATTGATTAGAGATACGTATATTTTTCTAGAGACAGATTTTGATTTTTTTGCAAAAAAGATGACTTGTGGAAAGTCCATGATATTTCGGAGGCCAATAACGGGCTAAAGATGCCAATCATCTTTGATTTTAAACATCAAGTTCCAAGTGATCCAGTTATGTCAGGTTTTTTCACGTCCGAGATAGGGAATATTGTTTGGACTTATTCATTGGTTTGCTATGAGAGATGGTTTAAGGTCCCAGCTTCAGAAAAGAAGAAACTGCAAGAGAAGTTGCTTGTGAGTTTTGAATTTAATTCAATTTATTCATTGTAATTTCAAGCACTCACTTGCATATATTTATGTTTAACAATAGGTATTATTTGTTGTGGACTTATCCCATCCGAAGATTATTGAATATGTTGACAAAAAGATGGCAAAGTTGTACTTTCAGTTTAGGCACCGGTTACATCTACACTACTTGTCATGTGGAACACCTGCGAGAGGACGAGCTAAGCTTCCAAATGATATTATACGGAATGGGAGACCAAAGAGTAATTGGGATTGGTTATGTGATAATGTTTACAATACTACACTCTTTTTGGTATGTATTCTATACAATCTTTTCTAGTATAAATCCAAGTTAGAAACATAAAATCTGCCAGCATCAGTCACCCTATATGTATGCAGCATCAGTCACCTTATATGTATGCAGCATCAGTTATGCAGCATCAGTCATATGAAACATCAGTTATGCAGCATCAGTCATATGCAGCATCAGTCACCCCATATCATCTAATAATCAATCAGTATATAACATTAGTCACATGCAGCATCAGTCACCCCATATCGTCTAATAATTAGTCACCCTATATGTATGCAGTATCAGTCATGCAACATCAGTTATATGCAGCATCAGTTACCCCATATCAGTCACCTTATATTGTCTAATAATCAATCAGTATACAACATCAGTCATATGCAGCATTAGTCATCCCATATTGTCTAATAATCAGTCACCCTATATGTATGCAGCATCAGTCATGCAACATTAGTTATATGCAGCATCAGTCACCCCATATCATCTAATAGTTTTGATAGCCATATTTGAAATAAAAATATCCTAACATGCATTAATGAATTTCACCTTGTGGTTAAATTGATTTTTACTTCTTTACATTTAGGTAATTTTGAGTTAAAATCTGAAGTTTGTTGATTGTTACTTCTTGACACTTAGGTAATTTGGAGTTAAAATTTAATGTTTGAAAATGGTTATCATATACTTATCTGACTAACTGTGTTAGCCTAATGCCCTTGGTAGAAGAAAGAGTATCTTCCATTCAATTTCCTTAAGCTTGGTATTCATATATATGTTTTTCTCTCCTTAGCTTGTGATGTTTCTAACATAGTTGACTGAGAGAATATATAGAAGGTGAGGTGAGATAGCCCTCTAAGGTGAATGAATATAACTGAAATACATGACGTTATATATGACAAGTTTGAGAGCTTGAAACTTTCCAAATTGTACACATGTTTGGCTAACTAAATCTTCTTTTGTATGTCATGTACCAAATGTGTAATGTAGGAGCTTTCAAAGCAAAATGCTGATAATACGAAGAAACAAAAGTATCACCACAAAAGAGGGGCAAGGCCATTTATCCAACATGCTAGAAGGCCCAGATGGTAATGAAATTAAATTACTTATTATACTCATTATGGAATTTACATATTCTAATGTATGTTTCTGCATTATTGAGCAGAAAGGAAATCCATTATCTGTGATTGACAATTGGGGGGCTCTCCATAAAGACAAGAACGGTCAATGGATAAAATGATGTTGCCCAGGACAAATATGTAAGTCATTCATGGACTTATCATTTGTGTCATTTTAAGGGTGATGGAGATTTAAAAAAATCAAATTTGACATGATTCAACTTAGGAAACACAAATAAAGTGAACATGCAAGATTGAATTGAAAAAAAAACTTAATATAACTAGCTAGAAGCTGAAAGGTTATACCTAACATACATTCAAACATAAACTACTTTAAAGGTTATACGTTGTATGTTGCCTAATCCTATGTAAAACACATTGAAGCATAAACTACAAAATCATACATAAAGACAGTTTATACCCAATGGTTTGCTTCTACATCAGTTTGAGATCACATCCAAGTATTTAAGTGGTGTTTTCTTAAGCATATTGTGGCTGATTTGTTTGAAACATAAGAAACTTATTTGTTTGTATTTACTATTTTAATATGAAAGGATAACATGAAGAAAAAGAAGGATGAAGTTAGGGAGAAACTAATCCAAGAAGCGCCTGAGGGTACTATATTCGATTCCATACAAATACCATTGGAAGATGAATTTGGAATCATGGCTGAGAACCTTGGAAGGAAGGGAAAATCTGTTAACGGTGTAGGTCTTTTCCCTCATACGGATACCTTTAGTTGTGTTTCTTCTATGGCTTCAAGTTCTGAGTTAACTGATATGAGAGATCAGATCAAGATTCTATCAGATGGTTTCCCTCAAATTGCAATAGGAAAATGAACAATTGAGAGCTCGGTTGGATTTACAAAATGATAATGAACCTTGGCATAAAAAATTATGGCTTTTTTGGCTGCAAGTCAAGGGCAGACCAGCAACAACTCGAAGGAATCTGATGGTAATAACTCATCTAGTGAAAATGTTTATTCTGAACTGGAAGAACATGACTCGGAAGGAGAATGATTTCGATAGTTATGTCCTTTGTTATTAGTTAAGTATGCACATGGTAGACCTTTTTGTTAGCACCTCAATGTGTCTTAGACTTTTCTTTTGTTAGTTAGTACCTTAAACGGTCCATGTATAGGCCTTGGTACCCTTCTTCACAAATTGCTATTATTAAGATAAGTCACCATGGGTTAGATTGATTTCGGGATGTTTATGTTATTTTGTTGGATGTATAGTTGTTGAACATATTCGAACTTATGTGGTTTAATTGTTGATTAATGAAAATGGGAAATATTACCTTATAATTGTTATGAGTTGCTATTCTAGATTACGAAACACGAATAAGTAATGGATTCCTCAAATATTATTTCTAAATAGTTATTTGATTATAACATATGTGACATAAGCCGCTTCACCCATCAAAAGAATATGTGACGATTTCAGCGTCACTTAGTGTAATTATATAATTCTAGGATCATATTGAGTGACCCAAAAAGCATCACTTATAAGTCTGATATGAGACAAAAAACATAGGTCATTGAATTTTTTATTGTGTGACGCTAATTTCGTCACATATTAGAATAATAAGTGACGAATTAAGCGTCACGTAAAAGGAAAATATGCGGCGACTCCAATATTCATGACTTAAACTATCGGTGACGCTGTATAGGTGACGCTAATTGTGACGCTGAAATTTCGTCACATATAGTCAAATGTGACGATTTTTCATATTTATGTGACGAATGTTGGTCGTCACAAAAGCCAAGTTTTCTTGTAGTGGAAGGGGTGTGTGGATAGCACAACCCTTGACAGAAAATAGCAACCACTAGACATCGCAAATGCAATTGAAGACGGTTAGACATCGCAAATGCAATTGAAGACGGTCCAAATATAATGTTGATCAAGTACTTTGTATGTGTGGTTTGAATTCTATCGGATGTCTTCAAAGCACAGACTAATATGGGCTGGAGATAATAAGGAGGTGAGAGAGTGGTCTAAGCCTCACAATGAGCTATCAATAATGTGGTTAAATTCACCTTTGGCGAGAATTGAACCTAAGACATCTCACTTACAAATAAAGATTAATATTACTAAATCGTTGTACTAAGCGGCAAAAACAAAATATATGAAGAATCAAAGAATGCCTCTTTATTATATTTCCTTTTAATTTTAATTATGATAAGAATTTCATAAGAACGGTGTCGACAAGCCACAACATAGAATATATACCATGGGTCTATTCATAGCCACAATAGAGCTAGCTTGCACAATGTTCTCTTCTTCTTCTTTTGGCAATTTTTTAGCATTTTATTAGTTCTGGAAAGATGCCATTAAATACTCTAGACTATTTACTAATAGCATTTCTTCTACAGGTGAACCACTTACATATACAAGTGATTTTTTTGTACACTTTTTATATGTAGAGAACAATGTCATCCATAATTATAAAAATTACGGTTTGTATACGGTACTCTTTAAAGGTTTTTTAGTCAAAATGGTCCTTGAGATTTGCATAACACATAACTTCGGTCCTTGAGATTTAAAATCAATAGAAGTGGTCCCTGAGATTGTCCAACATCCATTATTTTGGTCATTCCGTTAAAAACTCCGTTAAGTTGAGGGTATAACACATAACTTTGGTCCCTGAGATTGTCCACCATCCATCATTTTGGTCATTCCATTAAAAAGCTCAGGGACCACTTAACGGAGTTTTTTAATGGAATGACCAAAATAATGGATGGTGGATAATCTCAGGGACCACTTCTATTGATTTTAAATCTCAGGGACCAAAGTTATGTGTTATGAAAATCTCAGGGACCATTTTGGCTAAAAAGCCCTGTTTAAAAGAGCATTAGTGTATCAACTTGATAGGCTTAATAAAAAAAATTCTATGGGGTTCCATTCAATCCAAATCAAAAATTCCTTTGGTTAAATGGAGTCAGGTGTGTTTACCTAAAAGCGCACGCGGTTTAGGGTTGAAGAATATGAGGGCTATGAACTCTGTTCTTTTGGCAAAAAATGCTGGGCCAATGTTACAAAATGATGATGCACTTTGGACTCTTGTTTTTGGTAACAAGTAGCTTGCTAGAGGGAATAATTATTTATTTAAACATGTTAATTGGCAGGGGGCTTCTAGTACTTAGAGGGGTTTTATTGATGGAGTTGCGTTATTGAAAAAGGGTCATGCTTGCCGTATTGGCTTCGGTGAAAACACGGCTTTTTGGACGGATTCTTGGTCCAAATGGGGTATTCTCCAACATCATACTTTATTGCCACGATCACAAGAGATGATTAATATTTCAGTGGTTGACTTTTCTTCAAGGGGATGGAATATTGACCAACTTCTACAGTGGCTTCCAAAAGAAATTGTGGATCAAATTGTCAACACTCCTATTAATATTATGGAGAGTGCTCTCGACAAATGTATTTGGAATGAGACTAGTGATGGAAACTTCACTGTTAAGTCCGCTTATAATCTTGCTATTCAAGTGTCTGAATGTTTGGATTGGAGGTGGAAGTCTCTCTGGCAATGGCATGTACGTCCTAAAGTGAAATATTTCTTGTGGCTCCTATTATTAGATAAACACTAATAGTTAACAATTCAAGCGGGGGTTAGTTGCTGATTCCTCGTGCTACGAATGTATGGGCGTTTGTGAGTCTTTATGCATGTATGTAGAGATTGTCCTATTGTTGTTCAGGTATGGCAAAGTCTCAATGTTCCAATTTCTTTTTTCAGCCCCGGGGATATCTTGGAATGGTTGCATAATAATTTTTCTTCGAAGGCTCTCTTCCTTGACCATTTTGATTGGCATCTTGTGTTTTGTGTCACCTATTGGTTCATTTGGCACTGGCGAAATAAGAGTATTTTTTAAAGTGATTTTGTCTACCCCAGTGATCCCAAAATCATTATTCTCACTTGTTGTCGTGTATGGCTGCAAGCAAATATTATTACTTCTCATAAGGCACCCCCTTGCTTTTTTTTTGCGTTGGGAATCGCCTCCAGAAGGGTCGTTTAAACTCAACGTGGATGGTTGTAGAAAAGACTCTCTTAATTTTATTGGCACATGAAGTGCTTTTAGGAACTCTTTTGGAGCTTGGGATGCTGGTTTTGTGTTAATCTTGGGCGTTGGGAGATTCTCAACACTGAAATTTGGGAATTTTTTTTGGGATTACAACTTGCTTGGAATAAAGGGGTTCGGCATCTTTTGGTGGAGTCTGATTCTGCAATTGCAACCGAACTGATATCACATGGTGCCACTAATAATCATCTTATTGGTGAATTGGTTCAAGCTTGCCGTTCAATGTTAATGCATGACTGGGAATGTACTATTCATCATATCTATCGTGAAATGAATTTTGTTGCTAATGAGTTAGCCAACCTGAGCCTCTCTGATCCCTTGGGTAGGGTCTATTTTTAGCAAGCTCCATCTTCTTATAAGCAGTTATTATTGTCTGATATTTTTGAGGTCTCTCAACCTCACGGCATTATTTTGTAGTTTCTCTTTTGTCGGGCTTTTAACTCCCCTGTTTAACCCAAAAAGAAAAGAAAAAGAGCATTAGTACTTTTTAATTGAACGATGTTATTGTAATGTAATCATGTTCACGTATAACATCCTATTTTAATAGTGTGATATAACGTCTACAATGTGAAAACCAACTTCGTTATAATAATAACAGTGAAGTTATTTTCTCAAAAAAAAAAAAAAACAGTGAAATTATAACCTTACCTTTATTATGTAACTTTGGACTATAAATTTTGGCAATTATAGTGTAATCTTACATTTCTTGTAATTTAGAGAGTGAATGTTAACATCATATGTTGTAACAGAATTAACCGTGAATGTTGAAGAAAGTTGAGATTCCACCATAATTAACAACATGAGGAGTAGCCAACTACTTATAAGCCCAAAATCAATTTCCCATTAATGTGAGATTTAGTCTCAACAAAAGTATGGAGCCTAAATGTGAATAACAATAATAAGTGATTCCATCACGTCCACTAGTAGTAGCTTACTCCTATACTATATATAGCCGGCATTTATAATGTAATGTAATGTTAAATAATAAATTTTGACGATTATAATATAATTTGATTAATTCCCAAAGGGTGTCATAGAATTTTCAAAATTGGTATTGGAATGCTGCTTAGGATCAGAGTCTAGCTTCTCAACACCTTTATATGTGATAGTACTAGAGTATGAACTACGAATTGATGCACGTGCATCCAAAAATATAAATTTGATTCAGGACGCTTGTCATATGTCACTTCTTTTACAAATTCGTTTGTACACGTTGATAGTTGTAGTGGTAGGTGACTCTTTTCATATATCTGATGTGGATGACATTTTTGTTCTTCCGTATGCGATACGGAACTTTTTATATGGCTGATTAAAACGGACTTGCAATTCCAAAATCTATCAAATCACCCCTTTCCAAGGTCGATGAAGAAGCACGAAATTGCCCCGCTTTCAACGGGCGGGTACCAAATTGATACAAAATTTATATATAGCTATACAAGAAAATTATCATCTAATACAATTTGGAGTAACCTTGCTACTAAAGGTAGGATTGGCGGAGGACTCTTCAGTGCTAGTACTACTGCTAACCCAAACTTAATAATGGTGCGTGAGGTTTTCGTGGGTGAAAGGTTTGGTTTTTTTATTTTATTTTATTTTTATTTTTAGTTTGAGTAATATTATGGAGACTAAAATTTTTAGATACAATTTTGTAAACTAAATGACATGAAAGTTGATGATTAGATTATTACTTTAGCGTTGATAAACGTGCTCATTTCCTATTTATGATACATCATTTGTTTGCAAGTTTTGTTTACAAATTTAGTCTCCTTAGCATTACTCTTTAGTTTTACTACTAAAGTGTTTATAAGGAGGGTACCGCCGAGATTTTCTGTAAAAAAGGTGATTTGTATAAATTGATGCCCGTGCATGTTGGTTTTTTTTTTTTTTTTTTATTACAATCGATAGTACAACTGTAAGTTACCTTAGGGTGAATGAGAAGGATTTAAACCTAAGACAAGGAGAATTAAAGAGAAAAGCCGTATATATCCACCCGGGCAGTCCATATATTTATATGTATACATTGTGGATGTAAATTTTCGCCTCCTTCCTCTTGGACAAAATTGCACCTACAAAACAATTAACACCTTTGGTTAAGGCCAAGAGCCTCACGCGCCCACGATGAATTGGGGGGGGGGGGGGGGGGCTTTGGCCTAAGAACCTTCGATGCCAAAGTTAGAATTTACAGAAAAAAGTGTTTGGAGAGTATTTTGGGAGTTTTTGCAAGAGTGTGGACCTAGCTGTTTGGAGAAAATGGAGTCCTATTTATAGAGCATGGCCGGCCCTCTTTGGGAGAGAGAGTGGCCGGCCTTTGGGTTTTTTTTGGGGTGTAATGGGTGATTTATTTGGCAATTAAGGGATTAATTAGGTAATAAATCCATTAATTGGCCAATTAACTCAATTTATATATGATGTTTTGAAAGTTATGGAATGATTTCCTTGTAGAGAATATGGAATGAGGATGAATGAAATAATTTTGAATTTGTTACCTATTTTGGGCACTTTTGGCTTGGTTGATGGATGATTTTCCACTGCTCGCGCGTAGGGAACCCGATGTGCCTCGAGGGTAATTTTGTCCTCTTTACCCAAAAATTCACGTATCGCCTCTTGATTATTTTTGACTCCACGTACATTATCTTGGATGAATGTTTCTTACTCTTTTGTTTCTACCCTTAACAACTAAGCTAGTTCCAAATTGTAAACTTAATCTCACACATATTCATGACCTTACCCTTAAAATTAAAGTAGAAGGACAACAAAAACACAACCACACAAAAAAAAAAATCCGCACTACAAAAAAGAAAAAAAAAATCCTTTTCGGGATGAAATAATTTTGTTGGGCCAATTATAGTTACGTAGCTTGTAAATTTACTCGACGAAATGGTGTCGGGCAAAGGTTGTTTCGCAAAACTCGTCAGTCAAAACTTGCCCAAAGAATTATAGAAATCCTTCCAGCAAAATGCATTTGCCCAACGAAAATATTCATGGACTAAAGTGTGGTGACCAACTTGACCTGAAGATACAAACATCCATGACGCGATTATTCCGTCGAGCATTTGAAAATTAAAAATTAAAAAATATTTTGGACGACAACTATGTCGTTGAACAATTAATTAAAAAAAATAAAATAAAATAAAATACTTGCGTGACAAAATTATTCGTCGGGCTTAAGTTTTTAAGTTTTTTTTTTTTTTTTAATTTGTAATTTAAATAAATTATTTAGTTTCATTGTATTGAAATAAAAAAAAAACCACACTATTGAAAAAATATATTTAATTATATTAAAATTGAAATATTCATACAAATATATGTAAAATATCCTAAACTAACTACTATTGGGATGGCTGATGGGATGGTAGATAAAGGTCGCTCGGAGCATCAGGGAGGGGAATGCTAGAGGCTTCCATTATTTAGGTTATCCCGGCAATGTACCACTTTAACTCCTCATCTCATGGCGCTACTTCATCTTGCAGGCATTGCACTTCTTCCCGAGCTTCTTATTCTCATTGTCACAGGGCCGCTAACTCCATCTCCAACTGTTGGAGTCTGGAAGACGTTGCTTGTAGATCCCCCAAGGTCCCGAACCTAACCCGCTTCTAAGCTGCATATCTCTTTGCATTTCCGTCGCCCAACCCCGTCTATCAAAAATTGTAAATATACCTCTGGATCAAGTGTCAACTCCTCCATTGGCTTGTATGGTTGCTGTTGGGAGAGGTTGGCAAGGTACTCGTCCTTCTTCTGCGACATAGAAACATACAAAAAAAAAAAAAAAAAGAGAAACCAATTAAGTTTATAAATCATAATTTAATTGTTTTTAGTTAATGAAATTTGAAATTAAAATTTTGTTAATGGAATACTTACATTTAACGTTAGCCGCCTATTTTCTATAATTGATATGCGTATCACCCTAAGCCTCGACTTCTAGGAAAAGCAAACCCTTCGCATGCTGTTCCTCGATCTTGTAAGTGAGGGGTCAAGAACCAGGGTGACAAAGGTACTTCACTTCCTAGTTAGCCTTATTTTACGTCGATTTCTGCTGTGAATTAAAAATAATAATTTCCAAAAAAATTTAAATTTGAAAAAAAACATAAATTGGAATTAAATTTAAAAAAAAAAAACACTTAATTACCTAAAATTTGGTCCTCTAAAAATAACTGTATAGTCACTCCCACTCGGTCATCATACTTCTACTCCTTGTATTGTCCAGTCCACACCCAGTATATGGACTTAAACATACCCAGGCGCTCCATGTTGATGGAGAAATTGACTTGAAACAAACAAAAAAACAAGTGTATTAGTTTGCAAAATACATTAAATAAGTAAAAGTAATAAAAATAATAGCTTAAAAATTTTCATACTGATCGAGATCTGCTTCATCATTTCTTCCTCCACTTGGGGAGGAGGAAGCTTGTACCATGAAGGAGAGAGCATGAGGCACTTGGTGCGGATAATGGCACCCTTGTCATGAGTCAACAAGTTGTTGAATTTCAGGTTCGCTCACTATGTCGTGGGTTGTAATTGACCACGATTTTGTTTAGCGTTAGGCGGGTGTTCCGGTTCAAGACAAGCCTTTGCAGATCCCCCGCACCTTGACCTTCTTCCCGACTAAGAGTTCTCTATCTCCTTCCCAAACCACGGTCGCCATATTGACATTTCCCTTCATGGAGTTAATAGGGGGTTGGGGCTGGCACAACATCGTGCCATCTCCGGCTGTGAACACGCCTGGTAGATTAGGGTGTCCGACATGCTTAAACAAATGTACTGAGGCTGGCCGTTGACTGGGAAGTGGCTGCGTGGGTGCTACTGTGTACCTTTATCGTCAAGTTACTTTAATCCAAGTCGGAGGTAGAGCGGTGGTCATTGGTGATCAACCATGACGACATATTTGAAAGAAAACACAATAATTTCTAAAATTCCTTTTTTCTAAAAAAATTCTAAAATTCCTACATATTTCCTCTAAGTTTCACATATTTTCCTACAAATTTCCATGTTTTCCTACAAATTTCAAAATTTCCTACTACTCTTACATCCTACAAATTTTATTATTTCCAAAAATTTTCTATAATTTTCGAAAAATTTCACATATTCCTACAATTTTCACAAATTTCACAAATTGCATAATATTGCTACAATTTTCACAAATTTCATAAAGATCCTACAAAATTCACAAAAATCCTACAAATATAATTTAAATAATTTAGAATCCCAACCCTGTCTTTCCCCCACCCTTCCCTTCCCCTACCACCTCCATTGTCCCCTAAACTCGACCCTTTTCCCCACCTCCCAGCCGTTCCCTCCCCACACCATACCCTACCCCACACAGCAACCACCAACCTACAGCCTACCACCCTACCGGCCCTAAACCCAACCTTTTTCCTTAACCTGAAGCCTACCTCTTCACCCCACCCCACCCCACCCCACACCCAATCACAAATCACAATCACATATATTCATAAAATTCCTAAAATTTAACGAAAATCAAGTTTGAAAAAACAGTGAGAGAGATATCATACCTTTGTGAGAGAGATGAGAGTGAGTTAAGAGAAGGATTGTAGAGAGAGATCAAAGAGCAGAGAGAGTAGTGGGAGCACAAAGTTTAGAAAATGAGCCCTGAGTAGGAAGAAGAAGAAGGCTTTCGGTGGTATAAAATATCAGACCTTTGCCCGACAAACTTATTCGTCGGGCAAAGGTTTTAAAATGATGACACATGTTCTTAACCCTAAAATGTCATCGGGAATACTAACCAATTTTGTCTGGCAAAGGTCAATTCAACATGTTTACCCAATTTAATTTTTGACGAAAAAAAAGTGGGAAATAATGTTTGCCTAACGAAATTTTAGAATATTTCATCAGCAAAATTTATTTAATTTCAAACGGTTAAAAGATAATCGAATTTGATGATTAGGTCAATTGAGTGTGTGGTTTTACTCTCAGTTAGCGCCCTTGAAAAAAATCATAAAAATCAAAGGTCATATAGCTGTTAAATCATGGTGATTGAAGGATTTTATTTTGTTACCTAATCCCTGAAAGTTTGTTTTGGGTGATTTTTGGCATAAACGTTCTCGGAGTATATACCAACTACATTAACGTTGGATTGCTGAAATTAGTTTTGTAGACTGCATATCCCATCAAAACAATAGATTCAATAACCACTTAGAGTTTATTCTAAACTTCCATTAAGTAGAACGTATGATTTTGTGGTAACCACAATTTAAATTGATGATCGGGTTCGTTCATTCTATACTTCAAGGATCGAGGAGTATAGTTAGTAGCAATCATCAAATCGGAGCTAAAATAACTGATAAATCGTGATTTTTCGTTCCTAACCGTCAAAGGATTTCATCCCGTTATCTAATCACCGAAAGTTTGTATTTGGTGATTTTTGGCGTATGCTATCTTGTACTATATTGAAATTTTTTTGACATTTGCATCGTTGAAATTAGTTTTGTAGACTGTGCATCTCGTCAAAACAATAGACTCAACAAACACTGTTTATTCTATAATTAAGTAGAATATCTTAAATTGATGATAAGATTCGTTCATTGTATTCTTCTAGGGTTGAAGAGTATAGTTGTAAAAAATCATCAAAATTGGAGCTAAAATAACCGTTCGTAAATTTTCGTTTTAATCATCGAAAGATTTCATTTCGTAGCTAATCCCAAAAAGTTTGTTTTTGGTTATTTATGGTGTATGCGATCTCGTATTATATTCACAACGGTTGGATCGTTAAAATTAGCTTCGTAGACTGCATACCACGTCAAAACAATAGATTCAACAAACACTTTAGAATTTATTCTATACTTCCATTAAGATTTTGTGGTAACCACTAGTGTAAATATTTTAAATTGATGATTGGGTTCGTTCATTATATTATTCCTGGGCCAAGGAGTATAGTTGTAAAAATTCATCAAAATCGGAGCTAAAATAACCGTTAAATCGTGATTTTCCGTTTCTAACCGTTGAAGGATTTGGTCTCGTCACCTATCCCTGAAAGTTTGTTTTTGGTGAATTTTAGCATTTGTGATCTTGGAGTATATACAAGCAAGTATGCCAGTTGGATTGTTGAAATAAATTTTGCAGACTGCAAAAATCATATAAAGAATTGAATATTGCAAAATGTCCCTCACCTTTGCTCGATGAAATAATATATTTTGCCCTCCGAATAGTAAACCCTAAATCATAAAATATACATTTGCGTGATGAAACCTGAATGGTTTGTTGCACAAAGAATGCCATACTGCGCACCAGTATTTTTCCTTGGCGCGAAAACTTACCTGACAATGGTAACTTTGCTTGTCAGTCACTTTTTATTGGGCAAAAGCCTTTGACGAAACCAAAAGGTTGACCAGTTTTACACGACGAACTTTTTTATTTCGTCGGTTTAAGTTAGCTGACGAAGTTTTGTTCGTTGGCCAAATCACTACTACGTTTAACTATTTGCGTGATGAACAAAAGTTGGTCGCGCAAAGTGTCATTTCGCCGCACAAATGTTTGCGCGACGGAAACTTCGTGGCGCAAAGATCATGAAGAAAGACTTTGCGCAACGAACAATAGCACTGGTTGCAAAAATGCGGGGTGACGGTTTAGCCTTCGGCGCACAAAATTTATAGGAACGAATGTGTTCGTCGCACAAAATGCCAGGATACAAATATGGGACGACTAGTATTCGTCTCTCAAAACTTTGCATGACGAAACCTTGTTAGTCTAGAATTTTGCGAGATGAAGGTATTTGTCGTGCAAAAATAAAAATATTTTTTTAATATTTAATTTTTTGTTCTGTTTTTTTTTTAAAATTTTGTTATAAAATTAAACTGCAATTAAAAATGTAATGAAGAGAAAAATAATATGTTTAAACAAATATAAATGTATGTACAAGGAAAATGTTTAAAAAGTAAGGGAGCAAAAAACTAAGAAAATAATGCGGTGTAATCTACGGGGTCGTCATTCGGAGGCGGCTGGAAGGTTTTGAGGTTGGGGACAGGCTCAGAGGTCGAAGGGGCAAAGTTGTGGGCATGCTCGGGTTAGAGGGGCTCGAATGTTGACGACGGATGAAGATTCGGGAGATGAATGCCAGACTGACTGAGGGCCTGTACAATATGTGACATCTGGCTCTTATACGAGGCGAGCTCAGTCCTAAGGTCGGCCACCTCTACTGTCAAAGCTGCCACCTGACTCTTTGACTACGATGATAAAGAGGCTCTAAGTTCTCGCGCCAAGCATTCCCCATTCCCCTACAATATGTCCCTGGCCTCTGCTCGAGAGTCTGATCCAAGGTCTCTGTAAGGATCTGAAACCCCACATCCTCTGGGGGATCCACAGACTCAACCAGAGTCCTGGGAGGAAGCTGGGAGGTGGACTCTTAAAGAACCAACTGCCTCTTCTCTATCATCGTCGCCTGTGTAATATAACATGAAAATATTAATAATAACATTCAAATAATAACCATGATACTTGAATGCGTAAGATAGTAATTACAATTGAAGAATACTTACATGAAGTGACTCGGCCAACTCATCCCCAGGTCGAACATAAACGTTGCTGAAGACATCGATCTCCGGGAATTTTGAACCCCCTGAATAGAACAAGATACGAAAATTGTTAGTACGAAAAAAAAATTAATATTATTGACATATTAAAAATTGAACATGAAAAACTTTATTATTACTTGCTGCCGTGCCTCCATCCTATATGAGAAGGGCCTCGAACCGGAACAGTGGAGAAGAGTCTTCTTCTCCCCATTACTCTTGTTGGCTTTCGCCTTCTTCTATTATACAAAAAACAAATGTATTAGTTTTAATTTAAATGAAATATAAAAAAATCAATAAATATTAGTAAGAAACGTATAATACTTTTAAACTTAATATAAAAAATGTACCACATAGCCGGGCTCCTAAAAATGATTGCAGAGCCATACCTAATTATCTTCCCGGTCCTCAAACTCCTTCAGGCAACCTTCCTCAAGAGTGACCTGCGGCTCATCAAATGTCTCAAAATATTGGTCCAGGTCGCTCTTCCACCGCTTGTACTGTTCAACGAAGAGCCTGTTGACGTACGCCAACATATCGTCATTGATGTCGTCGAAATTGTAGTTCGTCTGCAATGTAACAAATTAATTACATACATTAAGCAATATAAATATATAAAATTTGAAGGAAAAACAATTAAAAGGTAGGATACTTACCGACCACTGTGCGCGCACCTTTGTCCTCACCTCGTCCGACATCGCCTTCCAAGACTTCCATTGCATAGGGCAATAGGTCCGAATGACGTGACCAATGTCATGGGTCAATGCGCTATGCTGCTCCGCCGTTGGTGCAGCTTGATGTCGGTCGTCGTATCCAATCGTGATACGTTCGTTGGTCACCCGCCTTCGCCGTCTTCAACTGGCGACAAGGTCCCCGGGTATCTTTCTTTGCTGCAAAAAAATTAAAAAAAACATTCAAACAGACACAACAAATAAAACTGAAATTCTGGCAAACCTCCCCTAAAATTATAACAATTTCCAAACCCTGGACATTGTAATGAATAATATATGATATCCAACAACAATCACAACAATTGAATAAGCAAAATTTGGACCAAACACGTAATTGCATTATGTAACAATTTTGATTGAAATAAAGCTCGGTCACTTAACCTTTATACTAGCACATAGACCTGGCATTCGTGTCGTGTTTTTCGTGTTTGTGTCGTTTTCGTGTCATACCCGATATCTTAACACATGTTAAAATAAACGGGTAAAATGACCCGACTCGATAATATTAACAGGCAATATGACCCGACCCGTTACCCGTTAAGGAAAATATATTTTAAACCAATAAATAATCAAATGAAAAACATAATACTAAATAAATATATACATACTATATTGTCACATCCAAAACATAAAAACGTATTTTTCTTTTAAGTATATTTTCACTTACCTAAAGTCTTTAGTAGTTTTTTAATTAATGTAGAAGTGTTAAAAAATATAGAAAAAAAATATATAAACGTTCATAATGACAAGCTTTATAACTTTCATGAACAGCTTAACTTCGAAATTCACCACTATAATCATATAAATCAAAAATCAAAATTTAACCGTTGATTGTTATTTACATTTACGCTTCATTGTTCCCATCAAAATTTGTTTTTTCAGATTTTCTTTTTTGAAAACATGATCTATTAGATGATGCAGGAAGATGAACGGTTTGGATCGTTGATATTATATTTAGAGTTTTACGGTTAGTGAAAATATTGCTTGATGTTTATAAAGTTTCTACAAACTATATGACATCGACTCATATTTCAGTTAACCGTAAATATCGAAACGTGATATCAAAGATCTGAACCGTTCATCTTCTTACATCCGCCAAATGATCATGTTTTCAAAAAAGAAAATTTTAAAAATGAAATTCAGTAAGAAGAATAAAGCGTAAATGACAATCGACGGTTAAATATAAATTTAAGGTTTATGGATTATAATGTTGGATTTCGAAGCTGATCCCTTCATGAAAGTTGTAAAGCTTGTCACTATGAGTGATTGTATATATATATTTTTACATTTTTTACACTTCTACAATAATTTTTATTAATTTTATTAATTTTGCCCTCAAATAAAAAACATTATTCATGAGGGTTTGGAGGATTTTAAAAATCTAAACAATAATGTAAGTGTAACCATTATCTACTCATAGAGGAATAATGATGAATCACGAGTGTTTGTATGTTCTTTCACATTTTTCATACTTGTATGTATGTCTTCTTAGTTCTTGCCTGTGCAAATACTATACTAGTTTATTTTAATTTTGAACAACAACATGTTAAGTAAAATTTATCATGGTAATGATAATAAGGAACTCTCATAATAAAAATAAATAATGACAAAAACTTTTTTTTTTAAACTTATATAGAATAATAATACAAAACTATATATTTAATATAGAATATATTGTATATATTAATATGGCTATTGTATTTTATAATAAATCTTTTAGTAATTAAATTTTAAAATTATCAAAATATTTTTTTTCTTAACGGGTCGAAACGGGTTACCCACGTGTTACCCGCGTGTATACCCGTTAAGAACCCGTTATTAACGGGTCCTTAACGGGTCACCCGATAATGACCCGATAAGTTATCGTGTTGACCCGAAACCCATTATTTTCGTGTCGTGTCACCGTGTCGTGTCAGAAACTGTCGGGTCGACTAGCATATTAGTAATAGTAATTCAAAACAACTTCAGCAAAACAAGGAAAAAGGGATACTCGAAGAAGCACAAAGGTAATGTAAGATATGTTATATAATTTAAAAGCAGCACCTTGCTATGGTGTGGCCATGTTTGGCTAGTCCCTTTTCTAAGTCAGCATAAAGCTTACACTTAACTTATAAATGTCTATTAACTATTGTATGGCAGATTGATGATTAATAAGAACAAAACTAAGTGTAGCCCTTTTAAATTTACTGCTAAATTGACAACTCGTAGCATGGAGAGACAAACTTGATGAAATAACCATTCCAAACTGATTAAGAACATAATGAACTGAATGGGTTTCTAAAAACTTGACCAAGGTGAGTTACGTATCATATATCTTTTAAGGCATTGATTCTAATAGTGGGTTACCCCTATTTGGACTAAATTCACAAGGAAATAAAGGGAGTTAATTAACTTTACCTGGTTATGACCCCGAGGCATTAGTAGTGGATGCCGATGTCGTGTTGGGCGTGCGGGGGTGGCAGTGACCACGCCTGGCACTAGTAGGTAGCGCCACTGAAGAGGCTGATGACGCTAGCGCCTGGGAGACCTAAGGACCAACTGGATCTAACTAATTAGCCAGCCTGGGGTCCATTTCTGCTGGAGCAGTGGCGACCGTAGTAGGAGGCGGGGGAATTGAACGAGGTGCAGTCGTCACCGCGTTACGACTTCTAATAAGTGGGACATCTGCACAATTAGAAAAAAAAATTCAATGCA
Source organism: Heteromeles arbutifolia (assembly GCA_024362995.1). NCBI lineage: Eukaryota > Viridiplantae > Streptophyta > Magnoliopsida > Rosales > Rosaceae > Heteromeles > Heteromeles arbutifolia. The sequence goes on along the minus strand of JANCRC010000001.1, from coordinate 38,679,873 downwards.
TATATATGGTTAAACTAGAAAAACTCAGCGATTTTGAAAGATTACAAAGAAGAGACTGAAGATACAAATATTTAAGTATTTGATAACATAATGTTAAAATGGAAATGACAGAAAAATGAATATATTTACAAGGAACTAAAGGGACATATTTGACACTCTGAAAAAGTTCTTAGTTCTTCCACAAATAATCATATTTGACACATGTAACATTTCACTAAATGAGAATCTACGCATAGGCATGTGATGCAACAATCAGAACAAAGAGAGACGAACCTTAAAAAACAAAACAAAACCAAATTGTAAGCAGCCTATAAACTTAACCCAAAACCAGATTAACTGTCCAAACGGTCATCTAGAGAAGCTAAACGATAAAGAAGTGCACAGTTGATAAATACAACCAAGCTCCAAATGCACAGTTAATAGTCCAAACGGTAACCCAAAACAAGTTGCCCAGAATCTACATCCAAGCTCTAAATGCTACCCTCACACCTTCCCCACTATTCCACTCAACAAACACTAAGACATAACATCTCAAAATACATTGAATATCACCTAAACAAATGCAACCAACATCATAACATTAACATTGTCCAAACTCAACCAAAATTGCATTCAAGAAAACTGTCAATCAGTATACAAGCATAAAAATCAGCAAAAACAAAACAAAACAAACAGCAACCAAAAAGATTAAATACAAGAACATAGAATGCACCACAATTTAATTTTACCTGATAAGATTGATCCAAATATAGTGTTATCTCAACATGATATAATCCTAAACAAAATGATATCCAAAACACTTGTTAATTCCTGCCTGCCTTAAAGAATGCAACTTAGAAAATGAAAACAAAAACCATAGTAGCAATTCAAAATCAAACAAGAAAATGACAACAATAATCACTTTTCTGTGCTTATAGGATTCTGAACCAATATCATGTTGAAAAGATCTTTATTTAATTTTGTATCAGAAGCATAAACCTACAACATCACTCCCAAGAACTAAAAGGAACCACATCAAAATATACGGAAAAAAAAAGTGTGAACATGGGTAATATAAGAAAATCATATTCCCCTACACTACTAAGAATGTTCAGTCGATACTAAAATTCGGGTTTGTAGAGAAATCATGAATTATTCAGGATGAAAGCAAGTTTACCAAAACATATATAATTAATATCTTATACTCACGTTCTTCTTAACACTTATAGACCTCAATGGTCATTCAGTCTCGAATGAGTACATATGTTTGTTGAATTGAACTCAAACAACTCAAAGGAAACCCTTCTCAGACCAACTGTTAATGTTGACATTGTTAACATGACTAGAAAAGAAACTACGTATTTCATCTTGTTGCTTTCTAGTTAATATTCACATGATACGAGCTTCTGTCACCCTTCTATACAATTAGCTCACTCTAACTCTATACTACACCAGATTCCAGAGACGTTCCCTAATTTTTCCATACTCAGTTACAGCCCCTGCTACAAGACTCGATGGCTCTTCTTTGTTTGAATTGCTTATTACAAATAGCATTAGTCAAGTGTAGAACCACAACCGTATGATATATTTTCTCATACAAATAGCATTAAAAAGTTTGGAAATTAAGAGAATAAAATGATTAGCAATTTAGAAAAGGAAAATGATTTTCAAAGACCTTCTATAGAATCACACTCCCACTCTTGATTTATCGTCATCGGATTGAATAAATAAAGCGAAATCAACGGGCTTGATTAAATAAAGGTGTATAAGAAGCTAAAAAAGGTGTCGACATCAATTCCTTTTTGGAAATATATAAAGGGTGTGGGAAAGAACGTATGGTAGGTTCCTTTTCACCCTTCAAAATGAAGAAGAAGATAAAATTGATACCAAGTTCAACACCAACAAAGCAACAAAACATGGCAACTTTTAAGAACCAAATTTGTTGCTCAAGAACAATAATATGTGGTCAGGGAAGAAGGAAAACAAAGATTTGACACAGAAAGCAGGACCACTGTTACATGTTCAAACAAAACTTAATGCTTGTTAAGACAATTTAGTTTAGAACGATTCCGTAACAAAATCTCATCACAAAAATCATGCCTATGATGCTAGTAATACTCAAAATAGTATGAGGTCATTAAGCACAATAATATGAGGTCATTAGCATGCCCTAAATTACTTGAAATAGTATGCACTGTTACAAACTATTTCGCCAAAAGACCCGAAATTGTATACACCCAAATGATTACATGTATACGAATCTGTCGCTAATTAAGAACACACACCAAAAAACTGCCATGGACATACATTCAATTATACACAGAGGTTTAATCATATACAATTATTCTATGTATCTTTCTAAACATTAGAACCCTAATTATAGAACCCTAATTGTAGAACCCTAAAGCAGATTATAGCCCAAGTACTAGAACCCTAATTCAAAGCAATTATCAAATCAAAGCAATTATTCAAAACATTACAACCCTAATTGTAGAACCCGAATTCCTAATTTGACTAGAGTTAAGTAAATTGAAATTTACCTCAGAGGGAGAGCAATGTCGGAGGAGAAAGAGAGAGGGCTGCCGGAGGAAGAAGAGAGAGTGTGAGGGTAAGCTGAGGGAGATGTCGGAGGGAAAGTTTACAGAGCGAAGAGGTGAGGGGAATGTGGGAAAGTGTTTGCGATTTTAGTTTAATCCCGAGGTTATTGCGCGATGAATAGTAGATATTCGTCTCGCAATAAATTCAAATTTTCACGAAATCATTTTCATGCGCACCTAATTTTCAGCTCATTGCGCCACGAAGAGTAATTAATTGTCGTGCAAATGCCATTCGCGTGATGAATAATGTTTTGTTCGTCGCACAATGAGCTGAAAATTTAATTTACCCGGGTAATTTTTTTAAAATTTATATTTATTCAAATAAAACAAATTTATTTATAACATAAGATAATTAAATTACAAAAAATTTAATTTACTATGTTTTACATGGCAAGTCGCAAATAAATTGCATTATTCATCGTCCAAACTATAATAACTTTTGCTATCGCCACTATCATCACTTTCGATGTCCCAATCCTCCTCCTTAATAACTACGTCACCGTCGTCGTTCGGGCCCACTGCAACATCGTATTGCGGAAGATCACCGAGGTCAATTGTAATTGACTGAATTGGTATTTCGATTGAAGACACTCCTTGTATCTGAAACGATGCTTGGATAAGATTTGTATCTCGAAGTGTTTCTGCATCATTTTCCATTGAAGATTCTAAACGTTGGTCAGCAAGGTTGTCGATGTTGTCGTCAGTTGGGTCTTGTTCTGGTATAGCATACACATTCCTCTGATCCATCTTGTGAACAACTTTCCAACCTCTCCCGACTTTAGGGTCATCTAGATATACAATCTGTTTTGCCGTATTTGTCAAAATGTAAGTGTCGTCATCGTACCAAGTTCTGTTAATGTTCACAGATAGTAAACCATGGTCGATTTTAACACTTCCCTACCTGTTTGGGTTTGTATTAAACCATCGACACTTAAACATGATCACTTGGTATTGGTCTTTGTAAAGCAATTGCACGATAGTTGTTAGTTTGCCATAGAAATCAATGTTCGTACTTTTGCCTTCACTTGGGACATGGACACCATACATAACTTGTCATCTTGTGCAGTCCCCAAAAACTTGATGCCGTTAACATGGCAACCCGAGAACAATTCAGCGCAAATCGGGTCGAACGTCAAGTTATATAACTTTTCACTGTAAGTGGGGGAATTCGATGCTTTCAATTTATTCACCCAATATTATATAAAAACATACACATGTTAGTTTGAGAAAATTAAATACTACAGTATATATCACAAATACAAAACACTTATAACTTACATATTCGAGAAACCACTGTGGAAACAATTCTCGGTGTTTCTTGGCATACAAATGTGATGGATGTTCTCACTTCATCATCTCTTCATGGTCATCTAAGTATGCTATTATCTCGTCATAATTGTTTAGTACGAACCAATGCGCTACCTCCATGTCATTTTTGGAAAATGACTCGCCTCCTACAGGATCTCCAAAGGGTCGTGCGCTTTGGGCAAAAACAAAAAGTTTCTCCTTTCTCACACCCCCATCATTATTGCACTAAGGACGATTGAAAGTCGTCTCCACATCTTTTAAATACATTCCACAAAAGGTAAGCGACTCACATTGAACCCAAACCTTTATAATTGATCATTCGGCCTTCGCCCTGTTGCGTACACTTTTTTTTCAACTCCCCAAAAAGCCAACCAAAATAAAACAATATGATACAAATTAGTAAGCGTGGGCTAATGATACATAAAAAATGATGAGGATTATACACTTTTCTATTGGATACATCCAGCGATAGTTGACAGGATCGGCAAGTGAACCATTACGTGGATCATGCTTATGAAGAAAGCTTGAGGGAATATCATCTCAAACTTGCATAGGACTTGGAAAATGTCATGGCGCAACTGATTAACATCCGTCTTTCGCAATGTTCTTGCCGTCAGTTGGGAAAAAAATCTGGACAACATGATTGGCTTCACAACATCTTCCAGCAATAGGTGTCGAATACCTATAGGAAGTACGTGTTGCATAAACACATGGCAGTCATGGCTCTTTAGCCCAGTAAATTTACCCCTGTCAACATTCACGCAACGCACAATATTAGAAGCATAGCCATCGGGAAACTTTACAGACGATACAAATTTTAAAAACTCTTTTTTGTCATTTGGTTTCATGGAAAAAAATGCAAGATCCCTTCTGGCTTTATCACTGTCCTTATTCATCCAAAAACCCTTATGTATGCCCATTTTTTCTAAATCAAGATGAGCTTTGATCGTGTCATTTGTCTTGCCCTCGATATCTATAATAGTGCCCACCAATGTGTCAAATACGTTTTTCTCAACATGCATAATGTCGAGGTTGTGTCTCAATTTGAGTTTCGACTGATACGGGAGTTCAAAAAACATAGGCTTGTGCATCCAGTTCATATGTGTAGAAGGTCTGATCCTACCCACTGTTTTCCCGAACGGAGCAAAATCCAAATTGTTAAGCTGTTCCAAAATCTGAACACTGGACCATTCTTTAGGTCTGAGGCAATGTTTTGTTTTGTCGTCGAACTCTTTATCCTTTTCCAGCCACTCGTGGTCCCACAACAAACATCTCTGATGACCAAGGTAACAAACTTTTCCGACGTGCCAACCAATGTTACATCATCCTTGCATACAGGGCATACCATATAGCCTTTAGTGCTCCACCCAGAAACCATTGCATATGCGGGAAAATCGTTCAAAGTCCACATAACTGCTACTCGCATAGTGAACATCTTCCCAGTGCAATTATCATACATGCGCACATTGTTTGTCCATAAATCCTTTAGCTCATCAACCAACGGCCTTTAGTAAACATCGATTGACCTACCAAGATCCTCTGTTATCAAAAGAGTCATCATAATGTATTATTTTTTCATGCATTTCCAAGGCTGCAAATTATATGGGAATACGAAAATCGGCCAAGTGCTATGGTGTTGGTTTAGAACCCAGAACGGATTGAATTCATCAGTGGCAAGTCCCAATCTAACATTCCGGGGATCAGTAGCAAACTCGAGGAACATTCGATCGAACTCTTTCCATGCCTCCCCATTTGCAGGATGCCTTATCACATCGTTGTCTACCTATTTTTCCTTATGCCATCTCATGTTGGTGGCAGTATGCGTTGACATATACAATCGCTGCAACCTAGCTTTCAGGGGCAGATAAAACATGACTTTTTGTGGGATCTTAGTCGTTCTATTTTGAGATGTCATTTTGAACCTCGACTCTTTGCATACAAGGCATTTATCCAATGCTTTATTCTCTTTGTATAATAACATACAATTGTTTTTGCAAGCGTGAATTTTTTCATAACCCAATCGAAGACCATTCAACACCTTTTGTGCATGTCTATGGTCTTTCGGTAAACAATTATCCTTTGGAAGCATTCTCTTGAAACACTGGTTCGACATATGATACTTTATTTTTCCATGCATTAGTTCCACAATAGCCGTGAGAACCGAAAAGCTCTCGCACCTCGGGTATAACTCTTGGTCGGCATTTTTTAATAGTTTTTCATATTGTTCGTACTCTACAATGTCCATTGGTGTAGGCATGTCATCTTCCCTTTCCTGATTGGTGTTTGTCAATGCAAATGAAAAACCATAATTTATAATATCCATGACTTGTTCATTAGGATCCACAATAGGTTCAACATTGTCCACTCTTGTAGCGTTTGAAGACGAAGCATTGTCTAATTATTCCCCATGATGGTTCCAAGTATTATATGTCTTAATCATTCCATTCCTTACTAAATGAAATCGAAAATTTTCAATTGTCTCTCTTAACATGTTGTTACACCTCCTACAAGGACACCGGATTCTAGTTGCAACCGAGTTGTGTGTACGTGCAAAGTCAATAAAATCCTCGATTCCATCCAAGTATTCTTCCGCGCATCTATTCGAGTTGTGTATCCACGTTCTGTCCATAATTCCTGCAACCACAATAATAGTACAACAATCAAAACAACTTTATACAAATGACAGTGTCACTTTTTGCCACCTGTAAAGGCCCTATCCCATTTGGGAAAACATAGTTATGTCACGTAATTTACGGCTACATCAGATGAGATTTCGACATGGATGAATTTTGGTAACATCTCGATACAGTTCTTCAGATGTACGACGTAGATACAAAATACCTATGTGCCACCCGAAGAATGTACAGAGATGACACCGAAATCTCCACAACCGAAACCTAATCCTGCAATCATAAACTATGAGCCATAACTGTGCATTCCCAAACTGTCCAAATAATGGGACAATTTTCTTCCAAAAAAAAATAATGGGACAGTTCAAGAATTAATTGGACCGCAGTCATGCTTTCACATTCGTGCGCAAAATCCAACTAATCCTCGAACGGGAAACTAAGTTTACTAAAAATAAAAAACAAGTACGAAGTTAATTTCAATTAACTCCGTACATCACAACACATATTTGTACGTCACGTACAAATTTAACAACATAATATAAACATAATTTCACAACACAATATAAACATAACAACATAAATTCAACATAATTTAAGTAATTTGATATTTTTTAAAAATATAACGAAGAAAATACCTTCTCAATCATTCTCCACCAATCGCTAATCACACACAATATCCCTATAGACAACGAAATTCATGGCGTTAGTATGAATTTACATTAATACTTTTACCCTAACAAAAAAAAAAAAAAACGCTTACCAGACACACCGAGATAGCTCGATCAACCTAGAAAAGAAGATGGAAGGAGTATTAGATGATAAAATTGAGAGAAAATGGAAATGACGGATGCCGAATTGAGCAAAACCGAAGGGGATGAGTTCAGAGACAAAAATCTGCAATTTTTGTGCAGTTTAATCTAAAATAAAACCTAATTAAACATTAAATTAATTACCAAAACTAATTTACTATCCCAAATAAAAATTATAATTAATGTAAATATTAAATACTCATCCATATAACATAAATTTATTAATTAAAATACATATAAAGTCCACAAAATCTTATTTTAACAAATTTTTTTTTTAACAATTCAACTTCAAGCCTGCTCCGCCTCTGCATCCCCCAGCACATCAAACCTCCACTACCAGAAACGCTGCTTGAAAAGCCCATCCAAATGCTTTCATTGCTTCTCATCGGTTTCATCAACATCCCAATGAACCTACATTAATGCTAATAACAATAAATTAGCAATTTTAAAAAAAAACTACATTTTAACAAAAATACATACACATTATTTAATACAAACTTACCGATAACTTCCCCAACTTGGACTTCTTGAACTCCTTAGGCACCTTTTTCCAAGACTCAAACTCGGTAGAACATTCCCCCCACACTAAATCGCCAATATCATAAATAAGTTTGGCATACGGCTCAACCATACTTTTGTTTGCAAAGTACGACACTTGCTTCCATCGATACCTCTCTGAGCGCACTACAAGTTTCTTTTTGTCAGAACCTTCTCCAGAATCGGCCATAGCTTTTGAAACAAAAAACTTTTGAAATTTAGGGTTATGAAACTATGTTTATATAGCAATAGGAACCCTTTGTGCAACGAACACATTGGTCGCGCAAAGGCCTGAGTTTGTCACGCAAACGCGTCATAATTGCGCAATAAATGGGATCATTTGAACACAATCTGACCTTTTTCGTGCGCGACGAAAGAAAATCTTTGTCGTAAGAATTGTGCTTGTGTGACGACAATCTCTTTAGCGACGACATAATTGATTGTAATTATAAAGTTTATGTAAACATAGATATCTATGTTTACGTTAACTTTATAAATACAATCAAATTTTCAGTTAACTATTTATTCTAAAAATAAATATTACCTTAAATATTTATTCTAAAAATAATTAATACCATAATCCATTCTATTATTTTAAAAACCAAACAGGAATTAAAGCCTAATTAAGTCCAAATACATAACTTATAAAAAAAAATCTTCAATTTAAATATTGTCCTCAAAAACATAAATTTAAAACTACTATTTCGATGGTCTTCCATTCCGCTCGACATCATAACGCCATTGATTGTACCTCTCCAACACATCCTCCATCAACTGTTCATTCGTTTCATCATCAAGAGTATACTTACATTGTTACACATATATGGAAATAATTAATTCCACCATATAACAACAAATTTCACAAAATTAATTATTGATTCATCAACAATATACTTACTAATAATTCATCCATCACCACCTTCTTCGCATTCTCGGGCACAAATTTCCAAGAACGCCACTCAGCAGTATGACAATTATTCTGCATGGCTATAGCAATCGCATGTGCGAACTCAAAATGTTCCCTCAAATCATGTGGGTTGGCGTCGCGCACACTATGATCCTTGTTTTTGTCCTCTATCCTGGCACGAACAAAATTGTGAAGAACAAGGAGAACATAATTGTGAAGAATAAGGAGAACAAAATTGTGAAGAATAAGGACAATAGAAGCGCATATTTATAGGAAAGTTAGGGCCTTTGCGCGACGAAGGCTTTGTCGCGCAAACATGTGTACTAAATGTAGTCCTGATTCCTCTGATTCACCAGCAGTGAATGGTCTGAGTGAAAACTGACAGCAACTTGCGCGACGAACCCTTTGTCGTGTAAAGGTCACTTTTTTGTCGCGCAAGTTTTTTGCGCCAAAAAAATTATCCCGTGTTTTTCTTGCTGACTTTGTGCGATGATGACACTTGTTTGTCACTTTAGGTATTCTTGCGCGACGAATATTTTCGTTGCACAATTTTTTTTTCTTTCCTCTCTTTTTTGCACGACGACACTATTTCTTTCATCACATAAGGACATCTTGTGCGACAAAATTTTCTTTGTTGCACAAGCTATTTTTTCTACTCGTGCATGGTATGTAATTTCTAGTAATGCAACCAAATACACATGTTTTCTGTTTTATTTTCTCTTTGAAATAATTATTAACCACATTCAATTCTCTTTTCAAAGATAGTATCAAAGATTTTAAGGTGGGATTCCACCAACATGATTTAAAATTTTCGTGGAATCCGAACACGAAACCACCATCTTTATATGCTTGGACTTTGTCTACCCAAATGTTCTACACTCATCCAGGAAAAATAATGAATACTGTGAGTTTAATATCTACATATATGAGTCATTGGTGTTAGCCTAATAGTGAGGGTGAATAGATAGGGCATTGTTTGAAACTCACCAATATAATTCTTTCCTCAAAGATCATCTTTACTAATAATTATTTAAATTTGAAATTATTTGACCGTTGGATTAAAAGATGATAGTCATAAGAAATTTGAAAAATCGTATTCATATATTTTCTTCACTATAATTGCATGCATGTCTTAATGATTTTGAATTTGTCTAATTTTCTGCAAGAATAATCTTTGAATAATGTACTAAAATATAGACGGTTTGGATCGTTGATAAAAGTTATGGAATGACCACCACAAGATTTGCCTCAAATAAAGTTATTGAGGGATCCTTAATGGAAGGGGAATATATAAATAAGTAATTATAATGGAAATACAGTGTGGGCTACATATTTTATATATATATATATATGTATATATATATATATATATATATATATATATATATATATATTATACCTACCTGTATATTTAAGTTAAAAAATGCATATTGCACCTAATAGTTTGATTAATTATTTTTTCTCTTCCCACGGTGGTACATGATATGGTTGTTAAGCTAGCCGAAGGCATCTTAGATTGAAGCCAATCAAAGGGCTAGTATGTTCTTGTTATTGCATGAATATAAAGACAAGAGTAAACACACCAAATTTGCATAAAATGATAAAGGCCATGCACATGTACAATTTTGGTGATGTGATCTATAGTTTTGTGTATTAATCATTGTTAGTAAAATAAGAGATATTTCATTAAAAATATGTATGTGTATTATTCAGAAATTATCTAAAAATAAGTTGAAATGTTCGACCACATATAACGTTTTAATATTTATTATCTGAAATTTTAATACATGTACTAACGTGAAAATTATGTACATAGATGTATAATTTGCATATAGGGCTTTGGTTTTAAAAAGTAAAGTGCTTTTACCATGCCACTGAGTGTATGAAAAATGAAAATGTTTATAAAACATACGTACGGATATACAGTTATATATTACTAATTGAAGTATCAATATCTTGCAAGGCCACATACAAAAAAGAAAAGAAACAAATAATGATAATAACTAATAATAATATTAATATTAATGCGGGAACAAAGAAACAAGTTTCAAACCTTAATTAGTTAGAAAAAGCGATGGAAGTAATTAATTTAACAACTTTGTGTAGTTTGCAATAAATTAGTCAAGGAAAGAATCAATATAGTGGCTTGTTTATAAGCCAACATGCATGAATGTGGAGAATAGGTTTTCGATTTTACCCTTAATTTGTGGCCACACAAAATAAAGAATCATGAGTGTCTTGCTGATTGGCAAAGTTATATATTTAAAGTAGCATGAAAAGCTTATCTCTATAAGAAATTTGGCTGAGTACCTTAACCACGTTTTAGGGATTGCTTTAGGAGACATAATTAAAGATGATCAACGTGTAGTGCGTAACCTTTGACAAAACTTACCGTCCATGTCAATCCCACTAATATTAATTACTTGATGAATGAGATTTATTAATGGGAGAAATTTTATAGCATGATAACTGCGACACTACAACATATTGTTATTATTCATTTATTTTACAACACATATTTTTATAAAATAATAATGTATTATTTACTCAAATGATAACTTGTGAATTAGTAACACACCATGTCACACAAATTTGCTCCCATTTATTGAATTTGATCATCCCGTAAAAAGTCCCCAAGTATGGTGAGGTAACTCGACCATGTCTCAAGTACCTTAATTAATATATTAAAGTGGTGTCCACTCGTCATAGCACCCACTTCTACTATACCCAAGCACCGCGTAAGTTTAGCCTCTTGAATGTATCATGCTGCACTCAACCAAAATGCGATTTGGTGTCAATGAATCAAATCCCCACTTCTAATAAATTAAGTATGAAAAAAAGGGAAAGCATTATGTTTACAAATCCACTTAATTAAATCCGCCCCCCCTCCCCCCCTCTAATTTTGTTTGATTCTCACCCAATTGAGGATTCTAGTTGCTTGTTGTGTGGGTGTGTTTGATTAATGGATAAGAGTATCCACACATTATACACGCATACACAAAGGGAGAGAGAGGGAGAGAGAGAGAGAGAGAGAGAGAGAGAGAGAGAGAGAGAGAGAGAGAGAGGTTGAGTGGTTTGGACATGCACGTATCCTTTTGAAATATTGCCGGGCTGCTGTCTCTTTATTTTTGCTTTTGAGGCTTATAAGAGGGACATTTCTCATCTTAGTGTTGGCATCCTCTCACAAGTAAATCAATCAGTGGAGTGTGTAAGAGGAGTAGAGAGAACGACGCTACAGCTAGTACTAGCTAGCGACTGCATACAGAATTAAACATGGGAGAGTCGAAGTTGAGTTTATTTCTCATCAAGATCAAGCCCTACTTGGCTATGGTCTCTCTTCAGTTTGGATATTCAGGCATGTACATCATTAGCATGGTCTCATTTAAGCATGGCATGAGTCACTTTGTTCTCTCGGTTTATCGTCACGTTGTTGCCTTTTGTGTCATCGCACCCTTCGCCTTTGTTCTTGAAAGGTCATCTCTCTCTCTGATTTATTACCTCATGTATCCCGAAAATACATGCATGCATATATACATAGGCGTTTGACGCTCAAAATACTTGTTACAAAAATGCTTAATCTCCTATGTTGTTACGAAAATAGTCTATTGTTAATCTGTAAGATTGTTAATATGAATCATACAATGTATATTTAAACAAAGTTTTTGTGTGAGTTTTCAAATTACTAATTTGACAACAAATAATACGCCAAACTCTGTGGTCAAATTATTACATGTATACATATCATATTTCATTTTTTGCCCCTAATAATTTGACCACATTGTTTTTGCCTCTTTTTTACAGGAAAATAAGGCCGAGAATGACACTCCCGATATTCCTCCGAATAGTTCTGCTTGGTTTTCTTGAGTAATGCTCTAACTTTTATTTTTTCTTCTTCTGATAAACAAGTGAAATTTGACACTAGTTTACACCAAAAAACAAAAGCGAATAATAAGGTGACAGTATCGCTCAAGGGGTAAACCAAATAACTTGTTGATTATTGCATGTACAATCATCATATATTAATATGATAATTAGCATTTGAATACAGGCCAGTTCTTGATCAAAACTTATACTTTTTGGGAATGAAGTACACCTCAGCGACATTTGCATCTGCTGTTGTCAATGTCCTTCCGGCCATTACCTTCATAATGGCACTTTGTTTCAGGTAAAAGTTAATCATCATTCCTGCACTTATGCATGCATGGTTAGCATTTTTAGTGCGCTTATGCAAACAAATAAAAAAGGTTTGAGGTATGTTTGGGAGACAACACATTGGAAGGCACTACGGGGAATTGGCATATACTGTTCCAATCACATTGTGCCACGTCTTGTGTCTAGAATGGGTTTTCTTGAAAAATGAGCAATAATGATCTCTTACAAACGAGTAACGTTACACTTTCTAAATATTTATACTATCATTTGTATTACATTTATATTACATATGTATCTCATTTTTATTAGAAAGATGATACAAATGATGTACAAATACACTAAGTTGTAATAGCTACGAAAATGACCATGTTGAATAGTTTTGGACACAAAAAGACGAGGTTACCCCTTTACTTAAAATTTTAATTTTAGAGAAGCGTGTTAATGTGTCTCTTTTCTCTCTCTACCCGTGCACACCGAAAATATAACGACAACACAACAATAATATGATAATGATATAATAAATGTATTTTAAAGGTTTTATTTATGTGCATTTCCTTATTTTTCTTCCTCTTATTTCTGCTCAAATCATGGTAGACATGACTCTATCATAGTTCACATAGGAGTATAATTCTTTCCCTTCCTTTTTTCCCTCCCCTTCCCTACCCTTCCCTCCCTTCCTATTTGAACGGTCACGGTTAAGCTACGTCAACATCTTATATTAATTTTTTATAGAAAAGAAAAATATAAAATAAAAAATATAAGAGGAGAGAATGAAAATGGATGGAAATAGAAAGGAAGAGAATCCTAGTTTGTTCACATAACATAAAAGAAAAAGATTCATCATTAGTTCGTAGGAGATTACTACGGAAACTTATGTATGACATGACGTAAGCCTTACTCGTGGCACTCTCATTAAAGGAAAATTTTAAAGTATAATTAATTTTTGACATTAAATTAAAGGAAGTTTGCTGGTGCACACGAGGACACAATTAAATTGGTTAAAATAATGTGTTATTTTTTATCTAAACATAAGTTTGGATCTCTCTCCATGCAGAGCATCTCATGTATCGCAGATCAATGACTCAAATCTTATATGAGTCCAAATGCGAGGCAAATCACTTCTAACGCACTGGAGACTTAAAAGTCATACTTGGGTAGTATAAGATTTGAGTGTAAGGTGGATCCCTACCGACAAGGAAACTTTTTATTAAACTAAGAAAAATAAGATTGAGTTTTGAGTCCAACCATCTTCAATGCACAATTTTGAGTTTAGACTCCAATCTTTTCTTCTCCAATTCAAAAACTCACATCTTAGGACTCAAAATATAATAATATAGAACTAAGAATCCTTTGCATTAGAGAAGAAATTCAAAATACTCAAACCCACCACCTTCCTTTATGACTATAAGAATATAAATCTAACATTTGAGTGAGTCTTTGTACTGAGATGCTCGTAGAGTATCATTTTGTCAAAAAGAAAAAAACATGGTAAGCTTGCTACAAACTAGTTGATGGGCGAGTGATACTTCTCTTCTTAATATTAGTAAGAGAACTTGACGTTGTATTCTGCATCCCCTAACATTCCTTTTTCTCTTTAAAGAAAACATAAACTTCTTAGCTCACTTCCGTAAATAGAAAAAGGTGAACCAACAAGTTCGGATTCTCTACTTGTGGAATACAATGCTAGTGTGATGTATGAAGAACTAGTATTATGGGTCAATTTATGTTCCTAGAATAAAACACAAAAAAGTTATATAAATTTTACAAGAGAAATAGGGATGTAAGATATTGTTCTCTTTCCTTCTGATGTATCTATCGTCCATATCTATTCACAATTATAATTCCTCTCTATTTCCTATCTCACAAGCTCTTATTAATTTTGACGTATAGCATGACAAGACTAATAGCTAGGTTTCCCAAGAGAATTAGAGATAATTACTTGGTCAAAATAACAAAATGTCCAAATGTTATTTGATCAAAATAGTATATGATTTGTTCTTATAAACATTGCATGATACATTGATACTATCATATACGTACAATCCTGTTATGTTTACAAACATCAACACAATCTCATTCGGTTGATATTAATATTTTATCTAAATTAAAATCCCATTTTTAATAGAATAGAGTCCAAATTAATAAAAAGTTTACCGGAGTCTTGTCCTAATGAATGTTTGAATAACTAGGCTAGAGACTGTGAACGTTAAGAAGCTACATAGCCTGGCGAAGGTGATTGGAACAGTGATCACAGTGGGAGGAGCAATGATCATGACATTATACAAAGGCCCCATTGTGGATATCATACGAGGACACTCACACAGTTACAACAGCAGCACCACGGAATCCAGCGAACAGCATTGGATCGCTGGCCCCTTAATGCTCTTAGGCAGCTGCGGTGGTTGGGCAAGTTTCTTCATTCTTCAAGTGAGTACCTATTCACAATATTTCTAACGTACTTCTATAGGTAATTAACATTTTGTTACCAGTACGAAAAATGTTCTCTTGTCAAATTGTGAATCTAGATTATTAGTTAGGTTAACTGTTGTTTGAATTTGTTGTTTAGATTAATAGTCTGATAACATAAATATTTTGTCAGTGAATATAAGTTTGGCATATAGACTCTATTTGGCATGTTTAGTACCTATCAAACTATTGTCACGTATTAAAACTACAGTATTACTCTATACACTCCCAAATATAGATGCGTCACACACATAGAATTGTCTTAGAAAGTATCATCAATGATATTTGTTTTGTGTGTCTTAATAACATTACTCAAATTAGAATTCTACGTGATGAATGCTTGAGATTAATAGTTTGAAAACGTAAGTAGATATGTCACACTATCTATTAACCTCTCACAATTTCGTATATATTAATTTATATGATAACTAAGTTAATCCAAGCTTTTATATGTGTTACTATATATCAGTCCTTTACGTTGAAGAAGTACCCGGCAGAGCTCTCTCTCACGGCTTGGATATGCTTGATGGGTATGTTGGAAGGTGGAGTAATAACATTTGCAGTGGAACGCAAATTGAGTGTCTGGGTTATAGGCTGGGACTCAAGGCTCCTTGCTTCCGTTTACTCAGTGAGTACATATACAACACTACTCTCCCATAATTCACAATCTGGCCTTTGTATAACATATAATAAAATCATTTGACACGTTATATTACTCTTGTGAATGATTAGGGAGTGGTTTGTTCTGCGATGGCATATTATGTGCAAGGAGTTGTCATTAGGGAACGAGGCCCCGTTTTTGTGACCGCTTTCAGCCCCCTCTGCATGATCATCACCGCCGCTCTAGGGGCTATCGTTTTAGCTGAGCAAGTCCACCTCGGAAGGTATAAGGCTAAAATTCCTCTCTAAATTGAATAAAACTATTTGATCGTCTCTACTAATCATATGTTGTACTATCTCTCCAATTAAATAAGAAACTCGTGAGATGTATGACTTCCACCTCTACTAGAGAGATGATACAACCCATGAGCCAATTTCTCTGCTAAAAATATTAAAGACATACACATGCTAGCTCACTTGAATAACTGTCAACTATAGATGCATACAAGTTTTATATTGAATATTGCATGTACTATTAACAGCTAATAGTCGCCCATGCATGAATAATGCACAAAACAAAAGAATCATCATTTTTTTTACTTATACCGCTGGTTGTCTCCCTTGTGCTTTGTCTCAGTATAATTGGAGCCATTTGCATAGTGTTCGGCCTCTACACTGTGGTCTGGGGCAAAAGCAAGGACCCTCTAGCATCAAGTGCGCCGTTGAAAGATGAGAAAACTCGTAACCTTGAGTTGCCAGTGAGTGCCGATCATCACAATAGCATAAATGATCGTACCTGATCACAAGATTTCATTCCCAAGTTTCCTAAACCAAAAGAATAATTAATTGATAAGGTCGATATACATATCGATGTTTTGATTTGACGTACTTCTGCTGATCCGTCTTACAGTTAAAAAAAGGGCCATGAAAGATTATGCACAAATATTTTCTGGAACCTCCTTAATTATGTCATGTTGTATTTTAGCTACATGCATGTGTTAATTTTTGCGTTTTGATCATATGGATCTTGAGAGTGAACGAAGTGGTCAATGTAATAGTTCTAGCCAGTTATATATGTTTGTTTATGTCTTAGTTCGATCTCTGTGTTCATCAATTTCCTCTTCCTCCTTCATATGTACCTCGAATATTCCACAATTTTTCACAGGTGTGTGTAAAATGTCTGCATAGAATTTTGCTTCACATCTGTATGTACGGCCTGAAAAATATAAAATTTATTGCTTTATGGATCATGGGCTTCATTGTGAACCACTAATAAAATGAGAAAGCTAACACAACCCTTAAGCGGTCTGGATCAGGTTACCTACATATAATAAATATGAACTTGGTTTTTGATCGTTTTTACATAAACAATTCTAACTCGAACTCTTTGAAAATTAAAAGTAAGAACCAGATGGTTTTACATCAGGCCAGGTAATATGGTCCGAATTCACGGATCCACAGACCGTTATACTTGTACCCACCCCTAGAAGACTTTTAGAGTGTATCATGAATTTTAGTTGCAACGCGGTGTAAATTATATCTGTGACGATAATGATTTATATAGTTTATGTATATGAATTTGTTCTCGATGGATTGTTCATTTTCTTTGTCAATTTGAGATGTAAGCCCCTTTGTGTACTGACCAAAGGAATCATCAGTGACTAATGGTTTGATATAGTGAGCACGAGCTTTTAACATACTAGTTTAAAAGTTTTGACAGAACAAAATTGCATTATAAAAATAATTTAAGTCTTCCACAAGTCATATCAAGAAATTGTGGTGCATATGTAATCCAAATTAAAACTAGCAAATAGATTTTTCACGATCACCACGAGTGACGACTTTAGTCCACTTTACAATTCAATTGTGCCTTGTCAAAACAAAGTATGTTGTGATGCGGAAGACATTGGCTAAAATGTTGTGACAAAAGTTAGAAGACAAGTACATGATGAAGAGCATGGAGAACTGACTACACTTGAAGAAAAAAACTCTATTGCTTTCATATGTAGAAGGTTCAAAGATGATTAGACACCTTGAGGCTTTTAATAAGTTGATTACTGATGTGATAAATTTAGATGAAGATAAAACCTTAATATTGTTAAATTCTTTATTTCTATGAGCACTGTTCTAAAAATCCCCGCCAAGCACCGCCTAGGCCCCGCCTACGCGCTAGGCGGCTGGTCACCATCCCGATTAATGCCTAGGCGTTTGAAAATTAAGAAAGGGCGCCTAGACCTGCTGAGGCACCCGCCTAGACCGCCCAGACCCGTCTAGACACCTGCCTAGGTTGCAACTCACTTAGATAAAAAATAGATAACTTTCCTTTTGCATTTGATTGTTTCCAATAAATTATAAGAGACTTATTGAACACTTAAATAAACACACATTGTCTGTTTGCTCCCTATGTTTTCATTATGTTCCAATACTTCATAATATATATGTCATTCTATTTTCTAGTTTATGATGAAATTATGTATATTTTAAGTATAAACAGACACTTATTTACATGAAATACAATAGATTTACTTCAATCCGCCTAGTCCGCCTAGGCGCCCGCCTAGGCGCTAGGCCCTATCCCGCCGCCCGACTAGCGCCTAACGCCTTTTAGAACCTTGTCTATGAGCATGTTGTTACTACTATGGATGGTAAAGAAATTGTGAATTTTGGAGATGTCTCAAATGGCTTGATAAGCTATGAAATTACGCATAGAGTTAAAAAAAAACCCCTAGTCTTTATTTGTTAGAGGTAGATCGTTGGAAAGGAATTTTCCTAGTAGGAAAAGTCACATTCTCAACTTAGAGGAAGCTCTAAAAACAGAATTTTTTTGACATAGATGAATGTGCATATTGTCATAGTAAAGGTAATTAGATGAAAGATTACCCTAAGTTGAAGACCAAGGCAAAGGCAAAGTGGGCTATGAAGCTAATGCTGAGGTTGAATGAGTTTTCTAGTTTTGCTTTCACCGTTTCTTCATATGAGTTTTCTAAAAACAAATTTCTTTTTGACATAGATTGTTGGATACCAATTGTACTCATCATATGACTTCTCAAAGGGATTGGTTTTCAAGCTTGAAATATTTTAATGGTGGAATTGTTGTCACGGACGATGACAATCTATGTTAAACAAAATGGATTAGTACAATTTGTTTAAGTTGCATGGTGGTGTGGTTTGAGAGATGACAGAGGATGTGGTTGAAGAGTTGACAAGTGTTTGACATGTACTGAATTTGAAGAAAAAAACTTATTTCTTTGAAAGTGGATAGGCTAGATGTTCAATTCCATTCACTTAATAATGTATTAAAAGTCACTTATGATGTGCTTGTTGTGATGAAAGCTCCTAGATGTGGTCATTTGTATTTATTACAAGGAAGCATTGTGACATGTGAAGCAGCGTCAATCTCAGAAAATATGGCGTATGAGATTAGCAGTGGCAGTCTCAAGAGCTCCCGTTTACCAAAAGGTGCTCTAATCAACTTAGCTATAATTTCAATTTCTTTCTTTGTTTAGACTTCATTTTTATTTTTACCATTTGTTGGAACCAAATTCGTGTACAACCGTAGGAGGTGGAGATGCACAAATATGAGTAACCTATAAAAAAACAAACAATGGTGAGCTAGCTAAAGCCCCGAGGAGGGTGTGCCAGTTAAAAGCTCTCTGATGGTCAAGTTAGTAAGCAATATATAACTCAAACAGTGAGCAAGAGAATAAGTATATGATAATTACGTTACCAGAAACCAACCCTAGAATGGTGTATTTATACCAATTGAGGATGAGACATTTTAAGGTAGTAGAATCTTTATTAAACAGGGAGAATCCCATAAGATATTTAAGGATAGATATTGCATCATCTTAAGAGTATGATTAATTGCGACGCACGCCAATCATTAAATTGTAAAAACTCCAAGATTTTAGGAAACCTGCTGATTCCTTGCTAGATTAGGTTTCCATATCTTGCAGAACAAGTATGGTTAATCTCAGCAAAGTCGTTGGACTTCACCCATTGATTCTGGATCAGAATGATGGAGGCATCGTTGCTTTGTTTATTCAGCTCCGTAGTGGAGGCTGTGGAGTCTATGACCAGATTTTTGAAGTATTTGTACTCTGATCTGCCTTACTCCAACCCATAAAAATTGTGACTCTACAATGACCCCTAAGTATGTATCTGAAATGACCTCTTAGCCTTGAGGATGGATGGTTATCCAAAGACCATGCCTTTTGGAGTAAGTTGGAACACATACCGTTTTAATTCTTCGTGGTATCTTCAATCTTATGAATGTTGCAAAGAATTCGAGTCGTTCAACATTTACGTATGTTGCCTTGCAAATCATTACGACATTGATGGCATGATTTGTAAATCGTTCCATTAATGCATTTGAGTCGTTCAACATTCACGCATGTGCACGAAGAACGATGAACTGTTTGTTGCTTTCCTAATTAACTTCAGTTCGTCGAATTTGCTGAACTCGAGGCAACACGATTCGAATTCAATGGTGAGATGATTCTGAAATATCCTCCATAAATATCGTAGGATCTCTTCATTTTGGCTTCTCCAAAATTCTTAAGTCTTTTAATTAGAGAAGAAAGCGCAAAACTTTTTACACCCTTTTACCTGAATTCTCCTTTTTATCCAGTCTCCCTTTTTTTCTCCATTTTTTCTTCAATGGTTGCTTCTTCAAGTAGATTCCCTACGACGACAATCGATTCTCTTTATGACCCTTGATTGACGAGGACACGTAGTCAAGAAAATGCATTAGAAAGAAGCTCTTGGAAATCGGATACGGAAATCGACAAAGTTCTTGTGGTAAGAATCATTCAAGAAGCCCCTCATTATGAGTGGCTTGCAAATGTTGTGCTGGTCACTAAGAAGGAGGAAGGGAAGTGGCAAGTCTGTGTAGATTACATTGGCCTTAACAAAGCTTGACCAAAGGATAACTTTCCATTTCCATGCATCGAACTTCCGGTAGATTCGACATCTTGCAACCAACTACTTAGCCTCATGGATGCATATTCAGGTTATAATCAGATCCTGGTATACGAAGTAGACAAAGAAAAAACCTCTTTTGGCATCGAAATGGGAACTTATTGTTACAAGGTTATTATTTGGTCTGAAGAACGCAAGTGCGACGTACCAACGCATAATCAACTGGATTTTCAAGGATCTCATTGGCAAGACTATGAAGGTTTACTTTGATGACATACTGGTCAAGAAACCCAAGAGAGATGATTACATTCAAAATTTGATAAAGGCATTTGAACTTCTACTGAAGTATCAAATGAAACCAAACTCCACCAAGTGCACTTTGGTGTTTCCTCATGCAGATTCTTAGGGTATTTGGTTCCCCACAGAGAAATTAAAGCTTATCATAACCAAATCAAGGAAATCTTAGATGTGAAATCACCGACGATGAAGAAAGAGATTCATAGCCTAACATGTAGAGCAGCAACTCTCAATATGTTTATATCTATATTGACTGAAAGTGCATACATTCCTTCATGACTTTGAAAGGGATTAAAGAACAAATGGGATGAGGAGTACGAGAAGGCCTTCCATGATTTAAAAGGCCACTTGACTTCACCTCCTCTACTCTCCAACGCATAACTGGGAGAAGACTTATACGTCTATTTGGCTGTATTAGAGGTAGTAATCATCTGAGCTTTCATAAGACAAGAATTGGGGCATAACTCCTTATATTCTACATTTCAAAAGTAATCGTGGGAGCGATTTGGAGTCTTGACGAAGTCGGGACAATCCCAAATCACGTCGAAGTGGCTCCAATCCTCTGATAAAAGGTGCCTCGGGCACTGTGATCAACGAAAATTTTGGATTCACATTTAGGGGCCTCGGAGAATCCATGGCAATGCCATATTGTTGCGAGGATTGGCCGTTGTTCTTCTTTCTTGTGGTTTTTCATGTGTTCACCATGGTTATTTACTTATTCAATATGAACAAGAATGAGGAACAAAGAACATCGGAAAGAAAAATTTAGGGGTTACTTTCTTCGTTCATATCTTGATAGGGGCATATTTATGTACCTTAGTTAGCTTGTTCTTGTGCATTTATGTTGTTTTTCCTTAGTTAAAGTAGTCTTTTAAGCTAGTTTGATGTATTTTCAGGTTCTAAGGGCAAGTATGCAAAATGATGCATTTTGGAGCCTTTTGGAGCAAATTTGAGCTTGGAATGGATATCATATGCTTGGAGCCAAGAGGATGGACGAATTTGGAGTCCAAATGGAGTTAGGAATATGTTTCAAGGTTGGAGAAATAAATTCAAATCATTGAAGATAAGGAATCAGCTCAAAAGAAGGAGAATTATCCAAAACATTATCCAAAACAACCTTATCTTATCTTATCCAATCCTTATCCTATCTTAACTAACCTTATCCTATCCTAATCATTTTCTAATTCAATTCCTGGTACAATGAGGGCTTATTTTCTGATTGGGGGACATTTAATTTAGGATTCTAGAACCCTAAGTCCTTGCCGCATCTAGCCTTCTAGAAAACCTGATTTCCTTGCCTTGCAAGGCTTTCTAGAAGCCTTATCCCTCTCTATCCAAATCTGCCGCACCTTAGGCCCTTTCCCATGAGAAATCTGATTGTTTTGAACCTATTTCTGGATGGATTTGGCTTTCTAGAAGTCCTAATCTGATTCACCTAGGGTTTTTGGTGCCTATATATATATTTCTCCACCCCTTGCCGTGCACACCACCCTCCATATACATCATTCACGCCAGAAATCATCCATCACCCTCTACCATAAGTCACCTACATCCATCCACCACACACTCTTGTGCCGCAGCTTTGCAAAGGAAGGAATGAAGAAATCTGGAGCGTTTCTAGGTGTATTCTATCCTTTGTTTTTAATGTTTCAATTCAGTTTTCTTTGTTTAATTGCTATCATGAGGAACTAAACCCCTATTAGTTAGGGGGGGAATTTGAAGCCATGGATATATGTCTCTTATGATTTGATTTACTCCAGTTACGATTTCATGAATTATGAATGTGGTTTACTTTTCTGTTCTTATTAAGAACTTGTTTATGTATGTGCGTTGGGGGTCGACACTTGATTTGCATGCATAAATTTGATGCTAGGATATAAGGAAATTGCACCTAATCGTTATAAACTTATATTCATGAGTAGTAAAGATCGCTAGTCACGATTATGTGAAGTAAACCCTAGGTTGGATTAACATGCGTTTTCCATAGTTATGAATGCCTTGTCAATGTTCATGATTTCCATTAAACTTAATGATCTTTGTTGAATGTCTCTATCATGCGTATTCCATAGTTAGGGAGTTTGAGAAAGAATAATTTGGTTGTGATGCGTTATCCATTCAATTCAATGAATCTAGGGAAATCTGGGAATTCATTAGTTCAATATAATTAATTCGGAACATTGTCATTCATGGTTTATCGAAAGAGTAACTGGGAATCAAGTTGTATACATATGTTCATGTGTGGATGAGGATCCCTCTAACTAGCCTTTCACCCTTCTTAATTCATCAAATTCGTTTTCTATAAAGTATTTTATGCAAAGTTTCTGTTTTAAGTTTTAAATTCGTCAAAAACAAACCCCCTTTCATTTAATCTTGTTTTTAGAGTCAAAACCTGTTTTCTTTTAGTTGTTTGAGTCTTTTAAGTTCTATTTTCGTCAAAATCACTTGTTAGGTCTAGAATTGAGTCTTTTTTTATTGTTTCTTGCTGTTTTGAGTGTTTTAAGTTAGTTTTGAGTCATTAGAGTCTAGTTAAGTGTTTTTAAGTTTAATTTTGTGTTTTTAAGTCAGATTTGCGTAGATTAGCATCCCTTCTAATCCCCGGCTAGAACGATCCCTACTTACACATACTACATTGATAGGGTTTAAGTTTGAGTGCAATTTAATTTCAGATCATATCTATAAGCATGTGTTAAGTATAACTCAATTTTTCTCTCAATAAATGCATCATTAGCTTAAATGGTGAACACCTTGAAAAAAGGGGAAAGGTGTCCACTAAAGGGCTTCTTATGCCTAAGTTTGAATAGTAGTAGAAATAAATAAAAAAACAACTTGAGAGAGTTGTGAGTAGCAAGTGACGATTACTGTTTTCTCCATTTGACCTACCTATTTATAGAAAAAAAAACCCTAGCAGATATTTAGGAGAGGACATTGCAGAGCATGCTAGACAATCCACAATTGAAGTAGGCCAGACTCTGCAATCATGCTAGCTACCAGTTTTGAAGGTCTTTGTTGGTAAGAGCGCAGTCACTCCGGACACCTAATGAGAGACTTTGGAGCATCGATGCCCTGTCACCATTGAAACGGTATAGCCCGATGGAAAAACATATTATGAGCGGCTCGAAGAGCGCATGATATATGTTGTGGGCGACTGAGAGAGTCCATGGTTGTTTGGTGGCATAACCCATTATCTTAGGGCAAAATACGTCTCCATTCCTTTGGGTAATTTTGTGGTCTACTCACGATGTCAAGGGTAAAACCATCATATTGAGCATATTGTCCATATAAAACCATCATATTGAGCATATTGTCCTTATGTCTTTCTCCTATAGTATACAGTTAATTTTGTCTCCTCAATGCCCAATGTAAAACATAATTTCCACAAGTATAGTATTTGTCACGGAAAGTGTACAAAGTGGAACATGGGGCCTTCAGTCTGACAACTTTTTTACACAACATAAACACCAAAGCTATTTTGTATTTATCTTTTTTTATTTTATGGACACAAGTGTTCGTGTCTTTACAAATTTTGAACCCAAGTCATATGAACACGTGTATTGGTGAACTGCCATAATTGTTTAAAAAAAAAAAAAGATTGGCACAAAAGCTCGTTTGTGCCTAAATTGGCTTTTATGGACACATTTGAATACATAATCAAGGTTTTCTAATTTTCTCCAATGGTAAAGAAAAAGAAAAAAAAAAGCCTTTTGCCATAAAATAAGGGTCAAATTCAGATGGACAAGAAGATATTCAGTAGCTATTTGATTAGACCAGGTCTCTCATAAAATTAGCACTGGTCAAATAGAATCAACATACACGACAATTTTTCTCCAACTAAAACTTTGCACATATTTTTGCTCTTCGTTTATTTTTCATTACGAGCCAGGCAAATCGGATTATTATACGAGAATATTGTTTGCGTACTACAATGCATCCACAAGGACTAGACCGACGGGGGCTTTCCATGTCACAAAAAGTCAAACACCCAATTGAGGCAAAACAAATTAAACTCAGGCAAGTTCAGCACTTTAGTTGCATGTGGCGATCACCCATCTACATTTTCACTATTGTCCTATCGATTCCATAAAGAATTTCTCTGCAAAATCCTCTTTTGTTGCCTTATAGACTATAGCTCTGCAGAGAGGCAAAACAAACCAGCATGATGTCACACTTTCTTTCCTTCCAAACAAGCATTTCATCAAATCCTAGATATCTAGAAAAATTATAACACGAAGAGCTTCAAAACTTTACTGGAATCTATGCTTACGTTTGCATTGTAAATTCTTTCTTTATTTTTTGTGTAATTTAATTTAATTTGTTATGTTGTGCTACTGAAATTTCTACTTCTTGTTTCTCTGTACTATGATTCTCAGAGTACTGTACTGATTGCATATTTTTTCATAATTAATTTGCAGTGTTAAGTTCTTGAAGGTTTGTCGAAAACGGAGAAAATCTATAGTTGTTTAGATGTGTGACTTTTTTAAATGCCAGATTTTTCTGAGGAAATGAGCTCGGAAAGTGGTACGTGGTTATAGGAGTGAAATCTCTATTTCTTTACTTTGACAAATTGAAACACCTCGACAAGCTTCAAATTCTATACCTGAACAAAGATGAATGAAACCTAGGTGCATATGAATCTTTGCATAAAATCTCTTACTTTTTCCCAAATTCCATTGACATTTTGAAAGTACACGAACCTACATTTTGTCCAAGCCGAACGCCTAAATTGAGTAGTTAGTACGGTATAGTGGGTTACCAAAGAATAAAGTCAGATATACAAGCAACCACTCAAATTCATAACGAGGTTGTGAAAATTGGCTTGTTTTCAGAAATGAGATTGGCACAAAAGCTCATTTGTGTCCATATTGACTTTATGGACCCAATTATTTGTCTTCTTAAAAAGAACTTTTATTTATTTTTAAATTAAAAGCAACCCACCAAATGTGGATGAGGTTAACCCTATAATTGTATGAAGGACACTCTTCTCTACAAGGAGGAGCAATCATACTTAGAGGTAAAAATGGTGAGGAGGCAAGATAGATTTCCTGAGTTGAAAATAACCATCTTGCATATTTAAGTATAGAAGAAAAATACAAACACTTACACTACCACCATAGCCTATGCCATCTCCATGAATTATGAAGGTTTGATTCCCATAGGAGATTAGATACGTAGGCAATCCAAGGAAGGATACAACCTAAAGAATTCGACAAGGGTGTAGGTTTGAAGGCCCACACTTGGGTGAACATCCTCAGAAAAATCCTTAGTATGGCTCCACAGGTATGACTCCTTATGATCTTAGTTTTATTTATTTATATATGCATATATGTAAATCTCTATTATAAAGATTCTAGGTTTGAGATTTTAAAGTTTTGTTTCTCTTCTTCCACTAGCCAAAATCAGCATGTCTGCGAATTTTGGAGAGGTATCAACCCTTGCGTGTTGATTATGGGGCAAAATTTTAAATCCCACCGTTTTCTCATTCACCTCCGATGCATCGGCATTGGAGCACCTATGAAGTTTTTCTTCAATGTTGGTTGCCTCAAAGAATGTCAAAGAGATTGAGTAATTGAGACTACAAAATGAAGAATGAGTTTGAGATGAAGGACTGTAGTGAAGCAAAGAAGATTCTTAGCATAAAGATAACTTGAACTAGAGAAAAAAGTTTAGTGTCCTTGACTCAAAAAAAAAAAAAAAAAAATACTTAGACAAGTTGCTTCAGAAATTTGGAGTGAATGATTCAACCAAACCGGTTAATACCTCTTTGGATACTCATTTTAAATAGATTGTCTACAATGTCCTAAAATTGATAAAAAGAAGTCACCAATAAAAAAAATATACCGTTTGCTAATTTGGTTGGTAGTTTGATGTACACAATGGTGTGCTCTAGATCAGATATTTCTCATGTAGTTGGTATAGTGAATCGCTATATGCATAATGTAGGTAAGTAGCATTAGCATGCAACTAAATAGATATTGGGGTATCTCCATAGTACGAGAACGTTAGTTTGTGCTTTGAGAGAGACAATTATGATATTGGCAACTTCACATTTGGTTATGTTGATTCATATTATACATGGATAAAAGGAAGTCTACTAAATGTTATGTGTTTGCTATGGATAAAAGGACAATTTGTTTGTAGTCGTCTATCGCTTTGTTACCACATAAGTTGAATATATAATTGTTGTTGGAGCTATAAAGGAGGGCATTTGGATACATGTATGCTTTAGAAATCGCAGGAAGGTGGAGATTGTTGAGTACATGGCTTAATTTTTACTGGGCCTTCACTTTATATGTGTGAACGTTAAAGTTCCAAAGTTAGATATGCTTTTTGTGAAGTCTAGGACTCAGTGAAAATTTTCTTTTCGAGTCCAAAATGTAATTTGTTATGAATTTTTCCTTTCACACCAAGCTCAATGCAGGTTCTAGGTTAATGATAGGTCATTTGATGAAGCTGAAGGTTGAAAAACTCAAGTCTATCCATTCACTGGCAGGTTTGTTAATGCATCTGCAAATGATTTTTGCCTAGACAAGTTTGTGCACATGCTTTTTATAATTTTTCATATGACCCTATTATGGTTTTGAATGAGTCAACATTCATTCCTTTATTCATGTTCTATCCTTGTTAAGCATCTGCTCACTATGTCAGCTATTTTTGTTCCTAGTTGCTGTATATATAACTTTAGGAAAAGGTTCTTGTCTTATTTCTTCAATCTGTAAATGTTCTATTGAGGAAAGCAACTCCAGCTTCATGAAGGAAGAATTTTGTCCTAGCGAATATACAAGAATATTTGAGCATACAAACATACATATAACACTTTGAAGTAAGCATGCACTCAAAACAATTATATAAACCAACGACTTTCAAAGCCTAGTGAATGGTGAACCAATAGACTCTTTAACAAATTAAGGAGAAGATCGAGTTTGAGATGCCCATTTTGTTTTAGTTGTTACACAACTTAAAAGCCCACTATGAACCTTTCGTATGATTAATAAACTAATTAATTAATCTTGACCATGCTCAATTAAACTATTTAATTGCTTATCCATCTCATTTATATTTCTTTACATTCATCATTACTCGGTGTACGATCCATTAGGTTTCAATTAGCGAGGCAGTGGGCGATTGTTATTCTTAACAATCGATTGTGAATTGGAACCACATTTCAATTCTCCCTTTGATGAAAATTAGTGATTGCTAATCTTCAAAGCTTCCACAAACCATGAGTGTCTAGCAGTATGTAATGGCTACCCAAGTTAAGTAGAAGTGGTTGGAGAACCAATCATTTATAACTACTATGCAATATAGTCCTTCTTTAATTCAATACTCTTAATCACATTGTTTAATTGATAGTTTGTTTCATGTCTTGTATCCAATGTGATACTTTTCATTATGATTCATTTGAATATGGTTTAGAACATTCTTCCTAAGTCATATTCATATTCTTTGGCCAAAAACTCCCGAATAATATCTCGGAGTATTCTCCTTCCACCATGTAAGGTTAGAGATCCCTTGTTGTGCATTCACATGCCTACGTGACTAGGTAGCTTGACCTCAACAATGTCGTGGACACTCTCAATCGAATGTCTTTGACATAGTAAAAGATCAAGGACCTAACCATTAGATAACTATGAGGCCTCAGGTCAAAGGACTACTTTGCATATTGCAACTTATGAGTTCTTACACTACATGTATGTTAGAACTCACTTTTGATCATTGTTCAGTGTACTCGATTACCCGTTCAAGTACCTATGTGTTTGTCTCAGTGTCCAACACTAAATGACTTGAGACTAGTCATACTCCCGCATGAGTCAACCTAACACATACTAACCTTAGCAGATTGTCAATGTCCTATGGTTAGGAAAGTTTTAAAAATGAACATAAGAGAAATGTCTCGTTAATCTAACTTAGATCACTTCTCTCTTATATTGAATACATTCCTTGGATTCCCTTGGTGCTTATACAATAAATAATGATTAACATTAAGCTTTGCCCTTCCATTAAACAAATAAGAGTTTCCAAAAGCTATTACATCAAATGAGTGGCTTTATGGGCATATTTCTAACAGTCTCCCACTTGCACTCAAAGCCACCTTCACATGTTTCTAATATTGTCTTTTCTGAGAAAAAATCCATGTATCGTCTTCTGAATTTTTGGAATTATTTTTGACTCCACAAACTTCATGAAAAAAATTTGGTGTTTTTGTTATTTTTTTTGTTCTTGCATTTACTTTGATATATTCATATGTGTTAGTTTATGTTTATTTCCAATTGATTTGGTGCTATCTGACACAACAAAAACTAGCACATGTAATATTGGGCCGTTTAACTTATTAGCTTTTCTCAAGAAAAGAAAGGGAAACAAGCATCAAATATGATTGTCATTAGGCGGTGCATAGAGTATCTAAATGGTTTGTACTTTCGTCTTTTATGTAGTTATGTATAGGCTAGCAAAAATTTCCTCTTTTTTACGGTTTATATATAGGGCTAGTTTACACACTAAAGGAACTATGCGGAGAGATCGAACATATGTCCAAACCTCTATGTGATCCAATGACACAAATCAATTGTCCTTAGTTTCTCTCATTCAAGGTTATGACGAGATCTCTTGGTCCTTCTTATTACATGCTGGCATGCCAACTTGCGGCCTAAGGCCGAACAAGTTGGTGATTTTGGTTGTGCTTCGATTTGACTTCTTTCAATGTGATTGTGGACCAAGGAAGGAACCATCTCGGTCGTAGGTTCTCTGTGCCTGGGGTAAAAGGACTTTAGATGAGGCATTATTCATGAAAGTGCATTATTCATGAAAGTGAAGTGGGATGGATTTAATGGTTGATGTGGTTGTAAGGTCGATGATTGATGTCACGCCCAGGACCTGGGGTCAGTGGGACGCCACGCCCAACACGCGAGTAAAAGTAAAACTAAAACTAAAAAGGAAAAGCAACAGGTTCTCTTAAACAAGAAAATGTTACAAAATCCTTACAGAGAGTACAAAAAATAGAAAAAATCTTAAATCCCTTGTCTAACACAAACTCCGCTCATCTAGCATATGTCTTGTCAAATAACTCATCCGTAAAAATAAAAAGGTGAGGGCTGAGCAACAACCACCATCGCTCAGGGAGTAGAATACGATTTAGGAAATTTTGTGCTACTTGCGTTGTCGCCTTCGAGGCGTTAATCAAATGATTTATATATATTTCCCAATGAGGGGCAACATGGTAAAATTTCATCCACGGGAATTTGCTGCTTGCTTATTAAGACAACAGTGAGCTGTCGATATTGCGGGCTGCAGACCGTAATATCGATAACTTATTTGGTTAACTCGTTAAGCAAGTGGACATTTAGGTCCGTCTACGATAGTATTTTTTTATTTATTTATACGTTTAGCTATTTATTTATTGTTTGGGCTTAACCCAAAGATATTACACACCTATCTTTGGAGTACATGATGCAACGGGTGCGTAGGTGCAATTTTTCTATGTTCAGTTTTGATTTCAGTACAACTATTTTAAATTGTACGTTATATTATATATGTATTTTGACGATATGTTGCTATATATCTATTTTTGACTTGATGTTTTCATAAAGGATTTTATACTATAGTATTGAATTGAAGGAGAATAAAATTTTGAGTTTGGAGGCATGAAAGAGGGATCAATGCAATCCGATCCCTACGGAATGGCATTCTCTTTTATGCAACCGCTCTAGCTTGATTTCTTCTTAATGTATTTTCTACCTATCTTCGAGTATTTATGTATAGTAACTTATTTCAAATTTCGGGGACGAAATTTTTTTAAGGTGGGTAGATTGTGACAATCCATCCCTACTTGTATGATTTTATTAATTTTTAAAACCGTGAATTGGCGAAAATGCCCTAAAGGCGAGATTATTGACTTTTGTTGACCGTTAGTTCATGACGCTTATGAATTATTACTGTACTGTATTCCAAAAGTACTCGACGGTGCGAATGCATAGACGCAAGCAGAATTGAAATCGAAAATACGACGGAAGTTTTACGGAACAATAAATCTAAAAAGTACTTTTGTAAAGAATACTATTTATTATTTTATATATTTCTCATAATTACTATATTATTATTTTAACATTATTTTGTTATTATATTATTATTTTAAAATTAGTTGAGAGAAATGAGAGTGATGAACGGAGGAGAAGAGAAAGGGAGACAATGAGAAACACCAAATTTTCCCATCCTCGACCATTTCTCCTTACGACCCGATTGCAACCCGAAGGGTTGCATGATTTCCAACGGGATTTTCGTCGAATCTCAGGTGTAAATCAGCAAACCACCACCACCATACACCTCAGAGCCATCCAAGCTTCCAATTTCATCCAAACCTGATTAGGTTTAACCCTAGTTTCGAGAAGAACCGCACCGATGGGTGCGACGGACACCAACGGCAATCCACCCATTTCTGAAATGCTTACCTTCAATCAACACCCCCAAAACACTTCTTTGGAAACCAGGAACAAAGCCCAAACAATGGTAGAGGCATTGGAGCGCGTATAGAGGTCGATTCGAAGCACACCTAAAACTAGGGTTTAGGCCGTTCGTGGGAAAATTCAAGCATTTCCCGGCCGAATTGGACTTTGGCCCAGGTATGAAAGTTGTTCCCCTTAGCTTGTTCTACATTTCTATAAAATTTGAGAATTTTTTGAAATAGTTGAATTCCCCTGCGAGACAGGCGGCCGGCGGCACATGGCGGTGGCGCATGGGCAAAGACACCACTTGACCTCCCTAGGCTAAAATGAGTTCCCCGATTCCATATTAAACATCTGATTGATGAAATTTTGTTGTTTGGTTATATTTCCGTTAAGGGACACCACTTGGTTATTATATGATTCGACGATCCAACCATTGGATCGTCACCAGACTTTAATACGTAATAGATAATATTTAAGGATATTAAGAACTGATGGATCAGGAATCTGACGTACGGATCTTCCCAAATGGGTTTTCTAAGTTTGTAAATCTAAACGTCGACCGCAACTTAATTTTAGCGATTGGCGAAGATCCGATAGTTGGATCGTTCCAAACTTTAGGATAATATTCTAGAAGCTTATTGAAACTCTTGGGAAGTTACGGATCGGAAATACGAGGTGCGGATCTTCTGGATCGAGTTACGTAGGGTTGTGGACCCTACCGTCGACCTTTGACCGACGGTTGACTTTTGGTCAACGGGTTACAAATCATTCTAGAACGTCCTTGGGGATGTGTTTTATGCAAATTATGTGTTCTATCAATAAGAATTCTGAGACATGATTTGATATTTATTCCTGCCGACGATTATTCGTGACGCCTCGATATTCGTGGTAGAGAGTTGTAGCGCGGACTTCAAGTAAGTGGGTCGTTTCTTTTATATAGTATATACATATTTGTTAGTTTTCATTTATACATTGAAGAAGAATTTACTACATATGCCTAGCTTAGACTAATGCGTATAAGAATTAGCGAAATAACGGAAAATTACGAAGTGATCATAAATCCTACGAGATGCACATGTATGCGTATGTTTATTGATGCCATGATTATACCTACGGCTATGAATGATATTAAGCTGATTAGAACTATCGAACCATTATGGCATGACTATATTTATGTTTTATGCTCATCGTTTACTGCACCGATGTTAGTGCTTGCCTAGGGCCAGTGTTAGATCCCACATCGCCAAAGGGAGTGGATCATCTATGCCTTATATGTACATGCCCACCTCCTTTAGCACAAGGCCTTTTGGGAGCTCACTGGATTCGGATTTCGTAAGAACTCTGAAGTTAAGCGAACTCTGAAGTTAAGCGAGTTCACGCGAGAGCAATCCTAAGATGGGTGACCTACTGGGAAGTTCTCGTGTGAGTTCCCAGAAACAAAATCGTGAGGGCATGGTTAGGGCCCAAAGCGAACAATATCATGCTACGGTAGAGTCGAGCTTGGGATGTGGTGAGGGCCCAGGCCGGGATGTGACAGCTCGGGCCAATCTTTCACGTGTATGTTCACATTCGCACCACACCCTCACCAAAGATCCAAGTAGGTGTTAGTCTTGTCATACAGGTTGCAATAGGCAACTTCGACTCGTATGTGACCACGAATAGCTCCAGTCTTCACGTGATTATAGCACTAAAGCGTATATCATGATTACACCCAGTCATGTTCATGTCAGAATAACTCTGCATGAACTCATGTGTCAGCATGTGTTGATGAGCACTTGGTTTGATATGTTTGCTTATGCGAAAGTATACGATTACTGACGTCATGCACTTATATATGAACTATTGTGCCGTATTGATATCTTGATATTTTGCAGGCTGTGGTGAGTATTTTCATACTATGTGTAGTATGTATATCTTGGAAACTATACATGTTTTACGGCGAGGGGTTATAACGTTTTCAAAGGTTTTTATTAAAACTTTATTTTCAGGCCCGCTCACCCTTGTTTTTCGCTCCTCCAGGTTTTAGTAGCTAACATTTCTTATCGATAAGGATTCTTGGCAAATCTTGGTGTAGACAATTGCCTTCGATAATATAATTCTCACCCTATCTTACTGTACTGTACTTATGCTCTGACATCACGTTGAAATGGGTTCATTCCCGCTCGCAGCACACTCTCATACTTAGGCACTTTGAGGTTTAAATTTATTCACATTTTCCACATCACTACACTATATGACTTCGTCACCTTCTAGATGTCGGCCAGCACAGCTCGATTCAGAATCATAGTGGATATTCTGGGTCGGGGTGTGTCAATTGATGTAGTGAGATGGGATTGTATAGGAAAAGCAAATTCGCATCAACCCATGATGAACTGGTCAAATTGATCGAGTTGATAAGTATAAAATTACATTACTCCTATTGCAAGAAAATAAAATGCGTAAGTAAATTGCAAAAAAATATATTAATCTAAGTGCGAGAAAATAATTTGTTCTTTACAGTACGTGTGCGAAAATTAAATTTACACTAAGAGCAAGAAAAATGAAACTTATTCTATAAATTGGAGAAAATGGAGTTACAAACACGCAAGGTACAGAGATAACAAAAGATGAATTGTTGTGCTTTTGGGGACCCCTAACAATGAGCTACAGTTCTTATTTATAGTAGTTGAAACTCTTCCTGGACATCAATTAACGTGTGTTATATTCTTAGTTTTGATCGTCTCTAATTTAATACCAGTTTGACTTTTGATATGACCCCATATTTGATGCTGAAGCTTTAAAATTTGAAACTCAATTCCCCTTCGGTAGTTTTATCATGTGCACTAATTTTGTGCTAATTACCACATCCACAACATACACATGTTCGACCTAAGATTAGAGTGAGCTCATCTGACTCGGCTGAAAGTG
This sequence comes from Heteromeles arbutifolia, assembly GCA_024362995.1. Lineage (NCBI taxonomy): Eukaryota > Viridiplantae > Streptophyta > Magnoliopsida > Rosales > Rosaceae > Heteromeles > Heteromeles arbutifolia. The sequence continues at coordinate 38,645,328 of JANCRC010000001.1, read as the reverse complement.
AGTTGGTCGACTAGAACAAAGCTCTCATCTGATCACTCGTCTAGAAGTGAGCTGGGCAACTTAGCTAGAACTGAGTTAACTAAGCTGGAAATTAATGAGCTCACTTGACTTGAACAAGGGATAAAAAAATCAAGGTCTAAACGTTTCCCTCGCCCATTCTCATGAGCCTCGCCCTAGAAGCCGAATGGTTATGAGAATGAAATTTCCTTTTACTTAGATGTTGGACTAAACACCTCTCCTCCACCAAAGGCTGAGTTCATATAGATGGACGTATCTAGGTCCAAACAGAGGATTCACTATAAAATCAATTGATAATATGAGGAGTAGCCTAATTACTTATAAGCATATGAAAGGTTCATTTTTCCCAGATGTGGAATTCATGCTCTCAACACGCCCTCTTACTTGGTTAATTCTAAAGCTTAACAACACAGATTGGGTGACCTCTGGCTGCTGAGCTTCATACATCGAACAACCTAATCTGATACCATGAAGAAAGTTGAGGTTCCACCATAAAATTAATTAGCAATGTGAGGAGTAAGCCAACTACTTATAAGCTCATGAAAAGTAGGGCTGGGCATGAGTCGGGCTAGGCCCAAATTTGGAGGAACCTAACCGTACCAATTTTAAAAGGTAACGGGCTGGGCTGGGTAGCGAGATTTTGAGTTTGGGAACCGAACCTAACCCGGCCCATTTCAAACGGTCAAATTTCGGATAGGTCCAATTACTTTTTTTTTCGGTTTTTTTTTTTTGGGGTCTGACATTAGGTTGTTTTTTTTTATTACCAACAATACACATTTACAAGAGAAGGGCCCACATACAATACAAACACAACAACAAAAGTATGGACCTCCAAAGGACAACGAAACCAAGGCAAACAGAAAAAACGCTAACAGCCTACATCCTCTGCCGCTACTGCCCTCATAAGGACCACCAAACTCGAACCAGTGGCCTGAAATCAAGCCAAATCGAGCCCCCAAAGTGGATAGAAAGAAGACTTCAACAAGTCCAGCAAGAACCTTTACAGCATGACTTTCCAAAGATAAACTAAAATCAAAACCAAAACCAATTAAATCCAAAAAAATTAGAAATTATATCCCTAAATTCGGTAACCCAGAAATTTCAAAAATCCTAATTCAAAAGTCCTAAATCCATGAACTCAAAAACCCAAATCTATATATTTTACCATTAAACTATAACAGAGTCCGATTGAGATCCATCGAGTGTAGCACCACCGCCACCGGCGATGGCGAAATCGAGCGCAGATGACTAGGAGCTTCGGCGGGCCTGCGAGGCGACCATCGAAGGCACCAAGCAGAGCGTCGTCATGTCGATTTGTGTGGCCAACAGCCGTGTGATCCGCGGTATAACGCACATGCTCGATCATGATGGAGCTGGGATGGGATGATTGTCAGAGTTGGGATAGGACGGTGGGAGCGAGTTAGGTTTTAGGGGCTTGTGTTGAGAAAGATTTTGGGAGCGAGTTAGGTTCTGAGTGAAATGAGAGGAGCCCTTGAACTCAAAGCCTTAAACCCAAATAAGTAGAGATCGAAGTATGCTAGAAATGGGCCGGGCTGGGGGCCTGTTCCCTCCTATTTTAGGATCTGCCTCGCCCTGCTAATTTCGTATACTCGAACCGCCCCATCCCGTTTTGTGTTTAGAAATTTTGGACTCTCCCCATACCCGTCCTGAACCTGAATTACCTGCCTGTACCCGCGGTTCCTATACCCGTTTGCCCACCCCTAATGCAAAGTCTCTTCTTTCCACAATGTGATATTCATATTCTCAAGAAGTTATCCTTACAAATAAAACAATAGTTAAAAACCACTTGGTTATTTAACAATGCAATAACATTTATAGTTCTTATTAGAGGAGATCATTCTTAAGCTGGGAATAAAAATATAAAAGATGAAGAATTTGTATAATCTAAAATCAATTTTCTTTAAACAGTCTTATACCCGTTAAGTTTTTGTGAAACTTTCCCGTCTCACCATTTCCGTGCATTCTCTAGAAGGAACCACTCCTTGTGGAGCCTCTCTGACCATGGCACAGCCTTGTGGAGTTACTCTCCGTAGGAGGTATGGTGTACGGTTTAGGAATATAATATTATATATATATATATATATATATATATATATATATATATATATATAACCTTTCACAAGAGGGATCCCCATTTTTTTTTAAAAATAGGGACACCCTCTTGACCATTGAATCTGACTTTAATGAAATTGTGTGGTTGAGATTATGTGGCCTGTGTTTTAATCTCAACCACACAATTTCGTTAAAATCAATCAAACAGTCAAAATGGTGTTTCCATTTTTTTAGAAAAATGGAGATTCCTTTCAGTAAGGGTCCTGTATATATATGTATATATATATATATATATATATATATATATATATATATATATATATATGGGGCTGTTTGACAGAGGATGGGATTGGGTTATTGACCCAACAATCACATCTCTTCAATTTGAATACTGCATCTTTTGATTGTTGCCGAAAAGACGTGATTCATGCTTAACAAGTGTAATCCTTCTCCTAGAAATATGACCTTTAGGTAATTGGTCTCTCCATCAGGTATACTCATTAAAATGCCTTTTGGATAATGCTTTGTATATGTTCAAACAAACATGACCTCTTGAATAATATGACTTCAAAAGTTATATACTTTCGATTAACTTGAACATGTGCAATTCTTTATATATATATTGGTAACATTAGTAGAAAAGAAATCATTCAAACACATTCATACAATTTCTTTTTAGTTATTTCTAAAGGGATACAATTCGGTTTTACTAATCGAATATTCTATACTTTGTTGTATCCTGTAAGTGATTTGCCAAGAACCCTTTAGCAAACTCATTCGAGTGGAGGCAAATAACACTTTAAGGAAACGATTCAAGTCGTACCTCAAAGTCATCATTCGGATTATTCTCTATATTTCTACATTTACAACAACAGCTAAGGCTAGGCACTAGGGCTGCTCGAGTGCAATGTCTGCATGGCCTGATGATCATTCTTTTTGTTAAAAAAGAAATAACGTATTAGCACTAAATTATTTGATTTATCACTCAATTAATTTAGTAATTAGCTAATTGATTATAATTAACACCAAAAAAAACCAAATGTGGCCGGTCCCCATTCTCCTAATAGGGCTGGTGACACCCCTATAAATACCACCTCATTTTCTCCAAAAACCTAAGTTGAATCCTCTTGCAAAATTCTCTAAATTCTCCAAACACTCTTCCCTCAAAATTCTAACTTTGGCATCGCAGGTTCTTTGGCCAAAGCCCCCCTTCATCTTGGGGGCGTGAGGCTCTCGGCCTTGACCTAAGGTGTTAATTGTTTTTGCATGTGCATTTTCGTCCAAGAACAAGAAATAAGAAATTTGCATCCACAACTAATACATTAGAATAAGAGAAGATTATTACGTCTGTATTACGACTAGCTAGCTAGGTGTAAAAGTTCAAGAGAGATATAGATGTTTTCCGACCGGTCTCTCAATTCTTTTCTGCTTTGTTGTGCTCTCCTCCTGCCAAATACATAAAAGATAAGTTCGATCGACTATGTTTTGCACAGTTCTAAAGGCACATAAACATATATTGCCTTCTAACCTAATCAGTTTTGATTGGCTAAAGCTACGTAGCATATCCCCCCGTCTGCTCTTCAACCAACTTAATTAGGTAAGCTTTTTTCACATAGAAAGAATAAAGATGATGGCTATCAGAAGTAAATCAGGTTCATGAAAGGAAAACAAAAAGAAAATGGAATAACGATAGGGAGAGAAGTACTTATAAGATTAATAGCTGACCGTTGGTTATTGTATGGCAGAAATTATATCGTACGTGCGCGACTTGACGCAGGGCTAGTTATTGTATGGATACAAACATGCTTATATATATTAAGTGGAAAGAAAGAAAAGTAGATGTCATCAATTACTTGTTCGATCTACCAAGAATGAAAAGTGAGTTGTTTTCCATCATATAAAACACCATGCGATTGGCTTTAATTCCTGACCAAGTAATCACCATTATGTAAACATTATTATACACAAGCTTTTGGTTCATGTTTATGACTCATCAAAGAGCATCTTTTGGACAGTTTAGGTCATGTCTACACAACTTATCCATAGTAGCACACTGGAAATGGTTTAAAAATTAAGGAAACTTTAATTAAAAGAATTTTAACAAACTTTTTTTTTTCTTTTTGAAGAGAAGTACGATATTCATTGCAATCAAATCAGAACACGTACAAACTGAGGATAGTGTGCATAATGGGCCTCAATAAAACCTTGACGGGGCTTTCAACCCAGTCAACGGGAAAAGAGTGTCCTGCACGACGAAAAGGACCTATCCTCAATTGACAATACATAAACAAATTACGAACTATCTTCGAACAAAATATCCTTAAGCAAGTCAGGGGGACCTTTAAACCACAAAAGTTGTTGATTACTACCAATACCCACTCGAGCAAGGTGGTGCGCTGCCGAGTTACTTCCTCGTTGCACATGGTTCAACAGCAACTGAGGAAAGGATAGAAGTAAATAATGAAGATCGTAATTGATAGGACCTAATAGCGAGCAGTCTTCATCCTCTCCCTTCATGGCAGCCAATACCAGACTAGAATCGCCTTCGAAAATTATGCTTTTACCAAAATGAGGTTTGGGCCAACAAAGCAACCTAGCGGGCAGCAAAGAGCTCAGCATGGAATGCTGAGCGTGTCCTTCCAATGGAACCAGCAGCTGCAGCTTTGAATTCTTCCCTATGACAAGTGGACTTCTTCGCACCATATTTATGCCACTTCTGATACTCCTGTAACCAGCCTTCCGTTCAGACCACCAGTTCTTACGGCAACAATCAAGCCCCGTTCCAAACAGCATCATTCCTATTCTTCCACAGCATCCATAGACTCATCAAATAGAGTTCAAAAACCGAGGAAGGAGAGTGCACAACAATATTGGATAACCAATGAAGAAACTGTTGATTGCCTCATTTCTCAAGCCTGAACCCCAAACCAGAAAACAAACCGCATTCGCCATGCTGCAATCCCTTAAAACATGTTCAGTCGATTCACCGTGAGAACCACACAGACCATAACAAGTATCCACAACCACTCGCCTCCTTGCAAGATTTGATTTTGTAAGAAGTGCTTCCATGCATGCATGCCAGACACAGATCTTAACCTTCCCCAGAACACATGCATTCCATAATTTCTTCCACAACTGGTCCCTTCTATCGTCAGGCAAATAAGCAGAAACAAGCGGCTTCCCCTTCAAAAGAGACAAGTGCCCAAGCCACATGGTAGGCACTCCGTATAGAGAACTTCCCATTGCATTCATAATGCCAAATTCGACGATCCATAACCGTCCATAAGCTTAAAGGAAGATTTAAAATTTACTCCACTTCCTCATGAGAAAATAGTTCTTGTAGCAGCTCAATATGCCACTGTCTCAGACCTACAACAAAAAACTTATCCACTGTGGCCTCCGCATCTTAGTACTCCGGCGGTGGACTTAACATTCGAAAGTAAGAGTCTCTCGGCAATCAATTATCTTGCCAAATTATGATATTCTTCCCATTGCCCACCTGCCAACGGTACCCTTTAAGAATCACTGGCTGTGCAGCCGCAATACTCTTCCAAACATACAAACCATTGGCATTGACCCGAGCATTAAGAAAGTCAGTGGTTAGGAAATATCGACCTTTGAAGACACAATAGGCAAGAAAATCAGGTTGCTGAATAAAGCGCCAAGCTTGTTTCGCCAAAAAACCAAGGTTGAAAGCATAGAGATCTTTGAACCCAGACCACCCTCGTGTTTAGGCTTACACAATTGGCACTAATTGAGCCAATGGATTTTCCGCTTACCCGGATAACCACTCCACCAGAATTTTACAATCATAGTATTTAACTCTTCACATAATGGTTTGGGAAGAAGAAAACATTGCATAGAATACATGGGCAATGCTTTTGCCACTGTTTTCACTAACAACCCTCGGCCCGCACAGCTCAAAAGACCACCACGCCAACTTTGTAGTTTCTTCCAAAGCCGATCTTTCACATACGAAAAAGTTTCCTTCTTTGACTTTCTGATTAGTACCGGTAAACCCAAATACCTATCATGAAAGTCAACTTGCCTCACACCTAAACAATCTACAAGTAATTGCTTGTCATAATTTGTGAGATTAGTGCTAAAAGAGACATAACACTTATCAATATTCACAGCTTGACCCAATGCTACTTCATACACACGCAAAGTCTGCTTGATACTTTGGCACTCACATAATGTACCCCTAGCGAAAAGAAAGCTATCATCTAGAAAAAAACAGATGATGAATACTTGGAGCTTGGTGACACACCTTGATACCCTGCAAAACACCTTCACATTTTGCCTTCGTAAGGAGAGCCAATAGGCCCTCGGCACATATAACAAATAAAAAACACTCAAGGATCTTTATTTAATAAAAATGGAACAAATTAGACATTTACACAACTTTTGTTAACAATGAAGATAAAAAATAACAAAACACAAAAAACATGGCAACTAACGCATGTAGCCACGTGGGACCCCTGACATCTAATACGTACATAAAATGCATGGGGTCACATGCAATCATCTCTCTCCTCTCTCCTCTCACTCATCCCCACTCTTTATCTCTCATCTTACCTCTCACATATCCCCACTCTCTGTCTCTCATCTTACCTCTCACCCGTCATTTCTCTCTCTTCGTCTTCTCTCTCTAACTCTCTCCTCTCACCTCTTATACCCGTCCCACTCTTTGTCCTTTCTCCTTTCTCTTATCTCCTCTCATTCATCCCCACCCTCTCTCTCCCCTTTACTCATGTGTTATTGTTTTTTTTTTACCATCATTCTGAAGGAAATATTTGTGAAAACTAGTTTATTTGAGCAACATCTATGCATGCAATTAACAATTAAAAGGCATGCAATTAACAATTAAAAGGCAGAATCATGTTTGTATGCACTCAAAACAATACTTTACCCATGAAATTCAAAGCCTAGTAGTTGTGGTGAGCCAAGACTCAACTAAAAACAAAGTGAGTTGAGAAATCTTTTACCTTTGTTGAATCCTCTTTGCATAAGCAAAGGCTAATCACCCAAGAGAGAGGGCCTTCATTCCTTTCTTCTTAGCTCCATGGATTTCTTGGAGGGGGATGGATGAATGGATTCTCCAATTTCCCAAAATAGAGAACCTCTAAGTCTCAACACCAAGGAAAGCATTGATGAAGAGATGAGTGACCTAGGAAGAGATAGATGCTCGTAATCTATTCCAAGGTGGCCGGCCTCCTAGAGAGTCGAGAGAGCTTTGTCTTCTCATCTTTTCTCCAAAGAAAAACCGTAAGGATGAAATGGCTATAAAGTTGCCTTTATACCACCTCACAATGGAGTGGCAAACTTGCAATTAAGCCAAGTTCACTACCCCTCACTCTTATGGCCGGCCATATTGGGTTCTTTGGGCTTTGAGGCCCTTTGTGTTTCAAGTTGTCATACAACTTGAGTTATTGGACTTTACATTCAAATCTCATTGGGCCTTGCAGCCCAAAACTAACCCGAGGTCTATAACGAACTTATTCGTTTGATTAATTAACATATTAATTAATCCTAACCATACATAATTAAACCATTTAATTATCCTTACTCATCTTCGTTGTTTCTTCAATCGCTACCTTACATGGTGTAGGATCCATTAGGTTCCTTTTTAGCAAGGCAGTGGGCGATTAGAACTCTTCAAGTCGATTGTGAATTGAAACATACTTTCAATTCTCCCTTTAGTGATTATACACCTTTAGGGCTCCCACAAACCATGAGTGACACCTAGTAGTATGTCATGGCTACCCAAGCTAATCAGAAGAGGTGGAGAACCTATTCAGTTTAGAATTGCAATGCAATACCGTCTTTCTCTAATACAATACTCTTGACCACATTGTTTGGTTTGATAGTTTATTCATGTCTACTATCCAATGTGATTCTTTTACTTATATGATTACCTTGAATGTGATTTGGAACGACTTCCTAAATCTCATTCATACTTTGGCCAGAGATTCTTAATCATATCATCGAGTATTCTCCCTCAAACGGTTTGAAGGTTAGAGATCCCTTGTTGTGCATTCACTTATATGATTCTTTTACTTATATGATTACCTTGAATGTGATTTGGAACGACTTCCTAAATCTCATTCATACTTTGGCCAGAGATTCTTAATCATATCATAGAGTATTCTCCCTCAAACGGTTTGAAGGTTAGAGATCCCTTGTTGTGCATTTACTTGCCTTCATGGCTAAGTGGCTTAACCCCAACTATGCCGTGGACACCCTTTGACGAAGTGACTATTACATCCCGATTGGGCTCCACCACATCTCGGGCTTGACTGGGCAGTAGCACGATATTGTCCTCTTTGGGCCCTAACCACGCCCTCACGATTTTGTTTCTGAGAACTCACATGAGAACTTCCCAATGGGTCACTAATCCTCTGATTGCTCTCGCGCCAACTCGCGTGAACTCGCTTAATTTCGGAGTTCTTACAGAACCCGAAACCAGTGAGCTCCCAAAAGGCCTCGTGCTAAAAGAGGTGGGCATGTACATATAAGGCATAGAGGATCCACTCCCCTGGGCGATGTGGGATCTAACAGTGACTTTGACAAAGTTAAAGATCAAGGACCTAACCACAAAACAACTATGATGCCTCAGGTCAAATGACTACTTTACATTATCCCAACCATGAGTTCTCATGTGACATGAGTATGAGAACTCCTTGTTGATCGTGTTTAGTGGACTCATTCTCTATTGAGCACCTACATGCTTGTCTTGGTGTCAATCACACCAATGACTCGAGACTAGTCATTCTCTCTAAGAGAAGACATAGCACGTACTGATCTTAACGGACTGTCAATGCCCAATTGGCAATCCTATGATCATGAACGTTTAGGATATGTATACGAAAAAGAATGGTCTCATGAATCTAACCTCTTTAGATCACATTCTCCTAATTATATATTCCTTGGACTTATCGTTTAAGCATATAACATTTATATGAGACAGCTTAAACAATAATCTTTGCCCTTTGTATATATTAAACTAGATTAGTTTAACATGTGAAATGTCCGTAAAGTATCATCATATGATTGGCTTTTAGGGCACATTTCCAACACATTCCGTGAACTATTTATTTACTTATTGGGAAACAATATATTTATTTATTTATTGAGAAACAATCACTATTTTAAAAATATTGATTGAGAAATGGTCACTATTTCTAAAATATTTATATTTATTGAGAAATAGTCACTATTTTAAAAATATTTATTAAGAAACAATCACTATTTGAGACTATTTTAAGATATTAATTGAAAAATAATCGCTCATTTTAAAATATTTATTGTTAGACGATCACTATTCCTAAAATATTTAATATTAAGAATCATTTAACTTTATTAAGACTTTAAATAAACAGTAATAAAGAGGATATAGAGAGAAATAGAATGTGAGAAAGTAGAATTATTGGCCCACAAATTCTACCAAAAGTTGACCCACAGGTGGAGAGAGAAAGAAGAAGGAAACTGGGAAAAACAAAAAAATGACATGAAAGATGAGAGAGAGAGAGACAGAGACAGAGAGACAGAGAGATAGAGAGAGAGTTGGGTGAAAGAGGAAAGATGAAGGAATATGGGGGGAAATGACGTGAGAGAGAAACCATGTGAAAGAGGGCTCACGCGTCAGTATGCATGTGTTGTGTGGAATGTGGCATTTTTTTTTTTGTCCTAAATATTAAATAAGGTTCTTTAAATGTTTTTGGTTACAAATTAAAGTTTTGAAGCCCTTTTTATTTATTTTTTCCTTAAAACAAACTTATATTGTATTAGACAACTGAATGTGATGTATGATTTATACGCTATAGTTGATGTGGATAGTTTTATACATACATTTGGTGATAAAACTAATAATTGAACAATTTTAAGAGAAGTCTTGCATCTGTTGTGAACGTACCTTTAGCACATGTGTGATTGTGTAATCATTAGTAGATTGTATTTAGGATACTAGAGGATCCTTTCTCTTCAAATTGTGTTACTTACAAGGTAACAAATTCTCTTCGGTTTACTATAAATAAAGGCACAAGAACTGGGGAATAACACACTAAATTCCTCAAACCCTTTTTCTCCATCTCTCTTTTCTCTCAATGTCGCACCCCACTCTTCCCTCAATTAAATATATGCCACAACAGGTTATCAGCGCGCTCTTGACGCTGTGCTACACAGAATTCATTCATCTTTAGGGAGTACTACATTTTACTCTTATTTGATTAAATTTTAATTTTATTGAATTTATATATACTTTTATTGATTCAATTTACTTTTCTTGTGTTGAACGTGATACAAGCTATGAAGATGGAAATCTAAAATACAGAAGAGGAACTCCTACAAAGCCATTCACAATATTCATCATGTAATCCAATTTCTTCTAAAACAATGATTTATATCTCGATATTTTTTTAGCCCTGATTGCATGAACCTTCACCATAATGCATGACCAAATTTGACACACTCCGTCCCAAAGGTAGGGCGTGCTGGCCGTCACGTGGGTGTGTTGGCCGTCACGTGGGCGTGCTGGCCGTCACGCCCTACCTTCGGGATGGGGTGTGTCAAAATTTCACATTTTACGAATTTTAAATTCTACATAAACTGTGTATACATTATTGTCAAAAAATTGCTATATTATATTAATTGAATATGTGTGAGTAAGCAAGAAAAAAAAAGAAAAAAAAAACTAGAGCTCAAGTTGTGCCTAGAAACATGAAAAATATGTTTAACACTGGGCCTAACCTAAAAGCCCAGCACTTGAGCATGCAATTAGCACTGGAATTGCCAACCTAAAGCTCGAGTCGAGCTGCTTAAGCCATTGAGCCAAAATCATTCCAAACCCTAGGTCTGGAAAACAAAGCTGTTTTGCACGTCTTCCACCTCTAGACCATGGGCCGCCACTTGGGATGGCTTGTCGTCCACCCCAACCTATTGCCACTCATGGAAACTGGTGAAATCAATCTCCCTCGACAACTTGATGTCCTCCTGTGGAAAAAAATGACGATTGAAAGTCGTCCATAAAGCCTACATCATCATCTCTGATGAAAGACTTCAAGTTTTCCGTCAAAATCCCGATTGATTTTGATTGGAAATCACCGTTTCCAATAGCTCCGTGCACTTATTCCCTCGACGGTTGCACACCCAGCCTTCATTAGGGAGTCTTTACCCCGAGCCGATGCCTTGGGCCTCCTCTTGGTGCTCAACCCACTTGCCAAATTTGATAACATACCACAATAAGAAAATACAAAAATGCACAACACCTCAGTTTGTTTTCTTGCGTCGTTTTGGGCTTTCTCAGCTCACTTATTTTCTCCCAATAGACCTGTAATCCAACGCAGGTGTGACAAAAACATTTTTTTATTCAAGCACCATTTATTTTAGCCCCCATGAAAAACAGACCCATTTAACAAGAGTTGTTTTTCACTTTTTCTTTCTTACCCAGTATTTGGGTCTGGGTTCTGTATACCCCACTTTTCTCTTGTTAGCCTGCAACCAAGCCGCTCTCGTTAGCCCGCAACCAAGCCGATTAAAGTAATAATTTATTTTTATACCTGAAGCTCCATACTTTTTAAGGTCGTTCCCTAAACTTTCACACAAAGAGTCCCAAAGCTACCCACTGTTATTATATTTGTTTTCAATTGCTTTATATCCTTTTCTTATATATAATGTGTTTGTTTGTAGGTATTATGAACTTGAACTTCATAATTCCAAACTAGAAGCTTCGGAAAAGTGCCATAGAAACCTGAAGTTTCTTACATGCACCACTCATGTTGAGCTCCCTAGTACATTTGGTTTACTTTGTGAACAATTTCCTATGCTCCCGTATTTAAGGCTGGTGTTTGGAATACATTATTAATCTCAAATACGAGTTAATTGACGACAATTAATACATGTGACGAATCCAATTACTCTTACTTTGGTATGTTTTGTGGGGAAGTTAGGTGTCTAGTTCTATATGCTCACTTGTTACCTAACCAACCCTGATAATTCTTTCACGCCTATCCAACTAGATTCTGGGGCATGAAACTGCTCTGTGTTGTCCGATGGTACTAATTTCACCATAAAGGAAGCTTTGTACTCACCTCATTCTGAAAGAAAGCTTTTGAGCTTAAGGATATTCAGAGAATTATTACCATACTGAAACCACAGTAGAGAAAAGAGTAAAAGTTCTTTTTTTGCATAACTTTCTATGAATATAGCCAAAAGCATATTCTACAGAATATGGAACACCTTCAGAATGGATTACAACTATTTAGGCCCACTATGTCGTCGGCCAGAAACCCGATATTCTACAGAAATTTTCGTTGTGGCACGAATGTTTGGGACATCTAGGATGATCAATGATGTGTCGTATAAGGCATCCCCTTACCAGAAGTAAGGATATTGTGCATGGAAACGTACCTTGTTAAGCATACTCACCGATGTTCACTAGGCAAACTATTTCCCTAGCTACAAAAATCATTAATAGCAAGCCAATTACTCGGTTATGTACTATAACGATCGAAGGTAGGTTGCTGCACTTAGTGGCCGATCCAGTACATCAACAGCTAGCCAATCAATCTATCTGTCGCTGGAAGCACGACGGGTCACTCGATTCGAATGATTAACCTCCTCAGAAATGGAGGAATAATGGCACAAATGAATCCCTTCCTCAATTGTTGTCTCAATCATTTCCATCTCATGAGATTAAATCAGGATTACTCCAAGACTTGAAGTTCTTGGTCTAGTATACTGGCTTGGATGAGATATGGAATTGGAGTTTACATAATCTGTTTTCACTTATATGGTAGCTACCAATATAAATGAAAAGCGACGATATTAAACAGCATTCTGCTAATTACTAACAACGTAGAACTGATTGGTTAACTGGAAAAAAAAAAATCCATGTTGAATGAGACAAATGAAACAGTGCGATATAATGCCACCTTATGGCGCAAGGCTTATCTCATATGCCATGTGATTGATTGAAGCATTATAAACGTTTTTGTATCGTATTTCTGGGATCATGATACAAAATCTACATGTTAGTTCCCGAAGAATTACATGCATTGATTCAAATAGTTCAAGACCACAGAACACCCTTTTGATTTAGATGAAGCCTTCACTTTACGGATTCGAAACAATCCGAATGGATGTGGTATACCTGTCTAAGTGAATATATTTTACTAGTTAAGGATATATACCCCTACGTGTACAAAATTCGAAATTACTAGAGTTGCGGTTTATGTCAATAACATGAATCTCACTAAGACTCTGGAATAGCTTGAGAAAACGGACTCGCACTTGAAGTCAGAATTTAAGATAAATACGAGAAAACTCAAGATTATCTCGACCTAAAGTTTCAAGCATAGTTCTGATGGTATTCGGGCCCCTTGTCGAACTACACCCAAAAGATGTTGCTTCTGAGTATACCCCTGATCGTCTGTACGTTAGATGCAAATGAGACCTTCAAGGCGGTTATGAATCTGATAGTTCCAGTTGGTGTTTATTGTACTTAGCTCAAAGCACTAGATCAGACATCTCAATTGCTGATAATCTTTTGGCATAAAGCAGCAATGCGCCTACATGCCACCACCAAATTGGTGTCAAAGACGTTTTTCCGTTAATAAGGATTTGGGCTTACTTTATCCCTACGCATCTTATAATTAATCACCCATTTGGTTCTTGGAAAGATGCCTAAATTGTGGGCTTCACTGACACAGATTATCTGTCTAATCTGCACAGGGTACATTCCCCAATGGTTATCTCTTTAAAGTTAAGGAACATCGCAATATCTTGGAGGTCAACCAAATATATACATCTTAGTTATGAAATCTTTGAATTGTTCCAAAAATCACCACACCTCACTACACCACCCGTGAGAGACATGGTTGAGAGCCCTTGTTGAGCACATTTGAAGTACATGAGACTTTCATCCTTCGTTAAGTCCCAAAAATGATCTATTGAAGACAATGTCACATGTATCGACCAGATCATAACATGATACATCCAAGAAGTCAACGTCAAACATATTGTGTCTACATTGCATCAGCATGAACATCAGAAGGTGAAGTCAGGCAATCATATCTGAAGATAACCTTGCCGACCTCTACACGACGTCACTGCCGAAGTCTACCTTTTAGAAGCTTGTCCGATGAATTAGTATGCCTAACTATTCATTTACGATGCTTGTAGTTCTCATTTGGATGTTTTGTCAAACTCTGGGAGAGTATCCAGAATTATACTCACTTGACCTTAGTATATTCATTTTCCCTATGATTAGGAGCATTTTTCCCACTTAGTTTTTGCTACCCGACTAGGTTTTAACAAGGCACCCATCATGGGCTGGTTATACCCTTGTGAGCTTTTCTACTTGCATCCAGAAGACGTTTAGTTTTGATTTAATGCAACTTCTTACTTTTCTCCTTAGACTGAGTTTTTATCCCACCTTGGGTTTTGCTATAGCGAGGTTTTGTGAGTTTTACCACCCATGCATTCTTTCGTTTGTTTTGAGACTCACATTCGTTACTTGTGCCGACTAGATGAGACGACTTCATCAACTGCTTCTACATTTGCCTGAAGATCTAATGCGTCATCTACTTGAGTATTTACACACTCAAGGGGGATGTTGTGAACATACTTCTAGCACATGTGTGATTGTGTAAACCATTAGTAGATTTGGTTTATGATACTAAAAGATCATTTTCCTTTAGGATTGTGTTACTTGTAAGGTAAGGAATCCTTCTTAGTTTAATATAAATAAAGGCACAAGGACTGGGGAGGAACACACATAATTCCTCAAGCCCTTGTCTCCATCTTTTTTTCTCTCCATGCCGCACCCCTCTCTTCCCATCAATTAGATATAGGCCATAGCAACATCTTCCTTTATATAAATAATTTATAATCAATAGATTAGATTGACAGTGGGATCATATTATTGTATCAAACTATGTTATAAGTTATAACATAACATTTATACCTCTTTTGTAAACATCACCTTTTATAGCATATTAGCCACCCTTATTTGCCAAAGCACTGAGTTGAAAAAGCTGAAGAAATACATCAGGCTATGGTGGAAATTGATGCTTGAATTTTGTCTTAATTGGCTGCAGCAGCTGGCTCCTTTTTTGTGATACGACATCATATCATTTTATTTTTCTGTTCCTCTTTGATCTTCTTACCTTTTCATTGTACCATCTCAAATAAAGGGAGAGGTAGGTATCTTTCACTCGCATGGTGGGAGTGGAATAATTATTTATGAGTAAATTGTACGAATGGTCCCTCAACTTTAATCAAATTGGAGCAATGGTCCCTCAACTAAAAATCCATTACCATTGGTCCCTCAACTTATCAAAATGTGTAGCTATAGTCCTTCTCATCAATTTTGTCAAAATTTTGTCAAAATAAGCTATGTTGGAATGGCCATTTATACAATTAAGATCCCTCAACTCATCAAAGTGTATAATTATGGTTCTTTTCGTCAACTATGTCAAATTTTTTGTCAAAACGAGTTATATTGGAAGGACCATTGCTACAATTGGATTAAAGTTAAGGGACCATTTCTCCAGTTGAATTAAAGTTGAGGGACCAATGGTAATGGATTTTTAGTTGAGGGACCATAGCTGCACGTTTTGATAAGTTGAGGGACCAATGGTAATGGATTTTTAGTTGAGGGACCATTGCTCCAATTAAGTTAAAGTTAAGGGACCATAGCTACAATTTACTCATTATTTATTGATATATGTAGTTTTCCCTTTTTCTATAACAAAAGAATTTGGTATGAAGTTTTCCCTTTTTCGTGTTATAAAAGAATTTTTCAATATTTTTCCCGCTAATGGCAGATAGTCTAACTGAGAATGCATCCACTTATTTGAAAAAGCAACTTTGTCTCTAGTTATATAATATGTGGTAATAGCCAAAAAAAAATTTAAATGAAGGAATGCTAACCACTTTTGCATTGGCCTTTACGTTTTAATATTTTTACTTCGCTTAATGCCATATTTCAATCCTCCTACACGTAAAATTATGTATTTAATGCGTGCAAAAAGTAATTTTTAGTTTCCTTCTCTGCGCTAATTAATTACTAGCCTCATAGTGTGGCAATTTGCCCTTTTAAGTTTAATTTTTAATTTTATTTGAATACAAAACTTAATATATATGATTTTAAAAAAAAAAAATGTAAATTATTTTTTCAAGTGTAAGAAGAGAGGGGTATTTTTTGGATTATAATTCTAGAGATGGTCCTTATTGTTAATGTCGTATTTAGAAAATTTTATTTGAACCTAACTTTCTTAT
The DNA here is from genome assembly GCA_024362995.1 of Heteromeles arbutifolia. Taxonomy (NCBI): domain Eukaryota; kingdom Viridiplantae; phylum Streptophyta; class Magnoliopsida; order Rosales; family Rosaceae; genus Heteromeles; species Heteromeles arbutifolia. The sequence continues at coordinate 38,628,957 of JANCRC010000001.1, read as the reverse complement.
CTCTACATCCAACTAAAAAAATTTACTACCAAACTTCCCAATTTGTCCTTTTGTTAGAGAAAGTACAATATTCATTGAAAAGAGAGAAAAAATTTAATTTTATAACCCAAAACACAACAACAACAACAACAATAATCTCTCTACACCCTTTTTATTTAATCTAGTGAACTAAACCCTAATAGCGGCAACCCTTCTTCGATGTCTTCGTTGACCACAATCCCTCTCTACTATTTTTGTATGTCTAATCTTCTCTCTTGAATTCCTCGTTTACATATTTGTTTTCTCTTAATTTTGATAAATTATACCCACTGAGTTTTAGTAAATAAAAAGAGCAACCAAACTCCACTGTCGCAAGGCTTCTGTGCATTTACACTCCAACACCCATCTTGCTGAACATTAAACCAAATTGAAAAACATACAAACTTATAATCGATAGAAAGAATAAATAAATAAAGATTAACAAAAAAAAAAAGAAAAATTGTACTTGTTCAATTTCGCACAAAACACAATAAAACAACACCACTCTTACATGTGCTTGTGCAAATGACTCAATCAAATGAAGAAAAAGAAGGTAATTTCTTCATCACATAATAGAAACAATAGAAAATAAAAAGACCGTAAGGGGATGTTATTTACGACTTCTGAGAAAGGTTGCCGGCATTAGGGTTGGATTCACTAGATTAAATAAAAGGGAACTTTAACGAAAAGTTCCTGGTACTATTCACTTTAACGAAAAAAATCATATTTTTACACTAAAAGATCAATCCTGGTACTATTCACTTTACCCTTTATTTTGTCATTATCATTAAAACTCAAAGTTTTCAAGCCTTTTTCATTAGTTTTCCTTAAATAAAAAGATTGTAGTGAGATTATTGTTGATGTTTATGTTTGGGTTCATAAAAATTAATTATTCTTTTTTATTTATTCAAGGGTGAATTAGGAAGTATGGTACATAATTTTTTTCTATTTTTTATTTTTTTTGTCGAACATAAGTTTTTTTTAGTTGAATGGAGAGATAACGAAGTTGATTTAAATAAAATTTTCCTTTCTGTAATCTTATACGAGTTTAAAACTCAAATATGCATTTTCCTATTGTGAAATTTAGTGGTGGTCCTTATTATTGATATTTTGCTATTTGTCATTTTGAATCCAAGTCACGGACTTAACAGTGAATCTACCATTGGCATTTGGCCCCCAAACGAGCTTGTCATGTGTATTCAGAATAGGAATAGGGATACTACAAATTTTTCTTACCCTCATCCACCACCTGTTGGCGTTTAGCTTTATCCCACATTTTATTATCTATGAACTCCTCCACCCTTAGATTCCAGTTAATGTGGAGCCTTAGGTTTTCAGAATGAAGTGAAATAATGGATAAGGAAAAATCCAATGATGAGTCCAGAACAAGATGCTCCTCACATCACCCACCATCTACTCATTCTTTTTTTAATGACATTCCTGCAACCAATGATACCTTTACATGCTAACGAGTAATTTTGTTTTGTTTTACTCTCTTACAATTGTTCGTGTCTAAAGTACATTTTCCTCACAATTTGCACCCACCAATTATCCTCCTCCATCAAGACTCTCCACCCCAGTTTGGCCAAACACTCGTTTAAATGGTCTAATCTTCGTATTCCCAACCCTCCCGCACTCTTCGGAGTGCATAAATTCTTCCGACTCACAGGGTTCTCCTAGAAGAAATTTTTACACTCTCGATTGAGTTGAGTAGTAAGTTTATTTAGGCATTTAAAACACGACATTCCGTGGTTTGGCATTCCCGTAACATTTTGATTGTACTAAATAAACCTGGCAGTTTCTGACACGACACGATGACACGACACGAAAACGACACGAAAATAACGGGTTTCGGGTCAACACGATAACTAATCGGGTCATTATCGGGTGACCCGTTAAGAACCCGTTAATAACGGGTTCTTAACGGGTATACACGCAAGTAACACGTGAGTAACCCGTTTCGACCCGTTAAAAAAAATTTATTTTGATAATTTTAAAGTTTAATTACTAAAAGATTTATTATAAAATACAATAGTCATATTAATATATACAATATATTCTATATTAAATATATAGTTTTGTATTATTATTCTATATAAGTTATAAAATAAAAAAAGTTTTAGTCATTATTTATTTTTATTATGAGAGTTCCTTATTATCATTACTAGGATAAATTTTACTTAACATGGTGTTGTCCAAAACTAAAATAAACTAGTATAGTATTTGTATAGGCAAGAACTAAAAAAACATACATACAAGTATGAAAAATGTGAAAGAATATATAAACACTCTTGATTCATCATTATTCCTCCACGAGTAGATAATGAATACACTTACATTATTGTTTAGATTTTTAAAATCCTCCAAACCCTCATGAATAATGTTTTTTACTTAAGGGCAAAATTAATAAAATTAATAATAATTATTGTAGAAGTGTAAAAAAATTTAAAAAAATAATATGTACATATACAATCACTCATAGTGACAAGCTTTACAACTTTCACGAAGGGGTCAGCTTCGAAATCCAACACTATAATCCATAAACCTTAAATTTATATTTAACCGTCGATTGTCATTTACGCTTTATTCTTCTTACTGAATTTCATTTTTTAAATTTTCTTTTTTGAAAACATGATCATCTGGCAGATGTAAGAAGATGAACGGTTCAGATCTTTGATATCACGTTTCGATATTTACGGTTAACTGAAATATGAGTCAATGTCATATAGTTTGTAGAAACTTTATAAACATCAAACAATATTTTCACTAACTGTAAAACTATGAATATAATATCAACGATCCAAACCGTTCATCTTCCTGCATCCTCTAATAGATCATGTTTACAAAAAACAAAATCTGAAAAAACAAAATTTGATGAGAACAATGAAGCGTAAATGTAAACAACAATTAACGGTTAAATTTTGATCTATGATTTTGTTTGGACCCAAATTTATATTATTGGGCCGAGTCTAAGTTTGTTCTCGACCCAATACTCTTCCAGAAATATTATGGGCCGTTCAGTCGCCATAAGCTGTCAAGTGAGGTTGGCCGAGTCCTATTGGGAGGAGGAGTGATTTGGATAAAGGTAAAGAGGTCGAATCCTGATATAACAAGGGGTCTCAAGGTTGAAGGCGCTGAATTAGGAAATGAATATGGTTCATTATTTGAGCCTAGTTCAGAAACCTATTGGAACTAGGATTGGCCGAATCATAATCAGATTGGGATAAGGAGTTTTAGTCTGAGTACGTCTCTGGTTCGGCTAGAAGTACTTCGGTCCTATAAATACAGATGCAATGGTAACGAGAAAACTCTCTCCAACTCAACACACAAATCTGCCCTGCGCAAACCCTCGCTCTACACGAAACCTCTCAACAACCTTGAGATTTTTATTTTCCTTTTCGCCAACACATCTTCAGTTTGGATAAACAGCACTGTGAAGGCAACCGGTGGTATCTTCAGTTTGGATAAACAGCACTATCGCCGTAGAATCAGCCGACCGCGGAGCACCTTCAGTTTGGATAAACAGCACTGCGAAGAGGCCGACTGGTTACCTATCCAAGTCTCGGTCGAGAAGGATTTTCAAATCCTTATTGGCAGAGGTCATCTCATTAGCCTTCTCGGCGAAGTGAGGTGTTACCAGGTTACTACATTCGGCATTAACAGCCAAATTTGATATTGAACTTCGCAAATTAGCAGCCTTGTCTTCAGGCTCTAGAACCCGAAGGCCGAGAATTGTTCCTTCCTCGGTCGCAATCGCAAGACGCAGAAGTCAGCAGCGCGACCAACGCAACATCAACAAATTTTATTCCTCGGCCGAGCTCGGCCGACGAGTTGGCACGCCCCGCACACAACCGAATGACGTAGTTAGCTTATTAGTTACTCGGCCTGCGCGCCACGTAGGCTTGGTAGTTTTTAGGGTCAACATTTTGGCACGCCCAGTGGGACACAGTGCTAAAACTACGAAGTTCACATGATATATCAGGATGAGATTTGGCGCCTATTCAAGGAAAGTGTCGAGCAACAAAAACGCCTTGGCTGGATCGTTGAAGCAAATAAAGAAAGGCAAAAATCTTTCTCTCAAATGATAAAGGTGAAGGTTCATCACAGCTTACAAGATCAATGGTTAAATGAAGATCAAGATCGATATTATGAGTGGCTTGATAAGAAAACACCTTTTGGGTTCAAATCAATTCCATTTGAAGAATGGTTGGTTCAAAAGACTGGGGGGCAATTTTTCGCTCCGGCCACAATTAAAATTCGGCCTCAACAAATTGTCGAGACGGCCGAAGAAGAATCTAGGCCACCTGTTGTCTCGGTCGAGACTGAGAGGGTGGTAGGCCTCGAAGGAAAAGTCCAAGTTTATAAGCCAAAAGTCGACTTGGAAAATGAATTGTCAGATGAGTGCTCCAATGACAAACAGAGCCAGGACATGGTTTTGAACGCCGAAACAACGCCAATCGATATGATTATTGGTGATAAAGCCGATATGGAGAAATCTCATTCGGCTAAGTTGCTCGAGTTAAAAGCCGAAATTGGTGGAATAATTATGCCCGGGGGGCATAATAATTGTTCCACACATTCGGCGGCCGAAAATGAAAAATATTTCGTCAAGCCAAAAATATTTGGAGAAAACACTTTATTCGGCCTAAGATCTCGGTTTGGAATAAAGCATCGTTGGCCTCCTCCTCTTTATTAGTTCGGCCACTTTCGTTTTTCTTTTGTTAAAAAAAAAAAAAAAAAAAAAGGAATAAATTATTTTCTCAACCATTCGGCTTTATGGGCCAATACTTGAGAAAATAAGGGGGAAAAAAGATGGTGTGCTCGGCAAAATTTTGTCTGAACTATGGCATGCTCGGTTTAAACGGTTGTTCCTTAGCCGAGCTGAGACAATTTTGGCCGAATAAAGAGTGGCCGAATATGATAGGTTTGGACGAAGGAAAAAAGGGGAATATATTAGTTCGACCATAAAGTATATTGGTGCAGTGTGCAATTTGTATATGCCAACTGCATGGCCGGCAGATCCCGATTTTTTTTATCGACCTCGACCTCTGTTCTTCTCTATCTATATCACACAGGCCGAGCTCGACGGATTGGTGCTCGGCACAGGTTCATTTTATACATGTGTATGCTCGGCACAGAACCCAATCATCTAGTATGGCTGATTTTCTTCCTCAGCAAGGTTGTATTCAGAACAACTTTCTACCAAGTGAATTTATATTATTGGGCCGAGTACTTATTTTTCTTCGACCATATATTTCTTCGACTGCATTAATTTCCTTAACCATTCGGCTTACGGGCCGAAGTTCAAGGAAATTGGGGGGCAATGTTTGGACCCAAATTTATATTATTGGGCCGAGTCTAAGTTTGTTCTCGACCCAGTACTCTTCCAGAAATATTATGGGCCGTTCAGTCGCCATAGGCCGTCAAGTGAGGTTGGCCGAGTCCTATTGGGAGGAGGAGTGATTTGGATAAAGGTAAAGAGGTCGAATCCTGATATAACAAGGGGTCTCAAGGTTGAAGGCGCTGAATTAGGAAATGAATATGGTTCATTATTTGAGCCTAGTTCAGAAACCTATTGGAATTAGGATTGGCCGAATCATAATCAGATTGGGATAAGGAGTTTTAGTCTGAGTACGTCTCTGGTTCGGCTAGAAGTACTTCGGTCCTATAAATACAGATGCAATGGTAACGAGAAAACTCTCTCCAACTCAACACACAAATCTGCCCTGCGCAAACCCTCGCTCTACGCGAAACCTCTCAACAACCTTGAGATTTTTATTTTCCTTTCCGCCAACACATCTTCAGTTTGGATAAACAGCACTGTGAAGGCAACCGGTGGTATCTTCAGTTTGGATAAACAGCACTATCGCCGTAGAATCAGCCGACCGCGGAGCACCTTCAGTTTGGATAAACAGCACTGCGAAGAGGCCGACTGGTTACCTATCCAAGTCTCGGTCGAGAAGGATTTTCAAATCCTTATTGGCAGAGGTCATCTCATTAGCCTTCTCGGCGAAGTGAGGTGTTACCAGGTTACTACATTCGGCATTGACAGCCGAATTTGATATTGAACTTCGCAAATTAGCAGCCTTGTCTTCAGGCTCTAGAACCCGAAGGCCGAGAATTGTTCCTTCCTCGGCCGCAATCGCAAGACGCAGAAGTCAGCAGCGCGACCAACGCAACATCAACAAATTTTACTCCTCGGCCGAGCTCGGCCGACGAGTTGGCATGCCCTGCACATAACCGAAGGACGTAGTTAGCTTATTAGTTACTCGGCCTGCGCGCCACGTAGGCTTGGTAGTTTTTAGGGTCAACAGATTTATATGATTATAGTGGCGAATTTCGAAGTCAAGCTCTTCATGAAAGTTGTAAAGCTTGTCATTACGAGCATTTATATATTTTTTCTATATTTTTTATACTTCTACATTAATTAAAAAACTATTAAGGATTTTACTTAAACAACAATCGTAAGATAAATGAGAGTAAATCTGTACCGTTGGATTCTATTTTACTCATATTATTAGAACTTTTTTTAACGAAAAAACCCCTTCTCTATTCCGATATTTTACAATTTTACCATTTGATCAATTTAGATAAGCAAAAATATACTTAAAAGAAAAATGTGTTTTTATATTTTGAATGTGACAATATGGTATGTATATACTTATTTAGTATTATGTTTTTCATTTGATTATTTATTGGTTTAAAATATATTTTCCTTAACGGGTAATGGGTCGAGTCATATTACCTGTTAATATTATCGGGTTGATTTCGGGTTGGGTCATTTTACCCATTTATTTTAACGGATGTTACACGACACGACCCAGTAAGATATCGGGTATGATACGAAAACGACACGAACACAGAAAACACGACACGAATGCCAGGTCTAGTACTAAAGTCAACCTACCTGCCCTGTAAAGGGTATTCGCCTTCCAAAAAAACCATATTACGATTCCCTAAATATTTCCTAATTGTGGTTTTATGTTGAATTTGTAGTATATTAACAATTTCACTCATTAATTGATTAGTTGTATTACTTGAGAAATGTAGGGAGGATTTATTAAAATTAATCTTCTGACCGGTGGCTTTAGCAAAGTTGTTCAAGATACCTAAAATGTTCTTGGATCCTTTTGAGGAAGCTTTGGCGAATAACAGCCAATCATCCGTAAAAATTGGGTAAGAGATCTTGTGCCCAAAAGGAGAAGTTAGAAGGCCAACAATGGTTTTTGGGATCGAGGCCAAAGCATTTAATTGTCTAATTAAAGGTTTCATACAAAGAATAAAAATGTAAGGAGATAAAGGATTTACTTTGTCAAATTCCTCTTGTTAGATAAAAAAAATAACCATGAGAATATCCATTAATATTGATTGAGAAAGATGTAGAGGTGATGGCCATATCACGCGTCCTTCCTTTCTTTTCTATTAAATGTAGAGAATATTTCAAAGGCAATCAGGATATTATCCTGTATTATCAGGGGCAAACGCCCTTTGATTTGGAAAAATGCAAAGATTTAGTATAGGCTTCATTCTCTTCACAATGACTTTGGTAATTATTTTGTAGCTCACGTTACAGAAGCGAATTGGCCTATAGTTGCCAACAATTTATGAATTTTCCATTTTGGGGATGAGAGCAATGTTTGTGTGACTGATTAATCTGAGACTGGATTTATTACAATAAACAAAAAATCATTCGCCATATTGAAGACGAAAGTTTAACTGTCTCCCAACAATCCTGCTAGAAGCTGGCATGTAACTCATCCAGACCTGGGGCTTTTAATACTTCAAATATGGAAAGGAACCATCATTGAGATCAAATCTTCTGCATCCAAAATGGGTGTGACCTCTCTGTGGTCCCAATGAGTGTCTGACATGTATTCAATATCTTTAAATTTTCTTAATTTTATTGTCATGAATTTAATATGTGTCAAATATTCATTGGGACCACAAAGAGGCCACACCTATTTTGGGTGCAGAAGATTTGATCTCATCTTTTTATCAACCAAAAATATGGTAATAGCCAAGAAAATATTTTTATAACCGATGAAATATATATGGTCATATTTCTCTTTAACAAGAAAATAGCAGAGTTTGACGAAATTGCCGCAAGATCTTAAATCTACAAGAATTGTAACTATTAGGGGCATTAGATTAGATGCAGATATGTGGATTTGCCTCTATTAATCTTCATTGGGAGCAAAAATAAATATTTGCCTCTATTACTACTTTTAGATGCGTAAAAAATGCCTCTATTAAAATTTAGATATTAGAGGCGGATAAGTAAGCCTCTAATATATATTTTTTTAATTTAATATACATTTCTAAATTCAACATATATTTTCCAAATTTAATATTTTCCATTAGGAGCGGATGTGAATATTTATGCACTTATATTTAATTATTTTGTATATTTCCTTAACGTAATAAATAAAAGAAATCATCAAAACCCTATTTCTCTGATAACCGCACATCAATCTCCCCTATTTTCTCCTCCTTTCACGGCACAAACTTCCCCATCTCCCTTTTCCTTCATATTTCTTGTCCTGCTCTCTTTCTTTCCGAGATATTTTTTTCTCTTGTTTCCTTCTCCATTGCTTCTTAATATTTTTTTTTTCTCTTAATCTGCTATTTTGCTGGTATATTTGACGGGGTGTGAAGAATTTGAAGTGACATTGGTTATAAATCTCTTGGTTGTGTTCTTTATTTATCTTTTCTGTTTTATTTTTGTATACATTAGATGATGAATTTCATCATGAATCCAGATTGGATGAATTAAGTTTGATTTTTCTGTTTGTTTTGCAAGTTTTGTATGTTATTCGTATTGCGATGGGTAGATGTTTATCCTCGTTTCTTTTCATGTGAGTTCTACTCAAACATTGTTTTCATTATATTGCATTAATTTTTTCTGTTTATATGATTTCGTTTTTCTTGTTTATCTATTTCTTGTTTGATTTTTCTGTTTATATGATTTTTGGCAAATCTCTGAATCTATAGCTCATCAATATCCCTGCACACGAGTCGGAACCACCTCTAGTGGTCTATACGACAGGACTGGGTGTAAATAAGTACGCTCAAGTGCTACGATCACGTGAAGACTGTTCGAATAATCCCGGGTCACCTACGAGTCGAACCCACTGAAAGTGGTCTATACAACAGGACTGTGCACCTACCTTGGATCCAAGGTGAGCGTAAGGTGCGGGAGGTGAACATCACGTGAAAGACTGTGCCCTGGCCACGGGCGGGAGCACTAACACCGGGGTGCAGGTTTATGAGCTCTCAATGTATCTCAACATAACATCAACTCATATTAACAATCTACAACTCACCTGGTACTTACCTAGTTGTCCTACGTTCACCTTTGCACTTCAAAGTGTTCACATTAATTACACGCAGGTAAAATACATATGGATACATAATGATGCAATCTAATACTCAACCATGTCATAGCATTTTCAATTATATATATATATATATATATAATAAGGTATAAAAATGCATAAGCTGTAACGCCCTACTCCCGAAATATTTAATTTCGGAAATAATTATCGGTGATAAGCCCAATTAGACACTAACTTAATTAACTATCATTCCTTACGTTTCCTTACATCAATTTTCTTGATTCCTCACACCTTAATTTATGAACAACATTTAACCACCAAATCATAAAGTTAAATCTCACGTTTTCCACCAATATCCCTCACATTGCTCAATTCCCCAAACGAGGCTATTGTCTCAATTATTTAGTCTCATTTATTGTATGGCTGCATCTAACGTCTCGTCAGACTGCCTACGTACCCTAAACAGAGTTCAAGCCATTCGTAGTTCACACCAATTATTTGTAAACAACATGCATAAATCAATTTAAAAACGTTTGTGGAATTGTCAATCATATATATATATATATATATATATATATATATATATAGACACACACACATACATACATAGAAAGGAAAAGATCCACTCACTTGAGGTCCGCGCTGGGATTCCCTAGCACACATATTGAGACATCACGAACCAACATCGCCTAGAACAATTATCAAATCATGTCTCAGGGTTCGTACCGATATAATACATAATTTACATAAAACACATCCCTACGTAATTTAGTCTGGAAGATCTGCATCACGGATTTCCAATCCGTTACTTGCAAAGATTCACATTATGTTCCTAGAACAACGTCCTAATGTTTCATATGATCCAACGGTTGGATCTCCGCCAATTGCCAAAACCAAGTGACAGTAAACAATTTATTTTATGAACTTACAATTCCAATTCGGGGAGATCCGTACGTCGGATTCCCGATCCGTAAGTTCCTATGATCCTCAAATATTACGTACTACAACATATCAAAGTTTGGTGACGATCCAACGGTCGGATCGTCGATTCATATCTTTACCTAACCACGTCTCGTAATGAAATTAGGTTCAGTTGATCAATCTACGTCATTCAATCATCAAAACTGACATTAGGACATCAAATATAGGCTAAAAATAGTATTGACGGCCCACTGACCATGCACCGCCGCAGGTGGCGGTCGGCTGCCCCGGCTAGCCGGAAAATCCAACTATCTCCAAAAATTACCAAAATTTGCAGAAATGAAGATCTCAATGAGAGGAACAACTTTCATACCTGCCACAAAGTCCAAGAGTGGACCAAAGGTGGTCAATTTTTCCCACGAAGCCGGCGGTGCCTAAAACTTCCTGGCGTCGATTCGTCATCTACGGTGGACCAATGGGGTCAAGGTTGATTGGGATTTGCACCTGGGATGATGGGCTAAAAATCCCAAGTGGTGGCATCGGCCATCGCTTTGCCGATTTGTCGGAAAATTGAAAAAGGTGGCCGGAGCACCTTTGGTTTTCATCTACTTTCGTCGCCTCCAAACTGCCACATACCATGGTTGATCAAGGTGGTTATTGGGTGGGTTTTGTAGAGGGGAATGAGAGCTTCAAGATGGTGGTGGTAGCGTCGAAAAACTCCACCGGAGTTGGCCGGAATCGGCCTTGGAAGCTGGGTGGTCGCAAAGGTGTACGGACGGAAACCCACGGGAAAAGCTCCCAGCTTTTCCCTTTTTTTTTTTCTTTTCTTTCTCGTTTCTAATTGGGCTGCTGCCCTTTTCTTCTTTTTCATCTAATTGGTCCTTCTTATCTTTTTTACTAACTCTCAATACTCAATTTCAAACGTACATAACTATACCGTTATAATCCAGACTCGCAAATGGCTTTCGTCTATCCGTTCGCACCATCGAGTACAACGAGGATATGCTAAAAGAATAAGTCTACGTCTCTCTAGACGATAGTCAACGGAAGTCAAAATCTTTGCCTCTAGGGCATCTTCGTAAATTCACGCTTTTAAAATTGATAAAAACGTAAAATTTAGAACGGGTTGTCACATAGCATGGCATCTAAAACAATAAGAGTGGAAATAATCATAATTAGGTGCAAAAATAGTATTAGTGACGCCGCTTTTAGAGGCGATTATGTTATTCGCCACTCCTCCTTTTTAGGGGCGAAAATCTATGATAAATGCCCCTAATAATGTTTAATAGATGCTAATAAAATCGCCTCTAATACTTACAATTCTTGTTGTAGTAAATTGTAGTAATGGTCCCTCAACTTTAATCAAATTGGAGCAATGGTCCCTCAACTAAAAATTCATTACCATTGGTCCCTCAACTCATCAAAATGTGTAGTTATGGTCTTTTTCGTCAACTACGTTAGAATTTTGTCAAAATAAGTTATGTTGGAATGACTATTGCTACAATTGAGGTCCCTCAACTAATCAAAATGGGTAACTATGGTCCTTCCCCTTTGTCGGGAAATTTGGAAAAATAACCAAATTTTGAATCCCATATAGAACTATAGCCACTCTTTTAAATTTATGATAATTATAACCAAAAATTGATATGTAAATACTAATATACCCTTAAAATATAAATTGAGAGATAAGGAGAGAGTTTAAAAACAAATCCAAAAAACCCAAATCAAATATGAGATAATGTCTTACCGAGTTCTTTTTTTGGGTTCCAAAGAAAAAAATAGACCATGTGAACAAAAGGATTTTCTCGATTTGATTTGTGTGTGATAAGAAAAATTTATTTATTGTCGTTCAAAAATGGTCTGGAAAGTTGTTGAATCCAGTCCCAAAGAGCATGGTCTGGGAAGCCATGAACACTCATGGCTAAGACCACTTGGAGAACATGTCAATATATATATTTACTGACCCACACCACACACATTGATTCGTTTACATTTAGCAATTTTTGTTTTTTACAAGTTTGGGGCATCTAGCAAGCATGAAAAAGAAGATCATTACTTATTAGTTGCTTTTTGTCCATTGCAAATTTTGTATCAGTTTTCATTTGGCATTTATCTTCTGCATTATCTGATTTCGATATGTTTTCTATCTCTGAACTTGTAGTAGAAAGGGGATTTAATTGTCCATTTTTTGAGTTTTTATTTTGATACAAAATTATAAAGGTGTATCAAATGGTATATTAGTACTTTTATATCAATTTTGGGTTATAATTATCATAAACCTAAAATGGTGGCTATAATTTTATATGGGGTCCAAAATTTGGTTACTTTTCCAAATATCCCCTTTTTGTCAACTTCGTCAAAATTTTGTCAAAATGAGTTATGTTAGAATGACCATTGCTACAATTGGGTTAAAGTTTGAGGAACCATTTTTGCAGTTGAATTAAAGTTGAGGGACCAATAATAATGGATTTTTAATTGAGGGACCTGCTCCAATTGAGTTAAAGTTAATAGACTATTACTACAATTTACTCTAAATCATATTCATCCAGTATGTGTGTGGAATATATGACAAAAGTGGAACGATTATTCTATGTTTTTAAGTCTATGCGGTATGCACATGGTCTTCTAAGTGTTTTTAATAATCTTTTAGTTTTTAATTCTTTTTTGCAAGATAGAGTGAAAGTACCTGGGGGGAAGGACGGAAGGACATATGAAAAAGAATAGAGGTGGAGTGGGTGAAAAGAAGGATGGAGAAATGAAAGAGAAGGTATGAAACAAAAACTTGTTAAATACAAACAAGGTGGGAAAATTTTAGCAATATCACCTAAAATTTACACCCCTCAGGCCAACTCCAACCCATGGTCTAAAACTTATAATTCCTTTTCTATTCTCCCCCCCAATCCATTCCAACCCAAGTTCTAATTTAGACCTAAAATCTAAAACCTAAAATAGAGCCCGATTTAGGCCAAGATTTAGGCCAATATTAGTGGTGGAGCCCCCACCCACATAGGTATGTCTCCTACTTGTCTACCAATAAAATTGAGCCCAACGACTCTTTTGGTTGATCAACGGCTCACATTCAAATAGGTTGTTGGTTATTCAATGGTCCATATTTAATTTAGTTAATATTTTTGTTTTATATTTATAAATTTATTGAATCCAACGACTGAGATCGAATATGATCAAATCTAACGGTAAAAAAAGAAGATCTAACCGCCTAAATTTAAATTCAACAGTTAAAATAATTATAAAAAATTATTTAACTCAAAATTCACCCAAAAACTCTATAAATACCTATATATTTGTTGAAACATCCACACGAAACTCACTTTTCTCCTACAATACTTCCAATTTTTCTTTCTACCATCTTCCAAAACCATGTGTTTGCTCATGTGTCTTGTGTTTATACATCTCTATCATGTGTTTCATATTCTTCTATAGTGTTTCATGAGTTTCATACGTCGGTTTAGTGATTTTTCAATGTTTATTGGAATTTAAATATTTTTATGTTAAAATGTTCATAAAATTAATTTAGGATAGCCTACTTCTTTTTTGTAAAGGTAAATTTAAAAATAAAAATAAATAAAAATAAAAATAAAAAAAAGCCTAAATTCATTCTTTAATAATCTGAGGCTAAAATTTTAGACTAAAAAGGTTAGAGCATAAAAAATGTTTCTGGGTTAAAACCTAAATTTTCTGAGCTAAAAATTTTAGGTTTTATACCCAAGGTTGGAGATGGTCTGAAAGTAATGTCGCCTGAAACTTTGTTTTGCGACATTTTACCACCTAAACTAAATTTTTGTGTCGTAATACCACCAATCGTCAAGACCATTAGGATATACAATTAAAAAGAGTCGTGTGCTACAAGTTTGCATTAAATTGTAACATGAACTTCCTTTTTGTGCTAGCTAGATCACATGAGACTTTTTAAGTGCCATATTGCATCAAGGTTAAAGTCGTATTCATATTCAATAAACTGTTTCGGGATAATGTTTTCGAAAAATTGGGGCTTTACAATGATATATTTTATGAGTTTTCAAAAATTAGTTTTAATTTCAATTTTCATGGTCACTTTATGGAGTAGTGATGCTTCAAATAAAACTAGGGTTTCATGTGAATTTGAGGAGAGATTTTCAGTGTGTCCGGAATACGGCCCAAAACACTAAGTATAATATTACAACTGATTGGAAACTTGAAAAAATAAATACTAACCAATTCTATTATGACATTTAGGGTACCAAGTGTTAAGTAATATGCATGAAAGAATATCAGAAAGATAGCAGAAGAAGAAGAAGAAAAACAAAGAAGGTTTTAGAGAGAGAAAGAAAGAGAGAGGGAGAGAGAATTTTCTTCTTGTATTTTCTTGAATTATCTGATTCCAAGGATACACTTTCTATATGGATGAATATTCACCTAATCTATTCAAATCTTACTCATTAAGCCACAATCTTATCTTCTTATTCGAATCTTACAATCCTAACTACCTCAATTGTTTAACTAACAACATGTGTCATAATCCACACCATCCATATCCTATATACTCTAACATCCCCCCGCAAGCTCATGGTGGGATGGCCCAAGCATGAGATTGTTGCAATGAGTATTGAACAAAGGTGAACTCAGTCCTTTTATGAGAATGTCAGCAAACTGCTCGGAAGAAGAGACAAACTGAACCAAGAGCTTCTTACTTGCAACTCGTTCTTGCACAAAATGAACATCCACTTTTATACGTTTTGTACGCTGATGTTAAACTAGATTAAATGACAAAGCAATGGCAGATAAATTATCACAAAACAGCATTGGTCGATGAGGAATTTGAACATGCAGAACCTGAAACAATTGTTGCAACCAATCTAATTCAGCTACAGCTGATGACAAAGCTCGATATTCAGCTTCCGTTGATGACCTCGAAACTGTTTGTTGTTTCTTTGAGACCCAAGAGATAGGATTGTTATCGAGAAACACAACCAAACCAGTGGTAGATCGCCTATCATTAGGATCGCCAGCCCAATTAGCATCACTAAAAAATCGAAGTGATAAACTACCTCTGGTATATTGAATTCCATGTGCCATAGTCCCTTTGAGATACCTCAAGATTCGCTTAACAGCCAGAAAATGAGAGGCCATTGGAAACTGCATAAATTGACAAACTTGGTGAACAGAGAAGGCTATGTCAGGCCGTGTGAAAACCAAGTACTGTAAAGCTCCAACGATGCTTCTATGGAGACTTGGGTTGTTAAAAGGTTCCCCATCATCCTTCAATAACCTATTATAAGGTAAGTATGGAGTTGCACATGGCTTAGAATCAGACATGTCAGTTTTTTGCAATAAATCCTTGATATATTTCTCCTGAGATAGAAATAAGCCTTCAGTTGTTCGTGAAATTTGTATCCCAATAAAATAATGCAGAGAACCCAGATCTTTGAGATCAAATTCTTTTGTCAAATCTGTAGTAACCTGTGCAATCATCTCACCATCATTCCCAGTTGCTATAATATCATCCACGTAGAGCAACAAAATCACAATGGAAGCACCAGAACCTTTGACAAAGAGGGATGAATCAGCATATGTATTAATAAACCCCAACTTAGGCAGAAAACTTGTGAACCTGTCATTCCAAGCTCCTGGAGCTTGCTTGAGGCCATAGAGGGACTTACGCAATTTACAAACTTTAAGAGAATGATGAGGATCTTCAAATCTAGGAGGTTGGGTCATATAAACTTCATCTTGAAGAAAAGCATTTTTGACATCTAACTAGTGTAGAGGCCAGTCATGGTGAGTTGCCAACGCCAGAACTAGCCTGACAGTTGTCATTTTAACAACGGGGCTGAAAGTCTCCCTATAATCTAGACCATGTTCCTGATTAAATCCTTTGGCTACAAGTCGAGCTTTGTACCTCACAACTGTACCATCAGAGTTCCTCTTGATTTTAAACACCCACTTGCAACCGACAAGATTTTTATTGTGAGGCAGATCGACCAAACTCCAGGTTCCTTGAGAATGTAAGGTGGCAATCTCTTCATTCATAGCAGAATACCACACTGGTGCTTTTAAGGTTGATTTATAAGTTGCAGGTTCAGTAGTTATAAGATCCACAGCCTCAGAATCACAAACTGATACACATAGAGCTTTATGTTTCACAATACCACTTTTGGAGCAAGTCTGCATAGGATGGAGATTCATATATGGAATCTCAAGAACCACTTGGAGATTCCGAGGAAAAAATTCAGGTACCACAGGGGTTGAAGATGGAGCAGCAATAATGAACTGTGATGAGGTTGTGGGAGCAGGATCAGGCACACTAGGGAACTATAATGGATCTGTGGACTTAATGGACCTTTGAGAGGACTATGTATGCATGAGAGGTGAAAGATTACTTGATGAAGATGACTGTTCAAGTATTTGAGGTGATTGAGATCCAGTGAATGAAGTAGCTCTAGTGGGCGATGAAGATTGCACGCGAGGATGTGAAACTGGTGGAATGAGCACATTTTGAAGGTTTGGAATTGGGAGTGAGGCAGTATCAAGTGATTGAGTGGGATTAATATAAGATCCCACATCGCCCAGGGGAGTGGATCATGTGAGCCTTATATGTATATTCCCATCTCTACCTAGCGCAAGGCCTTTTGGGAGCTCACTGGCTTCGGGTTCCATTGGAACTCCAAAGTTAAGCGAGTAGCGCGCGAGAGCACTCCCATGATGGATGACCCACTAGGAAGTTCTCATGTGAGTTCCCAAAAAAAAAAATTGTGAGGGCGTGGTCGGGGCCCAAAGCGGACAATATCGTGCTACGATGGAGGCGTGCCCAGGAAGTGATCGAGCCTAGGTCGAGATGTGACAATTTGGTATCAGAGTCTAACTCTGGCCGCGTGTGCCGACAAAGACGTCGGGCCCCTAAGAGGGGTGGATTGTGAGATCCCACAGCCCAGGGGAGTGGATCATGTGAGCCTTATATGTATATTCCCATCTCTACCAAGCGCGAGGCCTTTTGGGAGCTCACTGGCTTTGGGTTCCATCGGAACTTCGAAGTTAAGCGAGTAGCACGCGAGAGCACTCCCATGATGGGTGACCCACTGGGAAGTTCTCGTGTGAGTTCACAGAAACAAAACCGTGAGGGCGTGGTCGGGGCCTAAAGCGGACAATATCGTGCTATGGCGGAGTTGTGCCCGGGAGGTGGCTGCGCCTGGGCTGGGATGTGACAATTTGGTATCAGAGCCTAACCCTGGCCGCGTGTGTGCCGAAAAGGACGTCGGGCCCCTAAGGGGGGTGGATTGTGAGATCCCACATCACCCAGGGGAGTGGATCATGTGAGCCTTATATGTATATTCCCATCTCTACCTAGCACGAGGCCTTTTGGGAGCTCACTGGTTTCGGGTTCCATTGGAACTCCGAAGTTAAGCGAGTAGCATGCGAGAGCACTCCCATGATGGGTGACCCACTGGGAAGTTCTCGTGTGAGTTCCCAAAAACAAAACCATGAGGCTGTGGTCGGGGCCCAAAGCGGACAATATCGTGCTACGGTGGAGGCGTGCCCGGGAAGTGGTCGAGCCCGGGCCAGGATGTGACAATTTAAAATCTGAGCTTTAGGATAAACTGGAAATAATGGAAAAGGGAACTCAAGTTCATTGAATAACACATGTCTAGAAACGTAGGTTGTTTTGGTTGCCAAATGATAACATATGTACCCTTTGTAGTGAGAAGCATATCCCAAAAAGAAACATCTAGAGGTTTTAGGTTGTAATTTGGAACTATTATATGGTTTAAGGAGAGGATAGCAAGAACAACCAAATACCCTTAAATGAGAAAGTTCAGGGGCAACATTATATAGCATTTCAAAGGGAGATTTGTTGTGAAGAACAATGGTTGGCATTCGATTGATTAAGTAGGTGGCTGTATGGCAGGCATAAGTCCAGAACAATAGAGGTAGATGAGCAGTTTGCAAAAATGTAAGGGCAGTTTCTACAATGTGTCTATGTTTACGTTCAGCCAACCCGTTTTGTTCAGGGGTATAAGGACATAAAATCTAACGAAAAACACCATTTTCAGTGAGAAATGTTTGGAACTGCTTACAAATAAACTCTCATCCCCCATCACTTTGAAGAATTTTAATTTTGGTTGTAATCGAGTGCAAACATGATGATAGAAAGATATGAAGGTAGGGAAAATATCTGATTTGTTTATTAATGAAAAGATCCAAGTGAATCTAGTACATTCATCTGTGAACAAAACATAGTACTTATACCCATCTAAAGATTGACAAGGTGCGGGACCCCACAAATCATTATGTATCACTTCAAAAGGAACCACAGACCTAGTTTGAACAGATTGAAAAGGTAATCGACTAAATTTACCCTCTAAACAACTTTGACACATTGTAGAAGATGTATCATGTACAGGGACTATGCTAGACTTCTTAAGCATTGTAGAAGAAACTAAGTTGGAAGGATGACCTAGGCGATTGTGCCAAATGGTTGAATTGACGAGTTTTCCCAAGCAAGCCATGATTTTTGATGTTGATGCAAAAGAGTGTGGTATAAGGGATGGTATAGGATAAAGTCCATTATTGCATACTCCCTAGAACAAGATTCTCCCTGTGGCCTTGTCCTGGATCCAAAAAGAAAAGGCATCGCATATCAACCAACAATTGTTGTCTATACATAATCGATGCACAGATAAAAGATTATGAGACAATCTAGGCACATAAAGAACTGAATTTAGTTTTAAAGGATGATGTGAAGTTCGCCAAAGAGAGGTGCCTATGTGAGACACTTGCAAACATTCCCCATTTGCAGTCTGGACAGTTTCAGTAACAGGATATGGTGTTGCCAAGCTCAAATTCCTCATATCAGTAGTCATGTGGTTTGTGGCCCTTGAATCAGTGAGCCAAACTTCAGGTGAATATTGTGTGGTGGAAGACAAAGGTACATAATTGACCATTGCTGATGACAACATAGGATTTGATGGTACAGATTTTGAGTAAGTGGTATTCATGGCTGTTATGGGTGGAACTTAATTGGGAGATTTATTCCTGAAGAAACAAGTTCTAGCAGTATGATTTGTTTTGTCACAGATTTGACAAGGCTCAACAGGTTTAGCATCTCTATAGTTACAAGTTGCAGCAGAATGGCCTTGTTTAGAGCAAATCTGACAAATAATACTTGAAGAAGATGAACCACTATGGAAAGACGAGGGAGTCCTAAGAATACCATGAGCATAGTCATGTACCACAGGCTTGAAATTATAGTATCGTTGTCCTTGATTATTGGTAAATTTCCCTTTACCTTTATACTTTGATCGACTGCCACCATTGAAAAATTGGGATTGACTAGAATTGCCATGAAAATCAGAATTACCACCACCATTGTTAAACGATTGACTATTATGCTGAAACCCATTTGTAGAAGAATTCCCAACAGAATAACTATGTGATTCTTGACCATTGGTTTTGGCCACCATAGCAGACATAAAGGGCATAGAAGAATTGTTCTCAACAATAGCTTCCTCAGCAAGTAACTGAGAATGAAATTCCTTGAGAGATATGACATTTTCCCGTCCACGAACAACACAGCAAAAAGTGTTGTATTCTGCAAGAAGACCATTGAGAGCCAAGATCACAATATCTTCATCAGCAAAGACAACCCCAACAGCTGCAAGATAATCCCGTGCGGCTTTAATTCATTGCAGATAGAGAGAGACAGAATTAGAACCCTTTTTGATGTTTTGAAGATCAACCTTCATCTGGAAAATGGATGTACAACTAACAGTAGAGAACTGTTCTTGAAGTCGAATCCAAAGATCTCGTGAACTAGTGCTGCCTATGACACAAGAAATAGCAGAAGAGGACAATGTTGCAGTAAGAAGTTGCATGAGAGCCCTATCATGCATCTTCCAAATCTTTTACTCATCAGTTTCAGTTATGGAAGATGTAGAGATGAGTGCCGAATCAGGAGACCCAAATGAAGAAAATTAAGGAGGACACAAAGTGGTGCCATCAATAAACCCCATGATTCCATAGCCCTCGTGAATCAATTGCATCTGAAACTGCCATTGAAGATCGTTGGAATCATCCAACTTTACAGTAACCGAATTAGATACGGATGAAATCAAGTTGGTGATCGGTGATTGCAAGATTTGCAATTGATTTGCGGTAACCATCGTGAGAAAATCTGAGTGAGACAAAAACACAAACACCTGATGTGCAAGAAAGCACCAAGAACAAATCACAGAAATTGAGGCAAGAATGAGGCCCAAAATTCCTAGAGAGAGAATAAGAAGCAATATGTAGAAATTGTAGAGGAAGCAAACCAAGGATCAAGAAAGCTCCAATGGCTTTCAAGACGATGATACCATGTTAAGTAATATGCAGGAAAGAATATTAGAAAGATAGCAGAAGAAGAAGAAGAAGAAAAACAGAGAAGGTTTTAGAGAGAGAAAGAACGAAAGAGAGAGAATTTTCTTCTTGTATTTTCTTGAATTATCTGATTACAAGGATACACTTTCTATATGGATGAATATTCACCTATTCTATTCAAATCTTACTCATTAAGCCACAATCTTATCTTCTTATCCGAATCTTACAATCCTAACTACCTCAATTGTTTAACTAACAACATGTGTCATAATCCACACCATCCATATCCTATATATTCTAACACCAAGCTGTGTTTCCAACACACTAAAAACTTTCTCAAATTTGACGATTCTTTGATTTATTGTATGATTAATGAGTTTAAGTTATGTGAACAAAAGAATTTAGCTCTAGCTACGGAACACAATCATGATTTAATCTTTTAATTCTAGGTTCTTTGAAGAGAAATCATAAACTTGCTCCCAAATTCAACCATACCATCATTTTGTATTGGCCTTAAAGATTTTCGAGGTGAAATTAAATCTTGTAGGCTGAAATTTTTGTATATAATCTCCGATTCTATTGTATATCATGCAATTAATTCAAGAATAAAAAGATTTGGATCTGAAAAAAAAAACCAAAAATTCTTAATCATGAAATTTATAATAGTTTTTTTTTATCACACCATGCCTCATTCCTCTCATTTCTCCTACTTATTTCTTCATTATGTCTAATAAAATTTTAACACAGTTCTAGTTAATAATACTCTATATATACCGTAAAACCTCTATATAGTCATAATACTAGGATCAAAGGTAAATTACATTTTATTTCCTCAGATTTGGGTGCAATTGCAACTTCTTACAATATCTTTAAAACATTTCAATTCCATATAAAAGCTTGTATTTTAATTGCAACTTCATAAATCCGTTAATCAAACCTTCAATTTGACCGTTAAGTATTGACGTAACAAGCCTGGAGCCCACACTTTTTTTTACACGAATGTCATAAATATGCCACATATGAAAAAAAAAATGAAAATAGAATTGTTTTCGATTTTAATTTGAAAGCTATTTAAATTTTTTTTTTTAAAAAGAAGTAAATTTTATGCAGTTTTATTTACAACACAGCGACCCACCCCATCTACAACATCCCTTCTCCTTTTGTCGGAGATCTCACCCCGGAAACGACATTTCAATGGAGAAGAGGTTTAGGATTTCATTGCAGAAGTATTTGTTGGAGAAGGCTTTACCGGATACGGCGGCGTCGAAGAGAGCTGACCTAGATAGATAGATTCAAACCTGCCATTCTCGATTTTGCATTTTGGGTCGATTGGTTTGTTGAGGATCCGAGCTTTTCGCTTGTGAAAACTAGGTCAAGGATTCTACGCGAAAGGGGTGGGTCGACGATTCAACGGAAAGAGGTGAAAGTGGTTGCTCAAAGTTTGAGCGGGTGGTGGTGATGAAGAAAGAAGGAGGAGATGGAAGTGGTTGCTTGGGTGGGAGGGGAAGAAGAACATGAAAGTCTTTTCAAATTAATAAAATAATTTTTTCAACGTAATAATTAAAAAAAAAATTTCTTAATTTGTTTTTTCCACATAGCACAAAGGTGGCAGCCACTTCATCACTTAACTGTTAATTTAACAGATTTTTTAACAGATGTTTAAAATTGTAATTAAATACAAGTTTTGGTATAAATATTAATGTTTTAAAGATGATGTATGAATTTGCAATTGCGCCCAAATTTGAAGGTTCAAAATGTTATCCATTTTATTACCATAAGGAGGTTATTACTTGATAGATGAGTAGTTATATTTTGGGTCATTTTGGTTCCGGTCCTTAATCAACCTAATTATTTGACTAAAACCTTGTTTGTTAAAATATTTTGATCAAGGTCCTTAACATCATTTAAGAAATTTAACTCATGCATTTAATGTCCCACAAATTATGAAATTTAAACAAATTCAAATAATATTTTTAAAATATAATAAATACTTAAAAATAAATATTAGAGTAATATTGTTCTTCAAAAAATTATAGCAAGAAAATAATGTACCCATATAATTATTAACATACTTTAAAAAATAACTATGGACATATTTTAAAACATAAAATAAATACATATAATTAGCATGGGTACATTTAGCAAAATTAAAAATGGGTACAAATAAATCAACAAATATGGGTACAAATACAAATAAAACTTTAAAAAATATGGGCATGAAAAGAAATTAATATATGGGTACAAATTAAAACTGAAATGAAAATTGGTACAAATTAAAAAAGGGTTGCAAATTAAAATGGGGTACAAACTAAAAATAAAAATATATGATGAAAAATTTAGCCATAAATATAAATATACTAATTGTAACATTTTTAACACTAAATGAATATATTTAGAAATAAAAAATATTTTATTATTGAAATAATTAATGATGTTATTGATACCCAATGACCTTAATCAAAAATTGAAAAGGAGTAAGGTTTTAAACAATGAATTAGCAAAATGAGGGATGGGAACCTAATTTCTCCTAAAAATATTATTAATAGCAAATTCCTAAAAATATTATCCATAATGAAAGTTGTATAGATACAAAGAACAACATTAATAGCAAATTCCAAGATGTAAACATGAGAAAAAGAGTGACATATGTAAACATGAGAAAAAGAGTGACATCTAATCTCTAAAAGCATATTGAAAGTTTCATGCCAAGAAGTTGTATACATGCTTGAAAAGTTTGAAACATTTTGGCATCAACAAGAAAGTGCCTATGTGGAAGATCTATTATGTACCCTCAAGCTCAAATACGTGACCTCATCTCTAAAAAATAATATTGTCCTAAATAAATTGAGAGAAATATTTTAGTTCATCTTAAACTTTTATTTGTGACATTGCATAGTTTTGGATTTGTTAACAATTATTACTATGTAGAAGCAAATTTCTTTAATAGGGACTTAGAAAAAATATAACTTATTATACTATAGAGTTTGTTTCTATACATAACGGGGCCCAGATTGGGACCTAAATGTTTTATTATTATAATGAGGTTATTCCCTTATAGAATATTACTATAAGAGATTTTACTCTACTTGTAACAGCCCGTCCCGGAGTTTTCGTACGACGGACATGAAATGACAAAAATGCCCCTAGGCATAAATTAAGGTATGTGTGTGTATCTACTTTGGGAGATTGATCGGTGGTGTTTGGGCCACACACACACTCACACACATTCACAATCATTCTCTATCTTCTCTCACTCCCGTGCATTCTTTCTCTCTCAGATTCACTCTCTTTCTTCTCTCTCTTGTACGGACAACCTTCATTCACCATCATCCACTCACAGATCAAGCTTATGGTCAGTGTCTTTGGATTCCTTGCGAACTGAGGAGTCGAACCATACCATTTTCAGGTAAGCAAACCTTCGAAAACCCCGAGAACCGTAACCCCCGATTTGAGGTACTATTCATGCTCACGTAGAATGTTGATTTTTAGGAAAATCTAAGCTCATAGGGAGCTTGAGGAGGTCCTAAGGAAGCTCGGAGTGCTTCGTTGGAAGGAATTGGACGTTGGGATCATGAGTTTCGAAGTTGGCCGGTTTTCTTGGAATTTTTCCAGCGAGATCCCATGATTTTTGGAGCTTCAAAGAGGTATAAATGTGTTCTCCTTGTTGTGGGCTTCATTTTGATATAAATTTCATGAATTTTGGTTGAGAAATGAAGAAGATATGAAGATTTGAAAATAATTCAAAGTTCAGACGGCGGCGGACGGCGGCGACCGGCGAAGTCCATCGGAGAAGAAGGGAGAATATTCCGTCAGAGTTGACGGAATATTCCTAACAGCGTTAGGTAACACCGTTAGTTTTAACGAAATATTCCGAGGAATATTCCTAACGTCGTTTACTATTTCCGTCAGGGTTCCCTGCGCGTGGCGGCGCGTGTGGCAGTGCACTTGCCAGCGCGTGTGGCCGTGCTCTTGCCGGCACGTGGGTGATCGGAAAATTATTTTAAAAATATGGGGATGTTTCTAAGGATGAGTAGGTCTCAGTGGTATATTCATATACCCAATTTGAGCAATATATGAGAAGTTATTAGCTTGTGTTGTTTATGTGCGTAATTAACGTTATTGCAATTATTTCTCATATAGGCAAGGCCTATCCGGAGGACGAGCGTAGCCAGGCTAGGCACGGGGGTTACGACCCGTCTACATACCAATGAGTGGGCTTTTGTTTTCGCTATATATATATATATATATATATATACACACACACACACTTGACGTTTTTCCCAGAAAACGTACTTTAAAGGAAATGTGATTTAAATGCCATGTCATACATGCATCATATGTTAGTATATACATTATCATGATATGTATATTGTTGCATGGTGCTGCGGAGGCCCAGGTAAGCTCTAGGTAAGTATGTTATGCTATGAATGGTTATGAGATGGATGATGATATTGAGATGTATATTGAGCTCATCAACCTGCACCCCGGTGTTAGTGCTCCCGCCCAGGGCCAGGGCATAGTTCTTCACGTGATGTTCACCTCCCGCACCACACGCTCACCTTGGATCCAAGTTAGGTGCATAGTCCTGTCGTACAGACCATTATGGGTGGTTCCGACTCGTAGGTGACCCGCGATTTATCGCACTGCCTTCATGTGATCGTAGCACTAGAGCGTATTTATTTACACCCAATCTTGTCGTACAAACCACTACAGGTGGTTCCGACTCGTGTGCAGATATATTGCTGTACAGGTCACTTTAGGTGACTCCGGCTAGATGGAGCAATGAGCTATATGAATTAACCGTACAAGCCACTACAGGGGCTCCGGTTAATATGTTATTTCATTGAGATTATTTTACCTGGCTTACATTTGTTATATTGTGATATTGGGCATGGCATATGCATGGCATACACATGTGGTTTCGGATATTTGTATTGAGCATGGTTTTGAGATATATACGTATGTATACTATTTTCTGGGAAATTATACAGGTTTTCCAGCAAGGGGTTAGAGCTTTTGAGCTATGAAATGATTTTAGAAAACCTTGTTTCTGACCCACTCAACCTTTTGTTTTGCGCCCCTCCAAGTATTAGGTGAAAGTTTGGTTGGTGGCTTACGAGGATACAGCGGAGGTTCTGACAGACCATCATTCATGTAGGAACACCTTTGGGTGTTGTTTAATTAGTACTTTTGCTTGACTACTCTTAGGCTAGTTAAGCTCTGGTTGTGTATTTTACACTTATTCTCGCACTAGCACGCTATCTTAGTTAGAATTGCTAGTTACGTGGTTTTAATTTGTTCGTATTTCCCTTCTTAATCTTGCTTCCGCAATGTGCTTATGGTTACATCACGTTCACGTGACGGCCAGCACGCCTTGATTTAGATCGGGGTGTGTCACTACTAATAGCTCACACATGCTCAAAAGATTACTAGTGAACATATGTCATATGGTAAAGTTCACATACTTCAACATGTCACGCGTCCAACCTAAATTAATTACTTTATGTTGGATAAAGAAGTAATTACACTCTGATAAGTCATGAGAATGCATCACCGAAATATATACATGTTATGAAATGATTGGGAAAAGACAAAGGAGGCGCTCACCTAAGCAAACACTAATTGCATCACTTTGCATGCTTGATGCTTCCTTCCACCTTGATTTGTACTCTTTGTATGACTCATGAGCAACGGTAGGGTCGCATTCATTTGATGCGCCGCGTAGAGGACTCGTATAGCATGAGTACATCGCCATATGAAATTTTGTATCAATAATACAAGATGTATGTTAGTTTTTTGTGTATGTTATTAGCATAGGATACCACCGTAGAGGTGAACTCATATCATAGAAGTTGTTCTGGAAGCTTGAATGTTAAATAAATGCCACGGGTGTAAATCCGTAGTACGTATTACCTGCAAGTGATTCCGTGCTTATAAACCCACGGAATGAAGCTGTCTTAGTCAACTTCTGTTCTGTAACCTGGCAACATCTCCATCGTTCTTTCCCTTTTAACCCTAAGATCAGGCCGATTCACTCAGAAGCTTTTGCAAGCCACTTCATCAGGTGTTCCCGTACAATGTGTTCCGAGCAAGTACTACATCAAAAGTCTTTGTGTTTTGTTGTGTGTGATACAGCCCACAGCCTACAAACAAAGCTGGAACACACCCTCTCAGCCGAGTCAGAAATTCTGTGAATGATAGTAAAACTATGTGACATGTTAATGATAAAACTTTTCCTGCACTGGTTTGCACAAAATTGGTGTCACGGGTGAAATTTTTTTTTCTATGTTAAATTAACCCTAAACCTAATATATATATATATAGATATATATATATATATATATATGTATGCATGACTGGTTGTATACCGATTATAATTTTAATAAATTTTGTAACGATATATTGATATGTCAAGTGGTATAATCATCACAGATAATAATTTCGCTTTCTAATCGAGAGAGGCGCCCTCCATAACTACTAGTTATTGTCCGTACAACTTGAGTGCTTGAATTTCCATGTGTGAGGTATGATTTCACTAACAAGAACTCAAGTTGGGATCCAAGTACGAAAGCACCCACTGGCCATTTGTTTACACTAAATGGTTTCCCCATTAGTTCATTTCGTGGCAATATGTCATGGTTCAATTCAATAGTACTCATGCATTTCACAAAACATGCCATCCACGCCTTTTATCATTACGTAATAATTCTGTTTCAACATATACTTGGTTGTCATAGTATTAGACACCAACCCAATAATATTATTATTAAGGGAAATATTTTCCTTTTTTTTACTTTAGATTTCGTACCTTTCGTCTCACGTTCGTCATATTCTAGCCATCTAGGTCATTAAAACAGTAAAAGAAGAAAAATGAAATAGTCTTTATGTTGAATATTTGTGGTAAAGAACTTTTTGAGCAAAAATTATTTTATATAATTTTTTTCTTTTTCTTTTTGACCAAATGATATTATCTACACTAAGAGACAGAAGAATGATCTAAACCTCATAATGAACTAGCTATTTTATATAATATTTAAATCATGAAAACCATGCGAATATTCGGAAACTGGAGGCATGAGGGTTCGAGCCTCTTCACTCCAGGTTGAGAGTGTTTGCTTCAAGCCTACTTGACAACAGATTTTGTGTTATGCTGGCTTCAACATCATAAAATGGAAACGAAAACATTGATGAAAGAATGAAGGGAGAGGCTTCAGCTTCATCTTGCACGTAATGCTATGCTGGAAATACCACATTTTTTCACGTTTAAATACATGTGAGTTTGTTTATGTCTGCTTTATTGTACTTGTTATCTTAAAATAATCCATAAAATTTGTTGAAATACCTTCAAACTTTTCTCAAACATATTCCATTAATGAAAGTTGCCTAAGAAACTGGACCAACTCCCACGTCGGCAAGCTGCCGAAGTATAATCTCAAACAAGCTTACATTACATACATGACATATATTTACAACTTAAACTTATCATCCATTTGAAGCCATTCAAAGGGCTCTTATATGATTATAAAAGAACGATGAAATATGGATATATAATATTATATATGTTAATTAACATACTATAGGAGTACCTTTTTTTTTTATAAAAGGAATTGGATTGCATATTTCGATTACCATTCATGATGTTTCAAGATGATTTGATCTCTTAAAAAACTTGATTAATTTAGTTACTGACATTTCGTATCCTCCACTGAGTTTATGCCAAGTTACATTCACACTTAACTCCCAATAAAACAGTGAGTTCTCTTGGCCATGTCTTTAAAGTGGTGGCCACTCTTATAAGCACCCATGCTACGAACACCACCACATTATAAACCTCTTGCATACCTCATCATGCAACACCACTATACTCTATATTTGTTTGAGGGGTCATTGAGTCCCCCACTTTCCACAAATAAGTCAAAAATAAGAGAAAAAAAATGATCACATATAATTCATATGAAAACTTATACTGAATCACATTGTGAATGCTGACAATGGTACTCAATTTGTAGATCCAAATTTTTCTCAACTAAATTTTTGAAGTTAACGAACACATGAACAAACTAATTACAGTTCTAGTAACATATATAAGCACTTATTTCCATATTTTTTTGTTAAAAATAACAAAATATGTGTATATATATATCTAAATAACAATCATATATAATGAACTTTCAACTTTAGATTGATTTTGAGGTACAAAATATTGACTTCATCTAAAATAAATTGTAAGAAAATGTGGAAACCATTGGAATTACTAGATATATTTCATTAACTAACCCTCATTTAAGATGGATTGAACCGCGGTACTCTTAAATCCTCCCATCCCATGGATTGGGAGTTCAGAGATTGAATAACCTACGTAGGCAACTTTTTTTAGTTGGGGGATCCAAATTTCTACTTATTGGATGAATAGGCCCCCAATAAAAAAATAACCCTTCATTCGTATAGGAATCCACATAAGAGTCTACAATGACTTTAATTTCTTGAAATAGGGTTGTTTATTGCTAATGGATAAGATAATCCAAAGATTAGTGCTTGAACATGTAGAGAGTAGAAACAATTAGGCTTATCTTAATTATTTTTGCCTTTTGGGTTCTCTATAAAAAGGCCTTTTCTCGTTTTAGTGTTGACATGCAAGCATAGAAGAGAAGTACAAGTAAATCGTACAACAAGCTTAGAAAAAGAGTGTGTGTTTGACATAGAGAAATTAAGATGGGAGACCAAATTGCAAATGGAAAATTGAGTCTCTTTCTTTACAAGATAAAGCCTTACGTGGCTATGGTTTCTTTGCAATTTGGATATGCAGGAATGTATATTATCAGCATGGTTGGTTTGAAGCGTGGCATCAATCACTTTGTTCTTTCTGTGTACAGGCATTTGATTGCCTTTGCTGTTATTGCACCATTCGCACTTGTCCTTGAAAGGTCTCTCTATCTCACATATATGCATGCATGCATGCATGCATATATATATATATATATATATATATGTGTGTGTGTGTGTGTGTGTGTGTGTGTGTGAGAGAATTTTTTTACCTAATTAAATTAATTATATATGTTGTTACTACTTTAACTTATTGTTTAATTCCAACTCTTTTTACAGGAAAATAAGGCCAAAACTGACTCTGGGGATTTTCCTAAGAATAATGGTGCTTGGTTTTCTCGAGTAAGAATATGTCCATCTAATTTGTTATATATACGCAATACCCCGGAAACACAATGAATTTTGATTTTGCATGGCTAGATTTTAAGTTATTAGCTTTTGCATTTTGAAAGCTAATTACGATTTTCATGTAATGGTCACTTCCTGCAGGCCTGTTTTTGCTCAGAACTTGTACTTTGTGGGAATGACATACACCTCAGCAACATTTGCATCTGCCACTGCTAATATCCTCCCTGCCATTACCTTCATTTTTGCACTTATTTTCAGGTAAAATTTCATAGTCGATCATTACATAATTCTTATCCCAATCGTCTAGGACATCATGCAGTAGCAATGTTAATTACATATACAACGTACATGTGTTGGAGCGTTTGTCACAAGAAGAAATACAACTAGTTATTTATTCAATTATTAATATGCACTAACTTGGTCATTATCCTAATGTTTAGGTTAGAAAAAATCAATTTCAAGAAGCTGCCTAGTGTAGCAAAGGTGATCGGGACTGCAATCACAGTCGCAGGAGCGATGGTGATGACGTGGTACAAAGGGCCCATCATTGAACTTATACGTGGACAATCACAAAGCCACCACACCAGCACCGCATCCGGTGAACAACATTGGGTCACCGGCACCATGATGCTCCTAGCCCGTTCTTGTGGTTGGTCCGGTTTCTTCATTGTACAAGTGAGTATACAGCAAGTCCAAATCCTTTGCTGATATTATACTTCAGTCATTTCATGGATAAACCCTAAATCGTAAAATATAAGCAGATATATATTTATAGTACCCCATTATTGAGTTGGTCTAGCTGCAAGACTGAAATGTTTATTAAATGTGAGCTAATTTGAACATTATTATTGTATGTTTGGTGCAGTCTTTCACACTAAAGCTATACCCAGCCGAGCTCTCTCTCACTGCTTTGATATGCTTAATGGGTGCATTGGAAGGTGCCGTTGCCACGTTCGTAGTGGAACACAGCATGAGTGTTTGGATTATCGGATGGGACTCCAGGCTTCTAGCAGCTGCTTACTCTGTGAGTACCATATATCATCATATAATTTAACTATTACAAGCTAATTACCAACTTTAATTCCTTGTTGGGATTGTTGCAAAGTTGCATGACAAAATGAATCTTATTGTGAATAGGGGATAGTTTGCTCCGGGATTGCATATTATGTGCAAGGTGTTGTGATGAAGGAACAAGGTCCAGTTTTCGTGACAGCTTTCAGCCCACTGGCCATGATCATTACCGCCGCTCTGGCCGCCATCATTTTAGCTGAGCAAGTGCGCCTCGGAAGGTATGATTATGCATGCTAGCTACAAATTAATATTAACATTATATTTTAACCAATAATTGTCGTTGCGTACTCAGGATCTCTTCCAACAAAATGAACCCCAAACCCTAATGGTGCATGTTCTTTTCTTTTGTTACATTGCAGCATACTTGGAACTATTCTCATAGTCATCGGCCTCTATGCTGTTGTTTGGGGTAAAAGCAAAGATCCTACGGCCTCTGCCTTATTGATCAAAGACGGGAAAGCTGTTGCTCATGAATTGCCAATCACGGACGACAGTAATAGGTCATCAATCACTGTGGGTAACAACACCAAGGATAGTACTACTATTGGAGCTGCTGGGGACTTCAAGGTTCCAATCAAAGCACAAGAATCATGAAAACTACTATATATGCCCAAGATTAATACCACAGAGGCTTAATTACAATTTTCAAGATCTTATTAAGTGAGAATATTTGTATTTTGTTTTTGTTTTTTTCCTTTTTTCTTTTAGGAAATTTATGTAAGGGATAAAACTCGAATTTAAACACCTTACAACAAATTAAAGGTGAATTTAGTATCAAATCATGCATCCTCATGGAAACAAGTGAGACTTCATCTGAAAATGTGTACTTTTTGACTGTACCTTTGAGAATGAGGGAAATATATGTACATCCTAATATGTTTGCGTACATCGCTCTATTTTCCAATTTTCTCTCTCTCTCTCTCTCTCTCTCTCTCTCTCTCTCTCTCTCTCTCTCTCTCTCTCTCTCTCTCTCTCTCTCTCTCTCTCTCTCTCTATCTCTCTCTTCAGATTGTTCATTTGTCTTTCATTTTATCGGGGAATATTGTTTTTCCTTACGAGACCTAAAAGGTCAACCTAGCTAGGTTTGGAATTGCAACAACACGTCGTTAAGAAAATTCTTAAGAAGCAACATAGAAAATTTTCAAGATTAATTGGAATTTCAACCTAATGCGAATTCCTAATTAAAGTAAGGTAGTCACTTTTGCCTAACACACTACAAAAAAAATGTGTTATATAGCCTAACGAGAAAAGCGGACATATAACTCAAGACGGAAAAAATTACATAATTTATATGTTCATGGTTTGACATAAAGGTTTCACATGCTTACAAAGAAGCTAATTTTCCTACCGACTCTCTACTTAAACAGGGTCATTTTCCACTACTTGTTGGTCTCAAACCTACCTTCATTAATCATGAAGTTTTTTGCTAACTTTAAGATTGCGATTTTTTTATTTTATTTTTATTATTTAACTTTAACGTCGAATTATGCAAAAGACTTATAATCACTACTACAATAAACACTTTGCACGACAAGAGAGTATTTGTCGCGCAAAGCATTTCTTCATCGCACAACACCTATGGCGATGCAAAAATCGTCGTGCAGAATTTGTCGTGCAAAGGTCTTGAATAAAGATCCTGCGCGACGAAGAGACCAGATTCATCATGCAGAAAAAAGATTGCACGATGTTTTACTACTCGTCGCAAGAAATGTCTGCGGACGAAGGCTTTTGTCGCACGATATAAGAGGGTACAAGTGGGCCTTGTGACGAGAAATTTCTAAGGACGTCTTTTTTTCATCTCTAAACTATTTGTGCGACGGATGAAGAGGAATTTTGAATTAATTTAATAACATACATATTGTCGCCTTAATGTTTGCACCATGAAACAATTATGACCCACGTAATTTTGCACGACGACTTAGCTTCGTCACACAATTGTAATTTTTAATTAAAAAATAAATAAAAAATTTAATTAATAGAATTTAATTATAAAATATATTTAATACAATTGGCAAAAAAAAAAAAAATTAATGAATAGAAAAATAATTTATTTATAATATAAATAAAAATGTACGTACAACTACAAAGTTTAAAAAGAAAGCGGGAAAAAAAAACTATGAAAAAAATGTGGCGTAATCTATGGGCAAGTCGTTCGTAAGTGCTTGGTAATCTTGCTGCTGGAAGGGGTTGGGGTTGGGGACAGGGTCGGAGGTCGACGAGTCTGATTGCTGGGTATGCTTGGGGTGGAAGGGCTCTGACATCGGTGGTGCAGAAAAATCGAGGAGACGGATCCCGAAGGAATTAAGGGCATGTACAATCAATGACATCTAAGTCTTGTACAATGTGAGCTCCCTCCTCAGGCCAGCGACTTCCTGCATCAAAGTCGTAACCTCGTCCTTTGACTGCGAAGATGAAGAGGCTCCACTCTCTCGCCGCCTGGCATTCCCCATCCCCCGGCAATATGTCCCTAGCCTCCGACTGAAAATCTAGTCCAAGGTCTTTGTAAGGATGTGAAACCCCGCATCCTCAAAGGGATCCACATACTCGATCGGCATGTCCAGAGGAAGCTGGGAGGCGGACTCCTGAATGACCGACTAACACTTCTCCACCATAGTCACTTGTGAAATAAAACATGGAATATTAATAACAAACAATTTGAATTAATTAGTATAATACTTTAATGCATAAGACATTAATTACATGAAGGGACTCGGTCAACTCATCCTGGGCCGAACATCAACGTCAGCAAAGACGTCGATCTCCGAGAATTTCGAACCCCCTGGAATAGAAAAAGATAAGGAAAATGCTAGTATGGAAACAAACAAAAAAAAAAAATTATTAGCGACATCTTAAATTTGGAAGTGAAAGCTTTAATATATACCTTCCGCCACGCCTCCATTCTCTATGAGAAAGGCCTCGAACCCGAATGGTGGAGAAAAGTCTTATTCTCCCGATTGATCTTGTTCGCCTTCGCCTTCTTTTGTTATACACAAAATAAACGTATTAGTTGTAATATTTAAAGAGAATATAAATAAATAAAAAGTAATAAACATTAGTAAAATTTTAAAAAAGTAAAATGAAAGAAGTCCAATATTTAAAGATGGACCACA
This sequence comes from Heteromeles arbutifolia, assembly GCA_024362995.1. Taxonomy (NCBI): domain Eukaryota; kingdom Viridiplantae; phylum Streptophyta; class Magnoliopsida; order Rosales; family Rosaceae; genus Heteromeles; species Heteromeles arbutifolia. The sequence continues at coordinate 38,594,981 of JANCRC010000001.1, read as the reverse complement.
TAGGCCGGCTCCTGAAAATGACCGCAAAGCCAAACCCAACTATCTTCTCGGTCCTCGAACTCTTTCGGGCAACCTTCCTCGAGAGTGACCTGCGGATCATCAAACATCTCGAAATACTAGTATGGATCATCAAACAGCTGATTGAGGTACGCCAACATGTGCTCGTTGATGTTATCGAAATTGTAGTTTGTCTGCAATGTAACAAATATTACGAAAGTATTAGTAATTAAATACATTAATAAATATAAATATATAAATTTTATATGAAAACCATTAAAAAGGCGAGGATACTTACCAACAAATAATTACGCACCATGTTCTTCACCTGGTCCGGCATCACCTTCCAAGACTTCCAAGACTTCCACCGCATAGGGCAAAGGTCCAAATGACGTGCCCAATGTCGTGGGCCAATGCACTATGCTGCTTTGCCATTGGTTTAGCCCGATGTCTCTCATCGTATCTGATTGTGATACGATCATTGGTCACTCGGGTGACCTTTGCCGGCTTCAATTGGCGACAAGGTCCCCAGGTGTTTTTCTTGGCTGCAAACAAATGAAAAATTAACGTTAAACCAAAACTAATAACAAATGCTTCCAAAATTTCGGCAAAACCTCCCTAAAATTAAAACATTTCCCAAACCCTGAAAATAAAATAAACAATATATGTATCTAACACAATGATCACAACAGTTTAATAATGGGTTGGGAATGATGACAACAATAAACAATATTATATATATATATATATATATATATATATATATATATATATATATATATAACTTTTTAATCCTTAAATGACATAGCTTAACAAAATTAACCTAAAATAACAAACTAAGTTAACATGGGAATGAGGGAGTTTATTAGGATATTATACCTGGCTGTGAACCCGAGGCATTGGTTGTGGATCTCGATGGCGACATCTGCTCCAGAGTGCGGGGGTGCAGGTGAGCACGTCGGGCACCAACAGGTAATGCCACTGAAGAAGTCGAACATGCCAGCGCCTGTGGGACTTGAGGACCAACTGGGTCAACCGGATTCACCAGCCTATGGTCCATCTCTGCCGGAGCAGTGGCGGCAGCAATAGGAGGTGTAGTTGTCGAACGAGGTGTGGTCGTCATCACCTTCCGGCTTCTAATGAGCTGTGACATCTACAAAGTTGGAAATAAATTTGTTAGATTACAAAGATAAAAATTATCGTACACATGCATAATAATTTCTACTTAAATTTAAAACGAATAAACCATTACAACCCTAAATCTAACTCACTGTCCTAATTCTAAACCCAAATTTAAGAACCCTAATTCTAACCCCTAATTCAAAATCAACTAACCCCTAACTTAAGAACCCTAAATCTAACCCTGTAAATTAAGCACCCTAAATCTAACCCCACTGCCCTAATTCTAACCCTTTACTTCAAATTCAAAGACCCCCAAATTTAAGAACCCTTACTCTAACCCCTAATTTAAGAACCCTAATTCTAACCCCCAAATTTAAGAACCCTAATTGTAACCCCTAATTTAAAATCAACTAACCCCTAACTTAAAAACCTTAAATCTAACCCCGTAAATTAAGCACCCTAAATCTAACCCCACTGCCATAATTTTAACCCTTTACTTTAAATTAAAAAACCCCCAAATTTAAGAACCCTTATTCTAACCCCTAATTTAAGAACCCTAATTCTAACCCACTACCCAATTCTAGCCCCAAATTCAAGAACCCTAATTGTAACCCCTAATTTAAAATCAACTAACCCCTAACTTAAGAACCCTAAACCTAACCCCGTAAATCTAATTCGCGACCATGAATGAAAAAACCTCCATTCCTTGTTACGGACAACTTAAGGTTTAAGTATAAGCTCATAAAGAAAATAAAGTAAAAAAGTTCCAACTCAAATTCCAATTTTTAAATTCAAATACTAGTTTTTCAAAGAAAAATTTCATTCTTACATAGGGGTGTGATCGCGATCGCAATTGCAAATGCTGCAAAGAACCCATAGAATTTTTCATAAGGGAAATAGATTGGTGTTGATACATGATAATCATTAACTATGAATCAGAAACGGATTCCATTAGGTAAATTTAAGAACCCCCAAATTTAAGAACCCTAATTCTAACTCCTAATTTAAGAACCCTAATTCTAACAAAATGCCCTAATTCTAACCCCAAATTTAAGAACCCTAATTGTAACCCCTAATTTAAATTCAACTAACCCCACTGCCCTAATTCTAACCCCTAACTTAAAATTAAAAAAAAAAAAAAAAAAAAAAAAAACCCTAATTTAAGAACCCTAATTCTAACCCCTAATTTAAGGACCCTAATTGCAACCCACTGCCCTAATTTTAACCCCCTAAGTTAAAATCAATAACCCTAATTTAAGAAACCTATTCTAAGTCTAACCCCAGTGAAGCACCCTAAATCTAACCCCCAATTTAAGAAAACCATATTCTAACCTCACTGCCCAAAATTGTTCCCCTAATTTAAAGCCTAAATGTAACCCCTAATTTACGAACCCTACATCTAACCCCACTGCCCTAATTCTAACCCCCAATTTAAAATAAAATAAAATAACTTTAATCTATAAACCCTAATTAACATGGTAAATAAAGAAAATTGAAAAAAAAATTAAGTGGAAATTACCTCTTGGAGATGAAGACGCGGTGGCTGAGAGAGATGGATGGAGAGACCAGGTGAGCGATGGAGAGATGGGCAGAGAGACGAGGTGAGCAACGAAGAGTTGTAGTGAGAGGGTGAGAGAGGGTCTGAGGGTGAGATAGGGTGTCGGGGAAGAAGAACTAAGGGTGAGAAAGAAAGAGGAATGAGAAAGAGGGTGTCGGGAAAAAAAAAGGAAAAAGAGAGAAGTGAGGGGAGGAAGACGATACACTGGAATAAATACATAGAAGCTTGTGCGACGGAGGCTTTGCCGAGCAAGGTTTAAAACTTCGTCGCGATGTTTTTTAAAATTTCCTCGAAAAAAAAGGCGCCTTAATTTTTAGACACTTGCGCGACGAATATCCAGATTTCATCGTGCAAATGTCCTTTGCGTGACGAAATCTAGGTATTCGTCGCACAAGTGTCTGAAAATTAAATTTACCTGCGTAAAATTAAAACGCTTGCACGACGAAAAAGTGTTGTGCGTTGCGCAATTATGTTAAAAATGGGTTTATTTTTTTTGTAGAATTTTGATTAAAATTTATTATAAAATACTAATAAAACAAGTTTATTTAAAAAGTAATTCACATATAAAATGCATTAACCATTTAATGTATTTTACAACAAAAATTACAAATAAATTGCATTAATTCATCTAAACTATAATAACTTTCACTTTTGTCGCTATCATCATTTTCATTGTCATATTCCTCATCATCAATAGGTACGTCACCATCGTCGTTTGTGCACATTAGACCATCGTATTGCAGAAGATTACCGAGGTCAATTGTGATTGATTGAATCAGTATTTCGATTGAAGATACTCCTTCTATCTGAAATGGTTCTTGGATACAATTAGTATCTCAGAGTGTTTCCGCACCAATTTCCATCGAAGATTCTAGACGTTGGTCAGCAACATTGTCGATGTTGTCATCAGTAGAGTCTTGTTCTGGTATAGCATACACGTTCTTATGATCCATCTTCTAAACAACTTTCCAACCCTTCCCGGCTTTAGGGTCATCTAGATACAAAATTCGTTTTGACATGTTTGCTAAGATGTAAGGGTCGTCATTGTACCAAGTTTTGGTAGTGTTCACTGATAGTAATCCATGATCTCTTTTAACACTTCTTTGCCTATTTGGGTTTGTATCAAACCATCGACACTTAAATAGGATCACTTGGCATAAGTCTTTGTGCAGCAATTTCACGACACTTGTTAGTTTGCCTTAGAATTCAATGTCTGTACTTTCGCCTCCACCTAGGACATAAGCACCGTTGTTTTGTGTACACAACTTGTCATCTCATGCAGCCCCTAAGAACTTGACGTCATTAACATGGCAACCCGAGAACAATTCAACGCGAATCGATCTGAACGCCAAGTTATATAACTCTTCACTGTACGTTGGGGAATTCGATGCTTTCAATTGATTCACCTAATATTACATAAACATTTAAATTTGTTAGTTTGAGCAAAATAATTGGTACAATTTATATGTCCAATACAAAACACTTCAAACTTATATATTCGAGAAATCACTGCGGAACCAATTCAAGGTATTTCTTGGCATACAAATGTGAATGATGTGCCTGCTTCATCATATCTTCATGCTCGTCTAGGTATGACATTGTCTCGTCACAATTGTTGAGTACGAACCAATGTGCTACCTCCATGTCCTTTTTGGAAAACGATTTGCCTTGTATCGGGTCTCCGAAGGGTCGAGCGATTTGGGCAAAAACTAAAAGTTTTTCCTTTCTCACATCCCCGTCATTAGTGCAAGGAGGACGATTGAAAGTTGTCTCCACATCCTTTAAATACATTCCACAAAATGTAAGCGCCTTATATGCCACCCAAGCCTGTATAATTGATCGTTCAGGCTTCGCTTTGTTTCATACACTTTCTTCAATATGATACAAATTTTACTAACCGTCAGATATTGATTAATAAAAATGATGAGCATTATATACCTTTCTATTTGATACATCCATCGAAAGTTGACTGGTCCAGCAAGCAATGCCTCATTCGATAAGTGAACCATCACTTGGATCATACTTGTGAAGAAACCTAGAGGAAATATCATCTCAAATTTGCATAGAACTTGAACAATGTCATGGCGCAACTGATTAACGTCCGTCTTTCACAATGATCTTAACATCAATTGCGAAAAAAATCTGGACAACAACATAATTGGTTTCACTACATCGTCTGGCAAGAGATGTCGAATACCAACAGGAAGTAAGCGTTGCCGAACCACATGACAGTCATGACTCTTTGGTCCAGCTAACTTACCCCCGTCAACGTTCACGCAACGCGCGATATTAGAAACATACCCATCGAAAAACTTTACAGACAATAAAAATTTAAAAACTTTTTTTTGTCATTCGGTTTCATGGAAAAAAAAAACACAAGATCCCTTCTGGCTTTATCACTGTCCCTACCCATCCATAAACCACATCGTATTCCCATGCGTTTCAAATCAAGACGAGCTTTGATCATGTCCTTTGTTTTGCCCTCGATATCTAGAATTGTGCTGACCAATGTGTCAAATACATTTTTCTCAACATGCATAACATCGAGGTTGTGTCTCAATTTTAGTTTCGACCAATACGAGAGCTCAAAAAACATAGACTTGTGCGTCCAGTTCATATATGTAGAAGGTCTGGTCCTACTTACAATTTTCGCCGAACGGAGCAAAATCCAAACAGTTAAGCTGTTCCAAAATCTGATCATCGGACCATTCTCTAGGTCTGAGGCAAGGCTCTATTTTCTAGTCGAACTCTTTATCCTTCTCTCGCCACTCATGGTCCCATGGCAACCATTTCCAATGACAAAGGTAACCAACTTTTTTGTCGTGCCAACCAGATGTTACGTCGTCCTTGCATACAAGGCATACCATATAACCCCTAGTGCTTCACCCGGAAACCATTGCATATGCAGGGAAATTGTTCACAGTCCACGTCACTGCTGCTCACAAAGGGAACATCTTGCCAATACACTTATCGTATATGTGCACATCGTGTGTCCATAAACCATTTAGCTCATCCACCAATGGCCTTAAGTATACATCAATTGACCTACCAAGATCCTCAGTTATCAATAGAGTCATCATCATGTATTCTTTTTTCATACATTTCCATGGTGACAAATTATATGAAAATATGAAAATCGGCCAAGTGATGTGGTGTTGGTTTAGAACCCCGAACGGATTGAATCGGTCAGTGGCAAGTCCCAATCTAACGTTTGGAGGATTAGCAGCAAAATCAAGGAACGTTCAATCGAACTTTTTCCATGCCTCCCCATCTACAAGATGCCTCGTCACATCGTCATCTACCCAATTTTCCTTATGTCATCTCATGTCGGTGGCAGTATGCGTTGACATATACAATCGATGCAACCTAGGCTTCAAAGGTAAATAACGCATGACTTTTTGTGGGATCTTTGTCGATCTATTCTGAGATGTCATTTTGAACCTCGACTCATTGCATACAGGGCATTTATCCAACACTTTATTCTCCTTATAGAACAATATACAATTGTTTTTGCAAGCGTGAATTTTTTTCGTAACCGAATTTGAGACCATTCAACACTTTTTGAGCGTTTCTATGGTCTTTCGGCAAACAATTGTCCTTTGGTAGAATTCTCTTGAAAACCCCCAAAAAGTAATCAAAACACTGGTTCGACTTACGATACTTTATTTTGCCGTGCATTACTTCCACAATAGTTGTGAGAACCGAAAAGCCCTTACACCCAAGGTATAACTCTTGGTTGGCATTTTTTAATAGTTTTTTTATATTGTTCGAATTTTGCACTGTCCATTGGTGTAAGCACGTCATCTTCCCCTTCCTGATTGGTATTTGTCGACGCAAATGGAAAAACGTCATTTAAGATTTCCATGCCTTGTTCATTAAGATCTATATTAGGTTCAACATTGCCCACTCTTGTCACATTTGAAGACGAAGCATTGTCTAATTGTTTCCCGTGATGGTTCCAAATATTATAGGTCTCTACCATTCCATTCCTTACTAAATGAAATCGAACATTTTTAGTAGTGTCCCTTAACGTTTTGTTACACCTCCTACAAGAACACTGGATTCTAGTTGCACCCAAGGTTGTGTGTACGTGCAAAGTCAATAAAATCATCGATTCTGTCCAAGTATTCGTTGGCGCATCTGTTCAGGATCTGCATCAACATTCTCTCCATCATTCCTGCAACCACAATAACAGTACAACAATCACAACAACTTCAATAAGATCTTGTCATCTTATGCCTTCGGTAAAGGCCCTATCCCATTTGGGAATGCAAAGTTATGTCACGTAATTTACAGGTACTTTATATTAAATTTTGACGTAGAGAAATTTCGGTAGCATCTCTATACAGTTCTTCAAGTGCACGACATAGATATGAAATACCTATATGCCACCCGAAGAATGTACAGAGATGACACTAAAATCCCCACGACCAAAACCTAATCCTTTAACAGTAAACTACGCGTCATAACTTTGCATTCCCAAACTGTCCAAATAATGGGACAATTCAAGAATCAATTGGATCGCAGTCATGCTTTTGCAGATCCATGCGCAAAATCCAACTAATCCTCAAACGGGAAACTAAGTTTTACTATAAAAAAAACACGTACGAAGTTAATTACAATTAACTCCGTACATCACAACACATATTTGTACGTCACGTGCAAATTTGTACATATACAATTCAACATTATACATAATTATAACATAAAAAATTTAACAATATAATATAAATATAATTTAACAACTTAATATAAACATAACAATATAATTTCAATATAATTTAACTAATTTATATTTTTTTCAATAAAACGAAGAAAATACCTTCCAAATCATTATCCATCGAGTGCTAGTCACACACAATATCCCTATACACAACGAATTTTACGGGGTTAGTATGAATTGACATTGATACTTTTAAATGAAAATAAAAAAAATGCTTACCAAACACACCAAAATAGCTCGATCAACCTAAAGAAGATAGAGATTTAGATGGACGGAGTATTAGAGGATGAAATTGAGAGAAAATGGGAACGGCAGATGCTGGATTGAAGAAAAACGAAGGGAAATGGGTTGCAGAGGCGGATTCTGCAGTTTCTGCCTCTGCAGCTAAAGTCACCTTATAAAGATTACTTTTGGAAGATTTACTTTGCGCGACGAACGCAAGTTGTAATTTTAAATAGTTTGCGCGATGAACACTGTATTCGTCCCACAAGTTTCAATTTTTTTTTCCCAAATTTTCATTTTCGTTTTCGTTTTCTTTATAATTGAATAATGTAAACTATTTGCGACAAACATTATATTCGTCGCGCAATTTGCATTTTTTTTCTTAATCTTTCTTTTTCGTTTTCTTACTAACTAATGTAAAAAAAAATTATCCAATTAAAAATATAAAACCAAATTATATATTACCAAAATAATTATTAAAACTAATTTATTAACAAAAATATATATTATAACTAATGTAAACATTAAGCCGTCCATATAACATAAATTTTTAAAATAAAGTCCAACATAACGTTCAAATAAATCTTATTTCATAATGACACACCCGAACCCGTAGGTAGGGCGTGCTGGCCGTCACGTGACGGCCAGCACGCCCTACCTACGGGTTCGGGTGTGTCACATAAACAAACAAAAAAATAAATAAAGTTCACTCTTCCTCTGGGTCATCAGCAGGGGCATCGTCAACTCGTGCGCGCTCTGCAGCTCGATGTACATCGAACTTCCACTGCTGGAACTGCATCTTGAAAAGGTCGTCCAGATACTTCCACTGCTTCTCATCAGTTTCATCAACATCCCAAACAACCTGTAATGATAATAAAATTAAATTAGTAATCACAAAAATATTATTTTTTAACAAAAACAATTACACATTCTTTAATACAAACTTACCGATAACTCCTGCACCATGGAGTTCTTCAACTCCACAGGCACCATTTTCCAAGACTTAAACTCAATAGAACATTGGTTCCGCACCAATCCCTCTATATCGAATCTAAGTTTGGCGTATGCATCAGCCCTATTTTGTCTTCAAAGGAGGGCAATCGCTTACGACGGTACCTCTCTATTCTCAACACAGCTTTCCTCATTTTTTTTTCTACCACAAAATTTTAAAAGTAATAGATTATTAAAAAAAATAATTTCAACCATATCAAATGTAAAACAACTAATTCAACAATAAATTTTTTTTTACCTTTCCCTTCATGACAGTCGAAAACCGAATCGGCCATCGTTTGAAACTGTGTTTATATAAAATCCGTAACACTTTGCGCGATGAACCCTTGGTCGCGCAAAGTGTGTTATAAATGCGCACTAAATAGGAGTGTTTAATGGGTAACTGGCCGTTTTCAGCGAAACTTTGCGCGACAAATATGTAGAAATATTCGTCGTGCAAACTTTCGGCGCCAAATTTTTTTCCCCTGCTGTGCTCTAAAAAATCTCTCAAAGTATCTCCATCTTTATGAAGTTCATTTTTAATTGATACATGTAAAGAATCTATAGTATTTGCTTTATTTCATGTGAAGGAAAAACCGAATCAAATCAATCATTTTAATGGTTTGATTTAGTTCGACTGTACTACTAATTTAAGGCATAAACCAAACAAATCCAAACCACAACATTACATTAGTTCCAACTGCGTTATGCCTAGTTGTTAACTTTCCTCGCAATATGATGTTCAAGTAGGGTTAAGTATGGATAACTACCCAAATTTTTTTGTGTTGGATTTATCCAATATAAATCAACCTTTAATATGGTCTGCTAGATGTAATATGAATGTATTATTAGAGAAGAATATCGATAGTAATTAATCTCTTCAAGATATCAATCCTATATTATGTGTCTTATATTGGAAATATGATTGATGAAATCCTTATCTGAATATGACTATGATACTTAGCATGGAGGCCAAGAAAGTAGGTTTTACATTTCCTTTATGGAATGAACTTTTAAGTCTTTGGCCTATATAAATATGAACTCTAGAACGCACGACCAAAAGGCTTCCCATAGAGCATTGTCTTAAGGCTAGGAGTTCATAGAAGACTTGGTGTTTTCTTCTCGGTTCTGTTAACTTCCATGGTTGTTACTGGAGCTTCTTCAGGTTAGGGTTTATATTTTTTACGTGTATTAACTATATGCATGGTGTTTTAATTGTACAACCTCAAAGGAAAACAATTGGTATCAGAGCCTTAATTTGGTTGTATGGTTAAAGCCTAACAAAGCTTAACGAATTCATGTATCGTTGAACTCTTATGTCTTCGGTTATGATCAATACACACATAGTTGCATAGTAATCATTGTACAATACTATGATCATGTAACATGATAGTTTTAACTGTTCTACATGGATGAATGGTACGTAGGTGCCAATAAAGCTTACATGATCAGTGTCTATATTGCATAGTTGAATCATATATTCAAGCCCCAGCAATTTATCATGAAACAACTAAGTAATATAATTAAGTTTCTGCTCAAAATTGCATTTAAATCATAACATGGATGTTGTTCATCTACCTACAGGTGTTGATCATGTTCTCCTAGTTAGACTATAAATGGCATGCCAAGTGTTGGAAAACTACCATGAAAGTAACTAATGTAGTGTATGTATCAATGTCAAAAGGCATTTTAATTCACCTGCCTACAATTGTTGAATTAATATTGTTTTATGAAGTTCATTGGGTTTTTTTTTTCTCAAAGTGTGCATGTTATTTATTCAGTTATGAATGTTGTAAGCATAGTTCAAACCTTAAATGGTACAAACTACAAAAAATCACTGTCCTAAAAATTCCCGCCTAGCACCGCCTAGGCCCCGCTTAGGCGCTAGGCGGTTGGCCACAGCCCTGATTAATGCTAAGGCTGCCTAGACCTGCTGAGGCACCGCCTAGATCGCCTAGGCACCCGCCCAAACACTCGCCTTGGTCGTAACTCACTTAGACAGAAAATAGATAACTTTCATTTTGCATTTTATTTTTTTCCAATAAATTGTAAGAAACTTGTTGCATATTTAAATGAACACACATTATATCCTTATTTTACATGTTTTTGTTATGTTCCAATACTTCATAATATACATGCATTCTATTTTGTAGTTTATGATGAAATTATATATATTTCAAGTATAAGCAGACACTTATTTACACGAAATATGATTGATTTACTTAAATCCGCCTAGGCCCCGCCTAGCAGCCTAGGCGCTAGGCCCTAGCCCGCCGCCCAACTAGCGCCTAGCGATTTTTAGAACCTTGCAAAAAATGAAAACAAGATATCGATATATGCTTAGCTTTGATGGACCTAGACATGGCTATTAAGGAGGACTCTTCCAGAACCCACAGATGATGCAACTGTTGATGTTAAAGCAAAGTTTAAAAAGTGGAAGAAAGCAAATCGTATTGCCCTCTTGGTGATTAAGAAGTCGATGTCTAACACAGTGAGAGGTGGAATACCATATTCTGAGAATGCCAAGAAGTACTTAGCATCAATTCATGAGAAGTTCAAAGAATCAGACAAAGCTGAGACAGGTAATCATATGAATAAGTTTATGATCAAGAAGTACAATGATATGGGATGTGTATTCTTGAACTGTTAGACATTGGTACCAAGTTAAATGCTTTGGATGTTCCCACAAGTGACCTTTTTCTGGTGCATGTGGTACTCAATTCATTGCCTAATGAATGTTCACAATTGAAAAGCACATACAATGCACAGAAGAAAAAAAAATGTGGAGCTTGAATGAATTGATAGCTATATGTGTGCATAAAAAACAGCATATCAAGAAAGAGGTATTTGAGAAAAAGTTAAACATGGTGTTAAGTTCAAAAATACTGCTCCAAAGACTGACAATGAGAGAGCATCACTATATCATCCAAAACTTGTTGTGTATAAGGGTTTCAAGAGTACCAAAGGGAAGTGTTTCTTCTGCAAGAAACTTTAGACGCATGAAGAAGAACTACCAAAAATATAAGAAGTGGTTCCACAGGGTAACATCACAATTTTTAAGGGTGAAATTTTAGTACATTTTGAGACAAATAATATTGAATTTGCTAGATATTCATGGTGGATTAACAGTGGTGCTTCAATACATGTGACAAACTTATCGCAAGGTTACAGAAGCAACAGGGTGCCAAGAGAGGATAAGGTATCAGTGATCGTTGAAAATGGTGATAAAGTTGCTATCATGTTCATTGGAACAATTAGAACTAAGTTAAATCGGGTTGTTTTGGCTTTACAAAATGTCTATTATGTACTTTCAATTAGAAGGAATTTAGTATCAGTTAGCAACTTGTTAAGAACAAGTTTGAATTTTCAATATTGATACTAAAGAGTCTTGTGACATTGTTAGGGATGGCTCACATATTGGTGGTATGTTTGAACTTAACTACAGAGTCTTGTGACATTGTTAATATGGTTGGATCAAAATGATATCTCATCCACTCTATGGCATAAAAGATTAGAGCACATCTCAATTGAAAGAGTAAAGAACTTGATCAAAACTGGCATATTGCTAGAACTTGAGTATGATAACATTGATACGTGTATTGAATGCATCAAAGGGAAAGTGGTTAATTCACATAAAAAGGATGCAACTAGAAGCAATGGTCTACTTGAACTCGTGCACACTGACATATGTGGTCCTTTTCCCACTCCAACTTATGATGGTTATAAGTACTTTATAACCTTCATAGATGACTACTCGAGATACTGCTTCTTGTACTTGCTGTTTGAGAAATGTAGTGAACTTGTGGCCTTCAAAATTTATAAAGCTCATGTTGAAAAATAGTAATAAAGGTAGTGAAGTCTGACAAAATGGGAGAATATTATGGGACATATATTGAGCATGGGAGAAACCTAGACCATTTGCACTCTACCTACAAAGTGAAGGGATTGTAGCTTAATACAGAAATTCTGTAACTCCACAACAAAATAGAGTTTTAGAAAGAAAGAATTGAACTTTGAAAGATATGGTAAAGAGTATGACGAGTACTACAACATTGCATGTGTTCTTGTGGAGATATGTTATCAAAACTGCCAACTATATATCAAATAGAGTCCCTAGCAAGTTTATGACATCAACACATTTTCGAGTTGTGGAATAAAAGGAAGCCAGGCTTGAATCATTTAAGTATCTGGTGTTGCAGGGCTGAAGCAAGAGTTTATAATCCTTAATAAAATAAGCTTGACTCTAAGATAGTAAGTTGATACTTTGTAGGATATCCAGAGGGAACAAAAGGTTACAGGTTTTATTCCTCTAATTATTCCATGACATTCATTGAAACTAGCAAGGTTAAATTCATAGAGAATATTTCAATAGGAGAAACAAACAATGGTTTTGAGTTTGAGGAACAAAATGAGGGAAACTCTATTCAGAATGCAGAAATAATTGATATGAATATTGACCATGCTCCAATTACTTCACCTGCAAGTAATAGCCTGCCTTTACATGTTAATCAAGTTGCAAATAATGACTTGCTCAATACTTAATTAGATACAAATAATGATGCAAACATCATCAAACGAAGTCACCGATGCAATGCAGACAAAATCAAATCTAAAAGCAATTCAATACTAATTTGCACCTGCACTCAGAAACTCTACAAGAGTGAGAAAACCTGCAACCTCAGATGATTTTGTTCTATATCTGAGTAAAGCTGATATCAATATTGAAAAGCCATCAAACTATAACGATGCAATAAACAATTTACAGCAAGAAAAATGGATGCAAGCTATGAAATTTGAGCTTGAGTCCATGGAGAAAAATGAAGTTTGAGAGCTTGCATTGTTAGCAGAATGATCAAAGCCAATTGGATGCAAATGGGTGTACAAAACAAAGAAGAATTCAAAGGGAAGATAAACAGAGAATTAAAGCCAGATTGGTAGCCAAGGGACACATATAACAAGATAGAGTAGACTATACTGAAACAATCTCACCAATGTCAACCAAAAATTCTCTTAGGTTTGTAATGGATTTGGTTGCTCACTATGACTTGTTCTTACACCAAATGACGTTAAGACAACATTTCTAAATGGTGCACTTGAGGAAGAAATCTACATAAACAACCTGAGGGGTTTATCAATGTGGAATAAAAGCATTTGGTCTGGAAACTAAGAAAGTCCATATATAGATTAAAACAGACATCTAGGCAATGGTATTTGAGATTTAAGGAAGTTATACAATACATGGCTTTATTGAAAACTCAGAAGATAAATGTATCGACATTAAGTCAAGTGGGAGACACTTCATCATCTTAGTGCTCTATGTGGATGACATCTTGATTGTTGTGACTAATTTGAGTTTGTTGTAAGATACAAAACTTCTGCTAAGTGACAATTTTGAAATGAAAGACATAGGAGAAGCCTCATATGTACTGGAAATTTAGATCACTTGTGACAAGAAGAGAGGGTTACTTTGTTTATCACAGAGAAGTTACATTGAGAAGGTACTTAAGAGATTTAGTATGTCAAATTGTAATGGCAGTAAGGTACCAGTTACCAAGGGAGAAAAATTGAGCAAAGAACAATCCCCCAAAACTAACATTGAGAAAGCAAAAATTAATGACAAACTATATGCTTCAGTTATTGAGAGCTTAATGTATTCAAAAGTGTGTACAAGACTAGACATTGCTTTTTCAGTGAGCTTGTTAGGGAGATATTAGTCCAATCTTGGACAAGCTCATTGGATTGCATCCAAAAAGATTATGAGGTACTTGCAGAGGACCAAAGACTACAAATTGGTTTACAGAAAAATTAAGAAGCTGGAAATTTTTTGCTACTGTGATTTAGATTTTGCAGGGTGCCAAGATTTACTGAAATCAATTGCTAGTTACATATTCATGACGGTAGGAGGTGCAATTTCTTGGAAAAACATGAAACAGATGAACATGAAAACCTCTACAATGATGGCTGAGTACATGGAATGTTTTGAAGCTACTTAACAAGTTGTGTTGATTGGAAAATTCATTGAAGGAATGAGTGTATTGGACATTGTTGCAGGACCATTGCAAATCCTTTGTGGCATCACTGCAATTGTGTTCTACTCTAAGAATAATAAGAGGTGTTCAAGGACCAAACATATGCATGTCAAGTACAAGCTTATTGGGAAAAATCAAACAAGGGTTCATCAAAATCAGCTACATTGACACTACTTCAATTCTTGCAGATCCCTTGAATAAAGCATTGCCGATTGTGCCTTTTAAAAAACATGTGGAAAACATGGGATTGATCTCGAGTTTAGACATGTTGAATTAGTGGGAGTGATGGTAATTTGTAAGTATTGCAGTAAATAAGTGAGTTGCTCTCACAAAGAGGATTGTGGTTAGTTGCTAAATTGGTTTGAATGTATGCATTTTATTTTGCTAATTCAGTGTGTTCGCATAAGGTTAATGCCTTTAGTTAAATTGCTTATTTGCATTGAGTTATATATTTTGTTATGCTTGTTTAAAATTGTAGAAAGCTGAGTTCATTCATTGAATGACAGTCACTTGCATTGGCAAGTATGCAGGCTTGTTAGAAGAATAAAGTGTAATCAATTGGTTACAATAAGGAGGACCTGAGATGTTATAAAGTAAGACAAAATTATAGTGAGGAAAACATCACAAGATTATGAAGATTCTAAGTTGTGACCACTTTACAACCTTATTAGTTCCATGTTGAATGATTCAATCAATAGAAACTTACATTAAGGATGAGATGAAATCATTTTACATGGCCACTAAAGTTATATTAATCTCTAATCTCAAGTTAGACATGAATATTACATTTGTAGACCAAGTGGGAGAATGTTGGATTTATCCAATATAAATCAACCTTTAATATGGTCTACTATATGTAATAGGAATGTATTCTTAAAGAATAATATCGATAGTGCTTTGATCTCTTCAAGATATCAATCTTGTATTATGTGTCTTATGTTGGAAATAGAATTGATGAAATCCTTATATGAATATGACTATGACACTTAATTTAGAAGCCAAAAAAGTAGGTTTTACGTTTCCTTTATGGAAGGAACTTTATGCCTTTGGCCTATATAAATAAGGAAAACTAATGAAAATGACTTGAAAACTTTGAGTTTTAACGAAAGGGACAAAATAAAGGGTAAAGTGAATAGTACTAGGATTGACTTTTTAGTGTAAAAATGTTGTTTTTCGTTAAAGTGAATAGTATCGGGAGCTTTTCATTAAAGTTCCCATATAAATATCGGTCCCTGTGAACCCTAGAACACATGACAAAAAGGCTTCCGATAGAACATTGTCTTAAGGCTAGGAGTTCATTGAAGACTTGATGGTTTCTTCTCGGAGTTGTCAACTTCCATGCTTGTTACTGGAGCTTCTTCAAGTTATCGTTTATATGTTTTACGTATATTAGGTATATGCATTGTGTTTTAATTGTACAACCTCAAATGATAAAATATTGGTGATTCCAAATTGGTCACGATCTTTTAAAACATTATTAATAATTACCAAACGTTTTGAAAATTGGACATCTGTTAGATCAGTGGCGTTAAGTGCTGGCATGGACAAATATTGAAATGTATTTTACCTCTCATGTCATCTATCGTGCAGCTTTGGGTTACCAAATCAACTTCTTTTAGCAACACAAATTTAGGTTTAAACTTAGTTGAAACGGGTCAATTTAAGTATGTAAGGCTCTAAGGACGATAATCAGTGGAAACTAGCTTTAGTATTTGTTTACGTCATCACTTAACATTGGTGACCTGACGGATATTTAATTTTTAACACTTTAGGTTGTTATTTAGAACATTTCATAAGGGTGATCCAATTTGAAATCACCCTTAGAGCAGTTCCACCCCTTAGGGCAATAATTATTGCAATTGGACAAGAGGCATTATTGCCTTGAAGAATGCTAGTTACCTTCCCCATTTACCTTTGCCTAGTTATGTTTCCCATTCATCATTTGACCTGTGGACTCCACTACTACTTTTTTAAACTATGAAATTAATTCTCTAAAAACATGAATTCTTTGTTTCCTCTTTTACCCATAATAAATTTGATAAAATAAAATAAAATAATAAATTCAAACTCTCTCTTGTCCCTTCCAATTCCTTTGGGCTGCAATGTTTTCTAATGGGAGAATTTCCAAGTCTTAACAATCAATAATCACCACAATCCACATTCATTGATAAATACTGAATTTACAAGCATTCAAAAAAGTTATATGAAAATTTATTGTTAATGGCGGGAATAAAGGATTGATGTGGCTAATCATTGGCCATGGCGGCCGCCAGGTGTTCAAGAGGAAAGCTTAGAGAAGAAAAATTGGGAAGAACGCGATCATGGGGAGACGACAACGGTGATTCTAACGTGATCATGGGGAGACGCAACAATGATGCTATTGGATGTAGCTTTGCCACATATTGTGAGAGATTACAAATGTGGAAAGTAGAAGGAGAAGAGTCTAATGCTACATGTATTAGGTTTGAAAATGAAAAAAGATGTGAGGTTGGACATCAAAGGCAGGGCTGCTGCTGTGTGTGGAGGAAGTTAAAAATGTTATGGTTGGTGAGGTGAGAGAGAGATAGGTGGTGGGCCCAAAATTGTATTTATGTTTTTTTTTTTTTTTTTTTTTTTTGCAAAGCTATTAAGGGTATGTGTGAGAAAAATAAAAATTATGTTTTTAGAGAATTAATTGCATAGTTCAAAGTGGTAGTAGATTCCACATGTCAAATGATGAGTGAGAAAGGTAACTAAGAAAAGGTAAATGGGGAAGGTAGCTAATATTTCTGTAGGGGTGTGATATCCACACACCTCATTTTACTTCTCACACACATTTTTAATTTTCGATCGTCGGATCGGATGAATTGAAAAAGATCAACGGACATAAATTATCAAGGAGTGTGTGAGAAGTAAAATGGGATGTGTTAGCACACCCCTTTCTCTATTGCCTTAGTGAATACTACATGTCTAAGTACATCTCCATCCCACAAATGAATTGCCCGGGCGATAGGCATTAAAAATTTATTATTTTATAAAATTAATAAAAAGATGAAATTATGTTTATTTTTCAATATGATTTTGTGGACATTTTTTTTATTAGATTTGTAACCAATCTCTTAGTCACGTGTCATGATCCATTAAGAATTTTGTTCTTTTTTTAACATTTTTCTTCTAACCAAATTTATATGGACCTTGGGATACAATCTTTTGTGCAATCCAACAACCCAAGTCGTGCCATGTGGACACAACGGGTAGTACGAATTTTTTTCCTTTTTTGATTATGTATTCCTGAAAAAGACTGATTAATATGGACCATTGGGTTATATGAGTTAGAAATCCAACTGCCTACGTCAAGCCACGTGTACTAGTTGTTGAATTAGAAATGAAAAAAAAATTACTGTTGGAAATCCAACTGTCCATATATTTTACTGTTAGAATGCATAATCAATGCCGAGTGTGCTGCAAGTTGGGCCCCACCAGCCTTTTTTGTCTACCAACGTGCCCGCTACGAGCACGTGTTGTGCACACACCTTACGCAAAAAAAAAAATAAGAATGTGATTGACGTCAGCATAACATGAACTTACACTCGAGCGTTGGTTCAGACATCGATTGCTTGGTTCGACACTTTTGGGCCCGCTCATTGCCCGAGTTTTTGGAGTGGGTTGGAGCTAGTTTATTTGATTTTGGACAATATTTGTCACGCAATTGGGTTTGGGATAGACGTCTCCTTAAAGGTTGAGTATTTATCCGTACACAATACTATCCTAAAATAATATCCTCTATACAAAAATGATATGAATAGCATAGTTCTATTTTATGCACATTTTACCAAGGTTCTAAAAAACGGTAGGTGCTGGTGGCTGGTACCCAGTGCCTAAGCGGCTAGGCAGAGCCTACACGGGCGCCTAGGCGGACTAGGCGGATTTAAGTAAATCTATTGTATTTCGTGTAAATAAGTGTCTGTTTATACTTAAAATATATATAATTTCATCATAAATTAGAAAATAGAATGATATATATTATGAAGTATTGGAACATAATGAAAAAATGAAGAGCAAACATATAATGTGTGTTTATTTAAGTGTTCAATAAGTCTCTTACAATTTATTGGAAACAAAATACAAAAGGAAAGTTATCTATTTTCTATCTAAGTGTGTTGCAACCTAGACAGGTGTCTAGGCGGGTTTGGACGGTATAGGCGGGCACCTCAACAAGTATAGGCGCCCTTTCTTACTTTTCAAACGCCTAGGCATTAATCGGGGCGGTAGCCAGCCGTCTAGCGCCTAGACGGGGCCAAGACGGCGCTAGGCGGGAATATTTAGGACAGTGCATTTTAGCATATGCAAAATTTGTATGGACATGGCAACTTTCCATTGGAAACGAAAAATGAGATTGGAAACTACATGGCATAGGCGCTCATAACAATGCCCCTCTTTGTTCCTACTCCGCTCCGCTCTCCATTCGCATCAGCTTTACTTCCCCCAAAGACATAAACAAGGTTACATCAGCGTTTTTACCCAACTCCCTGCAGTCCACTTTTCCTCCTGCTGTGGAAGAAGTGACGAGCTGGGGAATAATTTTGATCAGAAAAGCTAAAAAATGACGATATGAGTACTTGGGTATGGCTCTCTTGTCTGGAATGCTGGTTTTAACTACGACGAGCACCTCGTCGGCTTCAACAAAGGCTATCGCCGTGTCTTCTACCAAGGTCTTTCATATCTCCCTAAATTGGGTTACATGCTGGTTTTATTGAAGATACATAATTCCTTCTAATAGGTGCTTGGGTTTACATGTCTCCCTAAATTGGGTTACTTTTGTACTGTCATTATTGAATACACCAGAAATTCAGTTTCTTTCATATCCTAGTCCTAGTAATGCCCGAGTTCGAATTCTCTTTGGCATACATCAAATTAGTTTCGTATATCGCTTGGTGTGTTTTCTTGTCTGTAAAGCAGAATATTGAAATTTCACTCAGGAGCCAATGGCGACAACTCAAGCTGTTTCAGGTGTACTGGTTTAAGTAGTGAAAATCAACAAGAACATTCAGCATCTTCATACATGTTTATTGGCGTTTAATGCAACCGGATCTGAACTGACGTTGTCACTATTTAGATACATTGCCTCTCCAGACAAGAAACATAATGTGAACTATTTGGGTCCTGCATCCACTGAAGGGATTGCCAAGTTTGTGAACTTGATCCCTTCAATGCCTATCTGGATTGATGTAGTAGAATATATCTATAAAGTGTTATCGAATTAAACTTCAAATCTTAGTACTCAAGACCTAGGATAGCTGTGTTGCGTGAATTCTGCTTCGTTGAAAATCTGAATGATGAGGTAACATTAGCTTTTATGCTGAAGTTCTCAAGCAGTTGACGGTACCCTTTCCTGTTTAATCTGCAGACAAATTGTTGAGGCTCAAGGTCCCTCGGGGCCTAACCAGTAGAATGACAGGTTTAGCTTGAAGGTTCTGTTGGACAATGAGAATGAACTTGCCCCGTTCAATGCTGTCGTCGTGGTTCGCCACTGAGTGTAAATTGACAGTCATTATTCACAAAACTACATTACCGAATACAATTTACTCTTAATTTCCTTTCTTTACTTTTCCTTCCGTAAGGCCTTAACGAGCCAAGTCATAGCATCAAACTTGAACTGTATACAACAAGACGAATGTTCCTAGGTGTGGATATTTGACGAAATTCTGCAAGGATTAACCATCACTAGGTAATTTCAGGCAAAGTTGTAACAATCACGGTGAACAGCAAATTTTGCACTGACACACAAAATCCTGCAAAAAAAAAACATGATCGAATTGGTCCCTAGACTGTATTGAACCGATTTACACCCAGAACCATAAACAAACTAGTTTACGACGTTGGGATGTTAGATACAAACATTGATCTCAAACAGGTGAAAAAGATCCTCTGCCTGAGTGATCACTCTTAATTTGCATCATGGAGAAATCCTTAGTACATCACAACAGCTTGCATTTCACATTAACCACGAATAACGATCAAATCTTCCAGATACAGCAAATTGAACACTACAAAAATGTACCCTAAGCATCGAAAGGGAACAAAAAAGTCGCAATACATGTCACTAAAAGCAGATGAAGTTGAGAAAAATGCTTGTCGGATGTTGCTCAATCTAATTTCAAAAGAAAGGTTTTATGCAAACTGCAGCAAGATGGGTGTCGGCTTTAACCACCCGAAGAAACCAATTTGTTGAGAGAACTATTATCCCTGCTTCTGATGTGCAAAGTGCTGTTATGGCGGCAAGACTAATAAGATTATTCGGTAATATAACTGAAAGTTATTCGCCCAACTTCATCACTGCTATTCTGTCCCGCACCCATAAGAAATATCAGAATAAGGCTATTCTGACTCTACATTGTACATAAATAGTTTAAAACTTAATCACTGTCATCAGCTTCATCTGCATAAATTAAGGAAAGACTTCGTCAGAATCACTTCGTATGAATCCAATGATTTTTAGTATACTTGCATATGTAGTAATACCACCAAGTTGAACATTTGAACTTGTATTTACGACTCCCCGTTACAAGCTTAATCTGCTCAAATTACTATATCCTAAAGTTCATTACTTCATTTTGCTGAAGTTTATTCTTTACACTGATATCACATAACTCTGATCAATGAACTAACTGAGGGCAGAGATTTCTTAAATGGAGGTTGAGCAAGCATTTAATGAAGAAAAAAAAAAACATCTTTGTTTAGAGATTATATATTAATTGACATCGAATACCTCCATCCATTAGCTCCATATGTAGGATGTTACACAATCTTACCAGTTTTGATTAATATAAATGCTAGAATCATTCGTAAAGCACAGAAGCCACAACCCGTAATGATTTGACCTTGTCAAATGCATAATGAATGCATATGTAACATTGCAGAAGCACCGTAAATCATAAAATTCTCATCCTCATTGCCCTAGCTTCCATTTATAATAGGTAAATGACATTAAAGTTCTTGAATTAACACTTACCCTCATCACTATGGTTGTCATCACTATTACCATTATCCTCAATGTCCTCGTCCTCAACCTCATTCTCTTCCTTGTCACTGTTGTCAGCTTCATCATTGTCATCATCTGAACTTTCAGCATCATCAGAATCACTTTCAACTGGTATTTTGGGCTTTGGAGGAGGCACAAAATTAGTTGTGGACCTTCTACGTGAGCTCGTTACAATGTTACTCATGTCAATGCCTTCGAGCTCTTTTGCCCTTTCCTTTTTCTTTTTGACTTCCTTGATTTCTGAAATAAGATAATAGATGGTAAGAATCCTTACAAGTGTGACAAAGTCAGGAAAAAAGATGTATGGTGAAACCACACCCCCATGGAAGGTCATAAGACCCTTGACTGTAAGGGTGGGGTGGGTCTCTTGACCTAATTCATGGAGAATGATTAACACTCGCAAGAATAATTTCTAAGGTATTTTCTGGCAAACAAGTAGGAAGAATCATAGATAACCACATGACCCAATGAGGCCCCGTTTGGTATTCTTTTTTTTTTCATCAAAAAATGCTTCACTTTAAAGTTAGGCAACAAAAAGTGTTTGGTAAAATTAAAATATCATGCTTATTTTAAAAGCAACGGCCTCCAGACAATAGTCTCTAAAGCAAGCTGCTTTTATAAAAAGCGGAGTTGAGCCTTTAATGAATATTTTCGATTCTTGTTACCCTCATTATTTAAAAAAAAAGACAATATTTATCCTTCTACACACATTTCATCCCTTTGAGAGAAAAGTGACCACTGCTACTACCATTACAACCACTAACCTTACACCACCATTGTTGTCACCACCGCCACCACCACCACTGCCTCCATTGCACCCACCCCTACCACAATTGTCACTTATGCACCCCAACCACCACACCCCACTATTGGCACCACCACCATACCCCCACCATTGCCATGCCATCACAACCATCGCCCCCACCGCCACTAGCACGTCCATCGTCTCCACCGCCTACAACTACAATCACCAAACTACCAGAGAGTTGCCACCGCCACTGCCAATGCCGCCTATACCACCACCATTACAATTGCGTCCACTAGCGTCGCCCCCACCCCACTACCATGTCCATTTTTGTCATTATATACAATTATATCACTTATTGTATAATTTACCAAACGCTTTTACACTACTTTTTATACTCACAACAATTTTAAAAATACAGTTTATCAAACGCTCAATTGCTTTATTTTACAACTGAATATATTAGGGAGATTGACAAGTCATCCAAGTCTGCTACTGTTAATAATTCTGTTACTGTTAATTAACTGATTGTATTAGTTGTAATTAGTTAAGATAGTTATAAAGTAGTTAGGGGTATCTATGTAAATAGCCAAAGGCTATATATATTCCTTCACAATGTGTAAAGGTGATTCATTCAGTAAATACAATTGGAAAACTTACAGAGGAAGTTTTCTGTTATTGGAGATGGTAAAGGTTTGTCCATCCTCAATGTTGGCTCATCTACTCTGCACACCTCTCATAACTCTTTTCAATTGAGAAATGTTTTACATGTTCCCCACATAAAACATAATCTCTTATCTACTTATCAGTTTGTTAATGATAATGATTGTTCATTGACACTTGACCCTTATGGATCCTATGTCAAGGATCGTATTTCGGGGAAGATGCTTTTACGGGGACCGGTTAGAGATGGCTTCTATCCTCTCCAAAGTTCCAGCAACCTTCATTCTTCTTCACCTACAGCTTTACTCAGTATTAAAGCTCCAGTTACAGTTTGGCACAAGCGCTTGGGTCACCCTTCCTCCTCCATTTTCAGAAGGGTAATTTCATCTAATAACCTTGCTTTACAAGGCACGTCTACTGTGGACTTTTTCTGTTCAGATTGTGCTCTTGCCAAGAATCATAAGCTTCCATTTAAAGCTGCTACTTCATCAACAACTCACAGCCTTCAACTACTGAACTGTGATCTGTGGGGACCTGCCTCAGTCAAATCAAGTAGTGGTTTTCAGTATTATTTGCTCATTGTTGATGACTATAGCAAATATGGTTGGTTCTTTCCATTGAAATCCAAGTCAGATGTATTTTCTACATTTGTTGTCTTCAAATCATATGTAGAAAATTTACTTGGAAATAAAATAAAGGTTCTGCGTTCAAATTCAGGGGGTGAATTTACTGGTCATTCTTTTGCATCATATCTCAGCAATCATGGCATTCTTCATCAGTTCAGTTGCCCCCACACCCCTGAGCAAAACGGTTGTGCAGAAAGAAAGCACAGGCACCTTGTTGAGACAGCTCGCACTTTGCTTGTTGCATCTCATGTCCCTCATGTTTTCTGGGTAGAAGCATTCTCCACTGCTATCTATCTTATTAATCGCCTTCCTGTTTCTGGCATTTCACAGTCCCCTTGGCAGTTGCTATTTCACAACCATCCAGACTACTCTAAGCTCAAAGTATTTGGTTGTCAATGCTTTCCTTGGCTCAAACCTTACTTTCATAGCAAATTGGATCCCAAGAGCAAAAGTTGTGTTTTCTTGGGATATAGTCTTCAACACAAAGGCTATAGGTGTCTTGACCCTATCACCAATCGAATCTACATCTCTCGTCATGTTGTATTCGATGAAAGTACTTATCCATTTCAGTTGTTACACAATCAACACTCTTTTCCTGTCCCAAGTCATCCATCTTCCTCAACAACAATTTCATCCTCTCTGGATCTTCAATTTAGCAAACACAATCCTCCTGTTTTAAGTCAGCCATCTACATCACCATTATGTGCTTCTATGCCTGTTTCTATTTCTTCCCCTTCATCCTCCACTGAACCTGTCTCTGTTGGTTCTTCTTCCAGTTTTGTTCCCCCTTTAGCACATTCATCTTTGTCACAAAATCAACCAAGTCATCCTCCTGCCCCTGTTAATTCCCATCCAATGATTACTAGATCCAAGGCTGGGATACTCACATCGAGAGCCTGTGCAGCAACTAAGCACCCACTTCCAGTTGATATTGATTATGTTCCTACAACATATTTGCAAGCTTCTAAGCATGCTCATTGGAGGCAAGCTATGCAAGATGAATATAATGCCTTGCTAACCACTGGTACTTGGTCTCTTGTTCCTTCTCACCATTCTCAAAACTTAGTGGGCTGCAAGTGGGTTTTCCGGATTAAGAAGAAGCCAGATGGCACTGTTGACAGATATAAAGCCCGGCTTGTGGCCAAGGGTTTTCATCAACAAGAAGGTATTGACTTTCAAGAAACATTCAGTCCAGTTGCCAAACCGGTTACAATTCGGATACTTCTTACTCTTGCTGTGCAATATAATTGGTTTCTCAATCAATTGGACATTAGTAATGCCTTTCTTCATGGAGATTTAAAGGAAGATGTCTACATGCAACAACCCCCTGGTTTTGTTGATCCCTTACATCCTACATCTGTGTGTAAGTTGAGGAAATCTTTGTATGGCCTCAAACAAGCTCCTCGAGCTTGGTTTGATAAACTGTTCCAAGCTCTTCACTCTCTTGGATTCACCCAATCCTCCTCAGATGCTTCTTTATTTGTTCTCAATGGTCCTCAGTTAGTAATTGTCCTTGTCTATGTTGATGACATTCTTGTCACCGGACCCTATCCTCAACTCTGTGAACAATTCATTCAGCAACTTGGTGCTCAATTTCCAGTGAAAGACCTTGGTCCTCTCCATTATTTCTTGGGATTAGAAGTCCACCGATCTTCACAGGGTATATTTCTCCATCAAACAAAGTACTTATTGGATCTTCTCAAGAAAACCAACATGGAGGGTGCAAAATCTTGTTGCACTCCTCTTGGATCTAAGAAATTGGATCATAGTGGGCCTCTTCTGTCCAATCCTACTTAATATCGTTCCATTGTTGGTGGTTTACAATATCTCACTTGGACTAGACCCGATCTTGCTTTTGCTGTGAACCAAATCTGCCAATTCATGCATGCTCCCAGGGAACAACATCTTCAGGCAACAAAAAGGGTTCTCAGATTTCTCAAAGGCTCTATTTCCCATGGTTTGTGGTTTACAAAAGGACCTGTCCATCTTTCTGCCTACTCGGATGCTGACTGGGCTGGTTGCACAATTGACAGGAGATCAACCACTGGTTATTGTGTATTTTTGGGTTCCAATCTTATCAGCTGGAGTGCCAAGAAACAAAGTACTGTTGCAAGGTCCTCTACAGAGGCTGAATATCGCTCCTTAGCTCACACAACTGCCGAAATAACTTGGGTTTGCAAGATTCTCAAAGATCTATACTATCCTCTATCTACATTGCCTACTCTTTGGTGTGACAATATATCAGCAATATCATTAGCATCTAATCCTATCTTTCATGCTAGAACAAAGCATGTTGAGATCGATTATCACTATATTAGAGAATTGGTTTTGGCTAAACTTCTCAAAGTCCAGTTCGTCTGCAGTGAAGACCAATTAGCTGATCTTCACACCAAGTCTCTGTCTAAAAACAGATTCACTTATCTGTGTTCCAAGCTTCCCATTGGCATCATTTCTGATCCCCCTTCTCGCTTGAGGGGGTGTATTAGGGAGATTGACAAGTCATCCAAGTCTGCTACTGTTAATAATTCTGTTACTGTTAATTAACTGATTGTATTAGTTGTAATTAGTTAAGATAGTTATAAAGTAGTTAGGGGTATCTATGTAAATGGCCAAAGGCTATATATATTCCTTCACAATGTGTAAAGGTGATTCATTCAGTAAATACAATTGGAAAACTTACAGAGGAAGTTTTCTGTTTCAATAGAATATTCTTAAAGCACAACAGAAACAGATTTTTTAAAAAGCACAGCAATGCCAAACTGGCCCTGAATGCATTCATTGTATTTCTTTGTATACTAAAGAATCAACATGTGTGAGTCAACATATGTGACCCAATTAATGCTCTCAGTCTCTAACCCATTGAGAGCTCATCTGAATCCACATAATCTGATGCCATCCATGGGGATTGACATTGCCATGCATGTGAAGATGATAAGGACAAACTAAGGATTATGATTCGGCATTCTCAGAGACTTCAAGTAACATTGTGCATCACAACTTCCATGTCAATCCTAAACCCAAATTCCCAGATCAAACCTAGCTAAGTTTCCCTTTTATAATATCTCGGTAAATTATATCAAATCATATCCACAGTTGATATTCCAAGTATCGCCATCAAAGGCTACATTTTAAAACTCACCTTTCTCAGAGGGATGTGCAGATAATCCTTCTCTAGAGAGTATCTCCTCTAACTCTTTTATCAAGTGAGCTTCACGTTTGTTCTCAGGCACCTGCTTGACTTTCTTGTAAACTGAGGGGGCAACGCTGTATAACAGACAATAAACATCATAATGTAACAATGACAAGGATGCAAGTCTATCTATGCATAGAGTCAAAGATGAAAAACCTCATTCCACATGCTTTGATAACTGATCGTAGATGCTCCACACGTTTCCCATATGCAGGTGTTGTTGAAACTTCTTTCTTCTACAATTTGATAAACAGTATGAATCAATAATAGACAAAGCCTACTTTTATGGTGACTTCAGAAACATACAAAGTAATTACCTTTATAGGTTTTTCAGCAGATGACTGAGAACGATCATCTTCAGAGACATTTCCAGTGTCTTCTGCATCACTTTTGTCCTCTGGTTCTTTTTGAGGAGGCTTGATCCTCTTCTTTCCAGAGACGTTAGTCTCCTTAGCCATTCTTTTCCGTTTCTTATGCCCATCAGTATTCTGCATCTTTCCTTTTGGAGCACTTTTGCTTCTACGTTTTACTTCATGTTCTTCCTCACTACTTTCATTATCTGAAGAACCAGAACTCTCATTGCTTCTGACCTTAGTGGATGCTTTTCTCTGAGCACTTTTCTGCATCTTTCCTTTTGGAGCACTTTTGCTTCTAGGTTTTACTTTATCTTCTTCCTCACTACCTTCATTATCTAAAGAACCAGAACTCTCATCGCTTCTGACCTTAGTGGATGCTTTTCTTTGAGCACTTTTCAGAACATTTTTCTTGGCAGTTGTAGCAGGTTCAGAAATTTCACAAGATTCTAGAACCTGAAAAAGAGAATATATGCAAAGTATGACCACCAGCGATAGACGTATTCACTTCTATAATTTCAAGATGCCTTGACACAAAATTATCTTACCTCGTCTAGTTGCTGACTTATAAACTTCTTAAGGGGGTCAAGAGTATATTTCTCAAGCTTAAGATCTTCCTCCAAAAGTCGGCGAAGTCCAGCCAGAGTAATCTTTCTGTAGTGAGAGGAAGGAATAAATAATGAGTACTTCATTTACTCAACTGACAACATTGAAAATTAACATCTAAAGACAAAAGTCAAATAGAGTCCAATGCCAATCAAAAGGGGAGAAAGAATACACATGAAAACTAGTATACTAATGCAATTGACAGCAATAACCAGTAATCTTTTTTCTTTTGTCAAAAGCAATAACCGATAATCAGTTCAAAGAAAGATGTAGCATACTCGGAATTAGCTTTGATATAAGAACCCCTTTTTCTAAGGGCTGACTTTATCACACTCTCAGTTGGAGCCTTATTTTGGTTGGTAGTTTTAGTTTCTTCAGTTACAGTTTTCACCACTTTATGCCCTGTCAGAAGCCCCATTACAGGAGAGTCTTCCATTTTCTCCTCATCTTCTGAACAGGTTTCCTTCGCGTCTTTAGTTGACTTTCCTTTGAGTGATTCTGCTACTTCTCCTTTAGCCAAACTTTTTTCATCAGTCTCCCCCGATGTCTTTGAGGTATTGTCATCACCAGCACCTTCTAACACCTAGCATTTTGAAAAGAATAAATGCAATTAAGAGATGACATATTTCATGAGAAAACATTTGGACTCCAATTAATAAATAAATAAACTAAAAAATGAATACAACATAAAATGAAATAACACAAGAAATATAACATTCGCAGCAAAAGGGAAAGTGGCATGCTCCTAAATGATTCATGGGGATAAGCTGGAGTGAGGAAATTTTGGATATGGTGATTGAATGGACCAGTGGCACTTGACAAGCTCATGGCAGATGCCCTCAGGGTTATGGTGAAGCATCACTTGCTCTAAACCGTATTGCTTGCTGGGTCTCCCATTCGGCTTGTTGGTTCAAAGATTTTTTTGTTAATTTGAAGCCCTGCTAGTACTTTGGACTAGGCACAGAAATTCTGCAGACGGGTATTAGATCTGGTAAATATGCATGCACCCCAGCTAAAAAATACATTGCAGTAACATCCAAGTTTCTCATAAATCTCATCCTGCATGATCACTTAAATGTTCAACCCTCTGGGAAAAATTAAAGCACCCAGACACCCAGTTACTCCCCAACCATTAGATCTAATTTTCAGAGTCTATTACAAATGCACGGGTACAAACATGAATTTCCAAGCCATAGCCAAGAGTCCCAGAGACCACACCCTATTAATTCAAAGTAATCAAGAAAATGCCAATATTAAAAAACCCAGAAGCATCAAATGGCAACTGTGGGAGACGTGTAAAACTAGCTTGGGTAAATGCATCAGCATATGGCCCTCAGGCTCGAGACTTGATGGTGGCCTGCCCCTGCCCCTTCCATAGAGTCAAAGCCCAGCCCAAATCCAAGACCAGATGGGCCAGGGCTAGCCACATTAGATAGTTCAAAAGGAAATGTCTGAGTCAAAATCTTTCTGATATTATCTCAATTAAATGAAATTCTCAAGAACAAGACAACATAGTTTTTTTTTGTTGAGTCAAAGTCGCCAACAAAAACCAATGAGAAAAAAACAAACAAATATGATCCAAAGGGTAGTTTTGCACAATCCATCGAACATAAAACATATATGAAGAAAGCTTTTGAAATAAAAAGCCTTACCTTTTTGGAAACAAATTGACAAAACAAGTGGAGCCTTTGAAAATTTCTTAACTTTCACTTTAGGCAACTCTTTCTAGCATATCTTTTACTTGATTCTCATTTCATAAATAAATCAATTTAATGATACGTATCTGTTTCCTCTAGAAGAAATTACTTGAGAAAAACTAAATGCATATAGAAGAAAAGTTAACACGTAAGAATATTTCCAGTCCCGAAATCATTTGCAGGGAACTATTTTTGATTGCCACAAATAAACACTACAATGAAAAAGTATTGAAGAAAACAGTAAATGGCCCATACAAAATTTAACAAAGGGAACATAATCAGCTACCATGAAACTCTTCAATGCATAATTGAAAGTGCTTGAAATAAAACATAATAAAAATGATGATGTTATGACCAAGTACACTATAGTCATGCTAAATGAGAACAACGAGCTTCGATAATGAATGATATACCTCCACCAAATGTTCCTTGACAAATCTTTTGTGCACATCCAACGCAAATGTCTCCAAGCCCAGGTCTTTCTCTAAGACTCTTCGGACGCCCTCAAAAGTCAAAGAACTGCATATGAAAATATAACTTTATAAAGTAATCCAACCTTGGATGGGGGTCCAACATGCTCAACCCACAAGTGCATCTAAACTAACTTTACAATTTCAACTTTCTTGAGCTTCCCTATGAAATAATTTCAATCAAACTTTCAAGCAATGAACCACTGCAATCAAGTTGCGATTGGGAAGAGAAATCTCGCAACATGGTCGCGAAAGTTGAGCGCATTGGCTTCATCCACCAAAGCTTATTTTAAGAATTGTCGCTAAGCAGATACAAAATCACTGGGAAGTTGAATTCTTGGAACTCATTTTGCAGTTTCCAGGGTTAGGGTTTGAAATAGATAAAGAAAGTCAAGTATTACCATATAAATTAGAGCAAGGAATGCTAAAGAATAAACAATTCCAGTAGCAGGAAATGACTGGAACAATCCTAAGCGTTGGATTACTGAAAGGAATTCCCTGCCCTACATTCTTTTGCTTTGTTTTTCGAGAACAAATGCGGAGATATGACAGCACAAGGTGTGCTTTACTTCACATAAATGTACGAAGTCCTACACCAAGCGCAAAAGTACTTATTCTGTCCGTTACGTTGTAATTCTGCGAACCCAAACAAAGCATACAGCGTATAGAACACTCAGAAGCTTCAAAACCCTAAACAAAACAACTAAACACACCAATCCTAAGAACACAAAGCATATCAAAAACAGTTAACCACACACTTGCATCTACACACTGGCCCTTAATTAAGTTATAATACGCATAATTAAACCCTAAAACACACAAATCAAAGTTACAAACTTTCAGTGCAAATCAATCCTATATGAATTTATATCACACATTCTGGCATACAAGAAAAGAAAAACCGCAACTAATATTTAAATTAAATTCATCAAAAGTACACAAATTCAGTAAGAAGAGAGAGAAAGAGAGAGAGAGAGAGAGAGAGAGAGAGAGAGAGAGAGAAAGAGAGAGAGATTACTCGGATTGTTCTTTGAAGTAAGGGACGCGTAAGCGCATAGCACTCTTAATCTGGGACTGGATATCGTGCGTCTCCTTCAGAGGGCTCTCGCCATCTTGCGCATCCTCCGCCATTACTGTGAACTCCCTCTTCCTCTCTCTCTCTCTCTCTCCCCCCTCTTCCTCTAAGAAAGAAGCAGCTTCTTCTCTATGCGTTTTAAAACGTGGGAGCAGAGGGCCAAAGGAAAGTGGGGAGAGTGACGGGGTTAATTTCTGTATACGCTCACATCGCAATACGCTGCACTTACGGTTCTACGTGTGGTACTAATACCTACAGAGTCCAGGATGTGATATACATGTGTATTTTGTTTTGTTTTATATTTATAAATTTATTAAATTCAACGATTAAAATTTAATATCATCAAATTTAACGATAAAAAAAAATCTAAACGGTTTAAATTTAAATCTAACTATTAAAATAATACAAAATTTTTCTCATGTATTTCATATTTTTTCTTAGTGTTCTAGAAGTTTTAAGATGTCGGTATAATGATTTCTCACTACTTATCAGAACATAAATATCTTTAAGTTAAAATATTTATAAAATTAAATTAAGATAGTCTACCTAATTTTTGTATTTAAATAAATTATTTTTAAAAAAAATTATTCTGAATTTATTTTTTAATAATTTCAAACTAAAAATTTAAGCAGAAAAGTTGAAGCGGAAAAACTATTTCTGAATTAAAATTTAGGAGTTTTAACAAAACACTCACAGTATTGTTCACTTTTAACGAAAAATCACATTTTTACCTTTTTCTAGTACTATTCACTACACATTATTTGTTATTTTTCATTAAAACTAAATTTTTTTTGGACTTTTCGTTAGTTTTCCTTTAAAATTTTAGGTTTTAATTAGGCCTGGCAAACAGGTCGTGTCTGTCATTTTCGTATCATTTTCGTGTAACACCTATTATCTTAACGGGTTATGTCGTGTCACACATGTTATCTTAACATGTCCTTAACAGGTTGGGTCACGTTACCCAACGGGTAAAGTGACCCGACCCGTTAAGAAAATTTTTTTTTTTTTTACATTTGCACATACCACACATTGCCACATAAATATTACTTCAAAACATTAAAACACATTTGTCGTTTAAGTACTACATCGACACTAAAAAATAAGAGCCTAATAAAAAAACATTCATGCACTCCTAGTCTATTACAAAATATTAAATGTGCAAGGATATGCAAAATGAAAGAGTTTTTGTTTTCAAGATTGTGAAGCCTTTCATTAAGTATAACATAAGATTTTGTGGTATCCAATAGCGTAAATATTTTAAATTGAAGATCGAGTTCATTCACTGTATTCATATAGGGTCAAGGAGTGTAGTTGTAAAAAATCATCAAAATCGGAGTTAAAATAACCGTTAAATCATGATTTTTCAATGATAACCGTCGAAAAGTTTTGTAGTATCCACTTGTGCAAATATTTTAAATTGAATATCGAATTAATTCATTGTATTCATATAGGGTCAAGGAGGGTAGTTGTAAAAAATCATCAAAATCAGAGCTAAAATAATCGTTAAATCGTAATTTTTCGTTTATAACCGTCGAAAAGTTTTGTCCCGTCACTTGATCTCTAAATGTTTGTTTTTTGCGATTTTTGGCGTATGCGATCTCAAAGCATATACAAACAAGTTTGACGGTTGGATCGTTGAAATTAGTTTCGTAGAATGCGTATCACATCAAAACGATAGATTCACTAACATTTAGAGAGTTTATTTATACTTTCATTAAGTATAACATAAGATTTTGTGGTATCCACTTGTGTAAATATTTTAAATTGAAGATCGAATTCATTCATTGTATTCATATAGGGTCAAGGAGTATAACTGTAAAAAAATCATCAAAATCGGAGTTAAAACAACCGTTAAATCGTGATTTTTCGTTTATAACCGTAAAAAAATTTTGTCCCGTTACTTGATCTCTGAATGTTTGTTTTTTGCGATTTTTTATGTATGCGATCTCGAAGCATATACAAACAAGTTGACGGTTGGATCATTGAAATTAGTTTCGTAGAATTCGTATCCCATCAAGTTCAATGGTATATATATATATTTATTAAGTAAATTTAAATTTATTTATTTTGTACGTAGAACACTTGAAAAATTAAATGGTATGTATATTTAAGCCAATCCAATGGTCACCAATTTTTAAAATTTAATTTAATATATATATATGTATAATTATTATAGTTTTTAGGGGTATAAAATTGTTAAATTAATATATATATATATATATAATTATTATAGTATTTTTTTTAGGGTTATAAAATTAATATTTTACTTATCATGTATCGTGTTACCCACGTATATCCGAACCAACTCGTTATCTTAACAGGTACTTATCAGGTTACCCGATAACGACTCGATTCGTTATCGTGTAGACCCAAACACCTATTAATTTCATGTCATGTCGTTTCAAATTATCGAGTCGTGTCAGGAATTGGCAGACCTATTTCTAATGTACGAGTTAGAGATTGGTCTAACAGTTTTTAGTTTAAATTACAAGTTTACCCTTTGCCTCCAAAATCCAGCAAAGATCCGGTTGCGTTCGTCTTCGGGCTCTGATATAATACAAACGAAGCAAGCACGGCGACCCAAAACTTTTGAGAGAGAGAGAGAGAGAGAAAGCGATGGGAGGACATGGACCGATAGAGGTGGCCAAGACGGTGATGGAGGTTGCCGACGTGGCGTGGACCGCCTTGGAACACGGCCGCCATCACCTCCACCACGACGACCATGAGGGAACCAAGTGTGCGGTTTCCGACGAAGAACTGGAGGCTCTGCGGGCGGAGAATCGGCGGCTGAGGAACTCGCTGGAGCAGAATCTCAAGCTGCTTCAGAACCTGTCCGAGTCGCCTGCGGTGTTGGACGATTGCCCTCCTGATGTAAGCAATTTGGGGTCGATTGTTTTCCATTCAGCACCCTTTTGTTGACTTTGTGTATTAGATTTCTAATTTTCGTTCAAAAACTGAAATTGGCATTTGGGTTTTTTGAAATTTCAGCTGCATGCTCGGTTAGTGGCGACGGTGGAATCGAACAGCTTCTTGACTCGAATCGAAGCTCTTCAGAAGGAATCCATTGATGAATATCAGTTTCCTTTCAAGCCAGCCACAGGTACATAAATATATAGAAATATATATATACACTATTTGATTCCACGTAATAATTATTGGGTTTGTTTATAATTTATGTTTGGATTTTAGAAAGCGATTTGGAGAAAGCTGAAGTTCTAATCAAAGTCGACAATGAAGAACCCAGTTGGTGGGTGTGGATCACGGATGACATGATTCCGGGTAAAGTCGAGGAGAGGAGTGGGATTGACAATGAGAACTATGTTGTTGTTAGTGAGGAGCATGTGGTGGATGGAGTTGCCAATTTTATGGCTAAGTGTATTGTGTCAAACCCAAAAGCTCGGGTACGTATCCACTCGAAAGCTTTTTGCGTGATGTTTGATGTTGCTCATTTTGGTCTCATGATTTTTTGCTTCCTTGGAATTGCAGAATTTGACGCCAGAGGAGCTGCAGAAAAGTAAGTTTTCATTCGTCTTTCTCAATTGATTCTCCATGTGCTTGTAATGTCTTAACCCAAATAGGCTATAATAGGTTATGTACATGTTTCTACATGAATCATGTTGAACCACATAGTTTGCAATCCTATATGCTTACTGTAATTTTGAAAACTAATGCGAATTTTTGTTGTGCTTTGCGGTTAGACGATTATTGCAGAGTATGATGAATCAGATAAGCTTGGATACATAAACCAGGAAAATGGAATTGAATTTCTGTTTCTTTCCTTCAAGAAATTTGACGTCTCTAATTTAGTCTTTAGGTCACGAACTAGATACTCATCTCTAAGTCTGATCTCTGTCATTCAATGATTCTCGGGCTTGACTTTGAATATATAGTGGGCAATAGAGAATGCGTCTATTGAAACTCATCCTTGTGAATCTATAATTTGCAGTTGTAGCTAAAGCGATGGGTGGTGTCAGCAAATTGGAGAAGGTATTGGGTATTTGGCATGCGGGGAAGTTGTTCTATGCGTTGTCCACCTGGGGACTTGCTCTAGCTGGGTAAGTATTTCTTGCCCACCTACTTCCTATTGTGTTAGCAACTTAGCATTCTCTTAAGAATGTTAGCCTCGATTATCTGCAACTTCGTTGGTAATAAATGGCATACAAATGGATGTCTTTTCCATCGCTTCTCTTAATTGTTATCCAAGATATAGCATGTACATTTTCCTAGAATATTTCCTACGTGTTTCGTCAAAGTAGGAAAATCGTTTTGAATTAGGTTGCTCATCTCTTACTAATTTAAGAATACCATGTTGCTTTGTATCACAGATTGTATAGGAGCCGTGCGGTATTAAAATTTGCCGCAATGGGGCTGCACACAAGCAGCAAATTGATTATGAGAGCAATGTGAGGCAGGGAGCCCGACTGCCGCGAAAAACTCAGATTGGAACTGTACAATAGCGTCACGCCTGTTTATAAGAATTCCTGTTCGATGTAAATAACTGTAAATAATGCCTGATCTTGTGTTTCTGCTATGGTTTCATTGACTGATTTATTGTATTGAACCATCGATTGTTTCCACTTGTATATGGCGAACCCATGCCAGATGATATGTTCACTGGAAAGAGTCGTTTTCTAAATGCTTATTGAACAATTTTCAGTGACGAATTGCAATTGCTAAAAATGAAAAGGAAAAAAAGGTCAAATTTGCCGATAAAGAACAAAAACAAGTGTATAGAATGCAATTTGTAGTTTCTTATCTGTTGTTGAGCATCATATAATCATTCGGGACAAGCATGCACTGCTCTTTCTGGCGCGCAAATGACTACTTTAAGAACACAAGAAGAAAGTTTAAAGAATCTTAACCACTATCAGCTCGCCATAAGTCGTATAATCAGCCCTGCCAGATTTCTCTCCACAGTAATGCTGCAGTTTGGCATCACAAAACACGGTGATGCACTTCGCTATGGTGGCCAAATTCTACAACAAGGCGGCATGCAAGAATCTCGGCAAAACTGGTTCCCAGACAGCTTTCATAAAACAAACACCAAACGGATAGATCACTGCCCGTAAATGTTAACGAAAGCAATTTTAGTATTACGCTAGCATTTAACTGGTATAGATGATATGGAAGAACCCGAAATCATTCACATAAATATCAAGCATGCTTTAGAGAACTAACATTATGTCTCTGGCGTCTTTCTTTTCCTGTTGGATGTTGAGGAAGCATCTAACTGGGCTTGACCAAATACTGACCTGCAGGAAGTCCAAAGCCGCAACTCAAGAGATGTAAGAAATGACAGTAGTACAAAGCATTTCTAGGTCCAGTGAATCTTTTGCTTATTAACATAACAATCAGTTTTCACCACCATTGAAGAGAAACATTTTGTCGCATTGATTGTCAGCGTTTGTTTCTCGTTTGAGAGAGCAAAACGTAGTGACTTAATTCTTTTCCTCCTAGATCTCTCAAACTCACTAAAAATAAAAGCAAAATAAAATGAATACTTCCAATTATTTTTCACAAGTTTCATTACTCTCACTATAAACGAAACAAAACCAGCTGGAAAATCTCAATTACTTAACATATGTACGTAAAATTTGTGGGTATCTTCAGCTAGAATTTCTAACTAAAACAAGAAACAGGGTAAGCTGTACTATCTTTCGTATCATTATGATATGAGCTCTTCTTGTCAATCAAAGGTTTGATTAATCCACTTTTAACAGTGTAGTCTACATATAGACGAGGTAACTTACCCACAAGTTGAACATTTCTTGTGATGCTTACAAAAAATGGACAAGCACACAGAACAAATGTAGCCCATGTCTATTGTCTTCTTATGGCAAAAACACCTGCAAAATTCAATCAATCAAAACATATGATACACAGAATATGTAGAGCCAAAAAATTTCATTTGTTTTCTTGCTTCTTTTCCTATTTGCACAATAATCTACGCATTGAAATTGAGCACCATGACGCAAAATCATTTACCCGACCATCAGTTCAACCATGAATACGTTGGTGAAATTTTTTTCTCTACAAAAGAATTATATGATTACATCTAGTAATTTGACTAGGTCAATTATTACCAAACATCTAACTAGCACTATGAATCTCCGGAAAGTGGGAACCACCATCTGAGACAAACCCTTGTACAAAAGTTATACAGATTGACCGACTAAACTACACATTGAAACAATTAATTCGCATCAATATTTTGATCTCTGTAAACCATATGAGTTTCAGAAGGATAAGCCTAGAAACTTAGAATGTACTTTTTAAAAAATATTATTTTTTCATGAAAGATCAGCATATGGGTACAACCTTCCTCTTTGCTCCCAGAAATATGGCATTAAATCTTAAAACTATACTAGCCTCTAAGAAAAAGGGCACTATATCTTAAAACTGATCAGAAAATTATCAATTTTAGGTACATCCGTCTTCTTTTCTAATAACAACCAAAATGAAGACAGTTAAATGATGAGCATAAGTAGTATACTTACGAGGCACGAAAATCCACACCGAGAGACTTAGGAAGCTGTAAAAATGCTCGAGAATGCAAATCAGTTGCAAAAACTGTCTGCATATCAGCGAAAACAACACATTAATCCAAGAAGTTGCAACAAAACGAGAAAAAAATTGTGATTAACACAAGATGGAAAACAGTGACACATTGACACCCAATCCAAATCACTTTTGTTTAGCCAAGCACCAGGTAAACAAGTGAACACAAGGTTAAGATGTATCAACATCACCAAATTTAAGTACTTAACCTACCGAGAGATACTGAAACAGTCCGTTTGGTTGTTGGGGCTTCAGATACACACCACCAGTAATATATGAAGCCTGTTTCTCATCCATCAAAAGCATTCAGTAAAACTGACATAACAATAAAGCTAATTATGTTTCAAATACTTTAAAAAGTATATATCAAAAAGATGCTCTAAAGACAAGCTACCTGCTGTAGGAAGGCAGAGTTGCTCGATCCCATATAGCAAGAATCTATAGGAACCTGCAGTGGAAGTAAATCAATGATAATTTGATATTCGTGACTTTTAAGCAACTATTGGATTTCTGGAAAGTTGAATTAACTATATATTTGCTGAATGAAATGCCTAACAATGAGAGAGAAAGCAACTGGGAGAAACTGTCAAATGGTTATTTGGCCAAACAGCTACAGATATTGTTTATTGTACTCCAACAGGTGAGCAAATTTGGATTTCAAATCAGTTGATTGTATACAATCATCTTTTAGAAGAAAAATTAAAGATTGTCTATGGCAGTAAGTAAAAAATTTGTAACTTCCAAATAGCGCCTTGCCATTTGCAACCAAATATATAATTATTGAAGTACAGATTACTAGAAAGGACAATAATGATACAAATCAAAGTGCATTTGACATTGAAGAATAGTCCCCCGAAAAACATATGCTTTTGATAAACAGGAAAATGGATCAAATGCATACCATAGAACGCTGTGCAGAAAATATTGAATTCATGATTGCAACATATCTGAAAGGACATTACAAAAGAAAATTCTGATGTAAGAGGTTTGATGAGAAAGATAATAAGAAAAACGCATAAAGAAAATATTCAAAAGAAGAACGTACTGTTCAGGTCCATCCGATGATCCCTGCAAGCACAAAATCTGCATCGCATGCATAGTCACACTACTTAAAAGGTAACCCATTTGTGAAAGGAAAGTAAGACATGATAAAAGAAAAATAAATAACATACATCCATTTTGCAGACCTAAATGATAAAGGCTGACGAGTTTGGTTAATATATGGTGCCAAACATTGGATGCTTAGAAAATATCTCATTTTATTTTAATCCACCTCACTAAGGGTGCACTAATGTAGTGATAAAATAATCAAAAGTATAGAGGAATTTATATCTTTGAAGGGGATAGTGAAGATTGTCTCACAATACGGTTCTCCAAATATCTAGAGAACAGGTACATGCTTCCAACAGCAACCATCCACCAAAAATTGCATTTAACCCATGTTTTGGTTATTAACAATTCCACTTGCAAGTATGCTGGTCATTGCACCTAATCTGCTTAGAGAATTGCATACATTCCATATTACGTAGAAATATGCATCAAATTGATGGCTCATGAAACCTAAACAAGGCCATAAAAACTTACACTTGATTTGCAGCAAAGAAGTTATAACTATAGTACGTTATCAATGTCAAGGTATGGACAAGATTATAATGCCAGTCATCCAAAATAAACAGATACTGAACAATTACACAACAAACTACAATGATACTCACCCGAGGTTGAGGATGAAGTGGCCCTGATCGAAAAACTCTCTGTATATCTGTTCATCAACTACAGTTAAGCAAACTTTGCATGGATACGCTTAGATCTTCCAACAAAACAAAACATCTCTGCTATTACGTACTAGTTCTAACACAATTCCTCATATGCAACAAGCTTTACCCCTAAGTTTTTTCGGTAACTCTACTTATATACTTAAACTGCATTATCAAATGCCAATAGAAGACAAAGGGGCATTTTCAATGAGATACCAAAAAACCCCAAAAACTAAACAAGCACTGGCATAAAAGGATACAACAAAGAGCCATTGATAAAGACCCGGATAGCAGAGAAGAAGAAATCCCTTCTCTCGACCCTTCTTTGAACAATTGCTCGTCTTTGATCACGAATTCCTCCAGCTTCTGCAACAAGTTAGAGCACCGCGCCGGCATTATTCTTCCATGATCAGAGCCCTGGT
Organism: Heteromeles arbutifolia; assembly: GCA_024362995.1. Taxonomy (NCBI): domain Eukaryota; kingdom Viridiplantae; phylum Streptophyta; class Magnoliopsida; order Rosales; family Rosaceae; genus Heteromeles; species Heteromeles arbutifolia. Next base: position 38,555,157 of record JANCRC010000001.1, on the reverse strand, counting down.
TCGAGTCCGAAGAAGAATCGTAGATGTAGCTGCAGGAATTGTACCCCGTGGCAATAACCACCACCTGGTTGAGTTGATTGAGCAGCAGAATCGAGTTCAGAAACGCAAGTACCTAAACAAAAACGAAATCAAATTAAATTTCAATTCGAAAGAACGAACGAAACTAAGATTGTTATGAGAAACCCAAAAGAGGAATTAGGGTTTAGGGATCACGTGGGGGAGAAACTTGGAGAACGGGAGATTGGATGAGCTCCAGAAGAAAGGGTTCGAGTCCAGCAAAACCATCAGAAGGCTCACATCGTCTGCAACCACACAATCAAACGGTTAGAGGTTGAAGATAGAACGCGTCTCTGTGAATTTCTAGAGACGGAGAGAGAGAGAGAGACCGGCGTAGAGCTTCGAAGGGGCCGAAGCCATAGCTGAGTTGTGATGTGGGCGTTGCTGAACTGCTCGCTGAGCACTGGTCAGTGATCAGAGATGTTATGTTATTGGTTAATTCCTCGCGCCGGAGCTTGCGGTGGAACGACGCCGCTTGTTAAGTTTTGGCTGAATACACTAACCAGAACTCGGCGTCCCATTTGTGCTTGAGGAACGTATATTAGGACTAAGTAAAATGTTGCAACGATTCTACAATTTAACTCAATTAAAAATTTTAAGTAATGATTTCTCAACTAAAAATTTATGATTATTTGTCTCTTAACTCATCAAAATGTGCAGCTATAGTTATTTTTGTCAACTCTGTTAGAACTTTCGTCAAAATGAGTCACATGCGCCGCCTTAAGGCTAAATCAAAGGGAAAACATAGAAAACCAAATGAGAAAAATTGTAGCAATGTTTCCTCAACTTTAATCCAATTAGAAAAATGATTTCTTAACTTTAATTCAATTAGAGCAATTATCTCTCAACCTTAACCCAATTATTGCTGTAACACCCCACCCCCATTTTATTTAAAAATAGTTTTTAATTCTTAATTGGTGTGCCCAAGGACCCATCTGTGATCCTTGTTCCCCGGTTCCCTTCCCCTTTTCTTTCTTTTTCTGATTTTTGTAACTCTCTCAGCTCTCAGCGTCTCTCTCGACCTAGCTCTTCCCTCCTCACCGTCGAACCCACACACCTACCACCACAACCACCTGGCTACGACACCACCATCACCTCTGGAACTTTCTTCTCTCTCTCTCCCCCATCTCTGTGAAGCTGTAGAACACCCAGAGAACACCCAAGTCTCCCCCGACGACTCTGGCGACTTTCGAGGCAATTTCCGGCCAAACCTCGGTGATTTGGTCGGCATGTGGGTATCAATCTCTTCGTCTCGCTGAGTACTACAACTTTCCTTTTTGTTTCACCCAATTTCGTTAAGTATTGAAAAAGTTATACTCATTTGAATCTTACCCAGTTTTTTGGCGAGTCCGGCGGCTTTCGAGACATTTTCCGGTCAAACCACGGTGAGTTAGACATCGTGCAAGGTACCACTCTCTTCGTCTCTTCGAGAACTATAACTTTGCGTCTTGAATCGCTTTATTTCGTTGAGTAGTAACAAAGTTATGGCCGTTTAAAGTTAAGGAAACTGTCCGGCCAAATTCCGGCCTTCTTCTTCCTTGGGTCCGGCGATCCATCAAACATTGGCCCTTTGGGCCTTTCCTGCCGAGCCCAACCCATACCCATTTTTGTTTTCATTATTTAATTTTGTTTTTGTTTTAATTGTTTTAGTAAAAAGGCCTTTGGGCCATTATGGAGCAGGGCCTTTGGCTCGTTTAATGCAACCCAGAAAACCCTTAGGCTTTAAGCCTTTAGGCCTTCCAAGTCAGGACCCTAAGCCCTTTTTCCTCTAAAACCAAAACTATCAAGGACTCAAGCCCAAAGTCAAAACCTAGGTCCAGCCCGTTTGACTATTTGACCCATTGACCCGCGTTGACCCGACCCGGTCACCTTGATCGGTCAACGTTGACTTTCGAGTTGACTTTTTCGGGTTTCATTCGAGACCCCTCCTAGGCTATTTTCGACGTCCTGTACCCTTTTTTGAAGTCCGTTTTTTCAAATTCAATTATTATAATAGAGCTTTATTAATTGTACTCTTTATGTGCTTAGGTGCGTTTCTTAGGGCTTTTCTGTCTTCGCTAGCAGCGCAGCTTTTGACGGTGAAGTACTGCGAATGGACTCCTTCTAAAATGCATGTTTTAATAGTAGAAATACATACATGGAAAGTATGATTTAATGATTACGTTTTATGAGATAACATGCTTACTGAGGCTATTTTGAATTATTAATATTTTACCTATAACCCGTTTTCTTTATAGAATATATGATGGACGACGATATGATATTTAGAACATGTTTCGAACACCTCTTTATAGTATAGATGATGGATGACTTTATACTATCAAGTTGTTTTTCAAATGCACGTATGTTCAATGGTTTTATACTTACCTAGTGGTCTTCATTCCGCTATGGGGCGACGGAGAAGTTCGTCTTGAGTGACGGTTACGGTGCTGGCATAGGGCCTGAAGGGTTTTTCCTCTAGATGAGTATTCCCAGGGAAGGGAGATGGCACAGGCCTGGAGAATTATTTTCCTCTGGCATTTAAGACCAAGGACGGGGAGCTGGCAAGGGGCCTGGAGGGTTATGGACATTCGCTAGTGACTATGCATATACGAGTTATGTTTTTGAGACACTGCGCGGCATGCTAGGTTTCGGAAAACCTATGTTATCATATATGTGTGTTTTCATAAAACCTGGGGGTTAGTATGTTGATAACTGTTTTATTATATATGTATATCAAATTGGTCCACTCATGTTTGTTTTGTGCCCCCTTCAGGATTTAGAAACGAGGCATACAATCCCTGCGTCAAGGCACTTCTGCATCAGCATCTTCGAGTCCTCTCGGTGTAGGACCCATTTCATTTGGTCATTCAATTTTATATTATTTCTTTCTAGTATTCCAATTAGTTGTATACTCTGAACACGTTCCGTAAATACTTATTAATGTTCCATTAAATTCTTAAGTCTTACTTATTTCTCGTTCTCATGCATTCTAAATGGCTTTCGTCACCCCTCAGGTGTCGGCCAACACGTGACCATCTCGATGTCCCCAGGACATCGGAATCGGGGCGTGTCAGTTGCGATGGTCTTTCCAACACAAGTCATTTTGATGAAATTCTGATGGAGTTGACGGAAACGGACATACCTACAGGTTTTGATGAGTTAATGGACCAATGATCATGAATTTTTAATTGAGCGACTATTACTCCAATTGAGTTAATTTTGAAGAACCATTGCTACAATTTTCTCTATCAGAATTTTGTTTAGAAATTAAATAATTTAATTAGGAAAAACTCCAAACTGAGAAAATACCTTGTTATACAAAACTCTATAATCAATAGAAGGTAATTAGTGTTTGCTATCTTAAAAGTTATGTCAACTAACGGTTTTGAAAAACAAAATATTCGTTTACATGTGCTTTTAATAGGGATGAAAGCGTTTTTGGTATAATTATGTAATGTTAAGAATTTGCATAAAATGAGGGAAAATCGAAAAGAAATATATTGTTAATTTTTTTCAAGTGTTCATATATCACGTACAGCTCCAATGTGCAATAGATGAGGAAGGCATAAATATTGGGATACATATATTTATAAGTAATGTTAAATAAACCAACTTTTTAGATTAAATTTGCAAATCATATGATATATCAGTAATAGAAAATAAGCACGTTTAACAACATTTAAATAATAATCTAATTATCAATAAGCACATCATATGATTTACCAAATTTGATATAAAAAGTTGACATTCCTAGCATCCTTATATATATAAACAAAAATGAATGTAAAAAAATAGAAGTAAAAAACAGAATGTAGAATGGTAAAAAGATAAAAGGAAAACTAACGAAAAGTCCAAAAAAAACTTCATTTTTAATGAAAAGTCATTTTTAAAGATATAGTGAATAGTACCAGTTAAAGGTAAAAATGTGGTTTTTCGTTAAAAGTGAACAATACCGGAAGTGTTTTGTTAAAATTCCCTAAAAGAATCAAACCACCACTGGTTCGCCCATACAAATGAACTTCATGCTTAATGTTTCACTTCAATGACCCATCACCGCTTTTGCTTTTTTATTGTCCTTTTGCAATGTTTCTTGGAATAAAAATGCCCTTCGATGGAATAAAAGTAAAGAAGAGAAAGATTAAAAAAAATATCAGTCCTTACCTAAAACCAACTCCAGTTGTTGGGTAAAAAATAAAATTAACGTATATTATCTTAATTTATTTTAGCTAGAAAATATTTAAATTCATCGATAATGAAAAATCACTAAACATACTTCATTCTTACACATATGCACCACATGAAAGAACATGTAAAACCATACAACCTATGTAACATCCCACATCGCCTAGGGGAGTGATCCTTAAATGTATATTCTTATCCCTACCTAGCACAAGGCCTTTTGGGAGCTCACTGGCTTCGAGTTCCGTAGGAACTCCGAAATTAAGCGAGAAGAGGGCCAGAGCACTCCCATGATGGGTGACCTACTGGGAAGTTGCTCGTGAGTTCCCAGAAACAAAACCGTGAGGGAATGGTAAGCCCAAAGCGGACAATATCATCCTATGGTGGTGAAATGGGCCCGGGAAGTGATCCACCCCGGGTCGGGATGTGACAAATTGGTATTAGAGCCAATCCCTGGCCGAAAGTGTGCCGATGAGGACGTCGGGCCCCTAATGGGGGTGGATTGTGATATCTCACATCACCCAGGGGAGTGATCCTTAAATGTATATTCTCATCCCTACCTAGCACGAGGCATTTTGGGAGCTCACTGGAGGAACTCCGAAGTTAAGCGAGATGGGGGCTAGAGCACTCCCATGATGGGTGACCCAGTGGGAAGTTGCTCGTGAGTTCCCAGAAACAAAACCGTGAGGGAATGGTAAGCCCAAAACGGACAATATCGTGCTACGATGGTGGAACGGGCCCGGGAAGTGATCCGCCCCTGGCCGGGATGTGACAAATTGGTATCAGAGCCAATCCCTGGCCGGAAGTGTGCCGACGAGGATGTCGGGCCCCTAAGGGGGGTGGATTGTAACATCCCACATCGCCCAAGGGAGTGATCCTTAAATGTATATTCTCATCCCTACCTAGCACGAGGCCTTATGGGAGCTCACTTGCTTCGGGTTCCGTAGGAACTCCGAAGTTAAGCGAGAAGGGGGCCAGAGCACTCCCATGATGGGTGACCCACTGGGAAGTTGCTCGTGAGTTCCCAGAAACAAAACCGTGAGGGAATGGTAAGCCCAAAGCGGACAATATCGTGCTACGGTAGATTAGCAATCCCTCCTAATCCCTGGCCTAGAACAATCCCTACTTCCATCTTTACTACAACTGTCAACAAGAGGGTTTAATTTGTGTGCTGTTTTACATCGCATCAAATTTTTGGCACCGTTGCCGGGGATTGGCAACTTTGCTAATCCCTCATTGTTTCTTTTTGTTTATTTTCGTGTGTTTTTGTTTTAGTTATTGACGTAGTTTTGTTTTTCTTGTTTTTAGGTACTAGTTTATGACTTGAAGTTCTCAAACTGTTCGAAAGAATATCTTGGACTTTGACGACGATTTTGAGAGGACTTTGAGAAGGCAAAGAAACCAACAAAAATCTAATCCACCTAGCCTTGAACCTGAGCTTGAAGAACAAGTGACAGAAGAGGAAGAAGACCCCACGGCTCAAGTGTTGGAAGAAGTATAAGTCATGGCAGCGGACAATCAAACGATCAAGGAGATCTCTGCTTCGAGATTGGACAATGCCGCACCCCTATGCATCCAGTACCCCACGGCTGCTCAAGGAAATACCGAAGAGTTGGAGTTGAAATCCAGTTTGTTGCACCACATCCCGGAATTCCATGGGCTGTCTATGGAGGATCATAACAAACACTTGAAGGAATTTGAAGTTGTTTGCTCAAGTATGACCCCTGTCAATGTCAATGGAAGCATATTGAAGATGAAGGCTTTTCCATTCTCACTAATGGACAAGGCTAAGGATTGGTTGTATGAATTGACACCTGGAACGGTTACCTCTTGGGAGAGCATGAAACGAGCATTCCTAAAGAAGTTTTTCCCAACCTCACGAGTCATTCTCTTGAGGAAGAGAATTAGTGGCTTCCAACAAAACCAAGGGGAGTCGTTTCCAGCCTATTACGAGCGTTTTAAGATGTTAGTTGCTTCCTATCCACAACACCAGATGAAGGAAGAACTTCTCCTTCAATACTTCTATGAAGGATTTCTCCCCATTGAAAGACAAATGCTTGACGCTTCAGCGGGAGGAGCTTTGGTGGACAAAACCTCGACGGCTGCAAAGATCTTAATTGCAAATAGAGCGTTGAATGCACAACAATATGAAGGTGTTGGAGGAAGAGACACTCCAAGGCAACAATCATAAGTGAATGAGGTAAGTGCAATTTCTGAAATTCAATCTCAATTAGCTAACCTCACTACTCTTGTGTCACAAGTCGTAAACGTATCCAAAATGCAAAGTGTAGCTGCTTATGGCGTGTGCTCCATGCAAGGGCATCTCACGGATCAATGCCCTCAACTGATCGACAAAGGAGGGTGGGCATCTGCCAATGTCGTGGGTTTTGGGAACCAAAACCAACCAATGAGTGATCCTTTCTCGAATACATACAATCCAGGTTGGAAAGATCATCCAAATTTCAAGTGGAATGAGCCCCAACAAACCTAACAACAAAGTGCATTTAGGTAGCAACCTCCGGGATTTTACCAAAGGCCATACGCACCCACACAACCCCAAGCACAACCTACCCAAACCAAATCAGGTTCGTCCATACATAATGATCAAAATTTTCAATTATTAACTTCTATTGCACAGGGAATGCAAACTCGAGACAAAAAGGTGGATGAATTGGAAAAGCAAGTAAGGCAGATTGCAGAGTTCATGGGCCAATTCAGAGAACAAGGCAAGTTGCCTAGTTCAACCGTTGTTAACCCAAATAGAGGATTTGAGTCTGCCAAGGTCATCAGTTTACGAAGTGGAAAACAAGTTGGAACAGACCCACAACCCTCCAAATCACATCCAAAAGAGAACGAGAAGTTGCTGATTGAACAGGAGAAACAAGCACAACCCACGGCAAGAAGGTTCCAAATTCGATTATTTTTAACGTTGTTCCTCCAAATGTACCCTTTCCTCGCAAATTTATGCAATCGAAGAAGGAGGAGGCTGAAAATGACATTCTGGACACGTTTAGAAAAGTACAAGTCAATATACCACTTTTGGATGCAATTAAACAAGTTCCAAGGTATGCCAAGTTTTTAAAAGAACTTTGCACAACTAGGAAGAGAATTTTGAACAAGGAGGTTGTAAAGGTAAGTGAAAATGTCTCAGCCATCTTGTAACGTAAACTACCCCCTAAATGCAATGATCCCGGTAGTTTTACAATTCCTTGTGTTATTGGCAATAATCAATTTGAACATGCCATGTTAGACTTAGGTGCATCAATTAATGTCATGCCTTATTCAATTTATGCATCTATGAACTTAAGCGAGCTGAAAAATGATGGTGTGATTATTCAATTGGCCGATCGTTCTAACGCCTATCTAAAAGGAATTTTGGAAGATGTTTTAGTGCAAGTCAATCACTTAATCTTTCCAGCGGACTTCTACGTGCTTGAAATGGAAGACTTGGACCATTCTCCTTCATTGCCAATCCTCCTTGGAAGGCCATTCATGAAAACTGTCTGCACCAAGATTGATGTGTTTAAAGGAACCTTGGCAATGGAATTTGATGGGGAAGTTATTGATTTCAATCTTTCTGAATCTATCAAGTATCCTAGTGAGGATTATTCTTGTTTTTCTATTGACATAATTGATTCATTGGCGCAAGAACATCTTGAATAATTGAATGAGGACGTACTTGAAACATTCCTTACAAATGGAATGGGACTCAAGAACAAAGGGACAGCACCCATGCTCACCCACGGCATGCATGACCCTATCCTTGCCGTGCCCCCTATTCAAGAAGTGATTGAGATGGTGGCTGCACTTGAATCAACGCCACCACAATCTGGTAAGCTTTTGCTCCCAATTTCAAGTTCAGTTTCGACTAATATGTTACTTCATTCAGTTGTGCAACCACCTTCCCTTGAACTTAAACCATTGCCAAGCCATTTGAAGTATGTTTCTTGGGAGAACAAGAGACTTTACCCGTCATTGTCTCAAGCACACTCATGGCATAAGAGGAAGAAAAATTGGTGAGGGTGCTAAAAGAGCACAAAACAGCAATTGGTTAGACATTGGCCGACATCAAGGGAATTAGCCCTACCACTTGCATGCATCGTATACTTTTGGAGGAGGGGTCTAAAACATCTCGAGAGGCACAACGCCGACTCAACCCTCAAATGATGGAAGTTGTGAAGAAAGAGATAATCAAGCTACTTGATTGTGGAGTGATCTATCCTATCTCTGATAGCCGTTGGGTTTCACCTGTTCAATGTGTTTCCAAGAAATCTGGAGTAACTGTGGTGCCCAATGCAGAAAACGAACTTGTGCCCACTCGAATCCAAACAGGTTGAAGGGTTTGTATCGATTATAGGAAGCTCAACACCACCACAAGGAAAGATCACTTCCCTTTGCCGTTCATTGATCAAATGCTTGAAAGGTTAGCCGGTCATGCTTTTTATTGTTTTCTTGATGGTTATTCAGGTTATAATCAGATTGTCATAGCACCGGAGGACCAAGAAAAGACCACTTTCACGTGCCCTTTTGGTACATTTACTTACCGTCACATGCCATTTGGTTTATGCAATGCACCTGCCACATTTCAAAGATGCATGATGAGTATATTTTCATATTATGTTGAGAAGATTATTGAGGTTTTTATGGATGATTTCAGCGTTTTTGGTGATTCATTTGATGGTTGTTTGAATAATCTCATTTTGATCTTAAAACGATGCATTGAAACTAACCTTGTTTTAAATTGGGAAAAGTGTTATTTTATGGTAAAACAAGGCATAGTTCTAGGGCATATTGTTTCAGAAAATGGAATTGAGGTTGATAAATCGAAAATAGATCTTGTACGCTACTTACCCTCTCCTACTTCGGTTAGAGAGGTTTGTTCTTTTCTTGGCCATGCAGGTTTCTATCGACGATTCATCAAGGATTTCTCAAAGGTTTCCCAACCTCTTTGCCGTCTCCTTCAAAAGGATGTGTCATTTGACTTCAACGAGGAATGCAAGGTAGCCTTCAACCATCTCAAGCAGTTACTGACCACGACCCCAATCATTGTTCCCCTAGATTGGAGCCTACCTTTTGAGCTCATGTGTGATGCTTCCGATTATGCTTTAAAGGCTGTTTTAGGCCAAAGGAAGGACAAGAAGCCGCATGTCATATACTACGCATCCCGTACCTTGAATGATGCTTAATTGAATTACTCCACCACTGAAAAAGAACTTCTTGTTGTTGTGTTTGCTTTAGATAAATTTCATTCTTATTTAATTGGCACTAAAGTCATTGTTTACACTGATCATGCAGCCTTGAAGTATTTGCTAACGAAGAAGGAAGCCAAGCCAAGACTCATTCACTAGATGCTTCTACTTCAAGAGTTCGATATTGAAATTAGGGACAAGAAAGGGAGTGAAAACGTGGTGGCTGACCACCTAAGCCGATTGGTGCATGAAGAAGAGTCCATTCCCATTCCAGAAACGTTTCCAGATGAGCAGCTACTATCCATTGAGGTAAGTGAGCCTTGGTATGCTGATTTGGTCAATTATTTGGTGTCTAAACAAACTCCAAGCAATCTAACCAAGCACCAACATGATAAACTTAAAAAGGATGCATGTTTTTATGTTTAGGATGACCAATATTTGTGGAAATATTGCCCTGATCAGATCCTGCGTAGGTGTGTGCACGAATCTGAGTTTCATTCAATTTTAAGTTTTTGCCATTCATATGCATGTGGTGGTCATTTTGGCACCCAAAAGATAGCTTTTAAGGTTCTAGAATGTGGATTTTATTGGCCTACTTTGTTTAAAGATGCTAGAACTTTTTGCATAACATGTGATCGTTGCCAAATGACAGGAAATATAGGCCAAAGAGACCAAATACCGCAGACCCCAATCCTTGTTGTTGAAATTTTTGATGTTTAAGGTATTGATTTTATGGGTCCTTTTCGTTCATCTTTTGGTTTCAATTATATTTTACTTGTGGTTGATTATGTTTTGAAGTGGGTGAAAGCAAAAACCACCTGAACTAACTATTCTAAAGTTGTTGCAGATTTTGTGAAATCTAACATTTTTTCCAGATTTGGGATGCCTAGAGTGCTCATAAGTGATGGGGGGTCTCATTTTTGCAATCGAACCATTGAGGCGCTACTTAGGAAGCACAATGTGACACATAAGGTTTCAACACCTTATCACACTCAAACAAATGGCCAAGCCGAGGTTTCGAATAGAGAAATGAAGCAGATTTTAGAGAAGACTGTTGGGCCAAATAGGAAAGATTGGAGCTTGCGTTTGGAGGATGCACTGTGGGCGTATCGTACGACTTACAAAACACCAATTGGTATGTCTCCATTTCGGCTCATCTATGGCAAACCATGCCATCTCCCCTTGGAATTAGAGCACAAGGCACATTGGGCTGTCAAAACCTTCAATCTGGACATGGACAAGGCTGGAATTCATAGAAAGCTTCAATTGAATAAACTTGAAGAGATAAGGCATGACGCTTATGAGAATGCTCGAATTTACAAAGAGAAGACCAAGGCATTCCATAACAAGATGATTCGAGGCAAAACATTCTCAATAGGGCAGAAAGTGTTGCTATTCGATTCCCGCCTTTGATTGTTCCCTGGTAAGTTACGTTCCAAATAGATTGGCCCGTTTGTTGTTACTAATGTTTTTACTCATGGTGCAGTTTAGGTCCAAAGTTTGAAAACAGGACATGAGTTCAAGGTGAATGGGCATCATTTGAAGCCCTACTATACGAGTTTTTCTGAGCATGTCGTGGAGGAACTACCCTTCCATGCCGTGGACTCCAATGATGCTTAATTGGAGGTATCGTCCAACTGCACGACGTTAAAGCAAGCGCTTCTTGGGAGGCAACCCATGCATTCAACGAAGGGAGTTCTAGGACTCACCCACTAACCAGATTTGCGTTCCTAAACCCTTCTCTTTACTGCTTTCATTTTTGCTTTGATTAGTTAGTTGTGTTATTTGTTTGCTTTCTGTGAGTTTATGCTTGAAACATTGAGGATTATGTTTGATTTAAGTGTGGGGGGGGGGGGGGGGGGTAACAAAGTGTTTTTGATGCAAATTCATGGGATTTTATCACCCTCTACTTCTAAAGTTGTTTCTCACTATTTTTAAGTGTTTTTAAGCTGTTTTGGAGTGTTTTAGTGTGTTTTGAAGTAATCATACGAAAAGTTGAAATTTTTTTGGAAAAACAGTTTGAAAAATACCAAAAAGAGTTATTTTTGAGTTGTTTTTGTGTGTTTGTGTCTTAGGGTACCTTCCAACACAATGATGAGGATTTGGTTTTTAATTGCATGACTGTTAAAGAAAGTTACGAACATGGATGGAAGTTTGATATGCTCTTGGTTTATGCTTAGTTGTAGTTGTTTACGAATTCAAATTTCATCACAAAAGGATAAAATCAATTTTTGTAACATGCTTGAAGGAAGGAACTCAAACTAACGCTACATCCCTGTGAGACTTGAGCTTAAACTACTTTTGGAGAGTTATTAATCTGATTTCTTGTTTTCTAAAGTCGTTGCATGATCTCATTATTCTTTGCATGGTTGCTACTTAGAATGTGTTTTCATCATTATAGATCCAAATGCTAGAACTCATATCTGTTTCATTCAAAGCATGACATTGAAATGCATAACACATATCAAGATGAAGTTGTTTAGTGAACCATCATAGCCAAACAGCCGTACCCTTCTACTTCATATGTCTTGTAGGTTTAACCTCGTTTGAGCCTTGTTTAGCCTATGTTCTTTGTTAACCACATTGTCCTTACCTAGCCTAGTGTAGGAATGTCCATACCCTTGTTCTTAAAGGATAGTAAGCATGACTTAGAATGAATTCCTTTTGATCTACATTATGCAGAAAATCAGTGTGGGGGAAGGATTGTTTGTTTTTAAGCTCATTTGTACGTTTTATGTCTCAAAAGTAAAGAAAAAGATGAGAAAATCGTGTGCAAAAGAAAAGAAAAAGAAAAAGTTATGAAAAGAATGAAAAAGAGTTTGAAAAGAAGAAAGAATGAGTTTAAGAGTGTTGATTGTTAATTGTTGAAGGAAGGGTCCAAAACATCAAATCTGGCCCTAGAATGTGTGAATCATCCCCTTTGTGTTTAAAGTTGGTTTCTGCATTCAAAATTAAATTCTAAGTGTTGATTTCATTGCTTTGCTTACTATTTCTTTAAGAACCTTTGTTTTGCCATATCCTTTCGTTGTTAGCCAACACCCTTAGCCCCGTTACAACCCTTAACTTATATCTTGAATGTTATGTGTTTCAATATGTGAAGTTTGGAATTGGTATGAGCATATGGAATCCCTGGTTCTTGCATCTAAGTAGTAGCATTCCGCTCATGAGATCATATATATACATGCATTAATAACTCCAGAAAAATGCTTTCTTTGTTACAACATATGTGAGTACTAGTTTTCATGTTTACATCAATCTTCTTACATATACCTAGTGCATGAAGTGTAGTCAGAAAATCTGAGTGAAAATTGAGTGCATATCTAGTAAGGAATTGAGGGAATTCTCTAAGGCATGTTACTACATTCAAAATGTTGTTTTAATTGATTAAATACGAACTAGTGAATGGTGACTGTGATTAAGTATGAATTCAAGTGTAAGGATGACCAAAATCTGTGCAAGTGATGATTTTTAATATGTCATGTGCATTTAAAATCCCTGAGGTAAATGTTGGAAGGTTTAGATTGTGTTTTGTTTCTTTTGTTTGTTTTGTTTTGCTCGAGGACTAGCAAAAGCTAAGTGTGGGGGTATTTGATAGGAGCATATTTATGTGACTTAGTTAGCTTGTTTTCGTGCATTTACATTGTTAGTTCTTAGTTATTTTAGTGTTTTAAACTATTTTCGTGTGTTTGTAGGTCCAAAGGGCTAAAGGAGCAAGAAAGTGCATTTTGGAGCAGTTTTGGGCACTAAATGGTTTGCACATGCTTGGAGCTAAGTGGATGGACGAAATTGAAGACCTAAAGGTGCAAGGATTCTTAATTCAAGAAGGATTCCTAATTGAAGAAGGATTCCTAGTTGAAGAAGGATTCCTAGAAGAATGAGGATTCCTACTCAAAGAAGGAATGTTAGCCAATGGTTTCCTACTTTGGTTTTGACCTTTCCTAATCCTAAAAATTCCCTAAGTTCCAGCAACAAAGAAGACTCCTAACCATATTAGGACACTAAATAAGAACTTCTAGAAGGCCAAAAGACATTGCCGCACCTTTTCCTTGTTTCCTCTTCCTTGCACAGCAAGGGAAAGTCTTTCTTTCCTATTTTCTGCCTTAAAAGCACATTCCCTTTCCTTTAAATTTTCTGCCGTATGTCCTTACCCTTTTTCCCCTAGGATTATGATTTTATTTCCTTTCCTTTAGTGGATTTGAATTAATTCCTGTTAACCAAATTAAGTTAGGGTTTTAAATTCCTTTTAGCTTTAAAATAAGCCCTTGTGTCGCAGCCTACATATTCCATTCTCCATCAGAAACACATTCCCAACCATTCTCTCATACAATTCACCACCCAAACCATCAACCATACCTTGTGCCGCAGCAAAGAGGAAGAAGAAGAGCCCTTGGACGTGCTTGCCATTCAAGTTGGATTGCTAGAACGTTTTAGGTGTAATTCATTCTTTGTTTTCAATGTTGAAGTTTATTTATCTTTGTTTTGCTGTGAACATGAGGAACTAAACCCCTCTTGGCTAGGGGGGAATTCGAAACCATGATTATACTTGCAATATAAATTGATTACATCCAGTTGTGATTTCATAAGTTGTGAATTCAATTTACTTAACTGTTTGAATTAAAACTTGTTTGTGTATGTGGCTTGAGGGTGTACACTTAATTTGCATGCATGAATTCAATGCTAGAATATAAGGGAGTTTCACCTAATCGTTATAAACTTATATTCACTAGTAGTAAAGGTTGCTAGTCACGATAGCATTAAATAAATTCCTGGCAAGAGTATCATGCAGTTCATAGTTATGAATGCCTTGTCAATGCTTATGATTTTCATAGAACTTAATGATTCTTGATATGTATCTCTATTATGCAGTTCATGTAGGGAACTATTGAGGAATACTTTGGGTTATTGTATGCATTCATCCAATTCAATAAACTTAGGGAAATCTGAGGGTTAATTAGTGCATCACGGTTAACTTGGGGCGTTGAGGTTCATGGTTTATTGAAAAAGCAACTGGAAATTGATTTGTATGTAAGTGTGTCATGTGTGGAGAAGAACCCTTTAGCTAGCCCATCATCCATTCAAAACATCAATTTCGTGCCTAAATCTGTCTAGTTCTTAATTTACTTTGTTAGTTTTCAAATTCGTCAAAACCAAACCCCCCCCCTTTACTTTAAAGTGTCAAATTAGTTAGAATCTGTCCAACTTTGTGTTTTTAAGTGTTTTGAGTCAAAGTAAAACCAATTTTCGTCCAAAATCACCCTTAATGTCTTTTTTGATTCTATTTGGTTGTTTTAAGCTGTTTTGAGTCTTTTAAGTTTGTTTTGAGTCTTGTGAGTTTTGTTAAGTGTTTTTAAGTCTTATTTTGTCTTTTTAAGTCAGTTTAGAGTAGATTAGCAATCCCTCCTAATCCCCTGCCTAGAATGATCCCTACTTGCATCTTTACTATAATTAGGAATCCTCATTCTTCTAGGAATCCTTCTTCAACTAGGAGTCCTTCTTCAATTAGGAATCCTTCTTCAATTAGGAATCCTTCTTTAATTAGGAATCCTTGCACCTTTAGGTCTTCAATTTCGTCCATCCACTTCGCTCCAAGCATGTGCAAACCATTTAGTGCCCAAAACTGCTCCAAAATGCACTTTCTTGCTCCTTTAGCCCTTTGGACCTACAAACACACGAAAATAGCTTAAAACACTAAAATAACTAAGAACTAACAACGTAAATGCACGAAAACAAGCTAACTAAGTCACATAACCCCATTCTTAAACACAAATGCATACGTGGATAAAAAGAAAAAAAAAAGGAAGAATTGTTTGGCGAAAATGTTTGAACAAATAATAGGTATTTAAAGAGTTTTTTTGGTGAATTTTGATTTAAATAAAATTTTAAATTATTTTAGCCGTTAGATTTAAGTTTGGGTTGTTAGATCTTCTAAAGTCCAACCACGTGGGTCTAATAAAAAAAATAGTCGTTGGTCTTTCCGCAAGTGGTCGGTAGAGTTAGCAATTGGGTCCCAGCCACTAATCTTGGCTCATTTTCCAGGTTAAATTTGTCGCAAAAGTAAGTTTAACAAAACCTTTTTGTAGCCCAATGATTGGTGAAGTTTGGGCGAATTTAATACTTAAATTTTAAGTTTTAACCCAATCATTGGAGTTGATCTAATAAAATCAACAAAAAGGTGATCTAAAATTTTGCAAAGGCTACTATTATTCTCTAAAACCCAATCCTTCTTCATAAATCTGCACCAAAAGAAGAAAATGACCACTCAATCGAATTACTTGAACATTGTGGTGCCAATAGAATGAAAAGGTAAACTTCATAATGGTGATTGAAGAACCCACCAATTCAGATTTGACTTTCAGCAAATTCCGTCGAGTCTCTCTTCTTTTTTGCGTGATTTGTAAGGTAGGTGTAATTACCCTGCACACATTAGAATCTATATGAGATTGAAAATCAAATAAGAGTGAAATGCTTGAGATGGGATTTATGGAAGCTAAACAGTATGAGAGAAACTGGTTTGCATGGAATGTGGTGGAGTTTTCTCCTTTTTCCACGTTTGAATTTCTTTTATTTATTTTTCATTTTTGTTTTACTTATACAAATACCCTTGGAACAATCAGATACAAAATCTACTTCAGTTGTAAGTTTTTTTGTTTTTTTGTTTTTTGTTTTTGTGAAGCCTTTGTAAACCCAAAGTAAGGTTTTGGCTTTCTAACAATAAAGATACAAAAATTCAGTTTCTGGGTTTAGTTTTTTTTTTCTTTTTTCTTGCATCTCTTCTCCTCTATCGTCACCCTTTTTTACATCTCTCATCTTTCCAATACATCTATATTCTTAATATTCCAAAAACAAAAAATAAAGACCAAATACTGAACATGAAATGATTATTAATCGGAATCCAAGTTAATGTTTTATTTTTACTGAGATGTTATAATCCAAAATTATCATTATACACTTATGTATTCATTCTTTCTCTCGTATGTTTGCGTAGATGAGAGTACATGAAAATCATTTGTAATGTGAATAATAACGCTTTATTTTTATATTTTATTTAGAGTTAACTGCATTTAACACCATAAGGTTCGGGAGTCATTTGCCAAATGAACTACAAGGTTTTAAGTTTCACATATTACACCACGTGGTTTATAAATTGCTCTAATTTAACATCTCCATCAAATTCATTGTCTAATCAAACGTTAAGTGTTGACATGACATAAACTGAGTTAACATTTGAGGCATAAGTTGGCAATTAATTTCATAGAAGGATTAAAAGAGTAAAAAAATAAAGTATTACAGTGAAATCAACGATCAACATGTTCTTCAAATATAGGTCCATATTATGTCACATCAGCACTTAACATCTAATTAGACGGTGAAATTGTCTAAGAGGCTAAATTGGTGCATTTCAAAAACCATGTGGTCTAATATGCATAAATTAAAACGTCATGGCTCATTTTGCAAATGATCCTCAAACATTGTGGAGTAAAATGCAGTTAGCCCTTTTATTCACAATGTAACTTTTTGGCAATTGTGCCTTCTTTTTTGTGTGAGTAAAATGCAGTTAACCCTTTTATTACAATGTATAGGTCCCTCACACAACTTCCCATGCATGAATGGTGAACTCTTGTGTTAATTTTGAAGGGTGCTTTAGTGGAGCCTTTGTTAGGCTTTTAGGCTTTCTTACAAAGTTAATAGAGTGTCGAGCATGCCACTACTGGCCAAGACCAACAGACTGTAGATTGATTTAAGTGTTTGTGAGCCATTTGCTTGCGCCACAAGTTACCTGAGCTTCTTAATCAAATGACTATTTATAGAGGGTTTAAGTCCATAACAAGTTCTTTTCTATACCTTGTGGACAAGGACTTTTAATTCACGTTAAATGCCAAGTTATTATGAATTCGCCAGCGAGTAGAGTGAACTACTTCACAATTGTTAGTTGGAAGAAACAAGAGAAAAAGGAAAGATTAGCAGATATTGTAGGTAAAAAGCTTGCAAGAATCCATAAATTGTTAATAAATATGACAGCAAAACGTATAAAAAGATGATAATTAATACAGTAAATAACAAATACAAGTGCTTGAACAAGGTTTCAATCTATTCGGGCAAGATCAGCTGCATGTCGGGCAAACTCCTTGCAGTCATAAGGTAGAACCTTTGATGAGAGGAAAAGTAAAATAGCAACTAAGGAATCGATACTACAAAAAGGGAAGTAGCAGAGCTAAAACTATAAATATGGTGGCTGAACTACAAAAGGAACGTAAGGAAAATGACAGAGCTTTAAAGGGAATTTCTGATAGTTGAGTTGAGTGCCCCTTTCTTCTTGTTCCTCTGCTGGTTTTATAGAGTCTTCTTCCCCGTGAATTAAGCTTTTCTGGTTTTGTACATCTCCCTTTCTGCCAAGTGGCTGATTTTGTTTGTTGGCAGATGACGAGTCCCCACTTGAATAACTGCTCTTTGATCCCTTCGAATTTACAAACTTTGCCATCAAAAAGTGCTTTTCCTGCAACATCTCTCTGCACCATTCCCAACCTAGGATGATCAGGTGTAGGCTTGCCGTTCAAAATTGCCACGTCACAAGTATTTTTTAAGTATTGGGCCAAATATCGTTCAAATGCCTTAAATATAAAGAAAAGAGTAAATTGTACGAATGGTCCCTCAACTTTAATCAAATTGGAGCAATGGTCCCTCAACTAAAAATCCATTACCATTGGTCCCTCAACTTATCAAAATGTGTAGCTATAGTCATTTTCATAAATTTTGTCAAAATTTTGTCAAAATAAGTTATATTGGAATGACCATTTATACAATTAGGGTCCCTCAACTCATCAAAGTGTATAATTATGGTTCTTTTTGTCAACTATGTCAAAAATTTTGTCAAAATGAGTTACATTGGAAGGACCATTGCTACAATTGGGTTAAAGTTAAGGGACCATTTCTCCAGTTGAATTAAAGTTGAGGAACCAATGGTAATGAATTTTTAGTTGAGGGACCATAGCTGGACGTTTTGATAAGTTGAGGGATCAATGATAATGGATTTTTAGTTGAGGGACCATTGCTCCAATTGAGTTAAAGTTAAGGGACCATAGCTACAATTTACTCTAAAGAAAATTAATGAAAATAACTTGAAAACTTTGAGTTTTAACGATAAGGACAAAATAAAGGGTAAAGTGAATAGTATTCGAATTGACATTTTAGTGTGAAAATGTGGTTTTTCGTTAAAATGAACAGTACCGGGAGCTTTTCGTTAAAGTTCCCTTAAAAATACCCATTAAACAGCAAGTGTTTTCTTTGAGGGAAGTGGTGCACATGGGTCTCACATATCGCACATGTGACATGTGACTCATCAAAGGCAGATTAGTTATCAGGAGTGATGCATGTTAATATTTGACGTAATGCAAAAAGAGTTAATAATGGAAATAATTGAGAAATTATCTTTTAATTTAAATTGGATGAAACCAACATTGACATTTTAAAGTCAAATTTTGGTTAAATTCTTCAGTGGGATTAGTCCACATTGGATTGGTTCAAATGGGATACCAATCAGCCTATTTGATTGATTCAAATGAGACACCAATCTGATTTGACTTAATCGAATTAGCATATTTGACTTAACCGAACCGTCTGAAAAATGGGATCCCTTTCCTTAAAAAATATGTAAACATAAATATGTAAATATATTAATGGCTAAGGCCTTGAAAAATTGAAAATCAATAATGTATGAAGTGTTTTGTGAATGAGTATTTTATGAAGTAGAAATATTACTTCATAAAATATTCATTTTCCAAGAACAAAGTCATGCAAATTTATTTTATCAAATGTCTAATTAGACAATAAATTTGATTAATAATTAAACATAATACAATTGGTTTAATTAGAGGAATCAAGATCAATCTCTGAAGTATGCATGCTTGGTAAACAGCACAGAGATGAATTTCCAAGAATGGCTACTTGGAAAGCAAAATTATCTTGAAATTGGTTCACACATACATTTGTGGACCAATGCAGATTGATTCAAATGTTGGAAACAAGTATTTTTTTCATTTACAGATGACTGCATAAGACTTCATTCGATAAAGTCACCAGGATTGCTCCAAGTGCCTGCTCCATAACGTCTTCTTTTTCTTCATCAGTCCACGAATTCGGCAAAGCACGCATCTTCAATTGCCAAATACCAAAGTCATTGCCGTCAAACTTTTTGATATCAACTTTCACCGACAACACAGAAGGCTTCATAGTGACTGCCAAGCAAAGCCCAAGCCGAAACATGGGCTCTGATACCACTTGTTGTACTTTTATGCGCAAACAGAAGCGAATTCTAACAAAGTACCAATATCAACGTCGTAGGCGAAAGCTAAAACAAACAATCTCAAACTAACACAAGAGATTTACGTGGTTCGGCATAAAGACTACGTCCACGAGCGAAGCACGGCGAGGAATTTCACTAAACAAACTGAGATTACAAAAGAGTGTTTAAACTCTCACAACCCAAATCCCACAAATTACAAACCCTAAACCAAACGAGTAGAGAACTTAAACAAACGGAGAAGATTCTCCCAAATTGCGCTCTAACTCACAAACCCACAAATTGACTCTCACCAAATTGCCACATGAATGAGCCACACAAAATACACTAACCCTAAGGTCCTATTTATAGTGCATAAGACTTAGGTTACAATAAGAATCCTAATAGGAAGTAAATACAAATCCTAATCAAATAGGTAATTAACAAAATCTCTCCACCAAGGAAACCAACTAAGAAGTCAAAATCCAAACCCAAATTAGACACCAAAACCAAATAGGTAACACAAACCTAATTTTTTGCATCATCCTAATTTTGAGCCATAAAACCCAACAGATAGCAGCTGGAATCAGAATGAAAACTTTGAGGGACTGTCAGTGTTCCATTCCTTGATGTGGAGGAAGGAACAACAAGCGAACAAACTGAAGGTTCTGCAAAAATTTATGTTAGTCATGTTTCAACTCCTTTCACTTCACAGAGTGAGGAGATTCAAGATGCAAGTGGTCCTAACTCACAGAGGGAGATTGAGTTATCACAAAGCTATGACTTCACTCCACAATGGTGGAGGAACCTGAATAATGTATTTGTACAACTGCAATGTTTACATTATTAAGCAAGACAGCTATGAGAAGCAACACAAGATAACTCATGGAAAAAAGGCTATGAAAACTGAAATTGACATGATTGAGAAGAATTACATTTGGGATTTGGTGAATAGACCATCAAACAAACCTATTATTGGTGTGAAACGAGTCTACAAAACAAAGCTCAACCTTGATGGTACTATACAGGCAAAAAAAAAAAAAAAGCAAGATTGGTAGCTAAGGGATACTCACATAAGCCTGGAATGTATTTCAATGAATTTTTCATTGTGGCAAGGCTTGACACTATCAAGACCTTGATTTCCTTTGCAGCTCAGAAATATTGGAGCCTCTATCAGTTGGATGTGAAATCTGCATTCTTAAATGGAGTACTAAAAAAGGAAGTGTATGTGGATCGACCACAGGGATTTGTGATTAAAATATATAAGCTGAACAAGGCTCTTTATGGTTTGAAGCAAGCCCCTAGAGCATGGTATGACGAGATAGATGCTTATTTTATCAATGCTGGCTTCCAGAAGAGTCACAATGAAGCTACACTATATATCAAAACAAATGGAACCTCAGGAATCATCATTGTATCTCTCTATGTTGATGACATTATCTACAATGAAAGTTGTCCATCAATGCTTAAGGAATTTAAACATGATATGATAAACCACTATGAGATGACAGACCTTGGATTCCTGCATCATTTCTTAGCTCAAATTAAGAATTGCATATCAGTGGGAATACCATTTACTGTAAATGATAGATTACAAAAGAATGATGGTAGTAAACCTGTGAATGAATCTGAAACATAAAACTGGTTGAAAGTCTATTGTACTTGAAAGCTACAAGACTAGATATTGTGTTTGCTGCAAGTCTTCTTTTTAGATTCATGCATAATCCAACCAAGAAGCATATGGGAACAACCAAAAGAGTATTAAGGTGCATTCAAGGAAGTCTAGATCATGGGATTGAATATACCAAAGGAAAATCAACTCTGCTAATATGCTACTATGATAGTGATTGGGCAGGTAGTGAAGATGATATGAGGAGTACATTTGGATATGCCTTCAACCTTAGTTCATGTATGTTTACTTAGGCTTCAATAAAAAAAAATATTGTTGCATTGTCAACTGCAAAGGCAGAATATGTTACTGTTGTAGAAACAGTATATAGAGGACTTTGGTGAAAAACAAATTGAGCCTACTGTGTTTCTATGTGACAATTCATCAGCAGTTGCCATTGCCAAGAACCTTGTCTTTCACCAAAAGACAAGGCATATTCACATAAAGTTCCATTTCATCAGAGAAGCAATCCAACAAAATGAAATTGAGTTGGTGTATTACAATAGTGTTAATGTCTAAAACTTTGCACCTATGTTCATAAAGAAAGAAGGTTGTTTGATCTTTGTAACAACCTTTTGTATTTCGGTTTTTAAGTTTGTAAATGAACGGTCAAGATTAGAACAAGTTCATAGGCTTAATGAGTACCATATGTCATAATAGATCACTCACTTAAGTGACTCATGTGCATTACACTTATGGAGGTTCAATGGCTGTATTCTTATTACCTTCACACACTCATTTGATGCTAGTAATCCTCATTGAGATTTAAGGAAAGTGGAGTAAAAACTCCATCTTTTTTAACCTCTATCCCTCTCCATTGTTCTCTGCAACTTCACCATTTCAATTCTTTGTTCAAGATTATTGCAGCATAAATCATCCAAATACACCTAAACTTACGGAAACTAATAGCTCGAACAAGGTTCTACATGTTTTTGGAATGTCACTCTCTTTCTTTTTTCTGAGTATATGTTTTTTTTTTATGTCACCTCTATTTATTTATATAAATTTGAGCTACCAAGGACATTAATCTTCACATGCCCATTGAATTAAATGTCTATGTTGATGCCGGTGTAAACTTGGCATGGTTATATGACTCGGCACCACTTGTTTGTGTAGGAATGCAAGGCTTTTGATGAAAAATACATCTGAATGGACACAAAGTTTCTCTATGAGTTAGATTCAGATGTTGACAGCTTCCAATTAAAGCCATTGGTGCATTTTACTAGTCGTGCTCTTGCACGAATAATTGAAAGGAAAACACCTGAGAAGATAAATGAAATATTTCATCTGTTTGTTGACCTTACAGAGGTCTCCGATGCTTGAGCTATATGTGAATGCTGAGCAAAAACATACAGCTTCTTCATTGTTTTTAACAACATTTAGAAATCGTCCAAGAAGAGAAGTTTGAGCCTTTGAAAAATTCAACTGATGATCCATGTATTAGAAAAGTATCTTTCATTGAATGAATAGAGGATTACATTGAGATATTTATACACTTGTCGATAAATGATTAATGACTGAAGTAAAGACTAATCAATCGTAGGCTAAGATTAGTTCCATTTCTATTGTAACAAACTATAACTAACTATAATAGCCTAGCTAAGATATTGTATTGCTGACATGGAGCTATATTGCTAATATGCGTCTTTACTCAAGCTAAACGGAAGGGAACCAAGAGAGAGCTTGGACTGAAGAAACTGAAATATGGCATTTGACAGAGCTTTAGTATGAATATCAGCAATTTGAAACTGACTAGGAACAAACTGAACTTTCAGAAGATGAGCAAGAACAAGTTCCCTAATATAGTGATAATCGATCTCGACATGCTTAGTACGAGCATGAAAGACTGGATTTGAAGCTAATGAAATAGCAAAAACATAGTCACACCACAAAACTGGTACCTGAGACAAGGGAAAGCCAATATCTTTGAATATTTTGCAAATCCAATTTAATTCGGCAGAAGTATGTGCCAGAGATCGATATTCAGCTTCAGTGGTAGAACAAGCAATAGTGTGTTGCTTCTTTGCACTCCAAATAATAAGATTGGTGCCTAGATAAACACAATAGCCACTAGTACTCATTCTGTCAAATACACAGCTTGCCTAGCCTGCATCTAAAAATGTAGTGAGTTTGAGATTGCTTTTCTTGAGCCACAAGCCTTTATCAACTGACATTTGAGAAATCTTAACACTCTCTTGACAGCTTGAAAGTGTGTATCCCTTGAACAATGTAGAAATTGACATAGTTGATTAACAGTGAAAGACAGATCAGGTCTTGTCCAAGTCAAGTACCGCAATACACCAACTACGTTTCGACAATCATGGGGATTTGGTAAAAGAGAACCAGTATGTTCCAGTTTTCGAGTGCCAAGAGGAGTAGTGCAAGACATACTACCTTCCATATGAGTTTTAATGAGAATATCCATTGCATATTTATTCTAGGAGAGAAAAATACCTTATGCAGTTCTAGTGACTTTGAGACCCAAAAAATAGTGCAAGGCACCCAAGTCCTTGACAAGAAAAAGTTGACCAAGTTTGTTGATGAAAGCTTTGCAAACTGTGGAATTGGGACCAATAACCAATATGTCATCAACATAGACAAGTACCATTACTGCATATGGTTCAAACTTCACAAAGAAAGAGCAATCATATTAGGAATTAGAAAACCCAAGAGAGAGCAAGGTTTGAAAAAGTTTGTCATACCAAGCACGAAGGGCTTGTTTTAAACCATAAAGATTTGTTTAGCTTGCAGACATAATAAGCTTTAGAAGGATCAATGAAATCAGGTGGCTGCTGCATATAAACTTCCTCTTTAAGAGTACCATGCAAGAAAGCATTGCTGATATCTAGTTGATTCAAGAACCAATCAAATTGAACTGCTAGAGTTAACAAAACCCTGATGGTAACTGGCTTGGCAACAAGACTAAATGTCTCTTGAAAATCAATTCATTCTTATTGATAGAAGCATTTGGCTACTAACCTAGCCTTGTACCTATCCACATAGCCATCTGGGTTTCTTTTAATCCTAAAAACCCACTTGCAACCTACCGAATTTTGATGAGGAGATGAAGGAATAAATGTCCAAGTCCCTGTGGATTAAGGTGCCTAAAACTCTTCTAACATAGCCTTTTGCCAATGCTTATGCTTGGATGCCTAAAGATATGTAGTTGGAACAAAATTGAGAACATCAATGAGATGTTTGGTAGCTGACAGTGCCTTGGGTTTGAAAATACCAACTTTAGAACGTGTGACCATAGGATGTGTGTTTTTTAGTGAAGAATGAGGTATTGCAGGCCTGAAGGGAACATGATTAAAGGTTGTAGGGCTAGAAGTAGCACTACATTGCTGATCTGTGTCAAAAGACTTAGGTTGTAATGTTGATGATTAAGGAGATAAACCGGAGTTGATCTTGATTGTGCTGCTGATGGTTGAGTAGAGAGACTTAGAGTTGAAAATAGCAATGTAAACTAAGATAAAGACGTTGGAACATTGGTTGAAGATGATGCTGAAACAGTCTTCAAATCATGAAAGGGATAATGATTCTACATTAAAGAGTACATGCCGAGAAATGTAAAGTCTTGAAGTGAGAGGATCTAGCCATCTTTATCCTTTGCTGGAAACTGTATCCCCGAAACACACTGCAAATTATTACCATCTAATTTTGAAGAAGTGTATGGAATTTTGATGAGGAGATGAAGGAATAAGTGTCCAAGTCCCTATAGATTGAACTGCCTAAAACTCATCTAACATAGCCTTTTGCCAATGATTATGCTTGGCTACCTAAAGATATGTAGTTGGAACAAAATTGAGAACATCAATGGGATGTTTGGTAGCTGATAGAAGCATATTTATGCGACTTAGTTGGCTTGTTCTTGTGCATTTATGTTGTGTTTTCTTAGTTATTTTAGTGTTTAAAGCCATTTTCGTGTGCTTCTAGGTCCTAAAGACAAAGTATGCAAGAAGATGCATTTTGGAGCATTTTGGAGCAAAATTGGGCTTGGAATGGATATCACATGTTTGGAGCAAAAGGAATGGACAAAAATTGAAGACTAGAAGATGTTAAGATTCCTAATCAACGAAGGATTCCTAATCAACGAAGGATTTCTAATCAAAGATGGATTCCTAAAAGAATGAGGATTCCTACTCACATAAGGATTCCTACTCAAACAAGGATTCCTACTTGAAGTAGGAAAGTTAAGCCAAGGTTTCCTATTTTGGTTTGCCTTTCCTAATCCTTAATGTTTCCAAATTCCAGCAACTTTGAAGGCTTCCTTTGCATTATAGGACACAAATTGAAGGACCTAGACCACCTAAGAACCCTTGCCACACCTCCTTACCCATTTCCTCTTCCTTGCTGTGCAAGGGAGAGGGTTATTTCCTGTTTCCTTGCATTAAAACACATTCCTATTCTGTTTTTAAGCCTTGCCGCACATCCCTGGCACTTTCCCTTAGTTTTCTGATTTTGTTTCCTCTTTTTAGAGCTTTTGACTTAATTTCTGTTTACTAAAATAACCTAGGGTTTTAATTTACCTAAAGCCTTTAAATAAACTTCCTTGTTGCAGCCACAAATCATCATTCATTCAACCATTCTCGCCAGAAATCATCCATCACTCTCTGCCGCACCCTTCCTTCACCATTCTCCATAGTTTCAGACCAAAACCAGTCCTTGCCGCACCATATATCCATCATAACCATAATCCCATCCTTCTCCACCATCCATAACCCCCAAAACCTACCATAAGACCTTGTGCCGCAATCAAGGAAGGGAAGGAAAGTTCTTGAACGTGCTTGCTGTTCAGTTTGGATCGCTGGAGCGTTTAGGTGTTTTCTTTCTTTTGTTTTCAATGTATAAACTTGTCATTCTTTGTTCTGTGATTATGAGGAACTAAAACCCTTTTGGCTAGGGGAAGATTCAAAGCCATGAACATACTTGCAATATGAATTGATTACCTTCAGTTGTGATTTCATAAGTTGTGAATTCAATTTGTTTAACTGCTTGATTGATAACTTATTTGTGTATGTTTATTAAGAGTGCACACTTAATTTGCATGCATGAATATGATGCTAGAATATAAGGGAGTTTCACCTAATAGTTACAAACTTATATTCACAAGTAGTGGAGGTCGCTTATAAACGATCGCGTTAAATGAATTATTGGCAGGAGTTTCATGCTCATCATAGTAACGAATGCCTCGTCAATACTTATAGTTCTCATGATGCTTAATGATCTGTGATTGTATCTTTATTGTGCTGTTCGCATAAAGGACTTTTAGAGAATGCTTTGAATTGTTGTATGCATTTTCCCATCCAATTCAATAACTTAAGAAGAACTTGAAGGTTAATTTAAGCGGACCTAATTAATCTGGGGTGTTGAGTTTCATGATTTATCGAAAGAACAACTGAAAATTGGTTTATTTGCAAGTGTGTCATGTGTGGAGAAGAATCCTCTAGCTAGCCCATCATCCATATTTTATCCAAATTCGTCCAAAATCTGTTTTTAGTTTACAATCTGTTTATTTTGTTTTCAAATTCGTCAGAATCAAATCCCCCTTTATTTTGAAGTGTTAGATTAGTTAAAATCTGTTTTGATTTGTGTTTTTAAGTGTCTTGAGTCAAGTTAAAATCTATTTTCGTCCAAAGTAGTGTTTAAAGTTCAAAACTGCCCAGTTTGTGTTTTTAGGCAGTTTTGAGTGTTTTTGTGCTGTTTTGAGTCTTTTGAGTTGTTTTAGTGTTTTAGAGTTTAGTTTTGCATTTCTTGAGTCTAGTTTAGTGTTTTAAACTTTGTTTTTACGTTTTGAGTCAGTTTCAAGTGTTTTAGCAATCCCTCCTAATCCCCGGTCTAGAACGATCCCTACTTATACATATACTACAATTGTCAACAAGAGGGTTTAATTTGTGTGCTGTTTTACATCGCATCAGTAGCTGACAGTGGCTTGGGTTTGAAAATACTAGCTTTAGAACTTGTAACCATAAGATGTGTGTTTTTAAGTGAAGAATGAGATGTTGTAGGATTGGAAAATGATTAAAGGCTGCAGGGCTGGAAGTAGCACTGCATTGCTGATCTGTGTCAAAAAACTTAGGTTGTAATGCTGATGATTAAGGAGATAAACCGGAGATTGATCTTGACTGTGCTGCTTATGGTTGAGTAGAGAAACTTGGAGTTGAAAATGGCAGTGTAAATTGAGATAAAGATGCTGGAACATTGGATGAAGATAATGTTGAAATAGTCTTCAAATCATGAAAAGGATAATGATTCTTATTAAACAGTACATGCCGAGAAATGTAAAGTCTTGAAGTGAGAGGATCTAACCATATGTATCGTTTGCTAGAAACTGTATCCCAGAAACACACTGCAAATTATTACCATCTAAATTTGAAGAAGTGTATGGTTTGAGCTATGGAAAGCATGGACACCCAAATACCTTGAGCTTTGAATAATTTGGAGATCTATTGAATAAAAATTCTCAAGGAGACTTGTGTAAACCAAAAATAAGAAGTCTGTTAATAAGATATAAAGCTGTAAAATTTGCTTCAACCCAGAAAATATGAGGAACTTTGGAGGCAATGAGCGAAGTCCTAGCAATTTCAGTCAAGTGCCTATGTTTTTGTTCAACATATCCATTCTGTTCAGGAGTGTGAGGGCAGCTATATTGGTGAACAATGTCATGTTGTAAAAGAAAAGAATTTAAAGCTAAACTAGTGAATTCACCCCTTGAATCCGATCTCAAAATCTTGATTTCATTACTAACAAGATTCTCTACATAGCTTTTGAAGTTTACAAAGATGTTGTACACTTCAGATTTAGCTTTCAAATGAAATAATCAACTATATTTAGTATACTCATCAACAAACAAAACACAGAATTTGCAACCACTTACAGAAGGGATTGGAGTTTGACCCCAAACATCACAATGGATAAGTTCTAAGCTGTGAGATACTGAGCTAGAACTAGAAGTAAACGACAACTTATTATTTTTTCCAATTGCACAGTCATTACAAAAGAAAGAACTAGATTATTTACCACTATAAACAAGCTTATTAATATTTAATATCTTTCTAAGAATTAGAAAGGATGGATGACCAAGCCTCTTGTGCCAGCGTTGCACAGAAGCTTTGGCACTAACAAAAGCTGAGGGAGAATGAGATGCTAAGGGTAAGCCATGTAGTGGATAGAAACCTTGACTAACAGGCCCCCGAAAAGCATCATCCTTGAATAACGATCCTTGATTTTAGAGCCATCAGAATCAAGAGTAAGTTTACAGTGATTATCCTTTAAAAATTGATATGTAAAAAGAAGATTGAACTTCATATGAGGCACATGGAGTACATTATTCAAACGAAAATCTGTAGTAGGTGTATGAATAATAGATGTACCAGTGTGCTGGATATGCATACCTTGACCATCACCAATATAGACCTTATCATGTCCATTATAAGGCACATATTACTAAATGGATGATATGTCATTAGTAATATGAGATGTGGCACCAAAATCCATGATCCAAGTAGGAGAGGATGGCTTGGAATTGGTATAAGCACATATGACCTTCAGCTTGGCATGAGGAATTTTGTCAGCAAAAGAGTGATTCATCCTCTCTAAGCAAGCAATTGCTTCATGATCTTGAGAATGACAAATTTGGCAAGGAACTCGGCCGCTAGAGTTGTTGCGATTATTGCCCCCTATAATTGCAATTGTAATTCTTGGAATTCCCTCTATAATTTCCAGAACTATTGTAATTGCCTCTGTAATTATTTCCACGATATTTTCCTTTACCACTATTGTTGTACTATTTGGGAGAAGGATTGTAGTTTGAAGATTGTGATGCATACAGTTATGGGGTTGGCAACAAAAGAGGCTGAGGACTTTGGTATTGAGTAGCAAAAGCTTGAAAAGGTTCAGAAGCAGAAGGAATAGTGTCATTCTTCTTGCGATTCATGAACATTTCTTTGTTGAGTAACAATCCATGAAGCTCATCTAGTCAAGTAGATGATATATGAAGCATTATCAAATCAATAAAAGATTCATAGTCATTGGAAAGACCATTGAGAGTAACAATAATTAGGTCACTTTCAAAAATTGGCGCGCCAGTAACCATGAGTGCATTGGAGATATTCTTGATCTGCTGAATATACTCAGAAATAAGAAGATCACCTTTTTGCATAAAATGTAGTCGAGAACACAATTGATGGATGTGAGTAGTAAAAATTCCTCCAAATCTTTGCTTAAGATTGATCTAGAGCTCACGAGAATAGGTGACTCCGACGGTGAATGGCACAAGAACTTTAGAAAGTGTGGAATTAAGCCATATAAGAATGTTCGGGTCCTTTCATACTAGACATCGAATGCACGATTCGGAGTTCTAGTACTTTTACCTGATTCATTGAGGAGAAACGGTGGCGGACAGACTTCTTGCCATCAACAATTTCGGTCAATCGATACCGACAAAAGATTAGAGTAAACAGCGTCTTCTAGATGAGGTAATTATAGCTTCGTAGGAACCATACAACTAATACTTTGGATTGTAATTGAAGAAATTGAAAGAGAAGATATCACCAATGTGAAATTAAGGTTCATCGGAGAAGAATTGGGGGCAATGATTTTTGGATTTAAAGGTGATGAACTCGAAGAAGTCATTGAATCAAGATTCCAAGATTGCGATGAGAGAAGATCGCAACTGAAATCAGAGAGAAACTGCAAAAATTTGCAAGGTTTGCAAAAATCGCAGCGATCGGAAGAAGCGAAGGATCGAGGCGGTTAAGGAGAGAGGGATGATACCATATTAGAAAAGTATCTTTCATTGAATGAATAGGGGATTACATTGAGATATTTATACACTTGTCAATAAATGATTAATGACTTAAGTAAAGACTAATTAAGCTTAGGCTAAGATTAGTTACGTTTTTGTTGTAGCAAACTATAACTAACTATAATAGCCTAGCTAAGATACTGTTGACTGTGCTGCTACATAGAGCTATATTGCTTATCTATGTCTTTACCACGTACCCGGCTTTTGAATGAATTATATGAAAGAAAGAGGAGGGAACTTCAGGAAATAGAGAAATTGAAGGTGACTTTGACATTTGATGAATTTGCATTCAAAAGCATTACATAATGTGTTTTCTGGCTTTTATACTATGCTAAATAATATATCCTTCTTGACGATAGTCATGATTGAACCTTCCTTACTTTTCAGAATGTTGAGCTTGAGGAAGAGCGAAACGATGAGCATTCAGTTGATGATCTCTTGTCCTTCATTAATGGAGAAATTGGAGATAACTTGAGTAATTGCTCTCTTGTTCCTTGACTGCTTACTTATTGTTAATGGAGAAATTGGTTTAACATTGAGTAGCTTGTAGTTCCAAGGACCCCATTGCACTCTCATGAACACATACTTTATGTTGGAGCAATATTAGAAAATATAAATATAATGGAGAAATTCAATAATAATAATCATAAAAAAAAATCACAACATCAATTGTGTACAAGATTAACACAAACAACTAGAGAAAAAGTAAGAAATACTGACAAATTTGGAGATTGAATCTTGCATAAATGCAATTTCCTAAAGACAAAATTTGTCCCTACTTTTGTACTTGTAGTTCGGTAGGAGTCCGTCTCCTAAGATTCAACAATCTATAATCCGAAGTCGAAGCACTACAATTTTCAGATTCTGGCGAACCTTATATATTCTGTACTGTCAAGAAACGACTCAGAATTGAACAATAAAGAAGAAGAGAAACATAATGGAAAAAAACTCCTCTTTATGCATGTCTCACGACTATACTAACTTGAGTTTATATAAAACCTAATACACTGATTGACAAAGAGATGCAAACATACATCTATTAGACAACACCATTTTCTAAGGGGATGCACTGATCCCTTTAAGGGTAATCCTTTTCAATTTGAAAAGGTGCATACACAATGTAGTGCCTCTTTGTATAAGACGGCACCATTTGAATAACATACACCTTTTGATACAGATGGTTAAGAACTTTTCATTCAAACATTGAATTAAATATTATAATATATAAATTCTAACACTTTATACTAATCTTTTCAGGATTGCATTACCCCTCATTATACTATGCTTAGAGTACTTAAGATTATTTTAAAATGGAATTTGAAGTATAGTGTCCTAGTCGTCTATTTTTACTTTTGAACGCCCCATTGGAGGTAAGGAAATTATATTTCACAGATTCCATAGGGATTAAAACTACCAAGAACGAAAAGAAGAAGCGCAGGAGAAAAGATCAACAGAAAAACACGTATCTATATGAGGCCAATGAGATCCATGAGGTTTGAATCAGTAAGTTGGTCTTGAACTTGTATATTTCCGCTTGAGTTGTTTGGTGGCTAAATTTTCTTCATTTTCCCAAGCAATCTTAACTTTGATTGCCCCAGTGATGAACTCAACAAATTTACGCCCAATTCTAGTTTGACATTTGATACCTGCGGAAGAATTTCATATTGTCATATGTTTTTCAATGTCGCAGGGTTTTGCTTAAAAACCAAACAGCTATTAGTGTAGTGGTATTTCTCCACTTTCGTTTAAAAATGTCCCAAGTTTAGATCCACTTTTCACTCGGATAAAAAGAAGAAGAAAAGTTGCTTAAAAGGGTTAGTATGTGAAAGAATTTAGTAAACTTCGAGACAATGTTTTTCATTTTTCTGGCTGCTTGTGGTAGTTCTGAAAAAACCTTGGTTCTGCATATAAATACGCAATTGATAGAGACAAACCTTGTTCTTGCTGCTGTTACATATTTTCTGTAATCGTTGTTTAGGGAGGTCGAAGATTTTGCTCAAAGGTACGTTAAAAGCAGACTGGCCTGTAAGGATGCAGGAGATCCTATCTTTGGGTCAGGAAAGGATACATAATACTCTTTTCACATGAGTAAATTTGTGCTAAGATATTTTCGTTACTTTCTTTTGGTTAGTTTAAGGTTACAAATGCTTTATTTGTGTATATGTATGAGCTTTACATGTTTCTCCTTTCAACTAGCTTTTGAACCTAATGACATGCCATGTTCCTTAAGACCAAGGGTGGAGGCTAATCACGGCGAGTCTGTAAAACTTACCTAGGCAACCCGAAATGAAATTGTTACTCCCCATTCCTTTTTACCATATGATATCCATAAAAAGAAATAGTTGTGGAATGAAAGTTGTGAAATTGGTACCAGAAGGAATATCCTTTGTATAAAAATGATAATCTACTAAACTGAATAGTCAAGCCCGCTAGTCAACTAAGATAGATTTGTTAGTCAATAAATCTAAAATTCAAACACCAATTTCAGTTTCCAAAAACTATCCTAGCTAGCAAGGCTGAAATTCTTTGCAAGTTATTAATGTGTCAAGTGAGCATAACAGTGAACACAAACCATTTAGATGTTCAACAGATATATGTACCATATATGTGTGTGTGGGATGTGTGACATAGTAAACATAACTTGAACACAAGATTTTTTTGGCTGAAAAACCCCACCTCTGGGTTAAAAAATCGGAGACTCTCCACTGAATCAAATCCACTAGTGTAAACAAAAGTTCATACAAAGATCACACAAGCTCAATACCTAGATCCCTATCTACAGAGCAGCTTTACCTCTGTGCAACCTTACCTTACACAAGATGGACTCCTTTGGTCTTCACGAGATGCAGCTCCTCCTGAGCTCTTCACCTTGTGGCACCGAGATCAAAACAATCAATGATGTGATATGATATTATGATATGCACATAAAATCTGGGTTCAACTAACCAGTCAAATTCTCCAGTCAAACAGTTAAAGGAAGAATCTAACTTGAATCCCAAAACTTGGTCTAAAACGAATTTAAAGCTTAACAACCAGACTAAGGCATAAGTGCAAACCTAAAAACAATGCAACCCTAATATACAATGATTGGGTGTTTAATGCACGAGGAAGGTTTGGCAGCTAGGGTTCATAAATGGAAAAGATGCAAACTTTAAGTCTTTGAGCAACTCTTTCTCTCTCTCTCTCTCTCTCTCTCTCTCTCTCTCTCTCTCTCTCTCTCTCTCTCTCTCTCTCTCTCTCTCTCTCTCTAACAAATGAATTCTGAACCCCCAGAACAATCAGAAACCCTAGGAGCAAATATACCCCAGAAAATCTGACTTTCCATTAGCCAACTTGTCCCAAGGACACTTGTTGACTGCACAAGAGATCTAGCCAGATCAATAACAAGAAACTGACTACTATAGAAAGGTGTCAGAATGCCCATGTAGGCTGTCTTAATCTGTGTGCCTAAACAGCTGGAAGTCAGCGCCTTGAACTAGCTAGACAATCAAACTAATAAGAATGCAACACAAATAAAGATATGAAATGCACATGCATGAACAAACCTTTGAGTTGAAATATGCCACTTTTCGAACATTTACTCCAGCAGCAACAACTCATAATCTGAGTATATTCTAAAGCTAGATTGAGCATGTATGATGGTTCCATTACAATATTTGACATGAAAGCCAAACACTTAAAAACTAGAATTTACAAGTTGGAATCTATTTCCATATCTTCTACATGTGGTTTTCCAAATTACTCATTTTTTTCAACGGCTGATGCATATTATGCATTAAATTTCTTTTTGTTGGCAGTTCTATTTCTATCTTTTTTTTTTTACTAAGTGAGAGGATTTGATATTGTTATCGCCTCTCTTCCCTTGTCACTCAAGTTAACTATGCATTAGCTATTAGTTTAGCGATATTCCCTCGATCAGACAAGATTTATTCCATAAGCAATGGTATCATACCAATGCTGAATATTTGATATATATTTCAATTTCTTTCTTTTTGGAACTCCCGAGTGCATATCTGTTTTATGCGCTTATGAATTGTATGTTCTTCACGGAAGGATCAGAACCAGCCACAAACAATAAACTCTACATCACTTACTACTTCAGCTTCAAGTTCCGTATCACTCATTTTTTTTCTTGTGCATATAGGAGTATATCCAGAGTGGAAACGCCTCGAACAAAACTCTATCGGCCAAAGGATGGAACAATTTTGACGAGATGCTAACAGGCTTCCAAGGGTTACTATTCTCATTTATTTGACCCAAACAAGCAATCGATAATGTGAGATATATTGAGCTGTATGTTGTACTTATTTTGACATTGAATATTGCATTGCATAGTTTAGTTAAAAGATCATAAAATGTAGCTATATATAATGAACAACTAGATGGTCACTGGCCGAATCTAATCTTGTCAGGAAACTTGGTTTTTAACGAAGATGTGAGAATACCGGTTCTGCGATGTTCTCAATGTTAATGTATCAAATCTTAATTGAACTATCTGCCTGTTTTTCTCTCTGTAACTTAATTAAGAAGTTCGTGCACGTTTCTCAAGGAAATTTATTGAATTAGGATAAAGTGATACACTTAGTAAAATGGGACATAAAGGACCTAATTAACCACTCAAAGATAATGTAAATAACGTCATTGCAAAACAAAAAAGGCCAAAACAAGCACAACACTTTCACTAAATCATAACTTCTAATTGCAGCCTTCTATCTCCTTTTCCACCTAAAAATAAGCATGTCTTACGAACGGTAGATGCACGAGCTAAAAAGATTGAGAAAAACAAAACCACAGCATAAATTAGTCACAAATTTAAAGAATTAGAGAGACCGAATTGATATTAATCATGATGGCAATGATGCCATATCATTACACTATAGTTATGTGGAAGATTACTTACAGTTTATTCATCAACCATTCTTCGTCGCCTGAACAATGCCACTCTCACATAAAGCCAGTCGTATAAACAGTTCAAGACCTTGCAGTATGTGTATCTCCATGACTTGATGAATATCAAACTCCCACAAACTCTCCAAAATCCAACAACAAATCCAAGAGCTAAACTCACATAAAATCTGGGTGTTATAAACCCATCCTTATCTTCATCGTAATTCTCAAACACCGGTTGCTCCTTCGAACTTGATTCCTCTAAAGAGCACATCTGTTGAAGGGGAATTCCACAAAGAAGAGGATTTCCAACATAAGAAGAGAGACCAAAGTTTTGGAGTTGGGTCCCGAAAGGAATTTTTCCAAATAGGTGGTTATATGACAAGTCCAAAACACCGAGACCATAAATTTGAAGAAGACTTGTTGGAATTCTTCCATAAATTTGGTTTCTTGACAAATCAAAGAACTGTAGTGAAGCCAACTTCATCTTTGGAGTTATTTGACTTGTTAAATTGTTTCTCGATAGGTTTAAAGAAACCAACCCAACAACATCAGTGATTTCATTAGGAATCTCCCAAGTTAACTGATTGCTCGATAGATGAATACTCTTTACAAGCCCTAGAGTACTTTTGTATTTGGACATTATGCATTTCCATATCAAGGATGTTTCTTCATCATAATAATTGTTGAAGACAGACTTCCCTCCCAATGTAATGCCATATGCATGACGGACGGTTAGACTTGAATTTCCTACTTCAGCCAAATTTTTCAAATTGTTGATGCATTTGGGTATACTTCCAGAGATATTGTTAATCGAGAAATCCAAAATTTGAATACGAGGACAAGGATAGCCAAATTTGGAAGTCCAATACCTAACCATTCAGGTATCAGCCCTGATAAGTTATTTTCTCCAACATCAAAGACTACGAGGCTTTTTCAATTCTTTAAGGATGAGGGCAATTCTCCCACAAATCCATTCCTATTTAGTTGCAGTGTTTGAATAGAAAATAAAGAGCCCATTGTGGTAGGAATTTTCCCGAGTTGTCACTTAAATCCAGAATGGCTATATTTGCAAAATGTATCCAACAATCTGGAAGTTGTTCGTAAAAATTATTGCTTGAAAGATCAAGAAAACCTAAATTACTAACATTGTTTGGACACAAGAAAGAAATTAACCCTGAAAGTTTATTGTTGAAGAGATCTAGAGCTACCGCTTTGGAAATGAATGAAGGGATTGGACCTTCCAATTGGTTCCCACCCAAATACATGCTAAGAAGGAAAGACGAGGGAAACTCAAATCTTGAATTTGAAATTATTCCTCTAATTCGGTTGTTGGAGAGATTTATATACAAGTCATCATCAAACCAACTGCTCCAAAGCCAACTTGGAAGGACATCAGAAATTCCTGCATTAGGCATATCAAGAACCCAATAATTATTTTTGAGTTTGATGCCATTTTGGAAACTGTGGACCCATCTTGCAAGAGCTCAAGAACTTGTACTTCAATTGGAAATGAGGAACCCAATTAGAATTGAAGCTTAAAGCTAGT
The DNA here is from genome assembly GCA_024362995.1 of Heteromeles arbutifolia. Taxonomy (NCBI): domain Eukaryota; kingdom Viridiplantae; phylum Streptophyta; class Magnoliopsida; order Rosales; family Rosaceae; genus Heteromeles; species Heteromeles arbutifolia. The sequence goes on along the minus strand of JANCRC010000001.1, from coordinate 38,518,563 downwards.
GAGTTAGAGGACAAATCCAAATGCTTTAATCTGGAGAGTTTAGAGAAATGGCTTTCTGAAAACAACCCCTTCCAGTTCATTTCAAGATTGATGGTCTCGAGCTTAAACAGTTGCCCAATACTTTCAAGTATTGTTCCACTCAATTGATTTCTAGAGATAGAGAGATTTGTTCCAATTGATTTCTAATCTCATTGGAATTGATAAAAGTGGCCCCTGAGATTGACATAACTTTACACTTTGGTCCTTGAGGTTTGAAATTGATAGAAGTGGTCCTTAAGTTTGTCCACCATCAATCTTTCCGTGAAAAAAACCTCTTTTAAATAAAGACCAAAATGACAAAAATACCCCTCAATTTAATAAATAATGGGCCAAAATGATTTTGACGAAAATTGAGGATAGTTTTGTCATTTTATTCCTATATAATGGAGATTTCTCATGGAATGACCAAAATGATTGATGATGGACAAACTAAAGGACCAGTTATATCGATTTTAAATCTCAAGGGCCAAAGTGAGAAGTTGTAACAATCTCAAATACTATTTTAGCTAAAAAGCCAAATTAAAATGTATTTGCCCTAGCCTTTGGGAAGAACTTTTCATGTGATGCTCCCACAAAACTCAAAAGGCCAAACAGGACTTTCGTTGAATTGATGATTTGGGGACTTTCTTAGAACTAGCCTACATGTGCGCCCACACGCGTGCGTAAGACATTTTTTGAATTACGGCATGCTACGCGCAACTTACACGTTTTAAATGTATTTATATGCGTAAATTGACAAAAGGAATGTCAAATATTTGAAGTAAATGAAATCATGCTAGAAGAAACCCCTCATAAACCAATTAAAGTAACTAAATCCACGTAATAAAATTGGTCTCTATTGAATTTACATTAAGAATAGAGAAAATAATATTTAATAAACAACTCACAAAGCCCATCCCCTCCCCCTTAGTGTAGATAATATCGTTTGTTAAAAAAAAGTCATTTGACAACTAATTTAATCACATTATTATCCGTGTGCGAACGACCTTTTTTATAGCCGGCATTACACACCTCTTAATATGTTTTGAACGTGTTTAAAAATAGAGAAAATAATATTAAATGAACAACTGATTGAATCACATTATTGCTAGCCTATTGTGAGGTACTAATTATGTGATTCAACATAGTAAGAAAATATAAATAAAAAATAAAAAATAAAAATAATAATAAGAAACTGTACAAAAAAATTAATTATTAAAAAATCACTGTTAAAATTACAAAAATACCCCCACCACATTTGATGCATTATTTTGGGTTGCTTTTGAAGTTTTTTGTTTGAAGGGCATTTTTGTCTAATTATTTTTTGTGAAACTTGTGACACCAAAAAACACTATTCACTTTAGTGTTGGCTTTATATATAGAGATTGATGTAAATAGGACTTTCGTTGTATCACATAACTTTTCACGTGACACGCTAAAGAATAAAAAGTAAAGAGATGTTTAAATGAGCTTCATGCTATGAAGATCCAGCTCAAGCTCAGTATACAACATAGTAAGACTACTTTTACATTCACTAATTGCACATATTTTAGGGTTTCATGCTAATTAATCTCAGTCACATAGTGCATATGACTTATAATTTTAAGGAAAACTAATAAAAATGGCTTGAAAACTTTGAGTTTTAACGAAAATGACAAAAATGTGTTGTAAGTGAATAGTACTAGGATTGACTTTGTAGTATAAAAATGTGGATTTTCGTTAAAGTTCCCATAATTTTATCATCGAAGTTGAGTAATTGGGATCAGAACGCCATCTCCGGCGCTACAAGATGGCACCCACGTATAAGACATTTTTTATTTCATACCAGACGACAGTTAAAAACTGTTGTTTATGACCTTTTCTGTACTAGTGTATACTCCAGCAACTTTGGACCATAGGTTAGAGGAGAACGGACTCTGCTTTCGGTATGAACTTTTGCTAACTTTGTATACTCCATCTCGGAGCTTCTTATTTGCTAACCAACCGTACCTGCAAAGTGACCCACACAATAATCTGATTAATGAACTTTTGAGACAATTTGCAACATTATAAACCCTCATTTATAGTAACAGCCAAAAATTTGCTAGTATCTCTGATGCTGCTCTCATTTTGGTACAATGAGTTACATGGTTTTCATCTTCGGGCCAACTCGAAGAACAGGCAAAAGGTAATAAACCAATCAATGTTCTAAAAATTCCCGCCTAGCACTGCCTAGGCACTAGGCGGCTGGCCACCGTCCTGATTAATGCCTAGACGTTTGAAAATTAAGAAAGAGCGCCTAGACCTACTGAGGTGCCCTCCTAGGTTGCGATTCACTTAGACAGAAAATAGATAACTTTTCATTTTGCATTTTTTTTTTTTTTTAAATAAATTGTAAGAGACTTGTTGAATACTTAAATGAGCACACATTATATGCGTGTTCTCCATATTTTCATTATGTTCTAATACTTCATAATATATATATGTCACTCTATTTTATAGTTTATGATGAAATTATATATATTTTAAGTATAAACAGACACTTATTTACACGAAATAGAATAGATTTACTTAAATCCGCCTAATCCCCTGGCGCTAGACCCCAATCCGCCGCCCGACTAACGCCTAGCGTCTTTTAGAACCTTAAAACCAATTAATAACGCCTGAAAAATTAGGCATTGAAATTTTGGTAGTCCGAGATTGAACCAAGCCCATACGGGCTGGAAAACAACAAGTGGAGCAAAGCTCAAGCCTAGAGACTGGGCTGTGGTGGTGTCACACACAGGTGGGCTGCCTATTTGGCAGTGGTTGAAGTTTGGTCCATAATGGGCAAAAGACACCTCAGCATCGCTCGATGTGGTCGCCAGAGAAAGAAACCAGCACCGCCGCTTCTAGCCGCCGTGTTCTAGGTCGAGACCGTCGGCCTTCCGTCGTGGGTGACTGCAAGTCTTCGTGGACGGTGGGATTTCAATCGTGCAACTTGCATGAGACCCCGTCTTTTTGTCCTCAACTGCAGAGAGAGAGATTCCATTATCGATGGACATATCAAGTTGGTAATCACTTCTTGCTGCTTTCAAAACTATACTTGCTTCCTTCCTTTATAAGCGGGCGATTTTCCTCGGCTGCAGGCGAGGATTGGGATGACAATGACGCTAAAACGGCATCGTGGGGTTCTAGGTTCCAAGGGAGCAACAAGACTCCGACTTGGCTCGGGGCTCGGGGCTCGGCTCCAGTGGCTAAGGCTGCTAGCTTGGCATGCTAGTGGCTGGCTCGAAATCGCTGCTCGCTGGGGTTTTTTAAACCCTAATTAAATTTTTTTTTTTTTCCGTTTTCAATTCACGTAATAGCAATATTATGAGTATAATGCATGCACCATATGTAGAATCTCATAAGAATGTTCTATAGTAGTTTTTAGATTAAGATATTAGCGAAAACTAAAAGAAAAATTAAGTTTTCAATGCAGAAATCACGAATTTGATTCCAACATCATCTACATAGTGATGTATAATGTCATCTTTCATCACTAAACTACTCATCAAACTATTGATTTAGGGTTTAGGGGTTTTTTTTAATGTTTGTATTCAAGTAAAAGAACCCAATTATTAACAATTTACATAATATAAAAAAGGGTAAACTACAAAAAACTACCTCAACTATTGGTGTCACGGCACTTTCATACCTCATCTTTTAAAATTGACAATGTCATACCTCATCTTTAGAATTTGGTCAATTTTATACCTTCCGTTAGTTTGACCGTTAATTTGTCAGTGAAATGCTAACGTGGCTTAATCCATACCCCACTTTCTATTAAAATATTATTAAAAACTAAAAAAAAATTATTTAATATGTTTTAAATATTAAAATAATAAAAAAGTAAAAAAAATTTATTTAAAAAACAACTTCCGTTCCCCCTCCATCCTTCATCTTCTTATCCCCCCCCCCCCCACCAAAACACTCCCCTCTTCTCCCCCTTCGTCTTCCTCCAGGCAAAAAAAAAAAAAAAATTGAAAACCCACCAACCCCCCCCCCCCCGAAACCCCAGACCTAAACCCCTGCCAGATCCCGTCGCACCTCCCCCCCAGATCCCGTCACACACCCCCCCCCCGGGCGCGCCCAGATCCCGTCAACCCCCCCTTCTTTTTTTCTTTTCTCTCTTTCCCCTTTCTCCTCCTCTTCTGCAGGTTGGGTAGTTTCCGTTTTTTTTTTTTTCTCCTTCTCCTTCTCTCTCCTCTTCCTCTTCCTCTTTTGCAAGTTGGGTGTGGGGGTTTTGGGGAGCTGATGCTGCTGCTGCTGCAACTGGGGTGGGGTGGGGTGGGGGGGAACGGACGGACGACGGCTGGAGGAAGAAAGGGCCGACGCGGGGAGGAAGAGAGGGTGGACAGGTTGGAACACAGTGAATGCAGGAAGATAGGGTGGGCGCGCGCGCGGGGTGGGGGGGTCATTGTGGGGGGGGACACGGGGCTGGGGTGGGGGTACCTGGGTCTGGGTTTTTGGTGACAATGGTGAAGGAAGGTTGGGGAGGGACAGGTGGGAGGGGTTGGGCGGGAAAGGGTCTCGGGGATGCAGAGGAGAGAGAGGAGAGAGATAGGTGAGGAGGAGAGAGACATAGATTTAATATCATAAAAAAAAAAAAATTAATTTTTAATTATTAAAAATATATTTAATAATGTTTAAATCCAATTGGATTAGTGAGTGGGACCCGAATGTAGCCACATCAGCACTTAATAGAAAAATTAATAGAAAAACTGACGGAGGTATGACATTTGCATAAATTCGTAAGATGAGGTATGACATTGTCAACTTTAAAAAATGAGGTATGAAAGTATCGTGACACCAATAGTTGAGGTAGTTTTTTGTACTTTACCCTATAAAAAATAAAAATAAAAAAATTTGAACAAACAATAGTATCTACACTAAGGGAGTGAGGGAGTGGGCTAAGCCTTACAATGAGTTTGTCATAATAATGTGGTTTAACTTCAATTGGTGAGAGTCGAACTTATTTCAAGATACATAAATAAATGGGTAAATTACAAAAAAACTACCTCAACTATTGGTGTCACGACACTTTCATACCTCATCTTTTAAAGTTGACAATGTCATACCTCATTTTATGAATTTGTGCCAATGTTATACCTTCCGTTAATTGGCCGTGAATTTTTCAGTTAAATGCTTACGTGGCTTAATCCGGGACCCTTTTTTTATTAAAAAAACTTATTGAAAATTAAAAAAAAAATCATTTAATATTTTTTTTTTAAATATTAAAATAATAAAGAAAAGTTAAAAAAAAAAAAAAAAAAAAAACCAACACTCGTCCCCCCCCCGGCCCCCCCACTTCTCTCTCTTCTCCCCATCTCCATCTTTCTTTCCCCTTACTGCAACTGCAACCCAGAAAAAAGAAGAGGAAAAAAAAAAAAACATTGTCTTCCCCCCTCCCCCCCCCCCCCTTCTCTTTCTTCTCCCTATCTCCATCTTTCCCCTTCCTACAACTGCAACCCAGCAAAAAGAACAGAAAAAAAAAAAAAAAAAACAATTTGTCTTCCCCCCTCCCCAACCCCCACCCCCACCCCCACCCCCTCCCCCTCTTCTCCCCGCACCCACTCTCCGCACAACCTCACACCCACTACCTGAAACCCAAAAAAAAAAAAAAAAAAAACCCAGATCCCGTTGAGGTGGAATCGGGAAACCTTCGGCATGCCGATTCCGAAGGTTAAGAACCTGGGTGCAGAGAAAATGGGAGGAATGGGTGTGGAGGGAAGAGGGTAGGGGGGACGACGGACGAACTGGGTTTCCTTTTCTTCTTCTTCTTCTTCTGCAGGTTGGGTGAGTGGGAGTAGGGGTGGAGGTGGGGTAGGGCGGACGAACTGAGTGTTTCCTTTTTCTTTTTTTTCTTTTTTTCTTCTTCTTCTTCTTCTTCTTCCTCTCTTCCTCCTTCTTCTTCCTTTTTCTTCTTCTTTCTAGGTTGCAGGAAGATGGGGAGAGAGAGGGGGGAGGAACGAACTAACCTGAGGTTTTTTTTTTTTTTCTTTATTATTTTAATATTTAAAAAATATTAAATAATTTTTTTTAATAATAATTTTTTAATTTTTTAATAAAAATGGGTCCTGAATCAAGCCACGTCAGCATTTAACTGAAAAATTTACAGCCAATTAATGGAAGGTATAACATTGGCACAAATTCGTAAGATGAGGTATGACATTGTCAACTTTAAAAGATTAGGTATGAAAGTGTCGTGACATCAATAGTTGAGGCAGTTTGTTGTCATTTACCCTAAATAAATAAACGATTGCTTATGAGGAAGATTTTTAGCACAAGTGTCATTTAAACACACAATCAAGTGCCATTCGTAACAACTCGTCCAGCAATCAAGAATAAATCCCTTTTCTGACCCTTCTTTGATCAATTTATCATCTCAATTTGATCACAAATTTCTCCAGCTTCTGCAACTTTAGCGCAACGTGCCAACATTCTTCCACCACCAGAACACCTCGCGCCGAAGCTTTGGAGAGTCCCCTTTGTGAGTTGATAATGCCCTCGACGGAGGGCCCTAGAGCTCTTATTTGACAGAAAATGAACTGGTGCTCATATTCGACGGAATTGTGGATAGAAATTGAACAAATTTGCCATATTGTCAAAATGATTTTGAGTGATAAAACTTTGGTTTTTTTTATATACAACAGTAACACTAAGGGATGAGGGAATAAATTAGAATCGAACTCGTCGTTTACGAAATTCAAACCTAAGACCTCTCACTTACAAGTGAAGAAGAATATCACTAGACCTTAACTAACAATAACCTGTGTAATTAGCATACATGCCAAACCGACCGAACCGATGAGTAACCATTGGGAGCTTCACAAAAAAAGCAAGGCCATCTACAACCGAAAAGGCTAAATATAATCCTATCTAGAATTATAGTCAAGAAGTGTAAACTTGATGAGAAAAAAAAACCCAGTTGAGTTGGCTTAATTCTTGTTTAACGTTGAGTTCATAAGGGAGAGAATTAGAGAATAGAGATGATACCAAAATGCTAGGAACTAACGAGGAAGGCTCTGCCCACTCTCTGAGACCCAAGAAAGTGGTAACGAGAACAGATTACAGAGATGGCAACGGCCACTACCTCACAGTGCATAATCTGATAGTTGAGAAAAACAAAACCCATCACTATTCAAACACCCCAATGACGGTTCGCCACATCCACCAAACCAGTTCAAACACTACAAATAAGTAGAAGGTTAAATACAAGAATCCGACTGGTCCAATGCTGAAGCAACAATGAAGAACAGGGTACCGAAATCATTATAAGATGACCACCATCAACTTCACATACAAAAGTAGCAGAACGGCGGTTGGGAGATTGGCCAATGGATTGATCAAAGAGCAGGCATCAGAAGCACTCCCAGCAGGGCCACCTATAGGGGATAATCCTGCTGGATGCACTCCGGGGTACACTGAAGGCGTCTTGGGTATCCCTCCAATAGAACCATCTGACTGGGGTGCTGACTGGGGTGCAGGTGCGGGTGCAAACATTGTGTCATGGATTACCGAGGTAGGCGGGGCTTTAAGTGGTGGAAATTTCTGTGGACCTGCATTGTGTTTTGAAATAGAGTTCTTGAGTAACAAATTAATCACAATCTGATTTCTGGCTCCATGAAACCTTTTTCTTTTCAGTTAAAGAAATCACAATGCAAAAAGCGATCAATCTTCTATTTTCTAATATGATCTTATTTTCAATAGAAAGTAATATACAATCTGCTTACATGCTTTATAACACTAGTAACTGTTTGATAATAATCGAGTCCATAATTTGAAATTAGAATTCTACAATACTATAAAGAAAAGTATTAAAACATGAACCAAATTTTAACAAAGAAAACGGGCAAAACTTCCTTCGGTTTAAGAAAATAAGACAACCAATTTCACAGACATACATATTTGATGTGATATCCAGAAACCTAAAAGTGCAATCAATTTCTATAGTTTTGTTGCTTTTAATTAGCCAAGCAGCACAATACGTATTAGCATCTATAAGTTTACCTGGGCAACGGGGCTGAAGAGATGTAGACAATCTGCAGAGAAGGATGAAATCAGATTGACATTAAAGCGGAATTCCTACATTTTGAAACAGCTATAATAAGAGTGAAAAAGTAAAAGCATAAAGGATAACCATACGTTGTGATGATGCTGCCATTCACAAAACCTCCATAGTTACAAGAAGTGACATTGCAACCACCACCACTCTGCTGAACTGTAACATTCCCGACTATGAGGTTACTGCTCTTACATTGCATGCTCGAACATGAAACTGCTAATGAAGCAGGCTGGCAGTACAAACTGTAGAAAATAACACGATTATGTGATTAATACTCAACCCGCAGCAGAAGTTGGAGAACATGTAGATATAGAAGTAAACTCAATTACTTGAGACTCCCAGGCCCACAACTGCATTGTAAACAGTGACTTGCTGTAATGGCATAGCTACCATTGGGCACCATCAAGCCGTAATCTTGAGCGTATTTAGGAAAGTTTGATGCACAGGCTGGACTCAAGAGAAACAAAATTAAAACATTACCAACAGGCTATCTCATAAAGATCATTACTTCAGATAAAAAAAAAACAATAGAAATAAACAAAATATATAGGAAACAAGTACAAAATATTAGTTACCATTCGCCAATAAGTAAAATATATGTAACATGCTTCAAAGACGAAAAACAATTTCCATATGTGATGCACTACCAGCACTCAAAAGGAAGCAGAGGTGCGTATTTCACAACTTCTTTGAGCAATATCTTTAAAGAAACTCTTTTCCAAATTCATTTTCTCTTTCTTTTGTCAGCATAATCTGATGTTTAAGGTTGGTTTGCTTCCTGAGCATACTACTTAGATAAAGAAGTCATATATGAAGAAGCAGAGTATTCTCGAGGAAAGGTTGAAGATTTTCTCTGTCTTGGAATTTATATGGTAAATTATTTTTGAGAACTTTGTGGTCAATTGTTTAACTGAAATTGTTACATAATTACCTAATGGTTTCTTATTCATTTTACTTAAGTATATTTCTAGTGCACCAATGTATTTTTGCTGCTTTTGTCTCAAGTTGGATCTGCGAGAGAACCAAACCAACCATTTGATAAATTTTAAACACAAAAACCATGTGATGGTTGTCTTGATTATTAATCATTCTACAAAAGTCTATTTACACAAAAGTATATGATATATTTTAAAGATGAAAACTTTATCCGAATCTGTGAGACAGCCAACCATAATAAGGGCCTCAAGGATTCCCAGAAACCGTATAGCTATGGGGCGGTAAACTAAACTCAAACATAAATGACATGGTTATTAGTCCGAACATTGAACTAATTAAAACCCATAAAAATGCACAAACTTTAAGAACTCCGATTCTCTGCGATGACGTATCTTATAACAATAACAAGTACAGCAACTGAAACCAAAAACAAAACGGCGCAATTAGAAACCAGCAACACAATCACTCGCTAACTATTAACATACCAAATTTCAACATAGAAGTACATTGTCATTAATTAGCTACCAATTTTGAAACACTTGATAAAATAAGTAAAACTACAGATTACCTGGCAATGGGATTGCAAGTATATCAGCAGCCTTAATAGCAGTGCTCCCCATTGCATTCACATTCATCAAATCGGTCAGTGTAGTCGAGTAACGCGCCGCAACCCCTGCCAGCGTGTCCTCCGGGCTCACCACATAAGACAAGTAGATAGCAGGTAGCAGATTATCAGTCCCATTGAAGCAAGTGCAGGGCAAAGGCACCACAAGGGTCTGCCCCACGTCGAGAACTGAAGGGTCCGAAATCGAATTGGCCTCCCGAATCTGGTCCGCCGAGACCAAGCCGGAGTACACCGAATCGGCAATGGAGGCCAGAGTGTCGGAAGGCCGGGTTTTGTAGTGGGTAGACACCGATTTTCGAATCCCGTCGACGCAGGAGCAGATGATTGGGACTTTGAGGAAGAGCTGGGAGGGGAGGATGTGGTTTTCGACGTCTGGGTACGACATGTCGATGGCATTGGCGGTGAGGAGAGCAATTGGGTCGATCTGGAAGAGGGAGGCGACCTCCGTGACCTTTAGCTCGGTGTAGACGGTGTACCCGAGCAAGGCGTTGCACGAATCGGCGTTCGAGCAGGGCTCGATTGTCGACTTGGAGGTGACGAAAACAGCCACATTGACTAGAACTATCAGAAAAAGGAAGATTTGGGTTTTGGAAAAGGGTTTTTGAATCGCCATTTTGGAAACTGTTTCTCAAATTAGAGCAAAAATGGAAAGAGGGTTTAACTGTGGTTTAAGAACGAAGCAAAAAAGCTGGGTATTTTGGGTTTGAAATTCGGAGAACTTTCTGGGTTTTTTTGCTTTTTCTGCTTACCCATCTGGTTCTATTCCTACCCAGCAGAAGAAACAGAAAGATGGGTTCTTTCAATGGCGGAAGCAGGAGAGCAAAATGCTGTGTTTGGAGCTCAAATTTTCAGGATTTTCAGATTGGTTTCTGGATTCGGGCTTCTGGCTTTAGGGTTTTGGAGTTTGATTCCTGTGAAGCTTTAGAGAGAGAAAGGAGAGAGAGGGGGGAAGAAAGGGAAAGTAGTTTTGAAAGCTGGAGAGAGAGAGAGAGCAGAAGATTGCTTTTGTTTTTGTGTGCAGACACCAGTCGGATTCTTGAGCTTCGGGACCCGTTGATATCTGTTCTGACCAATTTGTCCTCATCAAACCTACCATTTTTCGCATATGTTTCTAGGTGATCCGACGTCGTTTCTCCTAAGAGGTAAAGTTGGTTTGAAGATTTACGTGGTTTTTGGACTCTGGTATTTTCGTAATTTCACAGTTTGCTTTTGAAATTTATGGGCATCCAAGTGTACCCCACCCCCACAGTCATGTATTGTAGGGTTTTGATTTCTGCTTTTCAGACATGCCGGTTAGAATATCTGGTTTTCTTGCTGGTGTTGGACTTGAATACTATATATATATATCGTGGCTTAGCCCCAGTTTAAGGTTGAGGTAATTTTAAAAAAAACTGTTATGAAAAAAAGTTGGGAGAGTTTTTGGTATTTGGTAAACATCCAACTTCAGTTTTTTTTCACAGTTTTGGGTGAAAAAGGCTAAAAACAAGAAGCTACAAAACCCAGCTTTGAAAAATCGACTTTTTTTCACATCTGTTTTACAAAAAAGTTTACCAAACACTATAATGCTGTTTTTTTTTTTCAAAAGCACTTTTACAAAAAAGTTTACCAAACACTCTGCTGCTTTATTTTACAGCTCCTTATTCTTACAGCACAGCAGAAGCAGTTTTTTTTCAAAGCACAACAATACCAAACCAGCCCTTAGACCTACTCCAAACCTTTGGAGTAAAACTTAAATTTTAAATTCTAAACTTGTCTTAATTTACTCTAACTCTTGGGGCAAATTTGAGTTAAAACTCAAAATTTATTTTTGGGCCAAATTTAACCTAGGATTCCCTAATGGGGTTGGCATATCATATCTGTATATTTTTTTTGTTTTATATTTATAAATTTATTGAATCTAAAGTTTAAGATCTAATTTGATCAAATCCAACGGTAAAAAAAAATATATCTAACGGTCCAAATTTAAATCCAACAGCTAAAGTAATTAAAAAAAATTATTTTATGTGTTACATATTCTTTCGTATTGTTCCACGAGTTTCATGATGTCGGTTTAATGATTTTTCAATATTTATCGGAATCTAAATATTTTTAGGTTAAAATGTCCATAAAATTAAATTACAATAGTCTACATAATTTTTTTTTTAAATGTTACTTTAGGGAAAAAAATATCCTAAATTCATTCTTTAATAATCTCGGGCTAAAAATTTAACTCATAAGGGTTGGAGGAGAAAAACTGTTTCTGGGTTAAAACCTAAATTTTATGAGTTAAAAATTTTCGGTTTTAACCCAAGGGTTGGAGATGGTCTTAGAGAGTGTCTCTGATGCTATCACTTCATTGGATATAAGTCTGTCTCCATGTTGCAACTCGCGCGTTTATAATAGTGAATTCCATGCACTCGTGGCTCTACAAAACCACGAATTATTGAAATTTAATTTAATTTAAATTACGTTTCAAATAGTTAATCAAATTTTAAATTAAGTTGAATTTGACAATCATGGAATGTTTGTAAGGCCATCTCCAATCGACCCAGCCAAAGGGCTATAGGGCTAAAAATAGCTCGAAATGACATGAAAACGATCTCCAACTGAGGGCTAGGCCAAAGGGCTTGTAGGCTCCACCGGGGCAAAAAATCTGAAATCAGGCCAATTGCCTAGTCTATTCCAGCCAACCCCCACCCGGCCCAAAAATTCAAATGCAACGGCTACATGACGTCAGCATGACGTTAGCAAGCAACAACTACATGGCGTCATTGCAATTGATTTTTTTTTTTTTGGGACGATTTTTTTTTTCCTATAAATACCTAAGTCATTCCTACACCATTCCTCACATAATTTTCACAATTCCATATTATCTTACCTCATTTTATTTCAATTCTTCACAACATTAAACAACATTAAACAACACAATCTCCACCCTAGTATTACTTGGGGGAGTTATTCAAACTTAAACAACATTAAACAAAATAAAACTTACTGCCTACTCCATGGTTCTTTTGGCCCAAAGATGTGCAACAAGATCTTGTTGTAGGTATTTGTTTGTGGCAGGCGAACGTATCATCCTATGGCACCTCATGTACTCGTTTAAAGAGATATCACCAGTTCTTGGATCCAAAGGCAAATTAAGCCCATCATATATTTTCGCACGAGCCCTCCTTGACCTATGATCCAAAGGCAAATTAGGCCCATCATATATTTTTGCACTAGCCCTCCTTGACCTAGTTGGATCATCTTGGTCGTCATCAGACTCTCCATCAATATAGACATCTCGTTCATCCTCCACAATCATGTTGTGTAATATGATGCATGACATCATGATGGAGTTCAATTTATCTCAACTCCACCCTCTTGCCAGTTTATTAATGATCTTCCATCGTGCTTGTAAAATACCAAAAGTTCTCTCAACATATTTCTGGTATGCCTCTTGGTGTAAGGTAAACCACATTTGGGCGTCATCCACAAGGTTTGCAATTGCTTGGACAAGTGTCACCCACTTTGGGTAGATGTCATCTGCCAAGTAATACCTATATTGTACTGACACCCGTTGATGTAGTAGTCAAGTTGAGGTGATTTACCCTCCGTCAGGTTATTAAAGAGGGGTGAATGCCCAAGTACTGTAATGTCATTTTGGGATCCTGGGACTCCAAAGAAAGCATGCCACATCCATGTGTCAAATGAGGTAGCCGCCTCTAACACAATAGTTGGCTTTCCCGATCTTCCGCTAAATCCTCATTGTCATCCGGTGGGACAGTTCTTCCACTACCAATGCATGCAATCTAATGACCATATCATGCCCGGAAATCCACGGTCTTCAGCTTTGCAAATGAGCCTCTCCAGATCTGTTTGATTTGGTTCACGAATGTACTCCTCTTTGTAATTCTAAGCAACTGTGTGACAGAATTCAGCAAGATTGTCAAGGCATGTAGACTCAGACATATTATATGTATCATTTATCGCATCAGCTGGGGAGGCATAGGCCACATTCGGAGAGCAATAGTAACCTTTTGATGAAGTGAGAAACCAGGGCGGCCTGCTCTATCCATCTTTTGTCGAAAGTATGGATTGACATGTTGGACATCATGAAGTAAATGCTCGAAGACATGACATCTCATCCGGAAAGCGACGTTTGAAATCCTCTTCTGTGTACACGGAGTTGGAGTTGAAGTAATTGTTCATCAGATTCGCATGCGTCATCTTTCTATTTCGTGGTTTGTAAGAGCGACTAGCAACAAAGCCACCCCATTAAGGTTGTTCTTCAGTTTCCTCACATGCCATGACCCTAGCCATTGCTGCCATATATGTTGTGTTGCACCATGCTTCATCTTCTTTACCGGACTTCTCATCTTCTCGTCTCATCTTCGCCCATTTATCTTCCAATTCGGAATTGGATAAGGACCCCCAGTTGGAATGCGAAGTGGATCCAAAGTTGGAATTCATTGCAAACTTGAATTGAAAGAGATATTGGAGAGGGAAAAGATGAATGTGTGTGAATTCTACCCTAATATCCAGCCTATTTATTAACATTGGAAGCGGAAGATAAGAAGTGCCACATAGATAAGAATCCTATCTAAAATTTGCACAACCAATTACATTTCGACACGTGGCACTCGAAATCTTATCCGAAAAATTATTAAAATTACATAAAGATAAGAAATCTGGAGAGTTACTCACTTTAGCGACACGTGTCACTCGAAATCTTATCCGAAAAATTATTAAGATTACATACAGATAAGAAATCTGGAGAGTTATTCACGTTAGCGACACATGTCACTCAAAATCCTATTCGAAAAATTATTAAGATTACATCTCGACAAGAAACCTGGAGAGTTACTCACGTTAGCGACACGTGTCACTCGAAATCATATCCAAAAAATTATTGAGATTATATAAAGATAAGAAATTCAGAGGCTTATTCATTTGGCGACAAGTGACACTCAAAATATGTCTAAAAACCTTATTTTAATACGGTAGTTAAATTTAAGTAACCATATTAATTCAATTAAAATAATAAATTATGTTTGGCCTATGGCCTTTTGGCCCCCTCCGTTGGAGATGATTTTTTGTCAAATGGCTATGTTTGGCTTATGGCCCTTTGGCCCTCTCGGTTGGAGATGGTATAAAATATAGTTTGTCAAAGTTCATTAAAATATTAATTTCTTGCAGGGCTATAAAGCTAAAGAAAGGCCCATTAACTCTCCTTCGGTTGGAGATGGCCTAATGTCATTGGGTCACTAAAATTTTGTTCATTGCTCAATAACTTGGATACATGTAATTGGGTCACAAAATTATTTTCATTCCATCTATTGTTTGATTCAATTTGTAATCCAAACTTCAAATCAAGAACTTTTAGAAACAAGATACAAACTTTCTCGATTGGGGTGAAATTATACCTATATGTCATATACAAGTGAACGGACACAAAAAATATATGTTATTTCCCGGTGATATCTACATTCTTTAGATGGCGCTAAAAAAGCAGGTTCATTAGTATAAACCACATCCACAGATAATACTTATCCAAGGTCATCATCAATAACAGAGTTCAAGGTGATTTCGATATGCACTAATTCATCTTGGTCTTGAGGCTCCAAATATAACTCTGCGAGTGAAATTCTTGTTTTTATTCCATTGTTAGCTTCTCTTCTTGTGGTTAAAAAATTGGGAACTTTAACGAAAAGCTCTCGGTACTGTTCACTTTAACGAAAAACCATATTTTTACACTAAAAAATCAATCCTGGTTCTATTCACTTTACCCTTTATTTTGTCCTTATCGTCAAAACTCAAAGTTTTCAAGCCCTTTTTATTAGTTTTCCTTAAAAAATTTGCAATTCTCTTTTCTCTAGGTTCAAGATCCTTACATTCTGGCGTGAAAGTAAAAGCAATCAAGAATTGACCATAATCGTTTATATCCATGTCCTAACAAGTTGAATGTAACGTTTTAATAGTTATTTCTTTGTTTCCTATGCAAACAAATTCGAGAGCGTTGGTCTGCAGGTATTGCCTCAATGAAATCAACACATTTTAAATTTCCCCAAGGGTATGTTTGAGTGAAGAACTTCCAAAGTCCACAAGATTTAGGCATAGTGATGAAGAAATTAATCATAAAAACTTTGATAGATCGGACTAGAAATGCAGCACGTGAGCTTACAAGAGGCATGATAGAAGAATTTAGAAATAACTACCTAGAAATACCAATGCACTTTGTTTTTCAACGCCATACAAAGAAAGGTGGATGGGGTTTGGGGCAGGGGCGGAGCCACATAGAGGCTAGGCTAGGCCCAAGCCCATCCTGAATTATACCGAATACTTATCTGTTGTTTGCTAGTTTGGTACGGTAAAGACTTGGTAGTTTAATCTTCAGAGTAGTTTGACAAATCCACCCATCTCATGGGTTCGACACCTGTTAATGATATCAACCTTTTGTTTTTTCTTTAACCTGATAATTAGCTTTTGTTTTGCTTTACCATAAAAAAAAAACCTTTTTTTTTTGTCAGTTCACATAATAGCATTCTGTTTTGTTTTACCGTAAAAAACTATTTCTTTTCAACCAAGAAATAACTTTTTTTTTGTCAGTTCACATAAAACAAGGTTTATACAATTTAGAGGAAATTCAGTTATGTTGAAAATAAAATCTCAAGGTAATAGTTTTTAATTATGACCTTAAATTTTTGTTTGAATTTTCCTTTTCTTATTAAAACTTGTAAACAAGTTTCGTTCTTATGATATAATCATCTCAATACTAAATTTTTCAAAAAAATTAGAAGTCTCATCACTCTTGTTTGATAAATTTTTCATGCCAAAAAAAAAAGAACCTTAAAATTTTCTCCAATTAATTACATTTATATATATATATATATATATATATCTTAAAGACCCCACCTAAGAGAGATTCCTGACTCTGCCACTGGTTTTGAGGTTTAGGGTTTGGCAAGCCACATAAGCTAAATGACTATGATGAGTTAAGCATGTTGTGAGCTGCATTATCTACCATTAGAGCCATTTCAAAAAAGAATTCTTGGTGCTTTAAAAGATTTTTATGACAACAATCTGTCTTTTTCTTTCACTCTAAACAAATTGCTTTGCATTTTTCCCCTTCTCTCTCTCTCTAAAAGCCAAATATGTTGATGTTGTTCTAGTTATCGTTGCTTCCTACAATTCATATGATTTGAATATTAAAGTCTTTTCTTTTCTTCATTAGGACTATATTCCAACTCTGTTTGATAACTTCAGCGCAAATGTGAATGTGGTAGTTGAAGGCACCAAAGTGATCTTAGGCTTATAAAACGCAACTGGTATGATTTTTTTATTGCTTTTATACCTGAATTCTAATTTCATCTTGTATAAATGCGTTCATTTTTCTACTTTTTACTTGCTTCTAATTTCATCTTATATGCACAATGAATGATCTAAAAGATGTTATCATTGGTTTTGTGAGTATTTAATGCAATATTGCTTGATATGTTTTGTATAAAAAGTATGACATGTTGATGAAAAAAGTGATCTCCTAACATATGTAGTTTTTACTAAAAACTTTATTCGTACATGGTGCAAAAATGAATAGTGAGACTAATAGTTCATCTAAATAACCAGGGGAAGAGCTGCGGAAACAGATTAGTGCAACATTTTATGTAGAATGCCAGCTCAAAAACCTAACAGATGTATATAAATTGGTACTTATATTCTCACAAGGCTAGTAAACTGTTCAGTATATTTGCAATTGCATATTTAAGTAGTGCTCTCCAAATAAACCAACTAGTATCAACAGGTGTTTCAATTGTCAAAATAATATGAAGTGTTGGTTGATATATCATTATTCCATTATTGTTGTATAAATATATGTGATATTTGATTTTAACTTTTTTAGTTCAAACGTTGTTTAATGTGTTCATATTCCAATTCGCTAAAAGACAATCCTATGAAACTTACAGTTGTACATGACTTATGCCTCTCATCATTCTAATGCATAAATTAAATTTCATATTTCATCTCATATACGCATATGTTATAATCATTTGACAATAAAAATGGTATCATCAATAAACTCGTGCGTATTATCTAAGGAGCAATTGAGTGAGAGTTATACACTATCTCAAACTCGTTTTTTCAATTTTCCAAACAAAACCAACGCATCTATTAAAAAATATTGTCATGCCCAAGTACATCTCACATAGCCTAATAACAGCAACTTCCAATCATTATATTCTGGAGCCCCCTCCAAGAAACTCTTTGCTTCGATGGCCCATGTTGATCGTTTCCTTTCTTTTTCTATTGAAACCCATTAAGCAAAAGAAAATCAAAAGTACAAGTCATAAGTAAACTCAAAGATAGTAATTTTTATTCAAAATTGCTTAACAAAACTGTGGAGTTTTAAGCCACTGTCAAATATGTCAACCTATCTATCAAATTAGTAGTATTTCATTAAAGAATACCAATGAACAAAGTCATAAGATATCAATGGACATAATGAAAAGTGTACAAAACTACTCTGATAGTTAAAAAGAATTTTTTCGTTTGCATAAATGAAAGCTCATCATAGTCATAAGTCTATAACCAAAATCTGATCGCATGTCCACTTACACATGTAAGAACCATGAAAAGAAATGTATCTTCATTTGATACAGTTTCATCCTTGAACTCAATGATTGATCATGGAACTTGCTAAAAAAACCCGGGATATAATGAACTAATATAGTCGTTGATCTTATGAAATAGCATATGTTTAAGAAGTACTTATTGAGTGAGAGTTATACCCTATCTCAAACTTGTTTTTTCAAATTTTCACGATCTTTTGTCCTCTGTTGGTTGACATAGATTTAAAAAGTACTTAACTCGTTAATAGGCATGCTGGAATGAGCAACCTTTATTTTAAAACCTAAGACAATAAAAGACTAAAACATCTTTGCTATTAAAAGACTTAAATGCTTTTGCCCAAATGGCATACTTTAGGAGTGTGATTACTTGCAGTGCACACCAAATTCATGGATTGTAAGAATCTCCAAGAATATAGGAAACCTAGCTGATTCCATATCTTATTAGGTTTCTGTATCTTGCGGAACAAGAATTGTTAATCTTAGCGATGTCAACGAGCTTTGCCCACGTTTCCGGAATAGGATGGTGGTGCACTACTACAAATTTTTACATACATGACACAATTTATAGGTCATGTTAAAAGTTTAATGACGCAAGGATTTAGCGTCATCTTTGTGGGTGTCATTAAAGATACTTTTTTTATGACGTTGAAAGAGTGTCATGTATTACTTGATGTGAAAATTAACTTGACACACAAATTAAACCCTATTGTTGACAATTGTAGTAAAGATGTAAGTAGGGATCGTTCTAGACCGGGGATTAACTAGGGATGCTAATCAACACATATAAGACTTAAAAACACTAAATTAGACTCCATAGATTCAAAACTGACTCAAAACACTCAAAACAACAAGAACCAATCAAAAAGACTCAATTCTAGACCTAACAAGTGATTCCAATGAAAATCAAACTTAACTTGACTCAAAAAACTAAAGAAAACAGATTTTGACCCAAACAACAAAACTCAATGAAAGGGGGATTGTTTTTGACGAATTTAAAACTTAAAACAGAAACTTTGCATAAAACACTTTATAAAACGAATTTGGTGAATTGAAAAGGGTGAAAGGCTAGTTAGAGGGTCATTCTCCACACATGACATATGCATACAAACCAATTTCCAGTTATTATTCCTTTAGACTATGAATGACAACACCCCAAGTTAACCATGATAGCACAAATTAACCATCAGATTTTCCTTAACTCATTGAATTGGATGGAATACACATCGCAACCAAATTATCCTTATCAAGTTCCCTAACTATGAAAAGCATGATAGAAAAACATATCAAAGGTCATTACATTCTTTGAAAACCATAAGCATTGACGAGACATTCGTAACTATGAAAAGCATGATACTCCTGCCTAGGATTTACTTAACACAATCATGACTAGTGACTTCCACTACTTGTGAATACAAGTTCATAACGATTAGGTAAAACTCCCTTGTACTCTAGCATCAAGTTCATGCATACAAATTAAGTGTCGGCCTTCAATCCACATACATAAACAAGTTCTGATAACTCAGATAAGCAAATCACATTCAAGACTCAAGAAACAATAACTGGACGTAATCAGTTCATATAAAACATATAATCATGGCTTCGAATTCACCTCAAACTATAAAGAAATTAGTTCCTCATGTCTTTAAAAACATAAAACCAAATTAAAACAAACATTGAAATAAATCTAAGGATAGAGAGAACCAGAAACGTCCCAGCAATTCCAATGGCAGATTTCGAACTCTCCTTGGATTGCAAGCCACAACACAAAGCTCATTCCTTCATTCCTTGCAAGCACAATGGGTTGTGGATGGGTGTATGTCGAATTGGTGAGAGATGAGGGTGGTGATCTAAATGGTGTGACATATGTGTGTATTTATAGGGAGAGGGTGCGGCACAATCCCTAAGGATTAGGCTAAGTTCCAAAAATCAAAGAAGGAAAAGGATTACACAATCCTAGGAGAAAAGGGATTGCAGGTTCTAGAGCTTCTAGAAAGGGTCCAGGCGCCAGATTTATAGGACAAGGAGATAAGGCTTCTAGAAAACATGTTTTGATGTGTCCTACTCTGAAAATAAATCTCTCATGCAGCTGGAATTAAGTTAGGATAGGATTATGATTAGGATAGGATAAGATAAGGTAAGATAAGATAAGGTTGTTTGGATAATGTTTCAGATAATGTTCCTTCCTTTTAGTTGATTCCTTATCTTCTTTGTCTTGAATTAATTTCTTCAACTCTTTTGCACATTCCTAGCCTCTCTTGAACTTCAAATTCGTCCATTCAACTTGATCCATGCATGTGATATCCATTCTTGGCCCAAAACTGCTCTAAAATGCTCCAAATTGCACTTTCTTGCCAACTTTGTCATTTGGACCTACAAACACACGAAAATAGCTTAAAACACTCTTATAAACAATAACTAACTAAATAAATGCAAGAAAACAAACTAACTAAGTCGCACAAAATATGCTCCTATGATTACTTCTAAGAACGCCTAATGAGCGTCATTGACTTAAGAACTTGTGTCATCTGTTACCATTTAAGACGCAAAATGAGTGTTATAAATAGAGGAATAAGTGTCATAGTATACTAAACATGACATACGCACAATGTCATGTATAGCTTCTAGAGACACCTAACAAGCATCATTGAATTAAAAAAATGTGTCATCTATTCCAATTTGAAAAGCGGAATATATGTCATAAACAAAGGAATAAGTGTCATGGTATACTAAACATGACATCTATATATAGCGTCATGTACTATAGAACTGAAACCATTTGCAGCGTCATTAAATATTAGCAACGACACACAAAATGTAACATCCCACATTGCCCAGGGGAGTGATCCTTATATGTATATTCCCATCCCTACCTAGGACAAGGCCTTTTGGGAGCTCACTGGCTTCGGGTTCCATAGGAACTCCGAAGTTAAGCGAGAAGGGGGCCAGAGCACTCCCATGATGGGTGACCCACTAGGAAGTTGCTCGTGAGTTCCCAGAAACAAAACCGCGAGGGAATGGTAAGCCCAAAGCGGACAATATTGTGCTACGGTGGTGGAGCGAGCCCGGGAAGTGGTCCGCCCCGGGCAGGGATGTGACAATTGGTATCAGAGCCAATCCCTGGCCGGAAGTGTGTCGACGATGACGTCGGGCCCCTAAGGGGGGTGGATTGTAACATCCCACATCGCCCAGGGGAGTGATCCTTATATGTATATTCCCATCCCTACCTAGCACGAGGCCTTTTGGGAGCTCACTGGCTTCGGGTTCCATAGGAACTCTGAAGTTAAGCGAGAAGGGGGCCAGAGCACTCCCATGATGGGTGACCCACTAGGAAGTTGCTCGTGAGTTCCCAGAAACAAAACCGTGAGGGAATGGTAAGCCCAATGCGGACAATATCGTGCTACGGTGGTGGAGCGGGCTCGTGAAGTGGTCCGCCCCGAGCAGGGATGTGACAATTGGTATCAGAGCCAATCCTGGCCGGAAGTGTGCCGATGAGGACGTCGGGCCCCTAAGGGGGTTGGATTGTAACATCCCACATCGCCCAGGGGAGTGATCCTTATATGTATATTCCCATCCCTACCTAGCACGAGGCCTTTTGGGAGCTCATTGGCTTCGGGTTCCATAGGAACTCCGAAGTTAAGCGAGACGGGGGCCAGAGCACTCCCGTGATGGGTGACCCACTGGGAAGTTGCTCGTGAGTTCCCATAAACAAAATCGTGAGGGAATGGTAAGGCCAAAGCGGACAATATCGTGCTACGGTGGTAGAGTGGGCCCGGAAAGTGATCCGTCCCGAGTCGGGATGTGACACAAAACGTGTCATAAATCGTCCAATACATGTCTTGAAATATGTTCGATGACATATATAATGAATTTTTAATTTGAAAAGAAGACCTACATAATTCATCTAGAAAGCAAGATATTTACCTCAAATAAACCAGTATAGCTTCATAAATTTGTAATTCATCCACCACCAAAGTATTAGAAAAGACAATCTTAGAGTCAACACATTTAATAAAATGTGTAGAGCTTTCCTACTAAAATTAGACCATAAGTTCACTTAATTTAAAATTTCACAAACTAGCTAGTCTAGTGTTTCATCTATTGGGATGAAATCATCAACACACTCAGCCCACTCTATTCTTAATGCATCAATTTCTTGTTGAGTGTACGTAGCTTTTTCTTTGAATTGCAACAAATCACTACCAAAGAGAACGTATCATGACAAAAACTAATTTCAATCATTAACTAATAATAAGGCGAAACTACTTCGAAAAAACTACAGTTAGCTGAAATTAATTTGCCTGAACTATAAAGTACCCACAAAGAACATAATACTAATAAGATAGTAGTGAACAGCCGTTTAAGTGCTCTTTGTAATAGTAGTATTAACCTTGGTAATAATTGAGCAATTCTGATCATCAACGATTTCCTTTATGTATTTCATCACATAATATCCACATTCTACAATTCCTTCTTGTGAAGGGCACTTAATATACAATTCCCATCACTAAATCAAGGTGTGTAACTGAAAAGCAACATGCTGGGAGAGAAAGAGGGGGAGGGGAGGAGTACCTTGAGAAAATATTTGTCATAAAAAAAAACCTGCAAAATCTATAAAATAATTATCAAAAACATATAAAAAATAAAGAAATATACCTGTAAAATTTGCTATTAAACTTAGAGATAAATAATACCTGTAAACAAATTAGCCAAATTGTTTAAAACTTCAAGATAAATAACTTGAGAGAAGAAACCATACGATAGAGATTTAAAAATTTGCCTCTACTCTCTTCATGTGTTCATAACTCTTCTGGCCTTTGAATTCGATAACATTAAAAAGTAACTCACCTAGGATGAAATGGAGTAAAGAAATAAAACAGCGAAGAAGAAAAAACTTAGGGTAAACTCAGTTTACTATCCTTAAGTTTATTGGTTTTCAACATTTGATCAATGAAGTTTTTTTCGTCCCAATCTGGTACATAAAGTAATAATTTTGGGACACTTTCATACATCAGTTAAGTTTTCCGTCAGAACCTCTGTTAACTGATGATGTGGCATCTACATGGACAATGACTAGGTGCCACGTGTCAATCTAAGCCCACGTGGATATTAAAAAATTAAAAATTAAAAATTAAAAATTAAAAATTAAAAAAAATCTTAAACTTCCCCTTCCCTATTCGACTCCTCTCATCTGATCAATCCCACCCATCCCTCTTCACATCCTCGACCCACCTCCACCCTCTCCTCCACCTTCTCCACCTCCCGTCCCTTCTTTCTCCCTAGATCGACCCACGCGAACCATCCATTTGTTCTGCGATCCTAAAATTCTCCATCGAAGCCCTAATTTCAGTTACCTTTTGATCTCCGCAGCATCTGCATCTCACCTGCAAATGAATAAGAGGAGATGGTTGGGAGAGATCGATGGTGGTCAATAGAGAATCAGACGAACGAAGATGGAGAAGACGAGGTGTAGAGGTTACAGTGCTCGCTCCTTCGGTTGGGTTCGCGTGGGTTGATCTGGGAAGAGGAATTAAAATAATTTTTTTTTCCTTTGTCTTCCTTTCTTCCTCTGTCTCTATGTCTCTCTCCCTCCTTATTATGAGAGAAAACCAGCAGCCATCAATCTTCCCCCACCGATCCAACCCCGTGGGCTGCCGGAAATGGGTTCCCAATTGGATTTTTGCCCGACAAATTCCTTGAAAATCAGAAAGGGCAAAGCTTGGAGGTGGCGTAAGGAGGGCGGAGCTCTGGCATGGAAATCAGAGAGAGAAGAAGGTAGGAATTGTGCCATTAGGAAGATAAAAAACAGCGGTTTGAGCGCCATTGTTTTTGGATTTGGAATGTTTGGAAGAATCAGAACTCTACTGCTGGGATTTTAGGATGAAATCGGTGGGGGTTTGATTTGGGGTTTGGATTGGAAATAATTAAAAAAAAAAAAGAATTTTCAATTTTTTTAATATCTATGTGGGGCTCATATTGACACGTGTCACTTTGTCCATGTAGGTGCACATCATCAGTTAACGGAGGTTCTGACGGAAAACTTAACGGATGTATGAAAGTGTTACAAAATTATGACTTTATGTACCACGGACGAAAAAACTTCATTTACCAAATGTTGAAAAACCAAGAAACTTCAAGGTAGTAAACTGAGATTAACCAAAAAACTTAATCGTGACCTTGGAACTACTTACATACACATGATAACTCAAAAACACAACATATGGAATACCTGGACATTTTTTTTCGATTTCTGCACAATGATTCTGACGTTGTTTTCTTTG
Source organism: Heteromeles arbutifolia (assembly GCA_024362995.1). Lineage (NCBI taxonomy): Eukaryota > Viridiplantae > Streptophyta > Magnoliopsida > Rosales > Rosaceae > Heteromeles > Heteromeles arbutifolia. Next base: position 38,494,050 of record JANCRC010000001.1, on the reverse strand, counting down.
CAAAACCTAAACATGATGAAAAGAGTGAGAGAATGTGAGTGAGAAAAATGGTAGCAGGGAGGGATGAAGGAAGAAAGACGGAGAAAATTAAACCGAATGAATTACTCACCCACTAGAAATTTCACTCTCCCTAATTACTGTCACTGAAAGCACACACCGAAACCACCCACCGATATCTTGAAAACGGGATGATCATCTGTGGAATCATCTTCTCTAAATATGGGTCGGTTCTTCCTCCGTAGTAGCACGATTGCCGTTTGGTTTTCTAATACATGTGTGAAACAGCAAAGTGATTATTTTCAAGGTCGTGGAATTTTTTTTAGTGAACTGCTCATAACTACTATACTTATGTGGGATAGGTGAATATCCTTAAAAAATTAATTTCTGAAGTCCAGCACTTTTTATTTATCAAGGGGATATTTCAAAGTTTTGTCATTTTAGGGTGTTAGCTTTTATATACAGAGATGACACATCCCATAACATATTCCGCCAGCAAAGAAACGGCATCCAAAGTTTTATACATTTGAAAGGAGAATGCGTTAGCGGCCCAACCATTGATCCTCATATTAAACTTCGATAATTTATACTAATTAAGCACTAAATCACAGTATTATGTTAAATAAAAACATATAAAATCTTGAAAATAAATACAAAAGAACCAATCCTGATCCCATATCCATGTTTTCTCTTAGGGCAAAGTTTTTTTCTATGAACCGATATTTCCATAAAGCTCCTCAAGTTGTAGCTAAATCTTGAAATAAAGTATGTATATAAACATAATCAATGGAATGATGAGAGTGAAAACTATCAATGCCTTTCCTCATACTATGCAAATCCCACAATTCTCTTATGCGATCAAATGCAATTTCAAATGTCATTTTTATGCTCTGTACACATGACAAACTGGATAAATAGATCAAACACCAACAATATATTGGTGCAACATAAATACAAACAATTAAACTAAGAAATACACATTTGGTTCAGAGTTTTATAGGATGAAAATAAACATAAATTGATGAGTAGATACCTTAGATGATGGTCTGCAGAGCATCATTGATAGTTGATTAATAAGAAAGCTTAAATTTGCCAAAGTCACCAAAACCCAAATCCTTATTTCATGTTTACTGCGGAAAATATATAAAATATGAAACAAAAATTTGAGTAAAATAAAATTGAGACAACAAAAAACGAGTAAAACCTTTTATTAGCACAAATTCAAAGATTAAGGAAGCATAAGGGTAGGGGGTGTGGACAGTGGTGGAGTCACATAGAGGCTAGGGTAGAGCCAGGCCCCTCCTGGAATTTCACTAATATATATATATTGTCTGCTAGTTTTAAAAACATTTGGTCCATTGGTTATATAAGTTTGGCAATTCTAGAGGGGTTATGGGTTTGAAACTTGCTGGACCCATTAACTTTTGTTTTTTTAAACCCAACCGACAACCTTTTGGTTTTTTTAACCCAACCTTATAACTAAGCTTCTGTTTTACCATATAAAATTCAATTCATTTTTCTGGTTAGTTCATATAAAACAAGGTCTATACAATTTAGAAGAATATCTAATTATGTTGAAAGAAAAATCTCATAAGAATAGTTTTGATTCTTGACCTTAAATTTTTGTTCGAGCTTTAATTCTTTTCCTTTTTTTTTTTTTATCAAAACTCGAAAGAAATTATGTTATTATAATATAATCTTCTTAATACCAAATTTTTCATACAAATTTTAAAGTTCCATCACATTTGTTTGATTAACATTATCCATGTAAAAAAACCTAGTTTTACTCCAACTAATTATATTGCTATATTTTGTCTAGTTTCTTTCATATGGCTTAAAGGCCCCTCATTGGATCAATTTCTCCCTTTGCCACTGGGTGTGGAGAAAGCATAAAGAACATGTTGAATTGATAAATTGGATGCAGAAATAAAAAGATAAAACATAACTCAAGATTTTGTTCATGAACATATGTGCATTCATGTCACCAATTGCTTTCTCTCTTGTTGGTATGGGGTGATGGTATGAAATCAATAAAATATAAATAAAAATTCAAGATAAATAACTTAAGAGAAGAAACCAAACTAGATATAAAAGTTTACGTCTACTCTCTTCATGTGTTCATAATTCTTCTGCCCTTTGAATTCGACAATATTAAAAAGTAACTCACCTAGGATGAAATGGAGCAAAGAAATAAAACGGTAGAGAAGAAAAAAAACACAACATATGTATAGAAAAAGATATATGGGCTGAAAAGTATATTTCATTAATATGTGAATAAGAATATATACAATTACATTCCTTGCGTACCAAGGCAATATCCCTAAAAGTTAGGAATACAATTATAATTAGGATTACAATCATACATAGACTCCAACCGTGTTTCTACTTTGTCTAACACTCTCCCTCAAGTTGGAGAGTGGATGTCAAGAACTCCCAACTTGCGTAACATACTCGAAAACTTCTCCTTGCCGAGAGGCTTGGTGAACAAGTCCGCCAATTGTTGTGATGTACCCACATACTTGGTCTCTATAGTGCCATCTACAATCTTATCTCGTATAAAGTGACAATCCATCTCAATGTGATGAGTGAAAAACAGGATTAGCGGCTATATGTTACGCTGCTTGATTATCACAAAATAAAACGGAATGACCAACCAAGGGAATATTCAAATCCTTCAACAAAACCCGAAGCCAAATTACCTCCCAACAAGCACCTGCCATAGCCCTATATTCCGTTTCTGCTGAAGAGAGCGAAACAGTCTTCTGTCGCTTCGTCAGCCACGAAACCAAAGAATTGCCCAAGAATACACAGCACCCAATAGTCGAACGGCGAGTGATAGGACAACCTGCCCAATCAGAGTCACAAAATGCAGTTAACTTGATTGGGTTGTCAGAACGAAATAAGAAGCCTTGACCTGGGGTAGACTTTAAATAACGAACAACACGAAGCGCAGCATCCATATGAGGTATCCTTGGCTCGTGCATAAAACGACTCAAAACATGCACATAATAGGTGATATCTGGCCGAGTTATAGTGAGATAAATTAGCCGTCCTACTAAATGTCGATACTTTTCAGGATCTTTGAGAAGTTCTCTTTTATCATATAATTTTGTGTCGTCCATAGGAAAAGCAACGGGCCGTGCTCCCAGAAAACCATAATCCTTTAGAATCTCTAATGCATACTTGCGGTGTGAAATATAAATCCCTTGTTTGGACCGAGAAATCTTAATACCCAAAAAATATTTTAAATCACCAAGGTCTTTTATCCGAAAATGATCACGGAGAAAAGATTTCAGAGAATCAATGGCACTGACATCGTTGCCTGTAATTACAATATCATCCACATAAATGAGCAAAGCTGTGAAAGAAGTACCAGACTTCTTCGTGAAAAGTGAATAGTCATATTTGGATTGTTGAAACCCAGCGAAAAAAATGGCACTGGTGAACTTGGCAAACCATTGGCGAGAAGCCTGCTTGAGACCATAAAGGGACTTGTGAAGGCGACACACAAGATTCTCCCCCTGTTGTCGAAGACCAGAAGGATGAGACATATAGAGTTCCTCATGCAAGTCACCATGTAAGAAAACATTATTGACATTAAGCTGATGAAGAGACCAAGACTGACTAACAGCAAGAGCAAGAAGACAATGCACCGTAATCATTTTAGCAGTAAGAGAAAAAGGTGTCATGATAATCAATACCTTTAGCCTGTGTGAAACCTTTAGTAACCAAGCGAGCTTTGTAACGCTCAATGGAACCATTGGAATTATACTTCAGTTTGTACACCTACTTACAATCAATGAGAACTTTGCCAGGGGGCAAGGTAGTCAAGGTCCAAGTACCATTGGCATGTAAAGCTTGAAGCTCATCATTCATGACACAACGCCAGTTAGGGTCACTGGCAGCCTCGGCAAGGGAAGACGGCTCCATATTCCAATTGACATAGTAAATGTATGAAAGATGTTTGGGCGAGAAACAGTGGTAAGAAATAAAATTACAAAGTGGATATCGCGTACCTTTTGCAGAACCGGGTTACGAAGTAAAGGATTGGTGTGGTGGTAGAATCATTTGCAAGAAAACGTAGTCCTTTAAATAGAGTGGAGGGTTGTGGGAACGGGAATAAGTGGGGCGGGGTTGGGTGTTGGGAAGGTCTGTGGGTAGGGTGGGGTTGTCAGGTGTGGTGGAAAGGGTAGGTGGGGCCGATGAGACATTAGTGTGAGAGAGGATATGAGGGGTGACAGGTTGGGTGGCAGCATGGGAAGGTTGCGGGGAAGTGGAGATGGGTGATGTGGCAGCAGGTAAATAGGGCATGATGGCTGGAGGCGGTGGATAGGAAAGGTCCATATGAGGTGGAGTAGGGAGTGGAGGCGTGGGGTTTGGGGTAGGGTTGGGAGTAACGGCAAAGGGAAATGAATCTTCATGAAATATTACGTCTCGACTAATGAGGGTGCAATGAGTGTCTAGATCGTATAGTTTCTATGCTTTCTGACCATGAGGGTAACCAAGAAAGATGCAATGATGTGCTCGAGGGGATAACAGTGGTGGCATATGCTAGACAACCAAAGACGTGGAAGTGATCATAGGTTGGGATTTTGTTATGAAGAATCTCAAAAAGAGTTTTATTATGGAGAAGACGGGTGGGGAAACGATTTATGAGATAAACGGCTATAAGGACAAATTCACCCCAAATTTTGAAAGGAATATGTGATTGAAAATGAAGGGCGCGAGCAGTTTCAAGAAGGTGCCTATGTTTGCGTTCAACAATGCCATTTTGTTGAGGGGTATAAACACAAGAAGTTTGAAAAAGGACCCCATTTTCAGAGAAAAAATTACGAAGAGAAAGAAATTCACTGCCATTGTCGGAACGAATGCACAAATCTTGCATTTGCATTAAGTGTTTTGGGAAGGTTTCAATTGAATCCAGGGCTTTCTCATTGGAATGCTGGAAAGAAAGTACTCAGGTACTTAAAGAAGACACAATCTTATGTACTGTGTTACCACTATGTTGAAGATCTAGAATTAACATGTTACATTGATGCTAATTTTGGAGGATGTGTTGATGATAGAATGTCAACTAGTGGTTATGTTTTTATGTTAGCTGGAGGTGCAGTTTCATAGAGAAGTAATAAGCAACAAACGAGGGCAGTTTCAACAATGGAGTCTGAGTACATTGGGTGCTTTGAGGCAACGAGATAAGCAAACTCGTTGAAGAATTTGATTTATTATATGAAAGTGGTTAGAAGTATTGAAAGGCCAGTGAAGATTTTATGTGATAACACATCTGCAGTGTTCTTTGCCAAGAACAATAAGAGGTCTGAAGCATCGAGGTTGATGGATATTAAGTATCTGAAGGTGCAGGATAAAGTAAAGGAAGGTATTATAGACATCGAGCATATCAGCACTCATGATATGATAGCTGATCCTTTAACAAAAGGCATACATGTTACAAGTTTCAATAAGCATGTTACAAGTATGGGTTTACAGAACTCATTTGATTGAGTTTGAATATGGGAGTGAGACAATTGTGACGGATGTCTTACTATTTGTGATGTATTATGAATGTACTCAATTAACTTAATGATTTGTAATGAATTGGTACAACATCAAACTATGTCAAGTACGTGTGTTAATTCTTGCAAGTTTCACATGTATGAGATATTCATTTAATATCTCAGGACCAAAGTAATGTGGGAGCACGATTAGTATATTATAATGATCCCAATTAAAGTTTCCTCATTCATAATGCTTATAGTTGATATGATCAGTTGTGATTTCAAAAGAACTGATGCAAACTTTGATATCAGCTTCTCTAAAGTTCGACTGATGTATTGAATGATAAGTAGTAGTAAGTCATTTTGTTTAATAGCTCAGTGATCACATATTGCTTGTTTAATGCAGTAATGGTAGAGTGTTTAATCTTGCTCATGTGGGAGAATGTAAGGTTTACTTGGTGAGCAAGATCAAACACCAAGTCATGCAATAACACAAGTAATATGAGCTATGTATAAAGTAAGACTTAATTAGGGTTGTAACCGAATAACAACCAATTGGATGGAAATATAAGGAACAAATTTGAATTTAAATGTTGCAGTTAGAGTTCATTTGATAACTGATTGCAACTGCTCACTTAATGGGAGAAAGCAGTTGCAATGCATATATAGAAATGATTGGTCCCTCTTTTCGGTGATCTGTGGTTGTTCCATGTAGTTTTGGTTTGTCCCATTGATAACCAGAGAACATTAAAGTGATCACAAGAGAAGGGAAGACTAACCATTGCCCTAAGAACCAATTCATCCATTGCAGAACATGGCTGCAAATTCAGGTTAGTGCTTCTGCCGCTCAAGCAATAGTAAGACTGTGTTCTGCCGCTCAAGCGGTGGATTCTATAACTGTGCTATGCCGCTCAAGCGGTGATGCAACTGTGTTCTGCCGCTCAAGCGGAATGCGAACCTTTTCTGTAAATTTATTAGGGTTTGTGCATGTTCATTTAATGCCCATGCATAGTATAAATTACTTGGTAAGGTTTGATGGTTTCGATCTCTAAAAGGACTTACAGTGGGACTTAGCTGCTATTCCCATGTGGTCTTCGACACTACTGGGGCCTTTGTGTCCGTGGACAGAGATTTGTGGCTTTTGAAGAAACGACATTGCGGAGAGGAGAAAAAAGGGAATGACACGCATTAAGTTTCATAAACAGTGTAGTAAGTTTAATAAACAATGTCATATTTTTCATAAACAGTGTAGTAAGTTTCATAAACAATGTCGTAAGTTTGATAAATAATGTAATAAGTTTCATAAACAGTGTAATACCGTTAAGTTTCATAAACAGTGTAATATCGTTAAGTTTCATAAACAATGTAGAAAGTTTCATAAACAGTTTGTGAGATAACTCGTGGATCTACGCGTCATTTTTTTTTTATAAATTTTTTTAATATTAAAATTATGTCTTTTTCATTAAAATTTAAGCTCTTTTGTCATTTTTATTAAAATTTAAGGATTTTTCATTAAAATTTAAATCTTTTTGATTAAATAAAGTTATAGCATGGTTTTTTTATTCAAATAAACTTAACCCAAGCCATTTTTATGAAAGTTCCCCTAAATATTAGATGGGTTGTCAAGCATGAACTTAGAAGAATCCTTCACAAATTGATGAGTCTATTTCATATTATATATTTTACCCTATTTTAGTATAATTTGGTATTTATTTTGGTAGAATTTTAATACTTTGGTTTATATTTTCAACAAAGGACATTCGACTTCTTCCGGAGCAAAATGTGATCAAACGGATAGATTTTGGTGTAATTCAAGTTAGAGGATGTTCGTGTGTTCCTTGGCTTGTTTGTGTCAAAATTTTAGCAATTTCTACCCATCGGTTATTTTCTGGCGATTAAATAAAGAAGCAGTGCGCATTGTTGGAAAGTAACGTTATTGGGCTTAATTGCGATTTTTGGAGCCCAAGATGACATTTGATGGGTTCGTGGCCTTTTGGAGAAGTGTTCAGAATATTCCAAACTTTAAATCCAGCTATTTTGGGCTAGTTTTGGAGCAAATATGGGTCCAAAACGTGACTGCAGATTTTGGGCTGCTTATCCTAGTCAATTTAGGATTATGTTTCCTAATTTTTTTTAATTTTTTTTTGGGTTTCTAGTTTTTAGAAGATCTTTTCTAGGAAGGATTGAATTTTCTATGTAGTATAAATAAGCCTTTTTGGCTGACCCTAGTTCTTCTTCTTTTACGCGATATTGGAGAGAAGAATTTGGCAAAAGCTTAGAGATTTTCAGACTTTATTCTACAAGGTGTTTTCACTCTTTTTCTAGTTTAATAAAACTCTTTTGATTTTAATTATGAATATGCGTAACTAACTTTCTTTTGCTAGGGTGAGGCCATGAGCCTTAACATGAATATGTAGTTTTTATTCAATTGCTTATGATATTATGCATGCGTACTTTGAATTATTAACCATTGCGTTTAAAGTGTCTCTTTGTCTTAATGCTTAGCTACCATTAGGATGTTTAGATAAGTGATCTGATGCAATTTCTGTTGGGATGTCACCCTGAAATTGAATAATGCTTCTTGTGGTTAATGATTGTAAGTTCACTTAGGGTGAATGCCACGTCTTAAGGGTTGCATGATTTTTAAAAGGGTCTTCACAACGTGTAATGAGTTATGCATGTTTATATTTGATCTAAATGCCACAGATGGATTGCATGTTTGATATACGTTCTAGCTTGAATACCACAAGTAGAATATGCATTAGGAAAACCTAACATTCAAAGTTGCATGGTAATTCATAAGTAATTAGTAAATCTACATAGGATTGTTAAGGGGACGGCGGAATCATAGTACTTTTCCAAATTTAATTCTCAAAACCTTTTCTTTTTTATCTAATTTCTTCTTAATTGGTTGCTAGTTGTTTTTCTTAAATTACTTTTATTAAATTCGTTTTTATTATATTTAAATTCAAAAGACAACCCTTTCCAATCTTTGTTTTCAAATAGTTAACTAAGATTTTGGTTTTGCATAAATTGTTTTAAATAATCCCTGTGGGAACGACCTTACATGAGCATTTTTACTACAACTACCTTGTTTTCTTGCAAGTATTTTGTGTGATTTTAACCCTCTTTGCGTATGTACTAAAAATCTTATCACAAATTATAAAAAAAAAAATCCATTAAAATTTGAAGTAAGTGAAAATTTAGCACTCTTTATTACTTGTCAATGGTACTGGTTCAGCTGATATACGGAGGATCGAGCGTCCTCATGAGATTATCCCTTCAGCTGATTTACAGGCATGTCCTTGCCATGGTTCTGGTATGACCATTTGCTTATGCTTTTGAAAGGTAAGCATTCTTGCCGTTTTTCAGACTTTCTTCCTGCACAAGAAACAGCGAAAACTAATTCGGAATTCATGTGGCTGAGCAGGAAGCAGAGGCCTTGGCTCTCATTTCCGGTAGCTGCAAAGATTTTCACGCTTGCATCACTTGGGACTACCATCCAATCATCATCTTAATGTGTACAATGCTGGTTTAGCATACACTTTTGCAACAGTTGGATGTGCCTTGAGTAATGTTATTCCCGCTTTTGTTTAAAGTGAGAATTGTGATGACAATATTGAGCTATCCATTTCATTGTCACAATATTGAAGTTTTTGCGTCGCGTGTCAGTGTATCACGTCACGAGTGAGATATTAAGGTATATCTCCAATCTGTGGTTATGTCTCCGGGTTACATGATATCTCCAATTCGGGGGTATATTACATGTTAGAATCTCCTCAACTGTAACCCCCGTTGCATGTTAGAATCTCCTCAAAATCTGGTGAAAACCCACTTCGCTAAAAGTAATTCCCACTAATTAATTAAAATAAGGTGTGCCATGTAAGTGATTAGAAGATTAGAAGCACTCGAGGTCAAGCTAAGGTGGTCGGTACTCTTTTCTGCATTGGCGGTTCTCTTATTTTCACCTTCTGGAAAGGAGGATACCTACTTAAAGCTTTTATTGAGAATCCGCTGATAAATGTTTCTAACGGCGAGGAGACTGGCGGTGGAATGAGGCATGTTAAGCAAAACTAGATAAAGGGTTCTGCTCTTATTCTAACGAGTCACATTGCGTGGAGTGCATGGCTAATCCTTCAGGTGATTATATACTCGATTCAAGATGACGGTTATACAATAATAGTGTCAATTATTTATCCAACTTTGGCTTGCTTTACAGGCTGTGGTCTCCAAAGTCTACCCTGCTCCATTGTCACTGACCACCATGATATGCTTTTTCGCGTCGTTGCAATCTTCTTTACTCGCCCTGTTTTTCGCAAGAGATCCCAACTCATGGAGGCTGCAGTGGAACCTGCAGCTCATTACCATCATCTACTGTGTGAGTGCTTTCTTTCATATGTCTTTATCCCTCATATTTGCCTACACTGCATGTTTTACTGATAGTTCCTTAGTTTAAGTTTTGTATTTCCCTTGTTGGTATAAGAAATATTTGAATCTGCAACAAATTCAGGTCTTCATTTAATCCTTTTGCAACAGGGTGTTGTGATCTCGGCATTAGCGTACTACCTGCAAGCATGGTGCATCAGTCGCGAGGGACCAGTTTTTGCAGCTATGTTTAGTCCACTTCAAGTCATCATCGGATTGTAGTACGGAATTAGGTATTAACATAAGCAAAAAAATCCTTGATTAATTGTTGAGTATCTGATTTATGTTTCATGAGAAAGACCACGTAAAGCGGGAAAAATCATCCACAATATTTAAAAAATAATGAGCTCCAGAAAGAGAAGATTGATGATTCGGGCCCCAAATATCACAATGAATTAAAGCAAAAGGAAAAGTCATTGAAATTGGACTTAAACCAAAAGGTTGACGAGTTTGTTTCGCCAAAGGACAAACATCACAAACATAACTGGAATCAAAAGAACAATTAAGATATCTAGATGCTAAGGTTTGCTGATGTGAAAATTACCTTGACACTCGAATTAAACCCTATTGATGACAATTGTAGTAGAGATACAAGTAGGGATCGTTCTAGACCGTGGATTAACTAGGGATGCTAATCAACACAAATAAGACTCAAAAACACTAAACCAGACTCTATTGACTCACAACTAACTTAAGACACTAAATATAGCAAGAAACAATAAAAAAGACTCAAATCTAGACCTAACAATTGGTTTTGACGAAAATAGAACTTAAAAGTCTCAAACAACTCAAATAAAACAGGTTTTGACTCTAAAAACAAGACTTAAGAAAAAGGGATTTTGTTTTGACGAGTTTAAGTACTTGAAACAGAAACTTGTAAACCAAACTCAAAAGACACGAAATTGGGTGAATTAAGATGGTGAAAGGCTAGTTAGAGGGTTCCTTCTCCACACATGAAACATATGCATACGAATCGATTTCCAGTTATTCTTTCGACAAACCATGAATGACAATGCCCCGAATTAATTGTATTGAACTAAATAATTCTCAGATTTCCCTAGATTCATTGAATTGAATGGATAACACATCACAACCAAATTATTCTTTATTAAGCTCCCTAACTATGAAAAGCATGATAGAGACACGAAACAAAGATCATTAAGCTTTGTGAAAACCATAAGCATTGACAAGGCATTTATAACTATGAAAAGCATGTTACTCTTGCCTAGGATTTACTTAACACAATCGTGACGAGCGACTTTTACTACTCATGAATATAAGTTCATAACAACTAGGTGAAATTCCCTTATACTCTAGCATCAAATTCATGCACGCAAACTAAGTATGCATCCTTAATCAACACACAAGAACAAGTTCTTAATAAAATAGATAAGTAAACCACATCCATGATTCATGAAATCATAACTGGAAGAAATCAATTCATATAAAACATATGTCCATGGCTTCAAATTCACCTCTAACTAAAAAGAAATTAGTTCCACATGTCTAACATAATTGAAAAGCAAATTAAATTAAACATTGAATCAAAACTAAGGATAGAAAGAACCAGAAACGTCACAGCCCTCCAATGGCAGATTTCGAACTCCCTTTGAATGGCTAAGCACGCACAAATCTC